>CM028132.1:642218750-643560000 GCA_016271365.2 Neoceratodus forsteri | reverse complement strand
TCTAGGATTGTGGATACGTTGTTCATCCACACTGTTTGGCATGCCCCTTTCCACTTTAAATCTTGACGGAAGTCTTCAAGCTGGCTCCTCCCACCCAGTCGGGTGGTATATACCTCGGTTTCACCCCATAACGCCAGATCTACCTTTCCGCTGGAAGATACAGGTTGCCTCCCTCTTGCCCACACATTTCGTAGGCCCTGACTTTCAAAACTTCAGTTTTACCAAGACTAAAACTCGTTTGAGTTAGTGACTCCCTATCTAAGAAATCTGTCAGGTTGCTACCTGGAAGTCAGTAAACACCTTTGTTACCCACTACCACATCGACCTTGAGTCATACCGGGAGGCTGGTTTTGGGGTCTTGGTTCTCCAATCTCTGTTCCCCAAGTAGGGGATGTGTGCCTTGCCTCCCTCCTCCCGGAGAACTGCTAGGAGTCTGCCAAACAGTGTGGATGAACAACATAGCAACAATCCTAGAAAACAGGTTACTCACCTGTAGCAATAGTTCTAGGAGTAGTATATGTTGTTCATCCACACGGACCCACCCAGGCTCCCCGGCTGTGGACGCTCACAACCTGGCTTCCAGCGGGCTAAGGTCTGGCGTCATAGGGCAGAGCAGAGGTATATTCCACCCGGGTGGGTGGGAGTAGCCAGCTTGAAAACTTCCAGCAAGATTTAAAGGGAAAGGGACATGCCAAACAGTGTGGATGAACAACATATACCACTCCTAGAACTACTGTTACAGGTGAGTAACCTGTTTTTACTGTACCCAAAGGATTCATTCTCCATGCCTGTTGTAGTGTGTGTACATTATGTTTTTAGTATTTAGATAAGTATAAATATGGGTCTGTGCTGAGTTGCTAATTAGGATTTAAACGTGTGTTGGCAATGATAATAAAACTGCATCATTATTTCTATTATTTTTTTTTTTTTTCTCCTAGGTGGTTACAGACAGGCAGACTCCAAAAAAAGATGAAAGTTTTGTATCAAAAGCTATGGAATACATGTTTGGTTGGTAGCAAAAGGAAAGTTCCAGAAATGAACAGAACTCAAAAGAATGGACATGCATACACTAAAATCTGGTTAAGGAGGTTATTTTGTGTACACTGCCTACAAATACTGTACATTGATTGGTTAGTTTTATAACCGTCTGTGCTGGTGAACTGACCTGAAGTGGAGGTTTTTTTTAAATGAACTACATGTAAAGTACTTGCACTTTATACTATGGTTGGGGTAGAATATATGCATGGTTTTAGTATCAACACACTGTATAGAGTGATTAAGTACTATTGAAATATGTATAACTTTGACAATTCATAATTGGAAATGCAGTGTTGAGCAAAATGCACCTTGCTGACTGTTAGTCCTCAGTAACAGTATGAAATACCTTTCTTCATTAGTAATTTCTGCCTTAGGCTACCGTGAAGTGGCACTGCCTACAGGTAAATACTAAATTTGAGATGGCTTAGATAAGAGTTCTCAAAAGAAAAGGATGGTCATGTAGCTTGAACTCTTCACTTGTTGCTGCTACAGGAGGGGAGGTGTGGGTGTGCGTTTTGACTCCATCATAAGCAGTGGTTTAATTCCATTTTTAAATTTTGAACAGAAGTTTTTTTTTATATATATTATGCTGTGATTACCAAATGTATTTTAATGACTTTGTCTAGCAAAACTAATTAAAATGTTCATATGTTCCTTAATTTGCCTTCTGTGGCCCTTGGTTTACATCAGTTGCCTGGCTTCTATACATGTTTCAACAGACTTTCACAGGTTAGAAAGAGTTTGGGTAAAATTTGTAATACAGATGGTAAAATGTTGCTGGTTAACTTTGTTTTAGTGTAACTGTTTGTTTGCCTCCAGTGGTGGTGGTGGCTCTCCATAGAACGAGCGTAGACCAACCATGATTATTTGATGAAATACCTGTAAGAAATTACAAAGGACGACTGGTGCCTGGGGACCCTCTGAGAATACAACACACAGATATTCATCAAGGTTATCGCCTCTATTATACCACATCATTGAAATTGTAAACAATCCGTGTCCGGACCACATGGAAAATATTTGCTAGCCGGGGGCTGTCCACAGTGATGTGCAGAGTAGACATGTATATAATGTGGCTGGCCCCAACACTCCTCAGTTTTTTCTCATGCCATAGCTCATCCTTGTCGGACCTGTTGAAGGAAACAGCGTCATCAAAGCAGTTGCAGATTTTTATTGTCTTATACTTTCTCATCGTATCTGCATGCTGCCAAAGTCTAATTGTGTCTGCGGTTATAAGATTTACAAAGGCAACATGCACTCCATTTGTGTGCTGTTTGGACCTTTCTCACAGTGCGAGAACTTGTGAGATTTACCAGGATTTCAGCCAGGCTACAAGGTAACACCTTCAGAAGGCTCTAGCAATCTTCCTTGCTCAAAAAGCATTAAAAGCCATGGAAAAGGGCACCAGGTCTGCTTGTCTCACCGCCGTTCAACAGTCAAAACCAGAAGAAAAGGAGAGATCCCAGTCGCCATTGAAAATGGGTATGTCTTCATTGTCCACTCTGGCGGCAGCAACAAAAGCCCTCTCTCCCAGCCGTCGTCGAGACACCAAGGTCGGATGTCTGGCTCAGTCACTGCCATACCTACTGTGGACTGTACGTTGCCATAGTTGTTGGGTTCCAGCCCTTCGACCCAGATGGTCCCAGATCCTTATTATGGGGCCATAGACACCCAGGCTGTGTTGGCATTGTTTTTCAGATATGCTGCGTTGCCTACTACAAGGGTTGCCACAGCAGGTAGCTTTGCTGCTTATGGGGCCGTCTGGTCCAGGACCTTAGAGTTCCACAATCACACCACAGCCTTCCTCTTGGCCATTACTGGCGTCGCCTTCACCATCTGGGTTCCCTTAGTTGTTCGTGATGACAACGAAATAGAGTATAATCCTGACCTCATGGATCTTGAGGGGGGTTTACAGGAGGAATGTGAGGGGTGAAGGGCAGTATGAGGAAGGCAGCCTGCCCTCCAGTTTCATCCTCTTGTTCTACAGTGAGGACTCAGTGGTTTGTACCCCAAGGTCTTCTCCTGTGGACCCGTTTTCAGGCCATGAAGCGGCAAATGCAATGTGCCATAGGTTTCACTGTTGAAGAGGAGGGCTCTAAGAGGAATCTGATGGAAATTCTGGAGGTTCCTTGAACCCCTTCCATTATAATTCCCCCTGTATATCTTGCCTTACAGGATGCTACTTTTGCTGCATGGCACAGACCTAACTCCCTGCCTGCAGTTCCAAGGAAGGCTGATAAGCAGTACCCTGCTCTGCCTGCTGAGCCTTATTATGCTGACCAGACTGACACTGACCATGTAGTCATCATGGCAGCCCATGATAATTCTAAAGCACCTAGACGCATGAGCACTTCACCTCCTAATAAAGAACCTAGGAGACTGGATGTTATGAGTAAATGTACTTATGCCTCAGCATCCTTGGCCTTAGGATTGCAAATTACCAGGCCCACATGATCCAGTATCAGAACAGCTAGAGATGTTATTCTTGGCTCAGAGTGGCTGGCTTTGCCACTGATGTGCAATAGGCAATTTTTGAATCCTCCTTTTTAAAGGCTCCAAACCATTTGGTTATGTCGAAAAAGCCCTGCCTGGTCTTCGGTCTTGTAAGATGACTTTAATGTCTGTCAAGTCCCTCTACCCACTACAGCTAAAGGGCATGGTAGAGGCTTTTCGTTTAGTCGGCTGGCAGAGGTAACTGTCTATACCATCTGCAGGGCTGTGAAGTGGTGTGCCCAAAAAAAAAAAAACACCAAAAGGAATCTGTTCTGGTGGTCCAGCTGCCCTCTGTTCCTACTGACTCCATCCCCTCTGCTATTGCCTCCAACAGTGAGAGTGGGGTGGGGTCTCCCTACATTTAAAACAGTAGCAGGAGATCACCACAGATGAGTGGGTGCTGGAGATAATTGCAAGGGGGCATGCTCTGGATCTGATAGAAATCCCTCTAGATCATCCTCCGCCTCTGTCCTTTTATGGAGATTCAGATCCTATTTCAGAAGTGTGCTATAGAACCTATTCCTGTACAAGACAGGAACAAAGGGTTCTATTCCAGAAAAAAAGCACATCCATTTTATGTTGGAGGGCAGGTACTACCAGTTCAAAGTACTGTCCTTTGGCTTGTCCTCTGTACCACGGGTCTTTACAAAATGCTTGGTAGTAGTTGCAGCAGCCCATTGCAGGGAAAGCCTGTAAGTTTTTTCCCTTATTTGGATGTCTGGCTTTTCAAGACCAGCTCCAGGGAAGCTCTGCTTTATACCCTGTCCCGAACACGTCAGTTGTTCAATTTGGGGGTCTCATTGAATGTGCCAAAATCTGTGTTGACTCCATGCCAAAGACTGCAGTACATAGGGATGGTCTTGGACACAGAAGAGAGATGTGCCTTCTTACTCTAGCACAGGGCAGACACTCTGATTGCTCAAACACACTTGGTGCACGGAAGCCACTATGTCTTTACACTAACAATATTGAGTCTCCTGAGACTCATGGCAGCGACCGTAGTGACTGTGACACTAGCCCATTTTCATATGCAGATACCACAGTGGACACTCTGGGTCCAGTCGGATCAATTGACGGATGAGTTGGAACAAATGGTTCTTGTTAAATCTCCACTACCCAGAGTGGTGTTATGGTGGATGGACCACGAGAATTTACTCAAGGATGTTTCATTCCTTGTACCAGCTCCTGTTCAGAACCTCACCACAGATGCCTTGGGTTCCGGTTGAGATGCTCATCTTGATCCTTCCTAGGTCATGGGCCAGGTTGGAGGCCAAGCTACACATCAATGTCCTGGAGATGTGGACTGTTTGTACAGCCTCCAGGCTTTTCAGAGTCATCTCTACCCCATTTCTCTACTGATCCAGATGGACAATGTCAGTGTGATATAAAATCACACTTGCCCCCATAATGCAAAGCACCATGGGCTGTATATGCAAATCACCACAGAATATTATGCTGGTTCAGCTTTAAGCAGAAATGCATGGTACCAAAAGGTCTCTCTCACAGTCTTTAAAGGGTGCCAACAGAAGACACACGTGTTTCGTCCTACCAGGACTCATCAGTGCGCCTCATCTGTGTGACACCCCAGTGAAATGAACCAGCTACCCTAAGATGGTCTATCTGGGTTATGTTATAGTGAAACCAATAATACAAAAACAAGTTAAATGGCAAAGAACCTCAGCACGCAAGCACTGAGGCAATGGTTACCCCAAAGGGCACTGTCCGGGAAACCAAGTTTCAAAGAAATACAAAATCACACATACAGCCCATGGTGCTTGTCATTATGGGGGTATGTGTGATTTTGTATTTCTTTGAAATTTTGCTTTCTGACTAGTGCCCTTTGGGGTAACCATTGCCTCAGCGCTTGCATGCTGAGGTTTTTTGTCTTTTAGAATGTCAATGTGATGCTTTATATCAAGAAGCAACGGGACACTCCTATTCCTTATTTAGGGAATCAATGAGAAATATGGTACTGGACTCTGTCTCATGGCTTTCAGCTGTTGGCCAGGTCTCCAAAATGTCTTGACAGACAGGTTAAGCAAGTCCCAGTCAGTGGTTTATGAATGGAAACTGCTGACCTCCTTGGTAAACCACCTATTCGTAAGATGGGGTCATCCAGAGCCGTACCTTTGTGTGTCCCCACACAATGCAAAACTGCCACTTTTCTGATTGCTCACTCCAGAGCCTGGAGTTTTCTGCTGAGATACGATATCACTCTCTTGGAAAGGGAAATCCTTAGATGCATTTCCCTCCATTTCTCTAGTATAGAGGCAGTGTTCCCCATTCATTGTTTGAGGGCGGTGGGCCACCACCCTATATTTTTTTTACCACCGCTCTATATTTTTTACCACCACCCTATATTTTTTTGCCACCACCCTATATTTTTATCCATTTTTTTATAAAATCCTCCAAAATTGTCTTTTATTGACATCGTTTATTGCAGTACTACCCATTTAATACCAGCACACTATATGTTACTTAAAAGCTACTTATGCACATGTACAGTGCATATAGGAGGTCCCGAAAAATAACGCACCATTTGACCCGATCACCACTGCCACCGCCCTATATTTTCAGAGAGTGGGGAACCCTGAGAGGGTTCTGCTCAAGTTTATGGGTGGAGAGTGCCACTTTCATCCACATTGCTCTCTTCTGGCCTGCCAGGTATGGTTTTACACTTCTTCAACATCTGGCAGTGGAGCATCCGATCACTCTACCTCTGTGTTAGGGTCTGTTGTCACAAGGCAAGGAGTCGTTGGTCCTTCCTGATATGCAGTACCTAAAACTGCATGCATGGCTGTTGAAAACTTGCAAAGAATCCATGGGAAGCACTCGGTCTGGAGATAAGAAATGCTGAAACGCAGTAAACTAGCATAAATAAATCTTCTCTGAACCCATAAAAAATGAGCGGACGCTGAAACAAAGGCACTTCAACCACTGGGGTCTTTCTTAGAGGGCATGGTCAGCAGAGACAACCTTCACTCTTAAATGCAAAACATAAAATATATTGCCCAATAGTATAGGTCCTATAATAACCATATAAAACTTGCAATATACTAAAAATTTGTTAAACGCCCTGGTGCAAATAGAACAAAAGGAAAAATAAGGTAGCTTTATTCAAATACAGCAAGGTTAAAGGGCAACCTTTTTAGGCCAAGTTATATTTTTAAGTACATCACAGTCAGTTACAAAACCTTAAAACTTAAATGTCTAATAGCCAAGTTGCTCGTCCATTGCTTAAGATCTTACTTTGAGTGGTACAGTAGCTCTTGCAGCAGGCTATAACCATTAGGACTAACACATGAGCATCAGGACCCACGGAAAAATTCTCAATGGCGCTTCCCCATCCCCCAGTCGCTCCAAACCAATGTCATACAGTATAAAAGAAGCGGACCCAACTCCACCCCAGTTCTTTTCCCACCGTGACCCGCTCATGTTGGGGAAGTTCAAGCTATCCAGCCCAGCAAAAATCAGAAGAAAAGATTTTTTCTTTGAACATTCTACCATTTTGTCGGGTTTTTCGACTTGTGTTCCATGCTTCAATCTACCGACTCCACTCTGGCGCATGTCATCATCACCATCGTCTGTCTCCTCCGGGCCCAAGAAGAACAAGTGTCCCTGTGGCCGCCAAATTCCATCTCAGGACAGTCACACCAATTGTGTCTTTTGCTTGGGCCCAGACCATGACAGTGCGTCCTGCTCCATCTGCCAGGGGTTTACCAGCAGGACAAGAATCAGGTGCCTGAAGGCACTAAAGGCCCACCTACTTGAACAGAACATGGATGTTCTGCACACCTCCGAGGAAGAAGGCGGCATACACTGGGACAAGTCTGGTAAGTGCTCCTGCGAGAAGGACCATAGCCGGTCCTGTTCCCGCTCGTCCCGTAAGAAGGTCTCTCCCTCTTCGGGCTCAGGGAAGCCCCCTGAAGGCACTAAGGTGCTGTCCCCTCCTGCCAAGAAACCGGCACCAGCCAAGGCAGGATCTTCGGGGGAAATGCAAAAACCCAAGGTGGCTCCTTTAAGGATTACCCCCCAGACCTCCTCGGCACAAGCTAACGGCCCTGCCTAGGAAGGTCTCTGCTTCCCCCAACTTGGGCAAACCGCAGGGTGAGAAAATCACCTCTGCACCGACTCCAGTGGTACTGACGCCGGTTCTTGTGCCGACGCCAGTAGAGGTTGTGGTGGAAGACCTGAGGAAGGAGCGGCCTCAGGATCCCCAAAGTCTTCCGCCTTGCAGGGTTCGGAGGGAGGCTCTCCCTTCCATGGCCTGCTTGCTCCGGCTTCTACGCCTCCCTTTCCAGGGGCCGTGGCTTCTGTCTTTTCCAAGGACCAGCTACAGGAACTGTTCACCTTCTGGTGGAGTCGGGTCAAGAAAGAACAGTCTCCTCCGAAGCCAGACCTGTCTGGCTGACCGGACAACACCAAACCCGAGGGTCTCCCAGCTCCTTCCCTTCGGAAGACTCCTGACTGCTGCCCCAGCCCTCCAAGGTTTGTTCTCTGTCTAGGGACTGATGTCGCCACCCCTCGTGATCAGGTAGCCGTTGTCTGCCCCGGTGCAGGAGCCGTTCCCGTTCTTCTAGGCGGGCCCGCTGCCATTCCCGACATCGGTCCCACAGCTGATGCGGTCTTCGGACCAACATCAGTACAGCAGCTACTGACGTTCGGGCGGGGTGAGTCCAAGACACAGCTCAGGCCAGTCGAGGCCCAGTAGCAGGTTGTGTACTCCGTCTACCTCCTTGTCCCTCTCTGGAGTTGGGGGCTGCCTGGAGGGACCATCCCCACTCGCCTCCTGACGATCCGACCTTCATGGATGTCATGACACATCCAGGCTTCCAACGAGTGGGAAACGGAAGACCTGGATCCGGAACACCGTCAACTGGCTAAATACCTGTGGCAGAAGGAGCACAAGCCTCTTGTGGTGCCTCCTTTAGTGGATACTTTCCAAGATCTTACCAGGATCACTTGGAAGCATCCAGCTTCAGTCCCGGCGGTTCCGAAGAAATTAGACAGGCTGTGTAGAGCCCCGAGGGCTGAACCCTTCCTGGCAGAACACCCTCAAGCAGACTCATCGGTGATTACGGCTGCCGACGACAAGTCCAAGCACCTAAGCTCCCAGCCTTCTGACCCAGAATCCCAATACTTGGACCAGGCGGGCAAGAAGGTCTACTCTGCTTCCACCTGCTCCATTAGGTCCCTCAGTTTCCTCATGCATATGGTCCAGTACCAGAACACGTTATGGGAGAGAGGGCAGGAGCTAGCTACTGCCTTGCCAGACTCCACACAAAAGGCGGAGTTCCTGAACATTCTAAAGTCGGGCTCGGAGGTAGGCACGCACGTTCTCCGTGCCTCGTACGACACTGCAGATACTGTGGCCAGAGCAGCAGCATCAGGTGTCTCCCTCAGGCGCCACACCTGGTTGACATTCTCTGACTTTTACCAGGATCTGCAGTCTGGAATCGGGGACCTTCCATTCTAAAGTTCTGTTCTTTTTGTGCAGGAGACGGTGTCACTTATCTCTTGTCTCCAGGAGTCGGGGGAAGTCTGTCTGGTCCGTCCGACAAATGTATAGAGGGGACCAGAAGAGAGCGAAACAGTGGCCATTTCGGAAGCCCTCAGGTGCTCAAGCTCATGGCAATCAATAGGGCCAGAGGGGTGGCTTTAAAAGGAGTGCTGGCTACCAGCAACCTGGAGGTGCTCCTTTTCATGGCCCAAAGTCTCCCAAACCTCTCTGCTACTCCGGCTCCAATGACTCTGTCCGACCCCTCCTCCTCCGGAGGTATCAGGAGAGCAGTGAGGTCGCTTCTCCCTTACCTGAAGGGTTGGAGCTCAGTAACTGCAGACCAGTGGGTCCTAGATATTGTAAGGAGGGAACATACTGTATGCTGGAGTTCAGAATCCCCAGATACTCCACCAAGGTCCTCAAGCTATCCCCCTTCTCACATTCCTCTCATAGAAGGAGAGATTCAGGCCCTCTTGTGGAAAAGGGTGGTAGAACCAGTCCCTCTGAAGCAGTGGGGAAAGGGATATTACTCCCATTTCTTCCTTGTTCCAAAGAAGACACAAGGATCTTCTCCCCATTCTGGACCTCAATTCTTTAAACAACTATATCGAATACCGAAGGTTCCGGATGGTGACTTTTCCAGGTCTTATTCCTCTGCTGCATCAGGGAGACTGGCTCTGCTCCCTAGACATGCAAGATGCATACATGCACATAGGGGTCCCCCCCCCCCCGAAGTACCCGAGGTTCCACTTCCAGGGTGAACATTATCAGTTTCGGGTTCTCCCGTTCAGCCTCTCCTCCGTTTCTCGAATCTTCACCAAATGCTTGGCAGTAGTGGCTGCAGCTCTCAGGCGCCAGGGATATTGTCTTCCCTGACCTCGACGATTGGCTACTTGGCCCCCGTCGAGGACGCGCCTCCTTCAGGCTCTCGGAGACGCCTACACTCCATTCTGAGAAGTGAGGATCACCCTGAATCTTTCAAAGTCTTCCCCAGATCCCAGCCAAAGACTCACCTTCATTGGGGTGGTCCTGGATTCGGTCTAGGGCATGGCTTTTCTACCCCAGAGAGGGACAGTCGCTTGCGGGAGATTGCCGGATCAGTCCTTGTAATGCCTCAGGTTCAGGCCAGGACCTTCGTCAGACTTCTGGGGCATATGGCGGCGGCCATTCCTGTCACTCCTCTGGCTTGCCCCCACATAAGAATCCCACAATGGATGCTCAGGGTGCAGTGGGATCAAGGTTCAGACGACCTGGACCACAGGATCAAGATCACAGAGCCGGTCAAGACGACACTACTTTGGTGGCTGGACCCTCTAAATTTAGAGAAAGGGGTCCCTTTCCATCAGGAGCCCCCAAATATGATTCTTAGAACGGATGCATTGGATTTGGGTTGGGGTGTGCACCTTGGGGCCCGCCAAACACAAGGAGTCTGGACCCCTATAGAGCGTGATCTCCACATCAATGTTCTGGAAATGCGAGCGGTCCTCAATGCACTGCATGCTTTTCAAAAGGACCTTGTCCCAGGCTCTCTCCTTGTTCAGACGGACAACATGGTGATAGTCTTCTACATCAGCAAGCAGGGAGGCGATGAGAGTCTGATACTGGGCGCTAGAATGGCACATCTCTCTGTCCGCAGTGCAAGTTCCAGGCATCCTAAACGACTTGGCAGACAGCCTCAGCAGGTCTCGGTCCAAGGCGCATGAGTGGGAGCTACTGCAATCAGTATCGGACGAGCTCTTCGACACATGGGGTTGACCAGAACTGGACCTCTCTGCGTCCCCATGCAACATCAAACTGCTAATTTTTTGCTCCCAAGGGCCCGCGCCGGTGCTTTCTGGCCAGACGTGTTGTCCCTTTGTTGGGCAGGGAGGTGTTTTTACGTCTTCCCTCTCATTCAGAGAGTTCTGTTAAAGATACAGGCCGAAGAGGCTCAGATGATTCTAATCGCTCCTTTGTGGTCCCGGCAGATTTGGTTCCCACTACTTCAGCGGTTGTCTTCGGAATCTCCAATTCTGCTACCAGTATGCTCACAGTTGCTGTCCCAGGATCAGGGCTCACTGGTCCATCCTGATCTCAGGTCTTTGCACCTTCATGCTTGGTTCCTACAGATGTAGCAAGGTACAGGGACTCCCAGGAGGTGGCGGACGTCCTCGTCTCGGCGAGGAAGCCCTCTACTCACTCCACTTATGCTATGAAGTGGAAGCGCTTCTGCTTATGGGTGTCGTCTCACCGTCTGGACCCCCTCACCTGTCTGGTAAACTCAGCATTGCAGTATCTCCTCTCCTTATATCAACAAGGCTTGAGCTACTCTTCGATAAAGGTGCACATGTGGGCCATTTCTGCATATCACTCCCTTTTGGGGGGAAAAAACTTTAGCACAACTGGACATGGCCTGCACCTTTTCATGAAGTATTCTACACAAGACCTCCCATTAGGGATCCTATACCACCCTGGGACCTCCTGTTTGTGTTGGAGAAGTTCACACTCTCTCCCCTTGAACCAGTGGCTGACTGTGAGCTGTGTTACCTTTCCTGGATGGTTTGTTTTTTTAGTTGCTGTTACCTCAGCTTGAAGAGTTTCCAAGCTTCAGGCTCTGATGTGTAAAGAGCCATATTTAATTTTTCATAGGGAAAGGGTTTCCCTCAGAACGAATTCCAAGTTTCTTCCTAAAGTGGTCTCGGAATTGACCCTCAACCAGTTGGTTGACCTTCCAGTTTAATTTTCTTCTCCCACCAATAGGGGGGAAGCTCTCCTTCACACTCTGGATGTTCACAGGGCGCTGAGGTACTACATTAAGCGCACAGCTGCATACCGTAAATCAGAACAACTGTTTGTGGCGTTCACGCCACAACACTCTGGCAACCCAGTATCTAAGCAGACTATTTCAAAGTGGCTTGTCCACTGCATTGTGTTTTGCTATGAAAAGCACAATAAAGCCCTTCCGGCCCCGGTTAGTGGTCACTCCACCAGGGGAGTCTCGGCTTCCTTCGCTGCGTTGAAAAATGTCTTGATCAAGGACATATGTGTGGCTGCCATCTGGAATTCTGTGCACACTTTCGTGAAGCACTATAACCTGGACATTGCATCCAGACGCCGTGCCAGTTCTTCAGGGACTTCTTTCCTGACATGCTGTTCTACAGCATCATCCCATTTTTCCACCTCTCGGGGTTGGGCACCTCCTTGGCGCGGGACTGCATGGGATTCATTCCTAATGGTTATAGCCTGCTGCAAGAGCTCTCACTCGAAGTAAGATGGTACAGTTACGTAAGAACTTACTGTAACAGTAGATCTTCGAGAGGAGCTCTTGCAGCAGGCGCTGCTTTCCCGCCCTCCATCCCCCGAATGAGGTGTACAGAACATCATCTACAGGCTTCGCTTCTTTCTCTTGTCAGGGCCTGTTTGCAGGTCTTGGCAGGGGAACTGGGGTGGAGCTGGGTCTGCCCCCTTTTATACCGTGGCAGACGTCTGGGTGGAGTTGTTGGAAGGGCGGTCCCTGCTGGGTACTGCTGGCTAAGAATTTTCTGGTGGGTCCTGATGCTTGCGGCATTAGTCCTAATGGTTATAGCCTGCTGCAGAGCTCCTCCGAAGATCTACTGTTACGGTAAGTTCTTGCATAACTGTACTTTACTGCAAGTTTAGTACTAAGAAATAGTTTAAAAATGGCGAATAATTTGTAACTAGAAAAGTTTAGCATACAGGTTCTACTTTATAACTGAAGATCACTAAGAACGAGAGCAGCCCCAGGGATTTAGGAAGTGGGGTGGGGAGGGTAGTTTTAATCCAGGAGCTCAAGAGTAATGGGGGGCAGGAGAGAACAGGATTGGGGAGAGGATTTTAAAGAATTATACTTCTTATGAATATTCATATGAGAAAACACTTGGGCTCACCCAGGTCACAAAAACCGTTCCACACATAGTAAAAATGTAAATTTAGTCATGGCTTGCATTCACAATGTAGTGCAGAAGATTACAATTATGCTTAATAAGAATAGTTAGGATTCAGTATAGAGATGACCTGACAATGATTTCTTCCAAAGTTTGAATGGCAGAGAAGTTTGAGGAAAAAGTGGAGAGTTTATGAAAATGAGTTATACAAGGAAACTGGTAATTAGTAACTATAACTTGACAGCAGTGATTTTTGGAACATCGAAGTAAATTTTTACAAACTTTTCAAAAATAATGTATAGTACACATCTTCATTTAACCCATTAGGTGATAATGTTTCCAGTGTCTCCATTCATCTTGTCTCCATTTGTTGTTGTAGTAGATTGTATTTCTTTGTGGCACTATTCCCCTGTGGCCATTACAATAACAAAGCACAAGAAAAAAAACAACGTACATTGAAGTACAGCAGATAAAATATAATGTAGCTAATTCCAATAATAAATTAATACATATCTTCTAAAAGTCAGTACTGGGCCAGCTTAACATGGGAACACTCACTCCCCATAAGCCTGTGCAAAGAGGTAAGTATTAAGACCCCTTTTAAAGGCCTCCACCAAGGGCCTCCCTCTGAAGAGTGGGCCCAGCCCCCCCTCACTTTTTTACCTAGCATGGGAATGACAAGAAGAGCCTTCCCGGTGGAGTTGAGAGAGCTTGAGGGCATGTAAGGATTCGGGAGATCAGACAGATGACCCAGGCCCAACTCATGTAGGGCCTTCTACATTAGTACCCCAATTTTAAAGGCGATCCTAGATGTCTTGTACCATTTCCTCCCCATGGAGGGGGGCACATGTTCAAGTGCCATAAACTGCAAGGTGCTTGGATCTGAATTGTGGCACAATTTGAAACGATTACCTAGGGCCATTTCTTTCGTCCTTGTTGGTGATGGCTCTTATGTGCTCTTGAATCCTTTTCTTTATTGGACGTATTGTATGACCCATATAATATTTTTTTTTTTTACAAGGACACTATGCCATGTAAACCATGAAAGATGTGTAAAGCACCTAATGAGTTGCCTCACCTCCACCATTCCACAACACACTGTTTTCCTGTTGCTCTTCAGGTCTCCTGAAAACATAGCCATTACACATTGTGGGGTCTTCCCCAAGTTTGCTTGCGGCTAGGAAGCCTTCAACAGAAGCATTTCTCTCTGTGGTCTACTTCTGGAATGTAGATCCTTTTATATGTCTTGTGAATTCTGTGCTGGAATACTTGCTTTACCTATCTGATCTAGGCCTGCAGTATTCCACTATTAACGTGCATTTGGCCTCTATATCCACTTTCCATGCTCCTATCGATGGTCATGTGGTTGCCCAATTAGGTGTCCTGTACTTCTCTGAGAGGTATCCTTCATATGAAGCAACCTGTTCATAATCCATTCTTGCCCTGGGACTTGAATTTCATACTTGAGAAATTAACATTGGCTCCTTTTGAGCCTGCCACGAGTTGTGGCTTATGTTTCCTGTCACGGAAAATGTTATTTTTAGATCTCACTTCGAGGGCATCTCTTGCAGCAGGCCACACCTATGGAACTATAGGCGCCAGGACCACACGAAAACATTTCTAGCTAGCAGTCTTACAGGAGGCTACCCACAGTGACATCGTACGCTGATGTCGCCCTGTCCTATAAGAGAGGGTGGCCCTGTGCTCTCCTTGGTTCTTTTCCTGCTATTGACCATCACACGTCTGACCTCTTGGAGATTCCACCAGCTTCAGTCGACCGCTATTTCTTCAATTTTATTTTCTTCCTTCTCTCCCATGTGCTTTTTTCTTTCATTTATACCAAGCTCCGTCTCCAACAAACTCTTCAGCGAGTGTGCCTGCAGCAAGAAAATTCCTGAGCAGGGTGCTGACACTTGTGTTTGCTGCCTAGGCCCAGGTCACATCTAGGCCTGCTAAATCTGCTTTTGCTTCAACCAGGCTACCAGGCAGCACTGCCAGAAGACCCTGGAAACTTTCTTACTCGAGCAGCAGGTTGCCCAAATGGAGAAGGAGCTTCAGGCCAGGAGTTCCTCCTCTAACGCATGGGACAAATCAAGCAGGTAGCACAAAACACCGGGATAAGGACTGTGCTAAGCGCTGGTCCTCACCCACTTGCTCATGGTCAAGGCTTTGCACATGGGCTGTGGTGAGACCATCCTCCTCTACAGATAATGCCCCCTCTGCCACTCATGCCCTCTCCCTCACCAGGCTGTCATTGACAGCTCCTCCCGCCAATCTCACCTTAGCAGATGTCTGTTCTTTGGGCTCAAGTGCCCCACCAACATCTCAGCCCCTTCTGTTTCAGCTCATTTTCCTTGAGCCATCAGTTATGCCATTCCGCTAGCTTGACATGAACCTGCATAGGATTGGCGCTCTCTGGGGCTCTTCCTACTCCCCCAATGCTGACCTTGGTCACGACTCCTGCCACAGGGCCTCTGCTTTCTCCAGCATCGCACAGGGTTGTTCCCTGGTCCTCTTCCCCCTCTCAGACGACCCAGAAGAGGAGATGCCTTACAGGCCCCTGCCTGCTAGGCCATTGTCCTTGGCCCTGCTGCTGATGCCAGCCCCATTCTTCCTCAGCCAAAGGGTGTCCCGACACCGGTTATGGTGGACTTTCCAGATCAAGTTGCAATCATTGTGGGACTTTATGCGAGCTCAGATTGCTCCCCCACGAGGGCTGCCGCTGCATGGGCCTAAGATGCCTGTCCCCCTCGCCCCGTCGCTCTACGGGGCTGCAACATGAACCATGGGACCAAATACTCTGACTCCCCTCTGGGTACAGGGAACAATGACTAGTTTCACCTGAATCTTCTGTTGCCCAACGCCAAGGATGAGGAGGATGCTAGAGAGGAGGGAAGCGCTCCACCCTTCCATTCCTCTTCTACGGTATCGTCCGATGACTAGGAGACCCCCAAGTATATCCCGTGGTCTCCCTCGGAAGACCCCTCCTTTGTATCTGTCTTAAGACCATTACAGGTGGCCATGAAGTTCGACACAGAGGAGCAGAACCCTGTCCGGCACCATCTGTCCATTTACTTTGGTGTGCTGGACACCCCTTCTCTGGTCATTCCTCCTCTAGTTGAACCCTTTGAGGATGCCACTTTAGCCACGTGGCATCAGCCCAGCTTAGTCCCTGCCACGTCTTGAAAGGCAGAGAAGCTATACCGGGCTCCCATGGGGAAGCCCTTCTTCGCTGAACAGCCTCAAGTGGACGCTGTGGTCATTAATGCTGCCCACGACCGTACCAAGAAGCCCACGCACCCTCCGCACAAGGAGTTCCACAGTTTGGACCTCAGTGGCAACGGACCTTTGTCTTTGCCACTTTAACCATCTGGGTTCTTAACTATATCACCCATATGGTCCAGTTCCAGAACTAGCTCTGGGTTCAGGTCAAAGCCGCTACAGCCCTCCCAGAGGACCCCTGCAGCAGCAGCTGCTTTAGATCATTCAGTTGGGGGCTGACGTTGGCAGGCACCTTCTTCGCTTAGCCTGCAGTGCTGTTGATGCCTCGGCCTGAATTTCTGCCTTTGTCACTCTTGGTTGAAGGTGTCAGGCTTTGCCCAGTATGTACAACAGTCCATCCTAAATGCCCCCTTTAGGATGTATAAACTGTTTGGGGTAGATGTACAGGATATACTTTCTAACCTGCAGGCCTTCAGTCGCAACTTATGGCCAGGTCATTCTGTGTACCACACCAGCCAACCTAGGAGTTGTCAGTGGGTTCCCTTTCCGCATGCTGCCCATAGGCCCAAACCCAGCGCCAAGCCTCAGGGTAAACGTAGTAGCCACAGCTCTGCCTACCCCTACCTCCAGCACTGGGAAATCTCCCAGAGGAGGTGGTGTGACCCCAGCCACAGGTGCTTCCTCAGCAGGACTCCTTGCCCACCCCCCAGCTGGGCGGGAGGTGGTTGTCCAGGGGGAGTCACTTCTGGTATCTGGACAAGTGATACATACTGTAGATGCATAGACATTTTTGGCAGACAAGGGCCTTGTGAATCATCCAGTCTGCCCTAGCCCTCTTTCTATCTAGATGCTACAAGTAACCCCCCTCTAAAAAATAAATCACCCTAGCTTGATAATTCCCATGTGTCTATCCCACGCATTCTTGAATTCCTGAACCATGGCTGTGCCCCCACCACTTTCTGGGGGAGACTGTTCCATCTCTCCACCACCCTTTCAGTGTAGTAGAGATCTTATTTCGAGAGGGCTCTTGCAGTAGGTAATTACATATAGGACTTAGGACGGCAGGCATCAGGACCCCACGGAAACATTTCTAGCTAGCAATTTCTGGCAGGGGACACCCCCACGTCAGGTGACCAATGTCATGCAACATCAGTATAAGGGGGCGGTCCCCCACGCCCGCCTTCCAGTTCTTTCCTGCCGTTAGCTTGTGTAAGCGCCTTGCGTTTAAGTTCAACTGCTCGTCAGTCTGTCTTCAGTAGTTTTTCCACCGGTTTTTCTTAGATTTCTCAAATTTTGTCAGTTTCTCTGCAGTGTGTGTTGTCCCCTACACCCTCCGAGCACAAGAAGTGCGACTCGTGCGGCGCCTAACTCCCGCACAAGGACAAACACTCCCAGTGCCTCTTCTGTCTGGGCCCAGATCACCCCGTGGAGAAGTGCCAGCATTGACTGAAGTTCAACGCCTCCACCCGCAGATGGAGGCAGCAGTCCCTGGAGGCCCACATCCTTAAAAAGAAAATGACATCCATGGAAAAGGAGCTGAAGAAGCTTTGTCAGGCCTCAACTTCCGCCAGGGTCACCGTAAAAGAAAGGCAGGAGGCACCGGGACTGGGAATCCTCTTCCTCGGCCACGCGACTTTGGCTGGAGTCGCTGTGCTCAAGTATGTCCCCGAGGACTGCTCTGCTTGGCCGTTTTGGGCTTCCAAGTCAGAATCCCCACCGTCTAGCTCCACGCCGGTGCCTCCGAGCCAAGGAGCGTCCACTGCTGGCAAGGCCATCCCCCAATAAGCGGACATCTGCTCCTCTGGCGTCCGCCCGAGAAGGCTGCTAAGTCACTTGACCCTTCGTGGCAGCGCACGGCCCCATAGCCACCCAACCAGGCCACTCCCTCTTCGCGGCCTCCCTCGGGCGATGGTTCCGCCAAGTCAAACAACGGCTCCTCAGACGTCTGCCCTGGACTCCGCCAGTAAGGCGAACGACGGCCCTTCCAATGGTCGCATGGCGTTGGAGCCAACGCCGGACCCTGACGTTTGGTCCGCCATCCCCGGCTCCCCACAGCATTCGCTGCTCTCCAGGGCCCCAGCACCTCCTCAGCTAAACCCCGGGGATTTTAATCCTCCCTCCCTGTCTGCGATGCCGAGGATGCAGGTGTGTGCTCCTGTCAGGTCTCCCTCCCGTTGGGCGGACAACCTGGCGTCTGTACCTCTGCCGCCGGCGCTGACTTTGCCGGCGCTGGGCGACATCCCTCTCCCGGATGCGGGTCTCCTGTTCAGGCCCGCCCGCTGGGGCCGCACCGGGGCCTTCTGCTCCTGCAGATCCCGGGTTTCTCACCCGTCCTATCCGACACCGTCTTACCGGGGCTGCAGTATCCGGCACCTCAGTATGACGCCCGACCTATCTGGCTAGCCACAGTACATGGTGCCTCAGTACCCAGGCTTGCCAGGTTATCCGCCATCGAGTGCGGATATCGCCGTACAGATATCCTCAGTATCCGTGTTCCCCTCCTTATCCTCCGCCCCTCAGCTGCCGTTGGATTTGAAGGAGACTTTAGCCTCCTGGTGGGCTGAGGCCAAGGCTCAGCTCACCAGGACGGTAGAGAGCCGTCTTCCGACGTCGGTCCCGGAGACGAGAGACTACCTCCTCACCTCCGGATACCAGAGGCAAGCCCTCCGGTTTCAGGGCAGGGCAGGATACGCTTCCCCGAGGGCTTCCCAAGGGGTCTGTTCCTCCCCCGCATCGGGAGGAAGAGTCTTCTCCCTCTTCATCCTCCTCAGACACCTCAGATGACTCCGATGGTCGTTCTGAGGACTCCTCCGAAGTCTCCTCTGGAGGATCCTTCTTTTACGGTGTGCACCTGGATCTGCCAGAGACTGCTCCAACCCTGGTGCCACCCTGGATTGAGCCTCATGCCGATCTTGTTTCCACCATTTGGAAGCAACAGTCAGCATTAGCCCCCCTTCCTAGGAAGTCGGATAGGCTTTATCAGGCTCCTGGGGGTGTAGACTCTTTGAATTCGCACCCTCGAGCTGATTCGGTCGTGATCAGCGCTGCTCATGGCTGGACAGCTAACCCCAAGCACTTGAGCTCGTCACCACCCGACAAAGAATCCCGCCTTCTGGACCAGTACGGGAAGAAGGACTACGCTTCTTCCACTCTGGGTATTAGAGCCCTGAATTACGTTGGTCATATGGGGAATTACCAGAAGGCAATCCTTAGCGAGACAGAGGCTAAATTGGACTCCCTTCCTCAGTCTCAGATGAAGCAGGAAGTGGTAGACCTAGTCCGATCTGCGCGTTCAGCCAGTCTGCACATGCTCCGTGCCACATATGACGCAGTGGATGCTGGTGGTCAGAGCTCGGCCTTTGCCGTGGATTTGCGGCATCACACCTGGCTCCGGGTGTCAGGTTTGGTTCTGGAGGTGCAGGACGCGCCCTTCAGGGGTTCAGTGCTGTTCAGTGGCGATGTCAAGGACATCATCACCAATCTGCAGGAGAGGATGCTGCACTTAAGTGGAGTCGAGCTCTCTGTACAAACCCCTCAACCTCAGCGTGTCCCTTTTCACAGGCGTCCTCGAAAGCGAAACCTCAGGGAAAGTGGGCCAACAAGCGTCTGGCCCTCCGGCTGCCAAGCCGCCCCAAAAAAAGCAGTGGGGGCTTCAGCAGCGCTACCTCATACCTCCTGACTCTTTTCCTCTCCCACTGCCTCTGGGCCTTCCAGAAGAGCGGTAGCAGGGAGATTATCTCATCTGCCAGGTTGGGAGAGGATGCACTTCACCCCGGTAGGTAGTTACACCCCAGAACATCATCTTCTGGTCTGGGAAGAAATGTACTCTCTTCTGCTGAAAGAGTGATAGAGCCCATACCCCACACTTCAGGCGACTGGCTACTACTACCATTTCTTCCTGGTCCCGAAGAAGTCTGGAGAGGTGAGGCCAATTCTCGACCTCAGCTCCCTAAACTTGTTTGTGGAGTACAAAAGGTTCAGGATGCTCTCTCTACACAGTCTTCTGCCCTTCCTTCGGCCGTGACAGTGGCTGTGTGCTTTGGATAAGCAGGATGCTTACCTGCATATCCCTATTTGCCCTTCCCACCGCAAATACCTGCGTTTTGCTTTTCAGGGGGACCAGTACCAGCACCAGTTCAAGGACCTCCCATTTCGTCTTTCCTCTGTGCCCCGAGTTTTTACCAAATGCCTGTTGGTGGTAGCGGCCTACCTACATACCCAGGGGGTGCAGGTTTTCCCGTACCTGGACGACTGGCTCCTGGCGGCCTCGTCCAGGGAGGAACTTCTGCGCTTCCTTTTCCTTACCCTTTAGGTTTTTGCCTGCCTGGGTATTACCGTCAACCAGGCCAAGTCCCACCTGATCCTGTCCCAGAGGCTCCAGTTTATCGGGGTGATCCTGGACACGACCTCCGGCATGGTTTTTCTGCCACTGGACAGGGCGGTCTCAATCCAGGCTCAGGTCAACCTGTTATCCAGCCGCAGGCGGGTCAGCACCAGGTCAGTCCTTTGTCTCCTCGGGCTCATGGTGGCTGCTATTCCGACAGTCCCTTGTGCTCGGCTCCACATGAGGATCTCTCAGTGGATGCTTAGATCTCAGTGGGATCAGCTGGTGGACGACTTGGATCAACTTGTTCTGTTCTCCAACCCGGGTCTAGTATGGTTGCCCGGCATAAGTTTTCCCGACTCTGTATTGCCCGCGATCTGTTTCCTGCAATGCAATTCGAAGACGTAATGTTTCCCCGAATATTGTTTGCTCGACAGGCAGATTGTGTAATATGTACCTGAATGAGCTGACCAAGTTTATACTGCGTCCCGTCTTCTGTTACTCGATATTAAATCCCTTGTGAAATCCCAACACAGGCACACCCGGGGAACGGCCGGGGTACTGTAGGTGGGAAGTAGAGCCGAAGGAGGCACACAGTACTGTTTGGACTTCATTGATCGGCAGCCGTAGAACAGTTGAATGGACTCCCTTGTTAATGTTAAAGCCACAGTGCACATGACAAAACACAAACTTCTTCAGAATTTGACCAATGAAATGATGATGATCTGTTGAAAATGGGTAATTCCTCTTTCTAGGGACATGGATATGTTGTTCGTCCACACTGTCTGGCAGGTTCCTTGCTGCTTTAAATCTTGCCGGAAGGTCTTCAAGCTGGCTCCTCCCACCCACCCGGGTGGTACAACTCTCTGCTCCACCCCATGACTCCAGATCTTCCTTACCGCTTGGAAGCTCAGGATCATCTTCAAGGTACAGCTGTTGCAGCAGGTTACACCATTAGGACTGAAGCCGGCAGGCGTCGGGACCCCGCGGAAATCTTCTAGCTAGCAGTCTTCAGCAGGGACCGCCCCCAGTGTCAGGCGTGGTACATAAGGAGGCGGTCCCATCAGAAACCCCTGTTCTTTCCCGCCGTCGACTGGCTTGTCTCGACCCTCAGGTCAGTTTCTAGCGCGCGACGATAGGAAAACTTTCCAAAACCGTTTCTTCAAGAAATACCTTTCTACTGGAGTCTGCTATCTGATGTCCTCCCCAACCTCCGTGGAGGGCCATCCATCCAAGTGCGCCTGTGGGAAGCAGATATCTTTCAAAGACCCTCACTCGGCCTGCGTCCGGTGCCTGGGCCCAAACCACGACACCCAGGCCTGTTCTTTCTGTCAGGGATTCAACAGCTGGACCCGGATCCGACGACAGAAGGCTTTCGAGGCTTACTTGTTGGAAGAGAAGCTGAAGGCCATGGAACCTTCCTCCAAGGGGGAATCCTCAGAAAAATCCCGCAGGCACCATGAAAAACACAGGGAGAGGGTGAGACTTAGATCCCCTTCTAGGGCCTCGGACTCCCGCGGTTCCAGCTCAAGGTCCAACCGCTCTCCATCTCTGGCCCGCTGTCAGCCTCCCCCCGTTGTGGTCAAGTCTTCCAGTGGTTCTTCCACCCTGCGGCCTGCTAAGACCTCCAGGCCTTCCTCCTCGTCCAAGGCCTCGTGGAGGTCAGGGGATCACCATAAGTCCGTCTCTCGACACTCAGCTCCCGACGTCTGGTCTGTCTCCTTGCCGCCTCCTCCCCAACGTAAGACCAAGGGGCTGACCTGCGTTGAAGCGGACGTCGGACCCTACATCGGCCCACCCGACGTTGGCCAAGCATCATAGACCCCGAGAACCGACGACAGCCCGACACCCGTCGCCAGTTAGGCTCTCTCCACCACGGACGCGGGCCGGGGGACCGACGCCTGACCCAGCAGCTGGAAGAACCCCACCGCCACCTACAGACGTCGGTCAGGTGGCGTTGTCGGAGGAGGAATCCACCCAGCCAGAGGACCAGGCGGGCGAGCCCGGTCCTGTCGAGCCCCCACGGGAGCCCTCTCCAGAACCGGAGACCCCCGGCAAGCCAACATGGGGACCCGACGACAGGCCACCGGCGCCCGGTCCGTCATCGGGCCTTAACATTTCAGAGGTGAAGGAACTATTCACCTTCCGGTGGGACACTATCAAAAAAGATGTGGTCACCACGTAGCCTCCTCCCGTACCCGTGGCTCCACCGGCCCCAGCGCCCCCTCCTTCACCCAAGGGGCAGCAGGCGATACCTTCCCCAGGAACCCGCTGGACCTCCTAGGGGCAGATCATCGGACAAGAGAAGGCCTCCGTCCAGATCCTCTTCAGGGTCACCCAGCTCCAAGAGACCCAGAAGACGTCGTTACTCACCGTCTACAGAGGACTCCAGATCGGACATCTCGGATGGCTCCAGATCTCCTTCTCCTATTAGCGTCCCCTCTCCGGACCCACGTGAACTCCCTAGGTCTCCTCTGGATGACCCATCATTCTCTGAGATTATGAGACATATCCAAGAGAACATGGGGTGGGACACAGAAGATCTTGACCCTGAAAGGCTACACCTCGCTCGTTATCTTCGGCAGAAGGATCCTAAGCCTGTAGTAGTACCACCCTTGGTAGACACCTTCGTGGACATCACCAAGGCAGTGTGGAAACATCCACACTTGCTCCCGGTGATGCCGAAGAAGGCTGACCGCCTGTACAAGGCCCCAAGGGAGGACCAGTACTTGGCAAATCATCCTCTGGTCGACGCCCTGGTCATCACAGCCTCGCACAACCGATCTCAGAAGCCGCAACACTTGAGCACCCAGCCACCGGACCCAGAGTCCAAGCAATTGGACGCACTGGGAAGGCGCACTTACGCAGCTGCGACCTGCGCCATCCGGTCCCTGAACTACCTTACCCACATGGTTCAATTTCAGAACGCTCTGTGGGAACGGACAGGATCTGGCAGAAAAGTTGCCAGACGGTGAGCAGAAGGAGGAGCTCCTCCGCACGGGTTCAGACGTGGGGACCCAGGTGCTACAAGCCGCGTACAGCTCCGCGGACTCCTCGGCCAGAGCGGCAGCCTCAGGCATATGCCTCCAGAGACGCTCATGGCTCCGTGTCTCCAGATTCACTCCGGACGTCCAGAAGAACATCCTGGACGCTCCCTTTCATGGCGAAGTTCTGTTTGGTGAGGCTTCGGAGAAGGTCATCACCAAACTGCAAGAGACCGGGAAGGTCGTTAGGTCTGTCCAAGCCATGTACAGACCTAGACTCAGTTCCTTTCGTAGGAACCAGAGTCGTTTTCGCGGCCGGACTCAGAAGCAGCAGTCTCGTTCCAGCCAGCAACAGAGGGGCTCCTTCACCCGTAAAGCCCAGGGCAAGTTGTCCTCAGGCAGAGGCCAACGTTCCACCAAATTGGCCCAGCCTGCAGGACCCCCTGCTGCCACAGCATGACTCCTTCCCAGCCCCCGCCCCTCAGGATCAACAGGAAACAAAGGTCGGGGGTCGCATCGCAGCCCTCCTGCCAGGGTGACAGTCGATCACCACCGACAGGTAGGTGCTACAGTTGGTCAAAAGAGGCCACTATATAGAGTTCGTAGACAAGCCACCCACAAGGCCTCCTCTGCTCTCCCGTTACTCGGGTCAGCACACATTGCTCATCAAGCAAGAGGTGCTCACGCTTTTGCAGAAAGAAGCTGTGGAGCACGTCCCAGGGAACCAGAGAGGAGCAGGATACTATTCCCACTTCTTCCTGGTTCCAAAGAAAACAGGTGATCTCTGTCCAATCTTGGACCTCAGCGACCTCAACATGTCAGTCGCCTACAAATGCTTCCGCATGGTGATCCTCCTGGGCCTAATTCCCATGCTGAAAAAGGACACACTTTTGGCGTCCCTAGACATGCAGGACGCCTACCTGCATATCCCCATTGCTCAAGTGCACAGGAGGTTCCTGCGCTTCGAGTTTCTCAGCCACCACTATCAGTTCCTGAGTGCTCCCCTTCGGGCTGTCATCGGCCCCCAGGGTCTTTACCAAGTGCATGGCAGCGTCTCTGAGGAGACAGGGCCACTACGTGTTCCCGTACCTGGACGATTGGCTTCTCATGGCCTCCTCCGAGGAGGCGCTGTTGATCGCTATTCAGCAGACCCAGGCTGTTTTTCAGTCTCCAGGCATCCTAATCAACTACGAGAAGTCTCTCCTGGTACCGTCCCAGAAACTGCAATTCATAGGGGCAGTTCTGGACACCATCCAAGGGAAAGCTTTTCTTCCCAAGGACAGAGCGGAACGCATCCGGTCCCTCATAAGGGACCTATCGGCAAAGAAGACCGTCCCAGCCAGACTGGTCCTTCGCCTGCTCGGACACATGGCTGCGGCCATTCCAACAGTCCCGATGGCAAAGCTCCACATGCGGATAACCCAGTGAATGCTCAGAGTGTAATGGGACCAAAGGCAAGACCATCTGCAGCAGCCAGTCAGAATCACGAAGGCCGTGATTCGGGATTGGCAATGGTGGCTAGACCCAGGAAGTCTCTCTGTGGGGGTTCCTTTCACAGCGCCGTCCCCGGTGATAACACTCTCCACAGATGCGTCAGGGCTGGGATGGGGAGCACACTTGAACGGGGTGAGGTCTCAGGGTACATGGACTTCTCAGGAAGCTCATCTCCATATCAACATATTGGAGATGAGGGCGGTCCTTTATGCCCTGCAAGCCTTCCAGTCGGACATTCCACCGAGTACTCTTTTGTTACAAACAGACAATACGGCGGTGATGTATTACCTCAACAAACAAGGAGGCACACACTCCTATCCCCTCTGCAGGGAGGCCATGAGAGTGTGGGAATGGGTAGTACGACATGGCGCAAACCTTATCACTGTTCACGTTCCCGGAGGGGACAATACCGTCGCAGACGGCCTGAGTCGTTCCCAGGACAGAGTCCACGAGTGGGAACTCTTACAGGAGGCGGCAGAGGATCTGTTTCTCCGATGGGGCACTCCAGAGTTGGATTTGTTCGCATTCCCATACAACGCAAAACTGCCCAATTTTTGCTTGCTAGATCCAGGGCCTGGTGTTTTCTGGCCAGGCATTGTCCCTCTCTGGGCCTTGGAATTCCTTTCGCCTTCCCTCCTTGGCGTTGATCCAGAGTCCTTCTCAAACTTGCAGGGAGCACGTGGCTGATTTTGGCCCAGACGAAAAATTACTCACCTTAGTAATGTTGTTTCTTCTAATGGAGTCTTGCTATATTATAGACATTAGCAGTTTGATCCAGCTCTAGAACTGCCCGGAGTGAAATGGTTAAAACCATTCCAAAATAGAATTTTGACGCGAGAGCAGCTCTATCTGTGTCATTTCAAACTTGAACTGTCAGATCTTTGAGCCAAACTCATTAAGGTCTGTATGGAAGCTGTAACCTACACTAGCCAAATGGTTACCTAAATAATAACCATTGATGGTCCCAACACCCAAGACTCAAGTCAGGGGACCAGAAATACTAACACCATTCTAATAATATGAAAATGGAACATAAGTATAATAAAACACACACACGTACATACACACCCCAAAGTCCCAAAGGGGACAAAATGCTAACAGGACATAAGTAGTGCCCACACTAAGTTGCCGCACCCCACCAAGTAGAGGTTCTGAGAGGGGCAGGTTGGGAGGAGGTCTATAATATAGCAAGACTCCATTAGAAGAAACAACATTACTAAGGTGAGTAATTTTTCTTCAAACAACATGAAGTCTTGCTATATTATAGACATTAACAAATACACAGCAGTACCTCCATGGAGGAGGGCAGAACCTACTTAGGGAGTAGGCTCTGAAGAACAGCTGTGCCAAACAGAGTATCTCTTCTGGCCTGGACATCCAGGAGTAATGCTTGGTAAAAGTGTGTACCGTTTTCCAAGTAGCAGCCTGGCAAATCTCTAATAAAGGGATATCTCTGGCAGCAGCTAGGGCAGCTGTACCCTGGTAGAATGAGCCCTCAAACCGGGGGCTCTGCCCACTTTCTGATAACAAAATTGGATACAAGAGACAATCCACCTGGCTATTGATCTCTTAGTGGCAGGTTTGCCTTTCCCAACTTCACCATAGGTAAGGAAAAGTTGGAGGGATTCAAACCTGTGACCTTTGGTACGCTCTATATAATAACTAAGAGCTCTCTTAACATCCAGGCTGTGCCATCTCCTCTCACCCGAAGAGGACTAATCAGTGAAAAATACTGGAAGGGAGATAGATTGATTAAGATGGAAATCTGAAACCACCTTAGGCAAAAACTTCCTATTAGTCCTAAGGACTACCTTATCCCTGTGGAAAGAAATAGTCAGTCTCCACTGACAAGGCTTGCAATTCACTTATGCGTCTGGCAGAAGTGATAGCCACTAGAAAAACAGTTTTCCAAGTTAGGTACTTAAGCTCTGCAGAAGACAGAGGTTCAAAAGGGGGTTGCATTAACTGGGCAATGCAAACATTAAGGGCCCAAGCAGGGGCGGTTCCTGAAAGGGAGGATTAGTATGGAGTAATCCCTTAAAAACTTGGAAAACACAGGATGAGAGGAAAGAGGGATGACTTTCCTGCTGATACAAAAGCAGACACAGCTGCCAAATGAACTCTCAGGGTAGCTGGTCTGAGACCCAAGGAATTAAGATGTACCATGTAATCTAACAAAATGGGCAATTCAGCAGATTCTGGGAAATATTTTCCCAGCACACCAAATGAAAACCTTTTCCATTTAGAACTATAAGTAGCCCTAGTGGAAGGCTTTCTGAAGCCTTTAGGATCTCAAGAACACCCTGAGAGAGGTGTAAATCAGCAAACTCTAACTCCTCAAGAGCCAGGCCTTGAGGTTGAGGGATTGAGGTCCGGATACCAAACCCTTCCCTGGGCACAAGTCAACAGATTGTGATTCCTGGGAGGCACAGGGGAAGATGGACTGTCAGAGACAGAAGGAGTGGTACCAGGCTGCCTGGCCCAATCCGGGGCAATCAGAATCACCCTGCAAGGCTGAGATCTGATTTTGACTAGTACTTGAATAGGAGAGGAAAGGGGAAGCATAGAGAACTTCCTCCCAATCCAGAAGAGGGCATCCAGGGAACTGGGCCCAGCACTGGAGGCCTGCAACAGAACAGAGGAAGTTTGTGATTGTCTGGGGCTGCAAAAGATCTATCTGAGGGATGCCCCACCTGGCAAAACTATCCCCAGCACTTGAGGATCCAGGGACCATTTGTGATGGCCCTGGGAAATCCTGCTGAGGGCATCCGCTAGGACATTGTCCTTCCTGGAAGATGAACTGCTATGAGGGAAGTGTTCAGGAATAGGCCAGAGACCACAACTTCATTGCCTCGGTGCACAAGGCCGAAGACAGAGTGCCCCATTTGTTGATGTACCACATTGTTGTGGTGTTGTCTGTTCTGACTTGTATCACCTTCGTGGACAGATGCAGAAAAAGCTTGAAGAGCTAAAAGACAGCTCTGAGTTCCAGCAAATTGATGTGGAGCAGAGATTCCTGGGGGACCAAACTCCTGAGTGGAAAGGTCACCCATGTGGGCTCCCAACCCAGAAGGAAGCATCTGTAGTGAGAGTCAAGTCGTGAGAAGGAAATGAAGGGACCCCGCTCTTAAATTGCTCTGATCCTGCCACCACTGGAGAGCTAGGATCAAGGTTAGATCACTGGGACCAACTTGGAAAGGCGGTCTCTTCTCTGAGCCAAAAGGTTCTCAAGTGAAACTGAATGTCTCTCATCTGAAATCTGGCTCCCTGCACAACAGCTGTGGATGCAGCCATGTGCCCCAGGAGCTCAGAGAAAGTGTCTTGCTGGTCAAGAGACCTGCAGAGTGAAGGAAGAGGCCAGAGCCACTAAATTCCTTACCTTTCTGGGGAAGAAAGGCCTAGCTAGCTTTGTGTCCAGTTCTGCCCATAAAGGTGAGTACCTGGACTGGTTCAGAACCGACTTTAGTAGGTTTAGCAGAAAACCCAGGGAGGTGAGAAGCTGCTGGGTAACCTGCAGGTGAGATTTTACCTGGTCTGGGACTGGCCTACAATGAGCCAGTCGTCTAGATAGGAACAGCAATCCTCTGCCTCCTTAAGTGGGCCACTGCCACTGCTAGACACTTTGTGAATACCCTTGGAGCAGAGGTAAGGCCGAAGGGCATCGCTCTGAACTGGTAATGACCTGAGGGCAGTTCGAATCTGAGGTACTTTCGATGGGATCTTCTGATTAGGACATGGAAATAGGCATCCTTGAGGTCCAGGGAGGCTAGCCAGTCCCCTGGCCTTAGGGAAGGTAAAATCATTGCCAGAGTTACCATTTTGAACTTAGGTTTCAAAGATGCTTGTTCAGATATCTGAGATCTAAAATGGGCACCATTCTCTGTCTTTTGGGGTAAGGAAGTATCTGGAATACAGACCCCTGCCCTGATGCAGGAGGAACCCTTCTACTACTCTGAGAGCTAACAGGGATGGGACCTCTGTTTCCAGAGCGAGGGTCTCTGAAGCACTTGTAGGTAGAAAAGTCTGCTTCTCAACTTGGGAAACTTTTGAAGCTGAGAACCAGACCCTGGCTTCTACTCCAGAACCCACTTGTCTGAGGTTAAAGATGCCCAATTCTGACTGAAGTAAGCCAGCCTGCCCCCACTGGTACAGGAGAATCGGCCCTGGGCACCCCATCAGGGTGCCTGTTTATGGGAGCTTTAGGCTGGGGGTGGGAGCAGGTCTGCCACCCTCGCCTGCCCTGCCTCTGAAGAAGCCCCTCTGAGCATAGGCAGAGGAGGCCTGAGTCTAGTGAAAGGCCTGTGAAAGGCCTACCCCTACCCCTGGGCATGCCTTTGAGGAGTGGCTTGCCGCTCCTTAGCCTGGGCACTCTTGTAAGTAGTCCTATATTCATCCATCTTCTTTCATGTAATTCTCTGTCTGCTCTCCAAACAGAGAATTTCCCAACAGGAAAATCCATAGCCTAGTCTGGGTATCCTGTGACAAACTAGTACACCTGAGCCAGGCCAACCTCTGAGCTCACAGATGTGGCCATGACCCTAGAGGAAACATCATTAACATCCACAGCAGCATGAAACTGAACCTTAGAGGCTTCAATGCCATCAGCAGCCACCTGTTCTAGTTCACTAGCCAGCTGGCCATGGGCCTGTTTGCCAATTGCATAACAGTATCCCATCTAGATTTCTGATACCTAGCTACATAAGCCATATAATTTGCTTGCCTGAGTCACAGAGAGGCTGCCATATACTGTTTTTTGCCATGGCATCAATCTTCCTGGAATCCTTGTCAGGAGGATGTGAAGCCAAGGAATATTAGCTTTATCACAGGCAGCAGCCTGAACTAACCCAACATGACTGCATTGCTGAGAAAGGAATTCTGTATCAGGGCCTGACAATGTATACCTTCTGTCCATCTTTTTATCTACAGGAGGCACAGAATTAGGAGCTTTTAAAATTTTAATTTTGTTTCCTAAAAGACTTATGTAAAGGAATAGACAATCTCCTAGACTCTGGAATATCCATCATTTCTACAAAATCAGGCTCCTCTTGCTCATCCACAGCCTCTTCTAAAGGAAGCTGGAGGGTTTCAGCAACTTTTATAAACATAAAATAGAGATGGGACTCGACAGCATAGGGAGATTCTAAAGGTCTGTCTGGGGAGATGTCCGGTTCAATGGGCACACCCAGACCTTCCCAGCCACATTCATACTGTTCATAATCCTCCTCCCCCTCCTCTGGTTCATAAAATTCCTCAATATCATAATCCTGAACCACTGGGACCAGACGAACCGACCTTTTACCAGATAGTGGTGGTTCGGACGGACCCTGAGACAGTGACTGGACAATTTGTATGGCTTTTGCTATCTCTGCAGCAGTTGGAGAAGGAATTTTGGACTCCAGACCTGCTGATTTTCTTGTTTTCTTTACTGGAATTGGTTCCTCAGAACCAGCTTTTCTTTGCCTGAGAAGTCTGGCCCTGGTCAGAGGGCACTCCCTCTGGTTCGAGTTGGCACCGAACGGGCTGCCATCAGGTCAGCGGACTTTTTGGCCTCGTTCCCTGAGCCTGCCCAATCTTTTCCAGGGTGGCTGCAGGAAATCTCTATATCTGGCAGTCTGACTGGGGTGGTCAAACCCCAGACAATAAACACATGTGGTGTGTGGGTCAGCCTTGGCAAGAGACTTCCCCACAAACATCACAGTGTTGAAACCAAGTGGGCCGGTTTTCTTTTGGGTTTCTCAGACATAATGCCAGCCTAACCAAAACTGCCCTTTTAACGGCAGTGCCAGGCAAGACACCCTTATCGGTTCCTAACCGTGTCACGGGTATTGGAAAAACGTAATAAATCCGTTTTTATAGAACCGATAAGAACGGAACCGCACTCTAAAATAGTAACTTTAGTTTTAAATGAGTTTTAAACCCACTGATCGGTTCAAAACCGAACCGATCCTTACAAAGTTCCACACAGACAAAACCATTTCTAGGGACATGGATATGTTGTTCATCCACACTCATTGGCAGTATCCTTGCCGCTTTAAATCTTGCGGAAGGTCTTCAAGCTTGCTCCTCCCACCCACCGGGTGGTATAACTCGGCTCCGCCCATGGCGCTAGATCTTCCTTACGCTTGGAAGCTCGGGTTCCTCCTTAGCAGCTCTGCGTTTACGACTAGTTCCTATTTCTCCGTTTGCGGATTTAAAATAATATTTTGCAAAAGACTTCAGTCTTCGATCCCTCATACTCGATGGACAAGTCGACTCCCAGTTTGGAGATGCCCATGCGGGTGAAGATGTCTCGGACGGATCCACACTCCGCTTGTGTCTACTGCTTAGGCCTTGAGCGACCCGCGGGCTTGCGACCTGTGCTCATCTTTCTGGCTCGCCTCGAAGACCGTGCGCCGATTGCAACTGGGCCGTCCGAAAGCGTTCCTCGGTGAAGTCCAAGGAGGCCGGTTGGCGGTGTCCGCGGCGAACTTCGGCGGATCAGCTCGGCGGATGATGTGCCCTCGAAGAGGCGGCGCGAGGCCGTATCTTCCTCGGCGCGGCATTTATCCCGCTCTCTCTGGGTTCTTCCTACACGGCTTCCTTTAAGGAGCTTTGTCTGTCCCTCTCCACTAAAGGAGAAGGCCTCGTCTACTGGACCTTATTCTCGGTCCAAAAGAGGGACAAGGTAGAATCCCTCCGTCGGCGCTCTTGGGAGGGGAAAGGTCCCTCTCCCGGGCCGTCGACCGCCGGCTTGATCGACCGTCGGCTTCGACCACTGGCCTCACGGTGTCCCGTGCAGGTCAGTTGACCGAGACTCCACTGATGAAGTCGAGATTTTCTCACCCATTGGACGGGCTGTCGCCTTTAGCAGCCGAGATTCCCTCTCCCGGTTCCCCGGAGAGTTGAGATCCGTGGGCTCGCCTGTGCCTCGGGTTCCGGAGCCCTCGGATGGACCTTCCGAGCGAAGGGAGTGCCGGTTCGGCCGACACCTCCCGCACCGACCCGGAAATTCCGGGACTCTCGATCGGTCCCGGACCTCTTCCCTTAGCAGTCAGCCGTTCCCACCGTCATAGGCGGTCTCGGTCTCGCGCACCGCTGATGGCGGCGTCGCCCCTTCGTCTCGTCCTCCTCCTCGGATGAGGGAGGCTTGGCGTAAATTACGTCGGCGGTACGAGGACCTTATGTTGCAACAGCTCCTCCTGGCGGGAATAAGCCGACTCCGGCGCCCGGCCATTAAGTAACTGTCACCGGAGCGGCCGACACAACCCTCGACTTGTCCGAGGAGCTATACCCAGGCGGTTGTTGGCTAAAACCAGCTGCTCCACCGATTCGGTGGAACCTCCGCCTCCACAGCCACCAATTGGGGCTCCGACCAAGGATTCTCGGTCGGCTAAGGGTTTACCCCATCGGCTGTCAGTTACCCTCACTCCGACCGACCTCGGCAGGTGAAGGGTGGCTCAGGCCAGAGCAGCTCTTGAGGACTCTTCGAGTCGAAGATGATTCCTCCTTCTTCTCAGCGACTGGACTTGGAGTCTTCAGGAGGTCAGTCAATGGACGATAGCCGTCGTCCTTCCTAGGACTGCTCGGCTCATCCCGAGTCTACCGGGATGGAGCTCGAACCCGTTCCAAGCGGCCAGGTATCCCCTCACGGAGATTCTGGACCGAGGGATTCTCCAGCGGAGGCCTTTCGGTGGCGAGGCCATAGTGGGTCCGGCACTGGAACTTTGGCAGCGCCCTGCTTCCTGCCCTCGCCTTGGCCAGGATGGCCAGGAAGTATCAGGTCCTACGGTTCCTTGTCCGGTTTTGAACACCCCTCTGCTGAGGGTTGGTTACCGACAGCGTTTTCGGCGCCCGTAGCGCCAGGGATGTGGACAAACCTCCTGACAAGGAGTCAAGAAATTGGACTATGTCGGGCGAAAAGTCACGCTCGTCCTCTCTCGCCTAGTCAGGCCAGTTCGGCCGTCCTCATGGCACATTTTCTCATGCCCTGTTGGGCTCCCTGGATGAGGTCATCCCTCATCTTCCCGCCGATCTGCAGACTACGGTTAAGCAGGTGCGGGACCAGGGCAGGGCAGTGGCCAAACAGCAGCTCCAGACTGCTTTGGATGTAGGGGACTCATGTGCCAGATCGGTGGCGGCCGCAGTGGCTATGCGTCGGCGGGCTTGGCTGAGGATATCCACCTTTACTTCGGATACCCAGCACAAGTTGGCGGATGTTCCCTTTTTGGGGACTGACCTCTTCGGCCCTGGGGTGGAAGGTCACCTGCAGAGGATCGAGAAGTCCAATGCCACCTTGGACTCGGTCTCTTCCGCTCAGAAGGACAAAGGCAGCAAACCACAGCCTAAGCCCTTTCGTCCTTCTGTGCCCGCGCCCGGCCCAGCAACGTCAGGGCCAGCAGGCTCGGCCTTGGCATCCCAAACCAAGCCGCCGGCTCCTCTAACAGGAGGCAGGGAGGAAAGGGCCCAGGAGGTCCCTCGGCGGTCCCTCCTCCAAGCCTGCCCAGTGGCCGGGCTGAGGGTGTCGCCCCATCCCGTCACCTACCCTAGGTCCCCCGTGAAGGCGGCTCCGGCACTTCCGTTCCGCCTGGTCCGCTGTTACCACGGACAGGTGGGTCTTGGAGGTGGTGGGAAGAGGCCTGCCTCTGGAATTCGAGCAGGCACCACCCTTCAGAGCCGTCGCCCCTCGGGGGGCTCCGGGATCCCCAGCCTCACTGGCGGCTCGTCGAGCCGACATCGCTCTCCTCCTCCAGAAGGAGGTGGTAAGAGAGGTGGTGGACCCTCTTTCAGACCCAGGGTTTGTGTCCAGGTACTTCCTGGTTCCGAAGCAGACGGGGCTGGCGCCCATTCTCAGACCTACACGACCTAAACAAGTTCCTAAGGTCTCGAACCTTCAGGATGGTCACTCTGGCTCAGATAATACCATCCTTGGAGCAGCGGTGTGGTTCTGCTCTCTGGACTTGCAGGGCCAGCGTTTTCCGTCCCTATCCGTCCGTCTCACCAGAGATTCCTTCGCTTCCGAGCAGAAGGATCTCTCTTGATTCAAGCCATGCCCTTGACTTGTCTCCAGCTCCAGGGTCTTCACCAAATGCATGGCAGTGGTGACAGCATTCCTCTTGGCCGAGGGTCCGGTGTACCCTTACCTGGGCGACTGGCTGATAGCAGCTCCCTCCAGGAAGGAGGCGGAGTGGTCCAGAGATCTGGCCCTCCAGGTCTGCTCTCAACTGGGCCTCCTTATCACCGAGGCCAAGTCGGAACTCGAGCGAAGCAGGTGATTTTATTCATCGGGCGCAGCTCGACTCTCTTCGAGCCAGGCGCGGCTCGGCGGACAGGGCCGAGGTTCTTTCCTCCTTTGCCCGATCATTTCTGGTTGGGCAATTGCTGCCCTGCCGGGACTTCCTCGCCTCCTGGGTCTCATGGCGGCCTGTACCAGCGTGGTCCGTTGGGCCCGCTGGAACATCCGTCCCCTTCAGTGGGGACTGGCCAGCCAGTGGTCTGCGCTGCGATCCCTTGGACCAGCTTGTGTCGGTGACACAGGGGATGTGGAGCGCTCTCCAGTGGTGGACCGTTCCAGATCATTTGCAGGAGGGCATCCGTTCGTCCGCCCGAGCCGGCCGGTCTCTCCTGTCGACCGATGCCTCTCTGATGGGTTGGGGTGCCCATCTGGGGAACACCGGGCTCATGGCCTCTGGTCCCAGCGGAGTCGATGCCACATCAACCTGCTGGAGCTCGGCGGTCCGCCTAGCTCTCACCGCCTTTGCTCCGTTCCTCCGGGGTCAAGTGGTCCAGTCCAGAGCGGACAATACCCACGACCATGTACTATCTAAACCGCCAGGCGGGGCCAGCTCCATGCTTCTATGCAAGGAAGCTCTCCGCATTTGGTCACTGATATAGCAGCCTGGAGGCGGATCTCCTAGCCATTCACGTGGCAGGAGCCTCCAACACCCTGGCCGATGCCCTGAGCGGATAGGGGCTGCATCCCACAGTGTCTCTCCCGGAGGTAGTACAGCATCTGTTCTCCTTTGGGGCACACCTCAGGTGGACCTGTTTGCCTCCATGGAGAGCGAGGCTGAGTCTGTTCCATGCCCGCCCCCTCAGCAGGCTCGCTGCAGGGGATGCCTTCTCGAGGCAATGGACCCGGGCCTCTTTACGCCTTTCCCCATTTCCCTTGATCCACAAGGTGCTTCTCAAGGCGAGGAGGGACAAGGCGCAGGTGATTCTGATAGCCCCAGACTGGCCTCGCCAGTTCTGGTACCAGATCTCCTCAGTCTCAGCTCCAGGACTCCAGCGGCAGCTTCCAGCTCGCCCGGACCTGCTCTCAGTCAATCAGGGAAGGTGTTCCATCCGGACCTTCAATCCCTGCACCTGACGGCCTGGTTCCTGAGCGGCTAGAGTTCCAGGCTTTGGGTCTTTCCGGCGAGGTCCTCAATGTAGTTGAGGCGTCCCGTAGAAGACCAGAAAATGCTATGCCTTCAAATGGAAAAGGTTTTCCATTTGGTGTCAGAACAAGGCTTGGACCCTTCCTCCTGTTCCTTGGCAAGCATCTTGGACTATTTATGGTCCCTTTCTAGTCAAGGGCTTAGGTCGGCGACCCTAAGGGTGCACCTGGCAGCCATCTCTGCTTACGAGGCGCGGGCGGAAGCAGTCGATGGCGCAGGAGAGAAGGTGGTCTGGCCTTTTCCAAAGGCCTTGATCACATTTCCCCTCAGTCTGGAACCCCCACCTCCGTGGGATCTACTGCTGGTACTGGCAAAGCTCATGGGCAAGCCATTGAACCTATGCACAGGTGTGCTTCTCTCACCTGTCGTGGAAGACCGCCTTCTTGGTGGCTATCCGTCAGCCAGAAGGATGGGAGAGCTCAGGCGCTTTCCATCGAGTCTCCTTACCTGGTCTTCCACAGGGACAAGGTTGTCCTCGCCCCCACCGAAATTCCTTCCGAAGGTGGTGTAGGAGTTTCACCTTAACCAGGTGTTGACTCTGCGGTGTTCTACCCCAATCACACCTCGGAGGCGAATATAGGCTCCATACTCTGGACCCTAGAAGAGGCGCTCGCTTATTATAAGGGCGCGGCTGAAATTCGGGAGAGTTCTCAGCTGTTTGTCACCTACGCTGAAGCCGCATCTGGCAGACCTGCAGCCAAGCGGACGATAAGCAGGTGGGTAACCTCCTGCATAGATCTCTGCTATAAGTTGGCGGGCATGGAGCCTCCCAGAGGATAAGGCTCATTCTACCGCCATACTGCTGCATGAGTGGCTGCTTCCAGGGACGTCCCTATCCAGGAAATCTGCAGGGCTGCTACCTGAAGTCAGCAAACACCTTCATTACCACTACCACATCGACCTTGAGTCACGCCGGGATGCTGGTTTTGGGGCCTCGGTTCTCCAGTCTCTCTTTCCCAAGTAAGTATATGGGGTGTGCGTCTTGCCTCCCTCCTCCGGAGAACTGCTGGAGTCTGCCAATGAGTGTGGATGAACAACATATCCATGTCCTAGAAATACAGGTTACTCACATGTAACAGGAGTTCTAGGAATGGTATATGTTGTTCATCCTACATTCCTGACCTCGCCGGCAGCACAACCTGAGCTTCCAGCGGGCAGATCTGGCGTCATGGGGCGGAGCCGAGTTTATACCACCGGGTGGGTGGGAGGAGCAAGCTTGAAGACCTTCCGGCAAGATTTAAGCGGCAAGGATACTGCCAATGAGTGTGGATGAACAACATATACCATTCCTAGAACTCCTGTTACAGGTGAGTAACCTGTATTTACTACGTTACCACAGATAGAGCTTGAACGAGCGGTTTGCGGTTAAAATAAAACTATTCTCGGTTAAATCCAACGAGAAAACACTTTAAACAGAGAAATGAACCGAGCAGAAGGAGAAATCTCGGGCGACTGTTCACTGAGGCAGAGTAAAGAATCTGACAGTTCAAGTTTGAAATGACACAGATAGAGCTGCTCTCGTGCCAAAATTCTATTTTGGAATGGTTTTAACCATTTCACTCCGGGGCAGTTCTAGAGCTGGATCAAACTGCTAATGTCTATAATATAGTAAGACTTCATGTTGTTTGAAAGATTTGGTTCCCGGTCCTGAGTCACTTGTCCTGGGAACCTCTGCTTCCTTTACCAATCAGCTCCCATCTACTGTCTCAGAAGGAGGGTTCATTAGTCCACCCGGACTTGCATTCACTGAACCTGCATGCTTGGCTCCTAGAGACATGGCCATTTTGCAACACGGGGTCTCGCAAGAAGTGGCGGAAGTCCTTTCTGCCGCCAGAAAACCGGCAACACACGCTACATACGCCATGAAATGGCATAGGTTCTGCCTGTGGTCTCAAGTACGCGGCTTCTCCCCTTTAGACTGCGCAGAAAAACTAGTTCTGGAATACCTGCTCTTCCTTTTCCGATCAGGGTTGGCCTACTCCTCTATCAAGGTGCACCTTTGTGCGATCTCAGCCTACCATGCCCCATAGGCCAGTGCACGGTGGCACAGTTGGATACTTCTCAGGCCTTTTTAAGAGGGGTGCTCCACCTTAGGCCACCCATCAGGGATCCCGTCCCTCCTTGGGACCTGCCTTTCATCCTGGAGCAGCTTACGCTGCCACCTTTTGAGCCTGCCGCAGATTGCGAGCTGCGTTTCATGTCGTGGAAAACGTTATTTTTAGTTGCTGTTACTTCGGCGAGGAGAATCTCCGAGCTACACGCTCTCATGTGAAGAGCCTTATTTGATTTTCACCAGGATAGGGTGTCCCTGAGGATGAATCCCAAGTTCTTGCCTAAGGTGGTATCAGCCCTCACACTTAATCAAGACATTGATTTGCCAGTGTATTCCCTAAGTACACTAACAGGAGGCTCTGCTTCACACCCTGGATGTTCACGGTGTCTGAGATATTACTTGACCAGGACCAAGCAGCACCGCAAAAGCGGAACAGCTGTTAGTTTCTTTCGCTGAGAGGATGTTGGGCCATCAGTCTCGAAAACAAACCCTTTCTGCTGGCTTATCAGTGCATTTCCCTTTGCTACAACAATTGACAGAAACCCCTTCCGGGTGCAGTTAAGGGCCATTCGACGAGGGGAGTGTCTACTTCCTTTGCAGCGCTTAGAAATGTATCCACAGCAGGCATATTTGCTGCAGCCACCTGGAGCTCCATGCACACATTTATAAGGCACTGCAGCCTTGATATCGCCTCATGGCGTAGGGCGGGTTTCGGTCTTGCTGTCCTGCAGGGTCTCCTGTCCTAGAATCAGGACATGTTTGGATCTCAGTTGTTTGCCTCCTCCCTATGGCCTTTCTAGGTGCCATTGCTTGGGAATCAGTCCTAATGGTGTAACCTGCTGCAAGAGCTGTACCTCGAAGAAGATAGTACAGTTATGTAAGAACTTACTGTAACAGTAGATCTTCGAGAACAGCTCTTGCAGCAGGTACCTTCCCGCCCACCATCCCCCCTTGGAGGAGGTAAGTTCCAGCCTACGCTTAGGAAGATCGTCCTCAGTCTTGGCCATCTGATGGCAGGTTCTTGGTTTCCCTTTCTGTTGTCATCCAGCGGCTGGGAGTCTCCGGCGGGAGAACTGGGGTTTCTGGCGGGACCGCCTCCTTATGTACCATGCCTGACGTTGGGGGTGGTCCCCGCCGAAGACTGCTAGCTAGAAGATTTCCGTGGGGTCCTGACGCCTGCTGGCTGCAGTCCTAATGGTGTAACCTGCTGCAAGAGCTGTTCTCGAAGATCTGCTGTTACGGTAAGTTCTTACGTTACTGTACTTTCCCTCCTTAACGCTCTGCGTATAAACTTGATCCAAATTCTTCGGTTCGCCCGAAATTAATTCTTAAATTTTTAAGACTTCGGTCAAATTACTCCCTCGTGGCTGCGATGGACAAATCGACTCTCAGTTTTCGGCAGTGCCCATGTGGGAAGAAAATGTCCAGGACAGATCCGCACTCCGCGTGTGTCTACTGCCTCGGCCTAGATCATGACCCGCAGGCCTGCGAGTTATGCCGTTCGTTTTCGGCCAACGTCCTGGAAGACCGCACTGCCCGGTTACAGCTTGGGTGCCCGAGAAGCGCTACCCGCTGGTGAAGTCCAAGGAGGCCCGTTGGCGGTGTCTGCGCGGCTGGCTCGGCTGAGCAACTCTAGCAGATGATCGCCTCGAGGAGGAGGCGGCCCAGGCTGCATCTTCATCTTCCTCGATCACGGCATTTATCCCACTCGCTCTGGGATCCTCCTACACAGCTTCTTTTAAGGAGCTTTGCCAGTCCCTCTCCACAAATGGAGAGGGGCCATCGGGACATTCTTCTCGGTCCAAAAAGAAGGACTCGAAAGGTAAGTCCCACTGTTGACGTTGGTGGGAGCGGGAAAGGTCCCCTTCCCCCGGACAGTAGACACTGTACTTCGGTCGAGGTTGCGGCTAAGGCCGCTGGCATCATGGTGTCCCAGTCAGGTCAGCCGGCCGAGACACCCGTCAACGCGGTCGAGATTTTTCTCGACCCGTCGGACGGGCCGTCAACTGGTGAAGCTGACAACTCTTCTTCACCGGTTCCCCTGGTGGAGACCGAGGACTTGCCTGCGCCTCCCGTGCCGGAGTCCCCGGTCAAGGCTTCAGAGTCAAGGGAAGAGCGGGTGTCCCCCGGCCCTTCCCAGACCCACCCTCGGAAACACCAAGGGTCTTGGACCTCGTCTCGGTCCAACCAATTCTGCCCGACATCAGCGGTCTTGGCACGGTAAGCGGTGGCGCTCATCTTTCGTCTTCCTCCTCTCGGAAGAGGAGAGGCGGCGCAGAGTGCGTCGACTGTGAGGACCTAATGTGGCAGCAGTTACTTCTGTCCGGGAACAAGCCAACACCGTTGCCTTCACCAGCCATCAAGTGGCTGTCACCCGAACGGCCAAAACAACCCTTCGCTGTAGCAGAGGTGCCCAAGCCTGGGCCAGTTGTTCGGCCGAAACCAGCTGCCCCACCGACTGTGGTGGAACCTCTGCCTCCACAACCAAAATCGGGGGCGCCGACCAAGGACTCTTGGTCGGGTCTTGGTCTGCCCCACAGGTTGTTGGTCACCCTCACTCCCGACCGTCCTCGGCAGGTGGAGGGTGGCTCAGGCCCTAGGCAGCTCTTCGCGGATTCCTCGGAGTCCGACGACTTCTTCTTGTTTTCCAGGCCCCTTGACCTGGAGTCCTCCGGGCGGGGGGCAGTCGATGGACAAGAGCCCATCATCCTTTATGGGTCTGCTTCAGCTCATCTCTGAGTCCACCAGGATGCAGCTCGAGCCAGTATCCAAGCGGGCCAAGTATCCCCTGACAGAGATACTGGACTGAGGGGATTCGCCCATGGAGACCTTTCCGGTGGCTGAAGCCATTGTTGGCCCAGCCTTGGAGCTTTGGCAGCGGTCGGTTTCCTGTCCTGCGCCTTCGGCCTGGATGGCCAGGAAGTATGTGGTCCTTACCGGCTCTTTGTCTGGTTTTTCGGAGCACCCCTCCGTGGAGAGGTTGGTTACCGATAGCGTTTTCCAGCGTTCCGGGAATGCTAGGGATGTGGATAAGCCCCCCGACAAGGAGTCCAAAAAGCTGGACTATGCCGGGTGCAAGGTGTACGCTGCGTCCTCCCTTGGCCTCCGCCAGGCCAGCTCGGCCGTGCTGATGGCACACTTCTCCCACACCCTCATGGGCTCCCTGGATGAGGTGATCCCTCATCTCCTGGCCGACCTGCAGACCACGGTCAAGCAGGTAGGACCAGGGAAGGGCGGTGGTAAAGCAGCAGCTCCAAACGGCTCTGGACATTGGAGACTCCTGTGCCAGATCAGTTCTGACCGCAGTGACCATGCGCCGCAGAGCATGGCTGAGGATATCCACCTTTACGGCGGATACCCAGCATAAACTGGAGGATGTCCCCGGAGTTCCAGGCCTTGGGTCTTTCCGACGAGTTCCTCAACGTTGTTGAGGCATCCCGTAAGGAATCGACCAAAAAATGCTATGCCTTCAAATGGAAGATATTCTCCATTTGGTGTCCGGGCAAGGGCCTGGACCCTTCCTCCTGTTCCTTGGCAAGCATTCTGGACTACCTGTGGTCCCTTTTTCAGCAAGGGCTTCAGTCGATGACCCTTAAGGTGCACCTGGCAGCCATCTCTGCTTAGCGGGCCGGGAAGCAGTCGGTGGTGCAGGAGAAGATGGTCGGGTGCTTTTTCCAAGGCCTTGATCACATATCCCCCCTGGTGTGAGAACCTCCACCTCCGTGGGATCTACTGCTGGTATTGGCTAAGCTCATGGGCAAGCCATTCGAACCGATGCACAGGTGTGACATCTCTCACCTGTCGTGGAAGACCGCCTTCTTGGTGGCTATCACGTCAGCCAGAAGGATGGGAGAGCTCCAGGCCGTTTCCATCAAGTCTCCTTATCTGGTCTTTCACACGGACAAGGTTGTCCTGCGCCCCCACCCGAAATTCCTTCCGAAGGTGGTGTCGGAGTTTCACCTTAACCAGGTGTTGACTCTGCCGGTGTTCTACCCCAATCGCACCTCAGACGCCAAATATAGGCTGCATACTTTGGACCCTAGAAGAGAGCTTGCTTACTATAAGGAGCGGATGGCTGAAGTTCAGGGAGAGGTTTGCCAGCTGTTTGTCACCTACGCTGAAGCCGCACCTGGCAGATCTGCAGCCAAGCAGACGATAGGCAGGTGGGTCATCTCTTGCATAGATCTCTGCTATAGGTTGGCGGGCATGGAACCTCCCAGAGGGATAAGAGCTCATTCTACCCGCCATACTGCTGCATCGGTGGCTTCTTCCAGGGACGTCCCTATCCAGGAAATCTGCAGGGCTGCTACCTGGAAGTCAGCACACACCTTCATCACCCGCTACCACATTGACCTTGAGTCACGCCAAGATGCTGGTTTTGGGGCCTTGGTTCTCCAGTCTTTGTTTCCTAAGTAGTGGGTGTGTGCTTTGCCTCCCTCCTCCCAGAGAACTGCTAGGAGTCTGCCAGACAGTGTGGATGAACAACATATCCATGTCCCTAGAAATACAGGTTACTCACCTGTAACAGGAGTTCTAGGAATGGTATATGGTGTTCATCCTACATTTCCAACCTCCCGGCTTCACGCACAACCTGTTTCCAGCGATCTAGATCTGGTGTCATGGGGCGGGGCCGAGTTTTACCACCCAGGTGGGTGGGAGGATCCAGCTTGAAGACCTTCCGGCAAGATTTAAAGTGGCAAGGAACCTGCCAGACAGTGTGGATGAACAACATATACCATTCCTAGAACTCCTGTTACAGGTGAGTAACCTGTATTTTCTGCAGAGGAGAGCACTATTTTTAGTTGCAGTATGACAGTGAAGTCTGATTGTAAAACCGATGACCCATCTCTTTGCGCTAATTAACTGTATGCATATAAAATATCTAAAGCAAATCATAGCTAGCATTCATGTGTAATATTGTGGTTAAGTTATGAGCTAATAATCACAAGCCATCCAGTTCCCACCTTGAAAATCTCGTTTTGTAATAATAACATATGAATTGCAGATTGTCGTTGTTTACCTCTGCTCAATGTTGAACATTCCCCTGTCAGCCTTCACTTACTACGTTGTATTGTGCTACATATTTGCTGATAAATGTTGCACAGGTAATGGGGAAATATCAAGCGGGATTTCATTTAACGGTGGAAGTCTATGAATGGGAAACTGGTGACTGTATACTGTGTGTCGGGCAGTGTCATGCCGGGCAACTGTATGGATCCCTACAACCCTATGGCTCAGGATTAGCAATGGTTGGTGGTTCAGGAGAACCTTTGTTGGGGAGTTCCCTTCTGCCTTTTCCCCCCTCCCAGACGTTGACAAGACTCCTCAGGAGAAGGTTGGGGAGCCCATCTCTTGCCTCACAGGACCCAGGGCTCCTGGTCCCAGTTCGAAAAATCTCTTCACATCATTGTGCGCGAGCTTCGCCCATGCTGTGTGGTCTTGAGGCTTTGCATCTTTATCTGCTTCCTGGTCATCTGGCTGTCCAAACGGACAACATGTGTGTAGTTTGGTACATCAACAAACGGAGGAAGTCGTTCCTTCCCTCTTTGGAGGGAAGCAATGCAGGTTTGGGATTGGGCAGTGCAGCACAACCTTCACTTCACGGCCATTCAAGTCCCAGGGGTCAAGAAGTCGTTGGCAGACCTCCTCAGTTGGTCGTCTGCTCACGCACACGAGTGGGAACTAGATCAGGGGGTAGCAGACGACACCTTTCTACACTGGGAACCCCTCAAGTAGACCTGTTTGCGTCTCCCCTCAATGCAAAACTTTCCGCCTTCTGCTCACTCGCTCCAGGGTGCAGCATTTTTTGGAGAGACGCTCTGTCTCTAGACTGGAAGGGAAGATTTGTCTATGCCTTCCCCCCCGATCCCCTTGATTCCGAGGGTGTTACGGAAACTCTGCGTGGAAGGTGCTCGTTTGATCCTCATCGCTCCTTTCTGGCGCAGGCAAATTTGGTTCTCTTCTGCAACAGTATTCAGAGGATTCTCCGCTTCCTCTGTCGCTAACTTTGCTGACCCAGGATCAGGGGACCCCATGGCTTCTGCAGACGTAGCTCAAGCCTGATTCAGGGTTCCCCTGGGTGGTTGAGATTCTGGTGGAAGCCAGGATGCCATCCACTAGATCTACCTATGCCATGAAATGGAAACGGTTCTCTACTTGAGCCGCTTCCAAAGATTTTGAGCCTTTCTCGTGCTCTGTTGGGCGGCTTCTGGATTACTTGCGACGGCTCTTTGATCTGGGTCTGTCATTCCTCCTTGAAGGTTCACATGGCGGCCATCTCGGCCTACCATGTTTCTTTTGGGGACAGGACGTTTGCACAACTGGAGGTCTCGAAGACCTTCCTTAGAGGGGTCCTCCATTTGAGATGCCCATTCGGGTTCCTGCCCCTCCTTGGCATCTGAATTTTATCCTTGAGAAGCTTATTCTGCCTCCTTTCGAGCTGGCAGCCTCAGCAGATTTGAAGTTCCTCTCATTGAAGTCTCTCTTCCTTGTGACCATCACTTTTGCAAGAAGGATTTCTGAGCTTCAGGCCCTCATGTAAAATCCCGTATCTGATTTTTCACAAGGAATGTGTGGCTCTGCGTACCAACCCTAAGTTTCTCCCCAAGGTGGTAGCGGAATCTACGCTGAATCAATCCGTAGAGTTGCCTGCTTTGTTTACACAACACTTCAATCAAGAGGAGTTCCTCTTGCATACCCTGGATGTTCACCGGATTCTGAGATACTACACCACTAGTATGAAGGATCTCAGAAAGACTGAATGCTGTTTCCAAGCAGTGTCTAAATGGTTGGTTCATTGCATCACTTTCTGTTATAAGTACAAGACCACCCTGCCGGGTCAAGTCAGAGGCCACTCCATCAGAGGGGTCACTGCCTCTGCTGCTTGTTTCAATAATGTGTCAGCGGCAGACATCTGTGCAGCCGCTACTTGGACTTCTGTCCATACCTTTACAAAACATTACAGTTTAGACATTGCCTCTCGCCGTAGAGTGCGATTCGGGTTGGCTGTTTTGCAGGGTCCCTTTCCTATGACCTTCACAGCTAGAGGGCCTACTTTTGGGTAGTTTTCCTCCTCCCGTTTGCTTCTTCTTGTTCCAGACTGCTTGGGACTCAGTCCTATATGTAATTACCTACTGCAAGAGCCCTGTCGAAGTAAGAATAATACAGTTACATAAGAACTTACCATAACAGTAGATCTTCGAGAGGCTTTTGCAGTAGGTAATACCTTCCCACCCTCCATCCGCCTCAGCTTTTTCAGCTCCTTTTCCAGGATGGGAAATATCCGCTTCTCTCTCGTCTTGCCTTTTGGCCTTTGGCAGGAAAGAATTGGAAGGCGGGCGTGGGGAACCGCCCCTTTGTACTGATGTCACATGGCGTCTGTCACCTGACGTGGGGGTGGTCCCCCACCAGAGACAGCTAGATAGAAATTTTTCCGTGGGGTCCTGACACCTGCCAGCATCAGTCCTATATCCAATTACCTACTACCAGAGCCTCTCGCGAAGATCTACTGTTACGGTAAGTTCTTACGTAACTGTACTTTTCCTCAAGTTCCCCCTAAGTTTTCCCCCTTTTAGTCTCCTGCTGAGACCCCTTGTTCTGCTATTTCCTTTTGTGTGAAAGATGCTCCCCTCTAATACCCTGTTGATCCCTTTTAGATACTTGAAGGTCTCCATCATGTCCCCTCGTCTCTCCTTTCCTCCAGGGAGTACATATTGAGAGCTCTGAATCTCTCCTGATACGACTTGTGCAGCATCCTGGACACCATTTTTGTCACCCTCCTCTGTACTGTCTCCATCCTGTCTTTTTGGAGATGGGGCCTCCAGAACTGAACACAGTACTCCAGATGAGGCCTCACTAGGGAGCTGTACAATGGTACCACCACTTCCCTCCTACTTGTGGAGGGAGATTACCAGAGATGCATGGAGGGAGGTTATGAGAGACGCATGGGTATTACAGTTCACAGGAAACTGCAACAGTCCAGAGTTCATGGAGTGGCCTCCACAAAAACCTCCGTTTCTGTCCTTTTACCCAGCAGACCACATCTCAGTGCTATGGAGGGGAGATTCCCACTTTGCTGCACAAAAGGGCCACAGAACCCATCTGAGACTCAGCATGGAAAGGAGTTCTATTGTCTTCTTTCTAGTGCCCAAATGTGCAGGGGATCTCAGACCTGTCCTAGACCTTCGTGAGCTAAATTTCTTCATTCAGTACAAGGAGTTCTGGATGGTGACCCTTCAGGGACTGCTGCCCCTTCTGCATCAGGGAGATTGGATCTGCTCCCTCGACATGAAAGATGGATACCTGCATATTAAAGTATGGTGCCTCCCACTGACAGTACCTCAGATTCCACTTTCAGGGAGTGCACTTTCAGCTCCAGGCCTTGCCTTTTGGCTTGTCCTCAGCCCCTTGGGTGTTTACCAAATGCTTGGCAGTAGTGGCAGCAGCCCTCAGGAGAGAGGGTCTCTTTCTATACCTGGACAACTGGCTTCTCAACGTGCAGTCCAGGGAACGTCTGCTGCAGACTCTGGAAAGTACCACCAGTCTGTTCCAGGACACACCCACCTCCAGTCCACAGGGTGGTCCTACATATGGATTAGGGTATGGCCTTCCTACCCCAGGACAGGGCAGACTGCTTAATGGCCTAAGCCTGCCTGCTGTACAATAGCAGATATGTCTCAGCCAGAACCTTCCTCCAGCTCTTGGGCGTGATGGCTGCGGCTGTAGCCTCAGTGCTTCTAGCCAGAGTGCACATGAGGGTACCCCAGTGGACACTGAGGGTCCAGTGGGATCAGCATACCAACCACCTGGAACAGCAGGTCCTAGCCTCTGCTCTGATCAAAAAGGTTATACTTTGGTAGATGGAGCCCAACAATCTAAAGAGGGGTTCCTTTCCTCATTTCCTTCCTTCCCCTCAGCAAATTGTCACCATCGATGCTTCAGGGTTGGGTGGGGGCCCATGTGGGGCCACACCAAATGCAAGGGACGTCGTCCAGGATGAAGTCTGGTCTCCACATCAGTGTCCTAGAAATGCAGGCAGATCTTACTTTGAGTGGGAACTCTTGCAGCAGGCTATAACAATTAGGACTATGCCGCAGGCACTAGGACCCTCAGGTGAAAACTTCAGCTTGCAGTACACAGCACGAAACACCCCCGACATTGGTCCTGCCCCGTCGGTCTGGGTACAAAAGGGGGCGGACCCAGTTCCATCTCAGTTCTTTTCCCACCGCGTTCCGCACGTGAACAAGAGAAGAACAGCTTCAGCTTGCCAGTCAGAAAGAATCTTCAAAAAACCCGCGTTTGCACCTTTTTTCGACGGTTTTCTTCATTTTCACAGTCAGACCGCAGTCCGACGATTCTTTAACCGTTTTCAACAGTTTTTCTTTCAAGTTACCAATGTCAGGCCATTGTCCGTTTTTTGTGAAGTCCCGACGGATGTCTTCTCGGGCGTCGGCCTCGCCAGAACATCTGAATAAGTGCGAGTGTGGGAGGCAGATCCCAGCCAAGGACGGCCATTGCCGCTGTGTCTTTTGCCTAAGATCGGAACACGACACCGCGAACTGCTCTGCTTGCCAGGCCTTCACTAGCAGGACCCACATCCGCCGCCTTAAGGCCCTGAAAGCCTGTCTCTTGGAGCAGAAGATGGATCTCCACTCCTCAGAGGAGAAACGGAAAGAGAAGAAACGGAACAGTAAAGACCGTAGTCTGTCGCGGTCCCGCTGTCACTCGTGGCACTCTCCAAAGAAGGCCTGTCCCTCGGGATCAGGAGAGCACCCCAAATCTGCTCAGGCCAAGGCCAGCCCTTCGGGGGTGAAGCCGGATAAGCCTAAGGTTAACCCCGCTAGGGGTCACCACGAAGCCCTTGGAAGTGCATGCTTCGGCCCCACCTCCCAAGGCACTGATGCCGCCTGCTAAAGGCACACCTCCGGAGTCAAGGACTCTCCGGCGGCACCCGTTGTCGGTACCAGCACAGGCGGCTGGTTGAAGGGGCGGGCGAGGATTGACTGTGAAGTGCCGGCGTCCCCGTCGCCCTAAAGTCCTCCCTCCGCCTTGGGCCCCAGGAGAGCTCTCCTTCAGCGCCGGACGTCCTGGATACTTCCTTTCTGGCAGGCGACAGAAATTTTCACGAAGGATGAGCTTCAGAAGTTGTTTTCCTTTTGGTGAGGCAGGTCCTGGCGGACCACCAAGTCGCCCAGACACGGTGCGGACCCAGCAGATAAACCACAGCGGGAGGTGAGCCTTCCCCACGGAAGTCGCCAGAGCGCCCGCCTACACCTCCTCCTAGGGCTCGTTCCTGCACCCAGTCCGGGGACCACCGACAACGCTCCAGGGACTCTAGTGACCGTCGTCTGTCCAGGTCATGCTCTAGGAGCCTTTCTCTGCCCTCTAGGTGAGAACTCTCCTGACGTCTGTCCTCTGACCGACGTCTGTCTTTACTCTGTTGCCGGTCCAGGAACCGGAGTCGGTCCCCTAGCTACCGACGACAGCGGGAGTCTGGTCACACGGAGAGGTCAGACTATTCGAAATCTTAGTCGATCTCCCTCATCATCGTCTTCCTCGATTTCCTCTCAGCCTGCAGTGCTCCCCGGGAGAGAAGGACCAGCCTCGCTTGCCTCCAGACGATCCTACCTTCATGGACGTCATGAGGCACATCCAGGCCTCCAGTGAGAGGGAGATGGAGGACCTGGACCCGGAGCGCCGGAGACTAGCAAAGTACCTCGGGCAAAAGGGGCCTAAATCTTTAGTAGTCCCTCCTTTGGTGGATACTTTCCGATACCTCACTCAAACTACCTGGAAACATCCAGCTTCAGGCCTGGCTGTTCCGAAGAAGTCGTATAGGCTGTACAAGGGCCCGAGGGCAGAAGCTTTCCTCGCTTAACACCCTCAGGCGGACTCCTTGGTGATCACGGCTGCCCATGATAAGTCCAGGCAGTCGAAACACCTCAGCTCTCAGCCTCCCGACCCGGAGTCTCACTATTTGGACCAGGTTGGCAAGAAGGTTTATTCTGCTTCCACCAGTTTCATACGTTCCCTCTACTTCTTAGCGCATATGGTCCAGTACCAGAATGCACTTTGGGAGAGTGGACAAGAGCTGTTGAAGGCCCTTCCAGACTCTGACCAGAAGATAGAGCTCCTGGACATCTTGAAATCGGGCTCAGACATAGGCTCCCATGTCCTGAGAGCCTCATATGACACAGCAGATACGGCAGCCAGGGCAGCCGCTTCCGGGGTGTGCCTACGGTGCCACGCCTGGTTGAAGTCTCCGGCTTTCACCAGGATCTGCAGGCTGGTATCAAGGATTTTCCCTTCCTGGGTACCGTGCTGTTTGGGCAGGAGACAGAAGCCCTGATTTCTTATCTCCAGGAGTCGGGCAAGTCTATCTGGTTGGTCCGCCAGATTTAACACGGTGACCAGCAAAGACATTGAAAACGGCCCTTTTGTAAGCCCTCAGGCAATCAAGGTCATACCCGTAGCAACCAGCAGGGGCAGAGAGGAGGCTTTCGCAGGAGATCAGGGAACCAGCAGCCTGGTGGAGCTCCTGCCCATGGGCCCAAGTCCTCCCAGGCCTCTCTGCCTACACCCGGCTCAGCCCAATGACTCCCTTCCGCTTCCCCCTTCCGTGGGAAGATCTGGGGGAGCCAGTTGAGAGCTGCTTCTCCCTTCATTTCGAAGGGTGGAAGTCAATTACTGTGGACCAATGGGTCTTGGATATCATCAGGAGGGGACACACGCTGGAGTTCATGGAGTTTCCCCCGAACACTCCACCAAAGCTCTCCCGTTATCCTCCTCCTCACATCCCACTAATAGGAGAGATCAAGACCCTCTTGCAAAAAAGGGCAATAGAGATAGTCCCCTTGCATCAGCGAGGACAGGGGTTTTATTCACATTTTTTCCTGGTTCCAAAAAAGACACAGGACCTTTGTCCCATTCTGGACCTCAGGCCTCTAAATCTCTTTATCGAGTACAAAAGGTTCAGGATGGTGACCTCCAAGGCCTTCTTCCTCTGCTGCACCAAGGAGACTGACTCTGCTCCCTAGACATGCAAGATGCGTACATGCACTTTGGGATCTTCCCTCCCCACTGGAAGTTTGAGGTTCCACTTCCAAGGGGAGCACTACCAGTTTCAAGTGCTTCCATTCGGCCTCTCATCTGCTCCGCAAGTCTTCGCCAAATGCTTAGCCGTAGTGGCTGCGGCTCTAAGGCACATGGGGCATTACGTGTTCCCCTACCTCGATGATTGGCTGCTTACAGCCCCGTCGAGGGTAGGCCTTCTTTGTGCCCTTGAAGACATCTATACTCTGTTCTGAGGGCTGGGGATCACCCTGAATCTACGAAAGTCATCCCTGGAGCCCAGTCAAAAGCTCGTCTTCATTGGAGCGGTCCTGGATTCCATCCAGTGCAGGCCTTCCTTCCCTAGGACAGGGGAGATCGCCTGCGAGAGATTGCAGAATGGATCTCAATAACTCCTCAAGTTCCAGCTCGGAACTCCTCAGGCTACTGGGGCGCATGGCGGCAGCCATCCCTGTCATTCCCTTGGCCCGCCTCCACATGAGGTCCCACAATGGATGCTCGGGGTACAGTGGGACCAAAGCTATGACAATCTGGACTCCATGGTCAAGATCTCGGGACCAGTCAGGAGAACTTTGCTTTGGTGGATGGACCCCAGGAATTTGGAGAAAGGGGTCAGCTTTCGTCTGGAGCCACCAGGTCAGACCCTGACAATGGATGCATCAGACCTGGGGTGGGGGGGTGCACCTGGGTGCTCATCGAATGCAAGGGGTTTGGTCACCCGAGGAGCGGTCTCTTCACATCAATGTACTGGAGATGCGAGTGATTCTCTATGCCTTACAGGCCTTTCAGGAGGACCTGGTGCCAGGCTCTCTTCTGGTTCAGACAGACAACATAATGGTCATCTTCTACATCAATAAGCAAGGAGGTGCTCCTTCGTACCCCCTTTACAGGGAGGCGACGAGAGTCTGGTACTGGGCGCTGGAGCGGAGCATTCTGCTGTCCACAGTGCACGTTCCAGGCGTCCTCAACGATCTGGCTGACAGCCTCAGGTCGCGATCCAGTGCGCATGAGTGGGAGCTGCTACAGTCCGTAGCAGACCAGCTCTTCCACAGGTGGGGTCTTCCAGAACTGGACCTCTTTGTGTCACCACGTAACGCCAAACTGCAAATGTTTTGCTTGCGAGAGCACGCACCTGGAGTTTTCTGGCCAGCCGTTTTATCCCTTTGCTGGGCAGGGAGGTTTCTCTATGCCTTTCCGCCCTTCCCTCTCATTCATAAAGTCCTGCTCAAGTTACAAGCAGAAGGGGTCCGAATGATCCTCGTAGCCCCCAGATGGCCTCGGCAGATTTGGTTCCCACTCCTGCAGCGGTTATAAAAGGAACCTCCAATTCCGCTGCCCATATGCTCTCAGTTGCTGTCCCAGGATCAAGGGTCGCTGGTCCATCCGGACCTTCGGTCCTTACACCTACATGCTTGGCTCCTTCAGACGTAGCTCAACGCAGATACAGGGTTTCCCTGGAAGTGGCGGCAGTCCTAGTATCGGCGAGAAAGCCCTCTACCCGCTCTGCCTACGCTATGAAGTGGAAGCATTTTTGTCTTTGGGCATCGTCACAGCGTTTGGATCCCGTCACCTGTCCAGTGAACTCAGCGTTGCAGTATCTCCTTTCCTTGTGTCAAAAGGGCCTGAGTTACTCCTCTGTCAAGGTGCATATGTGGACTATCTCCGCCTATCATGCTGTCTTGGGAGATAAGGCATTGGTGCAATTGGATGTCGCCCGCACCTTTCTTAGAGGAATTCTGCATATGAGACCTCCCATTCGAGACCCTATCCCACCCTGGTACCTCCTTTTTGTGTTGGAGGAACTCACCTCCCTCCTTTTGAACCGGCAGCAGATTGTGAGCTGCGTTACCTTTCTTGGAAGGTTTGTTTTTAGTTGCTGTTACCTCAGCTCGAAGGGTTTCGAGCTTCAGGCTTTGATTTGTAAAGAGCCGTATTTAGTTTTCCTCAGGGAAAGGGTTTCCCTCAGAACAAATCCTAAGTTTCTTCCGAAAGTGGTCTGAGTTGACCCTCAACCAGTCTGTTGACCTTTCTGTTTATTTTCCTTCCCCTTCCAATAGAGGGGAGGCTCTCCTTCACACACTGGATGTCCACAGGACTTTGAGGTATTACCTCAAAAGGACGGCTACACACTGTCAATCAGAGCAACTTTTTGTGGCCTTTGTGCCACAATGCTTGTGTAAACTGGTGACCAAGCAGACTATCTGGAAGTGGATAGTCCACAGCGTTTCATTCTGCTACGAGAGAAACAATAAGCCCTTACCGGGCCCAGTCAGGGGTCACTTCACCACAGAAGTGTCTGCTTCATTCCCCGCCCTGAGAAATGTCTCTATAAGGGACATTTGTGCGGCCGCCACCTGGAACTCTGCATACTTTTGTCAAGCATTACAGCTTGGATATCGTCTCCAGATGCCGAGCTGGCTTCGGCCTAGCTGCTTTGCAAGGGCTTCTGTCCTGAGGCCTCTGGAGTTAGTATATTCCACCTCCCGGGGTTGTCTACCTCTTTGGTGTGGGACTGCTTGGTATTCAGTCCTAACTGTTACAGCCTGCTGCAAGAGCTCCCATTCGAAGTAAAATAGTAGTTTCATAAGAACTTACCAGTAGATCTTCGAGAGGAGCTCTTGCAGCAGGCGTTACTTCCCACCCGCCTTTCCCCTCGAGGTGTGCAGATCCACCTTCATTTACATCTCCATTTTCATCTTCTACAGTCGCTTTGTCTCCTTCTCGTGTCAGGCCTTGGTGGGAGAACTGAGGTGGAGCTGGGTCCACCCACTTTTGTACCCAGACCGACATCGGGGCGGGGTCGGGGACGGTCCCTGCTGTGTACTGCTAGCTGAAGTTTTCACCGGAGGGTCCTAGTGCCTGCGGCATAGTCCTTACTGTTATAGTCTGCTGCAAGAGCTCCTCTCGAAGATCTACTGTTACGGTAAGTTCTTGCGTAACTGTACTTTCTTTGTGCCATGCAGGCCTTCCAGATCCAACTTTCCCTGGGCCTTTTGCTAGTGCAGATGGGCAACATCAGTGTAGTCCATTACATCAACAAGCAGTTGGGCACTCACTCATACCTACTCTGCTGGGAAGCTCCAAGGGTCTTGTACTGGGCTATGGAACACTGCCTAGAACTGTCGGCCATCAATGTTCCTGGTGACACCAGGAACATGGACAGGCGACAGTTCTAGGCCATGTTCTAGAGCCCAGTACAAGCTCTCGTTGCTTCCCAGCAGAGAGGGTACAATGTTGATGTGGAGACGAGACTCCATCCTGGACCACGTCCCTTGCGTTTTGTGTGGCCCCAGATGGGCCACCCACTCCAACCCTGAAGCAAAATTGATCTTTGGGGATTTCTTAGTCATCAAGTTCCACAGTTGGAACCTTTGCTGTCGGTGAAGGAGAATCCACACGGAAGATTTTCAGCAGTGCAACTGGGGCCACCCATGCCGTCAACGTCCACCGACGTCAGCAACCGTATATGGGCATGTGTGGCCCCGCTCCCTCCTCAGTTCTTTCCTGCCGTCGACTTGCAAGCACAGTCTCCATGAAGCTCTGTTGCAGTGTTTGCTCTTTTCTCAGCCTACGGCCGCATTTTTTCCTTCTGCCGTTACTTAAATCTCTGAGATTTTTCCATTTTTTGTTTGTCGACAGTTAATCCTTCATCTTTTCCATCACTGTCACTGCGTAAAGCAGACTGCCTCTATAGACAAACACTCTGTGTGTTGTCTTGGGCCTGACCATGACGTCTCTGACTGTGAGCTCTGCCAGAAGTTTAATTAGACAACCTCAGGCGACGCAAGAAGACTCTCAAATTCCTGATGGAACAGCAAGTAGCCAGCTCTGGGCAGGGGTCCTCCAGGGCCCCGGCCGCTCAGTTACCCAACGGATCTTCAAACTCCCAGGCTTCCAAGGCCAGAGACATGTTCGGGGGGGGGGTCACCACTCCCTCCGGCGGCCATCCTGTTCTCCATCGGCTTCTCCATCTTTTTGGGGGCTCTTCATTGATAGCAGCTGCCACGATGAAGAGAGCAGCTGTCCAGGTCTCTGTTTCTACCAGGCCCATACCAACCGCTTCTCTGCCGACTCTCAGGGAGCCCTGCCGTCGACCTCCTGGTCATCTGCCCATTCTCTGTCGAGACCTGCCCCTTCCTCTCTGAGGGCTACAGTCTCGTCTGGCTCTCAGGACAGAGGGTCGTCAGCTTCTTTGCTGTCTACCCCCCCCTCCGTCAACGTCTGCTATGGATCTGAACTAAGTATTTCTCAAGTTCACTAACATACTAGTTCAGCAGTTTAGTGCCTTCAATAGGCCTTGGTCGATGGCGGCTTCATCGTCACCTGTTCAGCCACATGAGGCTCTCCGTGTGCCACGGACGACCACTCCAACGCCAGACTCGGATGAGGTCGACGTTGAGGAATAGCATCCTGATCTCATCCTCCCTAATAACGTAGAAGATGAAGAGGAGGAGGAAGAAAGCCTCATCTCTGAGTCCACTGCCTCTTCAGTCAATGAGGACTTGGTCAAGCATACTCCAAAGTCGTCTCCTGAGGATGCCACCTTTTTCAATGTTATGAAGCAAATTGTTTGCCACTATGGGTTTCCAGACTGAGGAGGGGAATGCCACCAGAAAGGATCTGGTGGACTTCCTGGAGGTTCCTAAAGAGAGTTTACTCCTTCTTTACTTTGGGCCTAAGGATCGTAAACTGTCATAATAGAATGCCAACTGAAGAAAGGGCAAGGAGACTGCTCGGGTCCTTCCCGATGGCACCTGGAAGCAGGAATTGCTCCAGTGCCTGCAAACTGCTGAGAATGTAAGTAAACATCTTCTCAGGGACTTGGATGATGCAGTCAGGACAGCTGCCACTGGCATATGCCATTGTAGGCACTCATGCCTGAGGGTCTCTGGCTTTGCCACTGATGTGCTGAACAAGGTGCTTAATGCTCCTTTTAATGGCACCAAGCTGTTTGGCCCTTATGTCCAGGATCTCATTAATGATCTGCAGGCCTTTGGCACAGCCAGTATGTCTGTCCACTCTCTCTACCACACTGAACCCCATGGCAGAGGGTGCTCTGCTTTTTGTAGACCGGTCAATAGACCAGGCTCGGGCCCCCGCACTCTGGGCAAGTGCTATGTCCAGTCTTCCTTGCCCGCCTCCTCTAATACTGGAGCAGTGGCTAAGTGTCCCAGACATGATGGGCTAGCCTCCACAGCTCGTTCCACCTCTGCTTGACTCCTTGCCAGAGCCCTCTCCTCTGATCCAGATTCAGGAGGTGGTGATTGGAGGTCTGTTCTCCTTCCATCTAAATCAGTGGAGAACCATAACTTCAGATGCTTGGATCTTGCAGGTCATAAGAGAGCAGTCATACCTTGGAGCTCATTCAACAGCCTCCAGGTACCCCTCCACCACCCTCAAATTACCCCCGTCCCACTTAGCTGTCCTACGGGAGGACGTTCAGTTTCTTCTGCACAAGCAGGAAATTGAACTGGTGCCAAGATGGCAGAGAAACCGGGGGGGGTTATTCCAGGTTTTTCCTGGTTCCCAAAAAGACCAGAGATCTGAGGCCCATCTTAGACCTCAAGGACCTCAATCTCTTTGTCCAGTACAAAAATTCCAGATGGTGACCTTGCCAGGCCTAGTGCCCCTCCTCAGGGTCAGGGACTGGCTCTGTTCACAGCACATGCAAGATGCTTACCTGCACATTTTGGTCTTCTTCCTCACAGGTTTCTTTCCTTTGCCTTTCAGGACGATCACTACCAGATCTTACTTTGAGATACCGCTCTTGCAGCAGGTTACATCATTAGGACTGAAGTCGGCAGGCGCCAGGACCCCAGGGAAATTTTCTAGCTAGCAGTCTTCAGCGGGGACCGCCTCTGACGCCGGTCCCGCCCCCGACGTCAGGCGTAGTACATAAGGAGGCGGTCCCCCCATAATCCCCAGTTCTTTTCCCGCCGTCGACATCGCCAGTATCTGCCTCTCAGTCTCTCTTTCTAGCGTGCAACGATCTTTAGAGCTACTACGATTTTCGTCTTTCTTTTGACTTTGGATCATCTGATGTCCTCTCCAACAACTTCTGTAGAGGAGGATCACCGTTCAAAGTGTGCCTGCAGCAAATGGATCCCCTTCAAGGATCCACATTCGGCCTGCCTGTGCTACCTAGGCCCGGAACACGACACCAAGGCCTGCTCCTTCTGCCAGGGCTTCAACAGTCGCACCAGGATTCGCCGCCAGAAGGCCCTTCAAGCGTTTCTCGTGGAGGAGAAACTGAAAACTATGGATAAAGAACCTTCCTCCTGGGGGGAGTCATTGGGTAAAACCCACAAGCCCCGGGAAAGGGAAAGGAAAGGTCCAGGTCCCCTGTGAGGGCCTCGGACTCCCAAAGTTCCAGCTCGAAATCAGACCACTCTCCCTCCAGGGCCCGGTCACAAACTCCCCTGGTTCAGCTCATATCCTCCAGCGGCTCCTCTTCTCTACAGCCCCTTTAGACTTCCAGGCTGTCGGCCTCTTCCACTCCATCTAAGGCCTCGTGGAAGTCCGGGAAGCACCATAAATCTTCTTCCTGCCGGCGGGACGCCGATGCCAGGTCAGTTTCCCAGCCTCCGCATGGATCGGATCCAGTTCCTCGTAAGACCAAGGACCTGACGTCCCTCAAACGGATGTCGGCCCACCCGACGTCGGCCAAGCATCACCGGTGCTCCCAGGAGCCGGCGACACCTAAACACCCGTCGCTGGCCAGACATTCGCCTCCGAGGGCGTCAGCCAGGGGACCAACGTCGGCTTCTCCGGAGAAGAGGACCGCACCATCGTCTCTGGCGGACACTGGTCAGAAGGACTCATCGGAGGAGGATGCCACACAGCCTGAGGACCAGGCGGGCGACACCGGAGACGCCGGGCTCCCATGGGAACCTTCCCCGGAGCAGGAGACTAGGGACCCACCCCAGCGACAGGCTCGTATGTATAAATCTGGCAGAGGTAAAGGAACTCTTTACCTTCTGGTGGGGACACCATCAAAAAAGATGTGGTCACCACACGTCCTCCGACTCCACCTCCAACTACTCCTTCACCGCCTATGCCCCTCCTCTGCCCAAGGGGCCCGTAGGACAGTCGCCAACCCCAAAGAAGCAGACACCACCTCCTCAGGGCAGATCTTTAGAAAGGAGAAGACCTCCCTCTAGATCCCCCCCTCAGGGTCACCCAGTCCCAAGAGACCCAGACGACGCCAGTACACTCTGTCTGCGAAGGATTCCAGATCTGACACCTCAGGGTGCTCCAGATCACCTTCTCCTATCAGCATTCCCTCTCCGGACCCACACGGCCTACCCAGGTCTCCTCCGGATGATCCCTCTTTTGCAGAGATCATGAGGCACATCCAGGAGAATATGGGGTGGGATGCTGAAGAGCTCGACCCCGAGAGACAACGCCTTGCTCGCTACCTTCGGCAGAAAGATCCGAAGCCTCTGGTAGTGCCGCCCTTGGTGGATACCTTTGCGGACGTCACCAAGGCTGCTTGGAAATGTCCGCACTCCACTCCCGCAGTGCCGAAGAAGTCTGACTGCCTATACAAGGCCCCTAGGGAGGACCATTATCTGGCAAACCATCCTCTGGCTGACTCTGGTCATCACTGCTTCGCATGACCGGTCTCGGAGACCTCAGCATTTGAGCACACAGCCACCGAACCAGGAATCCAAGCAATTGGATGTCCTGGGTTAGGCGCATGTACGCGGCCGTGACTTGCACCATCAGGTCACTGAATTACCTCACCCACATGGTTCAATTCCAGAACGCACTGTAGGAACAGGGACAGGACCTGGTCGAGGAAGATGCCCGATGGCGACCACAAGGAGGGGCTCTTGAACCTCCTCCGCACAGGTTCAGATGTGGGGACCCAAGTGCTCAGAGCCGCATATGATTCTGCGGACTCTTCAGCCAGAGCTGCAGCCTCAGGCGTGTGTTTCTGGATACACTCTTGCCTCCGTGTCTCCGGCTTTACCCCGGACGTCCAGAAGAACATCTTAGACGTCCCTTATAATGGTGAGGTCCTATTTGGTGAAGCATCGGAGGTAATCACCAAACTTCGGGCGCGGGAAGGCAGTCCGATCTGTACAAGCTATGTACAGGTCTCGGCCTAGTTCCTTTCGTAGGAACCAGAGACGTTTCCGTGGCCGGCTACAAAGGCAACAGCCATGTTCCGGCCAACAGCAGAGGGGCACTTTCACCCGCAAGGCCCAGGCGAAGTCATCCTCAGGCAGAGGCCAATGATTTGCAAAGCCGTCCCAGCCTGCCGGTTCAAACGCTGCCACAGCATGACTCCTTCCTGGCCCCCGCTCCTCCTCAGGATCAACGGGAAAAGAAAGTCAGGGGTCGAATCGCACGCCACTTGCCAGGGTGGCAATCGATCACCACTGACAGGTGGGTTCTGCAGCTGGTCAAAAAAGGACATTATGTAGAATTTGTAGGCAGTCCACCTATGAGACCTGCCCTGCTTTCCCGATATTCGGGTCAGCATGCCCTGCTCATACAGCAGGAAGTACTCGCACTTCTGGAAAAGGAGGCCTTAGAGCACGTCCCAGAGAACCAGAGAGGACCAGGATACTATTCTCACTTCTTCCTGGTTCCAAAGAAAACAGGGGACCTCCGTCCAATACTGGACCTCAGCGACCTCAACCTGTCGGTCGTTTACAAACGCTTCTGCATGGTGACCCTTCTGGGCCTAATTCCCATGCTGAAGCAGGACGCCTTTCTGGTGTCTTTGGACATGCAGGACACCTACCTACATATTCCGATTGCTCAAGTGCACCGGAGCTTCCTGCGCTTTGAATTTCAGAGCCGCCGTTATTAGTTCTGAGCTCTTCCCTTCGGGCTGTCATTGGCATCTCTCGTATTCATGAAGTGTATGGCGGTCAAAGCGGCGTCTCTGAGGAGACAAGGCTACTACTTGTTCCCATACCTGGACAACTGGCTTCTCATGGCACCCTCCAAGGAAGCACTGAAGACGGCTATTCACCGCACCCAGTCCCTTTTTCAATCACTGGGTATTCTCATCAATTATGAGAAGTCACTCCTGGTGCCATCCCAGAAACTGCAGTTTATAGGTGCAGTTCTGGACACTGTCAGAGGGAATGCTTTTCTTCCCTCGGACAGTGCGGAACACATCAGATCCCTCATCAGGGACTTGGTGAAGAAGACCATCTCAGCCAGACTGGTCCTTTGCCTGCTTGGACACATGGCTACGGCCATTGCGACAGTCCCGCTGGCACGTCTCCACATGCGGGTAACCCAGTGGATGCTATGGGTGCCATGGTACCAAAGGTAAGACCATCTGCAGCATCCAGTCTGGATTACGAAAGCAGTAATTCGGGATTGGCAATGGTGGCTAAATCCAGGGAACCTCTCTGCGGGGGTTCCCTTCACAGCACCGTCTCCAGCTGTGACCCTCTCCACAGACGACTCAGGGCTTGGGTGGGGAGCACACCTGGACGGTGTTCGGTCTTAGGGCCTGTGGACAGCCCAGGAGACTCTTCTCAACATCAACATTTTGGAAATGAGGGCAGTCCTTTACGCTCTGCAAGCCTTCCAGTCAGAGATTCCACCGGGTACATTTCTGCTACAAACAGACAATACCGCGGTGATGTATTACCTCAACAAACAAGGAGACACTCACTCCTACCCGCTTTGCAGGGAGGCCATGAGAGTGTGGGAGTGGGTATTGCAACACGGCACAAACCTAATTGCAGTACATGTCCCGGAGTGGACAACACCATCGCAGACAGTCTGAGCTGCTCTCAGACCAGAGTCCACGAGTGGGAACTTCTGCAGGAGGTGGCAGAGGATCTGTTTCACAGATGGGGCACTCCAGAGTTGCTCTTTTTCATGTCGCCATCCAGCGCAAAACTGCCCAATTTTTGCTCGCTAGATCCAGGGCCTGGTGTTTTCTGGCGAGACGTGTTGTCCCTCTCCTGGGCAGGCAGATTCCTCTATGCCTTCCCTCCTTTCCCGTTGATCCAGAGAGTTCTCTTAAAACTTCGCAGGGAGCAAGCAACGCTCATTTTGATCACACCCTTCTGGCCCAGACAGATTTGGTTCCCTCTTCTACACCAGCTATCCTGGGAACCTCCAGTTCCTTTGCCAGTGAGCCCCCATCTGTTGTCTCAGGAGGCGGGTTCATTTGTCCACCCAGACTTACGTTCATTGAACCTGTACGCTTGGCTCCTAGAGACATAGCCATGATGCAATACGGGGTCTCGCAAGAAGTGGCAGACGTACTCTCTGCTGCCAGAAAACCGGCAACCCATGCAACGTACGCCATGAAATGGCACAGATTCTGTTTGTGGGCTCAAGCACGCGACTTCACCATTAGACTGTCCTGAAAAGCTGGTTCTGGACTACCTGCTTTCCCTATTCCACTCCAGACTGGCTTACTCCTCGATTAAAGTGCACCTTTGTGCAGTCTCTGCTTACCATGCCCCCACAGGCCATTGGACAGTGGCCCAGCTGGACACTACTCGTGCCTTCTTAAGGGGTGTCCTTCACCTTAGGCCACCCATCAAGGATCCAGTCCCTCCTTGGGACTTACCCTTTGTCCTGAAGCAGCTTACGCTGTCACCTTTTGAACCAGCTGAGGATTGCGAGCTACGTTTTCTTCTCTTGGAAAACATTATTTTTAGTTGCTGTTACTTCGGCTAGAAGGATTTCGGAATTGCATGCTGTTATGTGCAAAGAGCCTTATTTGGTTTTCCACCAGGACAGGGTATCCCTAAGGACGAACCCAAAGTTTTTGCGTAAGGTGGTTTCAGCCCTCACACTAAATCAGGATATTGATCTACCAGTGTACTTCCCTAGGTACACTAATCAAGGAGAAGCCCTTCTGCACACCCTTGATGTGCATTGGTGCCTCAGATACTACCTGACCAGAACCAAACAGCTCCGAAAGTCGGACCAACTTTTCGTCTCCTTTGCTCACAGGATGAAAGGAGCTCCTGTCTCCAAACACACTCTAGGTGGCTCATTCAGTGCATCACTTTCTGTTATGACAAGCGCAATAGACCCTTACTGGGCGCGGTCAAGGGTCATTCCACAAGAGAGGTGGCTACTTCATTTGTGGCGTTAAAGAACGTCTCCACCTCAGCTATTTGCGCTGCAGCTACTTGGAGCTCTGTGCATACCTTTATCAGGCATTACAGCCTAGACATTGCATTGAGGCGAAGAGCGGGGTTCAGTCTAGCCATCCTTCAGGGACTTCTGTCCTAGGCTCGAGTAATACCGAGGTCTCTACCTTTCCTCCTCCCAGTGGTGTATGATTGCCACTATTGCTTGGAAATCAGTCCAAATGGTATAACTTGCTGCAAGAGCTGAACCTCGAAGTAAGATAGTACAGTTACATAAGAACTTACCGTAACAGTAGATCTTCGAGAACAGCTCTTGCAGCAGGTAACTTCCTGCCCCCCATCCCCCTTTTTTGGAGGTAGGTTGTAGTCAAGCACCCATCTTAGGGGTTGGGACATTCCTATTCTTCAGTCTTTGCCATCTGGTGGTGGATCCTCGGTCTCCTCTTCTGATGTCATCCAGCATCCGGGAGTCTCCGGCAGGAGAACTGAGGATTATGGGGGGACTGCCTCCTTATGTACTACGCTCGACGTCCGGGGCGGGACCAGCGTCTGAGGCGGTCTCCGCTGAAAACTGCTAGCTAGAAAATTTCCGTGGGGTCCTGGTGCCTGCCGGCTTCAGTCCTAATGGTGTAACCTGCTGCAAGAGCTGTTCTCGAAGATCTACTGTTACGGTAAGTTCTTACGTAACTGTACTTTCAAAGTGCTGCCCTTTGGCTTATCCTCTGTGCCATGTGTCTTTACCAAATGCTTGGGAATGGTCGCAGCAGCTCTCAGAAGAGAGGATCTGTACGTTTTCCCTTACTTAGACGATCGACTTCTCAAGGCCCCATCCAGGGAACAGCTTTTGCTTACTCTGGAGCGCACTCTCCAGCTCTTCCACTCTTTGGGCATAACTGTCAACCAGACCACGTCTGTTCTAGTACCTTCTCAAAGACTGCTATACATGCCATACCTGGCCACCGTGCACTTGAGGTATATGTTAACAAAGGATATTTATTTGTTAATGGCAATACTGTGAAAAATTGCTTTAACCCTACAGTATAATTTTCCGCAGTAGATGTATAATATAAAAAAATGCCACATATTACATTGTGATCCATGTGTACCAGGATAAGACGATACATTAATAATGTTATATTCAATGGATATTGTAATATGTCCTTTAAAGGGACACTGTCAACCTTTTTTCATCATATTATTTCTAGTCAAAACTCACATTTTGTGGTTCCTTACTGTCTCTAAAATTCATTGATGTTGCTGGTTGCTTTAACTGCCCCCTTTCTTATTAGATCTGAAATGCATGCGTTATCATTAAACCTTATTTTGTTTCAAATCCTTGATCTGCTCTTATTGTACACTACCCGAAAACTAGGAACACCCCCAAAATTGCAGCAACTCATGATGCAATTGTCTACTCTCCTCCTAACTTGTCAGTGTCAGTGGCTCAGTAGGTCGCACACTCGCCTCTGAGGTCGGGAGATCACAGGGCTGTGGGTTCAGTTCCCACATCTGGCACTTGGGTTAATATCCCAGCACTGACACCGTAGTCCACCACGAGAGGGGTGCTGCGCTTCTGAGGTGCCGTCTTTCGAATGAGACGATAAACCGAGGTCCCATCTGCCTGGACTGGTGGTAGTTCAGGTGGATGTTAAAGATCCCATAGCACTTATTGAAAAGACTAGGGGCATTTTTATTAAAACCATAACAAATCATAGCAGAAAGCAACTATTCAAAAATCAGGCAAATCAGAAACAAATATAGAAGGCAAAAAATCGAAACACACAAAGAGGGAAGAAAAAAAACAAGAAACCCCCACCCCCCACTAAAACATAATATAGAAATAATAATAGACATATTCAAGGCTTCAAAGAGTTCCATCCATAAAGAATAAAAGAAGGTCTGTATAGTAAGTAACAAGATCACCAAAAATCCCAATATCTTTCCCAAATGTTTCGTTTGAGAAGTTTCCTTTCCCCTTCTTTAATACGATCAATATTTTGCACAGTTTTGTGAAACAGATCTGCATGGGATACATAGTGCTGTTGAAACAAAAATATACACCTAACTTACCAAACCCAATATAATATAATAACAGCTATTAAATTTAGGGTACTAGGGTCATACCTATCCCATGAAGCTGGATATAAACCAAAAAACGAAGATCTTGGGTCCCACACTTGCCACTCACGGTACCAGTATTTACGGTGCCACAAAAAACAAAATTGTTCAACAAAGGGGCAAGAAAAATATAAATGTACCATAGTCTCAAGAATCTCTAATACAGTAACGATCTAACAACTGTTTATGTTTGATTCCCCCGAAGATTAATTTTGCCATGCACACCCAGCCATAAAATATCCCACATGACTAAAGGAATTCTAGTATCAGTTAGGTGATTACCAATCATAGTTTTTTCTGAAACCCTAAAATCAGGAAAGACGTCCTCCGAAAACCCAGCGTCCACTATTACCAGGTATAAACGTTTCCGAGAAAGCTCAGATACCATTTGTACCGTAATATGCCGTGTCTTAAGCATGTCAAACACCACTACCCAGAGGACAAAACATAACTCCGCTTATTTTTGTGCAAAAAACTTGCCGTAAACCATTCCCGCAAAATCCCCGAAAGGGAAGTGTGGACCAATGGAACCCACAAGTTAGGCATCCGAAGAACCAGAGGTCTTAAATTGGCGGAAAAAAAAATGGAATAAAGAAAGAATCAGGTGAATCATATTGACCACCCCATGACAGTAATCAGCATATAAGATATTTCTTTTAACAGGGTTTAACCTACTACCCCAAAAACAGGGAAAAAAAAGACCCATAAGAGGCACAAAAAACTGTTTAGGCACTGGAAAAATATGAGCAACATATAAAAACAAAGGCAATAAACAAGTCCTTATCAAAAAAACCTTTTCCTTTTCCCCATAAACCATTTATTCCATTTACAAACTTTTTCCTTGCCTATATTCAAACGCAATTCCCAATTATACTGTGCCATGTCAGACACTCCAAAAAAAAGACCCAAAATCTTGTGGGGAGAGTCTACCAACCAAATACCACCTAGATGGGAACGTCCAATAAAGGGTCCCGTTAAATTGAAACAAGACACTCTTTTGAAAATTCAAACGAGAACCAATACAACATAGAAAAACAGGAAGAAAATGACATAATAAATGGCCTACCAGTACGGAACGGTACCAGGACACATAAATCATCAACATAACATATTACTTTGGATTATACAAACCCAAACCGAAATACCCGAAGTCAGGAGATCTTTGAAGTAAGCGAATAATAGGGTCTAAAGCTAATACAAACAAAGCGGGCTTAAAGGACAACCTTGTCTGACACCCGGCGGATGTAACAAGGAGAGCCAATCCACCCATTCACATAGGGCCTGACATAAGCCAAGGAGTAACATAAGCTAAGCCAATTGACAAATATCTGGGGAAACCATATGCCCGGAGAGTTAACCAAATAAATTCTTGAGACACACCATCAAAAGCTTTGGATAAATCAAAATTAAACAAGTAACCAGTAAGAGCTCCCTGTGCCCTTGAGAAAACAATTCTGTTACCAGGATCAAAGCGTCTCGGATGGACCTACCCCGGACCGAACAATATTGAGAGGGAGAGATCAAAAAGGGCAACAATTTTGAAATCGTATTACCCAACAATTTTGCAAATATTTTAAAATCCGTATTCAACAGTGTAATCGGACGCCAATTACCTAAATCGGATCGATCACCCTTTTTAAAAAGAAAAAGCATCAACCCCTCATACATTTGGTCTGAAAGGCGGTCTTCAGACAAAAAAAGCATTAAAAACGGCCAACAACTGAGTAGGCATAATATTCCACAGAGATTTATAAATTTCTGAAGCCAACCAACCCGTCTGAGTCAGGTGTCACCAAATCCTTTAAAGTGGAGATGACCACCTTCACTTCTTCCTGTGAAAAAGGGGCCAAAACAGCCTGTTGCTGCGCCAATGTCAAGGTAGGTACATCCGAGGCTTGTAACAATAAGTGCATTTCTTCCGATTCAGATACCGGGGATTCAAAGGTGAGCTTTACAAAATCCTCAACACACTGCAAAAGCTGAGACTTCCCTTTAACAAGGTTACCCTGATGATCAATGAGCTGAAACATCTCCCTATCAAAACTCTTGTCCTTGCCAGTATCATAGGGGTTAAATTGGCTCTGTTTCCCTGAAGTCCGGAATAGTTGTTCAAAATCTAAAGACCTCTGCCTATCATACTGGACTTGAGTCAGAGCCGATTTAACCTCCCTAATACGATCCCCACAATCTAATTGCGACAAATAAGCCACGGAAAACAATTCATACAGCTCAGCCCGAAGGAGCTGAGATTGGCGGTGCCTACTATCCGCTAAAAGTCTAGAGTGGAATTTAAAGTAGGCCCTTAAACATAGTTTAGTATCCACCCACCACTCAATCATAGAATCGTAAAGAAAAACCACAGAAGTCAGATCCGAGAGGAGATCCAAAAACCTTTATGAAACTCCTGATCCAACAATAAAGATGTATTCGCCCTCCAAACCCCAGGCCCATGAGCAGACACCCCTCCCAAATGGATTTGTAGCCCTAACAAATTATGATCCGAAGTAGCAACCGGCAAAACTACACCCTTAAAATCCCCAATATTCCATGAGCAAAGCCAGAAATCTATCCTGGAGGTCAGGTTACCTTTAGAAAAGGTATATAATGGATTGTGGGCAAACACATCCACCAGATCCAAGTCTGCAATAATAGCTTTTAAAGCATGCGTATCACAATACACCTTCCTTGTAGAGGTAACTGGTATTAAAATCCCCTCCCTCCATCAACCATCGAACAGTAAGGTTCACAATAAACACAGCAATAGAGTCAAGCCATTCAAAGACAAAAGTACTGGACTTTAGGAGGGCTGACTTTGCCAAAATGGGTGAGTGCCTAAGGAATGCACGGAATGCACTAGCAAATGGGCAGGAAGGAGGGGTGGAAGAACAATGGGGAATAATAAAAACTGCCATCACAGAGGTAACAAGCCTTTGTGTGAAGCAAATAAACAAAACAAGGCGATGTAAGAAACCACTATGGTTCTCAAAGGAAGCGGCAGTGAAGGTTCAAGAGAAAAGAAAGCATTCAGGAAGTACAAGGAATCGCAGAAGGAGCAGGACAGAGAACTGTATCAGTTAAAGCAAAAGGAAGCTGGGAAGGCAATCAGAACAGCAAAGGCCCAAACCGAGAAAAGATAGCCAACTCAGTTAAGAAGGGGATAAAACCTTTATAGGTACATCAGGGAGCGAAGGAAGACCAAGGAGGGATAGTGAGGCTTAATAAAGGGAGGGAGGGTGGGCAGAGGGAGACTGAAAAGGCAGAGATACTAGACAAATATTTTTGCTCAGTATTTACAAAGGAAGAGGGAGGTACATAAAACAAACAGTAGTAACACGCTGGATACAGAAGTTGATACGGCCATTTAAGAAGAAAGGTTCTGAAAGAACCCTTAAAACTGAAGGTGGACAAAGCAATGGGGCCTGATGGGATTCATCCCAGAATTCTAAAAGAACTAAGGGTAGAACTAGTGACACCATTGACTACCCTTTTAACAAATCATGGGAGGATGGGGTGGTGCCCGAGGACTGGAGGAGGGCAGATGTGATTCCCCTTCACAAAGTGGGAGCAAGGCAGAAGCAGGAAACTATAGACCTGTTAGTTTAACCTCAGTGATAGGAAAATGATGGAATCACTTCTAAAGGAAAGAATTGTCGGTATCTAGAGGCCAGAGGGCACAGGACCCTAGGCAGCATGGATTCTGGCGGGAAGGTCATGCCAGACGAATCTGATAGATTTCTTTGACTGGGTGACCAAAGTAGTAGATCAGGGAGGGCTGTGGACATGGCCTACCTAGACTTTAGCAAGGCATTTGACACAGTCCGACACAAAGATTAATATACAAGTTAGCCAGCCTGGGTGTGGGTCCCAAGATGACAGCCTGGGTAAAGAATTGGCTGGAGAATAGGACACAGAGTAATAGTAAATGGAGTCCACTCAGAAGAAAGGAGGGTTACTAGTGGGTACCGAGGGGTTCAGTATTAGGACCGGTCCTCTTCAATGTCTTTATAAGTGACATTGCAGAAGGACTGGAAGGAAAAGTATGTCTCTTTGCAGATGACACTAAGATCTGCAACAGAGTTGATGCACAGGGTGGGGTGGAAAGGATGAGAGGGACTTGGCAAGGTTAGAGGAATGGTCAAATGTATGGCAGCTTAGATTCAATGCTAAGAAGTGCAAGGTAATGCACTTGGGAAACAAAAACCAGGGAAGAGTACATAATGGGGGGTGAGATACTAACAACAACAAAAATGGAGAGGGACCTGGGGGTAGTCATATCAGATGACCTAAAGATGGGCAAGCAATGTGAGAGGGCAGCAAGGAGGGCTGGGGGATACTGGGATGCATAGGGAGAGGCATCACCAGTAGAAAACAGGAAGTTATTATCCCTCTGTACAGACAGCTGGTGAGACCCCATCTGGAGTACTGTGTGCAGTTCTGGAGACCTAATCTCCACAAAGACATAGACAGGATGGAAGCTGTCCAGAGGAGGGTAACTAAAATGGTGCAGGGTCTGCACCGGAAGACATATGAAGAGAGACTTAAGGAGCTTAATATGTATAGCCTCGAGGAAAGGAGGGAGAGGGGGACATGATAGAAACTTTCAAGTACCTCAAGGAATCAACAAAGTCCAGAGGGTAGCATCTTTCAAAAAGAGGTGTGCAAGAACAAGAGGGCACAATTTGAAGATAGAGGGGGCGGCTCAGAGGTAATTTAAGAAGTATTTTTCACAGAGAGGTTGTGGATGCATGGAGCGGCCTTCCGGAGGAGGTTGTGGAGTCAAAATCAGTGGTGGAATTCAAGCATGCATGGGATAGTCATAAGGCAGTTCTGGGGGGTGGGGGTAGGAAGAAGTAGGCTGCTGGTTAACTAGGATCTGCAGCTTATCCAGTAGGTAGGGAAATGGGCAGACTGGGTGGGCCAAGCGGTCCTTATCTGCCGTCAAATTCTATGTTTCTATGTTTCTCCCCACAAAACTATCCAATTTGTGAACAAATAAGGCCTAATTAACCGAAGAAGTTGTACCCTAGCAGCCTTTTGCTGTGGAGCATAGATATTAATAAACCGATAAGGCAAAGCATGCCGCAAAACATCTAAAAGCAATACTCTCCCAGGGACCAAATCCACCAGTTTTTGAAAAATAAATCCAGAAGCAGAAAAACAAAACCCAACACCAGAACAGAGCTCCTGACCAAGAGACCAATAAGAAGGCCCAAACCCCCAATCTCTAGTAGCCCTATCAACCTCCATAGTAGTATAAAGTCATACATCCTGTAAAAAGTAAACCTCATAAGATAAGGAATGCAAAGCTGAAAACGTAGCAGTCCGTTCATATATTGATCTAATGCTATTGACATTCAGACTAGCTAAATGAATAGTAGGTGACATCAGAGATATAACAAAAATAGCAACAAAAGAAAGGAAAAACCCCCAAAAAAGAGACCAAATCATTTCTTTTTTCTAGTCCTGGTAGACCTTTTCTTCAGGTTAGTCCCAGGGACATCGGTCAAAGGGGCAGGAACTAAAGGAGCCTCAGGTTGGGAAGAAGGAGGGAAAGATTCAGCAGGATCATCCCCATCCATAATGTCTCCCCAGCTCTGTAAAGGTTCATAGGGGTTATCCACTGAAATGGAAAACTGTTGCGCTTCCTCTACCAGTCTGGTGGAGTGAAGTCGCCTACCTACAGGATGAAAGGGCTCCACAACTACCTCCGACCCCGTACCCACTGCCTCAGGAAGGGGGGGGGGGGCCAGAGTCAGTGCAAGGGGAACAGAAATGACAGGTGGAGGATGGGGTTCAAAGGGAAGGGGGAGATAACCACTGGGGTCTCTGGCCTCCGAGGGGCGGCAAGGTCACCATCTGAAACTGCCGATGGTTGAATTGGAGGCACAAAACTAGGAACCGGGTTTGAGCCAGAGGGAGGGGATTTAGTGGACGAAGCTGATTTAGAAATATAAGTCATGTTCCATGTAATCAGTAGTATTATGGGCAGCCCACGGGCAGGCTGCAAAAACATGAGAATCCTCACCACACAAATTGCAAGTAAGAGGAACAGTACATGACAATACCGAGTGACCAAGCACCCCACAGGCCGACACTTCAACTGATCACAATCAGAGCTGAGATGGGACAAAGATCTACATCTATAGCAAGAGCGAGGCTGGCCAGGATAAAACAAAATACCACGGTCCCTCCCCAAATAGAAACAATTAGGAAGATGCTGAATTCCTTCCTCAGTCATTTTAAGTTGGACATTAAACTTCCACCCTCCAGTCCAAAATCCATTGTCATCAATTAGGGCATGGGGCACCCCATTGACAGTACAGTGTTTTTCCAGCCGGTATAGAATATCCAAAACATTCACCCCATCGTTTCGGAAAAGAACAGTAATAACTTTAGCAGCAGGCCTAGTAATGGGGATGACTACAAAAGGCTTCCAAATAAGGTCCGAACGGGCAGTCTGCATGATACCCAGAGAGTTAATAATTAAATGCTTGCCCACATAGTTGCGGTCCGGAGGAAGGTCCAAACCACCCCTATAATAAATACGAGCCACAAAACGCTTCCTTGCAGGTATATCAGACGGCTTAAACAAGGAAGCATAACTTGCAGGTTTAGTAGAGGAACCATCCCGTTGAGCTTTAGGCACCGTATCCACAACAGGATCCAAAACGGGACCTTACTCGAGACAGAAAAGGACTGACCTGTAGAAGGAGAGCTAGGACGCAGTTCGGAGGGCGGTTGACCATCCTGAGAGGCCACTGGAACAGGAGATGCCGGCAAACAAGGCTCCGGCTGACGAGAATCCAAACACACAGCAGGGACTGCAAGAGCCGAGCGCTCAGTATCCCCATGAACCACTGGAAGTAACACAACGTCCCGGTCTGTCTCTGAAGTGGGAAACCCCGGCTGACACGATGAAACAGAGGGTTCCAGGACCAGAGGCAACCCTGCTCTGGGCAAAGGAATGCTAGGGTCAGGTATCCAGGAGGTGGGAGTCTTGACCCACCCTGCCTTCTCGCGAGTGAACTCGGGGGACCAAGAAGAAAGCCTCGCCGAAACGGAAAAGATTCATCCTCCGATAAAGCGGCCGACACTGTAGCCGGGTCGACCGCTAAGTCCTCCGTAGTATCCAAATTACTCTTCTTCGCCGTCCCAGGGGGTGCCGGTTTACAGAAATCCGGGCGTTTACGCTTTTTCTCATCCTCCAAGTTCGGGACCGCTACCGGGTCAGACGAAACATCTATCGGAATAAGCTCAACAGCATCACGTTGTAAATCCACAGCTCCAGCAGGTAAGGAAACAGCTAAATCACCCTCAGAAGACATTACAACAGGGTCATCAGAAAGCACATTAGCAAGGTCCAAGGAGCTCTCCACCAACACATCCACACACTCATCAGTCAGAGAAATACTGAGAGCAGTCCAGTCCTCCCAGGTGTCCCCCTACTGCAAGAGTAGGGGAATTTCCCCGGTGTCTGGCCAAATTTCCCTCATTCACTAAAAATACCAACCAACAGCTTAATCTGGTTCAAGGGCAGTTGGCATTCATCTGTATCCCCTTCCCCCGGGTCGTGCCTGAAAATAGGCAGGATTTGTCTAGTGCACTTACCCAGTCAACAAAAACTAAATAAATAAAGATAATGCATAATTAGTGGATAGACTGTATTGAGGAGTTCCCAAGGCCAGGAAAGATGTAATGGGAATTGATCAAGGAATGTGAACAAACTTGTTTTGGGGTGGTAACACCAGTGTGATGGGCAGTCTGTTTTTCACTATTTAAAAGAAAAAAAGAAGTCAAAATCACTGTACCAACTGCATCAGCAGTTTCTACAGAATGTGAACAACCATAACGTGTTTTTTAAACTAGGGACAATTTGAGGCCTTGGGGGCTGATAGTGTCCCTTTAATTTAATTCACAACAAATATTTGTTCCGCTTTCATTAAATTGGTGGTATCACCCAAGGTAGAACGGTTGTAGATCCCTTTTTGGGAGATTGTGTTTACCATACACGTTGCCATGCCAGACCAGGCTTCTTGTGAGCACCCCCACGTTGCATTTTGACATTGTCCATAGCAAATAAAGTACCATTTGATAAGAAGATATCCAGTGTGTTCATGTCGTTCTCCCAACATCACTGGGAGACCCCGCACTGTATGATTATGAGCATAAGTTGTGTTGTATAAATTGTTCCATATGTGCCCTGGGCATCCATTGTATCTGTCGGAAGTTACTAGGAACAGCAAGGTACTACACAGTATAAGTGCAGATACATCATTGTACTTCACCTATTGGGAGAAACAGAGCAGTATCAGTTGTCATCATTTAAAGGCTGATACAATTTACATTGGTCCACATGGACCCATTTGGTCTCTGTAGATCCTTGTCGAATTTGATGGGCTTGAATGACCCATGGCCCCAAGACATCAGTGACTGTATAGGGCCCCATCCAATTAGCGTACCATGTTCTCTTTTGACAGAAATGTTTCACCATGACATGATGACCCCTTTCAATGGGCAGTATCACTTTTTCATCCTGTCTCTTTATTTTTCCAACAAGTCTGTGCCATGTTTCTGGCAGCATGGGGCAAATATAGAGCTAACTGCTTCTGTATTTGTTGTAGAACTACATCAGTTTTGATGCAGTCTAACACAGGTGTAGACAAATCTGGATCTGATGAATAATACAGCCACATATCCCATCCAGTCATCAATTGATATGGGCTATAGCCTGTACTCTTGTTTTAACATAGAAACAGAATTTGACGGCAGATGAGGACCGCTTGCCCACCCAGTCTGCCTATTTCCCTACCTAATGGATAAGCTGCAGATTCTAGTTAACCAGCAGCCTACTTCTTCCTATCCCACCCCCTAGAATTGCCTTATGACTGTCCCATGCATGCTTGAATTCCACCACTGTTTTTGACTCCACAACCTCCTCCGGAAGGCCGTTCCATGCATCCACAATCCTCTCTGTGAAAAAATACTTCCTTAAATTACCTCTGAGCTGCCCCCCTTTCCGTACCTCTAATACCCATTAGGATTCCTGGTAAGTGCATCACCCATCCTTTACCAGTATCCAACACTGCCCTTTTCAGTGAATTTTTTAGAGTGCGATTTAACCTACCATTCCCGAGGATTGTGGATGGCAGGGTAAATGCAAGTGTTGAGTGATACCCAAGATATCACACAGAGCTGTCATTATTTTCGCTGTAAAGTGAGTCCCTCTATCATTTTCCAGGACTCTGGGAAAACCCTAACGTGAGAACACTTGTTCCCATTATGCTTTTGCAGTAGCTTGTGCACTATCATTGCGTACTGGTAGAGCTTCTACTCACTTGGAAAGTATGTCAGCAATGACTAATAAATATCAGAACCCCCCTTTTGCAGTAGGCAAGGGTCCCACATAATCAGTTTGTAAGCTGGACCAAGGACCGTCCACCAGGGTTCACGCCCTAACAGAACCCTTTTTCCAAGCACTGGAGGATTAATCTGTGCACAGATGAGACAAGCCTCCAGGCATTGTTTGACATCTTTTGCCATTTGTGGCCACCAATATTTTTGTGTCAACGTTTTACATGTTTTGTGGAGTCCACAATGACCTCCAATATGATGATTGTCCACGATGATATATTTTCTAAATGAAGTGGGTGGTATTCACTTCCTAAACCCTGGTTGTCATTACCATTTCTTACCACGTGGTAACATGTTTGGTGGTACACTGTCCTGTATCTTTCCATTGGTTCCGACAACCAAAAAGCCAAGCATCAGTATCTTGGATTCGCCCTAAACTAGGGGCTTGCGATAATGCTGATATCCGTTTTGGATGATTTTTATCATACTCTTCAGCTTCCTAGAGGGTCTACCCATAAGTTTGATTTGTGGCTATTGTAGCCAAGTTATCCACCAGATTATTATTCAATTTGTGGATATCCTTTGGATCTTTTTGGTGAGCTCGCACTTTACAAATTGCAATTCTCAGCGGTGTTTGAGCTCCTATATCCCATATATGTTGTAATATGGGAGCAAAAGCCACGAGTTCACCAGTGACTGTTTGCATTCCTCTTTTTGTCCAAATAGGAAGAAAATCTAGCAAGGAATTGACAACCTAAGCCCAGTCCAAGAAGACATTAATGGCTTCCTGTGGATACGCCATAATAGCTTTGCGTACTGCCTCCAGTTCTGCTCGTTGGGCGGAAAACGATGATGGACATCATACTTATATTTCCTGATTTGTTCCAGGGGTCCAAATAACATCCGGTATGGAAATGGCCATTATCCCAAAAGCGTAAGCCATCCACATACACATCAATGCCCATAACATTAGGTTCAGTAGCAAAAATCGGTTTGTATTCAAAACCCATGACTTCCCCACAGTCATGCTCATCTCCCTCCCTCCCAGGTCATTGGCTCTACTAACATGAGAGAGGTACATTTCTCCACAGTGATATTTTCCCTTGTAGGGCCAATGCCCATTTTGCCAGTCTCTGAGAGGAAACTCCCCTTACACCCCTTTCTTAGAGAAATTTTACAGGTGTGTGTGTGTGTGAGGTTTGTAAAATAATTTGATTAAACCCAACAATATGTTCAGTAGCTTGTATTGCCCAATATACAGCTAATTGGTGCTTTACACATACTTCATAGGTTTCCTCTACTGGAGTTAATACCCATGAAAAATATCCCACTGGACGTAAAGTCCCTGATCGCTTTTGTAACAGGACTGCATTGATCACTTGATCAGTGGCATGTACCTGTATCACAAAATCTGATGACTCAGAAGGGCTAATGAGGGCAGGAGCTGTCATTAGTGCTTGTTTAAGAGCCATAAAAGACTGCTGATGCTTTGGTTCCCACTGGAGGATATCAGTCTCTTTTCCTCCCTTTAACAAATTGTACAGTTGTTTTGCCATACTAGAAAATGCTTCTATAAAATATCTACAGAAGCCTACCATTCCTAAAAACTAAGTGCTGTTTTCATTTTAGGTCTGGGCAACTATTGTATGACCCGATTCTTATCTGGGTCTACAGTACATCCTTCCTGATTAATACAAATCCCTAAAAAGGTGACTTGTGATTGCCCAATTTGAGCTTTGCTCGGGTTTAATTTTAACCCTCCTTTATGTAATACAGTTAACAGCTCATTTAATAAACTGACCTGTTCCTGATACTTGTCAGTCTGTAACAATATGTCATACACATATTTGATTATTGCCTTAGGGTGGGAAAATCCTAACAATATCTCAGCTAGACATTGATGGAATAAAGTTGGTGAGGAATGAAAACACTGGGGTAAACACTGAAAAGTATACTGTTTATCCTGAAAAGTAAATGCAAATTTATATTATCAGGATGGACAGGGATGGACCAAAAGCCATTTGATACATCTAGTACAGTATAAACTATAGCCGTAGGAGACAGCTGAGATATCAAGTCAGGAAGCCTCAATACCACTGGGGTGACCAAGGGTGTAACCTTATTTAACACCCTATAGTCCACTGTTAAATGCCGGGTACCACTGGGCTTGCATACCGGCCAAAGAGGGGACTTCACTGTTGAACATATAGGTCTAATGACCTTTTGTGACTGTAACTGTTTCAGTATCATACATATTTCATCATAAGCTTCCTTGGGAAAAGCATATTGTTTCTGTGGAGGGAGGTCTGGTCCTTCAATTTGAACTTCAATATTAGACACCCTGCCACACTCTGTAGCATATTTAGCCCAAATTGTGTCATGTTGTTTAACCACAAGTACTATCCATTGAGGTGTGTGTGTCCATAATTCCTCTACATGGTAGATTTTCAAAGATTTTACAGTATATATACTATGTGAATCATCCACATTCGGTCCTGGGTTAGTAGTACTTCCTTTCCATAAAATCATGTTACTAAGATCTACTACCAAACCACGTTGTGCTAAAATGTCCACACCCATGATGGTACCTTCATGTGTATTACATTTCCAAAACATACATTTTAATTGCTGTTCACCAATCTGGACCATAACTGGTTTGGTTAGGTATGCTGTTAACACCCCTCCTGAGAACCCTTGCAAACTTAATTACTGCTTCCTATGGGTTGTTAAGGGCACATCACTATCTGTAATGCTAACAGTAGCTCCAGTATCGATCAATATCACAGTCTGGCAGCCCCTGACCATAGCTGATACAGTAGGATGACCCTCCCAGTCCTCTATTAATTTCCCTAGGACTTGGAAGGTGGGGCTTCATCCCATCATTGCCCTAATTGTACCTGTTCTTCTTCATCAGTTTCCCTTTTAATGGCTGCCACAGCTTTGGTATTGACCAAATTACTGAGTATTTCAATACATGTCTGTAAGTCTGCCTTACCACCTGGTTTAGTATCATTACCAGGAGCTTGTGCTTGTCTCCTTTCCATTACCTGTTTTTGTTTTCCCTCCATATCTCCACCTTTTGACCAACAATCACGTTTAAAGTGTCCTTTGTTAAAATTATTACAAGTATATCTACTTTTTCCTTCTGTTTTGACCATAGTGGCCACTCGTCGCTTGTCCTTTCCCTTTTCTGGGCTTTGATCATCTTGTTGCATATGCCACCAGTCTGTCAGTAACATTTCTTTGTCTGCACAGGTCAGCGCTCACTTACACAACATACGTATCAACGCAGGCACCAAAGTTGCCTGTCTATCGATTAAACTTAAAAAGGGCTCCCTATCCTTACTAGGGTTGGCCACCCCATAGGTGGCTTAGACAGCATACAGTCGATTAATAAACATAACCGGAGACTCCGCAGGAAGTAACTGTACTTCATAAATCTTTGCCCAATCTGTTTGGAACATGCCATGCATTAACTGCAACGCCGCTTGGATCTCATCAACATTTGCCCAAGTGTTATTGTTATCAGAATTAGCCTACGTACTGACCATGTTAGCTGGAAGACTCTGAAGTAGCATGGCAGGTAGGGAAAGTGTCACTACTTTACATGCATCTGTATTGGTCAGATTAAAATTAGCAACCAATGTTTTTAGCTTTGCACAATAGGGGACCGGATTCTGTCCAGGCTCCCATTTGCCTAACTGATCTACCAATTGCATAAACTCTTGTATAGTCAAATCTCAGTGGGAGAACTTTTAGACTGCTTCTAACTTTTCAGCAGCTTTATTTAATACCTGTTCTTCATCACAGGCTTCACAATCTTCTTTTAGTTTTGCCTCTTCTATTAACGTATCTTCTTCTAATAAGGCTATTTTTTCTTCTAATCCCTTTTTTCTTGTTTTCATCTTCAGTATTGTCACATGCAACTGTACACCTCCCTATTTTTTTCTTTTAGGGTCTCAATGGACTCCAATACCTGCGCTTTGCCCTTTGGAGTTAATTTCTTTAGCTGTCTACTTATACGAGGCAATTGTTGTTTTGCAGTTTCTCCCTTTGTTTTAACATAAAAGGGAGCCATTTTTCCTCTCCTTTTATGTACCAGTTCATCTTCGCTCTCAGAACTACTGGAGCTTGAACTCTCTTCAGTAACCACCTGACAGCCACAACGATGTTTTGGCTGGAAGGGGTGTTGTACCTGTACTGTAACTATTTTATATTTTTGGACGTCTTCGCCCAATGAGGTAATTTGGTGTCTTAATTCTAAGGAGATTTGGCACTGCAGCTGTGCCTCTGCTTGTAATGTATAAAAGGACTGTTTCTTGTATCAGAGGTCTTGGGCATATTCTTGATTCGCATGATCTAATCTTTCTATTGCCTGCTGCAATTGTCTAGTCAGTTCATTAATTTCAGCCTGACTCTATTTACAAATTTAAGATTTTCTTCTGATTATTCTTAATTTTTAACCCACAAACCTCCCCTTGTACCACACTTAATTTATATTCTATTTCTTTAGTATCAGTGGCACATTTTTGCATCTCCTTCTCTAGTTTCTCCTCCATACTTTTTGGTTCAGTAACACATTTTTGTGCCTCCTTTTCTTGGAGACCTAAACCTTCATTACATTTCTCTTCATTTTCTAACATCTGCTTCTTCATGTTACACATCCTAGCTGTTATTTCATACTGATATTGTACATACATTTGACAGATGTTGGCTAACTTAGTTCTAGTTACTTTAACCTTCTCGTTTCTCTCCGTACATTGCCTAGTAAAACATAGGTATGCATCTTCCTGTTGTTCAGGAGACCAGTACGGACCTTCCTTTAAATGTGTTTCTAAAGATTTATGTAAAATGGTATCCATACCTGTGTCTATCTTGTGGCTGGTAAATCATGTCTGACTTCACACCAGTCCTTCCTGAGTCCCTTCATGACTCCCTTCTGTACTTGATTGATCAGGTTAGGTGCAGTAAGGTGTTCCCCGCAGAGTGGCCCCTTTGGTTCATTTGATGTCATCAGCAACCATATAGACTGTCTTCAGACATCCGAGTCACGGCACCAATTGTAGTGTTGCATTGTGTTTGCAAAAGAATTTCACTCAAGCCTTCAGATTTCTTGTAAGAGTTTATTGCGGTTATTCATCTTCACATGCATGTTCATTTCATTTCACTGGTGCTACTTATTTAATTTACATACAGTGTTTATATAAAGAATTATCTTGAAAAATGCCAACACCCCGTTTTGAACCACTCATAAAACAAAATAACATATTAATCTTAGGGTGTGGTGTACCTTTCCACTCAAAACATAGGTATTACTTCATTTCTTGCACAACCTCATAGGTATTTAATAATAATAAAACTTTATATCGCACCTTTCTAAAATCAAGGTGCCTTACAATATCTAACAACATTATAAATAAAAACCAATACATAATAATCTGAGCTCCTAAAATCACAATATCAATTAAAAGAGACTTTTGACCATAGATAGGTCTTTAGGGCCTTTTTAAATTCCTCCATGGATGCACACTGACAAAGTGGGCGAGGTAGAGAATTCCAAAGGGTCAGAGCAGCATAAAGGCACGAGCACCTGATGATTTCAAAGAAACCCTCAGAATCTCTAGCAACCCCTCATCCACCGAGCAGAGAGATCACATAGGGCAGTAGGGAACCAAAAGCTCTTTCAAGTAGTCTGGACTCTGTCCATGTAGGGCTTCATAAGTCAAAAGACCAACTTTAAAGGTGATCCGCCACTGAATTGGCAGCCAGTGCAGATTGTGCAGCACCGGCGAAGTATGACAGGCACGAGACATACTGTACCTGTTAATAGCCGGGTTGCAGCGTTCTGCACCAGCTGCAAGCTGCGGATATCAACCCAAGGAAGCCCTAGATAAAGGGAGTTGCAATAATCCAGGCGTGAGGACACAAAGGCGTGGACCAATGTTGGTAAATCCGCGGGTGAAACAAGGTGCTTAATCCTAGTGATGTTCCTAAGATGATAAAAGGAAAGTTTGACAACTGCCGACACCTGAGAACGAAGTGTCAGCTCAATGTCAAAAATCACCCCTAGGTTCCGCACCCGTTCAGAGGCTGGGAGCTGGACACCTCCCAGAAATGAACCTGAGAGAGGACCAACTCCCACCCCCTTTACCCTACAACCTGGGTCCACAACCATTACCTCCGTCTTCTCCGACTTCACCTTTAGCCAGCTTGAACTCATCCAGCACTGGATTTCAGTGAGGCGGTTATTAAAGACCAAGAATGCTCTATCCTGGTCGGGTGCAAAAGATAGGTAGAGCTGGGTTTCATCTGCATAGCAGTAAAACCTCAGCCCATACCTTCTTACAATGTCTCCGAGGGGCAGCATATACACTGAACAACATGGGGGACAACACCGAGCCCTGGGGAACCCCACATGACAGACAGACTGGGCGGGAAGAATTTATCCCCGACACCACTCTGAGTTCTGTCAGTGAGGAAAGATCTAAACCATCTGAGGACTGTACCCGACAGGCCACAGATAAACTCCAGGCGCGCGAAAAGCACCCCATGGTCCACAGTGTCAAAAGCTGATGAGAGATCAAGAAGAACAAGAATGGACTGCTTCTTCTGATCTCTAGTCATCAGGAGATCATTGATCACCCGAACCAGCGCTGTCTTGGTACTATGCCTCTTTCGAAAACCAGACTGGAGCAGTTCATAGATGTTATGGATAGTTAAATGGTTTTACAATTGAGCAGTCACTACTTTCTCAATAATCTTCCCAGCAAAGGGAAGATTAGAGATTGGTCTGTAGTTAGCAAAGCAGCCAGGGTCCAAGGAAGCTTTCTTCAGGAGGGGTGTCACCACTGCCTGCTTCAGAGAGCTAGGAAACTCACCCATATCCAAGGAGCACCAGACTATCTGTGCTAGGACAGGGCCAATGGTATTAAGACAACCCTTTACCAGGGAAGTCGGGCCCGGATCCAAACTACAGCAAGTATTGTGCATACTATGGACAATCCTCATGACATCAATGAACTCAGACTGGTCAAAGGAACTCCAGGAGCAACCGGAGAATGCGACCAAATTCCGAACAATAGCTTCTCCTATAGAGGAAGCAGACAGGAGCTCAGCCCTGATGTCGACCACCTCATCTGCAAAGAAGCGAGCAAGTTCATCACACTGTATTTGTGAAAAAGCTTTCCGAACCTGAAGACAGGCTGGGTTGCATAGTCTGTCCACAGTTCGAAAAAGCTGAGCTGGTCGGTTCTGAGCAGCTGCAATCTCTCCGGACAGGAACTCTGCCTTCTTACGAGAGATTGCAGAATGATAGAGTTGATAATGTTCTATCAGTCTAAGATGGTCGGCATCAAGGGCTGTTCTCCACCAGTGACACTCTAACCTTCATCCTTGTTGCCTCATCTCCCTCAAAGTCCCATCAAACCATGGAGAATGAGGTCGAAGGGGGAAAGAACGAACCCTGACAGGAGCAATTTGATCAAGAGCTGAGGAGATGGCCCTATTAGAGGCCAACACCAAGGCACCTGGATCATTGCTTACTCCAGAGAACTCTGATAGGTCGAGCAGTGCTACCAGACCCATAGAGCTAACATCTCACAAAGAGCGGTACCTAACCATCTCCACAGGGGTAGACCTACAAGGGGGGGGGTATAAAAACTGAACCCCACAGTGTAATGATCAGACCAACTGACTGGTTCCACCCCCACATCAGAGGCCTCAATCCCCAGGAGGAAAACCAAGTCCAAGAGTGACCACTCTTATGAGTGGCAGAAGTAACCACTTGTGTAAAGCCCAAAGATGTCATTAATTGGAGGAACTGTTGTCCAAACTGCGCGAGTTTGTCATCGACCCAGGCATTGAAGTCACCCAGGACCTTCAGCCTGGGTGATGCAAATGCCATGTCAATGATGAAATCAGCTACTTCCTGTAGAAAATGTTTCTCATCACCTGGTGGACGGTAAATGAGAGCAATTCTACAACCCACACCTGCCACTACAGTACACTCAAAGGACTCGGTCCCTTCAACTGGCACACTTGTGAGGCCCAGTTCGGTCTTGAAACAGACCGCAACCCCCGCCGTGGTCCAATTTCAGGCAGTGTAACACTGAGTACCCAGCTGGAACTTCTGCCTCCAAAACTGGGCCTGCATTTTTGTCCAGCCAGGTCTCGGTAATGCAAGCCAGATCCACAGACTCCACAAGATCTGCAATAACTGCAGTCTTATTTCTTATAGATCTGGCATTGCACAACACCGCCCGAGTTGGATGGGTCTCAGGAGCGGTACAGACCACTTGCCCAGTACCATCAACAGTAGTGGTGCCCTTGGATATGGAAACCAGGCAAGAATGACCTCGCTCCAGAATCCATTTCACCCCAGGGCATCTTCTGGTTTCCACTACCCCAATACAATGTACCCGCTTGTTCATCCTCCATTGTTTGCTACCCCAAAACCCCTCCTCACCCTCTGTGCAATCCCCAGTGCTCTACAGCACCGGTAAGTTGACAACTGTAATGGCAAGGGGGAGAAAGGGCAGAGGGCGCGAAGAGTGGAGGATGAATAGCATACAACTGTGGTGGCAGGCCCTTTACACATATTAAGAACCCCATACCCACACAACTAAACCCTAGAAAGAAAATATAAACAATCCAAATTAAAGTAAATAAAATATTAAATCAACAAGCAAAAATAAAAAATATCCAAATAAATAAACAAAATATCCAGAAAGTGCTGTGTATTTGGAATAAGGGAGGCTCTCACCCTCCCTCAGTTCTAGAGCAAAGTCAAGAAATGTAAGTCTCAATATAATCTCGGTTAATCAGCATCTAAAAACACATAAAGATTACCAAAATCAACCAGAAGGACCTCTTAGAAAAAGATAGCAAGAGGGGCTCTCACCCCCTCAAATCTAATTTTCAATAAGTTCTTCCAGAGACCAATTCTTTTTTACTCCTTTCCAGGAGGTATTCCAGTACTCAGGCCAAGACACTAAGATCAGGGACAGGCTGAAAGGCTGTGCTCAAAAATAGGACCCTGTGAAGGAGGCAGTTGCTCCCCTCACAGAGAAACCTTAGGAACCTCCGACAAAGGGGCCCCCACCTCCATATTGCCCTCCAGAAGTTCCCTCTAAACCACAACTACATTTCTTGCACAACCTAAGAAGGTTCTTTGTTGCACACCTTCCTAAAGAAGGTTCTTGGTTACACACCTTCCTAAAGAAGGTTATAATAGGACATTTTATGTTAAATGTTGTGACATGTGAAATGTTATGAAATTTTAAGGTTATCACAGTTCACTTGGTTAAATGTTGTGAAAGGTTATACTTAAGTAAAATGTTACACTATAGGTAAAGACAGTGTGGAGCTTCAAACGTGTGGGTTAGACACGAGTTTAATAAATAGAGGTAAGGGAAGAGGGAGGGACAACAGTGGCCAAACAGAGTCCAGGGTGTAGTTTTAGACAGGGTAAATAGGGCAGACTAGATAGGCTAACTTGTCCTTTTCTGCCAACACATTCTATGATTAGGTCCTGCCGTCCTCCCTCAGTGCTTGACACTGCTTGGGAATTGTTCCATGAGGTGGCTCAATGGAGGGAGATAGCCTCAAAGAAGATAGAATAGTTGCCTACTGCAACAGCTGATCTTCGAAAGACCCTCTTCCATTGAGCCACAGCTCCCCCATCTTCTTTCTCCACATATTCAAGTATCTGGTGACAATACTGCCTGTTGTCATAAGCTGCTTCTCCTATGCTGCCTAATACAACATTTATACTCAGGTTTCCATATCCTTTCCTGTGTGCCTGGTTTGGACTAGTTGCTTCAGTCCCTGCTGGTCTGATCAACCTTCAAGCTTGTCTCCAGTGGGGAAATGATACATGCTGGGTGATGTCCATGTTATATAGGCACCAATGAGGCATATCAACGTTGGCGGCCCCAGCCAGCAAAAAATTCTGTGTAGTCCTGATGCCAATGGCTTACAGTTCTATGATGTGTCTCAATGGAAGAGATTATCTTGAAGATCTACTGTTACGGAAGGTAACTATTGTTTATATCGCGTAACATTTTCATAACAACTTAATTGATATAGAATATGGTTGTGAATATAACAAAAGAAAGAAATGTAGAGGTCGCCACACTGCTTTTGGCTGTATCTGCTTTCAAAGTGGCAGTTTCAGAGCTGGTCAGCTGGGAACAGATGTAACTAAAAATAACCATTAAAAACTTAAATGTAGCAGAAAGTCATTTAAACAATATAAACATACATGTTTTTGTTGAATTTTGCTGACCCTGTAAGCCCACTGGGCCTAGAAGTCCCTTTTTCAGGGGCAACCGGTGGGCAGGGGGGCGGGTTACAGATGGTAAGCTATTGAATTTGAACCAGATTAAGCTGTTGAAGGTATTTTAGTGAATGAGGGAAATTTGGCCAGGACACTGGGGAAATTCCCCTACTCTTTTCAATAAGTGCCATGGGATCTTTTAACATCCACCTGAACTACCACCAATCCAGGCAGATGGTACCTCGGTTTAACATCTCATCCGAAAGACAGCACCTCAGAAGTGCAGCACCCCTCTCATGCTGCACTACAGTGTCAGTATTGGGATATTAACCCAAGTGCCAGATGTGGGAACTGAACCCACAGTGCTCTGATCTCCCGGCCTCAGAGGTGAGCGTGCTACCTACTGAGCCACTGACACAGACTAAAGATTGACAAAGACTAATATAAAAGAAACAGAGCAACTCAAGGAATACAAACATGTACATGGGGCATCTGGAAAGATACCATCTACAGTTGTGGAAGCTGATTTCCTAGCTGCCATTCTATGTAGATCCTTAGCTGCATATAGCAAAATATGGTAAACCATGAATCTAATAATGACTCCATACATGTATAAACTTACTTGTGTCAGTAAACAGCCTTGAAAACATTTTCAGGTGCATCAGAAAAATGTGAATCAGAAACACCAGGCAATGTCTTTAATAGAGCTTCTTCCTGGCAAAAGAAATAAAAAAAATTTCAAAGGGCCTTTAGACTGACGCAAGGTTTGTTAAACAACCACCTTGCATCAGATCTAGGTGTGCCAAACACTGTGCAACACATTTTGAACGAAAAGCGTTCTCTGTGGCAAAGTCCCCCAACGAGATGCAAGAGGTCTGCTGCATCAAAAATACGATGCATGAGGAAAGAATGATGCAAACTGTGTCAAAAATGTAGGGGGCGAGACTGACTCAAGCTGAGTGAAAAGGACGATGCAGGGGCAAGAATGACTCGAGGTCAGTCATAAAGATGATGCAGTGGCTGAGAATGACTCAAGTTAAGTCAAAAAGACAACTGATGCATGAGGTGAGAATTACTCAAGTTGAGTCAAAAATACAGTGGATGAAATGGCCTAGACAATAGCACTTTCAGCCCCCAAACGCTCTATACTAGTCCTGCAGGCGAATATTGCCTCTATACCCACACCTGTACAGGATTTACCCTCTCTTTTATATGCTTCGGTATCAATTAGACCAGCTGTGTCTGGTCTAACAGCAGCATGCGTCTTAGGCACAAGGACAGAACCTAAATTCTTTGGAACTCTGAAATAAGAGGATAGTGCATCATTTCTGTGACGAAGGCCTCCCTTCCGACATGGCACAGGCATTTTCTTGATGCAAACATGGCGCAAGTCAGTCTGGCACATGCAGACCTGTTCTTGATGTAAGCACCATTAGAAAATGTCAGTGTCAGTGGCTCAGTAGGTAGCACACTCACCTCTGAGGCCGAGAGATCAGAGCGCTGTGGGTTCAGTTCCCACATCTGGCACTTGGGTTAATATCCCAGTACTGACACTGTAGTGCAGCATGAGAGGGGTGCTGCACTTCTGAGGTGCCGTCTTTCGGATGAGACGTTAAACCGAGGTCCCATCTGCCTGGATTGGTGGTAGTTCAGGTGGATGTTAAAGATCCATGGCACTTATCGAAAAGAGTAGGGAATTTCCCGTGTCCTGGCTAATTTCCTCATTCAGTAAAAATACCACCAACAGCTTAATCTGGTTCAAGGTCAGTTGGCATTGATCTGTATTCCCCCTCCCCCGGGTCGTGCCTGAAAATAGGCAGGATTTGTCTAGTGCACTTACCCGGTCAACAAAAGCTAAATAAATAAATAAAATAGAAATTGACAGAAGTTTTGACACATCCTCTTCCTTTTATGTCATTTCTTTTTGACGTAACCACCATGCATCACTCTCTGGCCTAAAATGCCAAAGGGCCTCACAATCTGCAAAGGCTGAAAACAAAGCACAGACATGTTTTTTTTCCTTATTAGGACTCTTCAGTATGTTCTAGCCCTTTGTCTAAGACGAACAGTCAGCCCACCAAATGCAAGCTTTTGTGTCATGGAGGTGAGTCCAAAACAGGAAAGTCATTTGAAAGGGGAAAAAAATGTCAATTCACATATTAAGCAAACTCTCCTCATTGTAATTAGGAAAGAGTGTATCTGATTTAGAGGTTTACTGTTTGGGTTCCCATGCATAGAGTTGTCACTTAGGCCCATATTTTCCATCATACTCTTGACAGTGAGATTTGCCTTATTCCTATAGTCATTCAAACTGTTTGATCGATCTCTATTGAGGCTTCATTGTCTGTATCATAACCCTGGTCTGGCATTTTTGCTGCTGCTTCTAATCTCAATTCTGAATCTGGTATAACTTGGCTGCGTTACTGATTTAGGGTTTCAGATAGAGTTAACATGAATGAAGTGTAACTGTGGTGTTTTTTGGCTCCATCTGGGCCTTTTGTTTCAAGACAGAAATATAGAAACAGAGAAAATGATGGCAGAAAAAGGCCAGTGGTCCATCCAGTCTGCATGAGTTCCCCATTTAGCCCCGAGACCTACTGTCCCTCCAGGGACCTAGCCCTCTTCACCCCCCCATTCTACTCCCAGTTTGTACTGCCCCGAGCAAGCACTATACTCTTCATTCTGTCCCAACCATGCTTGAAATCACCAATAGAAACATTTTTGATCGTCTTTTATGACTAAGTTGATTTACTACCTTATTACTCGAGCTATTTAGCGGATAACTATTCAATATACCTTATTACAGTTGTTAATTGATTTTAAATAAACCTTTAAATTCGCAATATTTTCTGAATTAAAAAATAAGTGTCCCTTCCAAATTAGAATTCTAGATTTCTAATCTTCCACAAGATGGAGCCAGTACCCCAGTAACATCTACAATATAGTGGTCTTCTCATGCTGCTTTTGCTGCTTCAGTATAAAAACCAGCATTTGTCAGTGCCAGATTTTGCTTGCTTGTATTTGCTGTGTAGTTGTTGGGCATAGACAGTGCAGAGGGTAAAATTAACAAATTAATAATACAAATTATAACAGTGATACTGTCATTATTGGGAAATGAAGAGGTTGACACATAATGTTGTTGTTTTTCTTAGATTGTGACCTCCACCCAACCCTGACCCTAAACAGAATTCCCCACACCTAACCTCTCACTGGCCCTACCTTCCTCTCTCTTCCCCTGAGCACCCCCAAAAAAATCCCATTTTGTGAGGTTTTGTAGCCATAAAATGCAAAACTGTCCAGCATTACAGAGACATCCTCTCTGTTCTGTGATAGATACTGTATAATGAATAAATTAATGATAATGAATGAATGACACATTTTAGTACAGCCTCAGCCAGGCTGGTTTTACCATAGGCAAAGACAACATTTATACATCCATTCCGATACTTGCCACAGAGCAGAGAAGACTTCTGTGCAAAAGGACTAGTTATTTTTTGTTCAGATATCTGATATGACATTGCATCGAGTCAGACCTGAAGAAACAAAGAGAGAAAAGGAGCTTGTGCAAGGGAAAATAGAAGCAAGAATAGTGACAGACTTGCAAAGGTGTACAAGAGCTACAGCACATGCATAGATATTAAGTGCAGGAACCGTGTGCTCTAAGGTTCAAATCCCACCATAGCCACTTGCTGAGGGATGAGTTTAGTTTTTAATGTGGTGGAGTCTGTGTCGAGCAGGGGTGTGGGGAGGTTTTGTGAATGAAATGGGTGAACCACTGGGAGATCTCTTTTAGTAACTAATTAACACTGGCTCATAGGGACTATGGAAAGGGTATGAGCCCAGTACAGGTCATGGCTACAGTAAGCTACAGCTACTGTAGTGTGCAGGCATAGTCTGGGGGCAGGCTACTTTATTTTGGCCTGAGCCCCCTGGATGGAGCTTGTAGCCACAGCCCAGAAAGGAGCGATATTTGGCTGTGCCTAGGAGGGTGACAGAAGAGCAGCCCCTGTGTAGATAGAGTGGGGCTGGACAGGCACCACTGACAAAAAAACAGCCACCTCTACTGCCTAACCTTTCTACATTTTCTCTTAGGCCTGTCTGATCATGGTTCCTGACTCATGAGCAAATTCTTGCTTGTGTGCATAAAACCTGGCTGACCAAATCACATAGCACATTTTTGTCAGGTTATTTCCTCGAAAATAGCAAATTTTGTAGAAAAAAAATAGTTTGACAAAACATGCTATTTTTGTTTGATTTCTCTTCTCTGTGAAAACAGCAATTCGTGTGCGATTTTTGCTTGATTTCGACATTTGTCTGAAAATGGCCAAATCCAAAGATTTTTTATGGAAACACAATTTTTGCCAACAAAAATTAAATTTCACTCAAGTACAGCATCTACTGGAACCAAATATAGATTATGGCAGTTACCTTGGATTTGGTTGTCAAAATGGCTACCTTAGACTACCCTTTGGCTGGGTGGCAGCGTTGCAGCTTAGGACGCCATGGGTCCAGGAATGGATCTGAGCTGTCAGTGGCCTGGTGGGGGAGGGACTGAACATCCCAATAGATGGTATCTGCCTCTGGGAAGGGAGGGTTGTGCTTTCCTTTGCTATATCCCCACCTGGGGTTAACAGGTGCCGATGCAGCTTTCATGCAAGCATGAGCAGGGTGAAGAAAGCACAATGATGCCAGGACATCTGCTTGCCAGCACCTGAAGATATCAGCAGGCACCCTCTTAAGTATGGTAGAAAACCATAAAACTTGTGCAACAGATTAGGCAGATAACATACCCCAGCCCCCATCTTGGGTCCTACTCCTCTGTCTCCAGAACACTGCTGAATGCCACTCTTCTCAGCAGCTGCTAGCCAAATCTTGGAACTGCACCTTCTGAAGCACGTAAAGGCAAGATCTAACCAGGGGGCAGGGGGAGCCTTGGGGATACAACAATGCTACACTATCACATGAAATCCTGGGAGGAGTAGTGGTAGGATGGAGTTCCTGCTCAGGGAAAGTGACACTGTGAGTGACTGAAGGAAGTCTGATTCAAGGAACAAAACGTGTTTTTAAAAAAAAAAAAAAAAAAGGTCCAACTTAAAAAAAAAAAAAAAAAAACTGCATGATGGCTAGGCAGCCAACCAGTGCAAAGTAAGAAAAGAAGCAGCCTATCTGGCCTTGCACCATTGCTCAATGTCATGATGCCAGGACCCTGCCTTTCTTTCCAGACCTTGACATTGGCTTCAACTCCACTAGTCTGAGTTGTCTTCATGATAAGAAGCACCACTATAATACCAGATTGAAGCAAGCAGCTAACCGACCACCACCTGCACATCATGCCCACATCCTGGTCAGCCAAAAAAAGACCTTGAATGATTCCATGACATAGCATATAATAGGGAGGGTAACTCCTTGTGTCATGGTGAATATTCAATGCTGATTGACTGGGCCTCGTCCATCAGAATACTTTCCCTGAGAACGATGAAATGTGCAATGAAGTTGTGGAATGCATGAGTGATTGATGGTTCTCTTAACTTGTGCAGACTGATGTAACACTATTCTGATGACAGGCATTTACTCTGGCATACGTTTTTCATGTACTGCAACTAAGGGACCCTTATTTATGGATTTTTTGATATTCTGTTCATCCTTTCTCTGTTTGATATCCTTCTCAATCCCATCCACCAAGCCTGTGGCTTCATTTTTCTCCTTACAAAAGTGTCATTGTAAGGTCAGACCCTGCATCACCAGGATATTTGGGTATTGAGTGGTGTGGGGTGTCAGAAGCAGCCCACAACAGAAGAAACCAAGAAGAGCCACTTGATCTCCCCCAGGTTGAGAATGTCCATCAGAGAGTCCAGCAGAAGTATGGCCACTGAGCATAGTCAGGGCAACTCGTTCTGGGCTTCAATCATGGATTGGGAGAGGGATGATAGGCAAGTAGAAATAAAAGGATCTGCAACCTATACAAATTAATGAAAATTTAAAAAGCCTATGATGTCCTGTGCTGTAACAAAAACCAAAAAAAAGGTTTTTGGGATCCCCAATCTCCAATAACTGTGATTTTGAGAGGTAAAATGTTAAAAATTAAAAATATACCCCCACATAAAAAGCTCAATAAATAATTTGTTTCAACAGTCTCTCAAAATGTAAACCAAGTGTAGCCATTAAGAAAAATATCAACAGAGAATTAAAGTAAAAAATGCGACAGAAGTTCTTTTAGTCCCAAAAAGTCAGGAAGGGGGCTTGTTCAAGTGAAAGGTATTCCGCAAGTATATGGCTCAGGATACACCTAGCTGAGTGAAGACAAACTGATAGTGCAGTGAAGACTTCACTTCCATGTGCATAACCTGCCCTTCTCAAAATCCTGTGGAGATACTCAGCTGCTGAGGGCTAGTGGGCTTGGTGGCTGCGGTCCCCAGAATGCCTTAGGAAGTGCTTCTGCTGTACAGAGCTCAATTATTTCTATAATTGACTATGGACTGATCATCTATGGCTCTGCAATGGATACCGCCCTCTGGCGTATCTCCACTGCTCTTAACAAGGCATGTAGTCTCATCTCAGGAGCCCACCGTCTCACCCACACGTGTGACCTCTATGCCCTAACTGGTTGGCTACTGCTTAAAAATTGCATCAAATATCAAATGTGCCTGATGGCCAAGAAAATAATCTTAGGCCTCTTGCCACCTGGAGTACAAGATCTTCTAAGCCCCCCTCGTAATCCACACCGCACCCAAGGTTCTGAATCTCTGCTCCTACAGGTCCCTCATCACCGAACCACCCAAGGGCAAAGATCACTCACCTACGGGGCCCCCCTCTGGATGAATGCTCTCAACAGTGACATCACTTCCAAAACTATGCTGGGCCCATTCAAATCCAAGCTTGGTCACTACTCTCTGGCGAGCACCTATGACTGTCTCCCATAACCATGTTTTCCCAAATCTCGACCTTAGCACTCAACCTCTTTCATAGTAACCTAGCACTCTTGCCTCCTACCTCTCCCTACATGCTCCCTTCCTCCCCTTCTCTTGCCCCACCTCTTCTCAAGTCCTCTACTCCCAGCCCCTCTGTTACTCTTCCCAGCCCACCCTCCCCATCCCTTCCTACACCCTGTGTCCTGTTTGTTTTGACAAAGCCTACTGGCCAATATAAATATACTGTATGCATTTTCCTGTGCCTAAAACTGATTAGCATAATGTGTCTCTGTTGTTTTATGTTGACTGTCCATTATGATTTTGTGTCCATTATGATTTTTGTACCTCCTATTTACACTTTATTGTACCATACTTTATTGTCCTGTTAATCTGTTGTCCTTTCTACTGACGTGGAACCTTTGTAAAAGAGCTCTTAGCTCAAAGGTATATGTAATCCGAGACATAAATAAATAAAAAGGGCTTCCCCTGAGTTGAGGCAAGGCTCGTTGCTATGCTGTGCTCAGCCCCAGACCTTTCTGCATGGTGCCGAGCTCACACGACTGTCTGACAGTGGTACCATGCAGGATCAACCATTCTCTCACATGATACCAAACACCGACTCATGCCCCGGTCTCCCCCCCCCACAACCAGACACCCCTCTGCCTGCTCATCACGAGGAGCCCGGAACTATTGTGCAACCAGTCACCCGCTCACTATCTGCAGCATGATGAGTGAGTGAACTGGGCAAAAGCTGTCGAAGGCTGTCCCTCTGCCCATGCCATAGGATTACATCTTGTTGGAATGGGGTGTGGCGGCTCTTCCCTGGACACCCTCAAAAACAATGGGCACTTCAACTGATACTGCCCCATCAGGGAGACAATTGGGAGGAGGGCAGGATGATTGCCTGCAGCAGTTAGGACTTCTTGTTGGCATGGCGGCACTGGAGATGTGACCCAGTGGAGGGATGGGGGCTGACTGGCTGTCTAATGCTCATGGCAGCTGCACTGTCTTGTTCAGGGATGAGGGAGGCATGGGGGTTGGGGGTAGAGAACTGATTGTGAGGCTGCTCAGCTGCTTGCTGGGTGGCTTTATGCAGATGGAAGTATCAAAGTGCTGCCTTATAGGAGTGCTTCGGTCATTTCAACTATGCAACATTTCTGTCCAGCAAGCAGTGACCAGTGTTACAATCAGAGTGTCTGAGTATCTAGTCATTGGTCTGTCACTGCTGAGCCCACTGCAGCTTGAGCTCCATTGGACCTGACAGAGATACTACACATCTGAAATGTGGTTCTTTGTAACAAAATGTTTGCTGTACATACGTGCACACACAAACATAAAATGAAAAAAGTTACCCTACTCTTTCAGCTTTATGGACTTATGGTCTAGCTAAGCATCACTATTGTATATCTGTATGGGCATGCAAGGGGTTTGCCTTTGTTTTGCTTATTTCCACAGTAACCTCCCAAAACCCAAAGCAGCCTGTACTGCAAGTTTGGGACACACAGCCCTTCTATACTGTACTGTACAGTGTGCATGTTAGTATCAAAATGATCCAAAGGCTTCTGTTCAAGTGAATAGTCAATTTTATGGACTCCTAGGCTAATCAAACTAGCATAGGCTCACTCAAAAAGTTCAGCTGCACATGCTGGCTGCAATAACCACAATGACCAAAAAGACCCCTGTAAACATTTCCTTTCAACATACAACTCCTGGGCTAATCAAAATTAGGGGTGGATGGACCTCAAAAGGTCCTTTTACTTGTTATCAGGGTCCAGATGAGAGTCCTAATTAGCTTGACTGGTTCTTATAGAAATCAGAACCTTCAGGAAACAATGAAGCACTTTAACTAACCTGTATATGTTGGTCTGTGTTCCTAACTCCATTTAGTGCCATATTCTGCTGTGGTGCTTGTGCTCCTTTCCTTTCGCCTCTGTGTGGGGCATGATATCACAGATTTAACTAATCTCCAGCCACATCCTTGCCCAGTACATACACATAATTGATCACCTATCCCAGACCTTCCCATCTGCTAACAGCCACCCTACTCCAATATGTACATCCCTGCCACTGCCTGCAAGTGACACCCATTCTACTCCAGTATGCACATATCTGATTCACCCATCTGCTGACACTCTCTCCACCCCAACTCCCACATATCTTCTCTCTACCAACACCAGTTCTAACATCCCTGCTGCAATTAAATTCATCTATGCTTTACACTTCTGCCACTCTCTGCTCCAGTTCCAACATATCTTCCCTCTTTCTACACATTTTCTCACATACTGTAGTTGCCCCCTCAATTTAGTTTATTTATTTATTTGAAAATGTATGACTGGGAGAGGCACACTGTGCCGTGGCTCATTTCCAAGTGTGACCTGGCTGAAAGGAACAGGAGAAAAACAGCACACAATGCACAATGACAAGTCAATTAAGTGACATTTGGTAAATAAGTTGGTACAAAAAGTAACAGGTAAAAAAATAAGTTGGTATTGAGAATATAGTGCAGTTATAGCTCAATATGGAACACCTGTTCAAGTGCAAAATTAAGTGCCAGCAATACACAGCATGCAAAAAGTATACTGACAACAAGCAACAGACCTGCAGAACAACCTTATGCTGGCCTTGTGGTGGAAGGAAGAGCAGAGGTGTTGAGGAAGTGAAACCAGTAGGTAGGTAGTGGAGACCCAGTTGTAGGCCCCAGCAAGGATGGATGAGTCTCAGAACCCGGGAGGAAAGGTAAAAGGAACAGGTGGGATGGGATTGTAGTTTCAGCTGGTGCCAGAGGGAGCCAAGGGAGGTGAAGGAGGAGAAGTGAAGGGAGTTGGTTCCAAGATGAGGAAAGTTGATTGGAGAAGGCAGATTGCACAGGAGAGGAGCAGGGGTGAGGAGTGGCAAACGTGCAGTGGCCCCTTTCACTGTTTGGTACTTTAATCTTGTATGATTTACTTGTTTTGCTATTGTACAAACTTGCTGTTTCTCAATATAATAAAGTTAGTTACAAAAAAAGAAGAGCAATGGTCCCTGGAACAGTGGGAACAGGAAGCAGGGGGAGATGAGAGATAAGAGGGAAGGGAACCACGTCATCTAGGATACATAGATACATGGATATAAAGCAGTAACAAAGAATTGCATAAGAATTACAAATACAAGTGTTTACAATTGTAATGCCGTGGTGGAATAGCAGGGTGCTAATAGGTTGGAATTAGATAGGTACCTGATTACAGTTAGAACTTGGTTAATCCAATTGAACAAAATGACATATAATGATAAACTCGTAAGTGACATAATGAATAGCTGAATTAGGCTGAATGGAGATTCAAGTGTTGATCTAGGAGAAGCTAATAGGGAGTAACTCATACAGTTCAAGATTTGCTATGGGAAAACAGAAGTGCAAATTTTACTAAAAGTGCTAAAGATTGGGGTTAGCCAGATCTAGGCTAAGTGGGGAGGGGCAATTTAGAATCATGTCAGACAGGACGGTAAGAGCCCTGCCAGGGGTATAAGGTGCAGGGGGGTGGATGGGGAGGAGGATAGGAGAGGCAGAGGACATTGAACCCATGCTGACTCATTCCAGTTGTTGAGAACCATGCCAAGGGATGGAGCAGGTCAGCATTAGGGCAAAGTGGGAGAGAGTAGGAGGGAGGGAAGAGGGTAGATAAAGAAGAGGGGACAAGCAATGGTGGATCAGGAGGGGAAAGGAAGAGGGGAGGAGGAGAGAGGTCAACCCACTCCAACTATGCTAAGCACCCTGCCTGCACAAGGCAGAGGTGGGGCACGATTGGAGGTAAGCAGGCTGTTAGGTATTGATAATAGATAAGCTTCGGGATACAGGGAGCCCGATAAAGTTTTATGAGACCAGAAGAGTGGTTTAGAGAGAGAGAGAGAGAGAAGAGAGAACAAGTCCTAGTAGGAGCCCTTACAGGATACAGAGAAGCCCAGTAGGGGAGGGTGGTGGGGGGATGGGTATAGAGTGGAGTGGGGGTAAACTCCTGATACCAAATTTGGGTGCAGAGGATCACAGTAAGAGTGCAGGGGAGGTCAGTGGGGGAGGAAGTTGAGGAAAAGGAAGGAGAACTAAGATTTTGGGGGTGGCGGGGGGTGCTCCAGGAGCGGGGAGATAATATCCTGCTGGAGCAGGTTTTTAACAGCTACAATAGAGGGACCAGAGGTAAAGATGACTGGGTCAGCAGCATACATGGGAATATGCAAGTTGGTACAGGCAGAGGGGAAGTCATTTAGGAAAATGGAGAAGAGGATGGAACCCAGGATGGAGCCCTGTAGGACCCCAGCCTGGATGGGTAGTGGAGGTGACAGGACTCCTCCTACCTATACTGATTGTTGAGGGCCCATGAGGTAGGAATGGAACCAATCAACAGCAGAAGCTGAGAGGACAGCAGAGCTCAACTTGTCCAGGAAGAGTGTATGGGACACTGAATCAAAGGCTTTGATCAGAATAATGAAAATGGTGGCCATAATGTGCCGCTGATCCATCCTGGAGAAGATGGAATCAGTGACACACAGCAGGGAGGAGACAGTGGAATGGTGTTTCTGGAAATCAAATTGTAAGGGTGAGAGAAATTTGGAGAATGAGAGGTAGATGAGGAGTCTTGAATGGACAAGTTTGTCTTGCAGCTTTGACAGGAAGGGGAGGAGGGAGATGGAATGAAATTACTGGAGGAGGCAGGTTACCCCCTTTATGAAGTGAAATAACTATGGCTAACTTCCAGGACTGGGTAACAGCACAGAGGAAGAAGGAAAGGTTGAGCAAGTGAGTAAAGAACTGCAATGGCAGGAGGTGGAGGAGCTTGGGGTCCAAACCGTCAGGGCTGGACATAAACAGATTGAGGGAAGAGCGGACATGCAGGGTTTCCTAGATGGTGACGGGTGGAAGTGGAAACCCAGGGACTCCATACCCCAGTTCTTATATTTCTAATGCTTCCCTACCACAGTTGTCACATCATTTGCCCCCTCCCTGCCCCACTTCTCATACATCTGCCCCTGTCTTCACATATTTGCGCCACGCCAGTTCTCACATTTATGTCCCTCCTTGCCCCACTTCTCGTACATCTGCCCTGTCCCAGTTTTCACATACAGTATTTGCGCCTCGCCAGTTCTCACATTTATGTCCCTTCCTGCTCCACTGTTCACATTCCTGCCCACTCCCAGCAACAGTTCTCATATTTATGCATGTTTGCTGCCCCAGTTCTCATGTTTGCCAAGGACAGTGCTTACATCTCCGCTCCCTCCTTGCCTTAGCTCTCAAAATCGATTCCTCCTCTGCCTGCCAAGTTTCAACACTCCACAGTCTCCTTAGTCCCAACCCCAAACTGACATTTTCTACAGATCTCTTCAGTACTTGTGAGGCTGCCCACCCACCACAGTAATTCCCTGATTATTAAAAAATCTTCAGGCAATAAGATGCTCCAGACCATTTAGTACTGTCAACTTCTTCCTTCATGTCTACTGTATATGTTGAAGTATTAATGGGCATTGTATGAGCAGGGGAAAGCGTGGCAAGTCATTGGCTCAAGGTAGAGATTATATTAGTTTTTTTTCATGTTGGGTCTTGTGAACGTGTGTTGCAGATGGAGGGACTGTGATTTTCTTTTAACTTTAGGTGTGAACATTACAGAGGCATCTTGTACATTAATGGAGTTCTAATTGATGGGTTCTGATTCTCAGTGGACTAGTCTGCCCAACCCTAATCAAGATGGTGCAAGCTGGTTACAAAAATAACCTGATTGTTGTGTTTGGAGCACCCACATCTGCCCTTTCAGAGTTGGTATTGATCTTTTTTTGGGGGGGGGGGACATCTTTTTCTGTAGGTGTCACAAATAGCTCAACTTCCTTCCTGCTTTACTAGGCTTATAAAAATGTTTCTCTTTTCATGTGTGTCTGCACCCCTACCTATTCTATTAGGTAGGTTTCAGGACAGACTGGATGGGCATTGAGCCTTTTTCTGTCCTTAACTCATTCTATCCTATTGTTACTTAGAATGTTCAGGTTCCCTCTGCCTGCTGCTAGAACACCTGTGTGCCTGAAGGGGTTTTAGATCTGCAGCATTCATACAAACACACTGTGCTTAAACCTACATATCTTAAAAACCATACATCCAATTTTAAAACTGTAAAAAGAAAAGTTTTTCAGGACAAAAAGTTTTTGAAAATGGGTGAGGTTTGGTAATGACTATTTAACTGGATTTAATGTTGTGTGAGGTTGTTTTCTCATTTTAATAAATTCTGATGATTGTATCTAAATATAACTATGCTCTGTTTACATAGTCATGCAAAAATATTACATTTCTGTAAAATTGTTGATTAAAATTGTTAAAAATATACAGTAAACATCTGTCATTGTCTAAATATAAATTTTGCAAGTTTTTTACCATTTTTAGTCAGAAATCGATATCTGAATCTCTTGTTATTACAGTTTGAGTTTTTTGTTCCACTCCACTGGTTGGAATTTTTGCAATGTTCAGTTCTTCCTACCCACTGATTTTAGTTTATGAATCTGATTATCATTTTTTTTGTTTTTCCCCTAGTTTAGTAAGAACATATTTACACATTACCTTAGGACATATCAGGAAGTGATGCAGGAAGGAAGTGCTTTGTGAGGTCAAGTGATGTAAATAGGAAGAACACTTCCAGTGTAGGTCAGTGAGCTGACACAGGAAATGGATACATTTGTTAGTGCTGGAGGTCTCTCTATGATTAATTGCATATGTGCTGTAGTTAAAATGTGTAATTTCATTGAAATAAACTATTTTATTTTATTTTTGTAATAAAATCCCATGATAAGTATAGGAAACTGTATTTTATTTGTGCTGTTTGCTTTATCATACTGTAAATGAAGCATGATGTTCATGTAAAGGTTCACAGTCTTTCAATAATCATCATGTTACATAAATCTGTGTATTATTTAATTTCCTGGCATAGTTTATTTTTTGGGGTTGTATTATGGGATGGTTTAAGGTGAGGGAATGACTGTATGAGGAAGCACTGTGTGTTAGTGGTGGTGGTGGTGGTGGGGGGGGTCCTGCATTCATAATACAGGCTCAGATGCACTTCATATGTTCTGGGGAAATGAGAGGGGCTGTATGCATTTAATAATGGTGGTAACAGACACTGTAGATACATTATGGGTATACGTATAGGATGATGAAATTGCTGAAAAGGCACTGGTAATTTGGGGTATACTGTGTCATGGGGAAGGGGGTGGGTGTGCCTGTACCAAGGAATGATGCTCATAGGCACTGCAGTCATTTTGCGTCATGAATTGGCACCTGTCCTTGGGGTATACTCAGTTGTAGGGAAGCAGGTGGGGCTGCCTGCACCTGGTAATGGTGTTCATATGCCATGCAGAAACATTGTGGGTACACATACAGGGTGATGACATGGACACCTGTAAAAGTTGTGTACTATGTGCTGTGTCACATGGTTTGCCTGCATACACATGTAATATGTTGCAACATTCAGTATGGCACACCTGTGGGTGGGAAGGAGTGTGGTGTGCCTGCACCATGGAGTGATGCCCATTGGTGCACATGTGTACTGTGTGCTATGTTTCATTTGAATGGACTGTATCACGTCATACACTGGCACTGATCACATCACAGTGCATCAGAGGTAAGGGATGGTCTGAAGCATTATGAGCACAAGGGACTAAAGTGGTTGTGGAGGCGATTCGAACTTGAATAGAACATTACAGTGCATCTGAGGGTAGTGTTGGAATGAATCTTGATGTGCACAATGGACACACCATGATGACTGAGGAGGATCCATATCAGTAATGCACATCACAGAGTGTCAGAGATAAAGGTTGGACTGAAGACTGATGAACAGATGGACTAAATCAGTGACTCTGGTGGGATTTGAACCTGAACAGCACTTTACAGTGCAGTAGAGGTTGGGGCTGGACTGACACCAGATCAGTCAATGGACAACACCATTGGCTGTGGAGGATCTGAACCTGAAATGCACTTCAGTGTTCACTACAGTTTGAGCTCGATGGATGCATGATAAGGAGATAGATTTTACAAGTGGCTGTGGAGGGATTTGAGCCTGAAGAATACAGTGCATCAGAGATTGGGGCTGAACTGATGTCATATGAATTGATGGGCTACACCAGTGGATGTGGAGGGTTTTGAACATCAAATGCACTTCACTGTGCATTATGGGTTTGGTCTGGACTGATACATGATAAGTCGATGGACAACACCATCAGCTGTGGAGGGATCTGATCCTGAAATGCACTTCATTGTTCACTACAGTTTGGGGCTCGAATGACACATGATAAGGAGACAGATCTTACAAGTGGCTATGGAGGGATTTGAATCTGAAGAATACTTTACAGTGCATCACAGATTGGGGCTGAACTGATGGACTACACCAGTGGATGTGGAGAGTTTTGAACATGAAATGCACTTCACAGTGCATTATGGGATTGGTCTGGACTGATGCATGGTAAGTCGATGGACAACACCATCAGTTGAGGAGGGATCTGAACCTGAAATGCACTTCACTGTTCACTACAGTTTGGGGTTTGACTGATGCATGGTAAGGAGCTAGATCTTACAAGTGGCTGTGGAGGATTTAACCTGAAGAACACTTTACAGTGCATCAGAGGTTGAGTCTGGACTGACATCATACGAGTCGATGGACAACACCAGTGACTGTGGAGGGATTCAAACTGATTTGGCCTTTACAATGCATCAGAGATTGGGGCTGGACTGATGCCAGATAAGTTGAAGCAACACCATTATTTTTCATTTTAAACATTCAGCAACTGCGTATTAGGGAGAAAACTCAAGTGCAGAGCATGAGACAAACATGCTACTGACCCTAACCCACTTATCATCCATAACGAGGGAGCAACATGCCACATAGATTTTAATATAGCCATAATCCGAACATAAACTCTTTAAAAGTAACAAAAGGTGCTGAATTCATGTGACCTCATCTAGTACATGCACAAGAAACACTCTCTCCATCAGGAATGCCAGCGGATCCATAAGATGTGATCACACAGGATGACCAGAAATTATCCCAAAATGAACAAAGTAACAACTATGAAAACTTTTATCATAAATAAAAATTAAAACAAAGTAAATACAGATTACAAATTGAGGTTTTGGCACCAAAATGAAGTGAGTATTTTAGGATAAGAGCAGCAACTCCATCTTGAAACTAAGTTTCCAGTCACCACGCTCTTCCTGCACCAGTGTGCGCTCTGACTGGTTAATGGATATAGTGATGTGTACAATAAACATAGAGCAAGTATGGCAACAGTGAGCATCAATATGACCAAATGGTGACGCACTACAGAGCTAGGGCGGGTGCAGGTGAGGGCTGTCACCCCTAACTGAAACATCAAAAAAAAAAATCACTGTACACTCCAGAGCCCAGAGAGCCACTTTCCCTCCACTGACGGTTGTAAAAAAATATGAGTCCTTGCTTGAATGCTAAATAAGGATTTAGTCTAACGTTTCAGGCACACACATTGAATAGAATAGTGGAAGGCACAACAAAAGATCTGCGTGCAGGTTCCCTGGTGCTTCGACAACTAAGGCTTCATCAGGGGGATGGTGCCTGCATCTAAGACAATCCCTTTATACCAGTTAAATTCAGAATTGATGATGTCAGAAAATCCGACCAATCACAGAGCTCAATTTTAAATACAGAAATATTCAGCTCACTTAGTGGTATAAATGGACTAATAGTTGTAACAATCATGATATCAGTGACAACGTTATTATAGAAAAATACCCCAAAAGACAAAAAAAATACACCAAAGTGGTGACAGCCAATAGGATTGCTCGAATAAAAAAAAAGTTATGAAATATATAGTGTAAACCTGTTCAGCTTAACATGTTACACTAAAACAAGATGATTTGTTGTTACGATACAAACTAATGGCAGATGGAACATAATACATTTTTCACAGCACATGCAAAAAATAGTAAATGTATTTATTTATGTATTAAGGCTTGTTTTCTCAAAAATAGCCAATGGGAACACATATTATATTAGGTAAAATCAGTAAGGGTACGATGTCCCCTATTAGCTGGTACAACTCAATTCATCAAATGTAAACAAATGCTTGAGCTACACCAAGAGAAAGATATGGACGCCAATTGGCGTCATCAGGCACTACAGCAAATGATTTAGGATGCCATATGGCGTCATCAGGAAAAAGAGGTATGTTTTTTTGTGACGCCATATGGCGTCATCAGGAAGGAATGAGTTTTAACGTTCTATGTTTCCTTCACATTTTAATCTCTTCTCACACCTCCCTTCCCCCTTCCTACCCTTTCTGTTATTCTAATCCCTGCTTTTTCCTAACTCCTACTCAGCACCAGTCCTGCTCTAGCAGCTGACCCTCATAAAAACATTGAAACATTGAATCTGACAGCAGATAAGGACTGTCTGGCTCACCTAGTCTGCACATTTTCCCTACCTACTTTATCACCGCAGATCCGACTTGATCTCTGGCCTATCTCCCTTCCCCTTGTCTCATCTCTAAGGTTCCTTTATGCCTATCCCATGCTTTCTTGAACCCCGTTAGTCTTTGCCCCCACTGCCTCCTCTGGGAGACAGTTCCAGGCATCCACCACCCTCTCTTTGAAGAAGTACTTCCTGACATCTTCTCTGAATCTGCCCCCCCCCAGCTTTATAGCATGACCCCTTGTTCTTAAGCATCTTTTTTCTGAAAAATGCTTCCCTCTTGATCCTTATTCATACCTGTGAGGTATTTGAAAGTTTCTATCATACCCCCCGTTCCTCCAGGGTATACATATTAAGGTCCTTCAGTCTTTCCTCATAGGGCTTTTGATGAAGACCCTGCACCATTTTGGTTGCCCTCCTCTGGATTGCCTCCACTTTTTCTATGTCCTTCCGGAGATGAAGTCTTCAAAACTGGACACAATACTCAATTTCAGGTCTCACCAGTGATCTACACGGGGTAACACCTCCTCCATCTTTCTGCTGGTGATACCCTCCCTATGCACCTCAGCATCCTGCTAGCTCTTCCGACTGCCTTGTCAAACTGCCTAGTCACTTTTAGGTCAGCAGATATAATAACCCCCAGGTTTCTTTCCTGTTTTGTGGTTGACAATACCTCTCCTCCCAATTTGTACTCCACCCCTGGGTTTCTGTGCCTCAAGTGCATGATTTTGCACTTTTTTGCTTGAAGCCCAGTTGCTATACCCTTGACCACTCATCTACCTTTTTCAGATCCCCTCTTATCCCCCCCCCCCCGAGTGTCTGCCCTGTTGCAGATTTTGGTGTCATCCACGAACAGGAAGACCTTTCCATCCAGCACCTCTGCAATGTTGCTAATAAAGACATTAGAGAGGACCAATCTGAGTACAAATCCCTCTGGTACTCTGCTGGTCATCCTCCCTTCCTCAGAGTGAACTCTGTTTACCACCACCCTCTGTCTTCTATCCTTTAGCCAATTTCTTACCCAGTTTACCATCTTTGGTCCCACTCCTAGGCTACCCAGCTTGCTCACTAATCTTCTATGTGGAATGGTGTTGAAGGCCTTGCTGAAATCAGGTAGGCCACATCCATTGCTCCTCTCTGATCCAATTCCCTGGATACCCAGTCAAAGAACTCTATTAGATTCATTTGACAAGACCTCCTGCCTATGAATCCATGCTGTCTCAGGTCCTGTAAGCCACTGGATTCAAGGTATTCTACTATCCTTTCCTTCAGTAGTGATTCCAGTAGTTTCCCCACCACCGAAGTCAGGCTGACTGGCCTGTAGTTGCCAGCCTCCTCCCTACTACCACTTTTGTGAAGTGGGACTACATCTGCCCTCCTCCAGTCCCCCGGAAACACTCCTGTCATCAGTGAGAGGTTGAACAGGACTATCAGAGGTGCAGCCAGCACATCCCCGAGTTCCCTTAGTAACCTTAGATGGACTCCGTCTGGCCCCATCACCTTATGCACTTTCAGATTTGTGAGTTCCTTCAGGAATCTCTCCTCTGTAAAAGGACTAGTGTCCGGCTCCCTTCCTTTCATGCTCCTCTCCTTTTTCTGTGGCCCCTCACCTAACCCTTCTTCTGTGAACACTGAACAAAAGTATTTGTTCAAGATGTCTGCTTTTTCTTGGCCCCCCTCCAAACAGTCCCCCTTCTTAGTCTTACAGTCCCTCCCCGGTCTTTCTCTTTTTGCTTACATACCTAAAAAACACTTGCCACATCACTTGTCAAGAGACAAGTCCAGGAACTGACAAGCCCCACACTGACTGCTTTCCAGGTTAGTTGAAAACAGACACACACTGGGGCCCATTCTAAAATTGATGTCACCTTGGCTGATACACTACCCCATGCTTGGTTTCCACCCTCATCCTATCTTCTATTGTTGTGTTTGTCAACAATATTCTTTAGTTTGTTGCTGTCCCAGTCCTTGATTAACACGTCCATTTATTTGCCTACCTACATGCAATGTCAGTTGTTTTGTTGAGCTATTGTCAGCATTTTACACAGTTTTCTCCTTTGCACCCTTTCTCTGGGACATGTATGGAAACAAGCTGAGTTACTGCAGGAAACAGTACAGTACAGTTTCAGTTGCAGTTAATCACTTTGTCATGCATTCATCTGTGATACTGCTGTAAGTCCCCTTTTGGAACTTACTAGTTAATAGCGTAGCTGCAGAGTCTGGATCTGGGCCCTTGCCTACTGGCAGGGGGAGCCTCAGCCCGGAGGGCTTAAAATGGGAGGCTTTTGGCATGAGTCCCTGAGAGAGAGGAGGTGGCCCAAGTGTTGGTTCTGCCGTGAGGGCTGAGGTTCAGTGTCGGGGTGAGCTGCTTGCCACCCTGGCCCTCTGCTCTTGAAGACCAGCAGAAAATGTAGCGGTGTGGGAGTCCGTGTCGGTCCAGAGCTAGCGGTGTGGGAGTCTGTGTCGGTCCGGAGCAAGATGGGGACCACCTGTGTCTTTGGAGAGCTGGAGCCTGGGAAGTCATGTGCAACCCACCTCGTGATCTCTGGAACTGAGGTGGGTCAGCACAGGTGGGTCTTGGTATCCTCATCCGTGGGGTAAGAATCAAGTAAAGTCCTGTAGTCCAGGCAGTTGGGGCAGTGCAGTGGTGGCAGTCCATACTGTAGGGAGTGCAGTGGTGGTAGCCTGCCTTCCTTTCCAGTGGCATTTTGACCTGGCTGGGAGGCATTCATAGGAGCCGATACAGCTGAAGAGGGGAAAGTACATGGGTCTCTGGGATCGCCAGGACCCTGCAGAGTTTATGTTGCCCTGGGATGCTCAGAGCTGCACTGGCTTCAGATAGAGGGGACTTGGCCATTTCTGTTTGGGTCTTTCTTTGTTTAGGACAGACCATCATTGTTGGAGTGCTCCAGATTCGAACCACCAATGCAGTGAGTTACTGTGGTGTTTTCAGCTACTCTGGATTCTGTAACTGTGTATGCGGTGTGTGTGTGATCTGTGCGCCTAGTAAACTGGAGAGGTAAAAAATAAGTTTGTGCAGGAGACGCCGGAGGGAAAATGCTTTTTGTGTAGCCTTGTTTCGGACCACTGAAAGTTGCTGCTACTAGGATTCACAGAGCTTGTTCGACTCTGAGGGAGCACTGTAGTGAAAGCTTTTGGGAAACAAAAGTTGCTACAGACTACATCGGGCTCTGTGCCCAGAAGGTTGCCCACCATCTGATTTGCACCCTATGCTCCATGGAGTGACTTGATCAAATTTGCACAATTAAATCATTTTTACTTCTTTTACTCCTGAGTGGATAATAGACTTAATTATGGCACTTTGTTATTGAATTAACTAAGCTTGCTCCCACAGCTGCTGTTACCCCCACTGGTGAGAAATGCTGGCACCCCCTAAAGACCTCTCATCGGAACCCAGGTAACAAGTTAATTTCTGGGACAGTGTTTCTGGCTGCAAGTGCCCCCCTCCCCCTAAGTTAACATCTAGATATCCATAGACTCCATGGGGGGGGGGGGGCTTACAACATGTTGCATCCTGGCCCCCTCCACTCTATTTTATATTTCAGAGAGACTGGAGGGGATGGTGAAGATAGCGGTGACACTGGTCTGAGTCTCTGATGACACCCTCCACTCGAGCTCCAACTTAAACAATGGATAGAACATAAATCTGTACTCACTGTCTCTAAAAAGAAAGTTTGCAAATTGGCTGTAATGAAGAACCCAGCTTGAAGAGCAAATAATGAAATCAAACAAGCTAGTGACTGAGCTAGTGGGAGGCAAGCTGGTACTAACAATGCTGCAGAACTGGGTAAGTAAATAAATAAACAAATAGATGCATAACAAAAGAAACTCAAGTATTTGTTTTTTAGGCCTTTCACCTAATTTTATCCAAAGTTCTCTAAGCTTTCTTCTTTTTCCACCCATCTCCATTCCTCTTCCTCCACATTTGCACCCCAACCAGTGGTGTACTGTACCTTGGAAAATAAAACTTGTAAGCCAGAACCTTTTTTTTTTTTTGCTGCCCCTGATGGTATATGTAAGCAGTAACCAATGACAGGGCATGCATTTAATAGAAATTAGTGCACACCTGGGAGTGTTATGAGGTATGAGGCTGAAGACTGAGTGTCTTCGACCACTTAGGGTGAGCATTAATTCCCAATGAAGCACATGCCCTGCAGTGGGGTATGGCACTTATAAAATATGTAAATTCTAAATAGAAAAGTAAAGCATGATTTTTTTTTTTTTTAAATGAGGAGAGAGACACTAAGCTGAAGCTTGTTTACATGTGTGATCTGGGAGCACAGGGAAGTTAAGTGACTTGCTCAGGGTCACACAGTATGCAAGTGGGGACTGTGGGATTCAAACCTAGGTCTCCAGGTTTGCAGGTCAGAGCCTTAAACCACTGCGCTATACTGCCGCCTTAAAATACTAGGAAAAAAGAAAACACGTTGGTGGCTATTCATCCTCTTGATAAAATAATCCTGTTGTTGTGCACATTCATGTTTGTTTCTGTTGCACAGTTTTGTGCCTTCCAGAAGCTGTGCTAAGGCTTCAGTTACTGTTCTGGTGTGTGCATTCTTGTTTGTTTAATAACGGCTGTGTGTCTGATGTGTGCCTTCCGCCCCCACCCCCATCGTATGTCTGCTCACAGAAGAAAACTTTTCAGGCTGCAGCTGCTGTTTTTAGGGCTGTGGCGGAGCCTCCAGTTCTATTGCGATCACTCAGTAGCTCTTAAACCTTCTGTTGGACTTTTGGAAGTATCCTTCTGAAAGTCCAACGGAGCTTAAAACCCTTTGCCATTATTGGCCGCTATGGAATAACAGTCGCACTATTTCGGCTGTTACTTCCGCACCTCAGTGTGCCGAAAGATTGTTCCATTTACCCGCCAACATCGGGGTGCCCATTCCCCGTGTCAGCATTATGCGACACCCCCCCACTTGTGCGGCACACTGGAAGCCCACCCCAGTGTGCCTATCAGTTTATTCCCTTTCCCCACTGACATCAGGGTGCCCAATCTCCATGTCAGCATCATGTCCACCCCCCCATTCATGTGGCACACTGGGAGCCCACCCCAGTGTGCCCAAATATTTTATTTATTTTCCTGTAAAAGAAAATGGTCCCTCATTGCCGCTCCACTCCCCTCCCCATCCCACCCTCCACTGAGCACCCACCTCACCAAACCCCCCACCCCATACTTACCTCCTGAGGTTGGTGCTGTCATCTTCGTTGGACGGGACACGTCTGCACTCATCAAAGCCAAACCGCAAACTGAAGAATCAAAGGTAAGCATGCTTTAATGCCATTCAATAGGGTTTTCAACTTATGCAGATAAATCAGCCATTTTTTGGAATTTTTGCCCCGAATTTTCAACATGGGGTTCTTGGGACCCCACCTCATGAAAACTGTCACTGTCATTTTGTTACTCAGTCCCGAAAGGTGATTTCATGGTCACTGCATGGAATCACCTTTCGGGACTGATTCATAAAATGACAGTGCCACTGTTCATGAGGTGGGGTCCCAAAAAGCCCATGCTGGAAATTTGGTGAAAAAGTTCCAAAAGATGACTACATTATGAGCATGCATTGCACAGTTTCTGCGCAAGTTCCTAACTTCATCAATGTTTAATATTTTCACTCCATATTGTAAGCATTGCTATTTTTGCACACCTCCTTCAAAACAGTACAGCTGTCATTTTCCACAACCTGCCCAAAATGTGATTTTGCACATGTGGCGCAGAATAGCATGTCTGCTCTGCGAAATCACCTTTTGGAACAAGTGAACAAAATGATACTGGCACTCTTCATGAGGAGGGGTCCCAAAAAGGCCATGTTGAAAATTTGGTGCAACACCTCCAAAAAATGGCCAAGTTACACATGGGCATTGAATACTTCCTACGCACATGTGCAACTTTGCTAACTCTTCCATCCCTATTGGCTCTGGTTAGAGTTTGCTATTATAGGTGTAGCTCCAGTTTGTTTATTTTTTTCTTCACGGTCTCAGAATGCTGGAAATACAGCTTAATAGGAAGATGTTTTTGTGACAGTAGGAGACCACGAGAGTACAAGCAAGTGACATTAAACAAAATATATTTTTTTAAAAGACAGAGTAGGAGTAACCAGTGTGCTTCCTAAAAGCGTGGCAGGTTGTGATACCGTGGGTATTGCGGTTATATTACATGTGACCTGTACAACAATGGTGAGAAGAGTGAAAAAAAATGGCTTCTGAAATGTTTTGGACAGTATAGTTCTGGAGTTGCATATTGATTTTACTTATGTAGTAAGGTTATTTCTAGGTAGAATAGGCTACTGTGGTAACAAACTGGACATTTATGAGGATTTTTTTTGGTAACAGGGTGAGGCCAACTGGGCACACAGCCCACTTAAGGGGTGACCCAGGAGCACAGTGAGGTTAAGTTACTTGCTTAGGTTCACACAGTATGCAAGTGGAGGCTGTGGGAATTAAACCTAGGGCTACAGGATGTGTCAAGCTCATTCATGTGCTGCCTTTTAACCAATGAAAGAACTGGATTTTTCCTACACATTTTATAAAAAGTAGCATTTGTTGCTGGACCCCCCTTGTACTCCCCATATTGTCCATCAGAAATTGTACAACAGCCCCAAATTACAGGTGCACTTTGCTTTATGCATTAAGCAGTATATTTACTTCATACAAGAGCACAACAGTTACATTGTAGAATCAGCAGGGGGGAGGATTAGGCAGCAGGAGCAAACAAAAACAATGGCCTAGGCCCAGACAGCTCAGTTTTCCACCATCCTTTCCTACTTCTTCTGCCTTCTCAACCCCGCCATGCCATCATCATACTCCCCTTGCTCACCAATCGCTCACTCTTTCCATATCCCTCGTGCAAAGCCAAAGCTGGTCAGTCTTCCTCTTCTGTGCAATTTCCTACTTTCTAAAATGATCTTCCTTTCTGTATTCATCCCTTGTCCTCACTCTTCTCTCTTCAGATAGCCTTCCTGCATGGACTTCTGAATCTGTTTATATTAAATTATGATAATGCAGTGGATCTGTACATGTGGTGAAGGGGTCTGCGCACCTCATATCTGTAATTTGTGTATTACAGTTTGTGCTGTAAGATCATAAAATTCACAAATAAAAATAAAAAAAAAAACAACCTACTATTTGCTCATCGCTCCCTTCCCTGTTCCTGCAGCTAGCCCCTCACCAGTTTTGGCTGGCAAATTAACTTCACCTGACCACGCTTCACCCCCACACTGTTCCACTACTCTAAAGATTTAATACCATTCACACTGTGAGCATTGTTTTGTAGCTTTGCAGCTTTGTAGCACTACTTTAATATTTCCACTAGTTAAATGAATTAATGATTTATTACCATTCACACTGTAAATTGTTGTACCCTTGTAAATGTTTGCATGTTGGGCCAATTTGTGCCATTGTAATTTTTTTTCCACAAAGGTTTTTCTCTCTCCTCAGTCCAGGGATGGCTAGTCAACCTTGTCTCCTCTACCCTGAGCCAGCACTCATCTCCCATAGTACTAACTCTGGTCTCGTAGATCCCCACAAATTCCCCCCATTGCAGGGTTGGAGGGGGGGCTGTCCTACCCCTGCAGTACACATTATCCAGAGTGGACCATCGTCGGAGGCACTGTGTGACGACGTGTACTCGGACTAGCAGGCAAGGCTTCATTAGGCACCCGACTGCCATTTTCTCTGCTTTCTCCCTTCCCTGCTGCAGGACATCATGCATGTGCATGGAAGTGCACACGCATGATGTTTCCATAGACCCCTCCCTTTTAGCTGCCCATGCGGCACTATCGACAGGATTCCATCTGGTGGCAGTCTGAGGCCAGTCCAACATCAGTCCCCTCCCTGCGAGAGGAGAGCAGTCCCTTGGATGCTCGATCCTGTCCCACCCTGGCTGACCCCTGGCACCCTGAGTCCATTCCCAAACCTGGGTCACCGGCATGGCAGGAGGTAAGGCACCAGCACCTCAGCCCTCCACGCCACCAGCCCAGCTCCATTGTAAATTTGTGCAAGTTATTTAATTGTTGTACCTGGCACCATCTGCTATTTCTGAATTGTACATTGAATGTTACTTTATTCAGTATTGTGCATTGTGTTTGTCACTTTTTGTTGATCACTTTTCTTCCTATCATGTAACCCTCCACCCCAGCCACACCTGGAAATGAGTTCTGCCTCAATGTGTCTCTCCAGGTCCATACATTTTAAATCAAGAAATAAGAAGGTTGCCTCCTCTCCAAGCAACTTGTAAGCCATGGTTTACATGGCATATGCATTCCCATACCCATGTTTCACCCCACCCCCCAGGTTCTTCACTGTAATTTCATTTTTTCCCCATGGAGATTTTTTTCTTTCTAATACAGCTTAATAGTTTAGGCCAGTTATTTTGAATTGCTTCCGTTACTTCAATTACTATTTATACGTTTTCTCAGGTAAAAGATCTTTTGACACCTCATCAGATCAGTTTAGTTTCTTCAGTTACTGCTACTGCTTATATATTTGACAGCAGTCAACTGTCAGCAGTTAGCGACCCCCCATCTCTGTATAATGCACAGTCTGGTCTTTGTTATAAAAACAAAATAACTTGTTTTGTTTGTTCATTTTGTTGCTTCTTGTATTGTGAGCACCTGGCCCCAGTGCAACTTTTCTTTTTTTGTTTGGTCTCTGTCATTTAAGTAAAAAATGCTGAGGGCCAGAGTTCAAGTCCTACACATTTACATAGGGCTCAGGAAAGTATGGCAGCCCACTCTCTGCACATGTGGAGGCCACTGGGTTACTCACCAAACCATCCACCAGCCAAGGAATGGGTCCCCAACCCTACACAGCTCTGACCGTGGAGCTACATATGCAGTCAGGTCGAATGCATGGTTGGGTTCTGCTGAACTCACAGTGGGCTTGCACCAGTGCAACAGCCTGCAAAGGAGGAGCAGAGTGATGCCAGGGAGACTCCTGTGTAATACTGGCTCATATTAGGTGGTCAGATATGCTGTAGTGGACTGACTGCCTTCTCACAACCAAAAGGTCACTTCTAAAACAAGTAACGTCAGCATATCTTCAGCATTTTTCTCAATGAATTTTAACATGCTCATTACACACACATGCACTCACTGAAATAAGTCTATATCCTGACCCTATTCCCTGACATCACTGAAACAAAATCTGAAATATGTTAAAAGAATGGTGGGTGGGGAACTGGGAACTAAATGATAAAAAAGTAAAATAGTACCTTTATTTAATTTCTGCTGAAGCTGACTTGGCATGCTGGGTCATTACGACACCCATACAATGCTGTTGTCTTGCTCTAGCATAATCTAGTCATGCCGTAGTGAAATACGATTGTACTGTAGGAGTCTTGAATCACAACTGCATGTAGGAATGATGTGGTGGGAGAGCAGAACTAAACTGTATAGCTGAAGTACTGGAGTACATTAACTGTCGCTGTGTTATATAAAGTACTAATCAATTGAAAAATCTGTGTTACGTAAATTGTGAACCAGTGATGGCACCTAAAATTTGTGCTTTAAATAAGCAAATGCAATAATAAAGTGACTCTGTTTGTAATAACTGAACAAGCAACACATTCAATTTATACAGAACAATGAACACCACACGTCTATTCCCCTGGTTGCAGTTACCACTTGTAATTTTTTATATCTTTATTCTGAAAAACATGGAATGAAATTGGCAAAATAAACGCACCATTTAATAAGTCTGAAGCACAGATCATTATGTATTCTGTCCAGTGGTGCATACAATCTTTCAGAGAAGGGTCTAGATGAATGAAATGGGGACTGAACTGGGAAACTCTAGATTACTGGCCATTAAAGAGCTAGTAGTAGCAGACAGAAAATGGTCATTCTTAAAGTCACCAGTTGCAACTTTACAGAAACAAATGGTTTGATACCTTTTATTGGACCAATATAGATGTAACAAAAGATCTGTTCTTACAAGGACCAATACAGCAAATAATTCTGTCAGTTGCAACTTTTATTTCTGAATTACAGACTGAGGAAGCATTTTGGACCAGTCAGAGCACTCCTCTCCCATGTGCATGTTACACTATGATTTAATTTTTTAATATATATTTTAAAAGCTTCACCAGGAAACACATACTGACCTGGTAACAACTCGTTTCCAGATGTGTCCTGGGGATGAGGGGTAGGGAAGAGACAGAAAAACATTTAGAACGGAATACATAGATAAAAAACATACTAACCATCACCTAGGCATCAAGTAACAAGCAACATCGAGGCGATTAAAACAAAATTATGTACACTGGCACCAACAGATACTGTAGGATGCAGCTTGAAGACAATCAGGAGGATGCAGTTAAGTGCACAATGCAGAAATGTAGGCAGATAGTAGCTAAGTTAACCAGTAATAGTCTATTTGGAGCTGGGGAAAATCAAGGGTTGGCAGCAGGATAAAGGGCAAAGAGTTAGACTAGAGAGGGTTAAAGACAAGGTGAGGAGGGGGGAATGGAAAGAGGGGAAAAGAGGTACAGAGGGGGGTTGGGGCAGTTAGGAGGTGAGAAGACAACTTGAGGAGAACTAGAGGTGAGAGGGTGTAGGGAAGAGGCAGAGCGATGGAGAGGGGGAGAGAATTCCATAGTTCAGGGAACAGATAGGAGAAAGCAGCCTGTTCAGCTGATGATGTCTTAGTAGGGAGTGCAAGGGAGCAGAAACCAGAGTTATGAAGGTTGTAATATATGGATTTTGAAAATAATGCTATACTAAAGCATACAAAAATTTCCATATAATACAATACTCCCAAAAGTGATAAAACCACTGTTCTTAAGTGATAATAGTATTGTTCAGAGCCCCCAATAATATCATTTGGAACTCTTAGCGATACTATTATCACAAAAACTGAACAGAGCAAGTGCAGGAGTCTCACTCGCCAGGCTATTCTATCAGTGCCAGTCAAAAAAAAAAAAACGTCCTCTGAATTCAAAACATGGCTTATGATTGGCTACTTTCTCACTGTGGGCAGGCAGAACACTAAAAAACATGGTGGCCATCTCTTGCTTAGCGAGAGTGTATTGCGTCGTGCACAATCCCCCCTGTTATTTTTTTTAAATTCTTTCAATATTTCAAATATTCGATATTCAAAAAAGGAGGCAGTATAGTGCAGTGGTTTAAGGCTCTGAGCTGCAAACCTGGAGACCTGGGTTTGCATTCCATAGCCCCACTTGCATACTGTGTGACCCAGAGCAAGTCACTTAACTTCCTTGTGCTCCCAGGTCGCACCTGTAAACAAGCTTCAGTTTGGTGTGTCTCTCCTGGTTAAAAAAAAAATGGTTTTATATTGTTGACCCTTGTTGAGCCTGCATTCTCCACAAAAGGTAGGAGGACTGCCTGTCAAGCTTGTGGGTGAGCAAGAGTGGAAGAGACAGTGTGGCGGATTCACGAGACAGTGCGGCTGGTCGGCCAGGACCAAGAGAGTCCTTCACTGCAGCAGCTGACTGCCTGTCACAAAATGATGAAAAAAAAATACAATCAGATCCATATATTAAAAAAAAAAAAATAACAAGTAGCTTAGTATGGATCACAAGGTAGTAATTCTATCTCCAGGTTCTGGGGACATGGGAACCTCTCGAACTTCGCTCTCGAGGTTCCCATGTTCCCAGAACCTCTCAGTGGAATTACTAACTTGTAATCCACACTAACCTATCTATTATTCTATTTGTAGTGTGAAGGGGAGCAAGGTGAGATAAGAGGGGAGAGAGCCCACATTGAGGGTATTATGTACAAGTGCTCTTGTAGCGGTCACATTTGAGATTTTTTTTTACATTTTTGTATATTATTGATCAACTTTGATTTTTTTTTTTATTTTATTCTTTTGGTAACTGAGCAAGACCCACTAGGCACAAGTGCCTGTTTTCAGGGGTGAGCACTAGGGTGGTTAAGTGAGTTGCTCAGAGTAAACACAGTACGCAAGTGGAGGTTGTGGGAATCAAACTCCGGTCTGCTGGATGTAACAGGCTCATTACCTTAACCTCTAGGCTATACTGACAGCCCCATTATATGGGGTTATTCAGATGGATAACAGTATATCAGTACAGCTGCAGAGACCACTCTTATGATTGTAAGAGTGGTCTCATATTCTTAGGCTAGTAGACCAGCTCACATTTGGTTTGTAGTTACCTTACCCTAAGAATGCATGTGAAACCACTCTTACAACCACAGCATTGGCCTTCGTTCTGTATTAACATATAGTATTTTTCTTGTTCCTTTTTCCAGTTGAAAGGTTTTGTGTCCAATAGCATTAGATGGTATGCATAGAACAGTGCACTCTCTGGATGATAACATATCCCAGTACAGTTCCCATTCATACCTCATCAGAATTGTGACATTACTCACTGTGACATCACTAGTGACTAATCTGGCAGAAGGTGAGTCACACAGCTTGGTCATTTGAGATGTCATAATCAGGGAAGTCACAATGGCGATGAGGAATGAAAGGGCTGCTAGAACTAGGTATGCCAACCTCTAGATAGAGAAGTCCTCCACATACCTCAACCTGCAGTTTCAAGCAGAATATCTTCTAATTAACAAAAGGGAACAACATTACTTCAGATGTAAAAGGTAAGAACTTACTATTTTTAAAAGTTAATGTGCTCTATGCATTATCATTCTGCAGCCCAATGTGACACAATATGCAACATATAGAGCTGGGAAACACTCATCTTGGGTGTTGAAAGGACACCCACAGATGCACGGACAGCTTGCTACTACTGTAAGTCCCTGGTAGAACTGACTGAACCTGTACCCATACAGCTGCGGTTGGGGCAGTGGGTGGGGAATTGATGCACCAGTGATGGTCTGGTGGAGCCCAGCATGCACAATATAATTTATGCTCTGCTAGGTGAGTGTCAGTGGGAGCATATGTTACACAGCAAGACGGCTGCTGTAATTGGTGCCTACTTCCCCAACAGGCATATGGGTGCCCTGACATGCCTTGCAGCCATGGACCCAGCCTCCTACTTGCCACAGAGGGATGGGGAGAGGATGCTGGCTGCAGGGCCCCAAACAAAATAAAAACCTCACTGGCACAAAGGGATATGACAGCCCTTCCACAGACTGTTGTACCCCATAATCCTCTGTTCTTTCAAACCAGAGAATCTACTATGATACTGGGTGTTTTTTTTCCCATTTGGTCCAGCCCAGATCCACCCACCTGGCTGGCATTGCCCTTTGCACAGAACTGTGCAGCCGTGCATTGGCCCAGCTGGGGATAGTGAATCCTGACCCCACATGTTGGGCTAAGGCCAGAGGAACAGCACGCGGTTGTGTGGCTCAGTATGCACCCGTCCTGATGCATACTGAGCCCAGTCATGTACAGGGCCCAGTATTTGGGACATATGTTCATATGTTATGACTGTGCTCTCCAAGTGTATGTATATGTGTGTGTATATATACTGTATATAAATATATATATATGTGTGTGTGTGTGTGTGTGTGTGTGTGTGTGTATCTGTCTATCTACCTAGCTATCTATCTATCTATCTATCTATAGTTTATCGCCTTATACTTGTTCATCCTTCCTCTGCCTAACTAACCCCCAGCCTTTCCTTCCTTTCTGTGGCGCTCATCTTAGGCAGTAGGAGATCACACTGCAGTTCCTGCAGGCATGGTGGACTCTGTCTGGAAGTTGTGCAGTGACTTCCCATAAGGCCCATCTAGTGTGTAGAATTTCAAGTGGCGGCCAGGTTGGCAGGGCCTGAAAGGCACCAGCTTCATTCTGCATGCTTCAGGGCTTTTCTCTGTGTTTTGTCACCCTTAGGATGCTGCTGTGCAAGGTGTCAGGGAGGATGCATGCACATTGAGAGTGCTTGTGCACTAATGCAGCAAGTGTCCTCCTACCCAACTGCACTGCCACAGTACTGCAGCATACAACCCTTCCTCCCTGAAGGAGAGCATCCTGAGGGCCACTGCTCAGTCCTCCTTCCCTGGCTGGCCCCTGATGCCTCAGGTTCATTTTTGAACCCAGGTCACTGCCTCTCCTTTTATGTTTGACTCCTCTGGATAGTTTTGAGATATTTAAGAGCAGACTAGACAGTTATTTATTGGGCTAATATGGACAATACACCCCAAATGGGGAGATAGGTTATATGGGCTTATGCCTTCTACCTATCTATAGGACCTAGTATAATACCTAGTATAATTCTGCCCCTATTTGCAGCCCTTTCCAGCCACCATATAGAAATGTTACAATGCCTTGTTGAAACAACTTAATGTAGTTATAAAAGTGTGCACTCATCATATTTTTTATATGGTCCAGGAGTTATTTATTTATTTTTTACTTTTGTTTCATTTTTATTGTCACTTGGAAATTGTGTTCTGTGATGTCAGCTGATAAAATTACTAATGTGTATCTTGAACTAAGAAAGAATCTATTTCATAAAGAGGAATACTGCAGAAGTTTAAAATAAAGTAAATGCCAGATGTTCTTCAGGAATCTCTGCCTCATGTGAGTCACATCTATAGCACATAGCTGCCATCATCGTCAGACCGATCTGGAAACCTTTGCCTAATGGGGCACCCATGATGACATGCATCGTCGGAGCCAGTATAACACGAGTATCTCCAAACCTTCTCAGTTCTTTCCTTTTCTGCCATCAGCTTCATGTTGGACCAAAGAACTCTTTCCTTGGACTTTGTTGCTGTGTGCTTTGCTGGCCTTCATATCCTGTTTTTGGCTATGTGGGCCTGTTCTTCTTCTTCTTCCTGAATGTGCCTTCTTTCCTGTGCTACCTACACTGCCTGCTGACTTGTCATTACTGGATGCTGGCTGATGATGGTCTCCCTTTTTATGGCTTCCTGCCTGTTTCCCACTGGATTCTGGGTTACCACTGCTAGCTTGTTGTCACACCCTTTCTGGCATGGGTCTGTGCTGCTGGCTGCATTACTTCATGGGGATGGTGAGTGCTGGTCATGTATGTGACCTCCACCCATCTCTTGTTGCCAAAGTCAGTTTCTGACTTGCTAGCCCAGCTCTCTGTTACCACGGGGTTTATGGCTCCCTTTTACTCCGTTGTGTAACTTTGCTTCAGTGATGACTTTGCTATTTGGGATGGTGTTGCTGTTTTTTTCAGCATTCCCCTTTGTGCTGGTCATCACCTGGCTCTGCTTCATCAATGTTTCCAATCTGTGTCCAGTCCCATGCCTTGTGCATGGCTGTGTCCATGTTTCTGTCATTGGCTTTACTTTCAACTGGGTTTTATGCTTGGTCAGAAGTTTGTCAACTGGGTGGCAAACTGGTTGGTGGGCAGAAAACAGAGAGTAGTGGTAAATGGTGTACAATCAGAAGAGATACAAGTCACAAGTGGGGTACCTCAGGGATCAGTCCTGGGGCCAGTCCTCTTCAACATCTTCATCAGTGACATTGCAAATGGACTGGAGGGTAAGGTTTGTCTGTTTGCAGATGATCCAGATGGGGTGGGCAGCATGAGAAGAGAGCTGGATAAACTGGCAAAATGGTCAGAAGATTGGCAGCTGGGGTTTAACGCAAAGAAGTGCAAGATCATGTACATAGGGAAGAGAAACCCTGAAGCCACCTATTGGTTGGGAGGGGAGTTGCTGGCAATCACAAGGGAAGAAAGAGACTTGGACATCATCATCACAGATGACCTGAAATCATCCAAGCAGACCACTATAGTAGGTAAGGCTAGGGAGATGTTTGGGTGTATTAGTAGGGGTATCACAAGTCAGAAAAGGGAGGTAATAATCTCTCTTTACAAGACACTGGTTAGGCCCCATCTGGAGCACTGCGTGCAGTACTGGAGGCCACACCTTCACAAGGACATTAACCAAATTGAGGCAGTCCAGAGAAGGGCAACCAAAATGGTGCAGGGACTACTTCAGAAAACATATGAGGACAGATTAACGGAGCTCAATATGTATACCTTAGAGCAAAGGAGGGAGAGAGGTGCTATGATCGAAACATTCAAACACCTTAAGGGCATTAACAAGGTGAAAAGAGTCTAACATGTTTCAATATAAGAAAAATAGCAGGGCACGAGGACACAGCATGAAATTAGAGGGAGGCCGATTAAGGGGTAATGTGAGGAAGTTCTTTTTCACAGAAAGGCTGGTGGATGCATGGAACATCCTACCTCAGGAAGTGGTGGATATGAATACAGTGCAGGGCTTCAAACAGGCATGGGATAGGCATAAGGGAGCAATACAGATGAGTATGAATAGATGGGCCATTGACAGAGCAAAGGCCGATGGCACATTCATAAGGTAGAAAAAGAAATGGTCAGACTGGAGGGGCCTTGCGGTCCTTATCTGCCATCAACTTCTATGTTTCTGTGGAGCTCAATATGTATTCCCTAGAGCAAAGGAGGGGGAGAGAGGCGATATGATCAAAACATTCAAATACCTTAAGGGCATTAACAAGGTGAAAGAGTCCAACGTGTTTCAATATAAGAAAAATGGCAGGACAAGAGGACACAACATGAGATTAGAGGGAGGCCAATTAAGGGGTAATGTGAGGAAGTTCTTTTTCACAGAAAGGGTGGTGGGTGCATGGAATGACCTACCTCAGGAAGTGGTGGATATGGATATAGTGCAGGGCTTCAAACAGGCATGGGATAAGCATAAGGGAGCAATACAGATGAGTGTGAATAGATAGGCCATTGACAGAGTAAAGTACATTCATAAGGTAGAAAAAATGGGCAGACTGTATGGGCCTTGTGGTCTTTACCTGCCATCAACTTCCATGTTTCTATGTCCAGCCATCCCCAGGAGTGGCCCAGTCAATTCCAGGCTTCCTGCCTGGCCCTGTGGTTCTGTGGGACCCATGGCTCCCTTCGGCCCCATCATTGCTTGTCCTTGCCCAGTTGATGGTCTTGCTTTTGGGTTAGGATTTGCCATTTTCTAATCTCCCTTTTTGATGGTCTTCCCCTGCCTTTGCCTCATCATTGTCCCTGCTACTTGTGCAGTCCTCTGCTTTGTGCATGACTGTTTTCTGTTATTGTCTTTGCCCTTGACCTGACTTTCTGGACGGTCTGGCTATCCTCCAGGATGCCTCGGTTGGTTACTGTTCCTGCGGGCTTCATCTCCTGGACTTAGTCCATTGATGTGTTCACTGACTGAGTCGGTGTTGCTGTTTATGGCATTTCCATTTTTGTCTGGTCATCACCAGACTTTGTCTCTTTGGTGTGCCTGCTATGTGCCTAGTCCCCTGCTTTGGGCAGGGCTGTTTGCATGTTGCAGTTGCTGGCTTTGCCTTGGCTTTCTGTCCCTGGTCCAGTCATTCTTTTGGAATGCCTCATCAGTTTCTGGCTTTATGGCCTGGTCCCATGGGGCTAGTGGCTTCCTGCAGCTGCATCATCTGGCTTTGCCCCATCAATTATTTTGTGCTATTTGGGATAGGGTCACCATTTGTTGGCATCCCTCTTCTTGTTGGTTGTTGCCTGGCTTTGCCTTGTTGATGTCCCTCCAGCTTCTTACATGGCTGCCTTCTAAGGCACTGTTGTTGGCTTTCCCATTGACTATGATATTTGGCCGTTCCGTGAATCCTTCAGGCTACTGTACTTGGACTCTGGCCAGGCCCCAGTGATCATGGGGCCTATGGTTTTCTTGGACCTGGTTGCATGGCTTTACCTAGCTGCCTGTTTCATGTTTGGTCACCGCATGGCTTCACCTCAGTGCCATTCTTTGCTGTACATTTCCTGTCAACATTGTGATTTAGTCACATGGTTTAGCCCAGTCCACTTCCCTTGTTTATACCAAGCCTCCATGTCTGTACACTGGCCTAGGTGTTTGTCTGCTAGCGACGCTTTTTTGCATTGTCAACTGGGGCTACTGGACATCTTGCTCCTGTGCCCCTATACTCTGTTGGGTCTCTGTATTGTGGCCCCCTTCTTCTTGGCCTGTGGGACATTGGTCTGCGTGTTGGTTGTATCATATGTTTTCTTGCTACCCCTCCCCATTGTCTGGGGGAGCTGCTTGGAAATCATTCTGTAACTGTGGCTCATTGAAGGGAGATATCCCCAAAGAAGGTAGGGCAGTTACTTACTAGTAACATTAGAGCTTGAAGAAATCTCCTCCAGTGAGCTACATTGCACCGTCCTGTCTTTCCCCTTGGTTTGTTGGGGTCTAATGTGACTTTTGGGTATCATTGTTTTGTTCTGTTTACCATGTACTGGGTTTTCTTTAGTGGTTTTCATTCCCTTTTGGGGCTTCAATGTGCTTGTCTTTGCCATTCGTTGGTCTGCCATGATGCCATTTCTTTCAATTCAATTCAATTTTTATTTAACCAGGCAATATATCCTTGAGCAAGCTCATCTACACGATGGTCCTGGGAGAACAAAGACATTTTGCAATACAACAGTGATGAACAAGACTCAGTCATACATATATACATATAGTAAAAAAAATACATGTCAGAGTAACCTACAATAGTGCCACAATAGGAATGCACAGTTGAATATTTAACAAAGGTTGTGGGTATACCCATAAAAACTCACAGTGAATAATTTTTACACCGTGACATAACCTAGCTACAGTTGTCTAGTATAGCATATGTAGAGACAGAAATTCTCCTAGAATGAGGAAAAAGGTAAGAGATGCGTCCAGCATCTGGTGGTTGCCCACATCCTTACTTGGACTAAATTAGGAGGTTGGGTTGGAGGGGGAAGTGCAATAGTTGATGTAACAGGCCGAAAGCATGTGGCTACCATCTATGACTCCCAAGCAGTTAACGGTGGCAGGTGCAAGTTTCCTTCAAAGCATGGTTAAGCAGGGTCTTAAATGTGGATATCCCCGGTATTTGAGTAAACTTAAGTGTCTTCTGAAGAGAGTTCCATAGAGATGGAAGAGAAAAACTAATGGCTGAAGCGCCATAGCGTGTTCTAACTTAAGGGACAATTGAACATAACAAGAGAGTAATGCCTCAGACAATAAGGCTCCTGGTTACATGAAAAAAGCTTAGTATTGTACAGGGGGAGTTTGTTTGTGATTGCTCTGTAAATCCAAAGTGAAGTGTTCCTCATCTTCCTAACAGTGAGGGAGGACCAGACTATCATGTCATAAAGCGAGCAGTGGTGAGCATTAAAAGGAGCACTGGTAACAAATCTCAGTGCCCAGTGATACAAGATGTCAAGCTTAGAAATAGCTGTTTTTGGACAGGGGTTATAAAGGATATCAGCATAACCTATTTATGGAAGAAAAGTAGTTAGTACTAGTTTTACTTTTACCTTGTAGTTGAAGTGGTGCCTGATGTGGTAGAAAACGCCCAGTCGCTGCCGCAGTTTTTTGGCCAGCTCATCAATGTGATATAAAAAGCTAAGCTTACTGTCAATCCAAAAATCTAAGTATTTAAACTTATCCACTATTTCTAGTGGTTCCCCAGAAAGGTCTGGATCCTGAGTGATAGTACATTGGATGTTGATGAGTGAGTTTGGGGGGAGATAAACATAGCTTTCGTCTTCTTCACGCTAAGAAGCAGCTTTAACTGTAAGAGGTTCAGTTGCAGTGTATCAAAATCATGTCTTCAGTAGACAGGAAGAACTGAGGAGGTTTGCAGTTTCTGTATAGGTCCAATGCCTATGTCATCTATGTGTCATTGGTGTGGCTCACTGAAAGAGATTCCCTTGAAGACCTACTCTTACTGGGGGCTGGCAGTATAGCCTGGAGGTTAGAGTAATGAGCTGTGTCTGTTTTCAGGAGTGACCCAGGCACATCTATCACTCCTGTGTTTGATTCCCACGACCTCCACATGCATTCTGTGTGACTCTAAGCAAGTCATTTAACCTCCTCAGTGCTCCAGGGTCACTCCTGAAAACAGGCACCTGTTCCTAATTGGCCTTACCTAGTTAACAATGAATTAAAAAAAAAAATTAACTGTCCTTTTTCTAAACAGCTAGAGTAAGGGATGTGTGGCATCTTAAAAACAAATGTAAACTGCACTGTAGCTGACACTTCTTTCCTGGAATTCAGGTTCACGACTCCGATTTCCTCCACTAGTGAATGAATATCCTTGGTCAGAATGGGCTGCACGTCTTCCTCTGCACCTACATGGTCTCCGCCTTCCTCCTCCTCCTTGGAGGTAAGATCTATGTCTACAGTCCCTGTATCTGAAGGCACAAATGATACTGTGTGTCGGTGTCCAACTGAGAGTCTATAGAGTTGGACTCCTCCAGAGGAAATGCTTCTGGAGCTGCTGTCAGATATGCGAGTAAATTGGGGGAATCCACTGGGGAATAATACCTTACGAAGTCCACCTCCTCATTTGACTGTCCCTGACATCAGCTTGGGTATCAGGTGGTGGGGGGTTGAACTCCTTCTTTTGTTGTTTGTTTACATCTGTCAGTGGCAGATCTGGTGACTGGAGGTAGGACTGTTTTTTTTTTTTCTACCACTGTGTCAGAACTTGGTACTATCTGTCCAATGGATAACAGGTGAGTCTGATGAATCATCTTGGTGCGGCCTTAACCTTTCTCTCTGGTTGAACTTTATACACAGGTAAGTGGTGAAACTGTGCTAACACAATGTAGAGAATGTCACTCCTTTGATTTGCAGCTTTGTGTGGATCAATCATCCCTCAAATCTGCTTGGACTACCCGCGTCCCCCTTGGCCCCGGCTCTTCCCCCATCATCTTCACCAGTCCCATGTGTCTGTCACACTCTCTTTTGCAACTTGCAACCATTTTAAAATTGATCAGCTCATCTGGCAGACAGTTCCACTGTTCCACCACCCTCTCTGTTAAGAAGTACTTCCTCATGTCCCTTCAAAATTTCCTCCTACAAGCTAAAAGTTGTGGTCCCTTACAATGGATCCTGGTTAAGCTTAACCAGTTGTTTCCCATCTACCTTATTGATACCCTTGGCCTTAAGGTACATGACGGTTTTAATCATGTCCCCTCTCTTGGCCTCTAGTGAGTACATACTGAGATCAGGTAGTCTTTCCTCATAAGTCCTTCCCTGCTTTGACTATGACTCTATTTAGTCATTCTCCTTTGGATTGCCTCTAGGGTAGTCCTTGTCCTTTTTCAGGTGAGGGTTCCAGAACTGTGTGCAGAATTCCAAACGAGACCTCACCAAGGATCTGTCGGGCATATGGTCACTTCCTTCTGTTTGCCTGAAAGGGCTCTTCATATGCATCCCAGCATCCTTAGCTTTTCCATAAGCCTTGTAACTCTGAGTTGAGGTCTTGAGGCTGTCACTATCAGTTCTAGATTCTTCTCCTCAGCAGTCTGCTGCAGTCAATCCCCCCCCCCCCCCCAGTCTAATACTCAGTCCTTGGATGACCCTCCCCAAGTGCATAGCCTTGCATTTTTTTTTTGGTGTTAAATTTCATTTGCCGGATCCTGGACCAGCGTTACAGTTTCTCTAGGTCCTTTTCAATTCTCTCATCCCCTCATCAGTAACCACCTTGTCATCCTCAAACAGACACATTTGCCCAGAATCCCTTCTCCAATCACAGATGAACACATTAAGTGTACCAGACCCAGGATCGACCCCTGTGGGATCCTGCTCTTAACCCCCCTGATCTCTGAGTATTCACTATTTAGTAGCACCCTTTGGTTTGTCTGCTAGCCAATTCCCCACCGATCTAATATCTTCCCCCCCCAACACCTAAGTCCCATAGTTTACAAGCCTTTTGTGGGGCATGGAGTCAAAGGCCTCGCTTAAAGAGCTAGATGAGCCAAAACAGACAGAGAAGAAAATAATACAAATTTTAAGAAGTAGTCGGTTGTAACTTTATATTTTTTAAATATTTTGGTTTTTGCTTCACTCATTAGAAAGTTTTCCATGTGATAATATTTTGCTGGATGTGTGGAATAGGTCTCAGCCTGGCAACTGACGTATCTATCTCTATCCCCCATTACATCATCAGCATTGTGATCTCACTCACAGTCACATCACAGGTGATTGACCTGGCAGATACTGAGTGGCTGTTCATAAGCAGCTGTGATGTCAGAGTCAGTGAGGTCACAGTGCTGATGATGTAGTTGGGGGGGATAGAAATAGATATGTCAGCTGCCAGGCAGAGCGCTGTCCACATGCCACACCCACTAACATTAGGTAAAAAATATTCTAATTAACCAAAGGAAAAAGGAAAATTACCTCAGATACAAAAGGTAATGGTTGGCTGTTTCTAAAAATTAATATTAGTTTTAGGCAGTGCACTAGCTCTTTAAGTCCTGCAACAGTACTTCCAGTGCTTGGCTCTTATTAAGTCCGCACCTTGGACCTGGTATTCTCATTGGGTCTTGAGGTCACTGATCTCGAAATTGATTGGGTTGTTTGGTCTGATCATTGTATGGTGAAATTCTCATTCAGGGCTCCCCTGATTGTCCCTCCCCTGTTGAGATGATCAGCTACTGCCCTTTAAGGGGATTGCCCCCAGATGGACTGATGGCAGTAGTTGATTTTTCTGGTATTAATGCTGTTACTTGGTTACATGGTTTTTCAGAAAAAAGAAGGCTGTGGCCCATTGAGATTGTCCTCCACACATAGTGGATCATTAACCCTATTTTACTGAAGTAGTCATTTGTCTATTTTGTGTTTGAAGGTTGCTATTTGGCAGGAATCTACAATGTCTTGTGGCAAGGTGTTCCATGGTGTTAGTGTGGTAGGCTTGGGTGAGTCGGTTGCAGCTTATAATAGGGTTGTCTCTGAGGCACTCAATGCCATCGCACTGGTCTGTATATGACCAAGGTTTCTTGCCCGAGACCCCTGTGGTTTGACGGGGCTCTCAGGGCAATGAAGACCATGGGTTGGAGGTTGGAGCATTGCTGGCATATGATCCAGCTAGAGGAGGATAGACTAGCTTTGAGAAATCACTATGGCGACTATCAAAGGGCAATTGACCATAAGAAGGCAGAGTTCCTGTCCAGGGAGATTGCAACAGGAAGAAATAGACCAGCTCAGCTCTTTCAGACTGTGGACAGGCTTCTCCATCCTGTCTGTCTTCAGTCAAAAAAGCCTTTTCAGCAACACTGTGCAAAGAGTTTGGTCTATTCTTCTCTGACAGGGTATCCTCTATTCGGGCTGGAATCTCACCAGTGGGTTTGGACCAGACTCACAGGGTGGGGTCTGGATGGAGCTGGGGCATTCCTATTGTCTGGGCAGAGTTTCAACCAGTGGGGGTGGCTGAGGTCTCCAAGGTGATTTTGAAGCTGTGGCCCACTTGTGAACTGGATCCTGGCCTGATGCGTCTCCTAGTGGGATATGTTGAGGTCATTGGTCCAGTGTTTGCTGGGATAGGTGGGTGTTCGCTTTTGGAGGGAATCTTCCACGGCACTTTGAAGGAGGTGCTGGTGAAGCCCCTTATGAAAAAATCATCTCTGGACCCCGACATCCTAGCGAATTATAGACCAATCTCCAACCTCCCATTTTTAGGGAAGGTTGTTGAGAAGATAGTGGCTCTGCAGCTTGAGGAACACCGGGAGACATGTGACATCTATGAGCCATTCCAGTCTGGTTTTAGGGCGAGGCACAGCACAGAGCTGGCACTAGTCCAGGTCCATAATGACCTACTCATGGCAAAAGACACAGGGGAGTGTGGTCAGTTCTCATTCTCCTCAATCTGTCATCAGCATTCGATACCATGGACCACACTGTGTTGCTGGATTGCCCTAGAGAGTGTTGCGGACTCACCGGTATTGTCATCAACTGGTTTGAGTCATTTCTCTCAGGTAGGAGGCAGAGGGTGGCGATGGGGAATTCTGCTCCTACCCCCCCCCCACCTCTGACCTGTGGAGTTCCTCAAGATTCGATCCTGTCACCAGTGCTGTTCTCGGTATACATGCTGCCTTTGGGGAGGATTATCAGACTGTACATCTTGAGTTTTCACTGCTATGCAGATGACACTCAGCTGCACATGTCTTTTGCACCAGGGAAAAGTGGTGCTGTTGAAGTGCTGAATAAATGCCTTGCTGAGACCAAGGACTTGATGAGCTCTAACTGGCTCAGACTTAACCCTGGCAAGATGGAGGTTCTAATGATTGAGCCTGGCCGTGGGCATGATGGCGATGCCTCTGGGATGACAACAGGCTTGGTCCTGGGGTCAACACCATTGATGGCATCCTCTAGGGTGGGAAATCTGGGCATGATCCTCAATGACAAGCTGATATTTGAGGCTCAGGTATCATCTGTCATCAAATGTAGTTTCTACCATCTGAGGAACATTGCTCGGATTAAACCCCTAATTCTGACTGAGGCTCTGCCGTCACTGGTGCATGCCTTTGTTTTTTTTTTTAACTCAGCTTTATTCCATCAGAACAAGTTCTGCAGCAATACATTAATGTATAGGATACATTTAGGCTCATTTACATATTGATCCAGTCTCAGTTTACAAAATGCACTTGCAAATTGCGCTGAAGTAAATGTACCATGAATAGGCCTGTTATTTATTTCAAAATCTTGAAGTGACACAACTTTCCTCTCCACCAGGGGTTGATGTATGATTAGCTGTATAAATTTCAACATCTAACTGCAGGGTCAAACTACCCAGAACAAACCTATGGTCATATCTGCATCCCCCTCTGCCCCCCAAAATAGTTACGTCAAGTAATCTAGACACCCCATGGAGCTCATTGGTGTACTGAGCAGGCCCGCAACATTTCCCTTTCCACCCCAGGATCAGATTTATTTTATTTCAGGGATTATTTCTCTGCAAGAGCCATGTATCCCAACCTCACCATTTTTCTACGTTTATCATGGCAGAGCCTCAAATTACCTGTTAAGGCTTCCATCCCCACCAGATCTTTAACTCGACTGGATCCATTCTACAAGGTGTGAGGTTCCTGCTGTAACCATCTAGCTGATATACATTTAAGAGCAATGGTCAGAAACATTAATAACACCCATCGAGTGCCCCCCTTCTGATGCCTGGCCAACGGAAGCCCCAACACCATTCCTCAAATTGCAAAGGGATGAGCATTCCAGTAACATCTTGCACCGCTGTCTGAATGGATTGCCAAAACCCAGACAGCACCGGACAGCCCCAAAACATGTGACAATGATTGCCCCTGGAGCTGCAGACCCTCCAACATGCTGCTGAGCCTGAGGCACTATGGTGGCAAGTGATTGAGCGTATATGAAAGCATCTGACCAGGATTTTCCAAAAAACTCCCGCCAGACTGGAGCAGATGTCACCCACTAGCCCCACTTCAATCCATGTGTCCAGTCTGAGGCATTGATACTTATGCTGGCCTCGTTTTCCCATGCCTGCCTGACCTGGTCCAATGATGTCCCATTTTGTCCCATTAATATCTTATATATGTGTGAAATGTATTTCCCTGTATCTTTTATAGTAACCACCCCAAAGAGAAAATCTTCCCACCCTGGTTGGGGTCTCTGTAATAGATATATGTGATTCCTCGTATTGATAAAATTATAGACTTGCATGTAACGGAATAATTCTGCATTTGACCAACCAAATTTCTCTTTGGCTGTCTGGAATGTTATACAGTGCTGGCCTTCAGTGAATTGTATAAATTTGAATGGACCCCGCAATCCCCATTTAACATAACCAGGATCTATCATCGGTAGAAAAAACTCAGGTTCAAATTTAATGAGGGATATAGGACCTACTCCTCCAGGCGTCTGTGTGATTTTCCAGATTTTCCTCAGCACATAGAGGCTATTCTTGACCCACCTGTTTCTCGCTCTTCTCTCCAGGTCTCCAGGGGCTGCTGTGACACCCAGTGTGTACAAAGGTTGTTCTTTAATATCTGCTTCTTCTATCAGATACCATTGAGAGGAAGTCCTCTGTTTAGCCTAGGTCAGTAGCATCGTTCCCTGGGATGCCAGGTAGTATAGAGGTAGGTTTGGCACTGCCAGGCCCCCTCTTTCCTTCGGGAGTTGTAACACCACCCTGGAGACCCTTGGTTTCTTATTGGTCCAGATAAATCTGGAAATTTGTTTACTGATCTTGTTCCAGTAAGAAACTGATATTCTAATGGGTAGGCATTGGTACAGAAAGAGGAGACAGGGCAATATGTTCATTTGTATGGTAGCTATTCTCCCAATCATGTTCAGGGGCAATAACTGCTATCTTGCCAGGTCCCACTCCAAGGCTTCCCATAGTTTCTCATAGTTTGCAGAGAAGAGTCTAGTCAAATCCACTGTGATCTGAATACCTAAATTACATATTTGATTTTTAGGGGCCCATCTAAATGGAAAGATTTCTTTAAATCTTGTTGAACTAGTCCCGGCCAAGATCAGAGCTTACGACTTTGAAAAATTTATTTTATAACCAGAGATGGTCCCAAAAGCTTGCAGTGTTTGTATAAGTGGAGGCAATGATTGCTCAGGTGATGACAAAAAGAAAATGGAGTCATCTGCATAAAGAGAAAGCTTTTGCTCTATTCCCCCTGCCATAGCCCCTTTTATGGCCTGGTTGCTATGTACTTTTGCTGGTAATGGTTCCAAGCTGCGGGCAAACAAAAGAGGGGAAAGAGGGCACCACTGCTGTGTCCCCCGGTGAGAGAAAAAATTGTGAACTTATGCCATTAGCTCTGACCAATGGCTTGGGACCAACATGTAACTGAGATATATCTTTTAGAAATTTAGGGTCAAAATGCATATGTTCCATGGAGGCTTCTAAAAACTGCCAATTAACCCTATCAAGTGCTTTTTCTGTGTCCATGGAAATGGCTATTTGAAATTGCTTCTGGCTCTTCTGACTGGAGACTATGCTTAGTAATCTATGAATGTTGTCTGGAAAATATCTTCCTGAAATAAACCTGGTTTGAGCTTCCTGCACTACTAATGAGGCCACTGTCTGCAGTCTCCTAGCCAGTAGGCCAATGAACAACTTGACATCCACATTCAATACGGATATGGGCCTATCGGACCCACACTCCAATGGGTCCTTTCCCTTCCTTAGGTAATACTGAATTATGAGCCAGTTGCCAGGAAATCGGGATCTCCCCTCCCTCCATGACCACCTCACAAACTGAAAGCAAGAGTGGAATGAGCTGATCTGCAAATACCTTATAAAATTTCAGTGTAAAGCCATCCAATCTCAGGGATTTACCATGTTTTAGTTGTGACACTTGTGTTTTTAAATCAGCTTCAGAGATTCTGGCCTTCAGACCCTCTCTGTCTGCCTCTGGGAGCTTCCAGAGATTCAGACCATCAAAGAATCCAGCGACTAAGGTGTCATAGTCCGGAATCTCCTCCTGCTTGGAGAGGGAGGCATAACATTCATCAAATATGTCTATAATTTCTACCATTTGGACTTGTCTGTTTCCTTCCCTGTTTTGGATCATTTAACTTGAGAACCAGCCTGTTTACGTACTGTGTCCTAAGAGTGGCTGCAAGGAGCTTACCAGCCCTATCGCCCCTTCATAATAGGATTGGCATACCCATCTATATTTCCCCTCGAGTTGGGCCTGATCACGTTTTCTATAGCTGTCCTTTTGTCCCTTAGTTGCTGTTTTACTTGCAGATTTAATGAGATCTTGTGTTGAAATTCTAGGTCCCTGAGTTCCTCTTCTAAATCTCTTAACTTACTCTCTCTCTCTGTATTTTCTGATCTGCTGCATGCCTTATGATTTTCCCTTGGAGGTATGCCTTTAAAGCATCCCACTGAACCACCTGCAGTGTGGCACCCTCTGGATTCATCTGTTGATACTCCTTGATAGCTGAACTTACTGAATCTTGAAATTCTGGGTTATTTAACAGCTCCACATTGAGCCTCCAGTGTGAGTTTCTTATAGACGGTGTTATGGCTAATGTTAATCTGACTGGTGCATGGCCAGAAATTGTGCGAGTCATAATCTCACACCTTGAGGCTGTGTGGGCCCATTCTTCTGAGATAAACAGCATATCTATTCTGGTGTAGCAGTCATGCCTATCCGAATAAAATGAATAATCCCGAGCTTTCCCATTAAGCCCTTGCCATACATCTTGAAGGCTAGCCAAATGAAATAGCCTACCCAAGGTAGGGCCTGCTGCCCCTCTCCTTGACCCCTGATGTCCCCCTCGCTTGTCCAGTGCTGGGAACAACATTGTAATAAAGTTCCTTCCAAGGATGCAGAGCTTGTCTGTCTGGTCCAATAATTCAGAAAATAATGTTTTAAAAAATATAGAGGACTCTCTGCCCTCATTTGGGGCATAAACATTAAGAATAACATGGGGTGTCCCTGTAGACAGCTTGTAACTTAACATACTGACCCTCCAGGTCGGTCTCCACCCCTTCCACCTTTAAGGGGCATGTTTTGTGTATCAAAATTGCAGTTCCCCTGCTGTGGGGTTCATATAGGAGGAATCATAGACCGAGCCCACCCAACTGTGACATAACTTTTTATGCTCCTCTGGTGTGATAATGGCACCCATACCCCGTCATTCGTACAGTGCCCCTTGATGATGGGTAGTACTGAAACAATATCAGCATTGTGCTGCCCTCTCTTGGACTCACCATGTAGGTATAGCTGGTATGGTTTTGCCAAAATCATGTAGAGTGCTCCCACAATCTTCCCCCACCCCCGGTCCAGACTGTACTCCAAAGGAGATGAGTCAAGGCCCAGCCCCTCCCCATGTTTCCTACCCCTCCTCACCCCTTATATCCATTTTATCCTGATTCGCCAAAGAGCCCCTTAGTGGCCTTATCTAGTGGTCAGCTGGCCCATTATACAAACCCCATGTACAATATCAATGTGTATACTCCCTTTGGAACCATTAATATTTTCTGTGTATCCCCTCCTTTGGTAATCGTTTTCCCAACACTTATCTAAACTGATCATTCTGTATTGTCCAGTATTCATTGTTGACAAGGTCCCAAATTAGTTCCAGATGATTAACCCCCATATAGACCTCTGTTTCTCACCAAGTAGTGAGGCTGTCAGCCTTTGCATTGGATCAAATGTTTATCTATTCTGCCCTCTCAGGGGGCCATGTCTGCAGTGCGGGATGAATGTCTGCCATCATCTCCGGCTTGGAGTTGGGGTTTCCCCTCGAATCTCTGTGAGGTCAGTGCATTGACTCTGCTTTTTGTAGGTCAATTGTTGCTGTGCTTTCATCTTTGCCCACGAGTTGGAGTTCGTAGCTGCTACCACAGTTTTTCGTGATGGATGTTGGGGCCCTGCTTGTCCTCCCATGAGCTGCCACTGCCGCTTCTCCACCTCTTTAACTACCCCGGGTCCACCAACTCACCGACAGCAACCTCTAGTGTGGGCAAGTATTTTTTTGCCTCTTGCACTGTGTCGAAGAGTTTTGTGATTTTGTGAGTTATCAGGTGATCCTGAGTTTAGCTGGAAAGTCTGCTCTGGCTTTCAGCCCCTTGATCAGGAGGGCCTTGTCCATGGGGAACCATAACTTTCAGCGGGCCATGGTGGTGGGGGCATAATCTGGTTCCAGAAATAGTCTGGTGTCTCCAAAAATTATTTCTTTTAGCCCATGCTTTTTGGAGTACCATTTCTTTTACCCTGTAGTCCAAGAATGTCATAATGATCGATCATGGCCTTGCTTTAGAATCCTTTGGGGGCGCTGCAAGTGCATGATGCACCCTGATGATATTCAAGGGGGGTATCTTTATCTGGGCCCAGAAGCTCCTTCAGTAATCCCTCCACATACATTGCCATGTCTCCTGTCTCAGTATGCTCAGGAAGGCCATGTACTCTTAAGTTAATACAACAAGACCAGTTTTCTAGGTCCTCAGTTTTGCTTATTAAAGCCTGGGATCAATTGTGGAGTTGAAGCAGCACACCGCTGTGCAAGCCCACCATCTCGGAGCATGAGGTGAGGTGCTGCTCCATGGAGTGCAACTGTTCTGCTTGTTTTTGTCTTTTGTTATGACTCTCTCCCACCTCTGCTCTGATAGTGTCCAGTATTTTGGTAAGGCACCTTAGTTCTCGGCAGAGTTGTCGAGAGGTTATGGTGAAGTCTTCCCCTTCTTATTCCAACTCGCTTGCCGACTCTGGGGTCCAGTTTCCTGAAGGCCTTGTTGGTGCGTTGTCCTTTGCTGAAGCCTGGGGAGCCAGAGACAATTTTTGTTGCTTTAAACTGCCCCCCCGGCATTGGTTTCTGTTTCCCTCTGGAGGCCATTAAGATGAGAACTCAACACCAGAAATTAGGTAAATTTTAGGGGTGAGGTTTGTAGGAAAGGATTAGTGTAATTAGGGAATCAGTGGGAGCTGATCAACCCAGTGTCTACATCCTATGACGTTGTCACTGGAAGTCCCTGGTGCATGCCTTTGTGACATCAAGATTCGACTACTGTAATGCTCTATACCTCCGGGTCAGTGGGTGGAACCTCCGTTGGCTGCTACTAGTGCAGAATGCAGCGGCCAGGCTGCTGACAGGATTATCTAGATCCTGTCATGTAACCTCAGTTCTGCGGGGGTCTGCAATGGCTGCATGCCAGGTGGTGAGTTCTCTTCAAGGTGGGCTTGCTCACCTATATGGACTGGGCCCTGGCTACCTGTCAGACCTCCTTACTCCTACCATTCCAGCTCGCTTCCTCCGTTTCTCCACCCAGGGCCTCCTGGCAGTTCCAAGGACTGGGTTGAAAACCTCAGGTGATCACCCATTCCGGGTGGCCAGTCCAGTTCTCTGTAACTCGCTTCCAAGGTCTTGCAGATGGAGGCAGTATAGCACAGTGGTTTCAGGCTCTGACTTGCAAACCTGGAGACCTGGGTTTGAATCCTGCAGCCCCCATTTGCATACTGTGTGACCCTGAGCAAGTCACTTAACTTCCTTGTGCTCCCAGGTTGCACCTGGAAACAAGCTTCAGCTTAGTGTGTCTCTCCTGGTAAAAAAAAAAAAAAAAAGTTCTTTGAGGGAGGCCCCCATGCTGGAAGTGTTCAGGAGGGACCTAAAGACCCATCTTTGTAAACTAGCCTATCCTGCAGGTGCATTTTAAATCATGTCTGATGTTTTTCTTATCTTTTATAGTTTGCTCCGTTGATTATTTAAACTGTGACCCTGTTAAGTGTTCTTTCTATGCAGCACCCAGGGATTGGGCACCTAATTAAATACATTTTTGCTTACTTGTGACATAGCCCTGAAGAAGTCAATGAGGTTTGTCTGACAGGACCTCCCTTTCACAGAGCCTTGCTGATTGCTGTTCTGGAGTCCACGGGACTAGAGAAAGTTAACCAGCTACTCCTTGATTATAGCCTCACTGAGCATCCTGTCACTGGAAGTCAGGCTAACCGGTCTCGATCTCCTTGACTCTCCCTTGTTCCCATGCATGTGTGTGTGTGTGTGTGGGGTGGGGGTGGGGGCAGTAGACAGTTAAAGGGACACTGTCCTTTAAAAAACACATCTAAAGACTGCTCACGCTTTGATTCTGATTATTTTTTTTTCTTTTTAAAAGTGAAAAACAAACTGTCCACCATACTGGTGTTACCACCAAAAATATGTTTATTTGCATTCCTTGATCAGCTATCACTTCAATTCTCCTAGAGCTAGGAACACCTCCTACGCAGTCAAGCCACTCATGATGCAGTACATACGAACATACGAAATTTGCCAGCAGATAAAGGCCTAGAGGTCTATCAAGTCCGCTCAAATGTGCAGCTAGCACCCCTTATTCTGCAGCTGCCCCTCCCTTCTACCCTTCCCCTTCATTAACCCTCCCCTTTGTCCTGTCCCATCCTCGTTTGAAGCAGTCCACTATTCTACTGCATACCATTTCAGCAGGTAACGCATTCCACCCAGTCACCACCGTCTCTGTAAAAAAGTGTCTCCTCATCTCCCTCCTGAACCTTCCTCGCTCCAGTCTCATATCATGGCCCCTGGTGGCCCTTCCTTCCCTTACTTTGAACAGCCCCTCTGTACCCATCTTGTTTATTCCTTTCATGTATTTAAAGGTTTCAATCATGTCACCCCTGTCTCTCCTCTCCTCCAGTGAGTACATGTTCAACTCCTTCAACTTCTTCTCGTATGATAAGTCCCCCAGCCCCTTGATCGTCTTTGTCGCTCTGCGCTGCACCCCCTCCAGTAACTTAATGTCTCTCTTCAGATACAGATGCCAGTACTGCATGCAGTACTCCAGGTGTGGTCTAACTAATGACCTATACAGTGGCAGAATCACCTCCTCCCTCCTCGAGGATATACTCCTTGCAATACAACCCAGCATTTTGTTGGCCTTTGCAGCTGCCTTTCTACATTGTGCTGAGTTGTACATTGACCCTATAGTGAGTATGCCCAGATCCTTCTCCTCCTCTGTCTGGGCTAGCTGCACTCCCCTAGCTGGTAACTCCTCCTTGGGTTCTTCATCCCAAAATGCAGCACCTTGCACTTTTGGCATTAAAGCCCAGTTGCCAGGTGTCTGACCAGGTTCAAGCTTTGCCAGATCATCCTGCAACCCTGCCATCCCCTAGGTCATCCACCACCGCGCCTACCTTGGTATCATCAGCAAACAGACTGATCTTGCTCTTGATGTCCCATGATATGTCTGCAATGAATATCCCAAACAACACTGGTCCCAACACTGAGCCCTGTGGAACACCGCTCGTCACTGCCCTTGGGTGTGAGCTCCCCCACCCACCACCACCCTCTGTTGCCTTCCCTGCAGCCAGTTTCCCTACCATCTCAGCAGCTTTGCACCGCCCCTGTACCCTACTAACTTCCTTCCCAGCCTTCCAGTGGCACTGGTCGAATGCCTTACTGAAGTCCAGATACAGGACATCCACTGCATGGCCCCTGTCCAGTTGTCTAGTTACCCAGTCATAGAACTCGACCAAGTTGGTTTGGCAGGATCTGCCACATATGAAGCCATGCTGTCTGCTGTCCTGTAGTCCTTTGGCCTCTAGGAGGGCCACCAGCTTCTCCTTCAGGATAGTCTCCATTAGCTTACCCACGATGGGTGTGAGGCTCACTGGTCTGTAGTTTCCCGGTTCATCCTTGGGGCCACTCTTGTGGAGGGGCACCACATGAGCCATCCTCCAGTCCTGAGGTACACACCCTGAATGTAGTGAGGCATTAAATAGGTCTGCCAAAGGTCCTGCAAGGACCTCTGCCAGCTCCTTCAGTAGCCTGGGGTGGATGCCATCTGGGCCTGGCGCCTTGTCCACCCTCAGTGCCTTCAAACCCTCTTGAACTCTGCTCTCCATGATTTCCCCATCTGTCACCACTTCTCCCCTGCTTCTGCCATTTATCCCACCTTGGGTGTCACCCCCTCTTCTCTTTAGTAAATACTGAGCAAGTACTCATTTAGTGCTTCCTTATCACCCTGCTTCCACCCAACCCCTCCTTCCTAATCCTTACTATGTGGTCCTTACAGCTCCTTTTCTCCCTGATGTACTTAAAGAAGTCCTTCTCCCCTTTCTTAATGCCTTGTGTCAGCCTGAGTTCCGTAGATGCTTTGGCTCCCCTTATTGCCCTTGTCACCTCTTTCGATTCTGTCAAGTATTCCTCCCTGTCCTTCCCCCTCCCTGTTTTCTTGTACTTCCTAAAGGCAGCTCTTTTCCTCCCTACCTTTTCCATGACCTCCTTGCTCAACCAGATCGGTTGCTTAGCCCTAGCCTTCTTGCTCTGGGCTTTGCAGCAGGTTTTGGTTGCCTCCACTATCCCCAGCTTTATGAGCTCCCACCTCTGGTTAGGGTCCATAATAGACTGAATTCTGGCCAGGTACCCTTTTACCACTTCCCCCATCCTCCCAAAATTGTCCCTCCTGAAGTCCAGCACTATTGTGCCAGATTCCACTCCTTCCTTGCCCATATCCAATGTGAGCAATACTGAGTGGTGGTCACTCCTTGACAGCGGTTCCTCCGCTATAAGTTCTCTCACAAAGTCCCCATTTGCCAGCACAAGGTTAAGGGTATTTCCTAACCTGGTTGGTTCACTGACCATTTGCAGCAGGAAGTTTTCCTGGAAGGCATCCAGCAGTACCTGCTCCCTTCTGTTCCTGGTTGTTGGGGTACTCCAGTCCACTCCTGGCATGTTGAAGTCCCCCACAATCATGACACTACCCTTCTCGCAGGTCCTCCTGATCTGTCCTGCTAGTTCCCTGTCTAACTCCTCCATCTGAGATGGTGGCCTGTACACCACTCTCATTCTAAGAATCCTATTCTTGGAATCCTGGATTTGCATCCAAAGTGACTCCGTACTACCCTCCTCCCTTCCTCCCTTACACACTTCAGTCCTTCCTTCACATATAGTGCCACTCCCCCTCCTTTTCCAATCATCCTGTCCCTACGAAATAACCTGTACCCTGGTACAGACAGGTCCCAGTCATTGTATTGGGTGGCCCATGTTTCCGTGATGGCTGCAATGTCCACCTCTCCCTCTGCCATGAGAACCTGTAACTCTGCAGTTTTCCTCCCAAGGCTCCTAGCATTAAGGGTAACCACCTTCCACCCTTTCCCCCTCCCATCCTGCCCTCCTTTCCTAGCATCACCAACAGTACTTGCCATTTGTCCTTTGTCACTGTTATGGGGGGTAAGCTCATATGGTTTCCCAACCTGTGGTCTCTGCATATCTCTTCCCCAACTGCCACCCCCACTCCTAGTTTAAATTACAAACTTCCTCTATGTACTCCTCCATCCTCTGTTTCAACACTTTCTTTCCCTCCTCACTCAAGTGTAGTCTGTCCTTGGCATAGCGACTACTGTCCTTCCAGGTCCCCCCAACAGCCCATACCCTTTAGCACAACACCAGGTTCTTAGCCATCCGTTAAATTCCTCTATTCTCAGCTTTCTTGTTGTGCTTGTCTTTGGCATGGGAAGTATCTCTGAGAAAGTTACTGATCTTCCTGCCCCTCACATAATTGTGCTAGTTCCTCAAACCTCCTCGGACTGTATCTACTGTCTTGTCAGCCAGGTCGTTTGTCCCAAGATGTATAATTAAATGAGGCTTGTCCCTACCCTTCTAGCATATTTCAGAACAGACTGTCCCACCCTTTCGCTGTCATTCCTGGCATGGCCTCCCCAAATGTGACTATGCCTCTCCCCTTGCTACCCCACCTAACTCCTCTTAGTATTTAGTCCCCAGCACTAAGATTCCACCCTCTACTCCCTGCTTGCTTCCATTCATCTTCCTCTCTCATTTCCAGCTCCTCTTCTTCCTCCTGCACATTATTTTCCCCTTTTACCCCTGTTGCAATTCTCCCAGCAGAACTTCCCCAAGCTCCAGTTTGGTCCAGGCATTTATCAATTACTCCTCTAATTTCATAATTTCCCTCCTCCACCTTCTTCCTCTCTAGCAGTGCACAACTATTTTCTGAAGGCCCTTCACAAATACCCGCTTCCCCTCTCTTCATAATAACCTGTTCTCTCCTTTCCACTCCATGACTTTTGCCACTTCTTCGCCTCCCCTCACAAGTCCCTCTCTCCTCCTTCCATTTGTCTTTTGTCTCCTGACCTGGTTTCCCCGGCAATTGTTCTTCCTGGCCTGGGCCTTTGTCTCTGCTTCCCTTCTTCTGACCCTCTCCTCACCACTGTTGGCTTAAATCACCCTCCCTCATCTCCCCTTCTTCCTCCCTCCAGTATTGGGCTAAATCCACCCCCAATCTGCCTTGCCTGTCTTAGTTCCTCCTGCAGACCCTCAATCTCCTTTCTAAGTTTTTCTATGTGATTGCACATTAAACATCCTCCCACACTCCAGGCAATTTTTAGAAAGATTGGTGCACCGCAGTTGTTGCAGCCTACCACCCTACCCATTGCTGTCATTGCCCACCAGCGACCCCCCACCCTTCCAGATGCAGGATACCAAACACTCCCCAAGTCTCCCTCCTCCTCTATCAGTGCAAAACATTTTCTTTTTCCCTTACCTCCTTTGTTGCAACGTTTAGATATATTGAACAACTGCTTTTTATATTCCTATCCTTCCTATCCACACTCAAAAACAGACTTTAAGTAGCCATTGCACAACCTTCTTCAAACTCCTACTCCTTCTTTCCCCAATGCAATATCAGTGCGAAGAAGTAATAATGAAAACTCCTAGATTTGCATTTACTTCCCTTCCACTGAGAGAGCAGTCACCTCTTCACTTGCTGCTGTTCCTTTCCTGGATGTCTGCTTTTGCTATGACAGATGCATATTCTTTTGCCTGTTTGAGGAAGTGATGTCAGAACCCCTGGTATAAAGGAAATAATGGACCAAGGGTGGGACCAGCCCAAGTCTTCCAGAAACAATCAGGTAGCTGAGGCCTCTGGTCAGACCATTAGCACCCTTCCCCCACTCTGCACTCAGACTTTGCAGCTAGTGAAGCCAGCAACAATGAATCACAATTCTACTCAAAGCCCCCCAAATAGGTTTGCTACCCAAAGAAACAGGACTTCAATTCAAACAGCTTCACCAACAACACATCAAAATAGGCTTGGAATTAGAAGATATATGTCTCCAATTCAAAGAAACAGACCCAGTTAAATCACACCAAATTATGTTTTAAAACAGAAGAAATAGGCCTCTACAAATGCAGCCTGCCACACAGTGAATCAAACAAATGAGCCCACTTATAGCTACCAAAACAGGTTTCAAAATTCCAACAGCCCCAAACAATACCCTGCTAGCCCCTAGTAGTAAGAAAGAAAAGAAATAACCTTCTACCAAGTAGAAACCACAAGAAACAATGTAAAACAACAATAAGCTACTGTACTGTAGATCTGATCCTGTTCCCCTTCTAGTTCCTTCTGAGAAGCCAAAGCACTGAGTTCCAAACTCTGATTTCCCTTGTGCTGCTTTCAAAATCAGTAGGAAGAGAGGAGACTATTGCGTTATGAGTGGCTGCACTGTTTGGGGTGGTGGTGGGGGTGGGTGTTCCTAATGTTCAGGAAATATGCAGGAAGAGTAGATCAAGGATTTGAAACAAAACAAGGTTAGGTATAATTACATCATTAGCATGCATTTCAGTTCTACTAAGAAAGCAGGCAGATAAAACAACCAGCAACATCAATGAACTTTAGAGATGGTAAGCAATCAGAAAATGTGGGTTTTCAATTAAAAATAATGTAATGCAAAATGGGTTGACAGCGTCCCTTTAAATAGGTCAGCAAGGGGTGCTTACAGAGCAGGCCCAAACTCCCTGAGCACCCATGGGTGCAGTCTCTTCTGTTCCGGGGACTTACCCATCATAAACCCTTTTAGCCCCTTGAGCACCCTTTCCTCTGTAATGCTACTCATTGCTATATTTGTTTCCCACCGCACCTGGATGCTGCTTGCTACCAGTAGCCTCACCTCCTTGACTGTGAAGACTGAGCAGAAGTACTGATTCAGAATATCAGCTTTTTGTCCATCCTCCTCTACTCATGCCTCACCCCTTCACGAAGTTAAACCACTATTCCCCCCTTTTTCCTTCTTCTTTCCTTGACATACCTAAAGAAGGCCTTATAGTTTTCCCACACCCCTTCTGCAATCTTACGCTCCACCTCTGCCTTGGCCCTCCTCACTGTCTTGATAGCTTTCTTTACTTTGATGAGGTAGAGCTCTCTTCTTGCCTCTGCCTGCTTGGCCTTATACACTTGGAAGGCCGCCTTGACCTGTTGCCCCTCCCTCCTTGAAAAATCATATAGGCCACTTATGCCTCTTTCTCTTGCATACATGTTTGAGGCAACCTTTTGTTACAGCTAAAATCCCTTCTCTGATATAGTCCCATTTGTTTTCTGTGCCATTGAGCTGCTGAAAACCCACTTGCCTCTCCCTTAGCTCTTTCTTTATCGCTTTAAAGTCTGCCCTCCTAAAGTCCAGGATCAGTGTCTGGGTTAACTGCTTTTGTGCTTCTGGGTTGTATCAAAACACACTGTGTCATAGCTGTTAGATCCAAGTGAACCTTCCACTGTCGAAGGAGAACTCTGCTGAACCCGTAAGTTGTATTTTTCTGTAGTAGATGTTCTCTAAATAGGACTCCACTTTTTTATTTAAGCAAAAATAACAGAACAGCCAGTAATTTCTTGGCAATTAATGACCAGCTGGGGGGGAAGGGTGGTCCAAGGCGCAGCTGAGGGCCAACCCCACCTAGCCGGTCATTAATCAAAAGGAAATGACCAGCTGTGAGGTTATTTTTTGTTTATTTATTGAAATGTTTCACCAGGAAGGCACACTGAACAGCAAGTTGCTCGTCTCATGGTGCGATCTGGGGGAGGGGGCACAAGGAGGATGGCAAACAGAAAATAATACAATTTTTAAAATACAAAATACATCAGTTAGATAACAGCACAACAGAAGGTAGTCGACATAAAATACATTGGAAGTGCAACCAAGGGGAAGGGGGACAAGGAGGATAGCTTACAGACAATGATACTCAGCTGGGAGATGTACAGGTCAGTAGTAGGTGGGCAACATGTAGTACATCATAAGTGCATTCATAGAATACCAAGCGCCATAAGACCCTGGGAGGGTATAGCTAGATTATTTATGTATTTCTTTAGTTTTTGATTACCGGATAAGTGCTCTAGACAAAGAAGTTGCATATTTTTAGTCAGGACCTGGGAGCATTACAGACATAGGTAAAAGCACATGACATCACAATGGTTACTATTACATAATACAGACTTGGGTCAAACATGTTATAGTATAGACAGGCATGGTGATACCTACTGTACAAGAGAAAGTAGACATTTCACTAGGCTATCCATAGATACAGGAGAATACACAACACAGTTTCAAGGAGATAGACCATATGGTATAAGTAAATAGAGAAACTATTCCAGAAATACTCACAGTGGGATACCTCACAGCCTGTCCTTGCCTGCTATTTAAAAGTGGGCGACAGTGATAAGTGTCTAAATATGAGCTGAAGGGACATGCAAAGGAAGCCTAACTAGGTGTCCTCCCCAGGGGTTGAGTCACAAGTGCAACTGTCAGAGGCCAGGAGGCAGGCATGGAACTCATTTTTAAAGATCAGGTGTGTAGCGCAGTGCCTCACAATTGAAGGCAGGGAGTTCCATAGCTTTGGGGCAGACCCCGTAAATGCCTGCTCATCCATCCTAGTGGCGTAGTTGGATGTATAAAGGAGCGACTTTTCGGTGGATCTCAGTGGGTAAGTCTAATGGGCTGGTTTCATCAAGCATGCAAGAGACATTGGTGTTCCAGTTTGGATGATACTGTCAATAATGCATCCTGTTGTATAGACTCAGTAAGAAGTGGGAGAGAGCCAGTCCAGACTGGAGTAAAGTATGAAACGTTGGGTACGCCTAGGTACTGAGAGTGCAAAGCGACAGATACTATTATAACGGGTGTCCCACTTCTGCAATAGTCCCTTGTTCACGTCTTTATAGGAAGTGATTCTGTATGTCAAGTTGGGTTGCAGTACCCTCTGCATGATGGCTAATTTTGCCTTAGAGTTTAAGGATGTTGTGACTTTGTAGGCCAGCCCCAGCTTGATATTGACTGCCTTACTAGTATTAGTGATATGGAGGCTGAAATCCAATGAAGAGTCGAGGGTTATACCCAGGTATCTGAAAGAGTCCACCAAATCCAGGAGTGAGTCATCCGAGCCATGTATGACCAATGTTGCAGAGCTGGCTTTGACTCTTGGTGCCGATCCAAACAGTGTTACCACTGTTTTTTTGGTATTCAGAAGAAGTTTGTTTTGAACTAGCCACTCACGTAGACAGGCAAAGTCTGACTTAAGTGTGGTGTTAATGGAGGCAATGTCCTTGTCGCTGGTGTATAACACCATATCATCCGCCTATAAGATGGTAGAGGTAGTGCTCGATATTTGAGGCAGAAACAGTGAGAAAAGTAGTGGTTTGAGAATTGAGCCTTGTGGTACACTGATGCTGGTAGGAGAGAAATCAGATTTGCAATTATCAATCTGAACAATTTGTGTCCACTCAGATTGGTAACTGCTGAACCATGTTGAGGAGCCTGGGGAGAATTCAAGTGTGGCCAGCATATCTAATAGCAATGAGTGATTCACCAGGTCGAACGCTTTAGTTAAATCCGGAAAAACTGCTCCAGTGTATAGCCCTTTATCCATCAATATCTTGATGTCATTAGTGAGTTTGATAAGCGCCGTGGCCGTAGTGTGCCCCTTCCTGAAGTCATGTTAGGCACGGGTGAGAAGGCTGTTTTGTTGAATGTAGTCTGTGACCTGGTCAGCTATTAGTTTTTCAAGAATTTTGTTTAGTGCTGATAATATCGCAATTGGATGATAGTTGTTCATCTCTTTTGTGTTCCCTATCTTATGGATGGGGACAACTTGTGCTATCTTCCAGAGAGACGGTAGTACCCACATACTGATGCAAAGGTTGTAGATCCTGGCAACTGGTTCTGCTGTAACAGGGGCCCCTAGTTTAAAGAATCTTGGTAGTAGGCCATCTGATCCCACTGTCCCATGCTCAGGTAGTTTCCCTGTGTCCCTTGGTTCCATGGAAACATAGGAAGTACCCTAGCCTTGCAGTCCGTAAAAGCTTCCAAAACCAAAGTCCAGGGGTGATTCACTCACAGCTGAGCAGGAGCTTGGAATATTTGAAGGATGTCCCATCATAGAGCCTATCTTCCTGTCTAGGTTCCTCCAGTGAAATGTTTACTGCAAGGACTAGCGCCAATAGCAGGCCCACCCCTGCAGAAAAGCCCCTTAAAGTACAGACACTCATTTTCTGTAAAACACATAAGAGACAGCCCCCTCAATTCTTGATATAAAATCCCCTCGTGTGTCAGACAGTGAACTGACACACACACCCTAATGTGCATCAGCCTGTAGCCTGGTAGTGAACAGGGGAGTTTTGTTTTCCTTTGGATGACTTCAAAAAAATTGATTTAAAATGAAAATGCTTATACCTGGTGGTGATGTTTTGCAGAAATTCCTGAAGGTGATGATCTGTGGCCTGGACTTATGCAGGATGTGGAAATCCTTTGTCTGTGACTTTCTTTTGTTCTTCAAAGTGGTTGCTAAATAGCCATCAGAGACAAGCACAGATTCTTTAGGAGCAGGTCAGACGAAAATGTGGATTCAGTGTAGGACCCAGCATCAAAGAATTTGTCAGGCTTAGTTGCTAGTCTTAGTTTTCCTTGGATGGCTTCCAAAAAGTTAATTTTAAAATGAAAATGCTGATACCTGGAGGTGATGTTTTGTAGAAATTCAGTCCAGTACAGTTTCAGTCCGGGAGCCTTCACAGATGTTGTGTGCAAGAATGGCATAGTTTCTCCAAGTAGAAAAACATGAAAATCCACAAAAACTAATCTACAGACACAGACAAACACAAACAGCCACCCACACAGACCCAGGAGGTGGAGGCTAATGTTTGGGGGAGGGAGGAAAAGTTAGAGTAGATAGATCACCACTTGAAAGGAGAAAATGAGTATAGGAGAGGTGGTGGTATAGAAGAACAAAGTGAATAGTTTGCAGAAGGAGGACAAGGCAGAGTTTTATTGGGGGTAATTACTGTGGTAAGTAGGAGAGCAAAATGAGTAGTTTGCAAAAAGAGGAGCGGCAGGGGTTTATTAGGGGGTAGCAAGTTGCTGCTTCGCGGGGCAGAGGTTTATTAGGGGTACCATATTGGAGAGAGCATTGACAGTGGTGGGTAGGGTGGAATTCAAGTGCGAGTAAAGCAGGTACAGTTAGAGGTGAGGTAGTCATGAAAAGCGGTACTGAGGGAGTAAGGGGAGGAGGAGTGGCGGATTTGAGGGGGGAGGGAGTTCCAGATTTTAGGGAAGCAGTGAGTAAATGCAGACTGACTTATGAGAGTAGAACGGCAAGGGACTGCCAAAGTGCATGAGTCGGTGGACCTTAGGGAATGGGAGGTGGGGAAGGGTGTGTAGAGAGTCAAAGTTAGATATGGATGCAGTTCCCCGAACCAATACTTTGAGATTAGTTTGGCACAGTGGGAGAGGCACCTATTAGAAAGTGAGGGTAAAGACAGGACAAGATAGAGGTCTCAGTGATGAGATCGAGAAGGAGAGTACAGAGCAAAGTGACAGAAGGAGTCTCTGCCCTTGGGGAAGGGAGGGACAATTGCATGTTTCCAGGAGATGGGACAGCCGCTGACGTGAAGGAGTGGTTTAGGATCATGGATAGAGGATAAGCAATTGCAGGGGCTGAGAGATAAAAAAGCTTAGGATCTAACTCGTCAGGGAAGCTGCATTTTGCAGGGTTAATGGCTAGAAGGGCATTTAGGGTATCATCGTGCGTGATCATGGAAAAAGAGAATGATGGGAGATGTGGAGAGGGGGTGTTTGTCTGTGATGGGGGTGTGTGGAAGGGGGGAGGGAGTTAAGAAGAGCTGAGGGACATGACGTGTAGTAGGAGTTAAATTCCTCAGCAACTTAGGCCAGATCTGATACAAGGGAGTTATTTAATCTGAGGACAGGGGAGGGAGGTTGGGAAGGAGGGGAGAAAAGGGCATGGACCACTTTCCAAAATTTAGAGGGAGAATTTATATTTGTAAGGAATGTCAATTTAAAATATTCAGCCTTCGCTAACCTGGTTGCTTTTGCACTGGAATTGCAAAGAGTACGGTACGTTATGCAGTCACTAGGAAGCTTGGATGCTTTTGCTTCCTCCAGGCATGGTCGCTCCCAAGGCATGCCAATAGTTCAGGAGTAATCCAGAGAAGGTGGTTGCCATGTACTCTGGTATATTTGAATGGTGCATATTTGTTCCAGTTGGTAACAAATTTGTCCTTGAAATAGGCTAGGTCTAGATCCACGGAGGGGGCTGAGGCAAGTGGGGCCCAGTCATTGCAGGCAAGGTCTTGCAGTAGGGGGTCAAGATCCAGGGATTTATAGGATTGTGTTTGCAAAAGTTTGTGGGGAGTTTTTGGTCTGTGAAGATTCCAAACCAAGAAGACTGGGTGATGGTCAGTTAGGGTATCTGGAAGGATACCTGACTTTATGACTCTATGCAGGTGGGAGGTGAGGGCCCAGTCAAGTAGGGAGTGATTCTGAGTTTTAGGATTTAGTCAGGTGGGTTCAAGGATGAGCTGTGTAAGATTTGGGCCTGCTACTTCATTTTGTGTTTTATTTGTGGTGGGAGACAGCCAGTTTAAATTGAAATCACCCATAATGAACAACTCACCTGAGTGAGTGTGAGAGACAGTGGAGGTAGTGAGTTTAGTGGCGACAGTGGGATGGACACTAGGATGACAATAGACGCTAGCAACAAATATAGGGATTGTGAAGGGCAGTGTCACGCGAATGACTAGAGCTTCATATGTGGCTGGGAGGGAGGCTGATAGTATAGTGGTACAGTATATTGTAATGAGGACAGGATATATAATGCCACACCAACACCCCTACCTGCCCAGTCCTGTCTAGCGACGGAGTAACTGGGGATAGCAATTGAGCGGTTTGGCATCTTTTTACTAAGCCAGATTTCAGATAGGATTAGGATATCTGGTGTGAGCGAGACCACCAGGGTTAGGAGAAGGTCAATTTTGGGTAGTAAACTACGTATATTTAGATATAGGATTTTGAGTCCGTTTGGGAGAACTGAGGAGGCGGGAGAGCTAGGCACATTTGTGATATGAATGTCACCAGCATTTGTGGAAGAGGCCTGGGGTTAGGATGAATATTTTCTGATGAGTGTAGGAGGAGTGCTATAATGAGATAATGCAGCTTAGGGCATTTATAGCGTGATGAGGGTTTGGGAGATACCAGGTTGGAGTGTGGGGAAAAGAAGGGTATTAGGAGGCAAAGAAAAGTGAGGGAGCTAGCCCCAGATAATAAGAACGCAGGAGGGAGGTGAGGGAAATAAGACCGGGTATGGGTAGGAGAGGTACGGGAGATAGCAAGGATGTATATAGGGGTTAGGAGAATAGGCGAGTGGAGTATGTAAATGTCTTTAGGATGTGAGGTTGGTAGGGCGGGGGTGATAGCATGGTAAGGATGAGGAGCAGAGATAGGGTAAGAATTGTAGGTAACTTTGGCATTGTGGTACAAAAAAAGTGGTAGCACAAGTTAGAAGAAGTAGGTTAGCTCAAGTGAGAAGTAATGTGTTAGGGGTGTGTGAAGCTGCTCAGAGTGATAGTTTTGTGAGAAGCTGCTCAGAGTGATAATTTTGTGGGATGCAGCTGCTTGATTTTTATGTGGTCTAGAAAAACATTGGAGAAGGCAGCACAGGGAGAGAATGGGTAAAAACAGCACTGATTGTATCCACAATAATTTAGGCCCTCTAGCGGCCAGTAAATATGTCTTGCTAATGGGAAACTCGGGAGTTAAACTATTTCTTCTACTACCAGGTCATGTGACCACCATATACTATAAAAGAAATAGCTCAGATAGGGCAGGGGGGTGGGGGGTGGTTGGGATTCTTGCTCCTGCTGGAGGTGGAAAGCGGGCAGCTGCGGCAAAGTAGACAGCTGTGCCACAAGGGATGGGGGAGCACCTGATCAGGGAGCGCTTGCTTGGCCATAGATCTAAGGGAAAGAATAGGGAGAGCAGAGGATTAAATTGGCCCAAGGGAGCTTATGGGATGGTTAGACTGGGGGAGGAAAGAGAGAGGACGAAAGGGAGATTAAGAACAATAGCAGGAGCTATCTGCTAAAACACTGGTCAGAACACCCATAGGGCAGATGAGTAGCGTGTTGGGAGCTTGGGGGGGGGGGAGTGAGGAAACAGGCAGAGTGCAAGATAGTAAAAGAGATAATTATAATAAACAGTTTAGGCAGTGGGTGCACTTATTAATTAAAATCAGTTTAGCCTCACTGAACTAAGCTACTAGTAGAGCTGTAAGTATGGTTGTTCAATTCATATGGAATAGAGCTTTTCTGAACTAAACTTTGCTACTACAACAGATTTTAACCACAAACAGAATTAAACACTGTAGTCATCATCTTTAAACACAGTAGTCAAAATAACAGGTATTAGAAGGGGAAAGCAGTACAGAGGGAGCAGGTTTCAGGAGTAGACCAGTGGCAGCTTAGATGAGGGCGCACGGGCCAATCAGAGAGCTTCGATTCAAGGCACCAAAAGTTTATTAAAAATAGAGCAAGCGAGGACTTCCGGTGATGTCAGCGGCCGAATGGCGACTTAGCTCTGAGCTCCGCAATGCCCGAAGAGAAATCCTGTAGCATCCATTACAAAAAGCAATGCAATCTCCAGCAAAGGCAACTCGTTCTAAGGTGCTCCACACCAGGAACCAGCAGACCCCAGTACAAAAGCTATACACCATGCTATAGCAAGAAAAAAAAGGGTTGACACAGGAGGCCGCAGGAGAAGAGGTCAGATTCGAAATCTCAGGCATGGAAGAAGTCGATTGCTCCCAGTCTGTAGCCTCAATTATGCAAACGGCCTGGACTGTTAAAAAGATTGGCACCACATTAACAGAGCTGAAGGATGACATAAACAAAATCAAACATAGAGCAGATCAAATTGAAGTGGGTCTGACCAAAGTTTCAGAACAGACCGATTGCCATGACTGATTACTGCTCTTCTTGCAGGTGAGGGAAAGAGAAATTACTAGCAAATTAGATGATCTGGAAGGAAGGAGCCACCGCCAGAACATCAGAGTTTATAGCATACCGGAGAGCTCAGAGGATGGAGAGAAAGACCCGATTGCATTCCTACAGAAGGTACTCCGAGAGGCCTTAAATCTCCCCCGAACTTCAGTTTAGCCATAGATAGGACTCATTGCTCCTTAGTTTGGGAGCCCGACCCAGATCCTTTGTAGCGAAGCTCACATTCTACAATACAAAGGAAGAAATTTTAAAACGAGCCTGGTGGAGCAAGGTGGTTATGTTTGGGGAACACCACCTACAGATAGATAATGACTACACTACCCTGGTTCAGGACAACAGAAAGGCCCTGTGGCCCATCATGAAACAGCTGTGCATGAAAAATATCAAGGCCCAGATTCTATACCTAGTGCAACTGAAAACAGAAATGGATGGGGGCATTAAAATCTATGAAGACTTGGTAGCAGCATCACAGTACCTTGAAAGCCTGGGGATTCTAGTCCCAAACCTGGTAAAAGAAAGTCTAGAAAAGGAGTTGGTTTGCTCGGTGTGGTCGGTGGCCAGAAGAGTGTCTTCAGTGTCCAGCCAGTCCGGTGAAAATTACTCCTCGACACTGCGAGCTGATATATGCACCACTTTAAAACACTACGGTTCACCAATCCAGATCGAATCCATAGTGGCGAGGGAGAAGAGAGAATGACTGGGAAGCTTGATTGGATCTCCGAGCAACACTGCAGACACGGCAGCTTGATCCCCAATTAATCAAATGAAAAGGCACTGCTTGTGACACGCCCCCCTTCACATAGAGCCCCGAACCATAGCAGCGTTCTCCAGAAGGTACTGCACTAATTTGGGCTAGTCCTAGATGGAGGAAGTCAGGGGAGTAGGCAGGAGGGGGGGGTAGAATAGAAAAGAAAAGAAACGCTAAACGGGAGATTTACTTTTTTTTGTTCTATAAATGTGGGCCCTGTCTCATCCTGGTGTTAGCGAGCCTCCTGATGTTAACGTCGGACTTTCCGAATTGGAATATGAACTGTAAGCAAGGTCGCTCAAGTCAAAAGACCTACACACCTAGGACTGGTCACTTGAATAACTTAAATGTCCAGGCCGGGATGAATTGACTCCACTCAAGGGATGGGGAAAGAGGGTGCTGAGCTGTCTTGATGCGGTCCGCAGAGAGGTGATTTAAAGGACAATATGTGATGACTTTGAAAATGAATAGAGACAGATTATGCACAGATAAGTTATTTTACAGGAATATGCTCTGGAACCAAATAAGGGGAAAAGACATGGCTGGGGGCAAAACAAATAAATGGGATGCACATTTGCAGTGGGAAGGAGAACTGAAAGGTAAAGAAATTTTAAACTATGACAGTATGTTTCTCACTGCTGCTTTAGTTTGCAGGAAAAGGGCAGACCTGAGGAGACGCATAGTAAATATGCACAGCTGGAGTTGGGTGCTAATCCTGCTGCTGATGTTAGTTATTTGCCATGGGGCAGGCTGAGACCCAGGGATGTCCCCATGGACGGGCGAAGCCCTTTGTATCACCTTGGGTGAAGTGTCCAAAAAAGGACAACACTCGATGAGGATAAGACATTCCACATTGACCTTGGAAGTTGGAGGACAAAAGGGAGGTGTTTCTCCCATCATAGAGGTTATAAAGCATTACAGGAGGGAAGACTCCTAATTAGACTACAGCTAGTTCGGGGGTATCGGCCTGAGTTAAAAGATACTCTCCACAACCATTTATGGAGGGCAAGGGGGGAAGGGAACTTGTTTTTTTTTTTTTATACTTTTGAGCAAACTTTGCTGTTACAGTTTAAATTTCCAGTACGAATGAGAGAGAGTGGAGAATGGTTACATGAGGTTATACTCCCACCTTGTGGAGAAGGTTTGAATTGTATGGTTAGACCACATAAATGTAGGTCCCAGGTTAAGAATTACTCATAGTTCAAGAAGTTATGGGAACAAGAGAGGCATAAAAATAGTTTGAAATAAAAGGCTATAGTTTTTAGAGTTAGACAAAGTAAACAATATGCAGACGCTTAAAGGAAAATAAGTAAAAAGAAAGATAAGAACAGGGGAAAGAGAGAGATGATATATAAGGGGTCGCAGAGAGCCAGGAGGCCCCCAGCAGTAATCCAACTCCCCACTAAAAAGTAAAAATGGCTACAATTAATACTAAAATACTATCTTATAATGTTAATGGGATTAATCACCCCATTAAAAGAAAATAAATATAAAAATGTATACGGAATCAGAAATGTGACATTAACTTTATACAGGAGACTCACTTGTCCCCCAGTGAAGCTCTAAAGCTTAAGACCAAGGGCTTCCTGGTCCTCTACCAGGCCTCCCTGGACAGGGGAATAAAAAGGGAGGTAGTGGTCCTCATGTCGTCAAATATTCCATTCCAGGAAGTGGAGGTAGTTGCAAATCCTGAGGCCTGATACATAATAGTGGTGGGGCAGGTACAAGATGCCTGGATATCCCTAATTAATGTATATGCTCCATTGGGGTCTCTGGCTGCCTTCTATTCTGAACTAATGCAGATGGTAGCACAGAAGGCCAAGGGGCTGGTGATCGCTGTGGGTGACTAGAATTTAATTTTAAACAGGAAAATGGACTCCACTTCGGGGATCCCCTCCCAAGCATAATAGGGTCGCAGCACAATTCACAAGATTATTAGAGGACTCATGCCTTGTGGATGTCTGGAGGGAAAAGTACCCCAGGGCAAGACAGTACATGTACTACTCCCCCAGGCACAAGATATTCTCTAGATTAGATATGTTTATAGCCTACAGAAGAGACGTTCAGCTGTTCCAATCGATGTGGGTGGGCACAGCTATTTTATCTGATCATCAGCCGATTTTTCTAGAGGTAGATTTGCAACTACCTAGGAAACCTACACACTGGAGACTAAATGTAAGTCTTTTAAGGGATGAGGCAGTCAGGAAGGAAATTGAAAAAGTAATTACACAAGACAACAGAATGAAATGACAAACCAGATATTTCACTGCATATTATGTGGTATACATTAAAAACTATGGTATGAGGAAAGCTGATTTCCCTGGCCTCCCACAAGAAACGTGAGAGGATAAAACAAATGCAGACTCTTATAGACCAGTTGAGGGCACAAGAGACACAGCAGAAAAAACAATGGAGTAAAGAAAGATACAGAAATTAAAGCAACTAAAAACAAAATCCAGCAATTAAATTCTACAGAAATGGAGAGAATCTTTATTACCTCAAGCAATCATACTACGGAGGCTTAAGTGGCAAAACAGTTAGTGTATTGTTTAAGACAAAGGGCAGCTAGAGCATCCATTACAGGGATCAGGGATCCAGTAACAGGGGAGCTAAGACACACATGGGACCAAATTACCGGCTCTTTTGACTCATATTATAAAACCTTGTATAGGGCGGGGGGAGGCCGGGGGTACCAGAGGAGGACACATCAAAATGTTTTAGTGCCTTGGGGTTGCACAGACTATGTGAGACTCAGATGCAGTCACTGGTGATCCCAATTTCCAAGGAAGAAATAGCCAGTACAATCCAGAACCTCAAATCGGGTAAGTGCCCAGGACCTGATGGGTATAGTGGGGAGTTCTACAAATCTTTTGCCCCAGGAGGAATCCCATTATTGAAGAAAGTTTTCAACTTGATATGGCTGGAAGGGGACGCAGTTCCCCCATCCTCTAACTACACCACTAAAACAGTGATACCCAAGGAGGGTAAGGACCCTAAGGAATATAATTCCTACAGGCTTATATCCCTCCTAAACGTAGACTATAAAATATTTACAGCCATACTGGCACGGAGAATGAACCCACTACTATTCCAAATTATAAAACCAGACCAAACAGGATTTATAGAGGGAAGACAGGCCCAGGAAGGGGCTAGAAGAACAATTAACATAATAGACTTGATAAATAGACACCATACCCCTGCCTGCCTTCTCGGACTTGATGCCGAGAAGGCATTTGACAGGGTCAATTGGAGGTTTCTGTTTGCGACCCTGGAGAGGTTGGGCTTCCCGAGGGCCTTTATGGATGTGGTCAAATCTTCATATGCTGCCCCACAAGTATGTGTGAGGGTTAATGGGGGCATCTCCCAAAGGTGCACATTGGGGAGAGGAACCAGTTAGGGCTGCCCAATGTCTCCATTGTTATTTGCAATATACATAGAACCCCTGGCACAGGCTATAAGGCAAGACCCAGATATACAAGGATTCAGGGCGGGGGTGACTGAACAAAAAATTTCACTATATGCAGATAATGTACCACTGTATATAACAAACCTGGAAGAGTTCCTTCCAGGGTCTGGGAGCTTCTCACAGAATTTGGCAGGTTATCAGGATACGCCATAAATAAAAATAAAACAGAAATACTCAAGTTCCACTATTCCCCATATATTAAAATAAAACAAATACTCCCAATAAGATGGGATTCCCATAAAATAAAATACCTGGGAACGCATATTACCAAAAATCTACAGCACTTGATCCCAACTAATTTTGAACCCCTTTTTAAATAAATAAAACAGGACATGCAAATGTGGGATCTACTGAATTGGCCTCTGCACTCCAGAATAGAAGCAATTTCTATGAATGCTCTGCCAAAGTTCTTGTTCCTATTTCAGTATCTGCCTATTAAAATACACTCAGAGCAATTTAAAATATGGCAGAGAGTGGTAATGAGGTTTATCTGGGGCAACAAAAAACGAAGAATAAAAAACTTGCTAATGCAAACTAATAAAAAATATGGAGGCAGAGCAGTTCCAAATTTAGAAGATTATTACCTGGCTGCACAGTTAAGATGTGCCCTCCTCTGGTTGGTGCTGAACTATGGGGCACTCTGGAAAACAATAGAAAGAGAAGAAACAAATGGTACACCCCTGGAGGCTAGGATCTTTAACCTGAAGCTGCTTTTTGAAGACAAAAAAGCTACCTTGTATTGTGTCAGGAATAGATTGGGAGCAGTGCACAGAGTCTGGGTAAAACATAAATGCCAGGGGGAGCTCTGGTTCTCAAGGTGGTTTGCCTGGGATGGGGATTTTGAGCTGGCTAGACAGGACCTCATGTTTAGAAGGTGGAGCAGACTAGGGTTGAGGACCGTGGGACAGTTCTTGAATGGGAATGTAGTTAGGGATTTTGCAGACGTAAAGGCTCAGTTTCAACTGAGACACTTGGATCACTACAGATGCCTCCAAATCAGAAACCCTTTCTTAAAAATACAAAAGAAATATGGTCCTCCACCAGAACAGTAAAATATATCTAAATAGTAAGACTGAGTCCAAAGATCCATAAAAAGTTTGTATTTTTATTTTCTCTTCACTTCACACCATATGTACAGTTGGCAATAGTTTCGTAGCTTGATGCGCCACTTCCTCAGGCCACTTATATTTGACGGTGTTGATACTAAATACAAAAAATATATTCAGCAGATTTATGATATTTCCAAAAAAAAATTTTGTTTAAGATACTGTACAGTTGTTTATGGCCAATGCTCTATTTAATCTGTTGCCAAAACTATCAAAAATGTTAAATAATTTATGTGAGGTTCACTCAATACATTTAATACTCACTATATTACTGTTATTCCATACTAGTTTTCATCAAACATTTTTTATATATATAATCAGTATTCAAAAATGACTTCACATACCTGATATTTCTGATAATCAATTTTAACTATAATGCCCTTCTTCATTCAAAATATAGGTTTCCACATTTTTCTTCATACTAGAACAAGTTTCCACGTTAACAGAACTCCATGTTTACTGGGTTAAAACAAAAATGAGTATGAAAAATAGAATTTTTTAAGTATGTGAAACTGAGCTCTAAACTCTAGAATCTTTTGAAATTGTAATGAAATGTTTAGTCCTTACTTTTTAATAAGACTTAATTGTTCGTCCTATGTTTTCTGCTGAAATATAATGGATAGCATCTATTCGTCCTCTGCTAATTATTTTAATCCCATATTGTTACTGGATTCCTGAAAAGAGAACTCCGTTACAAAAAATAACTTATAATACTTAATCACTAAAAACTTTATCAAAATCCCGCTTAGGACATTGTGACCTTAAACAGCTCTTATTCGCTCTGTGGTTGATAATGCCTTGTTATTTTACAATGGAGTTCACCTTCATGCGCTTGATTATTTCACTTCTTGCATCTGAATTTGAACTAAGGGAAAACAGAAATATTGTGCCTATTTACATGATTTTTATCTCTTACAATAGATTATATTGCCACATTACTTAATCTTTCCATGTTTCTGTATCTTGTTTAAGTTAATCTTACCTTGCTCAAACGCCATTACAGATGACCGTCTTCCCTAAGGAACTGAGCAGTCTGAGTTAAGGGTTCAATGCAGTTTAAAAAGCCCGCAAAATTGGCAGGGGGTGTTACGTCATTCATGATGCTAAATCTTTACCCACTATAGATTCAGTTACAGAGTGAAAAAGATGAATGAACTGCATGACAATCCCTGTAGCTAAGTGGAAGTATTGAGTGGGCTCACTTAGTACACACTGGGAGTCAACGGTTCGGCCCCTGCCCTCTGCTAAATGCCGAAATTTATTAATTGTTTTTTGTAGATTTATTTAGATGTCTACTACTTCTTTCAAATTAAAATAGTAAATGCTTCTATGTAGTTGTGGTACCAATGTTGACAAAACATTAGGGGTAGAGACTATTATTTCCTCCTTATAAATATCTGTGCACTTTTTAAGGAAGCATCTAAATGTTTAAACTTATGCTTAATTAAATAAATAAAGTTGCTATTTAAATTCTTATTTAGTGTACTTCTAATTCATACTTTATGACTTGTTATGATAACTTAACACCTCGCTCCGAATTCATCTCATCCTCTAGTAATATCTGTACTATTCGTAAATTCCATCCACGGTTTTTCTTTCAACCAAAGCATCTAACTAAATCATCTTATTTAAATACAATCCAAACTACACTCAACACGTATAACATGTTTTCTAAACCATTCATTCTAGCTGAATTATCTAAACTTAACATCTACACTGAAAATATATGCCTGAAACTTCAATAAACATGAATTAAAAAAAAAAATAGAGAGCAAAAGTCCAGCCTGAAGAAATCTCTGTACCTTTACTTCAGCTTCAGCTGCAGGTGGAAAGCAGGTGTGCGGCTGAGGCAAAGTAGACAGCCATGCTGCAAGGGACGGGGCAGCACATGGTCAGTGACCACTTGCCTGGCCATAGATCTTTGCTTCTTATTATTGCAGTTATTGGTCTAATCACTTTACAAACAGGGAAAAACATCTTTTTTTAAAACATTTACAAACACATGTGCCCTGCTGATCTGTACTGGGCATTTCTAAGGGATTAACGCCCGGTACAGCAGTCAACCAGAGAGCATGTTTGTCTCATGAATAATTAATTAGACTTATTACGTGCCATGTTTACTGGCCTTTTAGTAACCTTGGGTGTTTCTGATTCATACACCATAATTTTAGAGCTGTATAATGTCATTTATGCACCTTTCAGTCCCAGAGTTCCATAGCAGAACACACGTGCATTCTGTCAACAATGGAAGAGCTTAACAAGAGCATATGCTACATTATGCAGTTCTAAAATGCTCCTGCCACCAATGTGTAAATCATAAGCAACCTGAAGGCAAGTAAGGATGGAACAATAGTAGACTGTAGACTGGTATTTAAAACACAGCTTCTTCTGAAAACAAATAGATTACTTGTTCAGCATAGTTCTCCTTTAACCGCCTGATGTTATCTCAGTTGTTTAGATCTAGCCTAGTATGGTTCCTGTCCCACGTCTGTTCCTCTACAGTACATGCTGAGTCAGGAAGCAGTCTTGGAAGGTGTCCATCAGTGCCTGATTTCTGGTGTTCTGTACCACTAGGATGCTTCATTCTGCATCTTGTATATTGAAGCCTCCTAACAGGATGACTTCCTTCCAGTTGTTGCCTTTCTGAGCTCTTCGGCTTGAGCCCCATTCACCTACTCTGACTGATAGGAGGCCTGTAGATAACTTTCTAAACAGTGTAAAATGATGAGGATGAACTCCACACAAAAAAATCTTCTCAAGTTATATTTTATTCAAGTTGTATTTTATTCAGTAAACAAACAAAAAGGTTTGGAGGCTTTGTTTACAAAGTAGTTTGGAAAGTTTATCATAACTGAAAAAGGAAATAATTGTGACACTGAACCCAATGTTACCAGGGAAGTGACGTCATTTAAATACTTAATCTTGTTAAACACTGTGGCCTGATGAAGTGGCCCTGACCATGAAATGAAGCCATTGGAGGTGTATGCAACATAAATAAAATATGACTTGAGAAGATTTTTTTGTGTGGAGTTCATCCTCTTCATTTTACACTGTTTTGGAAGCATTTGGTCACACCAGGCTGACCCAAGCTATTTAATGGACTTTGTTTCTTGTTTAGAGAAGGGGCAACCTGAATTATTTACTAAGTGGGCCTGTAGATAACTCCCATAGGGAAAACCTTACCTCCATTCATCATAAGCTATGGCAATAGTGATTCCACTACAACCCCCTTCCCGGTCTGTTTACCCTCGATCACTTTTATACTTTCCCTATTGTACAGTGCACAGTAATTCTGTCACTATCATAATGTTTGAGCTGCTGTGTGCTGCAATGGCCCTGAGATCACTGACCTTATTACTAAGGCTTCTGGCATTTAATCAGACCATCCTCCAAGAACTCTGCCTGCTGCCCTTTCCCTGTTCTTCAGACAGACCTAATTTTACTTGTTACCTTTGATATGCTTCTATCTGACCCCCTCCCAATCTGTTTTAATTCTCTCTCCCTCCCTCCCTCTCTCTCTCGATTGCTGTCTCGGGTGTGTGACCTTGCCCTGTACCCCATTTGTATAACCTCCAGCTCCCTGAATGCCCCTTCTAGTAGTGGGAGAACATACTAGGCCTCTCTAAGTTGGATGTAGCCCTTAGGTGACCCTATCCCCAACTTTGTCCCCCTACTAGTTTAACTACCTGAGATGAAGGTCTCAAATCTTCAGCCCATTGCCCTTGTTCCCTCCACTGTAGAATGAAAGACATTTGGTTTAAATAGGCCTTTGTCCTACTGTAACTTCCCTCCATCTAAGTCTAGGGGTACTGGATATTATGGGGAGGGAAGGGGGCCACAGACCTGAAACACTCCATAATTCTTCTTGCTGCTAAAACATACAAAAAAAGAGGTGGCCTATCTTATTATGACATCAGATTGGACACAGCCTACCTCTTCCCCAGTGGAATCTTCCAGGCCCAGTGGCGAAGCAACAGGAACATCACCAAATTCGGATAGCGCCTACTGCTACGGTCTCCCCAAGCCGGGGGGGGGGGGTCAGACTGTTCATATATCAGAAGGCAAAGTTGCAAATGAAGCAGTTTAAAACAGAATTCATTGACATCCACTTCACTAGGTTGAGATGAAACACCGGCACAAACAATTTCTGCAAACCAAGAACTTTATTCTGGGCCTGAAAATGATTAGACCCAGACCATTTCAATCAAGCATAATTTAACTGGAATAGCTCCATGGGGCTGAGAATACGGACAGTACAAACAGCAGGTTCAGGTATTATACTTTTTCTTTTTCAATCAGTGTACAGAAAGAATTTGTTCACACAGATCTCAGAACAACGAGATCAAACTGGCTCCATAAATTGTGACAGCTTCTTCCACAGAAACCCTTTTTCACATTGCAATCTTTGTTTACATTTCCATATCCCTTACACCTCCTGATGGGGAGTGCCTTACTCCTCCCGTATCAGCTGAGTCATAAAGGCCTTGGGGAAAACTAGCAGCCTGTACCTCCGCGGTTGCTCCCAAATGGACCTCTCAAAACCATCTCCCTGAGCCAAATGGTGCACTTTAAATTAGGGCTGCTCCACATCAGCACTGGGCTGAAAAATGAAATGAATAGTGGCACCTTTCCTTCCTCAAATTGCTGTTCCCCACGGGAAAACCCTGGCCCTTGATGGGTCTGATGGACCTACCCCAGACACAGGCATGGTAGGTTCTAGGGCCTGCCCCAGACATGGGCACAACAGGCCCTATGGTGAATCCCAGACCAGAACTCTCCCAGCCCTCTGTACTTCTCCCCCAGGCAGCGTGCCACACGGGTAAGCACCCCAGAGCTGCCACCTGCAGGAGCCCTACTACAGTACTGCCACTACTGCAGCAGCACCACTGCCTGGGTACCCCTTACCTTGAATGTGGTACTGGGACCCCTACTCCTCTGAAAGATTGCTGCTGTCAGTTAATTCTTATGACTTCTGCTTCCTGCACTTCCTACCCTCCGAAGAAGATGTCTAACCTTAAACAAGGGAAAATCCCTTCCAGACCCACTTGACTGCTGCTATCTTTTACACACCCTCCCTATGGAGTACCATGCCCCAGGTCACACCGACGCTGCTGCCTGCTAGGCTGAAGGGGAGGTTCCCTTCAGAACACTGTCCCTACACTCACCGCCGACTCCTGTTCTCTTTGTTTCCTGGGCAACACCAGGGCCTTACGTGCCTTCCTTGCTGCTTCCCCTTGGTGGCAGCATGGAGTACAAGACTGGGGGGGGGCACTCTTAGACTAAACAGCACTGGGGGGAGAGGAAGGGTTCAGAAGCACAGGCTAGTAAGCTCACCTGGGGTGGAGGACTTACACTACTAAAAGACTCTCCAGTCCCAGAGGAAGTGAAACCCTTCTTTGGTGTGCCACCCTTTAAATCATTCATTGACTTGGAAGATTGTCAGCTTCCATCAGCTTCAGTGAAAAAACAAAAAAATGGTTACATGTCAAGCACACATATATACTCCACCGCTAGGAGACAATAATATTTTATTAAGCACAAAGCAACACAGTAGCACCCACCAAAGCAATGTCAACGTTTTTCATCACAGTGATGTCTTGACAAAGCGTTAGTGTGACACGAAATGTTGATGTTGCTCGGGGGGGGGGGGGTGCTACTGTGTTGTTTTATGTTTAATAAAATGATTTTGTCTCCTGGCAGTGGAGTATATCTATGTCCTTGATGTGTAGCCATTTTTTTTTTTTTTCACTGAAGTGGTTTACTTTTTGGCTCTGTCCCTGTGTACCTTGAGCCTTCCATTTTGCATCAGGTTCCTTGCCTCCTTCTTGTGTATTATGAGAACCACTGAGAAGGTATAGAAAGGCATAAGGGGGCAATACAGATAAGTATGAATAGATAGGCCATTGACAGAGCAAATGCGGATGGCACATTCATAAGGTAGAAAAAGAAATGGGCAGACTGGATGGGCCTTGCGGTCCTTATCTGTCATCAACTTCTGTGTTTCTATGTAAGGTCACAGCACTAGGCTATCCCCCGAACCTGGCCCCAGTGCCCAGAAACTGCTCCCTAGCCATTCTTATTATCCTATCCCTATCTTCTGCTGTTCTTAAAGGACCACCCACTACCCTTACTCACCTGGTCTGTGCTACAGACCACCAACTCTGTATCCCTAACAGTTGAATTCTCCACTAAAATCATCCTCTTCACATCTTATCCTTTTCTGACTGCACCCATCCCCATAGCAGGTTTTACTGCTACTGGGACCCTGGGGGCAACAGGGTGCTCTCCACTGACTGGTGGAGTAGTATGCACCACATCTCTCATGGGGGAGAAACAGTTACTTGTTCCTATCACAGAGCCCCTTCCCCCTCCTGAAGTAGCAATCCTATGGCCACCACCCTTTCCCAACACCATCCATTCCCTGTTGTAAATTCTTTTGGGATGCTGAAGGAGAGAGGTGACAGAGGACACCCCGGTCCCCACTCTGGGCCTCTCTACAATCATGCTGCAGCCAGTTTAGAGTGTACTGTAAAGCCACAAGCCTCTGGCAGGCTGTGAATCCTTCAAACCTCCACAGCGTACCCTGGAGGAGTGTGGCACTGCAGGACCTGCAACTAACTAACTCTCCCTCCGAAGACCTCCTTATCTTCTTGCTGCCCGTGGCTACTCTTGGTCCCCTCTCTGAGTTCCAGCTACAGTGAATCCTTACACAGGATGTTACTCTTCTGTATAGTGTCCTGCTATTGCCTCAAGTTGTTCTCTAACAATCCTTTAGATTTAAAATGAGTCACTGCTGCAGCCCAACTAGGGTGTTGCAAGGCTATCCCAAATACCTAGTCTCAGTCTTGAGTATAAACCACTACATGCTCAAATCCAAACAGGTTTATGCTAGACCCTTTGCTTATGCTGCCCTGCTAACACAAGCTTACTCTCTAACAATTCCTGGAATTAAATCTTGCAAAGCTCTACTCCACATAGTTTTTTTCTGTTTTCCCAGGTATTTAACAACAGACCTGGGTACAAACTGGCCCACCACAGCACCACAAATACCTCAACCAGTGCTCAGTTGTATGATATACAGTTCAATTAGAGTATCTTTGATGGATGACCCAGAATGACATGGACCAGAAGGAGAAATGAACAGAATCCCCTGCTGGACTGTAGACTACCTGTGGTCACCCCCTGTAGATACTGTCTTCCTTCGTGGTTCTCACTTTCTGGGGTCCCTTGGCCCAATGGGAATTAAATACTGAACTGCTAACACTACAGCTGCACACTAGCAGTCACTTGACTGAGCACCCCTTCTATGGTGAGGCCAAAATTGACTGAGTTCACCTACTCCTTAGATTTCCACAATGCCAGTCCTGCCTCTAGGCCACCCTTCCCACACAGACCCAGCATATCCCAGCAAAACAATTAAGTATAAAAAAAACTGGCATTAGGTTTTTATTTACTGCAGAGAAAAGAAACAGATACTTGGGCTACCTGCCAACTTTGTCTCCTCTCCCACCGCCAGTTGCTCCCAAGTGGACAGGCAGCTGATATAACACCTCTAAGGCCACCCTGCTAGTCCCTAGGTGCAGGACCACACATGGGCAAAGGTCCTTCTACTATAGAGCTCCCTCCTGGTACAACACTCTCCCCCACCTCCATTTCTGACACCCGTACAATCTCCCGTTTCAAAATCTCACTTCGGAGTCAGCTCTTTAACATGAGTAGCTGTTCCTGCCTCTAGGTGATCTAGTTCGAAATGCCCTGACAAAGCTCTCTGAGTGGCTCCTCACCTAAACTAACTGACAAAACTCTCTGAGTGGCGCCTCACCCAAACTATTCACAAATCATGTCCTTTAGCCCCAGAACTCTTTCACCTCTAGCAGTCCCTGCTCAAGACTTTTTATCCACATTACCAATGTAGGCTTGTCGCTCAATCTGTACCCATATAACTGTAATAACCTGTGATTACCATTCCTGTAACACTTAAATTGTAACTAAGTTATAACTGCCTGTATCTACCAAAACTGTAACCGCAATGATGTATGCTGTAACCGCAATATTGTAACTAAATGTTGTACTGTATTTGTCCTCTTTGTGACGAGGTACCTTTGGAAACGAGCCTCTGGCTCAAAGGTTGTAAACAGATGTACAAATAAATAAATAAATAAACCTTAGACTGCTAGCACTCCAATTGGGTGCTAGCAGTCTTGACTGAGTTCCCCCATTTAAGATGGTTCTGAGGTCAGCTGCCTTCACCTGCCCCATAGCCTCCCACACCGCACCTCAAGCCTCCTGGCCACCCTTACTACACTGACCCAGCAGAACACAGCAAAACACACAAATACAAGAATCTCACGTCACGTTTTTGTTTGCTGCAAGGAAAAACAGATACCTGGGCTCCCTGCTCCCTTTATCTCTGCTCCCACTGCCTACTGGACAGTCACTGCATATACTGGAGACAGATGTATGGATTGGCCACATCTGTGCAGACCCCAGAGCAGAGATCCACAGGCAACCAGGCTTCTCACCCAAACATGATGAAATTCTGTTGTGTCACTCTTTATGCAATTGTAAGCATGGATCAATGTGTTTACTTGTTGGGCTGGATTTGGCTGTTTGAGGTCCAGTGTTCCCAACATGTTTATGAGCTTGCACTTAAACCATTCAGGATTGAGATCATCTTGATGGTGATTTGCTCTATTTTATTTTAATTCCCAGCAGTAACAGTAGCTTTTCGATAATCTTACTTGGTCTGAATGGATCTGTTTTGGCACACCACAGCACATAAAGAACATTTTCATTCACATTTTAGCTACCGTGGTGGCTTTTTGATCTTTTCTAGAGAATGCTTGTGCATTATTGCTGTAGTGGTTGGTCACCAACAGCACATTGCTGATATTCTGGCTGTCAGACTCAAGGCCGAGAAGGTCAATTCTTACAAGCTGCATGGGTCGACTTCTCGCTTTGCCATCATAGGGGCTACCCTATATGGTAGAGCCTTCCTTTGTACACAACAGTTTTACTGCTTGCAGTATTTCTTCATCTCAGTACCCATTCAGTGCCAGTAAAAATGAGCTCTGGCCAGATCCAGGGTTTGGTAACTTCCTTAGTGTCCCATGGCATAATGTAGAGTGAATGACGGTTTTCCAGTATTTGGTGGGCAACAGGAGTTGTTGCTAATGAAACCTAGTGTGTCCTTCTGTTTTTTGATAAAGGAGTTGGTACTTCAGTGTCAATTAAGACCATTCTTGAAGGAGTAATGGTGTGTCTAAATGACTGGGTATCTCTTTAGTGGTATTCCCATCCATTTTTCATGGCAATGATGACATCTCTGAAACACTGTTTATTTCTCTGTTCTGTCATCCGGTTCTCCTGGTTTGGCAATGAAGACATGTCCAGTGCTATGAAAATGCAGTAGGCATGAGGGAGACAATTGGCAGATGCTCCTTCGGTGTCCACAAGTCTATTTGGATTGACAGGCATGACTTGCTCATACATGTCATATTGTTAACATATATTTATAGTGGATTCAGACATGCAAATCAATTCCTCAGCATCCTGAAGATTAGTCTGTGGTCTCTGATATGGCATGTGCATCTGTATGGTTGAGTTTTAGGCAAGTTCCATGCAGTAATCATAAGAGAAAGAGTTGACAGTTAGTGGTGTCCAGCTGCATCATGTTTTGTGGTGGTCTTTACATGTTATTGGGCACTGCCTTCCACTCTTTTTGCCGCTACACTCTTGACTGCCCCCCCCTCACACTCATCACTGCTTTATGTACTGGTCTCTCTCCTTTCTCTGGAGGACAGGCGTCAACTTTGTGAGCAAATTCTGGTTCAGCTCTCTCCCCTCCTACTGTTCTGCCTCTCTTTCCTGTCTCCTCCACTCCCACGCCCTCAGAAGCTCCAATGATCATACCCTTGTAGTCCCCCATGTCTCCAAGACCATCAGTCAAGCTGCTTTCAGCCACCGTTCCCCTAAAATCTAGAACTCCCTCCCTCCCTCATGCCATCCAATTTGCCCCTTCCCCTTGGGCCCTCTCCAACCTCCTCAGAAGCCTTACTTCCCCCTCCTGAAATTGTTCCTAATTCCTCACTCCTCCTCGATTACTCCCTGCTCTGCCTCTCCTGTTCCTCCTCTGACTACACATTTTCAAGTGTTATATCATTGTTTCTAGGCACTTGTGCTCCGACCGCTCTGCATTTTTATGGCTACTGTATCTCTATATTATCTAGTTTATCATGTCACGTACTGCACCTATCCCATTGTATCTTGCACTTGAGTGCTTTTTCTGCTCAGTATTGGACTGCCAACTTGTAACTACATTTTTGCTCTCAAGCTATCATGCTTTATTTTTTAACTGTATTTGTGCTCTCGAGCTAGCATGCCTTATGTTACCATTCCCCCCCTTCCTCCAAGATGCATCTGGAAATGAGCTGACAGCTCAGTATGCCTTTCCTGGTGAAACTTTTAAATAAATAAATAAAAAATGTTAAGGGGTTGTGGTCTGTCTTAATGATGATCCAAGCATCATACAAATAATGTATTTGGGAACTGATCCACAACAGCTCACTTGAATGCCAGAAATTCAAGTCTGTGATTTTGATAGTACTTCTCAGATTGGGACAGGTTTCTGCTTCCAAAGGCCACTGGTTTCAGGCCCTTAGGATTCTGTTGATAAACTACCCCTTCCAGGCCACTCAGACTGGCATCAGCGTGTAAGGTACTGTATATGCTTTGGCTGGATCAGCATATGCAAGGATTGGGTATGGGTCAGCCAATAAATGATCTCCCTGAAGGCCCTCTCACAAGGTCCATTCCATCAGGGTCTAAACAGGTCATACACTTTATAGAAACACTTAGGTTCAGTGTTTTTATTAGGTGCTTGCTTCTGTTGGTTATCTGCAGGGTAAACCCTGAGTCAAGTTCATCAGTGGATACTAGTAAGAGCTTCACAACCCAAGGAATCGATGTAGGTCTTTCAAATTCTTAGGTCTAAGACTGGTGGTGAGGGCTTCCACCTTGCTTGGGTCAGTACAAATGCCATCCTCTGAGACAATGTACACAACATATTTTATTGAAGTCTGGAAGAATTGGCGTTTGTCAAGAGAGTTTGAGCCTGAACTCTTCCAATCAACCCAGGTAGTTGAGCCTCAGGCTCTTCATGGCTTTGTCTGAATACAGTTACATTGTTTAGATATACCAGGCACACAAGTAAGTTTGTATCCCTAATTGTTTGCTCCATTAAATACTGAAAGGAAGCATGGATACCAGAAGTTACTTGCCGCATTCTGAGGAATTTGTAGAAGCCAAGTGAGCAGATGAAAGCTGTCTTCTCATAGTCTTCCTTGCCTATAGGTATTTGGTAATACCCACTGCAGAGATCAAGTATGGAGAATCACTTGCTTCCATTTAGGCAGTCCAGGGCACCCTGCACCCTTGGCATTGTGTATTCATCTGGGATCAATTTCTTGTTGAATATTCTGTAGTCCACACATATTTGCATACTCCCATTCTTCTTCCTGACAACAGCAATTGTTGAGGTGTATAGATTACTTGATTCCTTAATGATCCAAGCAGCCAACAGCTCCTGGAGGTGGCATCTTACATCATCATCAATGTCAGCCGATGCCAACCTTGGAGTCCTCTCCCAAAATGGTCTGTCACCATGTAGTCTGATAGTATTTCTCCCCCGGGACATATCCAGCATCCCACTCATGTAGGGGGAAGACTATAGTGTCAGTGGCTCAGCAGATTGCACACTCACCTCTGAGACTGGAAGATAAGAAGACTGTGGGTTCTATCCCCACACAAGGCACTTGGGTTAAATCCCAATACTGACACTGTAGTGCAGCATGGGGGGGTGCTGCATTTCTGAGGTGCCGTTTTTCAGATAAGACATTAAACCAAGGTCCCGTCTGCCTCTTCTGGTGGTTGTTCAGGTGGACGTTAAAGATGCCATGGCACTTCTTGGAAGGAGTAGGGGAATTTTTATTATAACTTCAAAAACACAAATGTATACAAATCGTGTTAATTCACACAAATAAAATAAAAACAAAAGTATGTACATCAAAGTAAATAAGTATTTCCACCATACAGTTATTAGAACATGTAAATTATATTAAACAACCAAATATTAACTAAAGAGTAAAATAAAACATACCTCCTTCCCTACTAAACAGTAAGGGAATTTGTATTATGACTTCAAAAACAATGTATACAAAATAGTGTTAATCTACACCATGACAATAAGAAACAAATTAAATACATCAAAGCAAATAGGTATTTCCGTCATACAGTGATTAGAATGTGTAAAAAAAAAAAAAAAATATACAAACAAATATCAAATAAATAGGAAAACCAAAACTATCCCCCCTTCTAAAGAGTAGGGGAATGTCTATAGTAACTTGAAAGCAAAATAAACATTGGTATCACAACAGTTATAGGACCATACATTTTGCATACCTACATCCTACAGGTCATACTAGAAAGAGTAAATGTATAAAAGTAGTGTGACTTCACACTAAGTCCTAAAAAAAAGAAACAAAAAGTATTTCATCCTCTGTAAAACTGTAAACAAATAAGTATGCATGCATACATCCCAAACTAAAAAAGTAAACGCATTCTAAGTGATACCACATATTAATTTATACCAGTCCAAAAAACTCCCTCCTCTGTAAGGGTAGGGCCCTTTTTCCTCTGAAGGAGAAAATAAATGATATGAAACCGTATCTGAACTCTAATAATTTACTCTGTGTTCATGGCAAAAACAGTTGTAAATCATACCTGTTTCCTGACTTTCTGGAGAGTCATGGGATCCAATCTATACTCTCCCACCATAACTGGAAAACTGTAGGGGAAACCAAGTGATGTTCATGAGACTTGCATTTCCTAATAGCAGTGTCTATCATAAAAAGACAATTGTTCTTCAGTAAAAGAAAGTTGTTGAATTGTAAGTCTGCAGCAGACAAACCACATATAAAATTTAAAACAAACCAAAAATAACCATGACGTCATCCTATCATGTTTAGTTCAACGAAAAGGCAAAATCCCTAAGCATAAAATATCCAAGGTTAAATTATAAAAGGGGAATGTGGGCCATTTGTTCTGCAAAGTATGCCAACATTTTTTAACAAAGGGGCAATCTAAAAATTGGTAGTTTCATTGTTTCTATAGACTGAAAACATAGTTCTAGGGTAATATCTTTCTTCAATCCCTTTATGCTTTACAATACCCTTAACATTCAATTTGCCATGAAGGGAGAGCCCCATAACATCCCACATATGAGGAGGTATGCGAGAAGATACCATCATTTTACTGATCCAGGATTTCTCTGTACAACTCCTGGCATCAAAATGAACAGAATTTGGAAAAAAATGTATGTAAAACATGATCATATAGTTCTTTCCTACTAGAGCTAGTCACTTGCACTCTGGTTAATCCCCATTGTTTAATTTTACTAAAACAAACTTTAAATGTATCCAGAAGGCCTTGTAAAAATTTTTGTTGAGGAATGCCTGTATGAAACGGCTATGTTGGCAAAATCCTTGCCAAAGGGTCTATAACCCAGGACGCCCAAACTTTATTGTGTGAAACCAAAATTGGTCGTAGATTGGCATTAAAAAATATGTAGAAAAAAATACAATAGGGTTAACCATTTTTAGCTCTCTTTGTTGCTTATCTCAAAATAGCAGACACCTTTTAATAGGGTTAAGCCTGCTCCCCCACATACCAGAAAAAAACAGCTGTACATTTTTGTTTCTAATTGTGAAGGCAAACTATATACTGCACTAAGATAAAGAAATATAGGCAATGAAAAGGTTTTAACTATAAACACCGTTTTCAATTTTAACATTCTCCACTTGTTCCAAAATGTTACTTTGTTTTGTGCCAACTATAATTTGGAGCTCCAGTTTTGAAGGGCTAAGTCTTCCTTCCCAAATTGTCTGCCTGAAATGGTGCAACAGTCATGAACTACCGGTATGTTAATTATTTGGGACTCAGTAATAGAAACATCCCCTACTGGGAGGCATTTGTTTTTATCATAATTCACCTGCACTCCGGTGACAGCCGAAAAATCATTCAGCATATGTCCTACCTGCATTACAGAGACCATGTCTCCTACTATAAAACAGGTGTCATCTGCATAAGCATTACTTTTAATTTCCACATCTGTACTGGAAAAGGATAATCCTTATATTCTATCAGTGTTATTAATATGCCATATCAATGGGTCTAATGTACATACATACAGTGAAGGACTAAGCGGGCAACCCTGTCTAACTCCTCTGGTAATTGTACAGTGTTGACCTGTCCAACCATTAAAATAGGCTTGTGCAGTTGCAGTACAATAACATGTTCATATCCATCTAATAAAGGTTGCAGGTATCCCATACCCCCCTCCAGCACTCCTAAAGATTTACGTGGGAAATGTTATCAAAGGCTTTGGCCTGGTCAATACTCAACACAAATCTTGTAAGTTCCCTCGTGTGGTCTCTAGACATGATTTCCCTCAATAAGAGGAGAATATCTGTTATTTTATGGTCTGGGATTGCACATGTTTGGGATGGGTGAATAAGGTCTTCAGCACAATACCAAAGTCTATTATTTAAAATTTTTGTGAGAAGTTTAAAGTCTGTATTTAGTAGGATAATAGGCCTCCAATTATGTAAAATGGACCTGTCTCCTGCTTTATACATAAGTATAACCAAACCCATACCCATAGAATCTGGTAAGTCCCCTGTAGACAAAATATGATGTAACAGTTCCAAATATTCAGTAGCTAAAACCTCAAAAATTAATTTGTAAATCTCATAGGGTAGTCCATCCTTCCCTTGGGCAGACTCATCTTTTACTTGAGATAGGGTGGTGAATAATTCCTGCAGCATGATAGGGGAAATCAGAGCAGCAGCATCTTGTAGTGAAATCTGAGGTAGCCTACAGTCTGTAAGCCATGTTGTATATGATATTGTGGGCGGTGTGATCCCAGAAAAAAGGGATGAAATATATTTATCTGCTTCTTGTAAAATATCCTTTTTCATGGTTCACACTGTACCCTGATCATTTGTAAGATGTGCTATATGTTTTTGTTGATGTTGCACTAAGCAGAATTGATAATGGTTGACAAAATCCTGTTTCCCTTGGGTCCCAAACCTTTGCCCTTGTTCTAATAACTTTAATTTATTATATTGTAAATCAGTCAATTTAGTTTTAATGTCTGTTAAGTCTGTGAGTACTGCACCATGCCCTTGGGCTGCCTGAGATAAAAGGTCCTGGAATTGTTCCCTATAGTTATTGTAACGATCCGATTTATGCTTCCCATTGATTCTGCCTATCTGTTTAAAAGTAGTCCTGTATGTTCTGTTTGGTATCTTCCCACCATAGTTGGGAGGTGTCATGTAAGCATTTCACAGATTTCCTGGCTTCTGAATGGGGGGAAAAAATACTCCTCTACTTTCGGTATGGATAAAAGTTCTAAATTTAAGCGCCAATACTCCATGGTGCATGCCATCATAGTTTGAAACCGTTAATTCCAATAAGGCATGATCCGAAGATATCACTGGTGTAGTAGTGGTAATATTTATTCCTAAAGAGGAAGAAATTGATTCTGGTAGCCAAGGTCCCCTCAAAAAAGGTTTTTTGGTTGTCCCATCTCGCTCAAAGGCATCCACCAAACCAGTCTGAGATATGAGCATATTCAGACAATTAGCATCACAATGTAAGTAAGCAATAAGGCACAAAGGGGTGTGTGTAAACCATATTTTACAGCATGGCTAGGGGCATAGTAAGGCACGAGGCTGAAGGTGAAGTGACTTCAGCTTCTGGCTGTGCTGTAAAATATAGTTTACTCTGTCAGTGCCTATATTGCTACTATAAGTACTCCGACTATTGGGAAAAGCATGTTTATGTAACCCCCACCCAGGTGTGCTGTTTCTATCTGACAGCTCTACCTGGTGGGCTGGGTTCGGGGAGGAATATGTCACTCGGCACATTGGCTAGGTTTGGCTACTCTGCACAGGGGCACCCAAGTAACTCCGGCAAAAGAAAGCAATAACTGTAATGTCCAATACCAGAAGTGGAATTCTAAAGTGTGGCTTTTATTCACATCTAACAGAATAAACAAAGCATAGATAGACCCCCACAGGGCTACACTCCAGGTAATGCAGATTTAAGGAGACCAGAATACATCCTCATCACTTTAGCCCTCAGGCTCTGAAACACACTGGGCACACAGCCCGAACTTGTACGCTGCTATGGGTTTTCCCTGGCTTGGTTCCCTTGCCAGCCACTTGGACACTTTCCATATAGCATGAAAACATTTACTGGTGGCTCCCTAAACCACCTATGAGCACTTCTGCTCCATAAAGGAATCTTCCTCATCAATCCCATGTCTGGGTACTTTCCTCAGGCACTGGCCAAGCACCTGAGAGAAAGCAACAGGTGACCCAGAGCAAATCTGTTGAATTTGGTTACTACTGATGGGGGAAGGGGTCTCCCACCTCTCGCTGCCATAATTCATACCCGGCCATTTCTCTGGACTGTAACACCTCATCCTTTAAAAGACTTTGCTGTGTAGATTCTTTTCAAATGTATGCCACATTCAATCTACTGTCTTTACATCCCATATGTGCTGAACTTGAACATACTTAATAAGAGGCTGTGTCCATTACTCTAGACCCCCCACAGAGTTAAGCAGTCCAATCCCCACATCTTCAAACTGTACTTGACTGTCTTTTCCTGACCCCACAGTAACAGTCCCTTTAGTTTCGTCTTGATTCAGATGCAAAAACATGGCCCTTTAGCAGAGCGAACTAATTCCTTGGTTGCAGGTGACCCACAGGCATTTTCTCCTCAAATAACTCTCGTCCAGAGCTTCTGGTGCCTCAGCACAAACTTAGATCAGGCAGCTTCTTTTCCCTAGCCGGACCGGGGGGGTTGCCCCTGGAAGAAGGCTGATTCCTTCCCCCCATCCTGCAGGGATGGGGCCCTGAACCACTGAAAGCGGTCTCCACCACTTCAATGAGCTACTCTTGTGTTCCTCTTCAGGTGAGAACACACACCTACAACAAAAAAATAGCTCTTTGACAGAGCTTAGAGCTCTGAGGGCCTGCTTACAGCAGAGCACCTCTACTACTGAATGCACAGACTCTACTGAACTCTACAGAATGACTTCAAATTCCCCAACGTTCTACTCTAACCTTCAACTGCAACATTCCAGTGTGGCTTATGCAGCTGTGACAGTTCTAAATGACGTCATCCCTCAGTCTCAGCTGAGACTGAGAACAGGGTGAGACAGTGTGAAATCCATTTAGCTGGAATTTCACAAGCTGCCTTCCCTGCCGACCACTAGGTCTTACTGGGATTCTAGTAACCCCGGGTAACAGGGGGGTTATATTTATATGTAGAAAAAATATATTTACTTGTGTGCATTTGTGATAAAATGGTCCTTCCTCCCACTGCAAGTGATGTCATTGATGATATCATTGTATTATTGTCTACTTTCTTCTTCCTGTTTTTTTTTTTTTTCTCTGTTGTTCTCCACATTGAACATATGTAATGTTTATCATGGACTATTTATCACGGAATACATGGATTCAAAATTCTGCTCAGTTCCACTGGCAGAATGTTTCTCTCCCAACACATTGTACACACAGACAACAAAGGCCTTTGTTATAGCCAGAGACTCTGTTATCTCACTGTCAGGGCAAGAAGAAGAGAGTCCCCTGATAAGCAGATAAAGATAGAAGGGGGATTTTTCACTGTCAGCAAAGAAACAGTTGTAGTGAAAACTATAAACAATACTTACTGTTTCTAATTCGTTTATGTACATAAGGAAAGTGTGATAATCAGGGAAACAACATTTAATTCATTTGTTTTATTTTTATGTAAGGTAGTTTTAATTTTAGGGCCCAGTTGAAGTTTTTTTTACACTGTAAAGGTTGCAGCCATGTTTGTGTTGGAAGGTCGGTTCTGGCAGTATAATGCTTGTGTTCCAAATGCCCATTGATCTGTGTTTTAGACTCTTCACTGCTGAGCTGTCCTTTTTTTAACCATGTGTCAACCATATTTTAAACATAAATAAGAGCCAATCAGAGTACATGGTTTTACCCTGCCATTTTATAAATGTTACTAGTCTTCAAATCCCTATCTTTAAGGTATCTACTGCAATTAAAATCTCCACCTAAGAAAACATATTTGGCAGTGAATAGGCATGGCTGTATTAAATGAAGCAATTCAATTCTACTAGCTTTGGATTGTGGAGCATACACATTAACAAATCTAAAGTGCATATCATAAAGAGATAATAATAATAAACTTTATTTGATATAGTGCCTTTTGAATATCAAGGCGCTGCACAATTAGATAAAATTCAGAAAATACAATAAATACAAATAAAATCAGAGAAATCTGGGATAGGCTTTACTCCATAAAAATGTCTTCAATGCCTGCTTAAAGCACCCCACTGTCCTGCACTCCTGTAGCTGACAGGGCAGAGAATTCCAGAGGGTAGGGGCAACAAACCCAAAGGCACGAGCCCCAGATGACTTTAAACTAACCCTCAGAATCTCCAGCAACCCCTCATCAGCCGAGCGGAGCTGTCACAAAGGGGTGTAGGGAACCAGAAGCTCTTTCAAGTAGTCTGGACCCTGTCTGTGTAGGGTTTTGTAAGTTAATAAACCTACCTTGAAGGTGATCCGCCACTGAACAGGCAGCCAGTGCAGATCGTGCAGCACTGGGGTAATGTGAGTTCTCCTAGGTACCCCAGTCAATAAACGTGCAGCAGCGTTCTGCATTAGCTGCAGGCAGCAGATATCAACCCTAGGAAGCCCTAGGTAAAGGGAGTTACAGTAGTCAAGGCGCAATGTCACAAAGGCGTGGACCAAAACAGGCAGGTTGCTGGACAGAACGAGGTGCTTGATCCTAGCAATGTTCCTAAGATGGTAAAAGACCAGCTTGACAACTGCCGACACCTGATGATGAAGGGTCAGCCCATCATCAAGCACCACTCCCAGGTCATGCACCCACTCAGTGGTAAGAATCTGAGGCCCCCCCCAGTACTAAACCAGAGGGGAGATCAGTCCTCAACCCCTCTGTCCTATGACCCTGGTCCACCACCAAAACCTCAGTCTTTCCTGTGTTCAACTTTAAACTGCTAGAACTCATCCAATCTTGGATTTCCATGAGGTAGCTGTTCAGTACTAAGATAGCGCTAACCTGGTCAGGGGCAAAAGACAGGTAGAGCTGGGTATCATCAGCATAGCAGTGAAACCTCAGCCCATACCGTCTTACAATGTCTCCGAGGGGCAGCATGTACACTGTGAATAGCATGGGAGACAGCACCGAGCCCTGGGGTACTCTGCAAGGCAGAGAGAAAGACTCTGAAGAAAATATTCCCAAGACCACTCTCTGAGTTCTACCAGCGAGGAAAGATGTAAACCATCTGAGTACTGTCCCCGACAGTCCACAGATGAACCTCAGGTGCTCGAGCAGAACCCCATGATCCACAGTGTCAAAAGCTGATGACAAATCAAGGAGTACCAAGATGGAATGGTTTCTCCAATCTCTCACCATCAGGAGATCACTGAGCATCCGAACCAGAGCAGTCTCAGTCCTATGCCTCCTATGAAAACCCGATTGGAGAGGTTTGTATAAATTATGGATGGTTAAATGATTCTCCAGTTGAGCTACCACAACTTTCTCAATAACGTTTCCCACAAAAGGAAGGTTAGAGATAGGTCTGTAGTTCGCTAGGTTCTCTGGGTCCAAAGAAGCTTTCTTCAGGAGGGGTGTCACCACCGCCTCCTTCAGGGAGCTAGGAAACTCATCCGATTCCAAACAGCACTGGACAATCTGAGCTAAGACCGGGCTGATGACATCAGTACAACCCAAAATCAGGGATGTAGGGCCCGATCTAAACTACAGCATGTGGGACACATCCCCTGGATGAACCTTATAATATCAACAAACTCCGGCAGATCAAAGGTACTCCAGGAAACTTCGGGGTCTGTGACCAAGCACCAACCAACAGCATCTCCCATACAGCGAGGCTGATGGCACTCCTGCCTGATGTCAGCCACCTTATTCGAAAAGAATCAAGTGATCTCATCACACTCAATTTGTGAAAAAGCTTGATGGAACTGCAGACAGGCTGGGTTGCACAGCCCGGTCCACAGTTTGGAAGAGTTGAGCCAGTCGGTTCCGTGCAACAGCAGTTTCCCTGGACAGGAATTCTGCCTTCTTACGAGAAATTTCTGTTTGATAGATTTTATAATGCTCTAACAAAATAAGGTGGTTGGCATCCAAGGCAGACCTCTGCCAACGACGCTCCAACCTACGCCCCAACCTCCGCGACTCCCTCAGAGACCCATCAAACCATGGGGCCCCGGGGCGAAGCGGAAGGGGGAAAACTCAGACAGGAGCAATCAGATCAAGAGCTGAGGAAATGGTCCTGTTATAGTCTGTAACTAACAGCTTGGGATCTGTGCTGATCTCGCCAACCACTGAGAGGTCAGTCACCGCCACCAGGTCTTCAGGGACAACATCCTGCAAAGGGAGATAACTGACCATCTCCATAGGGGCTGACCTACCCAGGGGGGCAGAAAAATTGAACCCAATGGTGTAGTGATCGGACCAACTGACAGGTTCCACCACCAAGTCGGAGGCCTCGATCCCCAGGAGGAAGACCAAATCAAGAGAGTGACCGCCATTGTGAGTAACTGAGGAAACAACCTGTGTGAAGATAGATCTAACAAAAAGGCTTTCCTTGGGAAATATATCTAAAGTCTGGGAAACTCTAGCAGTAGGATTATTTATACAAATTCCTAATCCACTACAAGGATATTCCCCAACAGACCAATAGGTCGTCCCCCATTTCCAGCCTAGAGTAGCCTGTTACCGATCATGTCGAGTGTGGAGTCTAGTATCTTGTAAAAACACTACATCCTGGAAGGATGTTTCAAACAAGGCATATGTAAGTAGCCTTTTCCTCTCAGACTGAATATTGTTTGTATTCAAGGAAGCTACCGTAATATCATAAAACCCACTCGACATATAGGAAAGGAGAGTCAATGTTAACACAAAAAAATTCCACACATTCTACAATTTATCATTTTTTCCTAACCAAATTTACTGGATCCCAGTCTAGTTTTCCTAGACACAGGGTTTGAGTCATCCATTACATGTTCAATATCTGAAACGCCTTCAGCTGCTTACTATAGAACCCCATTGAGCTTCACCATGAACCATATGGGGAAACCTTGTCATTTGAATGTGTGTCTGTATGTGGGGGTCCAGGCGTAGGTTGCAGGATCCTCTTGGTGTACTGGCCACTGGGACAAGAGGGGGGTTTTCTGCAGGAAATCATGGAGTTCATCGCTGAGAGGATGTTGGAGTCATCCAGATGGCTTATTCTGGAAGACATCAATGCCTCAGTCGATGATGAACTGTCGCATTTTTGAAGAGATTTCCTCCAGTTGATGGAATCACTGAGCCTAGCACAAGTGGTTACTTCTGCGACTCACTAGCATGGCCACATCTTGGACCTGATTTTCTCCCTGGGGCTCGAGGTAAATAACCTTGAGATTGATTCAATTAGTTGGTCGGATCATTACACAGTGTTGTTTTCCTTCGAGGCCCCCTCCTGCCGTTCTCCCTCTATGGAGATAATAAAGTACCATCCTTTGAATGAGATAGGAAATTATTTTTTACATAGTCAATTGCTGTTGCAGTTTCCTTTCCATGCCAGTTATATATTCTGATGTGTGTTAACCAATTTTTGATAAATAAACAATCTAGCTTTGGGATGTCCTTGGATTTACATCGAGTTCCACTCTACTCACCAGCTTCTTCTCTTTCTTTTAATATTGGTAAGACATTCTATGACATCATGACATCAATACCACTGTTCCATACTATTCATATGAATGGCCTGAAATGTTGTTATTGATCTAACAGAATGTTCAGGCAATATGAAAAGAGATAGAGCAGCAACTGCTGAGGAGAGACGGACTAAGGGTTGCTACAAAAGCAACAAAATTAGGTTATTAATTGAACAAGAAATGTCAAAAACATATTAGAACATTGAGTTGACACTGAAAGGACAACTGGAGGACATCTAGAGGTGTAAAAACTATTTCCTATCACCTTTAAAAGGGATTGGTCCAGAGGGACTATTGGTGATGCTGAACATCTTGGAGATGATGGCAGCATGTGAGATGGGATTGGAGAATGCGGTCCCTACCTATAACAGGGTGGTGGCTGAGGCCTTCGATTCTGTAGCACCAATCCATGTATGACCCTGGATCTCACTCATAGGATCCCCACAGTTTGATGGAAAGCTTAGGGAGTTGAAGACCAAGGGCTGGAGGTTAGAGCACTGCTGGAGAAGGTCTAAGGCTGAGGAGAACAAACTGGTTTTGAGAATTCATCATGAATATCAAAGGGTAGTCTCACGTAAGAAGGCAGCATTCCTGTCCAGTGAGACTGCAGCTGGGAAAAATCAACCAGCTCAGCTTTTGTCTACTGTGGACAGGTTGTTACATCCAGCCTGTCTTCAGCTGGTGAGAGCATTATCCGCAATTAGGTGTGAAGAGTTTGCTCGATTGTTCTTGGACAGAGTGTCCTCCATTCATGCTGGGATCTCTCCAGATGGACTGTTGTGACTTGGCTGAGTTGGGCAGGGATATTATGAATGCACTCAGTGGTCCTTTGCGGAGTTTCGGCAAACCTTGATGGATGAGGTTTGAGAGGTGATTTCGGAGCTGCGGCCCACATTTTGTGAACTCAACCCAGATCCCACACATCTAGTGAGCTGCATGCGGTCTTTGGAGTTGGTGTTCCCTGGAATAATCTGGTGCTGCCTGTCAGAGGGAGTCTTTCCAGCAGCACTGAAAGATGCACTGGTTCAACCCCTCTTGAAGAAACCAGCTTTGGATCCAGATGTTCTAGCAAATTATCGCCCACTCTCTAACCTGCCTTTTTTAGGAAAGGTTGTCAAGAAGGTTGTGACAAGGCAGCTTGGGGCACACCTCTCAGCCCATGACATCTATGAACCCCTCCAATATGGTTTCAGATCTGGGCATAACACTGAGACAGTATTAGTCAGATTGCATAATGACCTACTCAGGGCAAGAGACAAGGGGGAGAGGGCAATTCTTGTTTTCCTTGATCTCTCTTCAGCATTTGACACTATGGACCATGGGCTGTTGTTGGATTGTCTGAGGGAGCACATAGGACTCAGCGGCACTGTCATCCCCTGGTTTGAATCCTACCTCTGAGCAGGACGCAGAGGGTGGTAATGGATACTTTCTCATCATCCCTGATGCCCCTGCCTTGCAGTGTGCCCCAAGGTTCAGTCCTCTCACAAATGTTGTTTACAGTATATGTGCTGCCCCTGGGAAGGGTCATTGGACAATACAATTTGGGTTTTCACTGCTATGCAGATGATACTCAGTTGTAGTTATCTTTTGCACCAGGGACACCAGATGCTGTTGATGTGCTAAACTTATGCCTAGCTGATATCCAGAAATGGATGGAATCTAGTTAGCTGAAGCTTAACCTGGATAAGACTGAGGTATTGGTGATTGAGCTGGGTCAGAAGGGGGAGGCGGAGGTAGCCATGGAAGAGATGGGACTTCAGCTCAGGTCGCCAGGCTGTTGGTCTCTGCTAAGGTGAAAAATATGTGGGTGAGTTCTGGCAAATGGCTGACACTGGAGGCTCAGGTGTCAGCTGTAGTTAAGAGCAGCTTTTACTATTTGAGGATAAAGTCCCTTATCCCTCCTGAAGATCTGCTGACTCTAGTGCATGTGTTCATGATGACATCTAGGCTCAATTACTGTAATGTGCTCTACCTCAGGGTTAGTGGTGGTGCCTTACAACGCTTGCAACTGGTGCAGAGCACAGCTGCCAGGTTGCTGACAGGCCCGCCAAGGTCTAGTCACATGACCCCCATACTGTGTGATCTGCACTTGCTGCCTGTGAAGTAGCAAGTTACCTTCAAGGTTGGTCTTCTAACCTATAAAGCCCTACATGGGTTGGGCCCTGACTACCTGTTGCAGCTCCTGCATCCTGTATCCTGTCCAGTCCCTGTGCCCCCTTTACTCCTCATCTAAGGGCTTCCTTTCAGTCCTGAAGGACCAGTTTAAGTCACCCAGAGGCTTCATCTTTGAGGTGGCTGGCCCTCCAGTATGGAGTGCACTACCCAGGGGACTGAGGGAGGCCCTCAGTGGAGGCCTTTAAAAGGGGATTGAAAATCTTCCTGTTTAACCAGGCCTTTGGGGACTAAAGATGCATTATTTTATCCCTTTGCTGCTGTGTACATATATTTTTGTACTTTATTTAGGCTGTTTCTGATGCTTTTTTAATCTATTTATTACCTATCACTTTATATGGTGCTCTGAATCTTTGGGGAAGGGCTCCTTATAAATACAGCTACTTCTACTATCCTGGAGACCATTACCCTCCAGACAGTCCACAAAGTCTGCTCTGATCAGCGATTCCATTGACTTCCCTACTATAGAGATAAGACTGACAGGTCTGTAGTTTCCTGCTTGTTTCTTTTCCCCTCCTTTTTGGAGCAGAACCACATCCACCACCCTCCAGTCTCTTGGGACAACCTCTGTTTGAAGTGAGTTATTGAATAGGGTTGACAGAGGTTTACCTAGTTCACCTGCCAATTCTCTGAGCACTCATGGATGTAACCCATCTGGGCCTGGAACCTTGTCTGTCTTGAGGGCTACCAGACCTTTTTGTGCCATATACCTAGTAAATGTTAGTTTCTCCATCTCTGGAACCCATGGTTAGCCTCTGATGATGTGCAGCATTGGTGCCTATAGAACGTGGACAGCCCCATCACTCCTCAGTTCTTTCTCCCACTGTTGACTGCTCATCAGACCTGCAGAGAAACAACACTATTGATTTTCAACTTTATTATTTCCTAAACTCTGTATATTTCATTTGTCATCATCATTTATTTAGGTTTTTTTCACCTACGGTTACAGGATCTATAAGAATATGACTAACACAGTTTGTGTGTACTGTTTGGGCCTCTCCCCACAATGTGAGGGCCTGTGATATTTGCCAGAGATTCAACCAGACCACAAGGAGACGCTGAAAGAAGGCTTTAGAAACCTTCATTGCCATAAAGGGCATGGAAACTGCTGACAGGGCCGCTGGCTCCAAGCTGATTTCTCCCTCTGACATGATGGCCACTGGTGGAAAGCCTCCTTGGTGTTCAGCGAATCTTTCACTGACGCAGTCGTCAAGGTCAAAGGAAAAAGAAAATGAAAACTTGTCAAAGTCTTCCTCTTCCAGCCATCACTACAAGCATAAAGACAAAGCTCCTGTTTCCCTGGTGAGGTTGAGATCTCCATGAAAGGAGGCTAAGTCCTTGCTATCATCTGCTCTGGCATTGATGACAGCAGCTCCCCCGACTGTTGATGAGATGCCAAGGTTGGGATCTGGTTCTGGTGCTGTTAAACCTACTACAGGAGGCTTGCAGCCTACATCATCAGCTACTACCCTGTTGATGATGGTAGTCCTGTGCCCCTTGCAGGGTACCATCTACTCCCTGGTCATGCTGGCGACAGTCAGAGAACTGTTGTCCTCTTGTTGCCATTGCTCCTGCCAATGATAACAATTGTCCTGCTGATGAGGCTTAACCCTTGGCACTGTCATCATTGATGGATTACAGAAGCATGCTTGTTATTCCTCCTTCTCAGCTGCCTCCATCATTGCCGGATCTGCCTATACACCTTGTCATTCTGGATGAGGAGGAGGAGTATAATACTGACCTCCTTAATATAGATGAGGATTTGCCTTCTAGTTTTACCATTTTCTCCTGCAGTGAGGACTCTGTGGTCTATACACCATGGTCTCCCCCAGAAGATGCTCCTTTTAGGCATTATTGAGGCAGATACAAAGTGCAATGGGATTTGCTGCTGTGGAGGAGGATTCCACCTAAAGAAATTTGTTGGAGTTTTTGGAGGTCCTTACTACTCCATCCATTGTTATACCTCCTGTATATCCTGCCTTTGAGGGTGCTACCTTTGCTACCCAACATAGGCACAATACCTTGCCAGCAGTGTCCCAAAAGGCTGATGATAAGCAGTACCCTGCTCTGTCTGCTAAGCAGTATTATGCTTCCCAGCCTGAAACTGATTCTATGGTTATCATGGCTGCTCATGACTGTTTTAGGCTCCTAGACATATGAGCTCCTTACCTTCTGATACGGAATCTAGGAGGTTGTATGTCAATGTTCAGAAGGACTTATGCCTCTGCTTTCTTGGCTCTCAGAATAGCTAATTACCACACCTATATGATTAAATATCAGAATAGCCAATGGAAATCTGCTGCATCCACTATTTAGTCTTTGCCTGACAGTCATGACAAGGTGGATTTGCTTAAAGCTACTGTAGCCCAGGCGCCATTACTACCCCTACCTGTTGGTCCTCTAACAGGTTAAGGGGCCTGGGTCCTGTTACGGTGGTAATCAGGGGTTCTATCCCAAAGTTAGAAGAAATAGCACAGCGCCTCCACCCACAGTAAGTTAGAAGTGTGTCAGGTGATCAGCTGGTACAGTCCCCTGGAATGCTGCACCTACCCACCTCCCCTACCAACCAACCAACCCACCCACACACTGGATACCCAACAGTTCTTCAATACCATACACCATGAGCTAGCAGTAACATAGCAGACACAGACACACCCTGTATGCAGCAATTTTAAACAGTAAAATCACAGCTTTATTGGGGGTAAGGGCTAGGAAAGGGGGTACCTGGAATAGGGGTAGCTGTGAAATGAAAAAAAAAAGTTAGTGACAAAATGGTAAACAGTTACATAAGGGCCCACAGGCCAGTACACCCCCTGGCTGCCCACCCCACTGGTATCAGTGTTAACCCTGAGAAGTTCCTGGGGTGCCCACTAGTTGCAGGCCTGGATGGTGCCGAGCGTTGGCCAGCTGTTGGGCCCTGAAAAGCTTGAGAAAAATGGTTAACTGGATTCACACTCCCTTGCTTAGGTTCCAGGAAACAGGTCCTGGGTACTCATGGTTTTGCAGGACTTAGCAGCCTCTGAAGATGTACTTGCCTGATATCCTGGAGTGTGAAGCTCCACTCAATTGGTACAGCAATGGGCAGAAATGAGGATGATCTTGGTTCCCTTGGCAGGTTGGATCTTGCTTGAAGGTCTTGCAGCTTGTCTCCTTGATTGAAGATCTGGCCGCTTGTCATCTTCAGCCAATTCTGGTCCATTGCAGATCTCGTAGACAGGTCCACACCAGCCCCAGAAGGCCCAACCCAGGAGTGGCTTCACAACCCAGCTCTCCACAAACATCGTAGGTGCCCTAGCACCCCAGTAAGTGCCGGTGACCTCCTGAGACAGTGGGTCCCACTTGGAAAGGGTTATCTAGTTCCGTCCCTGGCTCTGGGTGAGGAATTCTAAGCAGTAGAAGCCCCTTGCAGTCCCTGCACTAAATCCACAAGTCACTGGTAGCTTGGCAATTCTTTCAAAGAAACAGCAGCGCTGGTTTGCCATGGGTGATAGTCTTTAACCAACAGCTTCCATTCACAATCCGACAATAGCAATCAGTAGGAGATTCAGAGCTAAGCTAGCCCCTGCTCACTTCCAGTGCTTCCAAAATTTGAAATTGTCCAAAAGCAGTTTCCACGCAGCTTCAGTAGGGACACAGTTCCCAGCCACTCCGGTCAGTCCACAAAGCAAATTCACACAACCTGGCTAGCACCTGACTCCAGAGATGCTTTGTCTCTTCAACGTATTATCAAAGTTCCAATCTGTAGAGCAGTTTCTCTGCAGCAACTGATTAGCTTCCAAACAGACAGCACAGTTCCATCAGCTCACTTCCATGGACAGTGCAGGTGTCTCTGCAGCAACTATTCTCTCCAATTTAGGCAACATAGTTCACAGTACCTGGAGAGTTTCACAATCAGTGTATCTCTCTCTCTGTCTGTCTTGCTCTCTCTCTTTTGCTTCTTAAATTCCTTTTCCTCAGTGGCATTCTCCAAACTGAGACCTGAGCAAGGCCTCTGGCAGTCCGATTCCACACACACAGAATCCTCCTAACTCTAGAAGAGCCCAGAAACAGGCCAACTCAAACCCCAAATGTCCTTGAGTTTTCGCTTGAGAATCCAGGCTCCTGATTGACTGTTCATGCTATCAATCAGCAAGAACCATAGAAATTAATATTCCCTGATTGTTCACTGGGGCATGAGTTAGTTGCCTGAATTAGAGAAACTCTCTCTCCCAGGAGTCATCTGGTTCAGTTTTAGGCACCTAGGAACTGGATTGGCTAATAGACAAGGGTCAGAGTATCAATATTATGGCTGCTTCCATGCAGTCTCAAGCAGTCCCATTTCTGCCTCGCAAACAAAGACCTGATGCAGCCAAAGAAAACACATTTTACTTATGATAGCCCCACAGTCATGTAGCCTCAGCAGTGCTCTTTCAGATGAGCCCACTTCCAAGCTCCAACCCCCAACTGTTTGACTGCCACTGACGCCGCAAAACAGTCCCTCCAGGCGGCCGGCAGCATCCCATTAATATGTATGTAGGTGCTCATTAATATTCATGCACACCCGATTATACCCTGATTCAAACTGTTTTTTTTTTTTAACTTCCCCAGATACTTCTCTTCAGCCTCGTGCTGGTCCCTGGTCCCCATTCAGTACACCAGAGGGAGCAGGACCATGGAAATGTCCTCTGGTGAACTGCAACTGGTGGTTGGAAACATTAAAGCACTTTCTAGAGCATGCGCAGTTCCTGGCGGCTCAGGAAAATGGCGACAACTCATGAGTGTGCTCCGTGAGCCCAAACAGGGCTAAGCAAACTATAGGGCTGCTGGAAGGGTACATGGGGCACAGAAAAGGACTCAGGAATGCAAGGGATTTGATAGGACAAACACAGGGGACACCAGAGGAATGGAGGAAAATTGGAGAAATGGGGGACTCTTGGGGTAATTCAGGTAAGCCCCCACGGGGGGTTACACTACTTCAGCTGGAATGGACACTGGTAAGCATCTGTTGTGCTGTGCATATTATTCCTCTGATGCTTCGGCCAGGACTACTGCCTCTGGAATTTGTCTTTGAAGAAAATCATGGCTACATGTGGCTGGTTTTGTCACTGATATACAGAAGTCTGTTCTGAATGCCTCTTTTGAAGATCTAGACTGTTTGGGGGCAATGTTGAAAATGCTTTGTGTGAGCCTCAAACCTCAAGAGTTATCTTAAGGTCTCTTAAGTTCCTGACCCCTCAGCCCCCCAGTGGGTGTGGCAGGGGTTCTTTTCATAGGCCCACCGCTCACGGTAACCATGCTTCCTGTGAGCAGCTCCCTACTCGAGGTGGTGGTCCCATTCTGGGTTCTGTCCTTACTGGTGACCGTGATAAGGCACCAAAGGTATCAGACCTGACAGCCCTGCTTCCCCTGCTACCATCTGACTCTGCACCTCTTCTCTTTCACCTCTAGGGATGCAGGTGGGGGTGGGAGGATCTCCCTTCATCTACCAAAATGGAGGGAGATCACTTCTGGCAAGTAGGTTCTGGAAATAGTGGACACGGGGCATGCTCTGGAGTGACTGTCTACCCCTCTAGTGCATCCACCACCTCCTTGTCACTATCCTCGAAGCCACTTATCCCTTCTGCTGACAGAGGGTCAGATGCTCATACAAAAGCAGGTGTAACCCCCCCTGCAAATGGGGGTTCCCAAAAGACTTCCAGGAGCTTGCTTGAATGCTCCAAGCCTGAATGGTGTTTGGCGTTTAAGCCATTTATCAGTGAGTGTTTTTAGAACCTCTGGTACTGTCTCTTTAAGAGCTGTCTGCTTCCAGACATAATTAGTTTGTATGGGGGACTGTGTGTTTCTTTGATTGAGTACCACTCGAGCTGCTGCCAATTCACTCCATTTTTGCAGTCACTAGGAGTGCAAAGGGAACCTATCTGAAAGATGTAACTGTTTGCCAGAAACCATTTAGAGTAATAATGAAATTACAGTTTGTCTAACCTGCTTTCTTTGCAGTCAGAACTGTGTCTGCCTAGTTCCCATTCTGGTTTTGAACTGCTGAACTGGACCAATCAGTGTGAGGAGTAAGCTAGCTCTAAAATGGTGCCTTGGACGAATCAGAACTTGGACTCATAATCTGAGCCAGCCACAAGAGGATTGTATGGGCAGTGACTCTGGGAGATGTAGTTTAGACTTGGCCTTTTGGACCAACAGGGCAGTCTATTGTGAGTGACAGCCAATCCAGTCAAGAACTGGGAGGAACTCAAAGGAAGTGCCGGTTTTGTCTGTTGGAGTTTCAGTTGAGCTCTGGCAGTGAAGAAGGAAGGAGCCTGTGCTTTTTCAGTGTGCAGTTTTAGTCGGAAAGCGTGTAAGGCCCAAGTTCGAGTCTGCAGCTTAATGTAACTACTTATTAGGACTGAATCCGTCCTATGAAGAGAATCAAAGGATATCTGAAGAGTAGAAACCAGGCTCACCCTGTAGAAGACTGGAGAAATTGCTGAATTGCACTCGGTCTGTCAGGAACTGAATCTGCTGTGTGTTCTCCCGGGTATTGTGCAGTAATTGCGATCGGGATAGAGAAGCAGCCTGCCTGGTACAGTACTTTCTGTTTTACCATATAAATGTGTGAAGAGGCTTGTGTACCTCAAGTGAATCCTGCTGCCATTAAAGGACTTTTGCCTGTTACTGTTCACCATATAAATGTGTGGGAGGCTTGGTTAGCTCAAGTGAATCCTGCTGCCATTAAGGACTTTTGCCTGTTGCAGTTTGCCATATAAATGTGTGAGGAGTCTCGTGGAGCTCAAGAGTAGCCCTGCTGACATTGAAGGACCCTATCTTGTTTGGAGGTCATGAGTACTAATTCAGGGTCGCTCCCTGTTGAATTGCACATTGAATCCAAATGGAATCACTGTACTGCTGACTGTTAAAACTAATTTTCTTTTCTCTGTGGGAAAGGCCCCTACCAGCTGCCATGGTTTGGACTAGCCACTAGGGCTTGGGTACCCAGGGACAGTAACTGGTAGGGATATGCCAATGCACAGAGCCATAGGTAGATGAGTAAAGTGATAAGCTAATTAACCTGATTTCCCCTGTCCTTGTTATATTCCCCTAAATAAACAGAGCTGCTTGTTTCAGCAAAGTTATACTGCCTGAGGTATTTGTCTATGTTAAAGTATTGTACTGTGATTGTTGCACTGTATCTTATTTTACAGGAGGTCCCAGTGCCTGAACCAGCCCTGGGGGTAAGTGTATACCGTGAAGGTAATTCTGATATATTGTGTGGGCCACTAGTGGGAAGAAAGGGGGGTTGCAGTGTCCCAGAGGGCTGTGACCAAGTAAGTTTAACTATTGCAAACCCTGACCTCTGGGTGGAGGCACCCGCCATTGGATCCAGGCCCCTCAACCTGTTAGTGGCAAATCAGGCAGGGGTAGTAGCCCCTGGGATAGCGCCATCTAGGGGTTACACAAGCTATCAAACCCATTCTCCCTTATGAAAGAAAGCAACAAAGGGCACTACTCCCAATACTTACTGGTTCCCAAGTAAGCAAGAGAGTTATGTCCTGTATTCAACCTCAAAGACCTGAATCTGCTGATGGAACACAAAACATTTCAAATGGTGTCTCTTCAGGCTCTTTTCCTTGTGATGAGCTATTGGCTTTGTGACCTGGATATAAAGGACACATACCTTCATATCAAGAATCACAAATGTTGCAGATAGTACTTCCACTTCATGCTGGAGGGCAGCCATTATCAGTTCCAAGTCTTGCCCTTTGTCTCATCCTCGGCACTGCAAGTATTTACCATATGTTGAGTGGTTGTGGCAGCAGCCCTCCTGAGGGGAAGGACTTTATGTCTTCCCATATCTGCATGACTGGCTACTGAAGGCCCCGTCCAGGGAAGCAGTTCTGTACACATTGTCCAGAACGAGACAGTTGTTCGAGGAACTGGGTGTAACAGTGAATGTATAGAAATCCATGCTTGTTCCTTGTCAGCTGCACCAGTATATATATAATGCAACCACCTTATAATGGACACATTGGTTTGACCCCAATCTGTCCACTGTATGCCAAAACACATAATTTTAGCGCTGTTTATTCTCCCTAATTCTGTATAGCTGCCGTAGGCTAGTGCTAACATAAGAAAACAAGTCTTAATAGGCTACAGCCTATAGAAAAAAGTATTTTTTACACATTTGTTTACACAGTGTACTCTGTTCTCTACGTTTGAGTAACTTAATCAATCACAGTTGCTGCCTGTGTTGTCAAGACAGAGCAGAACTGATACGCCCTCTGCCTGCATTACTTTCAGGAACAGAGACATGGCAGAACTGATACACCCACTGCCTGCATTACTTTGAGGAACAGAGACATGGCAGAACTGATACACCCACTGCCTGCATTACTTTCAGGAACAGAGACATGGCTGAACTGATACGCCCACTGCCTGCATTACTTTCAGGAACAGAGACATGGCTGAACTGATACTCCCACTACCTGCATTACTTTCAGGAACAGAGACATAGCTGAACTGATACGCCCACTGCCTGCATTACTTTCAGGAACAGAGACATGGCAGAACTGATATGCCTGCTACTTGTGTTACTTTCAGTAACCAAGAAGGAGCTGAACTGATATACCTGCCGCCTTCGTTATTTTTCGTAGTGGTGTGTGAAATGAGGGATGTTTTGGTTTTACCAGATCACCCCTGGTTTGGTTCTGGTTTTGGATTCATGGGCACATTTTCATGCACAGTCTGTCAGCTAATGTCTGGGACTAGCATGTGGTGCCTCTCCCCACACACACACACTCTCCTCTTGTTTTTGTTTTGTGTGTGTGTGTGTGTGTGTATGTTTTTTATTATTTTAGTAACTTGGTAAGGCCCACTATGCACAAGGGGCAACCCAGGAGCACACTCAGTGGTGGAGCCAGGTTTAGGCGTGTTTGGGAGCCGGTGGGGGGGGGGCATTCAGTCAATCATGGGCTCCACAATGGGCAATAAACAGTGAATAAAGATGGTGGTGGGGCACCACTACTCACACTGGAGCAGCTAGGAGGGGCGACCCCCCCCCCTGCCCCCCCCAGCTCCACCACTGAGCACACTGGGGTGGTTAAGTGACTTGCTCAGAGTCACACAGTATGCAAGTAGAGGTTGTGGAATCAAAACCAGGTCTGCTGGATGTACCAATTTCCTTCACAACTCATGACTCTAAGCTATACCACCAGCCCTTTTTTCCCCTCAATCAATTTATTTGCTATTTTTTAGTATTTTACTGTTTAGTTTAAAGAAAGCTCTTTAGTTTTTGTGCAGACTACAGAGTCTGTCTGTGTCAGCTAATGGCATGTGCCCCCTTCCCCTCATGTGTAACACACATACACACACACACACACACACACACACACACACACAGAGTCTGTGATCCTGTCCTCTCAGTCAAGTGCTTTTTATGTTTGCTTGCATGCAAGTGCAAGAAACATAGTGCCATCATCCGAGTTTTCCAGAGGTGTGTCAGCCTCTTCCAATTCAGTCAGTGTGTTTGCAGGCGCGGTCGCAGTGCACCAATCACTGCTCCAGCTGTCTATGACAGCTGAAAATGCAGTGGCATACAGTTGAAAGGGAGAGCTCCGCTTCAGTGAGCAGAGCTCCCCCCTCAACATTCACACTGCGCCGCGCATATTGTGTGCTGGCAGCTCCCTCCCGCATACATACTGTATGGCCGACAGGGTGCCCAATGCCCCGTCGGCTCCACCAAAAAGCTTTCTGGTGCCACGCTGAGCCCACCCCAGCATGGCACACATCCAGATGTGGCTGACAGGGTGCCCAACCTGTCGGCTCCAACCCCAAACAGCCTTACAGCTGCCACGCTGCCTGGGCCCACCCCAGCGTAGCACAAGCCCGTATGGCCGATGGGGGTGCCAAATCCCCCGTCGGCTCCAGCCCCCCCAAACAGCCTTTCCAGCTGCCACACTGGGAGCCCACTCCAGCGTGGCAAACATCCTACGTCATCTTAGTAATAAAAAAAAAACCTGTAAATTAAAAACGTCCTCGCAGTCTCCCTGCCCCACCGCACCCACCCACTGTGCCCTGCCTCCCCACACCCCCCATACTTACCTCCGGAGTCCGGTGCAATGATCTTCGTGGACCGGGAACGCGCCTGCACTCTTCAAAGCTGACCGCGAACTAAGGAAATGCCAGTAAGCTGTATAATGTAATAGATAGGGTTTTTCAACTTTGCTGCATATCTTGGGCATTTTGGAATTTTTGCACCAATTTTCAACATGGGGTTTTGGGACCCCTTCTCATGAATGCTGTCACTGTCATGGTTTTTCGGGCCCAAAGGGTGATTTGCAGCCACTGTGCAAAATCACCTTTCGAATGATTAACAAAATGACACTGTCAGTGCTCATATAGTGGGCTCTCAAAAAGCCTATTTAGAAATTTGGTGAAAAATTCTAAAATGACTTCATTCCTGACGTCGTTACGCAGTTCATACGCTACGTAAGTTCAAATTTTCAATATTTTCACTCCAGATTTTCAACATTGCCATTTTACCATACCTTCTATGAGCAGTACAGCTATCATTTTCACATCTCACCAAAGCGTGTTTCCGCCCATGTAGTGCACAATGGTGCAGTCGGTGTCGTGAAATCAATGTATGGGACACGTTAAGAAAATCACAGTGACACTGGTCATGAGCAGAGGTGTTAAAATGGCTATGTTGAAAATTTGAATGAAATCCCTAAAAATGACTGTTTTAGGAGGCGCCGCGTTCGCGCAGTTCTCACCGCGCTTGTGGATGCGAAATTTCAATATTTTCACTCCAGATTTTCAACATTGCCATTTTACGACACCTCCTTATGAGCAGTACAGCTATCATTTTTCACATCTCACCCAAAACGTGTTTCCGCCCATGTAGTGCACAATGGCGCAGTCGGTGTATGAAATCAGTGTACGGGACACAGTAAGAAAATCACAGTGACACTATTAATGAGCAGAGATCTTAAAATGGCTATGTTGAAAATGTGGTGAAAAAATTCCTAAAAATGACTGTTTTACAAGCGTCGTTCTTAGTTCTAACATGCTAAGTAAGTTCTAAAATTTTCAATATTTCACTCCAGATTTTTCAAATTGCCGTTTTACCACAATACTTCATGAGCAGTACAGTTGTCATGTTTCACATCTCGCTCCACAATGTGTTTCTCATCGTAGCGCAAAATGGCTAGTCGGTGTGCGAAATCAATGTATGGGACATGTTAAGAAAATCACAGTGACACTGGTCATGAGCAGAGGTGTTAAAATGGCTATGTTGAAAATTTGGTGAAAAGACTCCAAAATGACTGTTTGGGAGGCATGCATTCATGGCAGTTCCTCGCCGCAGCTGGCAAGTTTCGCGAATTTGTAATATTTGCACACAGATTTTCCACAGTGCCATTTTACCCACTTCCTTATAATCAGCATCAGCTACCATTTTCACATCTCACCCAAATCGCCTCACATAATGTAGTAGCACAATGGTACAGTCGGTGTGAGAAAACAATGTTTGGGACAGATTAAGAAAATCACAGTGGCACTGGTCATGAGCAGAGGTCTTAAATGGCTATGTTGAAAATTTGGTGACAAAACTCCACAAATGACTGTGTTACGAGTGAGCATTGCAATTCCCAACCCTCGTAAGTTCATGACTTTGTAATATTTTCAGTCCAGATTTTCACCAGTGGCATTTTTACACACCTCCTTATGAACAGTACAGCTGTCATTTTCCACAACATGGCCGAAATGTGTTTTCACACTTTCCGCACAGAAATGCGTGGTTGCTGTGGGAAATCATTGTTCGAGTGCACTTTCACTAACCATTACAGTCTGGACATTGCTGTTGAAGACGTGCTGCTTTTGGCCTTGTGATACTGCAGTCTCCTGTCCTGGTGCCATAGCAGACTTTGCTATCTTCCCCGGGTACTTTGCGTACTGCTTTGGAATTGTTTCAAAGTTGTGGCCTGATGGAGGAGATGTACTCGATGAAGATAGAACAGTTACTTACTATAACAGCAGCTCTTCAGGAGACTCTCCTTCATTGGGCCATAGCGCACCCAACCTTCTTTCCACTGTTTGAGGTATTATCCACTGCCTTGTTGGAGTTTTCCATAAGTGCTTTATGCATATTGTATTTTCCAGTCCCATGCCTCTCTTTGTGTGCCTGGTCCTGGTTTGGTCTCCAGGTTCCTCCCAGGAAGATACCCTCCAAGCTCATCAGTGATGGAGCCACCCACGTTTTATAGGCACCAACATTGCACAGTATCGTGGGCAGCACTGGGTTAGCAAAAATTTCTGAGTGGTCCTGATGCCAATGGCTAACAGTTCCAAAAGTTGTGCCCAAATGGAGGAAATTTTCTCAAAGATCTAGTGTTATGGTAAGCAAGTCTTCTTTCCTCCTCCAGACACCAGATTACTGCAGCAGGTTCATCATTTACCTCCAGCTGTGGGCGCTTCTTTTGCTGGTATGCTTTCTTCACCATGGCATTGGCAGAGAAAGCTTTTATGTGCTGCTGCCCTCAATCCTTACAAAACTGTGCTAGGCATCCAAACATATGGGCATTAGTCCTGACGAGGACAGACACCTAGTCATGCTATTCCAATTCAGGCCACAATAATGTCAATGTTTCCACAGGAACCTTGATACCAGTCACTCCCTGGGGCATTTTATCCACACATTCACATGATAAATAGGGGTAGGCGTATTCACTCAGCTTCTACAAGAATAATCCATCATGGAGATGAAATAGCAAGTGTGATAAGCCCTTGTACCAGTCCTCTAAGATGATAGATCCAGAAGCAAATGATTTGATACCTTTTAATGGACCAACATAGAAGTAGCAACAAGAACAAAGTGCTCTAGCTTTCGGACCAACCAGTCCTTCTTCAGAAGCTAATGGCAGTTGTTTAGAAAATATAATACTTATAACAGCTAGATCATGCAGAAAAAAACAGAAAAAATCCCCACTGGTTTAAAATACTCATTTAAAAAATACAGAAGATATTGTCAAAGAAGTTTAACAGTACCATACTGCCTTCAGCCAGGAGGGTCCCCGGGTCAAAGGTGCTTGGTGGAACACACATACAAAGAATCCTACTGCATATAAATGTAATTGACATAAGATAACACTGCTGAAGCAGAAGACTCTTAAATCAAACTATGAGTGTCACAGTTTGTATAAGGATGTGATTACTGAAAGGCAACCCCCAGCCAGATTAAAGACAAACTAAGATTGTTTTAGGGCTCCAAGAAGTTTCAGTGCCTGCATTAGAGACAAGAATTTACCAGTAAAGTTGTCTTAAAAACATCAGTGCACACTGTATGATGTGTACAACCTGGCTGGACCTGTCACCCAGCTGTACTCTCAAGCTAGATATAAGGCCCAAGAAATTTCAAAAACCTCTAGTGTAGTGACAGGACTGTATAAATGATAATTTAAATATAAATTGACAATATTAGTGTCAAACAAAAAACTCTAGTCGAGGAATCTCAAGGAATTAAGACCATGTAGCCTGATATGTACTGATGTCAATATACACTGAGAATGTAACAACTCGATGTACCACAAGTGTCTAAGGAATCTGAAAAAGAGATAAAGATGTAATTTCTCTCCTCCTCTTCATACAAACAATACACCCTACCCCACCCCACATCACCATAATGTGGGGGGGGGGGATACCTAGCTTTAAGGAGATGTTCTCTCTCTGTCTCTCCCCCCCACAGACACACACACACACACACACACACACACTCACTCTCTCCTAGTGAACCTTTATTCACGTCAGTCACTGCAATTGTCCCCAAAGGAATTCAACTTGTCATGAAATCCTAAGTAAAAGGGCTCATGTCTCCTAATACCTACAGAGCAAAAATGTGACACTATTTAACCATGCTACTATCTGCATAGTAACATTTCCAAGGATTCTGGATAGAACTACCATGAAATAAATCCGCCACCCTCCCCAGGATAAGGTAACTAGAAGTAAATATAAAGTATATGTGTAAGACCAGAGGTCTAACGTACTTACGTAGGCACAAATTACTACAATATTAGCCTAATGTAAAAAGATCTGTCCAGGACCCCCATGCAAATGAGATCACACACCCCAATATATACAGAGTTAAAAAAAATTATATGTAACAGTATATGATAACACTCCTGTATGTACAGTAGCAGGCTAGGTAATCTGAATATGGTGCAATGGAATCAATCCCACCCCCGGGCAAAGATAAAAAGTAAAGAGGAATTAATATTCATTATGTGTGTGAAGTAAGAATAGTAACCCACTATAACTCCATATATCCAAATAGAGGCCTACCTCAATGTGACAGCAAGCCCCACACCTGTTATATCACATACCTCACAACACATACCCACACACATACATACATCCCACACATGCTGAAGTCCTATAATATGTCAGTCTGAAGAAGAAGAGGTCTCTGGATGTCAGTTTCTGTAGTGTCCCATAAAACCAAGATCGACGTTCATCCCATCTGCTACCATATTGAGATGTAAAATAAGTTTAATCTCAAAAGCTCGTCTCTGTTGTGTGTTTTTGAGATTTCCTTTTAAGACCATTACTGACATATCTGAGACTGAGTGGTCAGGCTGGGAGAAGTGGTACCCCACTGGTTTTTCAGTCTTCCTTGCTGTAATAGAATGTCTGTGTAAGTTCATCCTAGTGTGGAGCTGTTGGCGTGTCTCTCCAACATAACCTGTTTGTGGACATCTCTTGCACTGAATGAAATAAACAACATGTCGTGACGTGCATGTATAACTCCCATGCACCTGGAATTGTCTGTTTTGTGATGTAACCACACAGTCTGTGGTAGAAATGAGCTCACAAGTCTTACAGGGGCATTGATTGCAGGTTCATGTGCCATTGTGTGACATGGTATTCTGTTCTGGTGAAAGTTTGCTCCTAATAATTAGGCTGGCTAAATTTGGTGGTTGTTTAAAAGATAGTAGTGGGAGTTCCTTAAAAATACAATTAAGGGTTTCATCCTCAGTAAATATTGGGTGGAGGTATTTAATAATCTTACGAAGACATTCAAGGTCTGAATGATATGTGACTACTAAGGGTATTCTGTCTGTAGCTGTCTTTTCTTTATATTGAAGTAGTTGTTGTCTTGGTACTTGCATTGCCCATTCGGTTATCCTGTCAATTTCCCTGGAAGAGTGTCCCTGCTCAATAAAGGTATTTTTCAACATAGCCAAATGCGTATCTCTGTCATCCTCATTTGAACAAATATGGTGACATCGGAGTGCTTGACTGTACATGACACATTTTTTTTGTATGGTTTGAGTGATTACTTTTCTTGTGCAGGTATCTCTGTCTGTCTGTTGGCTTCCTGTAAATACATGTATGTAAGGTTCCATCCTTAATGGTGACTGTGGTGTCCAGAAAGTTAACCTTGGTGGTAGAATACTCCAGGGTAAGATTTATGGTAGGATGGAGATTATTAAGTTTGTGATAAAAATCTTTGAGTGCAGCTGTGCCCTCCATCCAGATGACAAACAAATCATCAATGTAACGGAAATAAGCTAGTGACTAAGCTGATAGTCTAAGATGATAGTCACTTGGGACCCACTCACTAGAACAACTGTAGCTTTCACTCCCTTGATGGTCACATTGCCTTCAGATGAAGGTCCTATCAGTTCCTTCGGTAATCTGGATTGAGTTACTCTGGGCTTGGCAGCTGACTTAGAGGAGCTGCTTACATTTGAGGACCCAATACGCTCCTTCACTAGGCAACTCTGGAGTTTTCTTGCTTCCAAGCTCTTGCCTTAAGTTGGTCGCTGACCTTCTTCCTCAGGTCCTCTGGGGATTGGCACGCTAGCTGCAAATATCCATATTCCCTCTATGGTAACAGAAGATCCCTTCTCCACTGGTCCTACTATGTGGTGGCATACTTCTAGGTGTTCTATACTGGCCTCCCTTCCCTGGGGCAATCACCCCTGGATATCTTGACTGCACCACTCACTACAACAGTTCCAAGCTTGGTGTGTCCCTCCAAAGGCAAGTTCATTAATTGCGTGTTGCAGTTGTGAATGTGGAGCCCAAACACTAACTCCATCAAATTTTTAATCTGTGTTTGCAAATCTCATAGGGCTGACCCACTGACATTGTTAGAAGTGACATTCATGGGCTGTGAACTGTCAGCCACCCTCAAGGTGCTTGAGGTGCCCCTCCTTGTGAAGTGCCATTCTCTTGTTTCTTGTTCCTGTACCTCTGTACAAGCTCTCCACCTGGTGGTAGCTGGTCCATCCGATCCCTCAGATACAGACCAGTCAGCATCTGGTAAGAGTACATGGCTCCTTGCAGTACTTGCTCAGCTCAGATGCGGTCCATGACCTTAGCTGACAAGCCTAATTTATTGTATGCTCGGTGTGCTGCCTTTTCCAGTCACATCAGAAAATCCAAGATCCTTGTCCCCTTTTTCTGTTCCATTAGTGGCAATTTCATCAAATCTTGCTCAGGTTTTTCCGCATTCTTAAACATACCTTCCAGTAATGATAAATTGTCCGAGGGAGTGTTGGCTGTAGGCTTGGTAACCTTCAAAACTTGAATAGATCTAGTGTCAGTCCTCTGAGACACTTGCCATTCTCTCCTTCTTTTCTTCATGTGAACAGGTCAGGTTTTGCACCATCTATGTAGCCTGTTTAATCTACAGTATGTGCTGAAGTCCTCCTCCGCATAGGGAGTAGGCTTGATCCCTAAGCATGTTCTCAGTCTTCTGTATTCTTTATAGTATATGTGTGTCTTCTAATCTTTTTCCATCAAAGATCTCACTGCATGGAGTAATGACTCTACTAATGTCACAACAGTCTCACCAGATACCATGAATGTTTGCAGGTCTTGCACAGTATTTCCTTCACTGGAAAGCAGGTCCTTCACCGTCGATGTCTGGTCCCCATCTGAGATTGGCTTGGAGTGCTATTCAGTGTGCTTGCTCCCTGATGATCAGGTGACACAGTTCCTTAGTACCCTCAGGGGTATATAGTGGTGGTGGTTTCAGAGGCATGTCACTTTCATGTATACTTAATAGGGGTAGGCCTATTCGCTCAGCTTCTGAACATCAAATGCATCATGAAGATGACACCAAAAATGTGATAAGTGCTTACCATACCAGTCCTTAAAGATAAACATCACTTGGGACCCATTCTTGAGGACATCTCTGGTTTTCACTCCCTTGATGGTCACATTACCTTCAGATGACAATCCTACCAACTCACCCAGGCTTTTCCACATTCTTAAACATATATTTCAGCATGGATAGATTGTGAAGAGGACTCTCAGTCTTTTAGAAACATAGAAACATGGACAAGTATAGCAGAAAAAGACCAAAGGTCCTCCCAGTTGCCCAAGTTCCCTATTTGGCCCTAGGATCTACTGTTCCTCCAGGGTTCTAGCCTTCCCTATCCTCCCTCCATTCTCCTCCCCGATTCTGATGCCCTGAGCAACCACTATAACCTTCTTTCTGTCCCAGCTATGCTTAAAACCAGTAACTGTTTTTGCACCCACCAACTTGGCTGGCAGCCTGTTTCATGGTTCCACCACCCTTTCTGTAAAATAATACTTCCTTGTGTACCTTCTGAATCTCCCTCCTGCTAACTTCCACTGATTACCACATGACCGGGAGCTGGTATTCAAGTTAAATAGTTCCCTGCAGTTCACCTAATTCAATTTAGGAATCTGAAGGTCTGTATCGTATCTCCCCCCTGTGCCTTCTGGTCTCCAGCGAATACATGTCAGTGCCTGGAGGCGCTCCTCATAGCACATGCCCTGCTGGCCCTAAATCATTTTTGTTACTCTGCACTGCACCATTTTGAGCCTATCCCTAGCCTTCCTGAGGTGAAGACCCCAGTACTGGGTGCAGTACTCCAGGTGTTGCTTCACCAAGAATCTATACAGGGGAACTGTTACCTCCCTTTTCTGCAATCAGTGCCCCTCTTTTTTTTTTTTATACTTAAATTTTTATTCATTTCTCTTTTTTGTTACTTAAGCTTAGACAGTTATTATAACAACCAGTTTATCATTTTACACATGTTACTGTTTACATGAAGATCATACCATTATGCTATATCAGTTTACTAAAAAAAAAAAAAAAAAACCCATAAATATTGAGAATAAAAACTTGGGAGATAAGTTTATAGTCAGGTAGGCAAGTATTATCATTTGATTAAGCCTGTCTAATATAACATTAGTCACCTAAGGAGAAGAATACCGTAAAAAATAAGGATAGGGTAGAAAAAGGATGCTCAGCCTTCCTAATTACCCTCCCTCTATCATAAAATTAGAAGAGAATCCCAGCCAGTATAAAGGGCAAAAGAAAAAATGAAAGGGGAAAAGGGATGAGGGGAAGGTGAAGGAAGGAAATAAGTCAAAATAGGAAGGGGGGAAGGGAGTGGGGAAGGTATCTTTACACTATATCCTTATATAATTCCCATCTATTCCATCTGTCATCATAACTTTCCCCTCTATGATTTATTGTGTATGTTATTCTCTCCATCTGTTGAATTTGATTAATGATCCCCTTCCAATCCTGCAGTTCTAGGGCTGACTGTTGGAGCCATTTTTTTGTAATAGATTTTAAGGCAGATATTAAAAGGATCGCCCATAGGTACTGCGCCCCCCCATCTCTAACTTCAGCTGGGTAAAGTCCTAGTATACAACGCTCCGGGCCCATTTCCATTGATAAGTTAAATAATGCGGTTAAATGCTTAATTATTTGGGACCAAAAGTTATGAATTCCTGAACAACCCCAGAATATATGAGCCTGGTCCGCTGCAGTATCACCACATTTCCGCCAACAGGTTCCCTGTGTTTGTGCCCCCATTTTCCATATCTTCCTCGGTGTGTAAAAATACCTAATCCTTACTTTCCAGGCATATTCCCGCCAACCCGGTGATGATGTTGTTTTCCAAGTGTTCCTGAATACTGTCGTCCAAGTCTGAGAATTCAAAACAATATTGAATTCTTCCTCCCACTTCCTCTGTACCCTTTGTACATTATGTGCTTTGTCAGCAATCTGATTTCCATATAACATAGCGATAGCCCCCTTCCCGTGACTTCCATCCCATACTGATTCTGTCACTCGTGGGAAGAATTGTTCATCCTGCCACCTCATAGTTTGTCTCAGTCTGTTAGATATATAGTCTTTCAATTGGTAATAATAAAAACGATCTTGCAATGACCAATTATATCTAACTTGAAGTGTTTCAAATGGTATCAGATCTGTTCCTCTAAGAACCTGCCATGCTGCACATATCCGTTTACCCATTTGTATCTTATACCAGGTGTGCATGGCTGCTGGAGGGTATTCGGTATCATAGTACCACCATTTATATCTCCATAAATTTTTGGCTGTATGTCCTCGTCTTGTGCTCTGAATCCAACCTGTTAACGTGACCTGGACTGTATATATCTGAAAGGTGGATATATCAATCTGGGATGGAGGAAAACATAAAATAGCTTGTAATGGGGGGTTATTTGCTACAGTTAACTCCATTTGTTGCCAGTGCGCTTTATATTGGGGATGGGACCACATAAGAGCACTTTTCACTTGGGCGGCAAGCCAGTACTTATGAAGGTGTGGGCATGCCCTTCCTCCTCTCCACGTGGGAAGGATTAATGTTTTTTTTGAAATCCTCGGATAATTTAGGGCCCAAAGAAAAGTCATCATCCGTTTCTGCCATTCTCCCACATCCCTTTGTGGAATTAGACATGGCACCGCCTGAAATAAATAAAGAAATCTTGGCAATATGTTAGTTTTAATTGTCTGAAGTCGGGAATAAAAGAGGAATGGGAGCAGAGACCACCTATTCAAGTCCGTCCAGACCACTCTCGCCAAAGGAAGGAAGTTATCTTCAAAAAGATTTTTAGGAGTTACTCCGATATGAACACCCAGGTATTTAATAGTTGGACAATCCCATTTCATTGGGTATTTAGACTTAAATTCCTGAGGTACTTCCGCATTTAAGACTAGAACCTCCGTCTTCACCCAGTTTAATTTATAACCTGAAAGCCTAGAATAGGTTTCAATTTGCTGAAATACCTTCGTTAATGATGTTTCTGGCTCCGCTAGATATAATGATCAGTGCCCCTCTTAATGCATCCAAGCATTCTATTTGCCTTGCTATAAGCCTTGTTGCACTGACTTGATTGCTTTAGGGAGTTGCTGATGGTAATTCTAAGGTTTCATTCCTCAGCAGTGGTACTGAGTCTCACCCCTCCCATCCAGTTCTCTGTCCTGGGGTTTTTGTTTCCTAGGTGCATAACCTTACACTTTTTGGTGTTCAGTTTCAACTGCCAAACCCTTGACCACCTCTCCAGCTTTTGCAAGTCTCTCTTCATTTCCTTAATTCCCTCATCACTATGCACCCTCTGGCTCCCACAGAGCTTAGTGTCATCTGTGAAGAGACACAGCCTGCCTTGGAGGATCCCCGCATCAGTGTTGCTGATGAACATGTTGAAGAGGACTGGACACAGGACAGATCCCTGCTCCTGACCTCCCTCTCTTCTGATTTAACCTCATTGACCACTAACCTCTGTTGCCACCTCCCTAGCCAGTTACCTACCCAGCTTACTATGACCTTAGCTGCACCCAGATGCTCCATCTTCTTTAGCAAGTGCCTGTTGGGTAACAAGTCAAAAACCTTGCTGAAGTCATCTTTTATACTCTATATTCTGTCTGGTTTCTGGGCTTTCTCCATCATTTTGGCTGTAGCGATTAGAGTTTTAGTGGTGGTGTTATAGAACAAATGACTGACTTTCAAGTTTCAAATTCCTCTAAAGGCTTCCAGCAAAATGCTCACAATGATAGTCCTACTGGCCCTCTTGGGGATGTTAAGCATCATCTGCCTAGGGACCAAACTAGGGATGGGGTAACTCGGTGAAGTTCTGACCCTTATTAAATATGAACCAGAACACGGTGAGGTCCTGATTTATCCTGATTAGTTGTCCAATATTTGAAAAAAATTGAAAAAATGCATAAAAGTGTCCGAAGTCACTCACATTTGACACAGAGGCCCAAAGGAAATAATGTAATGGATTATTTGTATAAAAATTAAAGTAAAACTGCTAAATAAAAAAGCAATCTGTCACTACTAGCCCCTTCATGACTGGCCTATAATGGTGGCACATCATGCTCAGGCCTATGACATGAGTGTGCTGGGAGAGATGGAGAGAGAGGCAGACAGACAGATGCAAATACCTACAGTATATCATAGCACCACCAAGCACTGCAGGCACTGCCAGGCAGCTACGATTTATTTTTGTATTAATGGTGCTGTGTGGGTATCATTTTGATGACTGTTCCAGTCAGAGCCAAACAAGCCAAAGAAATGGATATGAGTGATCAAATGAGCAGCACTAAGAGAGCCCACCCACCCTACCCATGTGAATGATGCAACTGCTTTGCATGTCCCAGTGTACTGTGGTATATGGTACACTGCCTTGTCCAAGAGGTGGTAATGTTTTCTAGTACTACGACTACTTCTACTGAATCTGATCAGCATGCTGAGGATGCTGAATCCTTAAAGAAGAAAAAAGAAAGACAGTGTGATCACCACCCAGACAGGCAGCCAGTCACACATCGCATTGGTCAAGTGAAGAGCAGTCATAAAAAAGTTTGCCACTGCCACCTGATGAAGACCTGATGACACACAACACAACACAATGACATCCTTCCTAGTTCCACAGTTGCTTGCTGCCAGTCACTGCCAAGTAATTTAAGTATCACAAATAAAATATAGTAATATAATAATCTCAGCCCAGTTACTGTAAGTGAGATGTAACCAGGCTAGCATACCACACACACACACACACACACACACACACACACACACACATAAATAAATAATAAAGAGATTATATGAATTTTCAGTTTAGTAGCATTTTTTTCTGTGAAGTATTTGCAACCAAATATTGGGGACATGCGAAATATACAAAGAGTATTCAGTTTCTGAACTTTCAGGCATCTGCTAAGCAATGACTGTATGAAAATTAAAACAGTACAGTCAGGACTCAGGATCAGTTGCTGAAGGCAAAAAAAGTGACAAGTAGTTGTAAGGAGTAGGACTGGAGTAAGGACAAAAAGTAATAAATAAGTAGTAGTTGTGACTTGTGTGGGCAAAAACTGATAGTAGTAGTAGTAGTAGTACTGTAGTAGACAGCAGTACCCTACTTCCAGATCAGACAGTGGTACCAGGTACCACCAAGTAAGTTTGTGACATGAAATGCAGTTGCTTACGGTATTTGGACTCTGAACCCACTGATGTTATTTTTTTTCCATTCTGTGCTGCTCATGTGATCATAGTGGCCTGGCCTAGTCCATCCTGACCTGACTTGTTGCAATTAATTGCTACCTCATGTAGTAGACCCTATTCACAAAAGATTTTCGCCACAGGCACAAATTCTTGAAAGTGTTTTGTGCATAGGGCCTGCTGGGAGCAGTCAGTGAATGTTTTATTCAGGTATTATATTTGAAATTAAAGTGAGGAATGTTGACTTTAAGAAACGTGAGGTGCTCATGGGAACCCCCAGGTGGCGCTATCGCAAGGGCTACTACCCCTGCCTGACTGACTACTGACAGGTTGAGGGGCCTAGGTCCAATGGCGAGTGCCTCCACCCAGAGGTCAGGGTTTGCAGTAGTTAAACTAACTTGGTCACAGCCCTCTGGGACACTGTAACCCTCCTTTCTTCCCACTAGTGGCCCACACAATGCATCAGGAATATCTTCACAATGTACACTTACCCCAGGACTGGCTCTGTCACCTGGCGCTGGGGACCCCTTGTAAAACAAGATGATACAATGCAAAAGCCACAGTACAATATTTTAACATAAACGAATACCTCAGACAGTGTAACTTTGCTGAAACAAACAGATCTGATTTATTTAAGGAGCTGTAACAAGGAAGGGGGAAATCAGGTTAATTAGGTTAAACACATTAATAATCACAGTACTGTGTGCATATTCAGAGTCCCAAATTGTCACTTTCACTGGGTACCCAGGATGGGGGGGAGGGCTAGCCAGGATCGGTGCAGCTGGTTGGGGCCCTGTGATGGAAAAACACTGGCACAATACCCAAATTGTAATCCGGAGCCGGTTGGCTCAGTTTGTGAAGAAATGAATAAAAACAAAATACAACAATTAGATGATACGCTTGCAATTCGATAAACAGATGGCAGGGAGCTACCCTGCTTTGTACTGATAAACTCAATGCTGGGAACTGGATAGAAGGCAGATTGTCCTGGATTGCCAGGAGGAGCAGACCATGTGGACAAGGTCCTTGTGACTGGACACCACTGCAGTTTAGAGCAAATGGATGTAGTCTGGATTAAGCTGGGGTTTACTTCCAGCTTCATGCACTCAATTCACTGTACAGGGGATTTGAAATGTGATTCCCCACAAGCACTACACACATTTATATGTAAAAGGAAAGTACTATACTAGGCAGGCTGCTTCTCTATCTCGATCGCAATTACTGCACAATACCCGGGAGAACACACAGCAGATTCAGTTCCTGACAGACCGAGTGTGATTCAGCAATTTCTCCAGTCTTCTACAGGGTGAGCCTGGTTTCTACTCTTCAGATCTTCTTGATTCTTTTCACAGGTCGGATTCAGTCCGAACAGGCGCTTGCACAAGCTGCAGACTGAAACTTAAGGCCTTTCATGTGATTCCCACGCTAAAACTACACACCGAAGAAGCACACAGCTCTTTGTCTCGTCACTGCCCCAACTCATCTGATCTTTCCAGTAGACAGAGCCGGGCATTTCCTTTGAGTTCCTCCCAGTTCAGTTGGCTGGATTGGCTGTCACTCACAGTAAACTCCCCCTGTTGGTGGAAAAAAGGCTCCGAAGTCTAAACTACAATTCCCAGAAGCATTGGCCATACAGTATATAGGTGGCTGGCTCCACAATGAGAGTCCAAGTTCTCATTTGCCAGCAGCAGGGTCCATTTCAAAGGTCCCCCCACACTGATTGGTCCAGTTCAGCAGTTCAAAACTAGAATGAGGGACTAGGCAAACACAGCTCTGACTGCAAAGAAAAGCAGGTTAGACAAACTGTATTTTCATTATTACTCTAAATGATGACTGGCAAACAGTTACATCTTTGAAAAGTGCTCACTCTGCCCACTTAGTGACGGCAGAAACGGAGCGATTTAGCAGCAGCTCGAGTGGGACTCAAGCAGGGAAACACACAGACCTCCATCCAAATTAATTATGTCTGCAGGCAGACAGCTCTTAAAGAGACAGTACCAGAGGCTCTAAAAGCACTCACAGATAAACGGCTTAGACGCCGAATACCATCCAGGCTTGGAGCATTCAAGCAAGCTCCTGGAAGACTTTTGGGAACCCCCATTTGCAGGGGGGTTACACCCAGCATTTTCTGATGTCAAACGGGATCGTGTGTCAGTAATGATGTTACCAGCTGAACTGAACAATCGTTCTGAACAGACACCAGTCGGAGGTCAATTCATGTACTTCATTGCAATGTTTATTAAAGCAGGCCACTTATTTTGTTTGGATTTCCATTATTTCAAAGCATCAGCATTCCAGCTGATATTGGGCTCTGCCAGATACACTTCAGCAATGGTCTGTGCTGAGGCTGTGTTACAAGAGACAGATGAAGATGTCCTAATAATATCTTCTAAGTGACTTCAGAGACATGAAGCTGAACCAAGTGACTGTGGGACAGTGCTATTATGCTTGGCTGGTGGTGAAGAAGAAGATTCAGCTGCAGCGTCTGAGGTGGAAGAGAGAGAAAATGACACAACAGTACAGGATGGGACACCTGATGCTGTGCTGCTGTGTCGTGAAGAAGATTCTGAATGTGATGCTGCTGTTGTACTCTGTTCCATTACAGCACGCACCTCGTCAATTATTTCTTGTTTGCTGCTCTTGAAACAAGTGTCATCATCATCACTCAATAGTTGCTTCGATTTGTATTGTGAGTCCAAGATTGTTGCTTTAATGTAGTACTCAGAATGAAGCATATTACATAGTTTGTCATCTTCAACTTTTTTGATCATACGTATTGTTAGATCTTGTTGTATTCTGGAGGGCAACCTGCATGTATCAATGCCATTAGCAGCCTGTGTGATCATGGAACTGTCTTGCATCTCTAACTTTTCCCTAATCGGATTCAATCAGAATTTTTACATTTTTATTAGGGGTATCACCTGGCTCAGAGTTGCTGTGTTTGTACTAACCTCCCTGGTGATTTCTTCAAATGGCTGGAGCACTACAATGAGAAATTCCAGCATGGCCCACTGTGGTGGAGTGATATAGACGTCTGCATCACCAATTTTATTTTCTAAGGTGCACTGCCTGACAGCTTTCTTTTGTTCTAGCAGCCTTTGGAACATATAAAAGGTAAAATTCCATCGAGTAGAAAGGTCTTGGATCAGTCTGTGAAAAGGTAAACTGTGCTCCTGCTGTATTTTTTCAAATAAGTGATGGGCTTTGCTTGAGTGACTGAAATGAGTGCATATTCTTTTACTAGTGCTAAAAACAGCCTTAATCTCCCTGTTGTCATCGAGAAAGCTGTGACCTATTAAATTTAAGCAATGCGCAAAGCAGCAGATGTGAACAAAGCCCCCTTCTCCATGGCCTTCCTTATGCTGGACCCATTATCTGCAACTATAAAGCCAACTGACAATCCCTGTGAAGTGAGCCATTGCTGTATTGATTTTTGGAGCTCTTCACTGATGTTGTATGAGGTATGTTTAGATGGAAAATAAAACATTCTTAGAACAGCAAACTACGATGCTTCACTGTCCTCACTCCCATGTGAATTATCAAAACATGCCCAATGGTCCATGACAGACATGAAGGGTTTAGGCTTATAGCTTGTCCAGATATCTGTTATGAGATGCACCACCCTCCCAACAGCACTGCCGAAGACATGTCTTAATTTTTTTACATATGACATCGTAAATATCGGGAATCCCTGTTGCCGAGAAGTATTTCCATGGTGGTATACTATATCGAGGTTTGAGGTACTCAAGCAGCCACCTGAATCCTATATGTTCAACCACGTTATATGGTAGCAAATCAACAGCGATCATTTCAGAAATTCCTTTGGTTACTGTAACAGTAACAGGGTGAGTCAAGGCATATTTGGCCGTACGTTCATGTGTTTCTGAGATGGTAAGCTGTCTCCTTGAAAGAGAAGGAGGGATTTTGAACACATGGTGGTCACTTTCAGTAACAGTTGGAGGAGTCCTTCGAAAGGCAGCAAGAAGTGGTTGAGGTGTAGTGCTGTGGGGGATGCCACTGCTTTCATCTATGGGCATTACCCCCAAGTGCAGTGAGCTATCACTATCACTTTCTCTTCGAGACTCACAACCGACCTTCTCGCTATCACTAATGTTATGACATCTGCCTAGGTGCCATTTCAGTGCTGAAGTTCCCAGTGCTCCTTTCTTTTTATCCCTGCTGACTGGCCATCTACAAATAGCGCATGTTGCTATCAACTCATTGAAAGCACTAATGGAGAAGTATCACCAAACAAAAGATGATATTTTTTCCCCCCCAGGAAGGCATGGCACCTCGGTCATCTTTTCAGGCCCCCCCCAGATGTGTCCTGGGCTTGTTCCTGTTCTGTTGCCCCCCCTCCTCCACAACCAAAACATTTCTGCCTGTTCCTTCCTCATCTGCAATTTCCATCCCCTCCAGTAAACCTTCTACTGCCGGAGCATTCTCTTCATCTTCTTTATTATCATCAGTATTACACTCACTGGGTTCAACCTCAGAAGAATCGGATGAGGGACTGGCAGTAGCATAGTATGAAATTGTTCCATACCATTGGGTGCCGCTGCGGGTGGTACCCACCATGTCTTTAGTTTTTTGAACTACATAACTTTTGTTTTACTTGGGACTGATGATCCAATACATTAACCTTTTTTGGATTCAAGCATTCGCTTGGAAGAAAAAACCTTATTTGATGTGAAAAAATTCCTTTTTGGGGTTTGATTTTGTTTTCCCTTTTCAGGCCAATTCCTGTCTTTTGCAATGCCACTGCCTACCTGAGAACTAGAAAGTGCCTCATCAACACTTTGATCCATTTTGGAACAAAAGATCCCTCTAACGTGAAATGTGATGTCCTTCTGATGACTCCCACCCACACAGACCAGAGACAAATTTACTGTTGTGACTCGTGACTGTGCACAGCACAGTGACAGCACAGCAGTTCACCACCACTTCTTTCCAAGATTGCCAGACTGGCTCCTATAAAACTTACTGTTAAGCAAAAGTGACCAAATTCAGCAACTGTTAAGTGTGTCTCAGAATTTGAATTAGAGATGCAGATACATCTGGTGCATTAGCCACATGCAGCACAGTTCCACACTAAGGGTTGGTTAATGCTTATACATAATGTAAGTTTATAACGCGATATACTATGAAACTAATGATAAAAAGGAATAATGGTGAATGAGTGATGATGATGCTTGTGTGTAGTGTGTGTGCTTTAGTTGTGTTGTACTGTAAACACTTAGCCTGCTACAACTCACAGTCAGATTATCCCCTTGGCCACCCACAGCCAGCAGCACAGGGCAGGTGCATTAACTTGTATGTTGTTTGAACAGTATTTTTGTAATACATGAAATCGTGATTGAACGTAGGTGATGATGATCGTTACTCATGATTGGATTGTACACACAGCTGCACTGAAGCCAGGAAAAAAAAATTTGGGATTTCTGAGATGTCACATTTATTGTGGGCCACCCTACAGTCTCTTTCCCTCTCCCCTCTTTAGGTCACAAAGATTTATTTTGCCACCCTACTTCCAAAAAAAAAAAACAACTTTCATTTGGGATTTTCTGTAACTGTAATCTCTGTGCCACCAGTACTGTCTCCTCTGGATCTGGAATGGCCCAAGTCAGATTTTGCCAGCCTGCACTTTTTGTACACACAGCTACACTGTCTGAGGCCAAGAAAAAAAAAGACACTTTCATTTGGGATTTTCTGTAACTGTAATCTCTGGCACCCCCCCCAATTACTCTGGATCTGGAATGGCACAAGTCACATTTTGCCAGCCTGCACTTTTTGTACACACAGCTACTGTCTGAGGCCAAGAAAAAGTTCCATTTGGGATTTTTTGTAACTGTAATCTCTGGGCCACCACCACCAGTACTCTCTCCTCTCCTCTCTGGATCTGGAATTGCACAAGTCAGATTTTGCCAGTTGCCAGCCTGCCCTTTTTGTACACACAGCTACTAATGTCTGAGGCTGAGAAAAAGTTTCATTTGGGATTTTCTATAATCATTCATGGGCCCCCTTCCGTCATCAACCGACCAACTTCATCCATCCCATGTCCTCCATGATCGGTAATCTCTCCCCCTTCCTCCTCTAACTGTAGTGCTTTTGCATTTTGGTGCCTTGCCTCTCTCTCCAGTCTCTCTGTCTCTAGTCTCTCTTTCTTCTGCTGTGATCCTCCTCCTTCTGGGCTGCGTGGTACACTCACCAGCCTTATATACCGGTGAGTGTGTCACGTGACCTTCTGTTGCCTGACTGTATGCCACCAGCTGCCTGTACATCCAGACGGCATTCCCCAGGCAACAGACAACAAAATTGTGGAAATGGCATCTCCACAGACCCATAACCAGACTTCTCATGGCAAAGTCTGTATTTATCCAGGTCCGTGGATTGCGGGTTCCATCCGGGGGACCAGATCACCCGCGGAACAGTCTGCCCACCCCTAGTCCAAACCCTCAGCACAACACCTTACCTCAAACTTCTGAAAGACCATTTTAACTTTAAAAATGTGTGTGTGTGGGGGAGGGGGAATCACAACTAGGGTTGCCAGGAATCCATTCAACAGAATCATATTAACTGGATTTGGGCCTTTTTTTTCTGAATTTGGAGTTTCAGCATTCAATGTCAAAATCTGAATTTTGAAAAACCCAGGTTGGACACGGAATTGGAATCTGATTCCAATTCTACATCGAATGCATGTTTGCCTTTTGAAACCTCCTCCCACCTAATAAAAATTCAAAAGCACCCATTATGGTTTCAAAAATGAAGTCACTACACTAAGGTGTCAGGTACAGTGGCTACCAAAGGTTTTCTTTAGGTTGGCCACCTCTTCTGTAGGTCATGCAGGGAATACCAGTGGCTGCTGGGATATTTGTAATGGTTGGTGTCAGTGATCACTAAGGATGGACAAAGGGTAGGAGATATGGTACCACTACCATCTCTGGATCTGCAGCATATGCAGCAGTAGATCAGAGACTCTGGGGACTATGCTTGTCATAGTCTGAGAGTCTGTTTGGGACTTGGAGTTGGTACTGGGGGAACTGGGTTCACGGGGGGGGGCTAGGTAGCAGGCAGTGAATATGGGTAAGTGGATGTGTGACAGGTTGCCTTTGCTGGAAAGGGGTCAATTTCTGTGGATACCAGGATGAAGTTAACTGCACACTGCAGCTGGACCCTCATTGCCTCCTCCATCCTCCAATCAGACCACAGCAGGTAGCACTGAGTGATCATACAACTGTACTCCAATCTCAGGGACCCCAGCAGGCCAGGTACAGCAACACATTAAGGGAGCATGGTAGGGGAGAAAAGAGGGGGGCGGGTGGCACTTTTTCTGGTTCATTAATGGGCTCCTTTGAGTTGTACTGGGTGGGGAATCAGAACTTCTGACTGACTCTCATGTGAATGGAATTGGATTTAGAACTGGAAGATCTGATTATCCGACGTATGCACAATGGAGCAGAACCAGCAGATTTCAAGTAACCATAATCCCAACTATTTCTGACTTCCACTGGGGATCATGTAGGTGACTAGGTGGTAAACAGAAAATCCCATTGGTGCTCAAGATGTACTGGGTCACCACTGTTGTCAGTAATACCCTTGTCTGTGGACTAAATAAGGCTGAGGAACTTGGTTCAATTACTCCTGTGGAACTTTGTTACCGAAAGATGGTTAGTGTGAATTTGTGCAGTGCCTCTTCGCTGCAGAAATTAAATGGACTAGGTGCTAAGCTAGTATTACACCTGGCAGAAATATCAACCCACTGTGGACCCCACTGACACAACCCACCTGTTTCCCCCACAGTGCAAGCAACAGCTTACCTAAATTCAATAATTACAAGTAATATGTTCATACTACAAATGCAGTGCTTATGAGTCAAATGCAAACCAATCATTAGGGGTTTATTAGGGGGGTCAGGGTCAAGGCTTGGGGGAGGGAAAGGTTAGGATAGGCAACTGTAAACAATAAAGTGGTAGCTATCTAATCTTATGTTGGCTCAGCCCACCCCTAACACAGTGCTTAGCCCAGCTTGACTGTTGGTCCGCTACCCCATCACCTCTGCTACCAGTAATGCGCTCTGCCTCTAATAGAGCTTGCCTGGACAGTCAGTGGGTACCCAGGCATTGAATCAAAGATGGCCCAATTTGTTGCGGTGTGCATGGTTGACTGGCATGGGTGCACTGTAAACAATAAGCAATTACAAAACCCTAGTTGTAATCCTTGCTGGTTGGCCTAATCTATTAACCCCCCCCACCCCTGGCCCTAAGTAAAAAGGTGATTGGTTGTCACCCAGCAGCAGTGGTGGTGGTGTGGTGGCTTCCAGACACCTCTGACTTTGTCAATCAGCCACAGAAGTGCCCAGCTGCAGAGTCATTTTCACTTACAGCTTTATGCTCTTTCCAGGTGCTGAATCCATGTCCTTTTCTAGTTTGCTATAGCAGTCTCTTTCTTCTTGGCTGTCGAAGCACAATTCTCCCTCTATCTTGTCAGAGCAGCTGCTCTCATTCAGACAGATGACTGGTCTGCCTTCCACCTCTGCTGCTGCCAAACTGAAGGTGTGCTGGAAAGTTTCTCAGTGGAAACCAAGCAGGCAGCCCTTCGGTTGGTTGAACCTTCTTACCAGTTATTGAACAGGGCTGCCTGATTGTCACTTGATGCCCTATTGGATGAAATCCACAGGCACAGTCCAGGGAGTCCTCCAGTGTCCCATGAACCTCTGTAGCTCCCTCTGTAGGCTATGAAGTCTGACTGGCTGTTATGGTGACCCTTGAAGCTGGTACCATGGATCCTGGGAGGGTCAAAGGCAGCAAAGATGGCTGTTCTATAATTGCCAAGGGGCTCCTGCCCAGGAAGTTCTTATTTAAGAGGGCTCCTGCCCTTAAACAGCTTTTGCTCCCTTAGCCTTGTGCAGCTACAGTAGCTGTTGTCTTTTGCAGGCACTCATCTTGTCACAGTCCTGAGCATGAGCACACAGTCGTGCTCTCTGTCGATGATGGGGAAAAGTGACCATGCTGCTGCTACAGGTACTGGTAACCTCCTCTGTTGCTTCTGCACCAGTTCCTGCCGTAGCAGGCCTAGTCCTTGGGGGACTAGAAGGAGCATGACTGTCAGCTGGTGGTGGTGGCTCAGTGAAACCCAAGGTAAGCCCCACCATGGGGTTAGAATTATCAACAAAACTATAAAATACTGACATACATACTTCAAGCTATACCAAGGGTACCTATCCATGTTGTCATAATGCCAAGCTTTCATTTAAAAATAAATTAAGTTGCTATCCCTTCCGGTTCCAAAGTTATCCCCTTTAAGAACAGTAAATGCTTAGTAAGGATGCATATCTTAGAAAATGGTTTGGGGCCTTGGATGCCTTGGAAATAATTTTGTTAGCGTTTATCTGTTTCTTTACTTACTTTTCCATCATTTTATTTGTACTGTGCAACTACTAGTAAAAAAAAAAAAATCCAGTGGAATCCTTGTATTATGAAGTCAGTAAATCTTTACTGGAAAGGTTGACAGTGTATTTCAGTGGGAAACTGCCAACATTTTTTCAGATGTTTATGCAAGCAATAATACCTGACAGGGTGGGTGGTATTTGGCAATACCAGACTGCCCAGGGGTGTAATGAAGCCCAATGCTGCTGGTGGAGGGCCTTATAGCCACTGCAAGATCTGGTATTGCTCATATTGCCCACCCTGGAGGGTATTATTGAGGTCAGAAAATGAGTATATGCCGCTGTTTTAGTAAAATATTTTAAAGAAAAAAGAAAGCAGTTAAAATGAGGAAAAAAAAAAAGAAGAAATAAAGCATTTAGTTGCTAAATAGTCCCACTTCTGGTACACTTGCTAGTAGAGGGAACTGCAGTTGTTTCCAGTTATTTTTTTTTCCTGTTTTGTTGTGATCGGACCCCACCATGTAAGAAGTGAGGGCTGTAAAAAGTGAATGAAGAGTGCTTAGTTTCCCATTTTCTGCTTCTTCCTTCCCGACTGTACCCCAGAGTTGCTTTGATTTTTTTTTTTTTTTTTGGAGCTGTTCTACAAACTGAGCTGCCAGCTGCTTTGACACATAGTGTGGCTGTTTAGTACTAAGGAAAGCACACGACCGCAGCATTAGCATGATCACGTTTTAATTTTTATGAAAGTTTAATTTTTTTAAAGTGTAGAAATCGTTTTTCATGTGGCATTTTTATGTTTGCTTGCATGCATGTGCAAGAAACATAGTGCTATCATCTAAGATTTCGGAGGTGTGTCACCCTTTCTTCCAATTCAGTCAGTGTGTTGGCAGGCGCGGCCTGTAAGCCATCGCATGCTGGAGCTGTTCATGACAAGCTCCAAATGCAGTGGCATACAGTTGTGCGGGGAGTTATGTTTCAGTGAGCAGCGATAAGATATCGCCTGCCTGCGCGCAGCCCCCCACACACACACACACACACACACACACACACACACGCACGCATACCGCGTGCTGCCCCCCACACTACTCTATAGCTGGACGGGGTGCCCAACCTCGCCGGCTGTGCTGCCGCCTCCCCCAAAGTTCATAAATGCCACGCTGGGTGCCCACCCCAGTGTGGCAACTTGATGGCATAGCCGACGGGGTGCCCAACTTCCCCGCCGGCTTCACTCTCCCCCGAAGTATAGATGCCACGCTGGGAGTCCACCCCAGCGGCAAGTGATGCTATGGCCAACGGGGTGCCTAATCCCCTGCTGGCTGAACGCCTCTCAACCTATCTTGTGCCACGCTGGGAGCCCACCCAGCGTGGCAAACATCCCGCTCGCCATTGAAAAACCTGTAAAAAACGGTCCCACGTAGTCTCCTGGCCCCTCCCACAACCCGCAACCACCCACTGTGCACCCTGCCTCCCACACCCCCACCCCATACTTACCTCTGGACCTCGGCGCGACGATCTTCAGTGGACCGGGAACACGTCTGCACTCTTCAAAGCCGACCGCGAACTAAGGAAATGCCAGTAAGCTGTATAATGGGCTAGATAGGGTTTTTCAACTTTGTTGCATATCTCAGGCATTTTTTGGAATTTTTGCACCAAATTTTCAACATGGGGTTTTTGGGACCCCTTCTCATGAATGATGTCACTGTCATGGCGTTATTCGGGCCTGAAGGGTGATTTCGCAGTCACTGCGCAAAATCACCTTTCGGGACCAATTAACGAAACTGACACTGCCAGTGTTCATAAGGTGGGCTTCAAGAAGCTTATTTTGAAAATTTGGTGTAAAATCTAAAAACGACTGTTTTACGAGTGTGCGTTGCGCAGTTCCTACGCATGCTCATAAGTTCGCGAATTTTCAATATTTTCACTCCATATTTTTGACATTGCCATTTTACCACACCTTCTTGTGAGTAGTACAGCTGTCATTTTTTTACATCTCACCCAAAACCTGTTTCCGCCCATATAGCGCACAATGGCGCAGTCGGTGTGCAAAACCAATGTATGGGACAAATTAAGAAAACTACAGTGACACTGTTCATGAACAGAGGTCTTAAAATGGCTATGTTGAAAAATTTGGTGAAAAAATTCCTAACAATGACTATTTTACTAGCATGCGTTGCGCAGTTCCTACGCACGCTTGCAAGTTCGCGAATTTTCAATATTTTCACTCCAGATTTTTGACATTGCCATTTTACCACACCTTCTTATGAGTAGTACAGCTGTCATTTTTCACATCTCACCCAAAATGTGTTTCCGCCCATGTGGCGCACAATGGCGCAGTCAGTGTGCGAAATCAATGTACGGGACAAATTAAGAAAATCACAGTGACACTGTTCATGAGTAGAGGTCTTAAAATGGCTATGTTGAAAATTTGGTGAAAAAATTCCCAAAAATGACTGTGTTACGAGTGAGCATTGCACAGTTTCCACTCACCCTCGTAAGTTCATGACTTTGTAATATTTTAAGTCCAGATTTTCCCAGTGGCATTTTCCACACTGCCTTATTTACAGTACAGCTGCCATTTTCACAATATGTCCAAAGTGTGTTTTCACACTTTCTGCGCAGAGATGCGTGGTCGCTGTGGGAAATCATTGTTCGGGACAGATAAAGAAAATCACAATGACACTGTTCATGATCGGAGGCACCAAAATGCCTGAGTTGACAATCTGCTGTAAAAAATCCCCAACCTAATTATATTACAGGTGTGCATTGCACAGTTTCTATGTACGCTCGTGACTTCACCATTTTTTTAAATATTTTTACTGCAGATTTGCAACATTGCCATTTTTTACACCTCCCCATGAACAGTACAGCTGTCATTTTTTACATCCTGTTCGGAATGTTTTTGCACCTGTGGTGCTAAATGCCGTAGTCGCTGTGCATAAGTAGCTTTCGGCTAAGAAACTGATATTCCCCCTGTTCATGAGGTGGGGTCACAAAAAAACCATGTTGAACATTTGGAGTGAAAATACCAACGAATGCCTGAGGTATTAGGGTTTCCAACCATAACGCCCAACCCTGTAGAGAATGACAGGCATCAGGTGTGTGACTTGGGATTCTTGCCTGTAATGCTCATACCATTCCACACCCTGCAGCCAGTGAGAGGCATCGAGGTATGCCTTGGACTCTTCGGCCCCAAAGTTCACCCCATTCTCCTATATCGCATCCATCTCACTGTATTTCCTAATGGAATGGGGTGCGCATAAGGGCCAAAGACCCCAAGGAACACCGTGACACTTGCCAGTGTCGGGTGTACTGAAATGGCGTGGCCGTTATGCCTGACGACCCAAAGGCACACCCCAATGCCTGTCACTCTCTGCAGGGTGGTGGTGGGGTTGGCTTCAGTTCAATACTTTTTTTTTTTTTTTTAGTTGTTTAACTAGGCATAGCACACTAAGCTGAAAGCTTTTTTACAGGAGCGACCTGGGAGCATAGGGAAGTTAAGTGACTTGCTCAGAGTCACACAGTATGCAAGTGGAAGCTGTGGGATTCAAACCCAGGTCTGGTCTGCTGGATGTCACCAGATTTGCAGCTCAGAGCCTTAGACTACTGCACTATACTGCCTCCTATTACACAGCTCTGTAACTTCTACACTACCACTGCCAATGCCAGCAAGCAAACATTCGGCATTGACGAATGCTTGTTTCTGTTAAAAAGGAGCACTGTCGTTACTTTAGCTTTTTTCTGGATGGCATTGATTGTAGTCAGCAACTGCAGTGTTGCCAGTAGAGTTATGAGACTACCACTAGCAGGGCAACCATGGGGAGTACGGTTTGACAGAACAGAATTGGGAAGCATAAATAATTCAGGGTACAGATTAAAGTAAAATGTGGGATTGGGGGTTTTGTGCATTGATGCATATTCATAGTTCAGAGTTGTTTTGTCCTGGCTATCCATCTCTCACTTGCTTAGCAAGAAAAAAAAAAAGGCAGAAATGATGGCTATGGACATTCTACGTGCACTGTGTTTTTTTGATAAAATGGCAGGCTGGCATGGTACTACTTATTTCTCAGTCTCTATTGGTACTTAATGTACTCCCTTGCCAGGGGTCTCAGCCCGTCCGAGACCGTGAAAATTACATCAGATTTTGTAAAGAGGAATAATGCTGTCTACCATCAAAATATTATATATTTAATAGAAATATGTGATTTTTCATAACCTGTAATCTTTGTGATTTAGCAGGTGACATTTTCTTTGCAGACTTTGCTTGGGAAGAAGAAAAGAGAAGCCAATTACTGTTTTAAAAATGGTACACTTATGGAGCACAATAATGCCAACATGTAAAAGACAAAGTGTGTTGCTGAAAGAAGTACCTATTTTTTTTTGGAAAAGGCAGAAAAATATCTTTAGTTTCTCATTCAAATAAATTGGTCTCCTAAGTAGTTTGGCAGTTTCTGACATCCCAATACCAGAATTCTAGTGAATCCTTTTTACTGGCAGTGTGAAAAGCAAAGACAAAAACCCACCTGTTTCATTTCACAAGTATTTTATTACAATAAAGTAATCAGGAGCACATCAAGGCACAATAAATGCCGACCCAGCGGTAGTGCTACCGCTCATGATGCCAGCAACCCAGGTTGAGAAGGAGCTCGGATCGTTGGGGGCCAGTAAGGGGGGAGAGGGATTGAACGTCCCACAGGACGCTGTCCCTCTCCGAGGAAGGTGGGTTCCTCTCCGCTCTGCCACAATACTACCACCTGGGTGACCAGAGGTAGCAGTGTGGTTGGAAGGACCAATGGGTGGGTAGTGGCTCCGTAAGATGTCGGGATGTCACCGTACCTGTCACAAGCAAGACTCCCTAGATGTGATGGCACTATGGAGCTCCCAGGGAGTGACAAGAAAAATGGAAAAATGTCCCCAGTCCTTGAGGATGACAGACACCAGTGTATCTGGGGCTCTGCTCCTCTGGCATGACGTGCACCTCCAGACATGCACCGTGCATTTTGGGGTATATTTCTAGCCCTGCCCAGTGGCAATCTGATGGTAGTATGGAGGAGGCAGCACACTGGTGCGGAGAGAGCATCACCACAGGAGATACCTTAGGGATCTCATAGGAACATCAAGGACCAGAGACAAGGAGGGGGCATAAAGACAGAGTAAAAAAAAAAACACAATAAATAAAATAGTTGTATGATTATTAGAAGTGAACAAATTATGTTTTAGACATGGCTAACATTGAAACTGTTAAGGACAGAAACTTATTTTTTTAAAATGAAACACTGAAGTTAGGGCAAGAGCAATATTTTGCCTTGGTACAGTTTTCCTTTATTGATATTTCACAGTTTTTAGTTTTTTTTGATAAGTGAAAAATATATTATAACAATGTATCAATAAAAGATTTTGATAAAACTTAAAAACGTAGATATACATAAGCAGCACCAGGGTAGCATATCTGTATTGCCAATCTATAAGCTTTATTGTAAAAAATAAATTCAGGGCCAGATCCACAAAGCTCCAGAGATATGCAAAAAAGTTGTGTAACTTTGTGGCGTCACTCACGTCATGTGAATGCTACGCATAACGTGCATTCCACAATGCTTGTGGGCAGCATCCACAGTTGTGGAGTCAGGTGTGGAGAGGCTGTAGTAAGCTGGGTCTACTTCAGTAAAAATATATACATGCCCACAGACAGGCCCCTGATAACACCATATTTGACGATACTTGTTCATGCACATCACTACAGTGACAAAGCTAGTGTGGACAGCATGTGAGAAATGCACCTGCAGAGTGTACTGATTGTACTAGAGCCTGGACCAGAGTGTGACCAGAACTAGAACTGTTCTGGTGTGTCACCAACAGTTACCATATCATCATGTGGAATGTTGGAACACCAATAACAGATGCACCAGAGGCCTTGAATGTTAGCCGTGTCCCACTATAACATTTACTGGTCCCAAGCTGCATGTCCGTGGGACCATAATGGTGTCTGTAAACTACAGTAAGGAGGATGCTGTGCCGTTAAGCCTGCTGATACTGCTGTACACCCAGAGAGAACTGTATCTGCCTACAGTCTGGTATCCACCTATTACTGGATGCCACCCAGCCATGCAGGACAGGAAAATGGCTTGTGCCATGTCAACGGCAGGATGAATGACTGTAGTGTGCTGCAGAGCACTGTACTAACGACTCTTTCATAGCTACTAATTTCATGCTATGACCACCATAAGGTATGCTGTCTGTTGACCTCTCTGACCTTCAGCACACACACCCCACCCCCACACACCATGTATCATTGCCCTAGTGCTGTCCTCATGCACTCTATCACTGGCATCAGCAACAGATATACAAATCAGGGGCCACAAACATGCAGTGTTGCACACAACTTGGCACCCCACTGGGACTGCACACATGACTAGATGGCGGCTTGGTGCTGAACAAAGAACTGTAGAGTCACATATGATGCACCAGGAGACAGTAGAGTTTGAGAAAAACAAAGGGGATGGTAAGGGAGGGTGGCACATGACACAAAAAAAAGGCACGGTGGAGGCAGCTGGAGAGCACAGGCAGGTCACAGGTAAAGCAGGTCGTGGGCCAGGGTCCACATCAGGTGGCCATTGCCTATCTGGAAAATATAAATGGCCTGGGGCATCTGTAACAACTGTGCAGTACTGTACATGAATGTGCATACAGTACTGTTAGACACGCATGGTGTAGCAATGCAGTGCTCCATTAGTGCATACATATATCGTACCCCTGTGACAGCCACATCCAACCTAATAGATTCATGTGTACTCCAGAGGTCTCAGGCAGGGCAATCATGGCTGCTGGAAGGTGTGTTGCATTGGGGGACAGTGATGCATGATGTGCAGGTGCTCTGTGCCCATCTCTGGGCACCGCTGTTGTCCTCATTGTAGATCATTCAGTGACCTGCAAAACAGGGATATATGGGCAGTCACTGGGCCTGTCCAATAAACCAGATGTGATATAAGATATCGTTTTAAAATGCATAATGTGATACAATGTTACTGACAAAGGTGATAGCACCCTAACGTAGGTGGGTGTATGGGAGGCATGGTTGAAGAACCAGGGTGTCTCTGGGTCAGTTGTCACCATTATGACATATAAAGCAGTAGCAGACCACAGGATCTGGCATAATTGTGCCTATAGTTTTTCCTCTGCAGTGAGTGCAAAAAGTCACTGAACAGCTTGTGTCAGACAGGGTGCCGTATTGTTGATTTCTGTGCCAGAGCTGTGTGCGTGTAATATGATAGTTCCCCAGTGGTGGCCATTCACTTGCCCAGCTCCATAGGATAGTGCTTATGTACACATGGATACAGGTTATAAAACATAGAAGATATTTGGCAGAAAAAGACCATCTGTCCATCCAGTCCACCCTGTTTTCCCCCATCCTACCCCTGGACCTACTGTTTAGTCAGGGTTATTGCTCTCACCTCCTCCCTTGCCCTACTGCTTTCTGCCATGTAACTGTTAAGCCTTTTACTCAGTTCCAGCTGTGTTGGAAACCATTAATGGTTCTTCCACCCACCACCTCTGCTGCTAAGCTTGTCCGCAGCTTAGCCACTTTCCCACATCCCTCCTGAATCTCCCTCCTGCCAGCTTCCATTCATGTCCCCGTGTTATTAATTCACCAGTCCTGCTGAATAGTTCCTTGCAATCTATATTTCTAATTCGTTTCTGGAACTTCAAGGTCTCTCATATCGCCCCTCTCCTCTGAGTACATGTTCAGGGAGAAACAATTGTCAAAAGTGGGAAACATTGCCATGTCACTACACAATTTACGTGCCTGACCATTATACCCCAAAACAGTGTGTTCCCTTTAAGGGAAGCACATTCTTGTCCGGTCCCTGTCCTGTGTGTGTGTGTGTGTGTGTGTGTGTGTGGTTGTTGGCATGTGCCCATTGTGGTTAAATCAGTCTTTGAAATGATGATGATGATGATGAAGCTGACAAAACACAAGTTGGTGCTTGAACAGAAACACCTGTTGGCCACCCTGACCTGCTATGGGCATGGGTGCATAGACCAGGATGGGGTGTACTGGCAGGACAAGGATCTATCACGGGTGAGTACTATATGCATTACTGTCAACCAATTCCTTTTGTTGGTCACATGTGCGTGTAACCTGTATAGTGAATGGTTCCAAATGTATCTCCTTTCAAAGAAATTACTATATCTTTAGGAAAGGTTAACTTTACAACCATTATGGCAAGGGATTTATTTTTTTAAGTGAGAGCTTGGAGTCAGGAAACCATCAGAAGATACTGGTGGTGTTCCATATTAGAAGACCACACCGTTTTTTCTAGTTGTAGTTGAGTTTACTTTTGCTGTTATTGTTTTTACTTTTCTCCTTGACCTCTTCCCCCAAGATGTGTCTGGAACGGAGCAGCTTCCCAGCTCAGTAGACCTTTGCTGGTAAAAAAAACTTTAAAATAAACATTGTTCTAGGCAGTGTACTAGCACTTTAAGAACATTGTTTGCTGTTGTGCTGATGCAGGGACTCGTGTTGACAATATTTGTTGATCTAGATGCTGCTTGATTGGTCTACAAGGAATAAGCAAAAGGTCACAAACACACAAAGGATTAGAGTTAAAATTTTTGGATATCTTTCCCCCCCAGCATCACATTTACTTGATAGCAGGTCAGCATTTCCCCAGTTATTACCAGTAGATTTATTGATACACACTTGAGAGGTGATTGTCTCAGGGTGAAGGTGGTGGGGGTGGGGGGCTAGTGTCACCGGGCAGAATGAGTTATACTGTATCTTCATTTTATTGTCACAGACAAGATCCATATTTTCAGGTGGTATGTGTTTCTTTCTACAGTCTCTCGAAACAAGGCAGCTGTTAAATCCACATGAGCTGTTTCTCTTTTCTTTCAAGTCTGCCACATCCTGCAGGTTTTGTTTGGCTCTCATACCAGTTCATATGCAAAATGTTCCACTTCTGACATGGCCCTCACTCACATATTTCAATAGATTGAGCTGAGTTGGAATTACCTAGCATCGTACGACTGTAATAAGTTATTGATCCGCAGCAGCATTTTCCATTTCTGAATGATTGAATTTTACCCATGAACAAAAGAACATGCTCATACTCTGGTCGAAGATATCAGTATGAAAAGTGTACGCATGGCCAGTGATTTATTGCCTGCCTGCTATTGACCCCTTGGTCAAATAAGCACCTGCACTGCATTTTTTTAAACTAATATCTCTCAAAAGGCGTTATCTAGTTTTACAATACTTTCGACCTTTTCATGAATGTTATAAGTGCAATAATGCACTTTGGGTGTGTGTCAGCACTACAATAACCTTACTTCTTGGTGTTGGGAGGAATGAAAGCCCTTGGCAGTGCCTCGTACCTCACAGGCCACCCAGGGCATTTGGTAGTGCAATATTACCACACACCTGAACACGGATTATTCCAAAGTTAATTTGCAGTGTGTGTTACACTATAGCAGTGACATGCAGTATTGCTGTATGGCAGTGACTTTACCCAGTATGAGTATGGACACATATTCAAACTTAACAACTGGTATGTTACAAATATTCTTGCTGTGTAACCCCCATTACCATTCTCCCTCACAAATCTATCTAATCCTGCTTTGAAAGCTTGAAAGGTGGTAGCTTCCGCAAACTCACTGGGTAGGCTATTCCACCCTATCATCTGAGTGAAGTAATACTTTCTGTTATTTCCCCTTATTCTGCTCCCTTCAGTTTGAGTGTACGCTCCCTGCTTAATTTTTCTTACAAGCTCAGACATCTGTATATACTATAACTTGTACATCCCCATTAGTATTTCGAAAACTGTGATCCTGTTCCTTTTCATCCTTCTCCTTTCTAAACTGAATAAGGAAACAATCCACTTTTCAGACACACTCTTGTTCTCTTTTAACATCAGCTGAAGTTCTTTTGATGAGCATAGAGGCCTCTGCCTACCCAATTGCCCTAGTAGGCTTCCCACTTAACATTAGCACTCACACTTGGTGATGCATTTATCAATTTGTTTTTCTACAGAGGTTTTTTTTATCCTTCTCCAGCCCCTCCTGAGTGTGACAAGCTACCATCCAGACCTCTCCTTCACTGACTCTCTACTGCTGTATTCCCCCCTTTCCATGGCTTGCCCTCCATCACAGTGGGGTCCAAGGAGGGCCATCCTATCTGCAGCCCAGATCTGAATTCAGTTCCAGGTGGTGTGCTGAGTGGTGTGGTTGTCCTAAGCATGCTTGCAGACATCATCCAGGTCATAGGAGTCAAATTACATAGATATCTTCATCAGTGACATTGCAGATGGACTGGAGGGTAAGGTTTGTTTGTTTGCAGATGACACCAAGATCTGCAACAGAGTACATGATTCAGATGGGGTGGGCAGAATGAGAAGAGATCTGGATAAACTAGCAAAATGGTCGGAAGAGTGGCAACTGGGGTTTAACACAAAGGAGTGCAAGATCATGTCTATAGGGAAGAGAAACCCTGAAGCTACCTATAGGCTGGGAGGGGAGTTGCTGGCAGTCACAAGGGAAGAAAGAGACTTAGGCATCATCATCATCACCGATGACCTGAAATCATCCAAGCACACCACTAAAGCAGTAGGTAAGGCTAGGGGGATGTTGAAGTGTATTTGTAGGGGTATCACAAGTCAGAAGAGGGAGGTAATAATCCCTCTTTTTTTTTTTTATTTTTCCCTCCGGTCATGGTCTGGGGAGCCTCTCTCAGGCATCCTGGCTGATCCTCCCCTGCCTGAAGTCCTCCATCTGTGCCTCCTCTCTCCTCCTCTACCATTGTCGGTACTCCCAGCTTAACCCCTCTGGGGTGGGGCTGCCCCTTCTCTTTGGGCACTCCTAGAGACAGACCCCAACGTGGAAGAGGAATCAGACGAGGGAAGCTAGAAGGCCAGGTAGGACGGACTCAGCATTGGGGATGGGGGCAGGTGCCGTCGCCTACCCCGCAGACCAGGTTTTTCTGTTTTCTTGTCGATCCCCCAACTCCCTTCCCCTTGCATGGAGCACCTCAATGCACTGACACACGGCAACCCTGCCTGCATCGACCACGCTAGCTATGTGCTGGTATTGGCATGCTGCAGTGCCCCCGGTCTCCACCAGGGTCCGCCGGTCTGCCGAAGCAACCCGCCCTCCCTTCCCGAGGAGGACAGCACCACGAGGGCACACATCCTCAACCCTTCCCTGCCAACCCCCGCGCCCGAGCGCCTCCTGAACCTGGGTCGCCAGCATGGCGCGAGGTGTGGCGTCCAGTGCCTCAACCCTCAGTGCCACCAGGCCAGCTATAATCCTTCTTTACAAGACACTGGTTAGGCCTCATCTGGAGTACTGCATACAATACTGGAGGCCACACCTTCACAAGGACATTAACCAAATTGTGGCAGTCCAGAGATGGGCAACCAAAATGGTGCAGGGACTGCATCAGAAAACATATGAGGACAGATTAACGGAGCTCAATATGTATACCCTAGAGCAAAGGAGGGAGAGAGGTGATATGATCGAAACATTCAAACACATTAAGGGCATTAACAAGGTGAAAGAGTCTAATATGTTTCAATACAAGAACAAGCATTAGTCAATGCTGAATGTTGAACGCGTTGGTCTGTTGAGCTCGCTCACTGCCCCTCTGTCACTCGCTCAGTCTGTTTCTCTCAGTGCTGCAGGCTGCTCTTTTGTACTGGGCTCCTTTTTCTGCCCACTAAGAAATCCGCAGCTGTCCCGACAGAGCTCCATTGAGGTGGCTCACTCCCCCTCTCTCTCATTCGCTCATTCTGTTTGTCCTGGCACTGCAGGCTTCCCTTTGGTACTGGGCTCCTGCCTCTGTTGGTGGCTTTTTCTGCCCACAAAGAAATCTGCAGCAGTCCTGACACAGGTCTGTTGAGACTGCTCCCTCCCCCTCTCTCACTCACTCATTCCATTTCTGCCAGTGCTGCAGGCTGGCCTTTTGTACTGGGCCCCTGTCTGCATTGCCACCTTTTTCTGCCAACAAAGAAATCTGCAGCAGTCCCGACACAGGTCTGTTGAGCCTGCTCACTACCCCTCTCTCACTCGCTCATTCCGTTTCCACTGGCGCTGCAGGCTGCCCTTTTCTACTGGGCTCCTGCCTGCGTTGCCGCCTTCTTCTGCCCACAAAGAAATTTGCTGCAGTTACAGTAGAGCTCCGTTGAGCTCACTCACTCCCCCTCTTTCACTCACTCATTTTGGTTTTCCCGCCACTACAGGCTGCCCTTTTGAACTGGGCCCCTGCATGCATTGCTGCATTTTTCTGCCCACAAACAAATCTGCAGCAGTCCCAACAGAGCTCTGTTGAGCTCACTCAGTCCCCCTTCCTCACTCGCTCATTCTGTGTCTCCCACTGCTGCAGGCTGCCCTTTTGTACTGGGCTCCTCCCTGCATTGGGGGCTTTTTCTGGCCACAAAGAAATCTGAAGCAGTTCCGACACAGCTCCATTGAGCTTGCTCGCTCCCCCTCTCTCACTCACTCATTCCATTTCTGCCGGCGCTGCAAGCTGGCCTTTTGTACTGGGCTCCTGCCTGCGTTGCCACCTTTTTCTGCCCACAAAGAAATCTGCAGCAGTCACAACAGAGCTCCATTGAGCTCGCTCAGTACCACTCTGTCACTCGCTCATTCTGTTTCTCTTGGTACTGCAGGCTGCACATTTGTAAGGGGCTCCTGGCTGCGTTGGCACCTTTGTCTGTCCACAAAGAAATCTGCAGCTGTCTCGACAGAGCTCCATTGAGGTTGCTCAGTCTCCCTCTCTCACGCGCTTATTCTGTTTGTCCTGGCACTGCAAGCTGCCCTTTTGTACGGGGCTCCTGCCTGCATTGGCACCTTTTTCTGCCCTCAAAGAAATCCACAGCAGTCCTGATAGAGCTCCGTTGAGCTCACTCAGTCCCTCTGTCTCACTCACTCGTACTGTTTCGTCCACCGCTGCAGGCTGGCCTTTTGTACTGGACCCCTGCCTGCATTGACGCCTTTTTCTGCCCACAAAGAAATCCGCAGCAGTTCTGACAGTGCTCCAGTGAGTTCGCTCACTCCCCCTTCCTCACTTGCTCTCTCGTTCTGTTTCTCCCAGTGCTGCAGGCTGCACTTTTGTACTGAGCTCTTGCGTTAGGGCCTTTTTCTGCCCACAAACAAATCCAAAGCAGTCCCGACAAAGCTCAGTTGAGCTCGGTCACTCCCTCTTCTCACTCGCTCGATCGTAATCTGTCCCAAACACTGATTTCCCACAGCAACCATGCTCTTCTCCGGCAGGAGTGTGAAAACATATTTTAGCCAGGATGTGAAAAATGACAGCTGCACTGTTCATAAGGAGATGTGAAAAAATGCCACTGTTGAAATATGGCGTGAAAATATTACAAATTTGTGAAGTTACAAGAGTGCGTGGAAACAGTTCAATGCACGCTTGTAACACAGTCATGTTATGGAGTTTCGTCACCAAATTTTCAACGTAGGGATTTTAGGACCTCTGCTCATGAACAGTGTCACTGTAATTTTCTTAATCGGTCCCGAACACTGATTTCACACAGCGACCGCATTATTCTGCGCCGGAACTGTGAAAACACATTTCGGTCAGGATGTGAAAAATGTCAGCTGTACTGCTCATAAGGAGGTGTGAAAAAATGCCACTGTTGAAAATCTGGCGTGACAATATTACACATCTGCGAAGTTACAAGGGTGTGTGGAAAATGCGCAACGCACACTTGTAACACAGTCATTTGATGGGCTATCATCACCAAATTTTCAACATAGGCATTTTAGGACCTCTGCTCATGAACAGTATCACTGTCATTTCCTTAGTCTGTCCCGAACAGTGATTTCCCCACAGTGACCGCTCTATTCTGTGCCAGAAGTGCGAAAACAAATTTCGGCCAGGATGGGAAAAATGACAGCTATACTGTTCATAAGTAGATGTGGGAAAATGGCAATGTTGAAAATCTGGAGTAAAAATATTATAAATTCGTGAAGTTATGAGTGTGCGTGCAAACTGCATAACGCACGCTTGAACTTATTCATTTTTGATTTTTCCACTAGTTTGCAACATAGGCTTTTTGAGAGCCCACCATGAACATCGGCACTGTTACTTCGCACGGCCCCGAAAGGTGATTCCGTGCAGTGACCGAAAAATCACCTTTCGGGGCTGATTAACACCATGACAGTGCCAGAATTCGTGAGGAGGGGTCCCAAAAACCCCATGTTGAAAACTTGGTGCCAAAATTCCAAAAAATGACTGAGATATGCATTAGGTTGGAAAAAAAAAACATTTATTCCATTACACAGTTTACCGGTATTTCCTCAGTTCGCGGTCGGCTTTGAAGAGTGCAGACGTGTTCCCGGTCCACGAAAGATTGTCGCTACCGAGCACCTAGAGGCAAGGCTGGGGTGAGGGGCAAGGCATAATGGGTGGGCGCGGTTGCGCCGAGGGACAGTTTTTTTAAAGGTTAAAAACAAAAAGACATCGTGGGACTGTTTTTATTTTATAGGGGCACGGCACGCTGAGTGGGCCCCAGCATGCCACCAGAGTCTATCTTTGGGGCAGCTGTAGCCGATGGGGATTGGGCACCCCTGTCAGCACACAACAAAAGGGGGTGTGACATTACGTCGACGGGATTGGAACACCTGTCGGGAGACAATAAAAAAAGTGAGGGGGTTACATAATAACATAAACATTGGGGCACTGAAGCCGATGGGGATTGGGGCCCCCGTCGGCAAATAAACACGTTGAGGGGGTTATTATTGTTTGTGAACACGGTGGCAAGCCACCGCCATGTTCACAAACAATATCAGGGTTTCAAGATCCTGCCCTGCAATGATGGGTCGCTCCCTCATTGCAGCGAATGGCTGATGCTGCAATGACGAGGTGACCCCTGATTGCAGCAGCTAATTTTTTACAAGTTGGTGGCATGCTGGCTGAACTTCTGGGAACACCAAAACCCAAATCTTTTCCATTTGGAGTTGTAGGTCTTTCTGGTAGCAGGTTTTCTGCCAACTTTTATAATGTCCAAGACCGACCGAGAAAGGTGTAGGCTTGCATATTCTAGCTCTTCAAGAGCCAGGCCTTGAGCCTGAGAGTCTGAAGATTGGGGTAAAGGATCCTCCCCTGAGAGGAGGTAAGAAGATTGAACTGTCTGGGAAGACACAGTGGCATTGTTACTGACAGTGACAACAGAAGATGATACCAAGGCTGTCTGGCCCAGTCTGGAGCCTCTAGAATCACCCTGCAAGGCTGAGACCTGATCTTGATCAGGACCCTGAATATCAGAGGAAAAGGAGGAAATGCATACTGGAACCTGCTTGTTCAATTCAACAATAGAGCATCCTGATGGACACAGGCCTGCAACAAAAGAAAGGAAGTTGGTGATTGTTCGGGGCTGTGAAGAGATCTATCTCTGGAGTACCCCACCTCTTGAAAATGACCTAAAGAATAAAAAGGATTCAGGGTCCACTCGCGATGACCCTGAGAAATCCTGCTGAGAGCATCTTCTAAAATGTTATCCTTCTCTGGAAGATGCACAGCCATCAGAGAAGCCTGAAGGGAATAAGCCAGAGACCATATCTTCATGGCCTCTGTGCACAAGGCCGAGGACCGAGTGCCTCCCTGCTTGTTGATGTACCACATGGTTGTGGTATTGTCTGTCCTGATCTGCACTACTTTCCCTTGAACAGCAGTTGAGAATGTCAGAAGTGCTAGAAAGACAGCTCTCAATTCGAGAAGATTTATATGTAGAAGGGACTCCTGGTGAGACCAGGTTCCCTGAGCTGTAAGCTGATTTAGGTGAGCCCCCCAACCCAGCAGAGAGGTATCTGTGGTGAGAGTCACTGAAGGAGCCTGGCTGACAAATGGAACACCTTGTCGAAGATTGTCCTCCTCCAACCACCACTGGAGAACCTGAACTAGAGTTTGAGACACTGGAACCAATTTGTAGAGAGGGTCTCTTTTCTGAGACCAATAGTATCTGAGATGAAACTGAATGTCTCTCATCTGAAACCTTGCTCCCTGGACCATAGCTGTGGATGCTGCCATGTGGCCCAGTAACTGTAGAAAGTGTCTGGCTGGACAAGATACCAGAGGATGAAAAGAGGAAGCCAGAGTGACAAGGGACTGAACTCTTTAGAGAGGGAGAAATGCCCTTGCCTGAATAGTGTCTATTTCCACCCCTATGAAGGTGAGAAGCTGAGCTGGTTCCAGAACCAACTTTTCTAGGTTCAGAATGAAGCCCAAGGATGCTAAAAGTCTTTGAGTGACCGCTAAGGCTGACTTGACTTGGTCTGAGGACTGGTCTACTAGGAGTCAGTCATCCAGGTATGGGAACAGTAGAATACCCTGTCTCCTGAGGAATGCCACCACTACTGCAAGGCACTTGGTGAGCATCCTTGGAGCAGATGTTAGGCCGAAAGGCATAGCTCTGAATTGGTAATGGCCTGAAGGCAACTCGAACCTGAGGTACTTTCTGTGGGAATGTCTGATAGGTATGTGGAAGTAGGCATCCTTGCGATCCAGAGAGGCTAGCCAGTCTCCTGGTCTCAGAGAGGGAAGAATTACTCCCAGAGTCACCATCTTGAATTTTGGATTTGTTAAATGTTTGTTCAGGTACCTTAAATCTAGGATGGGTCACCACTCCCCTGTCTTTTATAGGGTGAGCAATTATCTGGAATACAGCAGGCCAAGCTTTTACAGGCTGTGGGGGCACTGGCCACAACAGTGGCGCACCTCCACAACCTGCTTCTGGAGAAAGCTGCCGCAATATGTTTCTTGTGCATGCGTGCAATCAACATAAAAATAGCAGGACAAGAGGACACAGCATGAGGACAGAGGGAGGCCGATTAAGGGGTAATGTGAGGAAGATCTTTTTCACAGAAAGGGTGGTGGATGCATGGAACGGCCTACCTCAGGAAGTGGTGGATATGAATTCAGTGCAGGACTTCAAACAGGCATGGGATAGGCACAAGGGAGCAATACAGATGAGTATGAATAGATAAGCCATTGACAGAGCAAAGGCTGATGGAACATTCATAAGGTAGAAAATGAAATGGGCAGACTGGATGGGCCTTGAGGTCCTTATCTGCCATCAACTTCTATGTTTCTATGTCTTCTTCCCAGATCTTTCTTCTCTCCGTGGCATTTGGCAGAGTCTATGTAAGCCTTGCACATGCAGAGTGTATTCCTGTTTATTTATTTTGTTTGTAATTTTTGACCAGAAAAGGCACCCTAAGCTGTGATAACTTGCTCCATGTGCTTCCTGAGGGTGGGTTACATGGACCTGTTTTATTGATGGGGGAATATTGGACATGGCAATGGGAAAAATCTCCACAGAAGGAGCAATCTCCCCATCCTAGCTGCTGCAGTTGCTACGCCAGTGCTTTGCTACCAGCCATTTCCCAGCTGAGTTACACTGTCAAGCAATAGCTGCTTCAGCCTGGGATGCCCCCCAGTGTAAGTTCCTGAGTTTGCTCCCAAACCTACTCACCAACATGGCAGAGGAGCCATCGGGGTGACCTGTGTATTTGTCAGTTTAACTACAGCCATCTCCCTGAACTTATAAAAATGAGCTCTCCTGAACTTTAGTGCCCGCATTTCATTTTTGGTTAAGAAGCTTCCCATTATCACCTTGAATTCAGTCCTAATATGGTTGCTGTTACCCACTGGTTTCACAACCTTTGCTGAGAACTGTGATTGGCTAATGACATTCTGTCTTCTTGACATTCATTTTCAGTGAGTATGCATCTCCATCCTCATTAACAACACAAGGATATTCACAGGTGGAGCTTGAGTATTGAGTTTCTTTTAAAATGCAATCCTTTAATCTGTTTAAGCTTAATTTCAAGGAGAATCCAGGACAATTTTACTGAAAGTGAATGGCTAGGCTTTTAGTATAATGGTCTGAAGCTTTAAGTTTTAAATTAGTAAGTCAGTTGGCGTCTGCTAGTGTCCGTTTGCACTAGCAGTACATTTAGCTAGATTTTTGAGGCTTGGGGACTGAGGTTAGCTAGGGTCAGGAAGTGAGGCAGTTGCAGGAGTCAGATTTTTTATTTTTAGTTGGAATCATCTACCTTGCCAAACAGTGGAGAGCCTACATCTGTAAATATTTTCTGTACATTTTGAAGCCACAGAAACTATCCTGACTTACTTTTGCATCAGCAGCACTTGGCTCTGTCAGTAGAGAAGAGGAGGACTCTTGGCTGGTGTGGGTGGCTATGAGCTCTGGCCTGCAAGCTGGAAGTGAGCAAGGTATTGAGAGTAGAGACTGTTATGCTCAGGTTAGTCCGTGATACGATTGGTATGCGATTTGGTGTCAGGCAAGGGGTAAACAGAATGCTGAAGAGGCCTATGGGCCCCCCCCTTGGAATCCTGTAGTTGCAGGATGATGATCTAAGACCAAGATTTTTCCAACATTTCCTGTGGTTCATGGCATGGTGGTGAACTCTTACTTGTGAGTGCTTGTCTCCCTGTTCTCCCGAGAGCATAAGAAAGTAAACCAGGATTGAAACAGCTGAGTCCTGCTGATGCTGTGGAAGAAACAGGTGGTGAGAGCACTTGTAGACTGCTTTTCTCCTTTTCTCTCCTGCTACTGTTGCTAATCCCCAAAGAAGTAGTGAGAGTGCTGCTGGGAGGGGGGGTTACATCTTTCATTTAACGTAAGAATTGGGCTTGCTCTGGTGGCAGCAGAGCGGGATTATACATATGAAAGTGAAGACTGAGAACATCATTATTGCACAGTGACTTTCCCCTTTGTTGGCACAGTACTTGGATTCTCCTGATTCTTTTCTTTTGGTTTTGTTGATATTTATTATTATATATTGTGGTTTTACTGGGGGAGGAAAGGAGGTTTGGGGTATAGGGCTGGTGGTTGTATGGTAAGTTAGTGGTTAGTTGGTTGATGTGCTTGGATAGTTTAGTTATTGTATTAGAATGGTGTGAAAGTTTGGATGTGTGTACAGGTCTTAGGGTGAGTAAGGGGAGGGTTGTGTGGTTTTAAGTTTTGGTTTGAACTTCTTCATGATTAGGGTATTGTTTTGGGGGTATTATTAGAGCAGCCTGTGTAATTATGTGTGTAGGGCTCAGGCCCCCCCAGGCTTAGTTACTTGCCCTCCCAGCTGCTGGACCTCTGCCCCCTCAATGACCACCCCCTGCCAGTGGTGGCCTATGGACACTGTAGGGAGGTGGGTATCGTAAGGAGGTGGGATGGTAGGTGGTGGTGTGTGGGGGTGCTAACAGTGAGGGCAGTATTGGGGTGGTGAGGACCTGGAGGTGTCTTGGGTCGAAATGGGACCTGGGTGTGGCCAGACATGTTTAGTTCTCATACCCAGGGCTCCCACCAGACCAAGTGGGCAGGTAGCCATTAGGCTGGCAATCCCTGCACATCCCCTTTGGATGGTGCTTTAAAATGCCAGATCGATCAGGAACAAGACTGCAATTATAGTGGACTTGATTTCCTTGTTCAGTCTGGCTTGCATCACAGAGACCTGGCTGAGTGATGATGCTGGCCCACTTTTGGAGACATCTAGCCTGGCTAGATTCTGTGTGGTTCACTGCCTGAGGAGGGATCACAGGGGTGGGGTTATGGTTATTAAGAACAAACAGGTTCTCAACACCGAATTATAGTGGTGACATCATCAGCACAAGAGTGATGCTCGAATGCCTTATGCTGTCATCACTCAAACAAGGTGTTGAGAACCTGCAGGTTCTTGGTGCCGAGTGGTTTGTTTTTTTATATAATGCAATGTAAGCATGTTTTACAACAAAAAAAAAATTACCTGAGTGACTGATTGGAAACGCTCTCTCTCTCAGGTCACTTTATTTGTGTGGTACTCTGAATTCAAAAAGACATTTTTTAATCAGTGAGAGCTAATTGATTTTTGGGCAGTTGTGTCAGGGGTAGCTCAGCAATGTCATAAACAAGTTATGAAAAACACTAGTAAAACATGCTTACTGTGTATTACAAATGAATAAAGAAGCAAAGAAAAGTATCAAGCAGCACCGGGATGAACTGTTGTGCTTAAAACATAAGCAGTCATACTATCCATAGAAAAGGCAGCATCAACAGGAAGGCATTTGACTCATAAAATGGTAGTATAATTAAATGTCCGTTTATTATATGAAAAATAGAGCAGAAAAAAAAATCACCCTAAAGGGTGCTCATGGTAATACCCTTATATAACCATCAGCAGCAAACACTGGTAAAATTCAACATTTCGCAAGGTAACTGCCAAGCTTCATCAGAGTGACACTGATGAAGCTTGGTAGTTACCTTACTAAACATTAGTTTTTGCTGGCATTTGCTGCTGATGGTTATGTAAAGGTATTACCCTGAGCACCCTTTAGGATGATTTTTTACTGCATTATTTTTCATATAATAAATGGACATTTAATTATAATATCATTTTTGGAGTCAGATGCCTTCCTGTTGGTGCTGACTTTTCTATGTATTATCAAAGGAATGAAGAAAAGACTGAATGGGGGCTGCTACTGTATGTTTGTTGTCCCTCTGCCCTGGAGACTGGTGCAAAGGGGTCAGAGGATACACGGCCAGCCTGGAAAGCCAGCCAATAAGTAGTTCAGCTTTTGCAAACCCTGCAAGCTGCAACCTCTGGTCTTCTTTAATGCATTCTTTGCCCACGAACTTGCCAACAAACCAGCATGCAGAGATTTGCATAATCTGTCCAGAGAGACTGTCCTGCCAACCACCACTGAATCTCCAAATCTTTGCTCACAGAATTCATATGTTTTTCTTTTAAAATTCTTGGCTGAAAATGGTACACTGAACTGAAGCTCATTGACAAGTGTTATCCAGGAACAGAAGGAAGTTAAGGGAATTACTCGGGATAACACAGTAAGTAGGTTGTGGTTATGGGTTTCAAACAGGGTTTCAGTAAACTCCATTTTGGGAGTATTTGACTTCCAAAAATAAGGCAAAAACCTTCCAAAATGAAGAGAGAGGAAGTCATTGACTTCCCAGATGTAAAACCAAAAATTAGGTGACTTCCAAAATTGTAGGCTTAGAAGTAAGAAATGATGGATTTTTCTGAAAGAAACTGTATTTTACCACTAATATAAATAGAATAATAGATAGGTTCTGGTGTATTACAAGGCAGTAATTCCATCGAGAGGTTCTGGGGACACAAGAAAAATCAAGAGCGAAGCTCGAGTGGTTTCTTGTGTCCCCAGAACCTCTCAATGGAATTTCTGCCTTGAAACATCAGAAACTATTTTTTACTTTCTGTAATATATGGATGCGAGGAATTTTCAACTTCTTACCTTTGTCTGCTGGACTGAGTGAGGAATCTTCTGGTATGAGTTTAGGAAGGGAGTCAATTATTTTTTTTCCGCTGTATGGCACTGCAATCTGCAGAGTTAGTCAGACTCAGAGTCTTGTTCCTCGCTCCTCACTCGCACCCCCTCCGGCCCCGCTTCTTTCTCTCAGAAAGAAAAAAAAACACACACACATGGTTTAGACAGTAGTTGCATCGGTGATCCCAACAATACTATTACAAGGACAGGAAGTATAGTATTATTGGGCCAAAAGTATACTATTACGAGGACCGGAAGTATACTATTGCAAGGACTGGAAGTATACTATTACGAGGACCGGAAGTATAGTATTATTGGGACGAAAGTATACTATTACGAGGACCAGAAGTATACTATTACGAGGACCGGAAGTATACTATTACGGGACTAACTAATATATTACAAGTTTTTTTTTATATGCTTTTTGGGGATATTATTTTAACAATCAATATATTACATTATAATAACATCCATAAATTTGTCCTTCCAAAGGTGGGATTCTGGAAGTATTTTGACATCCAAAAATTGGAATGACTTCTAGATTTTGACTTCTGGAAGTTTTAGACTTCCACTGAAAATAAATTAACTGAACCCATTGTTTCAAACCCAGGTCTACAGGTCCTTCAGGTTCACAACATGGTGCTCCAGCATCTAGACTATACTGCCTTCCCTGCTACATGTGATCAGGACAAACTGAGTGTGTGAGAAAGCTAGACATGTTGCATTCTTTTGAGATAAATAAATCATTCTGTCTGCTGTCAGCCTGTTTGGTTGAAACTCTGTTGATGTACCTGACAGGGATTTCTCCCAAATTTTACTTTCAAAGTGCATTTGCAGGACTTTTGTGTAAAGGAGCAAGGGTTGCCTTGCTTGCACTCTGGTATATTGGGATACAAGGTTTGTCTTGTTGTAACTCAGCTGGCAACACATCTGCCTCTGAACCAGAAGGGTGTGGGTTCTAATCCTGTACCAGGACTGGGCTCCTACCATAAATGTTGATACCCAAGTGCAGCACTGGGGAATGCTGCAGTCTTAGGGTGTTCTTTCTTTCAGATGGGTTAAACTGATGCTGCATTTGACTTTTTTGGTGTTTTTTCGGGTGGATATTAAAGATCTCATGGCACTTCTTGCGTAAAGAAGGGGGATTTCCCCGTTGGCCTCACCAAATGTCCCCATTCTCCAAAAATATCACCAACATCTTAATCTTTTTCAATTTCAGTTGGTTTGCATTTGTATTCTGCTGTCCAGGATGAGGTTGAAAATAGACAGCATTGTCAACCTCTCCTTTCTCGGTCAACAGAAACTAAATAAATAAGAGTGTCAGCTGCTGCTCTCACAGTTTGCTTTCAGGATTCATCTTGACTGTGGGATGAGCCTCTGTGGCCCTCAATGACTGCTTGCTCCTCAAGGTAGGTGAAGGCAAGTACCCCATGGTGTGAAGAAGATCAGACCTATTAGATAACCACACAGCCCACTCACCTACCACTGGAAATGCAGCGGTTTCACTGCACATTTACATAGCCTGTCCAAAAGGAGATGTCCCGAGTGAGCTAGCAGCTCGCAGTGTTGGGAGGTCATGAGTACTGTGTCAGAGCCAACCAAGTTTTGCAATTAGATAGTTACAATAGGAAATAATTACATAGACTCTGTGCTTTTTGAGCAATTTTAGTTTCATGTCTGAAAGACAGATCTTTCAAGCCAGGAGCAACTGCAAACCGTTGTTAATAGTACTGCACCAAAGTCCATCTTCCCAGGTCTGCAACCACCAGTCTGTGGCCCCTATTCATGATGGAACGCACAAGAGATGCATATCGGGGCACACAACGCCGCATCTGAGGGATTTCTGCGTGGGGGCCACATTCACGAACACAGCCCCCTGCCTGGCTCCCTTATGCAGCCCCGCCCCCCTGGTGTGCAGGGCCTTGGGGGGGCAGGCGGGTGCAGAGTGGCGGATCCTGGCTGGCAGCCAATTGGCTGCCCAGGCAGGGACCCGCAGTGGATCCATTGCATGCAATGGGCACCATGTTGCCGGCCAGTATGCAGAGCACCAAATAGAAACAATTAAGCACTGTGTTTCAAGCTGGGCAGGGTGTGAGCCCCAGACAACACATGAAAGACAAGATAACTTGCACTCCAGAACCAGGGGAGTGATACCCCAATGAAGGATGTCCAAACTCCAAGAAATCTGAAGAAACAATTCCTTTTATTTTAAACGCAAGCTCACTCAAGACACGGTAAGCATGTTTTGTCCTAGGTGCCTCGGCACTTCACTAATTAAGGCTTCATCCCCCTGATGAAGCCTTAATTGGTGAAGCTTGGGGCACCTAGGATAGAACATGCTTACTGTGTCTTGAGTGACCTTATGCTAAAATAAAAGGAATTGTTTCTTCAGATTTCTTAGAGTTTTGACATCCTTCATTGGGGTATCTCTCCCGGCTCTGTAGTATGAGTTATCTTGTCTTTCATGTGCAGAGCACCAACCCTGCTGATGTGGGATGCAGCCCGCCCACCCAACCCCAGCATCCTGGAGAGTGCCAATGGCAGGGGCAGCATTGTTGGGGGGTGATGCCCCCCACCGTGTCCAGAGGCAGCCTACCTGGGGGGAGTGTAGCTGGCCCCGGTGGTTTACAGCTGCCTTCAGGATGCAGAGCTGGCAGGCCCTGCACACAGCACTTCACAGGATGGCAACTGTATGGAGTGCTGGCTCGCCCCCAGGCACCACCCCCAGGTCTGTCTCTGTGTAAAGCTCCGCAGTCAGCTGGGGGATCAGGTGCATGAGGGGGCGTATCTTCTTCGTGCATCCGGAGGAGTGGGCACAGGTGGCTGCATGGTGGCTATGTGCCAGACTTACATGGTGCATAGCCACCAAATCCTTTTGTGAATAGGGCCCAGCATGAACACAATAAGCTAGAAACAAGCTATCACAGCTCAGTGTCCCTTTCCTGCTCAAACATTACAAATTAACTAACTAATTATACTGTTGCATTTAACCTCATTTCCCCATTCCAGATCCTGTTCCTTTCCCCCAATAAATTATTTTATTTGAGTGCAATCACTATGTACCTTAACATTTTTGTTTTATTATTCATTTTGCATGCATACAGTAATAAGTAGGCAGGGGAGTGTATTATTGGGGTCCCTGCCACTGAGGGTGGGGATTTATATTTAGCCTGTGATGAAGCACCATAGCATCATCCTGACAAAGTGTCCATATTCTTGTTCCCCCTTGACACTCCAAACCTAGGCACCCTCCATTGGAAGGTCTGAAAGACTTTGCCCGGGATAAACTTAGAAGGTTAGTCATGCCCCGAATGGGTCGGGGTCTTTACAAATTTAAGACACTGCTGGGATTATTCTAAAACATTCTGTAATGCAGTACCTTGGTGCAGGGACTGTGTTTTGGTACCCTTCCAATTTTTCAGTTTCGAGATGGATCACATAACATGACTCAGTTAGTGCAAGGGTGAGGACCTGGATCCTGTAGAAACAATACTGGTAAAATGGGATCCTCAAGTGGAACAATAGGGAAAATATGGAAAGCATATTGATCACTTTAAAGTTTTTGTGGGAAAGTCACTGTTAGAAGAATTGTACAGTATATAATTCCACTCACAAAAGCTTAAAGCAGCAGTGCAATGAAAAATATTTTTCCAAACAGCTAGTTTCATCAAGAATTAATAAAAATATTAGCATACCTGCAAAATTTACTTTTATATGTACCTCCTGTGCTGTGTACCATAATTATTTTTTTCTAATTTTCTTGATCCTAACACTTGCCAGGTCTACAATGCTATTTCTAAGCCAACTGTGGTGGCCATCTTTTTTTCTTGAGAAAAACTTTAAATTAAAACAGTCATCAAATACTCATATTTTGGTGAAACTATAACATGTTGCCACCAAATAAAATTGGATGATGCCGGGAATCTTTTAAAGTGAAAAAAGGTAGTCTCAATTTTTTTGCCCAGTTTCATTATGCTGCTGCTTTTTCCTGCCAAGTGCCATGAGGGAGTGGGCCTAAACAAATTCTGAAGGTTCCTAAGGTCAAAGATATTGGATCTGATCTTAGACCCATTTCACTTACCTAAGTCATAAGTAAGATTGCAGAACAATTTAGTTTTGATTTGGCTCTCTAACAAATCAGTCATTGTATTGATCCAAACTAATTTGATGACCTTGAGTGGTGTTCTATGACTCATTTATTGATAAACTCTTCATGTTGCTACTGAGGAAGAGGTGATGACTAAAACGGCTTTCATCAAAGAAAGTCCTAATATTTTGATTAAAACATTGCATCAAATTGAAATATGCCCAGGCTAAGTTAGATGGATTTGTTCCTTCTTGGATCAAAAGTCTCCACATAAGAATTTTGCAGGATTTTTTCTAACTGGGAATAGGTAAGAGGTGATGTCCTCCAAAGAGACCAAATTGGCACCCCTTCTGTTCCTAGTTATGATAAATGATTTGGAAACAAAGGGTTACCCTCTGAAATACATAGATGATACAACTTCATATTATTTTAAGGAAAAGAGTAATCAGCCTCCTATAGAACAATTTAAATACAGCTTGTGACTGGATTAAATCAAACAATATGCAATCAATGCCAAAGAGAAGCAAACCATGGTAATCAATAAACAAGCATTTGTCAATGCCGAATGTTGCTTGCTTGCTTGCTTGCATGTGCTGTTTAGGTATTTGTAATTGATAGTTCCATGCCTTTCTCTCAAGACATGCACTGTGTCTTTCCATTCAGTATTCACAGAAGCGTGGGAGGGGCAAGGGCTGTAGCAGTACAGCAGTTGCCAAGGGGGGGTGAAGAGGTGGACAGTAGTCCATTCAAAGGTAAAAGAGTCCTGCAGGAGCTCTCTAAATTGAAGGTGGACAAAGCGATGGAACCAGATGGCATACACCCAAGGATATTAAGAGAACTGTGAAGGGAGATAGCAGTACCTCTGGCAGCCATGTTCACTGAGTCATTCAACATGAGTGAAGTGGAAGAGGGCACATGTGGTCCCTCTACACAAGTAGGGAGGAGGCAGAGAACAATAGGCCATTCAGCCTCACCCCAGTAGTGGGGAAGATCATGGAGACATTGCTTAAAGAAAGGATAGTGGGGCATCTAGAAGCCATCAGAGCCCAGGACCATAGACAACATGGATTCACAGTGGGGACATCATGTCAGGCAAATCTGGTAGATTTTTTTGACTGGGAGACAAAATAAGTGAATCAGAGTGGGGCAGTGGACAACGCTTACCTTGATTTACCTTGATTTCAGCAAAGCCTTTGACACCATCCCACATAGGAGGCTGATAAAGTAGCTGGGTAGGCTGGGCATGGGGGAAAGGGTGGTAAACTGGGTTAGAAACTGGCTAACAGACAGGAGGCAGAGAGTGGTGGTAAATGGGGTGCAATCTAGGGAGAGGAGGTGACCAGTGGGGTGCTGCAGGGATCGGTCCTGGGGCCAGTCCTGTTCAATGTCTTCATTAGTAACACTGCAGAATGGCTGAAGGGAATTTTTTCACCAAATTTTCAACATAGCCATTTTAAGACCTCTGCTCATGAACAGTGTCACTGTGATTTTCTTAATCTGTCCTGAACATTGATTTCGCACACCGACTGCGCCACTGTGCGCTACATGCACGGAAACACATTTTGGGCAAGATGTGAGAAATGGAAGCTGTACTGCTCATAAGGAGGTGTGGTAAAATGGCAATGTTGAAAATCTGGAGTGAAAATATTGAAAATTCACAAACTTACGAGCATGCGTAGGAACAGCGCAACGCATGCTCGTAGAACAGTCATTTTTGGGAATTTTTTCACCAAATTTTTAACATAGGGTTTTTGGGGGCCTACCTCATGAAATGTGATGCTGTCATTTCATAAATCAGTCCTAAAAGGTGGTTCTGCACAGTGACCACAAAATCACCTTTCGGGGCCAATTAACACCATGACAGTGACAGAATTCATGAGGTGGGGTCCCAAAAACCCCATGTTGAAAATGTGGTGAAAAAATTCCCCAAAATGCCTGAGATATGCAGCAAAGTTGAAAAACCCCTATTTATTCCATTATACAACTTACTGGTATTTCCTCAGTTCGTGGTCAGCTTTGAAGAGTGCAGACATGTTCCCGGTCCACTGAAGACCATCGCACCAGACTCCGGAGGTAAGTATGGGGTGAGGTGGGGGTGTGGGGAGGCAGTGTGTGCAGTAGGTGGGCGCAGGTGGGAGAGGGGGCAAGACAGCAACGAGGGAAGTTTTTTTTCTTTCAGGTTTTTTTTTTATTACTTGGACTACGTGGGATGTTTGCTACACTGGGGCGGGCTCCCAGCATGGCAGCTGGAAGGCTGTTGGAGGGGCAGTGGAGCCGATGGGGGATTGGGCACCCCCGTCAGGCATAGGACCTGTTGTCACACTGGGGTGGGCTCCCAGCGTGGCACCCGATAGTCTGGGGGGGAAACTGTAGAGCTGACAGGGGATTGGGCACCCCTGTCAGCCATACAGACTGCTGCCATGCTGGGGTGGGCTCCCAGCGTGGCACCTGGAACTTTGTTGGGGGGGAGCACAGCACAGTCGATGGGGGATTGGGCACCCCTGTCATCTATACAGTGTGTGCATGGGGGGAAGCATGAGCACGCAGTATGCATGTGCGTGTGTGTGTGGGGGGAAGCGCACATGAGCACACGATCTTATCGCTGTTCACTGAAGTGTAGCTCTCCTTTTCAACTGTACGGCATTGCATTTTTAACTGCTGTCATAAACAGCTGCAGCGTTGATTGGAGAACTGCAGCCTCGCCTGCAAACACACTGACTGAATTGGAAGAGGGCTGCCACACCTCAGAAAACTCAGATGATGGCACCATGTTTCTTGCACATGCGTGCAAGCAACATAAAAAACTTGGATGATGGCACTATGTGTCTTGGAAGCAACATAAAAATGGCTAAGTTTGTGATAAATAACTCATGTCATTAAAGGTGGCCACCACTAGCAATTTAAAAAAAAAATTCTTCTGCTGAGGAAACCTGTTAAATGCACATGCTAGATTTACACTGTGGATGTATTAGGATGGTGCTACCACATGTTTCTGAAGACAAAAAGGCACAGCATTGCACCAATATATTTAATATTTTCATGGGAGCCTGGCACCAGAGCGGGAACAATTATAAAACTTCAAAACCCCATATCTTGGTTCAGGAATGAAAGAAAACGAGAAAGAAAATGTGTTTCTTGATATTTTTGCCAGTCAAACACTATTGCTAAAAAAATGCTACTAACAAATACTGCGGCTTTAGTATCAAATAATAATTATCTCTGTAAGAGCTTCCAGGCATTGTTTTACAGCCTGAAAACCTGGAATAAAAGTGTATTCACTTTCATAGATTTATAGAGCAATAGCTGCCGTTTTTGTTATTCAAACACTCTTATTGTTATATGTCTTGTAGTCAAGTTACTAATGTAAAATAATAATAGTAATTAATTTGATAATGTCCACAACTTATACTGTATGCAGACATTTCTTGACTGAGGTCCAGGTATCATACTGTTCAGTCCTGTGCTTTATAATGGCATTTTAGTGCCTATATGGATTTGTTTTTATGGTTATAAACTTTATAACAAAAAAATTAATGGCAAGGGTCAAGAAGTGCTGTTGCTCAGTACTACATAGGATGCGATATTAGTCACATCGCTAAGACAGCATACACGCATTATTTATTAAAATCATGGTGCAGCCGGTTGCTAGAAAACAGAATGGCAAGGACAAACAAGCAATAAAAATTGCTGAACTCAAACATCAACCGCTGGCAGAAAATAATATAATGCAACAGAATGAACTGAAATTATGTGAAAGACATTTGGTCCTGGTGGGGTCAAATATTCAAACACTTTAATGCCGCAAAACTTAAAACTGCTGTGTTTAAAATATTATCTTCTTGAAGAATGGCACAGTCAAACCATGGTCACTTCTCAATCTTTGGTTACTAAAATGTGGGGCATTGGCTCTCATAATGTGGGGGACATCATAAAATACAGCGATAAAGGGTCAGAACACTGTGGAAAACAGTGCAATTATCAGTGCGCAATTTACCTTTTTTAGCCATAATTTGAAGAATTTCTGCTATAAAATCTTAGTTCACAACACCATCTCTGTGTGGCAGCACCTTTTATATGTGGAACAGAGCCATTCTCAACTGCAAAATAAGGAAATACTTCATATTTTGACACAGTTGAGAGGTATGCCATTGTGTTGTTATATGTATTTATGTCCATTTTATTTTATAATATGATCACAGTTGCTATGGAATTTCAGAGGGAAAGAAGGAGAGAGATCTTTGTGAAATTGTCTTTCCATATTTGTTATCTTTAATTTATATATTTCTAATCACAAAAAGCAGAGTTGCTAAAATATTTTTGAACGATTTGCAAGTGCATTTTTAAAATGATCTACTTGCAGATGAATGTACCTTTTACTTTTACCATCAGCTGGATGAGATATTTAAAACTAGTCGATTTAAGTCACTTGGTGTACCAGTTATTTCATTTTAATAAATAATAATGGGATGAATAACTGTCAGCTGAATGAGATATTTAAAACTAGTCGATTTAAGCAGTTTGTTGTAGCAGTTCTTTCATTTTAGTAAATAATACGGGATGAATAAATGAAAAGAGTTTAGACCCTAGCATTTCCAGCCCACAAGTACGGTATAAGATAACCTAAAAGTATACAATTAGAACAAAGCTGGATTTTTAATATCCAGTTAGTTACAATTTGACAATAAGCGGCAACAACACGGTTATTTATGCTTTGTGCTATTACCGATGTTATTTTCTGGCAGATGTTCTTTCATGTTTCTGCCAGGAGAGGGTGCCCTTAATTGGTGATGGCAGCAGGCAGCAGATAATTAGTTTATATGCAGATAATATATAATCATAGAAATAACCTTAATTTATTTTAAAATAGATAAGAAAGCTGCACAGTGCGAGAAATCCATATGTTTATTTTTTTGTTTTGTAACCCAGTCCTTTTAACTGCAGTAGCCGCTATTGTTTGAGCACCAACTGGAAATGTAGGCATTGTAAGCAATGTTAAATCTAATTTTTCCTGTGCAAAACCTAATTAACCATTTTAAAAAAGGTTAACGCCAGCGCCTCAGACGGTTTTTGTGTAATAATCCTATTACTGACTGCTCATCACGTATAAAATGGTGTAGTAGGATGCCCAATTTCCACTTGTTTATGTGTATGTGTGCCAGAACAAGTCGGGGCTTGGCGGATGGGCAGTGCACACCCTGCAGGAGCTGTAGGGCTCTGGTTCTGAAGGAATGCTGTCACCATGCAGAGGGCTCATGATGAGTACTGCTCCCAACTCACCTGGAGAATGGCGGACAGTAAGTAGCATCCCCTTGCACTCTACATGGAGTTTGAACAGAGGACAGCAGCTTGCTTGCTCTTTCTTCACAGCACCGCACACAAAGCTGTGCCCATGTTTACCATGACAGTTGTTGTTTTGTTTATGTCTGCATTGTGATCAGGATAGATGCTCACCCTCGAGACTTGACCTGCTTGCTATTAGTTCTGTACTTCTGGGGTTGCCTGCCACTGCCTGATATCCTCATAAATTACGACTGGACACGTCCGCTGCATCTTTTTTCAGTAGTATTCACTGCTGTCTATGGCTTTTTTTCCATATATTACAGTATGTCTACTGTCTATCTATATGTGTGTCTATCTCTGTATCTGCCCGTCTTCCTATGTATGTGTTTTCCAATGTATCTCTCTGAATGACTTTCTGTATCTCAGTATGCCTGTGTCAGTACGCCTGCTTAGCTCTGCTCTATGTCTCTCGCCGGCTGTTATTCCATGAATAAATGCCACTGTATGGCTCAGATCTGCGCTCCAAAGGTAGCTAAACTCAGAGAGATCCATGGGAAACCTTAGATCAGCACTTGGCAGAATTTGTTATTCCCCCATCTCCGGAGTGTAATGATAACCAGGGACCGGTTCTTATGTGGCATATAGTATATGGACTCTATTATATAGTATATAGCTATCTCTGCTGTCGCTTTGAGACATCGCTGTAAAAGGGTTCTTATCCGAAGGCCTCACCAATGCAGTCACCGAAAAATGCATTGCTAAGTATAAAGAAAACGTTGGACTCCAATATTACTCATAACATTAGTGTGTGCCTGGTGGGAAGCATGCGCACGCAGTATATGTGCCTGTGTGTGTGGAGGGGGGAGCGCGTATGAGCACGCAATCTTATCGCTGCTCACTGAAGCGTAGCTCCCCCTTTCAACTGTATGCCACTGCATTTTCAGCTGTTGTCATACACAGCTGCACCCTTGATTGGAGAACTGCGGGCAGCGCCTGCAAACACACTGACTGAATTGGAAGAGGGCTGCCACACCTCCGAAAACTCGGATGATGGCACTATGTTTCTTGCACATGCGTGCAAGCAACATAAAAAGACACTCTCCAGTTTTATGTAAACAACGAACTGGTGGAAGCGACAGAAGTAAATCCAATGATCCTAAATGGAATCTGTCGTGTGGAACAATTAGTAAAACAGTAAACACTTGGATCTTCTTTTGAAATGTGCAGGTTTAAATCAAAAAGGACTTATAATGGTATATAAAACCCTTGTCAGGCCTTATCTACAGTATGCAGCACTGGTGTGGCATTCTAGTTCAGGGAAAACTAATACTTGCCCTCTGGAGTCCCTACAGAATAGGGCATTAAGGCTATTTGACCCAGATATTGATCAAATATATTTCATGGTGATTTGAGGCATTGAATAATTGGAAAAGCATAAGATAGAAATTCATGGCACCTTCTATAATAGATTAAAATTTATGGGCATCAAAACAATGATTTGACCTAAAGGAGAACTGCCTTTCATTTGTTAGCATTTTTTTTTGTACAAGGCATTTTTTAAAATACAGGTTCACATTCTGTTATTCTTCAATCTTTTCTGATGTTTTGGTAAATTCTGTGAATGTTTCTGACTTACACTGCTGGTCAAAACCATTTTAGAACAGTATGATGGAGTTATGTTCTTGTTAAGAATGTGCATTGTTGTCACAATATATCTGCGTTCTGCTATAGACTTCTCAGGTTCAAAGGGACATAAAAAACATCATACAATTCAAAAATGGCACCTTGTACCAGCATGTAGCTCAGAAATACCCAATGAGTTTATTCACTAAAAGGCTTGTAAAGATGGGGCAATAAGAAAATGTATGTATTTACATTTTTTTGACTGGTACTGCCTGTTTTCAGCCTTGTCCCAGTGGCTGGGGGCTGGGGTAGGAAGAACAGACGTAAACCCACCAGATTAAACTGTTGGTGGTATTTTAGTGAATGGAGTAATTTAGCAAGGACAACAAGGAAATGCCCCTATTCTTTTTGAGAAGTGCTGTGTGATCTTTAATGTCCATGAAAACAACCACCAGAAGAGGCAGACAAACCTTGGTTTCAACAGTACAACATCCCCTTAGTACTGCACTCGAGTGCTACTGTTTAAGGTATGAGCCCAATCCCGGTGTGAGACTACAGCCGTCGACCTCCGGTTCCAGACACATATGTGCTACCAACCAAGCCATGCTGAAATTGACGTGCTGAATGATACCCAATATAAGAAAAATAACTTCTACAGAAACTAATAGCTCACAGATTCAATGCAATTCTGTTTTAAGGAGGAAAAAAGTAGCTGTTGGAAAAATAAGCAAATGTGGATCACTAAGTACTGGCCATTTTTGCTGTTGTTTTAAAGTAAATTCCTATGTAAACCACACAGTATCATGGTAACCCATAGATTGTTCTTCCATGGTTTTAGCGCATGTATTTGCAGTTTGCTTTCAATTTTTTGTGTGTGAAGGGAGATAGTGAGAGGGGGAGAGAGAGACAGAGACAGAGACAGAGATTGAGATTTGCAAATGTTACTCACCTACAGATTTGGGGGGGGGTTGTCTGGTAGATGTGCTGAGCCTCTAGGACTCATATAGTACAGTGGGAGTTTGGCTGGGAGTTTTGGAACCCATTAACAACTATCCATTTGGGGGACTACATTTCATGACTCTTTGACCGAGGGGCAGCCAGTCTTCAGGGCTTAGGTCAACCTAAAGGTCTCCAGCAGACGGTACAGTAGGACAATGGATTCTGGTGCCTTTTATGGACCTATGATGTGTTGTGGTTCATGAGTGATAGATTTTAGGCCAATGGGAGCTGCTCCTGAATTGCTGCTGTCAAGGGCTCTAGTCTGGAAGGCTGGCTGATCTGAGAGAGATTGTGGTGAGATAGGACCTGCTGTCCTGAGAAAGGGTTCCAGTTGCTCATCTCAAGCCTTGGGTCTGGATAAATCACCAAACTGCTGGGCTTGTTGAGAAGAGCAACAGCATTTGCATGCCACTCAGCATGAGTGGTGGTGATGATGCTGTAAAGACCAATGCAGAAGGAAACCAACTGAAGGCAGATCTGATGGTGCAGATCTCACAGCAGGTACTAAAGTCAGGTGTTGGTCTATTACTGCCCTGAGGATTGTGGAAACCAGGACACATGGGTTGGTCTGGGACGTCAGAAGTGGCGAGAGACAGAGAGACAGCCTGAAGAAGGATCTAGGATAGGATTCCTATTTATATAGCGCCTTCCTGGAAATCAAAGTGCTTTACAAGTTTAAGCAAATAACATTTGAGCAAACAATCATAAAAGTACAGAATAAAAATACAGCTCAGATTATAACCATAGAATTTTAGAACTATCATAGCTTTCTGTCCACTGAAAAAGCCTGTCTAAACAGCCAGGTCTTCAACTGCGATTTAAATCTTTGAACCGAAGAGGCAGAATGGATGATTTCAGGACAATATTCCAGAGTCTTGGAGCGGCCACAGAAACTGCTTGTCCTCAGCAGATTTCAGTCTTGCTGATGGTACTGTTAAAAGTTCCTGGCTATCTCAGTAGTGAACTCTCTTTTGTACCTATAAGCCTCCTGATGTGTTGCAAGTAGTTCACAAATGTATAGGGGTCCAGTCCATTTAAAGCCTTGTAAGCCAACAAAATGATGTTAAATTACAAAACATAGCAAATAAAAAACATCTACAGTTTTCTACGAGGTGCACACACAAAAAAAGGAAATGACCTGTGCCCCTCTCCGGCTTTTTGACTTGGGCAGCATTGAGAAGGACCACATCCCTCAGTTTAAATATCTGGGTCATACCTGGATGGCTCCCTACATTTTGACTCTCATGTAAATCACCTGGTAAAATCTGATCACATAAGACTTGGTTCTCTCTCTACTGAATGAAAAGATTCCTAGTCCTGGACACTAAGAAGATGCTTGTCCGTAGCCTCCTGTTCCCCCTAGTTGACTCTGACTCCCTGCAACAGTATATGCGGCTGCCCCTGCCAGGATTCTCTCTAAGGTGTGCTCTGTCTACCACAGTGTATGCGACTTTCTCACAGGTCTGCCATTTTGCACCCATCACTACCATCTTTGTTCTGCTGCCTCCTGCCCTTCCCTGGAGGATCACCTGGCCCATAGGTCAGCTGTATTCCTTCACAAGGTAACACTCTGGAAAGCCCCAGGGTACATTTCTGATCTCTTCCAATGCTCGTCCAAGTTGCAGAGAACTTGTTCCTAGTCCAGATTTACCTTCACACTCCCATTCAGGAAAACCACCACCAGTCAGAGGGCATTGACCTTCAGAGCCACTGGCCCTTAAAACCACTTACCCACCAGCCTTACTGATATAGGTACAGTCCAAGCCATTTTAACAGGACGATCCCTGTGGATTTAGGAAGGTCCCATTTAAATGGCCATCTCTTTTAAGCGGACATCGCTAAACTGAAGGTGGGTTTTTGTGTTTCAGTGAGTCAGGGCTGCATTGCGCAGTCATGAGCGATTAGTGCTGCTCGTCATTTTATCATTTATTTTTTATTTGTTGTCATTAAAATCAGTGAAGTACTGTGAGGTATGTGCAAGTCTGTGTTGGTGCTTTAATTGTATTGAACTATTTTTAGGTTACTGTTCCCGAGGAATGAGACAGTGTGACAACAGATATGTTTTTAACAGTTGAGAGGTCAATTGTCATGTTAATTGGGTGCTAACAGACTGTTTGAACTCACTGACTGGGACAGTAATCACACAATAATCAGATACTGATCGTCCCACTAAACCGAAATACAGTGTTGACACTTTCTCGCTAAACCACAAATACAGCTGATTACTTTCAACAGGTGCAAATCTATTCCCCAGCAGATGCCTCACTTAACAAGCCACCCCACTTAACTGTGTCCCATCTATCTGGTGCAGGCTGTAGCATTCATTTCTTCAGCTCCAGGCTTTGCCAACATGTGTTAGACAATTTGTGCTGCAACTGTTTATGTCCTAAAACTGCACCTTATCCACCTGGTCATTTTTATGTTGTCTTGCGCCTGCACAAGAAACATATTGCGGTAACTTGGAATGGCAGGTTTTGGAGGTGCAGTCGTGTTGTGGCCTGTGGCGCCACTGCTTTTTCAGACTGGACTCCCTGGCACTAATTAGATTGCACGCTGTCTATGACAGCAGTTGTAAAATATGCCACCAACTTGAAATGATTTAGCTGCTGCAATGAGGGAGCGACCCCTCACTGCAGGGCATGCCTTGCCTGGTGTAAGATTACAATAAAAATGGTGGCGGCTTTCATCATCCACCTCTCTAAGAAGCTGGAAATAGGAAAATGAGGGAGGCCAATGAAGAAACTTAAAACCAAGACTGTGTCCTCAGAGCCTCCCGCAGAACAGAAAGAAGAAGCAGTAGCAGACAGTATGTCTAGGAGCCCCCACAACAACATCACCAACAGTGAAGGATCGTTGGACCCGAGCAACAGAACTTTCTCACTGTATGTTCAGTTAGGTCAGCTAAATCCTGACTCATAACTGCCCACCACACAATTTCCCAAAGATGACATCCCAATGTGCAAACCTGACTTACATACTCCTGACCCAGCTATATGTGAAGCATTTTGCATGGCCGTTGATTTGATTTGGAGGGAGCACACAGCTGGAGCTTAGAATGCATGAAGGTCTCTGCATGTGTGGAGCAGGATCTCTGCATACCCACTGAGTGCATAGGCAACCCTCTGTGGGCACACATTTTTTTGTGGATTGAGCTCGTAGGTTACTACTTCCCTCACTACCACATACAGTAATTGGGCAATGGTATATACTACCCTGCAATGTTTTACTTTCAGGTTTTTCGGCAACAGTTTCAGCGTGACTCAGATGCTTTTCCCCTTCATCTTAATCAGGTACTAAAACAGAGGTTTTCTTTTGTATGTCAGGATTTTAAATGACAGATTATTATCAGGCAAATGTGCATTTGAGTTTATGGTGTCGGGAAGTTGGGCAAATGCGTGTCGGGATTTAGTGCAGATCCCGTTCAGGGTTCAGTTCTTACTGGATGCAGCGGTATATCTGGAAAACCTCAAGAAGGAGAACAAAAGTAAGTGTTTTGGTCAGAAACCGAGACAATCTAAGGAGAAAGTGACTTGAGTCAAACTTTGTTGGGAGAAATGTAACGGAAGTGCAAGCCCTCCCCCCTGTTACATTTCTCCCAAGAAAGTTGGTAATATGCACCACAAAATGAGCTCTTCCCTCCAGCATAAAAGATGCATTTGGAAAAGGTATAAAATCTGGATAAAACACTCAGTAAAACAAGACAGGGATCGATATTTGGGGAGGTCAGTTCATCCAGCACCGAGTACAACTTTCACTGTCAGCCTCAGTCATGCACGCTTCTTTTTTACACACTAAGTCATGCAGCGGAGCACTTTTCAAATACTGTACAAGAAATGCATTGTTCAAACTGTGGCAAAATGACTTCCAGATGCACATCAAAAAACACACAAGAGTGAATAATAAGATCCAGGGTGTCTCAGATCGAGCACACTGACAAAATACAGGTGCCCAGACATCCATGTGATATGCATTTTACAGACAATAAAACATACTGTGTTCCTACATTGGGAATGCATTACTGTATGTCAAACTGAATAATAGTCTCAGACAGTATGCACTAGCTGATTGTAGAGGGCAGGGCTGCTCCAGGTTTTCAGAGCTCTCTGGGTAGTACTTTTCAAAAATACCGTGCTCTGAAATTCAGAGTCCTGACATCGCAGACCAACATTTATTGCTCAGAATGCTAAACAATCTGGGTTGTTTTCATTTGTGTTAGTTTAACAAATCGGAAAGTGTTAGCAGCCGTTTTACAAAGTCAGCATCCACCGGCTTTTTACAGCAGACATTAGTGCACGTCTGACTTATAAGGGTCAGTTAATACATGCAGACAAACGAAAACGTGTTGGTGCATATTACTTTAACTTTGCATCTGGCAGTCATTCATGTAGCAGTTGAGCTCCCTCCCACACAGAGTACTTTTTAACTGGAAAGCATACTGGGCTTTCAGTGGGCGCTATTTAGCTATCTAGACTGTTTCCTGGGACTTGTAGTAGATAGATAGCATTGCTTCCTCTTAAAGGGCCAACCACTTGTATACATCAGCCTCTTTCAAAATGTTCAAGGTTAGAGTTGTACCGTGGTAGCCCACAAAAAAGTGTGAGAAACACAAAGAAACTCTTGTTGGGTAACAGTAATACCTATAGAAGGCTGGCGAGGGGGTGTAGATATAAGCTTTCCAGGCCTGAAGTACAGCCTCTTCTGTACCTGAGCCAGAACAAAACAAGCCTCTTCTGTACCTGAAAAAGAGGCTGTACTTTAGGCTTTGAAGGCTTTTGTCTTTGGCTTTTCATTGGCCTAGTAAAGGTATTACCTCTTTACCCAGCAGAAACATTGTCTTTATGTTTCTTTCCTGCTTTCAAATGTTACAATTGTCCTTGAACTGTTTCAAAAACTGCATTCTATTTTTGTCGGTACAGAGAGAACATTTTGTGCAAGAGGAGGGTCACTTCAAGATGAACAGCTTATTAGGTTTGAAAAAGTGTCTGTCTCAAAGAGTGAGACTTGACCGGCCTGGGCCAGCCACTGTGTTGCAGTTGGCACACTGCAATAAAATCAAAGTTGTATGTGCAGCTCCTAATGAAATTAGGTTCTTCCTGCACATGTATATGCGGGTTCCTTGGACAGAATAAAAGTGAATAAAAATTGTTTTAAGTGCTTGGTTGAGGCCAAGGGTCATACCCCCTCTCACAGCATGGTTTTATGAGGGTCTGATGATTCCAGATAAGAGAGCTTATAAAATGGCTCAGGAAAGTGCAGCATCCTGATTGGTCAGGAGCGCTCCCCAAGTGTGCATTTATAAAGCTACAATCCTGTAGGTGGCACTTTTTAGGCATTTTAGGATGCCGCACATTCCACAAATCCATGCCTTCCAGGAAGTTTTCTAAAACATTTTCTGGCAGCTATGTTACTTTTGGAAAACACTATACAACACTCATTACTTGCCCTAACCTACTTATTTTATAATTTACACCCAAAATACTCAAAGCCTATCCCAACCTCAGAATAAAAAAAAAAATATGCCAGTAGGGGAAAAACACTTAAAAACTGACCTGTCAAAAACATTTGTAGACAGTTTCTTTTTACAGGCCTGTGATCCATGGCCCTTGTGTTGCATGGCAGGTATTTTACTTTCACTCATTCTGTCCCCAGCTGGATGGCACACCCACCTGCCCCACCCACACTGCTACTGCCACCATTACCTCCTATCCCTGACACAACAGGACATGGAGGTACTGCATTGCTTTTTTTGTTTTTTGTAATGGAAACTTGTTATACAGTGCCTGATGCATTTTACACTTCTATTCCTATATGGAACCAAATCGTGGCCGCCAAACATGCTTACTCCCCGACACTCTTCCTTATTCCGTCACGTGCTTGGTCATTAATTGCTGGCAGCTTTCAGTATTGCTCTCTCATGGAAATCTGCCATTGCTCAGTGAGTAACAAAATAGTGGCAGAGCTGAGGCGGGAATGGGGGGGTGAAAAAAGATATGGGGGCATGAGTATATGGGGACAAAGTATAAGTAAGCAGTATGCCATAGGTGTGGGTTGAGTCTCTGATAAACGCACTCCCCAGGTGTGGAAGGCACTCAGCACAAGTGCTTTGTGCCTCACTATGCACCTTGGTTTCAGCATTTGGTGTATTGCTTACTTATACTTTATCAGGGCACTTCCAATACTGCAGGAAATGTGAGTAAGTCTCTCTCTCTCTCTCTCTCTCTCTCAGAGTTACAGTGTTATTCTGTTACTTCTAAATGGATGCTGTTACACTCCTCTGCTTTGCATCATGGCAGGAGAAAGGGGAAAACCCTTCGCAATAGAAAGGAGGGAGACCACACTATAAACCCCAGTGCAAACAGGGAGGTGTGATGTCTCAAAGCTCATAACAACCCACCAGTATTTCAGGATTCAGTAATACTGTCCTAAGACAGAACCAAGGAGTACCAATTGCAGTGAAAAAATGCTGCCTGTAGAGTATATTGTTCTTTTAAACTCTCTCTCTCTTTTTTACTGAAGAAGGAGAAGATGGAAGGTTTGATACCTTTTATTGGACCAACAAGTGTCTTGTACAAAGATGGAATTATACACAAGCTTTTGGGGCTACACAGGTCCCTTCTTCAGGTGAATAGAAAAACTAAGCAACAAGCAGTATTTATATCCACTGTGGAGCAATTAAAAATCAGGAAGTGAAATAGGAAGGCGATAAAGTGGACTAGAGATGAAAAGTCTAAGATGCAAAATATAAAAACATGAGAAGAAATGGGCAGGGGGCATAGTAGGAGCAGGTCAGTAGGAGATCAAAGGAAGCTAAAGGGAAGACAAAAGCATGCAGATAGGATCTGAGATCAGAGGCTGGATGAAAGAGTAGAATGGACAGGAGATGCCTTATAGATGCAAAGAAGTTAAGAAATTAGTAGAAACAAATGAACAAAGGCCTAGATAAACAGAGGTGTGAAAACAAGAGGGAGTAGGTGGGACTGAGCTCAGGAGTTAATAGGAGAGGCAGGGAGGATGTGAGGTATAGGTAAACAAACAGAACAGACAGAACTCAGAGAAAAAAATATAATAGCCAGAAAGATACAGAACCAAAGTGTGATGAATAGAGACATGATATGGTACACAATAAAAAAGGATTACAGCTGCCGGCCCGGTGGCGCTGAGGGTTGAGGCGCTGGACGCCACACCTCACACCACGCCGGCAACCAGGGTTCGGATACGGACTTGGGTTGCTGGGGGTCGGCTGGGAGAAGGAGGATTGAGCATCCCAATGGATGCTCTCCTCCTTCGGGGAGGGTTACCAGGAGTACTTAATGCATCCAACGTCCATGAGGGCCGGTGGAAGCACCGACTCTTGGGGGCATTGGTGGCTCCTCTATAGAGGAGTCAGGGAGGGGAGGACGCTATTAGGCATTTGGCAGGCATGCATAAGCACATTCCTGCCCAAGCCGGCATCCTCAGGGGTTGAAGGGGAAACCACAAGAAAAACAGAAACTACCCTCGCCATTCCTAGATGACGGCCGCTCCAGCCACCCAGTCCAGAAACTACGGGCAGACCCCACTGTGTAAGGTGCTCCACGGAGGTAAGAGGGAGGTAGGAGTCACCAAGATCACTCTAGGGGCAGACTCAGGGTTGAGAGAGTGGGTGGCATGAGCTAAGCCTGAAGGAGTGGAACGTCGAGGTGATAAGGTGGATAAAAAGTAATTAAAAAAAAAAAAAAGAATTGCAGTTTACCATAGTGGGTCATGAAACCGATGTCCCAATTCAGTCCAGAAATGTTAGATTTAAATTGTTTTATATATTTCAATTCCCATGTCCTTCTGCCCTGTGTGTTTCTGAAGTTGCCTCTTAGTATCAAGACAGATAAATCCAGGAGAGAGTGATCTGTTTGTGAAAAATGGTTTCCTACTGGAGTGCTGATAATCTGGTTTACTATAGTGTGATGGTGGAGATTCATCCTTTTTTTTTCAGTGGTTGGCTAGTTTCCCCAATATAGCAACCATTTGTGCACTTCTTGCATTGAATTAGGTAAACCACATAGCTGGATTGACATGTGAAGGATCCATTAATTTGTATTATGTTGTTCTGGCTTGTCTTAATGGTGGCCTGTTCGCATATTGCATGGTGCATGGTGTTGTCTCTCTTGTTTTCCGTTTATTTTGGTCTGCTGGGAGTTTGTTATGAATCATTATGTTCGAGAGGCTGGGGGCTGCTTATAGGCAATGACAGGTGGTTCAGGGAAGATGTCTTTCAGTGTTTCATCTTCTCTCAGCATGGATTGTAGCTCTTTGATAATTTCCTGAAGGGGTTTTAGCATGGGGCTGTATGTGACCGCTAGGGGTGTGCAGTCAGTTTGATGTCTTTGCCTATATTCCAGCAGATTGTCTCGTGGTATCTGTATGGCCCGTTCAAATTCTCTGTCAATTTTTCTTGGAGAGTGGCCCTGCTGAATTAGGGAATTCCGAAGTGTGTAGAGCTGTCTGTCTCTTGTTCTCTCATCAGAGCAGATTCAATGGTATCGAATCACCTGACTGTAGATTACAGATTTTTTTGTATGACTAGGGTGGAAGCTGAAATTATGCAGGTAGCGATGTCTGTCAGTGAGTTTTCTGTGAAGAGCAGTTTGTATATGTCCATTTTTAGTGATACTGACTGTGGTGTCAAGAAAATGTATGCTGGTGGTGGAGTATTCAATAGTGATATTTATGGAATGATTAAAGTTGTTAAAATCATGATGGAATTTTTTGAGAGAATCTTCACCTTCTGTCCAAATCAGGAATATGTCATCAATAAAACAGAGGTAGACAGATGGATTATAAGGGTAGTGTTTAAAAAAATCCTCCTCTAAGCAGGCCATGAAAAGCTTGGCATATTGTGGTGCCATTTTAGTGCCCATGGCTGTCCCCATGACCTGTAAAAAGTGCTTGCCATTAAAAGTGAAGTTGTGTGTCAAAATGAATTTTATTAGGGTGCTGATGGTGTTTTCTGGAATGTCTCCTGTGGATGTGTTTTCCTTTAAACATTTCTGACATGCTGCTATGCCATCTTCATGTGGGATGTTGGTGTACAGGGCAGTGACATCCATTGTAGCTAGGATAGTGTTCAGTGGCAGTTGTCCAATTTGTTTCAGTTTCCTGAGAAAATCGGTGGTGTCCTGAATAAAACTGTTAGTAGCTCTTACTAGTGGTTTTAAAATGGATTCAATAAGTCCTGAAATGTTTTCAGTGAGTGTGACAATGCCAGAGATGATGGGTCATCCTGGAGTCCCTGGTTTGTGTATCTTGGGTAGCATATAGAATGTCCCTGGAGTTGGTTTGTTTGGAATTAGTATTTTTAACTGTTCTTGGTTGTTGTTTGGTAGAGACATGATGATTTGTTTAAGTTCTTCTGTATATTGTATAGTAGGGTCTTCGGTGAGTTCTCTATAGTGAGCTGTATCTTACAGCTGTCTGTGTGCCTCTTTAATGTAATCCTCTGTGTTCATCACAACCACAGCTCCACCCTTGTCAGCTTGTTTTATTACAATGTTATGGTTGTTATTCAGAGTTTGTATTGCCCTCTTTTCTAGTGGTGTTATATTGTACAGGAGTTTCTGCTGTTTGCTAAGGATTTGGGAGTTTATTCTTCCATGGAAGCAGTTGATGTAGGCATCCAACTTGGGGTTACATCCACTCCGAGGGGTCCAGCCTGATGTTTTCTTTGTGCTGTCATAATGTGTTGTTTGAGTGTCGTTTTTATCAAAGAAATATTTTTTTAGATGAAGCCATCTAAAAAATTCTTCTGTCTCCCCACAGAATCTAATGTTATCAAATTCCTGTGTGGGGCAGAAAGTTAAGCCCTTGGATAGTACAGATGTTTCAGCTCGTGTAAGTTCTTTATTAGATAGGTTGACCACTGATGGTTGTTGCAGTTTATTATCTTGTTCACCAGTGTTAGTGCTGTGGTTTACTTCCCCTGGATGTGTCAAGATGTAGTTGTAGCTGCTGTCTTGTAGTTCTTTGAGTTTCCTCCTCTTCTGTGATAGGGCTGCCTGGAGAGCTTTTTGATAATGTGTTTGGAGATCACAAGTAAATCCTGGTAATACATTGCTGTTGTTTCCTTGAAGGGTGTGTGAAAGTTCAGAAAATCTATTTTTAAGGTGAGATTTTCTAGCATAAATCTGATGAATAAGGTGATTCCTGAGTTTCTCAGATGTCCTGTGATAAACGTCAAACTTCAGTCGTTTAACAGTAAAACAAAATGTTTTTTTTTTTGGGGGGGGGCTGAGAGCTGGCATCAAGATTAGGAGTTGACCTTAATTTTTCTGATTAGAATAGGGCATGCTAATTAAAAATTTCAGTAGCCCACAGATGCTTGCACTAGTCTGTGATCACAGCCAACCAGGGATTTTCCATGTTACTCGATAAAGCCCAAGTAGAAGTACAGATTTTGAGCAAGGAGTTTAAGTAAGCAGTCCAAAACAAAGGTGTCCCCATTTGGTACTTTTTCTTTCCTCCACCCTGCCATCTGGTCAACATGGCTGCATTCATAGACTATGACAGTACCACGCGTTTCTTGGCTGGCACGTAGTGTGTGAATATCTGGTGGCCCACACCTTCCCTGGTTGGAATCAGAGTACCCCACCTCCCTGACATTGTTAGAGAACCATTCATGCTCACTTGCTCTGCCTACTTAGTCAAAACTTTGAGGAAATCCTAAGTGTGAGCCCCAAATCAGCATATTCACACTGGAACTTTTTGCAGAGCCAGACTCTCCTAAAATTAAAGATCAGCAACATTGGCATGATATTTCACACTAGGCAGCATGGGCAAGTATGAAGTAACTGCACAAGTCCAGAGCAGTTTGTAGCCGCAGACTAATGCATTATAAGAACGTTTTCCTTTATTCTCTTTTGGCTTGGACAGACCCTTTTCAGACCCTGTCAGGGGCTGCCTCATCCAGTCCCATCATCCCTGCCATTCTGCTGCACCCTCAGCTCCACCCTTTGGGGAAGGGGCGGCTATTCTCCACCAGAGCCTAATATCAACTGTAAGTCACCAGAGACCCTGCAGGGCCTGAAAAAATGCCAGATTCTTTATCTTACAATATCCAAGAGGCATTTTCCACTTACTTTTTAACCCATAGATGCCAGCATCTGTGGCCCCAGTGTGTGCATCCAGCAGTATGCTGGCACTGATCTGTAGTCTCTCAGCAACACCAACACCTGTGGTCACCAAGTTGGTGGTCACCAGATTGGTAGTTACCTGTGGTCACCAAGTTGATGGTAGTGCAGCAAGGCCTTGAACATTCCTCCTTCTCCTTCCACAACAGCAGTGTCCTCTGTAACTCTCAGTCCTTGTCTCGGTCTCCCAATGCTCTGAGCTCGAGGTATGAACCTGAGTCTCTGGCATTTCAAGGGGCCATAGTCTCACTGAACAGATGGACCAGAATCAGAATAGTAAATTAATTTTAAAATTTACCCCTGAAGATAAATCTTCACCCTGCTTGCCTCAGTACCTCTGCTTTTAATTGGTTTGGCTGTACTTACTTGACTAAGGTAGTGATACTGAATAGGACCTCTCTCCCTAACTCAGTGGTGCCCCTTATGTGCCACTTCAGTCAGGCACAGTGAATGACATAAAAGTAAAAAACAAATTTAAATTGTGACAAGCAGCAGCATTTTGCCAGAGTGCCTTGGAAGTGAGGGGGAGGTCCTTCAATGACTGCAGAGCTGGCCAGCCACACCTAAAGCTGTCTCTTCAGCAGAGAATAAAACTATATACAACATGTTAGGAAGTGTGTGAGATTTATTACATAAAGATTCAAGGACTTGGTTGTTCTGCCTCTACTGTATAAATTACACGTAGACCTTTAATGCTATACTTCATGGGTAATGTATGCCGCCTACCTATCTTTCTGAGTCAGTGGGGTTGTTTTACTTTGGCTGGTGGAGCCAAATTACATCTTGAGCCGGTTCCAGGGGATGAGTTGGCTCCTATGGTGTGGAACTCTAACTTGGCTTACAGAACAGACAAGAATAGAGTTAGCTCGCTGTTTGGATATCTGGATATTTTGATACCGACTGGAGAAGTTGTGAGTTGCTGTAACTGGTATGGATTAGCTGTTTAGATGTTCCGACACCTGACATTGGTTGGAGAAGTGTAGAGTTCGTGACTCGACTGTGATTCTCTGTGAACTAGCTGGTGCTTGTTTTTCTGCACACTTGGAGCTGGAGTTGGTGCTGCTCATTGAACTGTGGGGCTGATGAGGGCTAATAAGTTGCGCTGTGTGCGGGAGTTCTGCTCCCCCTGCACTCAGGTTATTGCCCGTCAATCCATTCTGCTGCCTATGACTGAGCGGGAGGTGCCTCACCTGGTCTTCAGGGAACTGGAGGGGTATTTATAGGACTCTCCTAAGACACCCATGGGGGGGGTGTACTCGTCATCTACTCCTGAGGGTGTTTGTAACTGCGGGTCACGGGCGGTGGGGAGTACATAGAAACATAGACTTTGGTGGCAGATAAGGACCACTTGGCCCACCCAGTCTGCCCATTTCCCTACCTACTGGATAAGTAGCAGATTCTAGATAACCAACAGCCTACTTCCTGCAACCCCCCACTATAATTGCCTTGTGTCTGTCCCATGCATGTTTGAATTCCCCCACTGTTTTAGACCCAACGACCTCCTCAGGAAGGCTGTTCCATGTATCCACCATTCTCTCCGTGAAAATAAATTTCCTCACATTACCCCTGAGCCGTCCCCCTCTATCTTTAAATTGTGCCCCCTTGTTCTTACACATCTCTTTTTCTGAAAGATGCTACCCTCCTGGACTTTGTTGATTCCCTTGAGGTACTTGAACATTTCTATCATGTCCCCTGTCCCTCCTTTCATCAAGAGTATACATATTAAGCTCTCTCAGTCTCTCTTCATATGGTTTCTGCTGCAGACCCTGCACCATTTTAGTTGCCCTCCTCTGGACTACTTCCATCCTGTTTATGTCCTTGCGTAGATGAGGTCTCCAAAACTGCACACAATACTCCAGATGGGGTCTCACCAACTGTCTGTATAGAGGGATAACTACTTCCCTTTTTCTACTTGTGATGCCCCTTCCTATGCATCCCAGTATCCCCCTGGCTCTCCTTACCGAATTTTCACATTGCTTACCCACCTTTAGGTTATCTGATATGACTACCCCCAGGTCCCTTTCCATTTTTGTTGTTGTTAGTACCTCCCCTGCTATTGTGTACTCTTCTTCTGGGTTTTTGTTTCCCAGGTGCATTACTTTGCGCTTCTTTGCATTGAATCTAAGTTGCCATATGTCTAACCATTCCTCCAACATTGCCAAGTCCCTTCTCATCTTTTCTTGCCCCTCTTGTGTATCAACTCTGTTACAGATCTTTGTATCATTTGCAAAGAGGCATACCTTTCCCTCCAGACCCTCTGCAATGTCACCTATAAAGATGTTAGAGGACTGGACCCAGTACTGAGCCCTGAGGTACTCCACTAGTAAACCCCCTTTCTTCGGAGTGTGTTCCATTCACTATTACCTTCTATGTCCTGTTGTGCAGCCAGTTTGCTACCCAGATTACCACCCTGGGACCCACTCCCAGGCTGGCTAACTTGATTATTAATCTTTTGTGCGGGACTTTGTCAAATGCCTTGCTAAAGTCTAGGTAGGCGATATCCACAGCCCCTCCCTGGTCTATTGCTTTGGTCACCCAGTCAAAGAAATCAATTAAATTCATCTGACATGACCTTCCTGCTGTAAATCCATGCTGCTTTGGGTCCTGTGCCCCGCTGGCCTCTAGGTACTCAACAACTCCTCCTTACAGAAGTGATTCCATCACTTTCCCTATCACTAAGGTCAAACTTACAGGTCTGTAGTTTCCTGCTTCTGCCTTGCTCCCACTTTTGTGAAGGGGAATCACATCTGCCCTCCTCCAGTCCTCAGGTACCGCCCCATCCTGCCATGATTTGTTAAAAAGCGTGGTCAGTGGTGTCACTAGGTCCTCCCTTCGTTCTTTTAGGATTCTGGGGTGAATCCCGTTAGGCCCCATTGCTTTGTCCACCTTGAGTTTTAGGAGTTCTTTCAGGACTCTTTCTTCTGTGAATGGACTGGTGTCAACCCCCCTACCCAGAGTGCTTCTATTGTCGGTTTGGGTAACTCCTCCTCATCTTCTTTTGTGAATACTGAGCAAAAGTATTCATTCAGTATCTCTGCCTTTTCACTGTCTCCCTCTGTCCACCTCCCCTCTCCTTTATTAATCTTCACTATCCCTCCCTTAACCTTTCTATGCTCCTTAATGTACCTATAAAAGGTTTTATCCCCCTTCTTAACTGAGTTGGCTGCTTTTTCCTCGGTTTGGGCCTTTGCTAGTCTGACTGCCTTCCCCACTTCTTTCTGCTTTAATTGATACAGTTCCCAGTTGTGCTCCTTCTGTGATTCCTTATACTTTTTTAATGCAGCCTTTTTCTCCTTAACCTTCCCTGCCACCTCTTTTGAGAACCACAGTGTTTTTTTACTCCACTTTGTTTTCTTTATTTGTTTCACACAACGGCTTGTTGCCTCTATGATGGCAGTTTTGATTTTTCTCCATTGTTCTTCCACCCCTCCTTTTTGGTTATTTGCTAGTGCATTCTTCAGGTATTCACCCATTTTGCCAAAGTCAGACCTTCTAAAGTCCAGTATCCTTGTTTTTGTATGGCTTATCTCCATGGTTGTGCTCATTGTGAAGCACACTGTGCAGTGGTCACTTGTTCCCAGATGTCTACTGACTTCTAAATTTGTGATCCTCTCTCCATTTGAGAGTACCAGGTCTAGTATTGCTCCCTCCCAAGTGGGTTCCAACACTAGCTGTCTAAGGCCTGCCCCCTGCAGGGCATCGAGAATGACCCTGCTCTTGGATGTGGCTGCAGTACATGTTATCCAGTTAACATCTGGCATATTCAGGTCCCCATCAACAGTATCTCCCCTTTTTCAGCCATTTTAAGAGTGTCCTCTATCATTTTGTTGTCCATTTCCTCCCCTTGAGACGGGGGTCTGTATACAACCCCTGTGCAGATTGTGATGCCATTGCCTGTCTCCAAGGTGACCCAGAGTGCCTCTTGTCCTCCCCCTTTACTTTTTAGTTCTGCAGCTTTGATCCATTCCCTTATGTATAGAGCTACTCCACCTCCTCTTTTACCTTCCCTGTCCCTTCTGTAGATTGTGTACCCTGGTATGTTGGCATCCCAGTCATGGTTCTCGGTGTACCATGTTTCTGTGACTGCCACAATATCCAATTGTTCATCTTCCATCAGGGCTACTAGCTCAGGAAGCTTGTTTCCCAGACTACGGGCATTGGTACTCATTGCCCTCCATTTAATGTTGGCTTTATCCTTTTTCCCCATCCCTGCTCTTATTGCCCTTGTCTATTTTTCCATTTACCCCTGTCCTGCCCTGTGTTGAGCTCTGTACCTCAGTGTTTACCTTACTACCTGCCATGTTTTGTGGGGGGAGGCTTGAAATGTCCTGCCTTTTATCAGTGCCTCCCCCCTTGGCTAGTTTAAAAGCTTGCCAAGGAAGCATTTAAACCTGTTACCTAGGAGCTTGGTTCCCTTCGTGGACAGATGCAGACCATCGTGCCAGTATAGACCTTTGTCTCTCCAGGTGGACCCCCAGTCCCCAATGAAGCCAAAGTCCTGTGCTCTGCACCAGTTTTGCAACCATTCATTAAACTGCATGGTGTGTAGTACCCTAGCCTCACTCCTGCCATGGACTGGTAGCACCTCTGAGAAGGTTACCGTGCTTGCTACCCATCTGAGGCCCCTCCCTAACTCCACAAATTCATTCTGCACTGCACTGATCCCATGCCTAGCTAGGTCATTTGTCCCAAGGTGGACTATGATACCTAGTTCCCTCTCCTGTGATGCTGCTTCTGCAATCCTGCGGATTTGCTTCTTGTCCCTCCAAGCCATGGCACCAGGCAGGCACCTTACTTCCTTCTCCTCTCCCTTCCTCAGTTTTAACCCCCTAACAATTGACTCCCCTATCAGAAGCTGTTTTCTTCCCCTGTGGTGTCCCTTGCCACTCTTTTGTAGGTCTCCCTTGTGGATGTCCTCAGCATTCTTCTGGGTCTCCACTGAGGGTGCCATCATAGAGGAACCTTGCTCTGCCAGAATGGCATATGATTTGTGTAGAGATACAACTAGGGGGCCTCGCCTCTGGTCCATCACCTGCACCCTCCCAGAACCCACTGTGGTCCAACTGCTCTTCATACTTGGCAACCTCTGAGGCAGTGGTTGTGGCAGTGGTGCTCTTTGGAAAGGGGAAGCCTCCTTAGTCCTTGCTAGTTCATCCTGGAGGTGGGCAACCTCCTCCCTCAGAGCTGACAGTTGCCTGCAAATAGGACAGCAATGCAGTTTCCAGAATGTCTCCCGGAAAACTGCTGCCCCACAGCCAGTGCATTGCACCACTCCCCACGTGTCCCTCTCCCTTATAATATACAATATGTAATATATATATATATATATATATATATTATTATTATTTGTGGTGAGTACCTACCCTTTTGCACTGTGCTGGGTTATTAAGAATAGGACAGTTCTGCCCCAAGACCTGTTGACAAAGTGATGTCAGAACTGTGGCTATAAAGGAAATGCCACGCCTGCGGGGGTGGGGGGTGGGGAAGGGTGGGTGGGTAGTTCACAGCTGCTCTACCACCCTGGTGAGTACTGCCCTTTATAGTAATTCAACTAACACCACAATTTACTAGACCATGGCTCCTACACAAACCACTCTACTGAATCTAGGGATAAAAATGAACTCACTCCTCAGCCAGCAGGACACTTTTAAAATGTTGCAAAAATATCCTTCCAAATCCTAGGTCTCAACCTCAGCAATCAAGCAAATTCAGTTGTATCTCACTCTCTCTGGTTATAAAATTACTGCACTTTTAATGGAATCTTACAATTCTCTGCTTAATGCCAATAAGAAAAAAAAAAAAAATGAAACTGTCTGTAGAAAGCGTAGCTCCCATTCTTAACAAGTCCCCACCAGTATTATGCCTTATCAGGTTTCCAGGTCCTAAATGGAGTTATAGTTTGTTATTTGCAGTGTAGCAAGGTTCTCAGCTTCCAACAGACAAATCAAAGTCAGTCAGACAGTACAGCTCACACAGGGTGGTACAGTTGGGGGATCCCTCTCTTTTCCAGTTTGCATGACATGGCCCTCTATTAGCATCCCCCCTCCTTTTTTCAGGTTTAGATACCAATTAATGGAGCTGTGTACACCTGATCTTAGGACTGAAAACCACGGAGTGATAGTGGAACAGCTGTAACACCACCAATAGTGGAATTCCTTGGACAGATTGTTGCTCTGAGCTGAGACTGTGCTTTTCTGATCTGCTACACATTTATTTAGATTTCTGTGACTACATCTGCTGGAACTTTTATGTTTTAGTTCTGTTTCATATTCATTTTTTATTTTTAATTATTTATCTCTATTTGATTTATTCTTTGTTTTTGCTCAAAATTTGTAGTTTATTATTTTTCTGTTGGATCTTCCCCTACTATGTGAGAGGTAGGGGGGTTGATTCTTACGGCCTTTTTTCCATAGTGGTGAGAACACTCTGATTCTCCTGATCTTATCTTTGTCTGTTTGTTTGAATTGTATTCCTTTTTGTTTTGCTATAGTTTATTGTGTTATTTGGAGTAGGGGTATTTTTTTGGGGTACCCTAGGGAGCTGTCTTCAGCCTGGGTCTTCTTGTTGTGAGTCAGCATAGGTCTTGCAGGAGTAGGGGGGAATATGGGTGTGTTGTTTTAGTTTAGTTAAGTCTGGGGTTAAAGATGTGCTGGCCTGTGGCTCTCCCGGTCAGGGACTACTCCGCCGTGGAGCTCCGGGACCTCCACCCCTTCTATTGTCCTCACCTTCCTGCAGCAGTTTATAGTTGCTGCAGGGCTTTGGGTATAGTCAACAGGAAGCAGAGGTGGGGTGCTGGCCCATAACCTCTGTGGAGGGGTGAGCTGGGAGGCCGCATCAGGGTTGTATGGACCAGGAGATGCCCTGGGGCGAAATGGTCTCTAGAACATGGTTCTCCATATCTAGTTTCCATACCCAAGGGCTCCAGCATTTCTGGGTGATTTGCTTGGCCAACCCTGGAACCCCATCCAACTTGAGTGGTGTTATGCAATGCCAGGTCCATCAGGAACAAGACGGCGGTTATCGCTGATCTTGTTAGAACAGCAGACCTGGCTTGCATCACCAAGACCTGGCTGGATGATAATGCAGGCCCCATTTTGGAGGCAGCTGTTCCAGCCACATTCTCGGTGATACACCGCTCGAGATCAGACTACAGGGGCGGGGGTGTAGCCATTTGTTTTAGGTTGGAATTGGTCCTTACTGGTGTGCCAGTTGAGGAGACTAGATCATTTGAGTTCACTGTTGTAGTAGGTGTGGGCTGCAGGATTGTTCTCATCTACCGTCCACCCAGTGGTGAGAAATTATTCCTGCAGGAAGTAGCAGACTTCGTCATTGACATGGCATTTGAGTCACCCAGGTTGATGGTCCTGGGCGACCTTAACTCCTGGGTCGATGGCAAACTCTCACTGTTTCGACAAGACTTCCTGCAACTCTTGAATTCTTTGAGGTTCACACAGGTCATTGCCTCTGCTACCCATAATCACAGTCACTCACTTGATTTGGTTTTCCTCCTGGGGATGGAGACCTCCGACTTGGTGGCAGAACCAGTCGCATGGTCGGATCACCACACCATAAGGTTCAATTTCCAGGCTCCCCCTATAGGCCTGCCCCTGTGGAGATGGTCATATACTACCATTTGAGGGATGTGACCCTGGATGGCCTACTGGAGATATTGGACCTTTCGGGATTCTGAGGGGTAGGCGAGGATCCAGAGAGTCTAGTTCAAGCCTATAATATGGCTGTTACTAAAGCTCTGTATTCTATTGCCCCAGTCTATGTTTGTCCTCTCTCTCTCCACCCTCGGTCCCCCTGGTTTGATGGGATCTTAAGGGAGTTGAGATGAGTTGGACGAAGGTTAGAGCGTCACTGGTGGAAATCGACCCTTGAAGTTGACCACCTTAGATTGATGGACCGTTATCAAATCTGTCTGTCAGCAATCATTCGTAAGACGACCAGGTCAGCTCTTCAAAGCTGTCGACAGGATGTGCAACCCATCCTGTCTGCAGGTCTGAAGTGCGTTTTCACAAATTAAGTGTGAGGAGTTTGCTTGATTCTTTGCGGATAAGGTGGCCAACATCAGGGCCGAGATCAGCCCAGTGCTCTCTATGGGGGTTGACAATGGGCAGCACTTGGTCCCCTTCCCTCGGTTCTCTTGGATATTTTTCGACCAACCGGAGATTGCCCAGCATTTGCGGCCAACATGCTGTAGTTTGGATCCAGGCCCAACAGGCCTGTTATTGGGGTGTATTGAATCTATTGGTCTGGTCCTTACGAAGATTGTGGTATACTGTGATGTGCGCGACTGTGACTGAGCGACCTCCGAAAGGGCAACTCAATCGCAGCACATGGCACAGTGGCTACCGGGCAGCTACAGTGACTGGTTGGGGTGGGTTGGCGTCCATAGTGACAGGAAGTCACTACAGCTACGCGCACTGGGTGGAAGGGTGGGAGTGAGTACACGCGGTTATGGGGTTGGAGGGGATTTGACGGGTGGCAATGCAGTAGGCCCCCACAAGGTGATCTCATTTACAGGGCACTAGTAATTTAACTTGTTATAACAAGTTAAACAAAGCACAATTAAACCATTACTTGCATTTTTTTTTTCCTTCTAATTACTCTGACTAGGTTACAAACCCAGCAACTTATTTTGGAATGGATTTCATTAACTGCAGGTACTGTGGAACAATTTTCAGAAGGACATTCTTACAGGATTTAGGACACTGTCCTACATGCTGGGCCTTTGGAGATCTTAGGTCTCAGCTCCGGCAGCATGGGCAGAGATTGCACTCAAATTTCATATTGAAGAGGAAATACATTATAAGAACCACCCGCCATTTCCCCAGCATCCAACAGAAAACCTCAACCGCAGAGGGTAGTTGGTCCAGGAGGTTGGCAGGTGGTTAGGAGGAGCAAATCAGGTGCCCCATCACTTCTGCTCTCCAACACATTACCTCCAAAACCATATAAACACTACAAACAGGTATCTGCCTCTATCTCTGAAATCAAATAAAGAGGCAGAAGACACTGCAGAGCAGGACACTGCGGCACAGGAGCTAGCACAACAATACTCACCCAAATCAGGAACCAAAACTAAACAAGCACAAAGGAAATCCAAAAACTTCTGATCATAGGAGACTCCATGATTCGGGAGTTGATACCCATCTCCAGCTAGGGGTGATGGTCAGATGTCTCCCAGGTACATCAGCATGGAGACACTGACCGCATTGCTAAAATTGTTCACAAAGCAGGAGAAAACATTGATGTCCTAGTACATAGGGACTAATGATCTCGCCAGCCGGTCAGTTGTGGAGACCAAGGAACACCTGACTAGGCTGGGTGACAAACTATCATCTATTTCGTCTCGCATCTCCTTCTCTGAGATCCTGCCAGTCTGGGAGAAGGGAGCAGATGGACGGAAGGTCAGAGAAGGGGAGATAGGGAGCTAAACACGTGGCTCAAGGACTGGTGCCAGGAAAAGGACACAGATTTGTAGGAACTGGCAACAGTTCTGGGAGCGAAAGTTCTTTAAATTTGATGGACTGCATCTGACTAAAGAGGGAGTCAGTGCATTGGGGCAGAAGTTTGACGTCTTTGCAGAATATTTAAACTAGCAAATGGGGAGAGGGGTGCAGCACCCCACACGTTGAATGGGAAGAACACCCCTCCCCCCTCAGCTAGTGGTCAAACTGGAATTCAGTGTGTTTGCCGTTCATTTGCATCACCAGGTAAGAAAAAAGGTTTGTCTCCCCATACGATGCACAGGGGTAATGCCAAACCTCACCCAACAACTAACACACCAAAATCTGGCCAATGGAAAATCATGTACACAATGCTCACAGCCTGGGAAATAAGATCCCAGACCTGCAGGCAATAATGTCAGAGGCTAAACTGGACATAGTAGCAATTAGTGAGACGTGGTTTACCAGTAACCACACTTGGGAGACTTCAGTACCTGGCTATGTATTGTTCAGAAGAGACCGAGGTGCAAAAAGGGGGGAGGAGGGCCCTGTATGTTAATGAAAATATCAAAGCTACAGAAATTCAGAATAACATAAGGAGCCAGAAGAACTGTGGGTCACCCTGGAAACAGGAAATGGACAGCCATAAGAACTGGGGTTGTCTACAGGCCCCCAGACCAGAGGGAGGACATAGACACATTACTGTTAGAAGATATACAAAACATGACAGCTAAAGGGAGGTTCTGATAATGGAGACTTCAACATGCCAGATACAGATTGGTCAATACCAGCAGGAACATCTGCCAGAACTAGACTCATAGTGGATTCCCTGCAGGAGGGCCTCAAACAACTGGTACAGCAACCCACAAGAGACAGGGCTATCCTAGATCTAGTACTGACTAACAAAGAAGGGATCACAGATCTCCAGGTAGAAGGTCACCTGGGGCCAGTGACCATCACATGGTATGGTTCAATTTGGCTACTACATCTAAATCATCCCATTCCAAGGCAAAAATATGGGACTTCAGAGGAGCTGACTTTGATAAGATGCCAACAGAGTTAAGCTAGCTCTGGCAAAAGAAACACAGGTGAGGAGGTACAGGCAAAGTGGGCAAGCATTAAGGATACAATACTTGAAGCAACATCCCATTGTGTTAGACAGAAAAGGAAGTGCAAAAGAAGAAGGAAACCACTTTGGTTCTCAAATACAGTAGCAGAAAAGGTCAGAGCCAAAAGGCTGGCCTTCAGAAAATACAAGGGAACACAGCGGGATGAAGATAGGGGGGCATACCAAACTGCCCTAAGGGAAGCAGGTAAGGCAGTAAGGCAGGCAAAGTCCCAAACTGAGGAAACACTAGCACAAACAGTAAAAGAAGGTGACAAGACTTTCTATAGATACATTAGTGAAAGGAGAAAGTCCAGAGGGGTATTGCTGCTTAATGGAGAAAAGGGAGCATGTGAGGAGGAGGACCCTGTAAAAGCATCTATCCTAAATAGATACTTTGCTCAGTATTCACTGAAGAGAAGGTAGGCAGGGCCCACAGCTCAGCATCATGGACACAGAGGGAGGAGGTGAGCACTACTCCCTTCACAAAAGAAAGGGTCCTACAAGAGCTTCTAAGCTCAGGGTGGATAAGGCAATGGGACCTGATGGCATACACATCCCAGGGTACTTAAGGAGCTAAAGGAGGAACTAGCAGAGCCATTAGCAGAATTGTTTAGTGAGTCTCTGAGCACAGGAGAGGTCCCAGAAGACTGGAGAAGGGCTCATGTGATCCCACTCCACAAGAGTGGTAGCAGGAGGAGGCGGGAACTACAGACCGGTCAGTCTTACCTCAGTAGTGGGCAAGATTATGGAAGCACTCCTTAAGGAAAGGATAGTGCAACACCTGGAATCCATAGGGCACAGGATCCAAGACAGCATGGGTTTACAAAAGGAAGGTCCTGTCAAACTAATCTCATAGATTTCTTTGACTGGGTAACAGAGTGGTGGACCAAGGGGAGCAGTTGATGTCGCCTACCTTGACTTCAGCAAAGCTTTTGACACTGTTCCACATAGAAGATTGATAAATAAGCTAGGTAGGCTCGGGGTGGGTCAGAAGTTGGTCAACTGGGTGGCAAACTGGTTGACTGGCAGAAACAGAGAGTGGTGGTAAATGGTATACAGTCAGAAGAGATGCAAGTCACAAGTGGGGTACCTCAGGGATCAGTCCTGGGGCTAGTCCTATTCAACATCTTCATTAGTGACCTAGCAGATGGACTAGAGGGTAAGGCTTGTCTGTTTGCAGATGACACCAAGATCTGCAACAGAGTAGATGATCCAGATGGGGTGGGCAGAATGAGAAGAGATCTGGATAAACTAGCAGAATGGTCAGAAGAGTGGCAACTGGGATTTAATGCAAAGAAGTGCAAAATCATGCACATATAGGAAGAGAAACCCTGAAGCCACTTATAGGCTGGGAGGAGTTGCTAGCAGTCACAAAGGAAGAAAGAGACTTGGGCATCATCATCACTGATGACCTGAAATCATCAAGCAGACCTCTAAAGCAGTAGGTAAGGCTAGGGGGTGTTAGGTGTATTAGTAGGGTATCACAAGTCGAAGAGGGAGGTAATAATCCTCTGTACAAGACATTGGTTAGGCCCCATCTGAGTACTGCGCAGTATTGGAGGCCACACTTTCTCACAAGGACATTAACCAAATTGAGGCAGTCCAGAGAAGGGCAACCAAAATGGTGCAGGGACTGCATCAGAAGACATGAGGACAGATTAACGGAGCTCAATATGTATACCCTTGAGCAAAGGAGGGAGAGAGGTGATATGATCGAGACATTTAAACACCTTATGGGCATAAACAAGGTGAAAGAGTCTAACATGTTTAAATATAAGAAAATAGCAGGACAAGAGGACACAGCATGAGATTAGAGGGAGGCTGATTAAGGGGAATGTGAGGAAATTCTTTTCACAGAAAGGGTGGTAGATGCATGGAATGGCTTACCACAAGAAGTAGTGGCTATGAATACAGTGCAGGGCTTCAAACAGGCATGGGATAGGCATAAGGGAGCAATATAAATGACTATGAATAGATAGGTCACTGACATAGCAAAGGCCGATGGCACATTTATAAGGTAGAAAAAGAAATGGGCAGACTGGATGGGCCTTGCGGTCCTTATCTGCCGTCAACTTCTATGTTTCTATGTTTCTATGAGCTGGCCCTGTGGTATAGTGAGTTGGTGGGTAGGGTGCTGTGTTTGGGTCTAGATGCAAGTTTGTTTTTGTTGCGCTCAACCCAAGGTTTTTTTTTTTATGTTTTGCCCCCCCAATGTGCACCCACCCCTGGAGTTGAGAATCCTTAAGTAGGGAGGTGCATTGGGCAAAGCCCCCAAGGGGGTGGGGTTGGAAGGCACAGCCCCCCACATAAACATAAAAAATGCAAGTCCCCATGCTATTTTGTTGTGTGCTGGGGAATTAGAGCGCTGAAATTGATTTTCGGCATCTGACTTCGCCGTAACGGTGATTGCCCTTTGACGGTCGCTGTTATGACATAGAACCAAGATTGTGTGGTGCTCCCTAGAGTTGGGTGAGCTTCCTAGCTCCCTGAAGGAGGTGGTGGAGCACCACTCCTTAAGAAAGTTGCTCTGGACCTGAACTGCTTTGCTAACTACAGGCCTGTCTCTAACCTTCCCTTTGTTGGGAAGGTGTTTGAGAAACTGGTTGCACTGCAACTGGAGAACCACCTTACCATCCACGACATCTACGATCCCCTCCAGTCTGGTTACCGGAAGAGACATAGTACCGAGATTGCTCTGGTTTGGGTACTCAATGATCTTCTGATGGCAAGAGACCAGAAGTGCCATTCTATCTTGGTGCTTCTTGATCTCTCTTCAGCATTTGACACTGTGGACCATGGGGTGCTGCTTGAGCACCTGAGGGTTATCTGCAGCCTGGCTGGTCCAGTCTTCAGATGGTTTCAATCCTTCCTCTCCGGCAGATCTCAGATGGTGGTGTCTGGGTTTTTTCCTCTTGCACATTCTGTTTACCGTGTGGGGTCCTTCAGGGCTCTGTGCTGTCTCCTGTTATTTGCAGTGTACATACTGTCCCTCGGAGACATTGTAAGACGATATGGGCTGAGGTTTCACTGTTATGCAGATGATACCCAACTCTATCTGTCTTTTGCACCTGACTAGGATACTGCGGTCTCGATCTTTAACAGCTATCTAGCGGAAATCCATGACTGGATGAAATCCAGTTGGCTGAAATTGAACTCTGAAAAGACTGAGGTACTGATGGTGGATCCAGGTTGCTGGATACAGAGGTCAGTGGTGGGTTCTCCATCAGGTCTTTGGCTTGGGGGTTCCCAGCTGCCTTCCTCCAGACAGGTGGGTGATCTGGGGGTGGTTCTTGATGATGGGCTAACACTGCATTCGCAGGTGTTGGCAGTCATCAAGTCTTCCTTTTACCATCTTAGGAACATTGCTAGAATTAAGCACCTTGTTCCGGCCAGTGACCTGCCTACATTGAATCATGCCTTTCTGACTTTGCGCTTAGACTATTGCAACTCCCTCTACCTGGGACTGACGGGGGTTGATATCCATTGCTTGCAGCTGCTGCAGAACTCTGCAGTGTGGTTGTTGACAGGGACTCCTCGTCCAAGTTACATCACTCCTGTACTGTGTGAACTGCACTGGCTGCCTGTACAGTGGCGGATCACCTTCAAGGTCGGACATCTGATGTATAAGACCCTGCACGGATGGGGTCCGAGCTATCTGCAAGAACTCCTGACTCCTCAAAGCCCTGGCCGCCATCTCTGCTCAGCTGACAAGAGGTTGTTAGAGGTTCCCAGGGTTCGTGAAAATGTCTGGGGCATGGGCATTTATGCATGGTGCCTCTACCCCGTGGAACTCTCTACCTCGTCAGATCTGAGAGTGCAGGACCATGGAGAGCTTCAAGGCAGTCCCCAAAACCCATTTATTTCAGCAGGCATTCAATGATTATTTTATCTGATCTATTTGCACTTTGTATCATTAGTATTTTATGGACTGTTTATTTGTTATTTATGTCTTTTAATAATGTAAAGCACTTTGGTTTTAGAATTGCGCTAATAAAATAAAGTTTATTATTATTTCTATCTACAGTATATACCCACCATTTATTTCTTACTAATTGAGGAAGGTGGAAGCTGAACTTTGACATGGATTATGTATGTAGAGTAGCAGTTATTATTTCATCTACTGGGTTCATTTTTGAAATGACCAGGGTGGGCCAGTGGCCTGCAGTTCGCATATAATAATGCTCGGTATCAGCACTAGTGGTACAGTTCATGAATCCCCGTAGAACTGTTGGACACTGACCCTCAACATTTTTTTAAAATTCCTATTTATGCTCCTCCGGATGGCTGCCCCCATCCGACCGACTCCCTCAGCCCGTCCCCCGGAATTGCCGGCGCTTACCTTGTACCCGGCCCGGGAGTGGAGCCTGTGGGGAGTCAGTCATCATCCTGCTTGCTACCGGCTTTTCACCCAGGAGCCCCAGGAGTAGGAACGCATGCATGTGGAGGCGCTCAGGTGCCTACATCCCCGGTTACGACCACTATCCCCCACCCCATGGCCTAATGCCTGGCCCCCTCTGAGCCTGTGCAGCTCCTAGCCTCCACTAGGGGTCACCATTGGCCAAGGGATGCCACATCTCCTCCCTGGAGAGGAGAGTTTGCCTGTCAGCAGCTCAATCCAGTTCCGCCCACCCCCCCACTGCCGACCACCGACGACCCGGGCTCGTTCCTGAACCTGGGTCACCGGCGTGCCGCAAGGTAAGGCATCCAGTGCCTCAGCCCTCAGTGCCACCGGGCCAGCTCTCAACATTTTTTTTAAAAGGATACATACTGTACTTGTCATAAACGGTAGCTGTCATTATAAAGATGCCATTCCGGTTTACAGCAGAAGGTGGTAAGGTGTGCCTTATTCCGTCACTTCATAAGGGGTAGGGTAAAGGATGAACAATAATTTATTGGGGGGGGATTGGCCTACAATGATACCGTTTATGTATACCTTTTGACCTGCTCTGAAGCTCTTCTCCCCAGTGCAGTTGTAGCCTTATGCAGAAGAAAGAGCAATTGAAGAGTTGCACAAAGTTACGCTTTTTTACTGTTATTGAGAGATGAAATTGAAAATACCAGTGACGGGTCTAGGAATGTCATAAAGTGGAGATTTTTAACCTTTATATTGGGGTATGGAGAAATTAATCTCATATTTTGCAGAAATGGGGATTAAGAAAAAGGTGTGTGTGTGTGGGGGGGGCTAACCCCTGGATCTGCCACTGAGTGTGTTGGAGGGGGAAGTTTCTTACAGTGGTCAATAAAAAGAGTCCAAGGAATAGGAAATTCTCCCTGGATTTGTAAAAGGAAACGGAACTAACTTTTTGCATGGCTACAACTGTAATGATTCTTAGAGTACCAAAATAAGCGGTTTTTTAAAACTGCAAACTACAAAATCTGGCTTCATTGCAAGGTAAAGTAAAGGCTGATGTTTACATTTATGCTAAAACTGCATCTATGTAAATAACATTAATGCAGTTTCATAGCTTTTGAAAAATGTAAACATCAGCCTTACACTTTCAAAACACAGCCTTGGTTTCTCCCTAAGATGTCTGCCAAGTGTGTTAAGTGATGAGTCATGATGATATCATAGGAGCCAGAGACACAGATCCACATATATTTCTATAGTGCTAACTGGTTCTTCTTTCCCTCTTCATTTTGAATTGTTGTACCAGAATGATCAACACCATGTATTACCTCATGGATTATTTTGATCAGTACCCATGTTAGGCTATGATTTTGTTTACTTTAACGTGCAGAAAATGTTTTGCAATCCAGCTGAATTTTTCTTTGGCAAACTGCATTACAGTACAACACTTCAAATACCCGATGATCTAGTGGTTATATGATGTACTGAATTTTGTTTTTTGTTAACCAGGAGAGAGACACTAAGCTGAAAGCATGTTTACAGGTGTGGCCTGGGAGCACAAGGAAGTTTAGTGAGTAGCTCAGGGTCACACAGCAAAGTACCGGTATTTTTCAGTTCCAAAGCTCATGCTCTCTTGTTAATCCACAGATAAGGCTTTCTTTTTCCATATGAAACCTCTGCACCTAACCTGCCTTCTGTTGAACACCCCACCATCCATACCCTATCCTTAGTACTGCCGTGGGCTGCATATGAGCTTGCAGTCTCATGAAGAGCATTATCACACCTTAGATTGTAATCGTGTACCTCAGAGAGTTGTGCACACCTATACTGATATTCATCATCAGCCGGCACTGTTAAAAAATGCCTCCCAAATCACTCTCTAGTCCACATTCTCAATGTTTGACTTCTGCTCCCACAGTAAACATTGAGTGGATCACCACCCTTCTGCACAGTGAAGGCAATATGTACAGTTCCCCTGTTGTGTTTTTTTCCCACCTTATTAACCAACAACTAGGTCTTCCTGGAGGGCCAAGCAATACGCATCATGATCCACTAGAAAAAATGCTGTTCATGCCCTCATAAGGGCTGCACTTACAATGGATAGCAATATTATTAGCAGGAGAGGCATACTAACACCTTGAGCAAATCCACCTGACTTCAAGTGTCAGTCTTCTCCTTTACCTGTGATCTGCAGAACCCCGCAGGACTGTTTCCAGCAATTCTTCTCTAGTACTTTTCTGTGCTCTACTCCACAATGCGAGTTGGCTGGTTACAACCCTTCCAAATCTTGAATGAGCTATACACAACTCCCCTCAATACTGTCCTAACAACGTCAACCCCCCTCCTCACCTGAGGGTAATCTCCCTACACTAAATTCAAGTAACAGTTTAGGTGCAGCCCTGCCACTCTGAGTATTTGTCATCACTGGGTACTCTCATCCACAGTCAGATAGTGATCATGATGCTGGCAGCCCCACATTTCAGATCTCACAGTGATCTGCTCAATGTCCTCCTTCATGTCTTCAGCTAACCTGAATATAGCTGTACCCGGATAGAATGTCCTCTTCATTCCCTCTCTGGCATTCATTCTTCTCACCTGCCCTCCACACCAAAAACTGGTGAGTTCACTACCCTTCTGCATCATGAATGTGGTTAGTACAGTCTCTCATGTTATATTTACATATTAATAATAAACATGATCTTCTGATAGCCAGGCTGATAGCAGCATGGCACAAGTCTGAAAAATAGGCTTTTCTTACCCATATAAGATCTAAGCCACCTATGATTAGGCACTATTAAATGACATGCATGCACACTCATCATTTAATAGTACCTAATCAAAGGTAGCCTAGATCTTTTAAGGATAGGAAAGCCCATCATTCCCCTTGTTCCCTGCTGCTATGAGCCTGACTTACTGGAAAATATATTTATATCTGATATGTCAAAATAAAACAGGGACTGTTGTACTACTTGCATTCATGATGCAGAAGGGTGATGAGCTCACCACTTTTTGGTGTGAGGAGGAATAGTGAAGAATGAATACCAGAGGGGGACTGAGAAGGCCACTCTTGCAAGGTACTGCTATATTCAGGGAAGGGGGAAGACAGAAGGAGAGAAATATGAGCAGATTACTGTGAGAAATAAGATGTGGGCTGCCAGCACCTTGATCTCTACCTGAAGCCATTGTCCTGGCCAGTGTTCCCCTTCCCATAAAACCAGTTAATGCAATTGTCCAAGGCTGTGTGTAGATATTAATGTATGAAATGGCTGCCACTACACGTTCAGTCACTTCACTACCAGTCTAGTATTTGTTGTAAAGCACTTTGGGATGCAATGTGTATGAAAACCACTATATAAATGCTGGTTCTTCTTCTTATTATTATCTCCTATGGAAAAAGAAGACAATACAAGCATATATTTGAGTTTTGAGAAAGTATGAACCTAACATTGGACTGCACAAGAACTTTGTAACAGAAAAGTGGTGGCTCGGGGGGGGGTAAAGGGTGTGGCTTCATCCCCCCCACAAAGTAACATACATGCATGCTGCTGCTGCATTTCACTTTGTTGAAGAAATCTGATTTATTGATTGTACAAATGTTTACATTCAAACTATGGATTACATTTGTAGGTTCTGTCAAAAACATACTAGAAAAGAATAGGAGAAAATACAAAGGTCTAATAAAAAATGTTAAAACGTGCATATTAAGCATGCACACCACCCCAGCACCCACATTGTCACATCCTGGATCCACCATAACAACTAGACCACCAGGTTATTCAAGATTTGTACTGCACTGTGGTTTGCCACAGAGAAAGTTGATTGGATTAAAACACATTTTCAGCATGTTAAAGTAAACAAAATGAACAGAACCATAGCCTAATATGTGTATTATACAAAATAATGCACATGGTTTTGATCATTTGGGTGAAACAATTCTATACAAAGGGAAAAAAGAACTAGTTAGCACTATAGAGAGCCATATATCTCTCTGACTTTGGCTCCAATGATGTCATCACATAGCACATTTGGAGGCCATTTTAGGAAACAGGTAAGACAGTTTTTTTTAAATTGGAAGGTTGATTTTTCCATTTCAAATGCTCTGGAACCACATTTAAGTAAATTATATAAATGTAATTTTAGCATTAATGAATACAGCAGCCTTTCCTTTAGTCACCTATGGAGTCAGATTTTTGAATAGTTTGTTGCCAAAATGTTGTTTAGGTGTCCTTTAAGTCCACCATATTCCATATATATTTCTTTTTTCCCTTGGATGCCCCCTTTGATGTAGATGTACTATATTATTTTGTTGGTCAAGGGCTTTTTTTGACCTGATCCAGGACCTCTTTTTGTTTATCTGCTTTGCACTGCTCCAGTTTACTCACCTGCCCTGTACTGCACTGCAGTTTACCTACTGGAGGTGCTTTATGGTGCTGTTATGATTTACTGTATCATTCTTTTTGATTACTTTTTTCCAGCTTGTTCTGACACCTATATCCCCCTTCATCTACTGAGCCATTCCCCAGCCTTGACAGCTAACCAGAACCCCATGGGGTCCCCTTACCTGCCCAGTGGCTTACATTACCCTTACCCATGGTGGATTCTATTTCCCCATCCAAAACACAAATTTCATGGCGATTCTCCATGCCAGGCAGTTGAGTGCTGCGGGGCTGGGATGTGCTTGAGCATTATCCAACTAGGTTGCAGTGCTTTCACTTCTTTTTTGCCCTCCCACCAAGATGCTGGTACCAACATGGTGTGTCATGCATGCAACTGGTGTACACACAGCTCTTCCAGACATCTCCCCTCCCACTCTGCCATCCTTGTTAACTGGCTCCACCTGTGTGTCCCCAAGTGGCTCTGTTGTAGTGGGAATTAGTCTGTCACCTACCCAGTAGAGGTGAGCACCCTGTGAGATATTGAAATTCCCTCACCCTCCGGCACTCCAGTACCTTGGGCTTGTTCCTGAACTTTGGTCACCGACATTGTGAGCCTTAGCTCTACTACTCTGCAGATTGACTGACTGTTGTACCATTTCTGTGTTACTGTATTGCTTATTTTCTCCCCCTACCCAAGCAGGAAAGCTTCCTGGAAACTCATAATCAACACCTCTTGAATTCTGCGATTCTGCACTTGTGGAATTTTTTGCAGAATTTGCATCACACCACAGAATTCACGTTTTTTAGTGAGTTTTTATTCAAATATACAGTTTTTCAATAGTGCCCGGCTCCCTTCCCCATCTCATTTATCCTGAAGCCCCTTCTTTTTGCGCTGTGTGTTATGTCTTTCATGACATCACATCCTATTTTAGCCAATGGCAGGACTGCAGTCTGCCACAAATGAATGTCATGCTGCAGAAATTAGAAAATGGTGCTGCAGAAGCCTAGGAGCCCTGCCACAAAAATCAGGACAAAGTACCACAGAGCACTAGGGGCCCTGCTCATGATTAAGTACTAAAGAAAACACCTATGCACCCTCACTGCGGTGGGCTCAGAAGTTGGATGGCAGGTTCTTTACCCTCTATGCTTCCATTTGTCATAATTTAATACTGTATGTTCTGCTGGAAGGCAAAATGAATGAAAGATCTAGGTCAGAGAGTAAATCAGACTGGCGGTCCATCATTTCACCCCCTACCCACATGGCAGTCACAACCATGCTCGGTGTTTCAAAATTCAATTGACATCTGTTCCCTCCTCTTCCTTGTTCACATCTTATTTCCAGTAATATTGTACTCCAGTTGAAACCTGTCTAGCTTAATTTTATCTGCACTAGCAGCAGAAAATTCCAGTTCGGCCTCTTAACCCTGAAAAATATAAGCAACACTAGGGAGTCTTCAAAATCAACCTATTTAGAAGAATTGTTTGCTGTAGAGACTTAACTCAGCACATATAGAATGAACACAACTATGATGACATTGAAGGATAAGTTTCCTGGGAGCACAGGGAACTTAAATGACTTGTTAATTGTCACACAGTATTCAAGTGATTGGTGTGGGATTCAAACCCAGTTCTCCAGGTTTGTAGCAAAGTGCCCTTACACTGTACACTATATATCAGTGTTATGTGGTTGTATGCCACCAGTTCCTCAGGGTGTCTAGGCACTATTATCTCTCATTTGGAAGGCTTTTAGCTTGATGTTCAATGGGGGGAATAGCTCCTCCCACATCCCCTACTCAAACGTCATGCCTCCCCTTGCTTTGCTTTGAGCATTTCAGCAGTGCGGGGGTTCCAGAGTGGTTTGACTGGTGTTCCTTTCTTCTTTTGTTTTCTCCCATCTCCTCATTTCTGCCCCTCTTCATTCCCCTCTGCCCTTCCTTGCCTGTTTTCTGTTTGTCCTCCCCTCCTCAGTCTCTTGTTGTTTGTGCCCCCTCTGCCTCCCGGTATCTTCTTTGTGACTCCTCTGTTGTTTTTTATTTGTTTATTTATTTGATATATCGGTTTACAACCTTTGAGCCAGAAGCTCATTTGCAAAGGTACCTCGTCACTTGTAAGACAGAAGCTAATACAGACAGTGTACAACAGTTACATAGAGCATGTGCTACAGACATTTGTCACTGACATTATTTACAGTATTTACAGTACATACAGAATGTAGATATTTTCAGACTTTATTTACAGTATTTGGATGATGATAGTTACGTCATCAACACAGCAGAGAGGCATTATTAGCTTGAGAAAGCATCTAAACAGAGTGGTCAGTTCTATTCATGGGTTTGGTATTATTGACATAGACTGCAATCCATAATGGACTTTGTCAGAGAATTAGGATCAGAGAGGGTAAGAAAGTGAAATGTTAGTTGCAGTTACAGGAGCAGATATTGAAGAGGGGGTTGCGAAGAGTGGTTTTGAAGTGGGCGATCTTGGGTGCAGTTCCCAGTTCTGTGCCTCTTCTCACCTGCCACCGCTTGGTTCCCCTTTACTCGTGTTCCATCTGCCTTCGCCATCTGCTTCCCTAGGCCAGCACTCTCGCTCTCCTGGCCTGCTGGTCCTCTGCTCCTTCTGGATTTCTCCATTCCTTTCTCCTCCATTGCTGCTCCTGTTGGAGCCCTTGTCACGGAGCTCCTTGCTTGTTGCTGTGTTTTGTTTTCTTTTGGGGCTTTTTCATCGCATTGGCGATCTGCTACTTAGTCAGCACTACTGCAGCTGCTCATCAATGCCTATGGATATGTCACCTTATTCAAACCCTGGGAAGGCAGCAACCTCTTTCATCTCTGTATAGCTCCTAGTGCTTTTTCTATGCCTCTGTTGGCTGGCTACTACCCATAGAGTCACTGAAATTCTACAGACGTGACTGGAGGTGAGATATAGCTGGCTCTATCAGCTGCATAATGTACAACTGTATTTAAAGGGCCAGCAACATAGCTGCATTCTGCCATTTCCTTGCAAGACCAGCAGAGCTTCAGCCGAGGATTCCTGTCTTCATTCTTATGTCTTATGCCTAAAAGCTTGGCCATTCTTATCATCTTTGCCATCTAGGACCATATGGTGCAGCTATAGAACGCATGTGACTCATGAACCAAAGTTTACATCCACTTCTTTCTTCAGTGCATTTGAGGGGACAACAAACAGTGCCATGGTCTGTAAATAAGCTAATTATGGTGCCAGAGGGAATAACGTTTGTCATGGTGCCCACAAATCCTGTCTCAGCTACAGCCTTGGTCTGGAAACTTCAGTGGCATATATTATGCCCCTCTCCATTTATTCAAAGCCGGCAATACCCATCTACCTCATTTCCTTCACATGGACTCATCCTTCTACATGGACTATCTGCTTAATACCTTAATAGCGGCCACGGGGGTCCCATCATTCTGAACACTGTTTTATTGTTTTATTAAGTTCTCAGATTTTAACCTTTGAGCTACCAGCTCATTTACAAAGGTTCCACGTCATGACACAGAAACAAGGAAGAGCTATTTGAAGTCACAAAAGAATCACAGGCACATACATGTGCTAGTAGCCACTGACATAACAGATTCTAGATAGCAGTTGCAGTTGGGGTGACACTGCTGTGTAAATGAAAGCTGCAGTAACTGTGTCATCCAGCTAATTTGTGAACTGTGCCATTGCTCTACCTGAGTGCTTGTTACATCCTGCAGTCTGCTGAAGCTGATTCAGCTGTGAGGGGGCAGCAGACAGCATCTACATCACACTGGGAGGAGGGGCAGAGCAGCTATTTAAACCTCTTGCTGCTATTTCACTGACCAGGTACATCTTTTAGTGCTACAACTGCTGTGTAAATGAAAGCTGCAGTAACTGTGTTATCCAGCTAATTTGTGAACTGTGCCATTGCTCTACCTGAGTGCTTGTTACATCTTGCAGTCTGCTGAAGCTGATTCAGCTGTGAGGGAGCAGCAGACAGCATCTACATCGCACTGGGAGGAGGGGCAGAGCAGCTATTTAAATCTCACGCTGCTACTGCGCGAGTGCAATTGCGTGAGCGTGATTGGCTCCGAAGAGAAAAGTTTTACACTGCAACAGTCTTTTTTTTTTTTTATTAAAGTATAAATTGCATGTTTGATAATTCAGTTTGTTTTATTAGACTTTTAGCAGGTATGTACGCTGTTATCATGCTTGTTTTACTGGTAGTTTTATTAGCAATACTGTGTATTGTGGGAAGGGATAACCCTAATGGGGGAGATTATGTTCCCATACAATTTGTAGGAAATGAGATCTTTCTTCCCAATGTATATGTAGAGAGGTTTGATTTGACTAAGAGCTTTGTTTTAGTATTAACTGAGGGCTGTGGGATTTCACATGTGCGTGCACCTGAGATGTACTATAAACATACTAGAGATATACAAAAATTGAAAATATATTCAAAAAAGAAGTTTGTATGGATTAGGAAATTGATTAGTTTGCTGATCTCTGGTGATGTACATGTGAACCCCGGTCCTCAGTTGGGAAATGACTATTCTTTGGTTGATTTTGGGGAAAGGAAAAATTTGTTTTTTTTACACCTAAATGTTAGAAGTGTGTTACCCAAATTGGATATAATAAGAACTCAAGTTGAAACATTTAAACCAGATGCATTAGCTTTAACAGAAACTTGGCTCTCATCTAAAATCAAAGATGTTGATGTATCCATACAGAACTATAATGTTTTTAGGCAGGATAGACTAAAAAAGGGGGGAGGGGTTATGTTGTATTTAAATAACATATATAAGAGTTAATTGAAACTTGCTAAAACATTTCCAGATCAATTGCATTACAAACTTTGTGTGAACATATTGCTCCCTTTATAAATTGTGAGACAGTATTGCTTGGAGATTTTAATTGGAATATGCTAATTCCTCAATTAACGATTCTAAATCAGTTTGCAGCTCTTAATCTGCAGCAATTGATTAATACACCTACTCGACTGCATAAATCAAACAATGAAAAACATAATTTATTGGATTTAATATTTACAAATAGACCTGAAAGATATATATCAGCAGTTTATGAAAATGATGTGAGTGATCACTGTTACATTTCTTGTATTAGGGCCACTCAGATGGAGAAACGACAATCACAATTTATTTATGTAAGGATGTTTAATCATTTTAATGAACAGGCATACTTAAATGATGTGGCAAAAATTCTATGGAATTTAATGTATACTTGCCCAGATGTACGCACAGCATGGCTTTTCTTTAAATGGTCTCTTGTGAAAGTTATAAATAAACATGGCCCACTTAAATTAAAAAATGTAATTAAAAGAAAAAGAGTGCCTTGGATAACAAAAGAATTGAAGGATTTAATAAAGAAAAAATCAAAATTATGGCATATAGCTAAAACTACTAAGGACATTAAAGATATTTTGGCATTTAAGGTTGTTAGAAATAATTGTACTAAAAATATTAGGAAACAAAAAAGGAAATATTATGAAGATTATTTCTCCTTATCAGAAAAAAATCCACGTGCACTATGGAAAGGCATAAATTTGATGAAGGGAAGTCAAGGTTTCAGTTAACTTGCCAACATCTTTGTCATTTGAAGGAATAACTTTTGTGACGGATGTTGACAAGATAAATGTACTGAATTCCTTTTTTGTTTCTGCTGGTGATGCATTTAATAAAATACACCCAGACTTGCCACTCCCTGTTTTGGATATAGATTTTGGTAGCGGACTTAAACGACCTGTGTTTTCATTTAGTCCAATTCAATTATATGATGTTAAAAAACAGTTACAGACTTTAAATATTAGAAAAGGTCCTGGATGTGATGAGACCCCCCTTTTTCTGAAATTGGCAGCTGAATTATTAGCACCTCATCTTACACATATTTTTAATTTTTCTTTGGATAGCTGTGAATTACCAATTGATCTGAAAACAACTTTTGTTACTCCAGTATTTAAAGGGGGTGACCTATCAAACCCAGGATCTTATAGACCAATTTCAGTATTACCAATATGTGCAAAAATACTTGAAAAACTTGTGAGTATTCAATTAACTAATTATCTTATTAAGTATAAAATAATAACACATTTACAATCAGGATTTAGAAAAGGGCATAATACTACATATACAATTTTAAAAGTAGTTGATCACCTGTTGAATGCTTTTGACAAAAAACAGGAAGTTCCATAATTATTTCTGGATTTGTCGAAGGCATTCGACACAGTTCATCATATTATATTACTTAATCAGTTAAAAAATGTTGGATTAGGTATTCCAGCATTAGGCTGGCTTCATAGTTATTTGATTGGGAGATTACAGTCTGTTAAAATAGGAGGTATGTGTTCAACATCAGCTACCCTATTAAATGGAGTACCTCAAGGGTCTGTGCTTGGCCCCCTCCTTTTTCTATTATACATAAATGATTTACCAAATTATTGTTCACCTAAAACTTGTATACAACTTTATGCGGATGATACAATTGTGTACACCATGAGTGATGATGTGGATATGGCAATGGTTGTTTTGCAACAAGATTTTAATAAAATACAGAGGGAACTTGTTAATTTCAGATTGCTTTTGAATGAAAAAAAAACACAGTGGATGACATTTGGTAGAAAAAATTTTAAAGATTCAACTATAAAGGAGCTTAGATCTTTATCAGCAATTGACATAGAAAGAGTAAACTCCTATAAATATTTAGGAGTTATACTAGATAAAAATTTGACTTTTGAATTGCATATAATGTATGTCAATGAGACTGAAGAGACTTCTGAGTTTCTTTTATAGGGATAGAACTCTCTTTAGTTTAAAGATTCCGAAATTATTGGTTTCTGCCTTATTTTTACCAATATTAGATTATGGTGATATAATTTACAAAAATGCAAAAAAATCATTGCTGTGTTCCTTGGATGTTCTCTTTAATAGTGCGTTGAGATTTATAACAAATCTTCCTTTTAGAACTCATTGTTGTGTGCTATATCAAAATTCGGGTCTTCTTTCATTATTTGATAGGAGAGATTATCATTGGAATTTATTTGTGTATAAGTTTGTACAATGGTCATTGCCTATTTTTTTGTTAAATGTATTGCAAGTAAGAATACAGAGTCAATATAATTTAAGATCTTCTGTCCGAAAGGTTTTATTAGATCTAGAACCAGAACAAAATTTGGTGATAAAACAATCTCAAATTTAGTGCCTAAAACTTAGGAACTAATACCCAAAGGTGAAATGCACAGTATTGCTACCATTTAATCATTTAAATCTTTTTTAATGACTTTATATAGCAAACACTGTAATTGTTATGGATAAATTATTGATATTTGGGTTTGTGTATAACTAAAATTAATATTATATTGAAACTGAAATTATGCATGTATGTCTGTTTATGTGATGTTATGTTAAATGTGGATTCAATTGCAAAAGAGATAATTTAATCTCAATTTGAAATCCAATAAAGTTTGAAAGTTGAAAGGTTAGTAGCTACCAAGTAGAGCTGGTGTAGAGGAGTAGTGGGAGAGGTTGGTGGTGAGTAGACCAGGATAAGTGGTCAGTAGGAGAGAGTATAGGAGAGAGGAAGCTGTTCCTTGAGCTTGAGAAATCTTGTCTAGGGCTAGGCAATGGGAAGGGCAGGAAAGGCGTTTAGATAGTGTGAGGGGAGGTGGGGGGAGAATGAAAGGTGGAAGTAGCTTGTTGGGTCATAAAGAAGAGCATTGTTGGGGTACTCAGGATGTGCTTCGTGTGGCAGTGGTCAGTGGTGGCAGGAGCATTGCATTTGGCTGGACAGTTGAGTTTTTAGTGCCGATTTGAAAGGGCCTATTTTGCAGGTGGGAGAGAGTTAAGCCAGAGCAGAGCTCAGTACTCAAAGGAACGCTGCCCTTGTGAGGTGCGATGGAAGAGGACTTTGACAGAGGGTTTGTTAGATGCTCTTGTAGTCCTGGTAGGTTTGACCTGTTGTAGGATGGAACTGGTGGCAGGAGGCAGCAGTCCCAGGACTGCATTTTTGGCAAGAAGGCAGACTTGATAAAGGGGTCCTGTCACTTAGTCTTAGCCAACCTGTTTGTGAATAGAGATTGCAGGTATGGGTGAGACTTGGAGCTCCTAGGGCTAGTCTGCAGGCTTTATTAAGCATGGTGGCAAGCCACTTGAGGGAGTTGTCTGGAGCGGCACTATAGATGGTGAGCCCATAGTCGATAGTTGAAAAGACTGAGCTGGTGATGGTGAGCCTAAGGGCCTGATTGGTGAGGCAGTTATGGTGTTTGTACAGTAGCTCTATCTTTCTGTTAGCTGATGTGGTGACATGGTCGACATGAGAGGGGAAGGAGAAAGAGCTGTCTAACGTAAGCCCTAGGTACTTGAAGCTAGGGACCATTTCAATGGCTGCATTTGTTTAGTATGGATATTTATTGTGGATGACTTGTGGCGGCTATGGGCTGGGGCAAAGAGCATGGACTTGTTTTTTTGTGGTTAACTAATTGTTTGGCTTTGGTAATCCAGTCTTCCACTTTGCTAAAGTCCTGCTGCAGACGTTGTTCTATGGTGGTTGGGTCTGTGTGGCTGGAGTAGATAACTGCATCCTCTGTGTAGAGGAGTATTTTATGTTGTCATGCTTGCTGAAGGTTGTTTAAAAAAAGGCTAAATAGGAGCGGGCCCAGGATGGAGCCTTGGGGGACCCTGGAGGAAACTAGCAATGGATCAGAGAGCGTGTTACTTATTTTTACCCTTTGTTCCCGGCCTGTGAGGTAGCTCCGGAACCACCCCATAAGAATGGGCTGATAGCCCTGTTGCATTCAGTTGGGCTAGGAGGAGGTCATGGTTGACTGTGTCAAAGGTCTTGGCACGGTCAATGAAGACTGCACTCACCTTGATCATTGTGAATGAATCCCATGAACTTCAACAGCGCAGTAGTAGTGCTGTGGAGTTTACGGAAACCATGCTGCTGTTGGCTTTGGAGCTGATATTTTTCAAGGTGGTCAACCAGTTGGTCATAGACTATACACTTAAGAGCTTTAGACAGAGGAGGGAGTACTGATATTGGATGGTAGTTGGCGTGGTCAGTCATAGTACCAGCTTTGTGGACAGGGGTTACAATTGCGGCTTTCCAGAGTTTCAGGACTGTCCCAGTTGTGAGGGACAGGTTAATGATTCTAGTTAGGGGGGTTAGCAGTTCTTCAAGTACTAGGAAGATCAGCTTTATATCTGGTCCCTCAGCACTGTGCCTAAATTTACCTTGGACTTTGGGAAGGTATTTTTTCACTTTAGCCTTGGAAATTACCTTAAAATAGAATGGGGGGGGGCATGGTTTACTGGTAGTGTACTTTGAGGGTTTAGTGGGTTGTTGCCTGCAGAGTTCTGAATGTTAGTGGGGAGTATGGTACTGAGGTCGGTACAGGCTTTATTGAAGATGTCTGCGATAGATTTGGGGTCTTGTATAGTGGAACCTTCATTGCACAGCAGGGTGGGTGTAGTGGTATCCTGCTTTCCGATGACTGCATTGATGTTCTCCCAGAATCTACGGCCATCACCCCAGGAGGAATTGAGCTCAGTTCTGCAGTGATTGGCTTTGGCCTGGTGTATGGCCAGGGTACATTTATTCCATGCAGCCTTATAGTTTTGTTTATCATAGTCTGCAAGGGTGCTTTTGTATTTTTGCCAGAGGACATCCCTGGAGCTCATCAATGTGAGTAGGTGGGGGTGATCCAGGTTTTGTGGGTGCCCCTAACTTTTCTTTTGGTTATGGGGGCATAGGTGTCACAGACAGTGTTGAAAATTTCTAGAATTTGGCTAGTGCTGTATCGACATCATCTGCTGTTAGGATTGGGGCCCAGCACTGTTGTTTCAGGTGCTGCTTAAAGCACCAAAGCTTGCCCTTTTTCAGTATGCGGGATATTATGACCTTTGCTGGGGGTTTAGGAGCCTTATTCGACCAGTAGAAAATGAGTGATCATTTAGGGAGCCCTGAAGCACTTTTAGACTGGGGACCCACTCAGGATGGTTTGTTAATACTCAATCTAGAAGAGTACTGGTTTCCGTTCTATAATTTATTCAGGTGGGCTGGTCCACTAGCTGTCGGAAGTTGATTGCAGAGACTGCATCCTTGAAGGTAGCAGTGTCTTGAGATAATCAATTTATGTTAAAATTACCCAGAACTATGATTTCATTGTCAGGGTGAAGATAGATCAGGTGCTCATGCAGCATTCTAAAGCCTTTGGCTTGTTCTTTAGGGGGTATGTAGACAGAGATAAGTGTGAGGCCTTTGCCCTTGGCACCAAGGGTTAGCTGCACAGATAGCATCTGTATGTTCTTTCCCATGTTTATCTGTGAAAGAGCTATCCCTTGAAGGTGATTTTTTTATGTAGAAAATGCAGCTGCCACCTTGTTTGCAGAGCCTGTCGAGCCAGAAATAGGTATACCCTTGGAGTTTGACTTATGAGTCTGTAGTCCTGGGTATAAGCCACAATTCAATGACAGACAGGATATCTGGGTTGTGCTGAGCCACCCAGGCTTGTAGTAGGTCCAGTTTCGGGAAGAGGCTACAGATGTGAATAGTTGCAACGGAGATTAGGCTCCTGTTCCCGGGTACCCCGGTAGTACTGTGTCTTGGGCCAGGGTTAGGGTGTACATTGCCTGACACCAATAGCGGCAGCCAAGCTACCCTGAATGCATAGAGCTTGAGTTGTTTAGTAGAGCAGGGTGGATAGCAGCAGGCATGGACTTGGGATCTAGCTGTGCATACAACAGGTGCACAGTGCGGGAAGGGTGCTAATGGTCTGACCAGAGGCCTCAGCTACCTGATTGTTTCTGGAAGACTTGGGCTGGTCCCACTTCTGGTCCATTATTTCTTTTATACTAGGGGTTCTGACATCACTTCCTCAAACAGGCAGAGGATATGCACCTGTCATAGCAGAAGCAGACATCCAGGAAAGGAACAGCAGCAAGTGAAGAGGTGACAGCTCTCTCAGTGGAAGGGAAGTAAATGCAAATCTAGGAGCTTTCATTATTACTTCTTCGCATTGATATTGCATTGGGAAAAGGAGGAGTAGGAGTTTGAAGAAGGTTGTGCAATGGCTACTTAAAGTCTCTTTTGAGTGTGGATAGGAAGGATTGGAATATAAAAGCAGTGCTCAATATATCTAAACGTTGCAACAAAGGCTGTAAGGAAATAAAAAATGTTTTGCACTGATAGAGGGGGAGAGGGAGACTGGGGAGTGTTTGGTATCCTGCATCTGGAAGGTGGGGGTCGCTGGGCAACGCACAGCAATGGGTAGGGTGGTAGGTTGCAACAACTGCGGTGCACCAATCTTTCTAAACATTGCCTGGAGTGTGGAGGATGTTTAGTGTGCAACCACATAGAAAAACTTAGAAAGGAGATTGAGGGTCTGCAGGAGGAACTAAGACAGGCAAGGCAGATTGGGGTGGATTTAGCCCAATACTGGAGGGAGGAGAAAGGGGAGATGAGGGAGGGCGATTTAAGCCAACAGTGGTCAGGAGAGGGTCGGAAGAAGGGAAGCAGAGACAAAGAAGCCCAGGCCAGGAAGAACGATTGCTGGGGAAACCAGGTCAGGAGACAAAAGACAAATGGAAGGAGGAGATAGGGACTTGTGAGGGGAGGCGAAGAAGTGGCAAAAGTCATGGAGTGGAAAGGAGAGAACAGGTTACTATGAAGAGAGAGGGAGTGGACATTTGTGAAGAGTCTTCAGAAAACAGCTGTGCACTACTAGAGAGGAAGAAAGTGGAGGAGGGAAATGATGAAAGTAGAGGAGTAATTGATAAATGCCTGGACCAAACTGGAGCGGCGGGAAGTTCTGCTGGAAGAATTGCAACAGGGGTAAAAGAGGGGAATAATGTGCAGGAGGAAGAAGAGGAGCTGGAAATGAGAGAGGGAGATGAATGGAAGCAAGCAGGGAGTAAGATGGGTGGAATCTTAGTGCTGGGGGACTCAATACTAAGAGGAGTTAGGTGGGGTAGCAAAGGGGAGAGGCATAGTCGCATTTGGGTGGAGGCCATGCCAGGAATGGCAGAAGAAAGGGTGGGACAGTCTGTTCTGAAATATGCTAGAAGGGGTAGAGACAAGCCTCATTTAATTATACATCTTGGGACAAACGACCTGGCTGACAAGACAGTAGATATAGTCCAGAGGAGGTTTGAGGAACTAGCACAATTATGTGAGGGGACAGGAAGATCAGTAACTTTTTCCGAGATACTTCCGGTGCCAAAGGCAAGCACAACAAGAAAGCTGAGAATAGAGGAATTTAACAGATGGCTAAGAACCTGGTGTTGTGCTAAAGGGTAAGGGCTTTGGGGGTGGGAGGGACCTGGGAGGACAGTAGTCTCTATGCCAAGGACAGACTACACTTGAGTGAGGAGGAAAGAAAGTGTTGAAACAGAGGATGGAAGAGTATATAGAGGAAGTTGGGAATTTAAACTAGGAGTGGGGGTGGCAGTTGGGAAGAGATATGCAGAGACCACAGGTTGGGAAATCATATGAGCTTACCTCTCATAACAGTGACAGAGGACAAAATGGCAAGTACTGTTGGTGATGCTAGGAAAGGAGGGCAGGATGGGAAGGGGGAAAGGTGGAAGGTGGTTTCTTAATGCTAGGAGCCTTGGGAGGAAAACTGCAGAGTTACAGGTTCTCATGGCAGAGGGAGAGGTGGATATTGCAGCCATCACGGAAACATGGGCCACCCAATATAATGACTGGGACCTGTCTGTACCAGGGTACAGGTTATTTCCTCGGGACAGGGTGATTGGGAAAGGAGGGGGGTGGCACTATATGTGAAGGAAGGACTGAAGTGTGTAAGGGAGGAAGGGGAGGAGGGTAGTACGGAGTCACTTTGGGTGCAAATCCAGGATTCCAAGAATAGGATTCTTAGAATGGGAGTGGTGTACAGGCCACCATCTCAGACGGAGGAGTTAGACAGGGAATTAGCGGGACAGATCAGGAGGACCTGCGAGAAGGGTAGTGTGGTGATTGTGGGGGACTTCAACATGCCAGGAGTGGACTGGAGCACCCCAACAACCAGGAACAGAAGGGAGCAGGTACTGCTGGATGCCTTCCAGGACAGCTTCCTGCTGCAAATGGTCAGTGAACCAACCAGGTTAGGGAATACCCTTGACCTTGTGCTGGCAAATGGGGACTTTGTGAGATAACTTACAGTGGAGGAACCGCTGTCAGGAAGTGACCACCACTCAGTATGGCTCACATTGGATATGGGCAAGGAAGGAGTGGAATCTGTCACAAGAGTGCTGGACTTCAGGAGGGCCGACTTTGGGAGGTTGGGGGAAGTGGTAAAAGGGTACCTGGCCAGAATTCAATCTAGTATGGATACTAACCAGAGGTGGGAGCTCATAAAGTGGGGGATAGTGGAGGCAACCAAAACCTGCTGCAAAGCCCAGAGCAAGAAGGCTAGGGCTAAGAAACCGAGCTGGTTGAGTAAGGAGGTCATGGAAAAGTTAAGGAGAAAAAGACTGCCTTTAGGAAGTACAAGAAAACAGGGAGGGGAGGACAGAGAGGAGTACTTGACAGAATCAAGGAGGTGACAAGGGCAGTAAGGGGAGCCAAAGCATCTACAGAACTCAGGCTGGCACAAGGCATTAAGAAGAGGGAGGAGGACTTTTAAGTACATCAGGGAGAAAAGGAGCTGTAAGGACCACATAGTAAGGATTAAAGGAGTGGGGGTTGGTGGAAAGAGAACATATGGAAGGCCACCAAATGAGTACTTCTGCTCAGTATTTACTAAAGAGAAGAGGGGTGACACCTGCTGGTGTGAGAAATGGCAGAAGCAGGGGGAGTGGTGACAGATGGGAAATCATGGAGGGCAGAGTTCGAGAGGGTTTGAAGGCACTGAGGGTGGACAAGACGCCAGGCCCAGATGGCATCCACCCCAGGGTACTGAAGGAGCTGGCAGAGGTCCTTGCAGGACCTTTGGCAGACCTATTTAATGCCTCACTACATTTGGGGTGTGTACCTCAGGACTGGAGGATGGCTCATGTGGTGCCCCTCCACAAGAGTGGCCCCCAGGATGAACCGGAAAACTACAGACCAGTGAGCCTCACATCCATCGTGGGTAAGCTAATGGAGACTATCCTGAAGGAGAGGCTGGTGGCCCTCCTAGAGGCCAAAGGACTACAGAACAGCAGACAGCATGGTTTCATACATGGCAGATCCTGCCAAACCAACCTGGTCGAGTTCTATGACTGGGTAACTAGGCAACAGGACAGGGGCCATGCAGTGGATGTCCTGTATCTGGACTTCAGTAAGGCATTCGACTCTATGCCACATGGAAGGCTGGGAAGAAAGTTAGTAGGGACAGGGGCGGGTGCAAAGCTGGTGAGATGGGTAGGAAACTGGCTGCAGGGAAGGCAACAGAGGGTGGTGGTGGGTGGGGAGCTCTCACACCCAAGGGCAGTGACGAGCGGTGTCCCACAGGGCTCAGTGTTGGAACCAGTGTTGTTTGGGATATTCATTGCAGACACATCATGGGACATCAAGAGCAAGATCAGTCTGTTTGCTGATGATACTGAGGTTGGCGCGGTGGTGAATGACCTAGGGGGATGGCAGGGGTTGCAGGATGATCTGGCAAAGCTTGAAACCTGGTCAGACACCTGGCAACTGGGGTTTAATGCCAAAAAGTGCAAGGTGCTGCATTTTGGGATGAAGAATCCAAGGAGGAGTTACCAGCTAGGGGAGTGCAGCTAGCCCAGACAGAGGAGGAGAAGGATCTGGGTGTGCTCATTACAGGGTCAATGAACAACTCGGCACAATGTAAGAAGGCAGCTGCAAAGGCCAACAAAATGCTGGGTTGTATTGCAAGGGGTATATCCTCGAGGAGGGAGGAGGTGATTCTGCCACTTTATAGGTCATTAGTTAGACCACACCTGAGTACTGCGCAGTACTGGCGTCCGTATCTGAAAAGGGACATTAGTTACTGGAGGGGTGCAGCGAGGGCGACAAAGATGATCAAGGGGCTGGGGACTTATCATAACGAGAGGAGGTTGAAGGAGTTGAACATGTACTCACTGGAGGAGAGGAGAGACAGGGTGACATGATTGAAACCTTTAAATACATGAAAGGAATAAACAAGACGGGTACAGAGGGGCTTTCAAAGTAAGGGAGGGAGGGCCACAGGGCCATGATATGAGACTGGAGAGAGGAAGGTTCAGGAGGAGATGAGGAGACATTTTTTTACAGAGAGGGTGGTGGCTGGGTGGAATGTTACCTGCAGAAGTGGTATGCAGTAGAACAGTGGACTGCTTCAAACGAGGATGGGACAGGACAAGGGGGAAGGTTAATGAAGGGGAAGGGTGGAAGGGAGGGGCAGCTGCAGAATAAGAGGTGCTAGCTGCACATTCGAGCAGACTTGATAGACCTCTAGGCCTTTATCTGCTGGCAAATTTCGTATGTTCGTATGTTCGTAACAGGTATTGTGGTTATAGCGGGAGGTGGGAGTGGATAGCGGATGCCTGAGTAGGGCCTGCTTAATAAACCTGCCAGCGGGAGGATGGCTAGTATTGAGAGGCCTTTTGCGAAGGTTGAGTTTGGGAGTCCATTCCTATATATTGGAAGGGGCTCCATGACTGTATTATTGCGCCTGCTGGATAGGGACACAGGTAACAACAGGGCAACCAATATAAGTATAGCAAGCCAATTAGGTGGGGACGGCATGATTGTAGTCTCAGAGTGGCATACAGGTCAGCAGCAGGTAGTGCACTACTGGACTAGATGCTGACCAGGGTAGCTTGTGTCATTTAGACTTTCTAAGTACACTCTTGCACCAAAAAGAGGTAATTAGGTGGAGCCTGCCTTAGTGCGGTATGGCTTTAAGAGGAGGAGTCTGAGAAGTGGTAAGGTATAGCTTTTGGGGGGGGTGCCCCTACACATCGGTGTACATTCAGGGGCATCTTCTAGGGTTTATTTAATGAGTTGTGGGAGTGGGGGCAGGAGTGGATGTGAGGGCTGAAAAATAATGTGGAAATGGCCACCCGCTAGTAGCGGAGCCTCCACCTAACAGGCCACTGCAGGTGAAGTTTTCTGCAGCCTGAAGATTACTCCTGGTTCAGCTGCCAAAATACTATGTGCAGCTGCTGTTAGTTCTAGCCCAATTAGTGGGCAGCACAGTCTTAGCCAGCAAACCAGCATTCGGCTGGTGAGAGAGGTGCTGAGATTCAAAGGTTTTTGAGGCGCTCGGCACCAGAGCGGAGGAAATTTACCTGCGAGTCGGTGGTGGAATCAGCTGGCAGGAGATTCAGAAGGCTTGCAGCAGATGCTTGCCAAGTAGCCAAGCTGTGCTTCCTCAAGCACCGGAGCCCGTCAGGCGAGGATTGCCTAGGGGAGGAATAAAAGAGAGAGCCCAGGTTTAGTAGGTAGCAGGGGCAGAGGGCATGACTCAGAGCGACTAGTTAGTAAGGACAGGGCTGGCGACTGGGGCAAATTTGTGGGACTGGACTCATGAAGGAGCTCTCAGCTCTCAAGGGGGTGGGGGAGAGAGACAATGGACTTGGAGACGGGGTCAGGGCTTATAAAGAAGTTAAAGTTGATTAGCCATGGAAAAAAAGAAAAGAAGGGGGGGCAGAACAGAGTTCAGGCAGACAAAATTATCTGCTGTGTAGGTAAAGCAAGATGGAGGGGTGGCAAGTTGGTAGAGCAGGGTAAGAGAGACAGGGGGAAGGAGAAAATGAGGTTCTTACAGGAGGCAGGGATCCTTACTGGGGGGATTATCACTGAAAACAACTTACTGCAGTGAGGGTGTAACGAGGACAGGAGGAGTTTGGACGAGTTATGCACTACAGAGTTTAGCACTAACAGTCTGTATAGAAAGTCATTTAGTAGATTATCATGAGGGCATGCAGTAAATCAATTTTAAAAATCAACATGCATCACTTTAAACAGGCAGTTCATGTTATTACTTTTCTATGCAGGGAAATTTAGCTGCTTACAGAGAAGGCAGTATTGCTCTGAGTTGGTAAAAAAACAACAACATTGCAACAGTATATTCTGGCTGATCAATTAACCAATTACATTGAGAGCCTACATGCTGTAATGTTGCACTGCCAAAAAATAATGTTGAACTGGCCACCTGCTGGTAGCTGAGACTCCACCTAACAGGCCACTGCAGGTGAAGCTTTTCTGCAGCCCGAAGATCACTCCCAGTTTCAGCTGCTGAAATACTATAGGCAGCTGCTGTTAGTTCTAGCCCAATTAGTAGGCAGCACAGTCTTAGCCAGCAAACCAGAGTTTGGCTGGTGAGAGAGGTACCGAGATTCAAAAGTTTTTGATGCGCTCGGTACCGGAGCGGAGGAGATTTACCTGCGAGTTGGTGGTGAGATCAGCTGGCGGGAGAGATTCTGGAGGCTTACAGCAGTGGCTTGCCAAGCTGCGCTTCCACCAGCACCAGAGCCCGTCGGGCGAGGATTGCCTGCAAGTCAGTGGCGAGATCAGCTGGCGGGAGATTCAGGAGGCTTGCAGCAGTGGCTTGTCAAGTAGCCGAGCTGCGCTTCTGCCAGCACCAGAGCCCATTGGGCTAGGATTGCCTGTGAGTCAGTGGCGAGAGCAGCTGGTGGGAGATTCAGGAGACTTGCAGCAGTGGCTTGCCAAGTAGCCGAGCTGTGCTTCCACCAGCACTGGAGCCCGTGAACATACTCTACTCTGTACCATAGTGATGCTGGACTTTGTGGGGTTCACCATCCCTAACATACTTTACTCTATACCATGGCAATTTGTAGACCATGTGGGATCCTGCCATCCCATTTACGCTCTACTCCATGATACGGCGATGGCGGACCACGTGGGGTCCCACCATCCTTATCTTTCACTACTTATTGGAACTCGCAAGGGCGACCATGTGGGTCTGCCATTTTACTTCTGTTCTACTCAGAGATACAGTGATGGCAGACCACATGGGGTCCTGCCATCCCTATCACGCGCTACTCACTGCCCGACTGTGCTAACAAAGAGGCATTTATTCATGACTCAGTCTCATTCTGTTAATTGCAGGAGGCCTCATTGGATATTGTCCATCTTACTTAGATTCAGTCACTAATATTGTGTCGGCAATCTGCATGGTCCATCATCCTTACCTTAATTAGTGCCATTCTGCGATGATGGTGGACCACACGGGGTCCTGCTATCCCTATCACGCACTACCCAATGGAATTCTTGCATTACTCAGTGCTACGGCAATGGAGAACCACATAGGGTTCCACCATCCCTATCATGCACTACTCAATCGAATGGCGAGGGCGGAACATGTGGGATCCTGCCATCCCAAACTATGCATGCCCATGAGGGAGCTTACTAGCAATTCTAAGTCATTACAGGCCTATGCACCTGAAAGACTCATCCTCTACCCAGAACTATTGAAGACTGTTCGATGGTGGACCACATGGGATCCTGCCATCCCAACATGGATCTTGTCATTCCAATCATAGATCATATTACGTCAACAATGGCCAACGGACAGCAGTTATTGTTTAAATGTATGTTCTTACTATCTTCAGGCAGTCTCCAGCAGGGGTTTCACCTCCCTACTTCGATTCATACCATTCTGTTGCAGTGGCGAACCCACGTAAGAGTCTCGCCATCCCAAAACTTATACGCCCTAAGAAAGGCCCTAATCATACCTTGATCCTATTTTCTAAGCACTATAAGTGATCTCATGGGGGTACCCCATTAATACCTGGATTGTTATATACTATGGCGATGGTGGACAATGTAGGGTCTGCCCACCCCCTTACGCATGCCCTGTGAAAGCCTTAATCATATTCCTTCTCTTCCAGTCCAACTTCTGTGACTCTCTCACTTCACCTTGCACTATGTAATAGGACAACGATTGTGGAATTATCTCGGATCACGATATAATCAACGATTAAGGACATATGGGTACGTCCCACTATCCTATCACAACACGCCCTCATGGGGCCTTCCTTGCTCAACTGCATCTCTATCATATTACAGTCTTCAGTGGACTTTTGTACCTTCACCTCAGAGTTATTGTTCTATGGCAATGGTGAACCCACGTGGGGGTCCCACCAACGGTCCATGTTGCCACACAAAGTGGGAGGAGTAATCCTCTCTACTCAAACGTACTTCCATTTTCACTATGGCAGACCCTCGTCGGGGTCTCGCCTTCCAAGTTTGGCCACCTGAGACTTTTCTGTCACTCAAACATGACTACTACAGATATCGGACCTACATGGGAATCTCATGCTCCAGCTAGCCTTCCTCTGGGCCTACTCCCATCATCAATTCATTAATTTCTTCTGCTACAACCTACCATCTTTTCCGTTCCAGTTCCAGTGCAAGTTTCAATGCCTGACATCTCTGTGGAGCTTGCCTCAATTCCTTCAAAATCACAGGACTATTTCTCCTTCTGATGTTACTTTGGACTTAGATCAACCATTGTTCTCCAGCTGGATAACTGTCCATAGTGGATCTTTATCTGCCGGAACCTCCATTTACGTTGACTTCCTGAACTTCATCGAACTCAGGACTCTTCCACCAGCATATTAGACCAAATCCTTGCACATAGCCAGAACCAAACCACAGCCACATTTAGGATTACTCTCCTCTTAGTATGCCCAGAGGATGGGCAGGTCAGTAGCCATGGGTCCTCTGAGGTTTCCCCCTAAGGGGGGGGGGTTCCTCTCCTGCGTGCTACTGATCACAGTCTCTGGAGTTGGAGGAGGTAGTCACTTCACTATTTCCTTTCTTGGGCCTTCAGTCTTATACCTACCCAGTATTCTGTGGACAGTGGGATATGGAGGAGCGCCAACACTCAAGTCATGAACACCAAGCATATACCTTTCAGCTCATAAGTATACACAAGTACTGAGCTATGTACCACACATTGAATTGGAAGGCTTTTAGCCTAATGTTCAATGGGGGGGGTAGCTCCTCCCACATCCCCTACTTAAACGTCACACCTCCCCTCGCTCTGCTTCAAGTGTTTCGGCAGTGCCTTCCATCCTCCCCTGCCTCCTCCTTCTCCGGCATTCCTGTTTTACCCTCTCCACTGGGGCTTCAATCTTACACCTTCTCAGTATTCTACAGAGGGCAGGATATGGAGAAGCGCCACAACTCCAGTCATAAACACGAAGCATATACCTTTCATCTCATAAGTATACACAAGCACTGAGCTATGTATCACACTTTGAATTTGTTTTATCACCAAAATGAATGGTACAGCTGTCATTTTTCACATCCTGCCCAAAATGTGTTTTCACACATATGGCACAGAATGGCGCAGTCTCTGTGGAAATCAATGTTCGGGACAGATTAACAAAATCACAGTGCCACTGTTCATGAGCAGAGGTCCCAAATGCTTTCATGAGGTGGGGTCACAAAAAACCCACGTTGAAAATTTGGAATGCAAATACCAGGCCATTAGGATTTCTAACCACAACGTCTCACCTTGTAGAGACTTACAAGCATCAGGGGTGTGACTTTGGATTGTTGGCTGTAATGTTCATATCATTCCACCCCCACTCCCACCCTGAAGCCAGTGACAGGCATCAAAGTGTGCCTTGGACTCTTCAGCCCCAAAAAGTTCACCCCATTCTCCTATACTGCACACATCTGACTGTATTTCCTTAAGGAATGGTGTCACAGTGTGAGGGAATAAACTTCAGATGAGGCAAATTTACTGGTTTAAAACACACCTTGGTGTGATATTTATTTTTCAAAAGTTTGAAAAATAATGAATGAAAACCAAAAAATTGCAAATAAATTCACTACTTAACATCAGTAGTTTCTCACACAGTACACGTCTGGATTCTAGAGCGCCTAAGACCCTTCTCGTCTGCATTCAACAGCTTGTCTTCAGTAGCACCTCTCTCCTTCACTCTCAAGACTGAACTCTACCAGACTGAACTGAAGTAAACTCTGTGCAAAGGTTTTTATATCTTTTTTGGTAGGGTTACCTGACTAAGCCCTTACATGTCTGGAGATATTTCAAAACCAAGGGGGAAGGGATTGTGTCAGGGGATTTCCTGATTCAGTTAAAGGTACGGTGTATATATCCACAGATATATATATATATACATTTTTTTTTCAATTGTTTAACCAGGTGAAACACACTATGCTGAAAGCTTGTTTACAGGTGCAACCTGGGAGCACAGGGAAGATAAGTGGCTTGCTATATCTCTGATCTACAGTGACGAAGCTCTTTTATACATAGAACTTTACACAGTAACAGGTTTATAGTGTGAATCTGTGAAAATACCGTGAGGATTTCTTATAACTGTATTAATCATGACATTATTATTGTTTTATATGACTTCTGAATCCTTTTTCTTTAAAAAGGTTTTATTAATTGTATTCATTCCTATTTAAAATAGCCTTCATGTTTTTTGTACACAGAATGCACTTATGCACTTTACACAACACCTCTCCAGGTGTTTGGCACCATTCCAGGGACTGGATGAATGAAAGAATGAAAGGAGAGAACTAGTAGGAAGTTTAGTAGGGACAGTAAAGAGCTATGCTAGGTGGCCAACCTAGGGTAGGAGAGAAAAAAAAGAAAAGCAAAGAGAAAAACGTCAACTGGTGCACAACAGAAGTTTTGGTATCTAGGAAATAAGGAGATAGAAAAGTGGTCCATCAGTCACAGCTGAGGGTGTAGCCTAACTCTGCCACACATCTCCCTCCTTAAGAAAAAAAATAGTTCCCAAAACTACTGTTTTTTCAAGAACCCTCTCTCAGTTGTAAATATTCTACTAAAACAGTACAGTAGACTGGGGATTGGTTGAAATGTTCTCTCACCCACTATGAGAGCTTCACCCCAGGGTCCCTTAATCATAAACAAATGAAGGGTGACAAAATGTCACTATACAGACATCCTTCTTAAATATATACCCTGGGGCTTAATTCCCACAGATACTGCCTAGTATCCTTAGACTAAACATAGCAGTTTTCACATTCTGTTTCATAACTCCCAAACCTTTGGGGTTTCCTTTCAACCCTTATTTTTAACATACCAGGGGTTTCCTTTCAACCCGTACACCATTCTGGTACCCTCAACTGACTGTACTCAGCACCGGCCTTAATGTTATATTCATTTTAAACATTACATGTTTCATACATTTACCATATCACAGGGGGTTCAAAACATGGGAAAGTCCCTTCAGCCACCATGGTGTCTTCAATGTTGCTTGTAGTCTTCGCCCCAGTATGCAAATGCCCTGAAACGGTCTTACCTGCGGCCTTCATCTCATTGTCCTCCAAGTAGCAGCAGCCCAGGAAAATGGGCAACAATGGGATTTCAAAAGTGACTGGCAATAAAGGTTCCATCAGGGGGTCCTCCTCCTCTAGAACCCATGGATCCTGGTCCTCTGCCTCCACGACAAAATCCTCCAGTTGGGAACCCTCCATCAGCACCCTTCTCTCCAGCACTGGTCCACCTCCACAATCCATTGAACTCCAATCCAGGCAATAGCTCCTCTCCATTTCTTCTCACCTGGGATCTAGTAGGCACACCGGTAAGCCCCTCCTCCATCAGATCCTTGGCATCCACGAGATCCTCTAGGTATGCTATCCTGCTCTTTGACCCCGCGTCTGGATACCAGGGCTGGTATCTTGGTACTGGTCTCCCCCTTGTTTCTCTGGAAAACCAGTACTATCCCACTTCTAACACCAAGTTTGTCACAGCGTGTGGAAATAAACTTCAAACGAGGTTAATTTACAGGTTTAAAACACACCTTGGTGTGATATTTATTTTTCAAAAGTTCAAAAAATAATAAATGAAAACAAACAAATTGCAAAGAAAATCACTACTTAACATCAGTAGTTTCTCACACAATATAGTCCTGGATTCTAGAGCTCCTAAGACCCTTCTCATCTGCATTCAACAGCTTGTCTGCAGTAGCACCTCTCTCCTTCACTCTCAAGACTGAACTCTACTAGACTGAACTGAAGTAAATTCTGTGCAAAGGTTTTTATATCTTTTTGGTAGGGTTACTTGACTAAGCCCTTACATGTCTGCAGATGTTTCAAAACCAAGGGGAGGGGATTGTGTCAAGGGATTTCCAAGTTCAGTTAAAGATATAGTGTATATATTCACAGATATTGACTTTCTATATCTCTGATCCACAGTGACTAAGCTCTTTCATACATATAACCTTATACAATAACAGGTTTATAGTGTGAATTTGTGAAAATACCTTAAGGATTTCTTATAACTATATTAATCATTACATTATTATTGTTTTATATGACTTCTGAATCCTTTTTCTTTAAAAAGGTTTTATTAATTGTATTCATTCCTAATTAAAGTAGCCTCCATGTTTTTTTGTACATGAAATGCACTTATGCACTTTACACAACACCTCTCCAGGTGTTTGGCACCATTCCAGGGACTGGATGGATGGAAATGGAAAAAGAATGAAAGTAGAAAACTAGTAGGAAGTTTAATAGGGATAGTAAAGAGCTTCACTAGGTGGCCAACCTAGGGTAGGGGGCGAAAAAGAAGAAAAGCAAAGAGAAAAGCATTAACTGTTGTGCAATAGAAGTTTTGGTAGCTAGAAAATAAGGAGATAGAAAAGCAGTCCATCAGTCACAGCTGAGGGTGTAGCCTAACTCTGCCACAAATGGGGTGAGCATAGGACCAGATGATTCCAAGACACAGTGTGACATTTGTTGGAGTCTGCAGGGTAAGATGAGATGAACTGGCGTGAGCGTTATGGCCGATGACCCAAAGGCACACCTCAGTGCCTGTCACTCTCTGTACGGTGGGGTGGGACTGCATCAGTTCAGTACTTCACTGCCATTCCTATTATGCATCTCTCTAACTCATGTACAACCAATGCCAATGCCAGCAAGACAACATTCGGCATTGACAAATGCTTGTTTTTATTGTACCCAGTATTTATTTTGATATCTGCACTGTACCTTTAGGTTTAGGTTATAGCCTTCCTGTACAGCATCCTAAAACTGTACCTTTTATCCACTTGTTAATTTTATTACTGTACTGTATATGTATTCTGATGTTGTTTGAACTGTACCCTCTTCCTTTCTGTACAACTGGTCGCTTGTGAAAAAGGGTTATGTAGCTCTTCTAACCCCAGGAATCACTCATTATGATTAAACATAATGCAGTCAGTCTCCTGTGTTGAACTGCTCAAAGACATGGAATTTTCTGCAAATTATGGAACTCTCAGTTGGCTCATGCCACTTTCAAACTGCTGCCCTAGCAACTGCTGCACTCTGAGTGCTTTAGATTCTTTACTCTGCCTGCCTAGTAAGGACGTCCTCGAGAGCTCTCCTTGAACTGTCTCTGACTAAAGTTTATCTGTAGATAAGTACTCATTTTCAGTTTAATTTTAAATTGCTGCCTTAGAAACATTGTTTAGTATAGTAAATTAGTGTTTTAGTAGTTTTTTTATTTATATTCGCGGTTCACTCACGGTTCCTTGGAACTGAGGGTTCCGCATCTATTTTAAAGGTTTTTTATCTCTATTTATTCTTGTTTAGAGAGATTTAGTGATCAGTTCCTTGAACCGATTTAGTTTTGTCCAAATTTAGTAATTTTCTCAGTTCTTTTTTCTTCAGGAACCGAATAGCGCTCGGTTCCAGGAACAACATGATAGTTATTTTAAAGTAACTCCGGTTCCGAGTTACTTCAAATAACGGTGTTTTGAAGTAATCTTTTTTGCCTAGCTTAAATGTCAGAGGTCAATTTGGATAAACCTATAAAATGTGCAGGACCCACAGGTTTTAAATGTTGTGACTCTTGTGGGCAACTTATAGCAAAAGCAGATAGACATTCTCTCTGTATTTCTTGTTTGGGTATATGACACATATTTTCCAGTTGTGATATTTGTAAGACCTTTTGCCCAAAAACTTTAAAGAAGAGGTCTAAATTTTGGAAGAGATGGCCTCTGCTTCTGCTTCTAGGCCTGACAGGAGTTCAGGTAAATCTGATCAAGGTAAAACAAAAAGGGCTGTGGAAGCAGGCACTGAACCTGTTCCATTAAAGAAAAAGTGTAAAGGAAAACATGTCGCTGCACCTCTGGCTGAGAAGGCTAAGGAGCTCCCAGCAGACAAGCATATTATGCCCTCAGCTGAGGACATTGCTAAGGCATTACAAGTGTTACAAGCCCTACAGGGTGCAATCCCGGGTTCCTACACCGACTGCCCCGGTTCCTCCTACAGCCCCAGCAAGGCAAGAAGTGCTGGAAGTGTTTGGGGAGGAGGAGGAGGATGACTTTGAAGGGGAACCTATAGATCCAGAGGTTTCTCCTGATCAAGAGTTTGGATCGCCTCCCAGGAGTCCTGAGGAATACTCCTCCCACTATGCTTTTGTTAAGAACATGGTGGAAACCCTGAACCTTCCTCTTCAGGAAACAGAGGAGGATATGGAGGAAGCAGACTTTCTAGAAATGATGGGGTTAACCCCCATGAAATGTTTACTTCTGACCATGCATAAATCTTTAAAGAAGACTGCAGTGCAGATTTTTAAAACTCCCAACTTCTATCCCTGGTGTGGATAAGAAAGCTGACAAGAAATACCAGCTGGACAGAACTACAGCTGATTTTCTATTTACACTTCCTGATCCTGAGGGAGTAGTCCAAGCTGCTGCCTATGACAAGGCCAGGATCCCATTGGCTACCTATCCACCAGACAAAGATTCAAGAAAAATGGATGCTATGGGAAAGAAAGGGTGCATGGCTGCCTCTTTATTAGTTCGGCAGGCCAGTTACATGGCATATTCAGTGCAGTACCAAAAAGCTCTATGGAACACTGTTCTGGCTTTGGCTGATAGGGTCCCAGACGAAGTGGCTGTAGACTTACAAGATACAGCAAGGGCTACACTTGATGCTACCAGGTACCAATTTCATATGGCAGTAGATGCCAATGATACTGCATCCAGGTTAATGGCTTTGTCAGTTTCACTCAGAAGGTTTACATGGCTTAGAGCCACCAACCTAACCTTAGACACCCAGGCCAAAGCAATGGATTTCCCCCTGGGGAATAACTCCTTGTTTGGGGATAAAACTGAGGCATACATGAAAAAGGTGGAGGAATATAAATCCACCTATTGGAGCAATTCCAAGGATAGGCCCTTCACCTCTTATAGATTCCAGAGTAGGGGAGGTAGGGGCAAGGTTTTCTACCCCAGACCTTTCAGGCACAAGCCTCCCAGCCTCAGCAGCAGGCTAGTGGTTATTTTAGAGGAAGGGGCAGGAGAGCCATGAGAAGAGCAGCTCCTGGACCACAGGTTCAGGCACAGCCTGCACAGAATCCCTGATGGGCTAGTGCAGGTCGCATCCCCTATTACAGGTCCACCAGTAGGTGGCAGACTGGCTCATTACCTTCATGCTTGACAGTCCATCACCACAGACAAGTGGGTGCTGGAGGTAGTGAGCCAGGGCTTGGCACGCAATTTCAAATCATTCCCAAAGCTGAGAACAAGAACCTTTGCTCCGGCATCAGCTGCACACAGGATTTTGTTGGAAGCAGAGGTAAAACATCTGCTAGCAATCAAAGCAGTAGAGGTAGTGCCTCTAATAAGCAGGGGAAAAGATTTTTATTCCAGGTTACTTCCTCATAAGGAAGAAAAACGGGGATTGACGGCCTATTTTGGATCTAAGACTTCTGAACAAGCACATTTTGAAACCAAAGTTCAAAATGGTCACTCTTGCCATAATCATTCCTTTATTGCAAAAGGGAGACTGGCTAGCCTCCCTAGATCTAAAGGATGCTTATTTCCATATTCCCATCAGACCATCTCACAGAAAATTCTTGAGATTCAGGCTGGCTTCAGGCCATTATCAGTTTGCAGCTCTCCCTTTTGGGTTAACTTTGGCACCAAGGGTTTTTACAAAGTGCCTATCAGTGGTGGTAGAGTTTTAGAGAAAACAAGGTATAACAGTCTTCCCCTACCGGGACGACTGGTTAATAGTACAACAGTCTCTGCAGCATGCAGTTCAGTCACTGACACTCACAAAATCCACACTAGAGTCCCTGAGATTTCTGATAAATGAAGAAAAATCTCAGCAGGTATCACTCCAGGTGCTGGAGTTCATTGGAGCAGAACTAAATACCAGACAGGGCAGAGCCCTCCTGCCACAGGACAGGGCGACAGGCATTCTACAGACTGCAAAATCCTTTGTGTCTGGGAGACCCAGAGCAGACAGAGAATTTTTCAGGCTACTAGGCCACATGGCATCTGCCACGGCAGTGGTAATGGGCTCCAGATTTCAAATGAGAGATATTCAGTTCCACCTCAGACAGTATTGGTCTCAAAGGACGCATCCTATGTCCAAACTGGTTCCAGTCACAGAAAGTTTAGTCCAGGCCTTACAATGGTGGCTGGACGAGCACAACCTCAGGGTGGGTGTGCCTTTTATAAGGGAACAACCTTCAGTAGTCCTCACAACAGATGCCTCTCTTCTAGGCTGGGGGGCACACATGTTAGAGCACACAACAAGTGGCACATAGTCCCCCCAGGAGTCTCTGTTGCACATAAATCTCTTGGAGCTCAGGGCTGTTTACCTGGCTTTGAAAACATTTGCTCCTTACCTGCAAAACAAGGTGGTGCAAGTCAGAACAGACAACACCACAACCATGTATTACATCAACAAGGAAGGAGGTACCAGGTCACATCTGCTGTGCACAGAAGCAATGAGACTGTGGTCCCTGGTATACTCCATAGGAGTATTCCTGTCAGCCATACACCTTCCAGGGAAGGAAAATGTGCTGGCAGACTCTTTAAGCAGGATAAGCCAGGACCACCATGAGTGGTGCCTAAATACTCAGGTACTCAGGACAATTTTCAGAAATTGGGGCACTCCAGAGGTGGATCTTTTCCCCTCCCCAGAAAACCACCAGCTTTCAATGTACTGTTGCAGGCCTCCTCTAAGGGGCACAGCCCCCCGGGATGCCTTGGCCCTGGATTGGACAGAGAAATTTCTGTTTGCATTCCCTCCTTACCCTATGATATTCAGGACCCTACTGAAATTGAGGTCCCAACCAGCAAAAATGATACTGGTGGCTCCGGTTTGGGCAAGACAGCACTGGTGCTCTCTTCTGTTGTCTCTGTCAGTGGTTTCCCCAATCCATATGACCAGGAGGCACAAACTGTTAACCTCCTCTCAGGGCAGGATCCTGTACCCCAACCTCAAATCACTGAGGCTCAAGGCGTGGCTCTTGAGGACTTAGAGTCTGCTAACCTTAATCTATCAGAACAGGTGTTGACAGTACTTAGGGGTTCCAGGAAGCCTTCTACTAAGAAGACATATGCCTCTAAGTGGAAACGATTTACAGTATGGTGTACAGGTAAAGGTCTGAGCCCTTCCTGGGCTGATTTGGCTCTATTCTTCTAGATTACCTTACACATTTACATTCCTTAGGCCTGAAGCCTTCCACCCTCAAGCTTCACTTAGCTTCAGTGTCTGCTTACCTGTCAGTTGGTAAGGAAAGATCTAAGGCTTCTCATCCAGTATTTAGAAAATATTTTAAAGGCCTTAATCTTCTGTACCCTTCCGTAAGGGAACCGGTTCCAGCCTGGAATCTAAACATTTGCATTGCTAAACTCATGGATGCACCATTCGAACCTATGGCATCCGCAGATTTGAAGTATGTCACTTGGAAAACTGTTTTCCTGGTGGCCATTACTTCAGCCAGAAGGATCAGTGAATTACAAGCCCTGTGCACAGATGTTGACTACATCTCATTCCACAGGGACAAGGTGGTCCTTAGGCCTAATAGAAAATTCCTTCCCAAGGTGGTATCTGATTTTCACTTGAATCAGTCTATCACTCTGTCTTCTTTGCAAACAACTCCAGTTCTTCAGAGAGGAGACTTCACTCCCTTGATGTCAAAAGGGCTCTTAGCCACTACATTGAGAGAACCAAGTCTTACAGGACAAGTCAATCACAGCTCTTTCTCACATATGGTGAAGTTGGTGAGGGCAGAGCTGCAACAAAACGCACAATTGTTTGCTGAATAGTAGCATGTATACAGTTTTTTTATAATAAGGTGGGTAAACAGCTACCTCTGGGCCTGAGAGCACACTCCACCAAGGGCACAGCTGCTTCAGTGGCAGCTTCAAGAGAAATTCCGCTACTCGAAATCTGTAAAGCAGCTACACGGAAAACAGTACACACCTTCACAAAGCATTACAGCCTGGACTTGCAATCCAGAGGTGATGCTAGGTTTGGTACAGCAGTACTGCAGAGCCTGTTTCCGAAATAGGTTCTCTGCCCAACCTCCAAAGGTACTGCTTGGTAGTCTGCATTAAGTTTAACCATAATGAGTGATTCCTGGGGTTAGAAGAAAAAAATTACTCACCATAGTAATCTTGTTACTTCAAAGGGATCACTCATTATGATTAAAGACCCTCCCTACCTCCCCTACTAGGACCTAGAGAAGTTGCTCTGCATCCCTGCATTGTTTTTTTTTTTCTCCTATATAGGTTAAGATAGAGACTCACTTTGTTTAACCAGTTGGTGTCTAGGTGGTCTCAAGTTCCTTAAGTTTGTTGGTTAAGGATGTTTTGACCTGAAAGGGCAAAAAAAAAAAAAAAAATATATATATATTTTTTAAGGTTGTTAATTTTAGCTAGTGGGTCTCTTACCCAGTTAGGCTCCATAAGAATCTAAAGCACTCAGAGTGCAGCAGTTGCTAGGGCAGCAGTTTGAAAGTGGCATGAGCCAACTGAGAGTTCCATAATTTGCAGAAAATTCCATCTCTCCAGGCAGTTCAACACAGGAGGCTGACTGCATTAAGTTTAGTCATAATGAGTGATCCCTTTGAAGAAACAAGATTACTATGGTGAGTAATTTTTTCATCTTGCACACCAGTATGAAAAATAAAAAATTAAATTAAATTAAATTCAGAATACCATCTTATCGGCAGTCAGTGTTACTCCCATGATGTGGGAGTGATGTAATTAAATCTGAATATTCCAGGTAACAGCCTGACTGCCGAGTTCTGTAGTAACTGAAGATGGCGTACCTGAATAGCTGAAACGCCATGGTTCCAATGTGCTGCAAGACCACAGGCTGCATGGATTCACAAGGGGAGGTCATGCCAGATGAATCTTATTGATTTCTTTGGGTGACCAGAGAAATGGATCAGGACAGGGCAGTGGACGTGGCCTATTTGACTTCAGCTTAAGCCTTCAACACTGTGCTGCATAGGAAATTGATAAGGAAATTGAACAGCCCAAGAGTGTGATCCAAAGTGGTGATTTGGGTTAGAAACTGGTTAGTCGATAGGCAACAGAGGGTGGTGGCTAATGACACTCACTCTAATGATATGAGAGTGACAAGCAGGGTGCTGCACTGCAGGGCTCAATATTGGGACAGGTCCTCTGCAATGTCTTCATAAGTGACATTGCAGAAGAACTGGAAGGTATGACTTTTTGCAGATTATACCAAAATCTCTAACAGGGTAATCACTCTGCAGGGGGTATAGAGAATGTGCAAGTGTCTTGGAGAAACTTGAGAAGTGGTCAATAGCATGGCATTTGGGGGTCCAATGCCACAAAAGGCAAAATCAGGCACCTAGGGCATAGGAACTCAGGAATGGAGTATGGGATGGGGGGTGCTGACAATCACTAGGTAGGAAAGGGACCTTGGTGTTATCATAACTGACAACCTCATAGTGGCAGGGCAGTGTGACAAAGCAGAGGGGTGATGGGTTCCATAGGGAATTGTATTTCCAGCATGAGAAGGGAGGGAGGTGGTGTTGCCACTGAGTTACTTGCTGGTAAGACCCCACCTGGAGTACTGTGTCCAGTTTTAGAGACTGCACCTAGGAGAGGACATAGGCAGGGTGGAGGCAATCCAGAGGAGGGCAACTAAAATGGTGCAGGGGTTGCATGAGAAGCCCTACAAGGAGAGACTGAGGGATCACTACATGTGCAACTTGGAAGAGAGGCGAGCAAGAGGGGACTTGATAGAGACCTACAAGTACTTCACAGGGGTGAGTGGGGAACAGAAGGGGGGAGTCTTGTTCAAATGGAAAAGAGCACCGGGACCAGGGGGCATGCAATGAAGCTGGAGTGGGGGGAGTTTAAGAGGGATGTGAGGAAGTACAACTTCACTGAAAGGGTGGTAGACACCTGGAACAGACTGTGAGAAGACATGGTGGAGTTGGAAACAGTGGGGACTTCAAGCATGCCTGGACTAGACAAAGGGGAATGGGCACTATGCACTAAGAGGGCAGATGTATGGGGAAAAGTCGCATACCCCGCCTGCGCCCCTGTGCCCTGCGGACAGGTGCACCCATACCGGCATTCACCAGTGCCGGCCACCTGTCCATGACTTCTACCCTCCGGCATGCAAGACTCGGCAGGGTGGCCGGGGGCAGAGCCACAGACTCATGCGGGCATTCAATGAGATGCCCGTCCCGGGTCCACTAGTGGATCCCTTGTGCTGCAATGCATGGGTCCGGGGCTGTGCATGCCACCTAGGCACCTGGACCTGTGTGGCATGGCCCCTATGGCTGGTCAGTTCATCAGCCCAGCCACAGTGAACCGCACCCTTCCGGTGCTGTAGGTCCCCGGCATAGGGACCCACCTCCTGCCTGCATGCCCGCAACGGCAGCTTTGGCCCAACCACACTGTGGCCATAACCCCGAGCCCCCCGTAGGCAGGCATGTGCTACAGCCCCCCCACAATATTCTGGTGCCACCACCAATTGGATGTGTCAGGCAATCACCTGTCCCACTGCGCCTGCCCTCACTGGCTACCTAGAATGGCTAGCCTTTGAATGGCTGTATAGCTCGCTTACCTTTAATTCTTCAGTTCAAAGTTGGGCTTTGAAGAGTGCAGACCTGTCCTGGTCCAGAGTAGATGACAGCATCGACCTCTGGAGGTATGTAGGGGGTAAGAAGGGGGTCGGGAGGTGGGTGCTCAGTGGGGGGTGGGGGAGGGGACTGCAGTAATGATAAGGATCATTTCAGTTTTACAGGGAAAAAAAACTACAATGAGGGACCATTTTCTAATTTACAGAAAAAACAAAAACAAAACATTTCGGCACACTGGGGTGGGCTCCCAGTATACCACATGAAGATGCTGACATGGGGATTGGGCACCCTGATATTGGGCATGACTTGGGGAGGGAGCACCAGGGGAACAGAAACATGATGAGGGACTGTTTTTTAATTTACAGAAAAAAAAAATTCAGTACACTGGGGTGTGCTCCCAGTGTGCCACATGAATGGGGGAAGGGTTGTACAGGATGCAGACATGGGGATTGGGCACCCCCATGTTGGGCATGACTTGGGGAGGGGGCACAGAAAATAGTGAATGCCATTTTGCCATTCACAACATGCCGGAACCTGCAGAACTGCCATGTGCACCAGTTGAGCGCATGCGCAGTTCATGCACCAGAATGCGGAAGTAACAGTCGAAATAGTGCTGCTGTTATTCCGTAGTGGTCGATCATGGTGGAGGGGTTTAAGCTCCATTTGGGCTTTTGGAAGGATACTTCCAAAAGTCCAACAGAAGAGGTTCCACGATCGGCTGTTTTTAGAGCTACCGAGTTGATGCAAAACGGCTGTAGGCTCTGCCCACAGCCCTAAAAAGGTGAACGAATATAAAGCCACCTTTAGGAGCAATTTAGCAAAGGAAAAACCTTCTCCCTCTTCCAGGCCCTATGGAGGGGCAGGTAAACATAGACTTATGTACACCAGACCTTTTTTCTAGGTCCAGGATGTTCCACAACAACTGGAATACACTCAGCCGGGTGGCTATTCCATGGTCAGGGTCAGAAGGGGTGGCATGCATGGCTCTCAGACTGGGCAAGCCCAGCCACAAAAAGTAAATACAGCCTCTGACTCCATTCCTCAGGCCACCTCCCAGGGGGCAGACTGACTCAATGTTTCCAGGCCTATAAATAAATAAATATCACCACAGAAGTGGGTCCTGAATATGGTGAGTCAGGGTCTGTCACTAAGTTCCAAATCCCTTCCTCACCTGAGAACAAGAGTGTTTAAAACAGCCTCTGTCTCTCTCTCTCTCTCTCTCTCTGTCTCTGAGAAAGAAAGTTGCTAGAAAAAGATGTGCAAGCCCTGCTCTTGAACAGGGCAACAGAGCCTGTACCCTCTCTGAAAAAGGGGAAGGGTTTCTCAGAATTTTTAACATACACCTGGTAAAACCCAGTTCAAAAAGGGAGTCTCACAGAAAATGTCTGAGTTTCAAGACTCCTTTTAGGACACTACCAGTTTTTCAACACTCTTTGGTCTCACAGGAGCACCAAGAGTTTCACAAGTGCCTGGCAGTGGTGGTGACTCACGTAATAAAGCTAGGTGTTTCTGTGTTTCCCTACCTGGATGAATGGCTGGTCAGGGGGAAGTCCCCTCCAACAGGTAAGGGAATATCTGCAGGTAGCCCAGGACCTTTTGGAGTCTCTGGGATTTCTGATAAATATCAAAAAGCCTGTCCTGCCAAGTACTGCAATACATAAGGGCAGAACTGAATACCATAGTGGGAAGAGCATACCTTCCTCAGGGAAGGATAAGCAGCATCATGTAACCTGCTGGTTCATTCAAACCAAACATGCAGAAAACAGCAAGACAGTTTCTACAACTCCTGGGCTACATGGTTTCAGCAATGGGCACACTCCCTGGTTCCAGGTTCCAAATGAGGGACATTTAGTTCCTCCTCAGAGTACATTAGTGCCAGAGGAGAGTCCCACTCTCAAAGCCAATTCCAGTAATAGGTACATAACTGCAGGCTCTTCAGTGGGGAAAGGAGATAATCTCAGATAAGGAGTTCTCTTCCAGTAAGAATCTCCACCTGTTATGCTGTCAACAGATGCATCACTACTGGGGTTGGGTGCCCATCTAGGGGAGCACTCCACTCATGGTACCTGGTCAAGTGCAGAGTCACTCCATCACATAAATCTGCAGCAGTTAAGGACAGTGCTACTAGCCCTTCAAATCTTTGCTCCACTAATCCAGGGAAGGATGGTACAGTTCAGAACAGGCAATACCACCATAATGTGCTACATAAACAAGCAGGGAGGGACAAGGTCCAGCCCCCTGTGTGCAGAGGCAATGCAGATATGGACTCTGGCTTACTCCCACAGTGCCTCTCTACAAGCTATTCCTCTGCCAGGAAAGGTCAGCACCCTAGTAGATGCTCTGAACTAGATCAACCAGGCTCATCACAAGTGGGCCTTAAACAGACAGGTGCTGGATGTAATTTAGCAAAGGTAGAACACCAAACTGAAAACCTTTTCCATTTTGAGGAGTAGATTTTCTTGGTGGAGAGCATCCTGTACCCCCTTAACACCTCCAGGACACCTTCTGGGAGTTGCAAGGCTAAACTCTCTAAGTCCTCAAGGTGGGGCACCCCAGAGATTGATCTCTTTGTTTTCCATGAGACCCACCACCTTTCACATTATTATTGCAGACCACCTGCCAGGGGTACAGTCCCCCTGGATGCTCTGATCCTGGACTGGTCAAGGAGGCATCTATATGCCTTCCTTTCCTTTTCCCCTGTTTTTTTTATAGTACTTATCAAACTCAGATCACAGTCAGCAGATTTTGATAGCACCAGATGGGCCAGGCAGCCATGATACTCTCCGCTACTCCTCAGGTTCGTGACCAAGCCATAACCTGTTAGCCATGGGAGGATCATGTACCCTATCATCAGATCACTTAGGCTCAAGGCATGGCTCTTGAGGACTTAGAGAGTGCAGCCTTGCAACTCCCAGAAGGTGTCCTGGAGGTGTTAAGGAGGTACAGGATGTCCTCCACTAAGAAAATCTACTCCTCAAAATGGAAAAGGTTTTCAGTTTGGTGTTCTACCAATGGTGTGGTGCCAACGCATGCAGGGGTTCCAGCACTGCGGGACTACCTAACTCATTTACACTCTCTGGACTTACAGCTTTCAACTCTGTAAGTCCATATAGCCTCGGCTGGAAAGGATGCCTTTATGGCATCCAGTCCAATCTTCAGGAGTTTTTTCAAGGGTTTGTCACACTTGTACCCCTCTCACAGGGAACCAGTGCCAGTTTGGGATCTAAACATTTCTATTGCCCAGTTCAGGCTTTCCCCTTTGGAACCCATGGTTTCAACAAACCTGAGGTATGTTACCTGGAAAGCAGTTTTCCTGGTGGCCATCATTTCTGCCACATGGTCAGTGGGCTCCCAGCCCTTGTGTATTTAAAATAACTATATCTCCTTTCATAGGGGCAAGGTAGTGCTGAGAACAAATGGGAAATTCCTCCCCTAAGTGGTTTCTGACTTCCACCTAAACCAGTCTATTACCTTGCCAGTCTCTTTCACTGAGCATCCCAGCTCAGGGGAACACAGATGGAGCAGTCTGGATGTAAAAGGAGCTTTGAGTTTCTACATGACTCACAATAAGGACCATAGGCAGGACAGACAGCAGCTCTTCCTGATCTATGGTGATGTGGGCAAAGTAAACCAGGTGTCCAAATAAGACTCTTGATAGTTCAATGCGTCCAGTTTTGTTATTCAAAGGTGGAAAAGAGCCCCCAGCAGGGCTCAGAGATCATTCCACAAGGGGTACGCCTGCAACTGTGACGGCTGCCAGGGATGTCCCATTATTGAAAATCTGTAAAGCAGCTACCTGGAGGTCAGCCTGCACCTTTACAAGGCATTACAGCCTGGACCCCTTGTCCAGAAGTGATGCCAGGATTGGCACAGCTGTCCTGCAGAGTCTATTTCCAAGTAGATTCTGTGCCCGCCTCGAAAAGTACTGCTTCTTAGTCTACATAGAGTATGGAATATTGGAGTATTCCTGGGGTAAAAAGATAAAATTACTTACCATAGTAATCTTTCTTCCAGGGGATACTCCAGTATTCATAACTCTCCCACCCTGCCTCCCCTTCTAGAACCAGTGGCCTCTGCACTCTAAGCTGACTATGTGTAGAGGTGCCACACACTGGCATATTCTCTATCTTTTTTAGCCCCACTGGGCCTTGTTATCCCTTCTTCAGGTGATTATAACATTGGTGGGGGGGTTGTGTGATTTAAAACTTTCTGTTCCCACTTCACAGTTGGGGCATTAGTTATTAAGGTTACATATATTTAGTTTGATTGGATCTCTACAGCAGGCTCCCTCGAAATCTGAATAGTTAAAATGCAACAGTTAGTGAAGGTAGCATTTGAAAATGGCATGAGCTAATGAACATTCTCTCATTAGCATATGTTCCATCTCTCCGGGCAGTTCTGTCTTTAAGGGACACTGCATAGAGTTGTGAATATTCGAGTATCCCCTGTAAGAAAGAAGATTACTATGGTAAGTAATTTTATCTTTCCACCTCTACCTTTAATCATATTTCACCACCTGAGCTCATTTGCGTCTACCATTCACTCCCCAAGGTCCAGCTTCCTCTGTTCCCCTCTCCTCCTCCTTCCCCCACCACTGTCCATCACCCTTCCTTTTCCCTCTCCTTCCCTTCCTCTCACACTGTCACTTTCTACTTCTCCTGTATGTCCTCAACTTTTACAGTCTCTGCTATACTCTTCTTGGCTACCTGCGTAGGAGGCAGTATAGCGCAGTGGGTTAAGGCTCTGAGCTGCAGATCTGGCTAGCTCTTTCTCAATTGCAACATAGGGGATCTGTCAGTTATTGTGTGCTTTCCAGAATTCCTAGGTTTCTCAACAACACATGGTCTCCTAGCAGCAATTCATGGGCTTTTACTCTTTTGTCATACCTTTCTTTATTTGCTTTTGTCTACTTAGCTGCAACCTCTGCTGCCAACTTAGATGCATAATTTAACTGGTCTTTTAACTTTTACAGATATTGTAGGTAGGTCTCTGGCCTAGTTCCATTGGCAGAGACACTGAAACACAGGTCTATAGGTAGTCTGGCTTCCTGGCTGAACATTAAGTTGTAGGGAGAGAATTCTGTGGCATAATTTTTCAAGCAGTTGTAAGCGTGAACTAATGCACTTACTTGCTGACTCAATTTACTTTTGTTTTTAGGGTCTAAGTGGCCCAACATATCGAAGCGTGTACGACTGAACCTCTCAGGCTCTGGATCTCCTTGCAGTTCATGGGGGTTGTATGGGATTTGATGATTCCCCATAATGACAATAGTTCTTTTACTGAGCAGCTTTTGAAGTCCCACCCTTGATCTCAGTGTATTCTTTGGGGGGGCTCCGTAATGCACAAATAATTTTTCAGCTAGGATCTTGGCAACCATAGAGTCTTTTTGATGCTTTGTAGGATATACTTGGGCATATCTGGAGAAATAGTCAGTAGCTACCAAAATATTTGAAATGTTCTTGGGGTTAGGTTCCAGACTTAGAAAGTCTATGCACATTAACTCCATCAGTGCACTTATCACAATGTTGACCAGAGGGGCAGCCCTCTGAGGTAAGGCTTTCCGCTGCACACATCAGCTACAGGTTTTGCAGTACTATTCCACATCACTCCCCATATGTGGCCAATAGAAGTGGGCACGAGCCAAATCCAATGTGCACTCACTTTCTAAATGTCCCATATCATCATGCAATGCATGGAGTACCATTCTTTTAAACTTTGTTGCCAGGACCAATTGCAGATGAGGGAACCCGTGTGAGCCTTGGATTTCTCTGTACAACACATTATTTTTGAGTTTAAGTTTTGTCAACTCTCGTAATAGTAATTTCACACTTGTATCATTTGTGACTACTTGTGTGGCGTAACCCTCTTTTTGCAGGGTGCTGGCAATGTCTTTGACACCTGGCTCTAATCTTAGTTTATTTTGCAAATCTTGAGGAGTTAGTTGTGGCACTGATTTTAAGTCCAGAACAGCTAAATTGCAATAGGCAGTGGAGATACTATCACCTGGAGCACCAAGGCTGTCCACAAGATGAGGGACATTTTCTGAAGCAGGCTGCTCGTCCGTGTCAAATTTTTTTTGCATAAAGCTTTTACAGTTTGTTCAGGGATCATACCCAAGCTTGTTTGTTGGTGCTGGGTGCTGTGGGGTGTTGAGAGAGGGCTTCAGCATCTATATGATTCAGTCCAAGCCTGTATTCCACACAATAGTCATAGATGGACAATGCTGAAAGCCACTTGTGTCCAGTTGCATCAAGCTTTGCAGTACTTTGTACATGCATCAGAGGATTGTTGTCGGTTCTTACTGTAATGCACATCTCATAAAGGTGTTCATGGAATTGGTCCACAATAGCCCACTTGAGAGCAAGGAACTCTAGCTTATGTACCAGATTCTTTCTTTCAGCACTGTTCAGACTTCTGCTTGCAAAGGTGACTAGGTGCATTCCCTTGGGATAGCTTTGGTAAAGGACTGCTGCAAGATCACTGAAGTTGATGTCCGTATACAGAACATAAGGCTTTTGGGGATCTATATACACTAGTAGTGGGGCGTGAGTCAGATGGTAAATTATCTCTTCAAAGGCCTTGTCAAACTCAGTATTCCATCTCCGTCTAAAAGGTTCTGAGGGTCTGAAATACTGATTGGGTGCACCCTTCTCCTACATTATACAATGGCAAGAAAGAATCTTGGACTGTGATTGGTCAGTCTGGGGCTGGACCCATGGCATTATCCCAGCATAACACTACAGCTCTAGTCTCAGCACTGTGAATCTCTTGATGATTGTTTGGAGATTATCTTTTTTTGCCTGCGGCCTCATGCCCAACCCCTCCAGGCGTGGCGTTATCCCAGCACGATATACACCCTGTCATGCATTATTCCTTTAATATCAATCTTATGGCAGTTACTAGTTTGTATTAGTTAATTATATGCATTAGAATATTAATTTGAAAAAAAAGAAAAAAGAAAAATATGTCAGGATATAGCAGTTCTCATAATGATTTCTGTGTAACATTATTTTTCATTTAATGGATTTGTAATCCAGAGTATTTATTTATTTATTAATTTTTGGGGGGAGGATCTGTACAATTTGATATAGATTCTCTATGATACAGATTCTCTCATTTTGAAGATTGTAATCTTCTAGATGAAGTAATGAATATAACATTTACATTGTTTTTTATTCAAATAGTTTTATGCAGGTTTGGCTGTTTTTTTATAAGAGAGTAATACTTTTACTGTGCATAATAACTTTCTCTGTTATATATCTTGTTATGCAATTGATTATTTTTCCTATTGTACCTTGTATTGCTATAGGTTATTATTGCAATGTATGGATTCTGGATTTTAAAATAAAAAACACATTGACAAAAAAAAAAAAAAAGCCTCACCACTCCAGTGTAGTCTTTAACACATTTTCTGTAATACCCACAGAAACCTAGGAAGCGCTGCAAATAGAAACATAGAAACATAGACTTTGATGGCAGATAAGGACCGCTTGGCCCATCTAGTCTGCCCATTTCCCTACCTACAGGATAGGCCGCAGATCCTAGTTAACCAACAGCCTATTTCTTCCTACCCCCCACAAGAATTGCCTTATGTCTGTCCCATGCATTCTTGAATTCTCCCACAGTTTTAGACCCCACAACCTCCTCAGGAAGGCTGTTCCATGCATCAACTACCCTCTCTGTGAAATAATACTTCCTCACATTGCCCCTGAACCGCCCTCCTTCTATCATTAAATTATGTCCCCTTGTTCTTGCACGTCTCTTTTTCTGAAAGATGCTACCCTCTTGGACTTTGTTGATTCCACTGAGGTACTTAAAAGTTTCTATCATGCCCCCCTCTCCCTTCTTTCCTCAAGAGTATACATATTAAGCTCTTTTAGTCTCTCCTCATACGGCTTCTTTGCAGACCCTGCACCATTTTAGTTGCCTCTCTGGACTGCCTCTATCCTGTCTATGTCCTTGCGGAGATGGGGTCTCCAGAACTGGACGCAGTACTCCAGATGGGGTCTCATCAACTGTCTGTACAGAGGGACAACAACTTCTTGTTTTCTGCTGCTGATGCCTCTCCCTATACATCCCAGTATACCCCCAGCCCTCCCTACTGCCTTCTCACATTGCTTGCTAACCTTAAGGTCATCTGATATGATTACCCCCAGGTCCCTTTCCTTTTTGTTGTTGTTACTACCTCCCCACCCATTGGATTTAGGCCAAGTGGTTAAGCCTTCTACTATACTTGGATCAGTTTGTATGCCTTGAGCGGATACAATATGCCCCACATATTTAACCGAAGTCTGGAAAAATTTACATTTATTGATGGAAGGCTTGAGTCTAGATTCTTCCAAATGGTCTAAAACTTTCAGCAAGAGGGCCTCATGCTCTTCCAAGACCTTCCCATATACAACAATGTCATCCAGGCATGTTAAGCACTCTAACAGATTCACATGTCCAACAGCTCTTTCCATTGGGTGCTGGAAGGCATCTAGGGCACCAGAAATACCTTGAGGCATTCAAAAAAGCCAAGGGGGCATATAAAGGCAGTTTTCTCTCAGTCTTGGGGGGCCATTGGTGTTTTACAATAGCCACTCTGAGGTGAAGCACAGAAACCACTTGCTTCCATTAAGGCAATCAAGGGCATCTTGAATTCTCGGCATGGTGTATTGGTCAGGAATTGTTCATTTGTTGACAGTTCTGTAATCCACACACATGCGCACAACCCCATTTTTCTTTTTGCACACTACTGTGGTTGGCAAAGCATGTGGACTTCTTTGATTCTTGAATAATGCCTGCAGCTAACAGTTCCTGCATATGCCTTCTTACGTCATCAGTATCTGTGGGCACCAGTCTGCATGATGTCTCACAGAAAGGGCATTCATTGTGAAGTCTGATGTGGTGCTCTTCTCCTGTTACACATCCTGCATCCCAATCATGAAGTGAAAACACTTGTCCTTTCAGCTAACTTTAACCTGACCCGGGTCTTCCATTGCTCAGGTATGGGTACTCACCAAAATCAAACAATTCTGGGTCAGTACCAGCCTGGCACCGTCTCTCATTGATGTGGGTTGCACTGTTGTGTCCACACAGTACACTTGGGCCAAGGTGCGACCTTTCCTCACAATAATATCTTGGTCAGTAACATTTTTTTTACCTGGTCGATAACTCTCTTAGTGTAAGCACGAACTCTTACTGGCAACACACTGGGCTCACTAAAAGGCCTTCTGGCAGACCATGTTCTTTAGGAGCATTAGGCATCAGTATCTGAATTTTTAAATCTTTCTTCAGGCATACCACACCACTGATACTGCATTCGGCATTAGGAGGCAGCACACGCTCCTCAGTGGCATGACACCACACTATACCCATAGGATTGTGTTGTACTTCAGCTTTTGTCTGCTGTTGTTGCTGGTAGGCATTTTTCACTAATGCGTATAGACATAGCACCTTTCCTTTCTGTTTGGCTTCTCTTTCTTGGCAGAGCTGAGCCAGGTGACCAAACATACAGGCATTAGTGCCAATAAGTACGGGCACTCTGTCATACATTCCAGACTCTGGACATACTAAGGCCAAATCGACCGGGTCTTCCACTCTGGTTACTTTGGATGGGAAGGCAATCCATACTTTGATGTAACCCAAATATGGGTAGAACTTGTCACTGAGCCCACAGATATTTAAACCTTCCAAAGGCAGTAGCTCATGATGAGACTGGTGCTAGACATACCAGTTCTTGAAAATAATTGGTGCTTGGGAACCACTGTCCAACACAGCTCGAGCAGGCACCCCTTCATTGGTGACTCTCATTTTGGTACACAGTCCAACAAATTTGTTGAGGTCAGGTAGTACAGTTTCTGGTGCATTAAAGAGTAGCTGACATCTTCAGGAGAACTTTAACAAAACAAAATATTTAGACACAGTTTAGTTTGTTTTTCACATTAGGTCTGTATTTCTTCTCCCCATTATTTATTACTGAGGCCACTTGTATGAAAGTAGGATCTTTGCTCCTGAAGGGTTTATCTATTCCTGTTGCTTTCTCCCTACCTGCGGTCATAATGCACTACTTGTGACATCACAGTTACTGTCATGGCAACCGACTGTGATTTCACAACAGAGGATTATGACTTGAAGTAGGGCGACAGCTATAGAGGCAGATGGACTGTAAAGGAACTCCGAGGGATAAAGATCACATATTCATGCAAATTTCTGATGCATTAAATAGTGTGGAGGAGAAATCTAAGGAATATGAATGGAATGCAAGTAGAATTGTACATAATTGTCATGTTTTTTAAAGTTTTCACTGTGGCGTCAGTAGCTCTTTAACCGAAGATTTTGCTACAAATGTGGTGGAGCTGGGCTTTGCCAGGGTTCCAGTGTGCTCCTTTACTGGGCCCCGCTGAAGTTTCCCTGATTCTGAAGCTTTTCAAGCAGTCTGTCTTTGACTCCTACTATGTCCTCCTGTGACCGGCATTCCCTCTTAATATGTCCATTTCTTCACAATTATAACAGAAAATGCCTTTTCTGTTTCCTTTAGGTCGGGACGAGACATCAGCAGGGGGTCTCCAGCTTTGGCTACTTTTTTTTGCAACATAAGAATTAGAGGCCTTGGCAGGGGGCTTGACAACTTCTGGCCTTTGTTCTGTCTCTCTCTCTCCACTGGCCTAGCTGAGGGCTGCATACTGCAGCCTTTCAGTTCGCTTACCAGGCTCCACAGTTCACTAACTTGAGTTTCAAGGTCCGAAGTCACAGTTGGCACCCGAGCTTGCACTCCCACACCCATAACGGGGAGGTTCTGAGTGGCTGGTAGTACAGACTGGTTCAGGAGGGTGTCTTGGCCTTTACTTAGAACTGCAGTGGCCTTATCAAATACCTCCTTATACTCCTTGAGTAACTCCCTTCATTCTTGGTCCTCTACTGCAGGTGTACTTCCAGTAACTTGCATAATAGCCGCTTAGACAGGATAAGGTCCCCATCACTCTTCTTCCTCCTCAGCCATTCAGACCTTTCTCATAAGCTCACTGTGAGTCGGGGGTTATCCCTCCTCTCAGCCAGGTGCAATTTAAGGATCAACACTGTAGAATGACAGGCAGCTTTAAGTACATGTTCTAGTTGAACTTAGTTCACATCCTGAGAGGTCACACCTCCCTATTGAAACACTCCCTGCAAGATTCTTTCCATGCAGTTTAAAGAGGCAGACAGAGGCTCTCCTTTCCATTGCCTACTCAGCCGGAATCTCCACATTAGGTCCTCATCGGACTCAGTACTCCCAAAAACATCCTCTTAAGCTGCCAAAAACTCTTGGGCAGTAGCATCAGGATTGGCAGACCTCAATGGATAGTCTCTAGGGCAGGGCCTCGGAGGCTTTCTCCAAGCTGTTTTCTTTTCTCTACCTCAAAACATTGCCAATCTTGCATTAAAGAAGCAGCATAGTCCATCCATGCCTCAAAATTATCTTTACCTGCTGGGGTGGGCTTTACTCCTGAAAATGTTCTTAGTCTATGGTAAGAGTCTGAGGGAGGTAGCCCATAACTAGGTTGGGGTGCGGCTTCCCTTTTATTAATCTCAGTAGCATGTGTCACCATGGTCCATGCCACCTTGGAACCTTCTGGGATCAGTACGTCGGGCACTCTAGTGGTGTTAGCTGCATTTTGGTACTCAATTAACACTGTTAACGTCTGTGTGGCAGAGTCCTTACACCGCCTTTGGACAGCAACTTGGCCCAGGCACTTGATTATTGATAGGGCTTCTTCTAATTGGACTCTGGAGCAGAAGTTCTTTTTAGGGTTCAAATCCTTACCTTCACACCACTGAAACAATCTGTTATAGGCCATAGTGTCAGCAGCAACTTGGGGTTTGGGGGATGTAGTACTGTCCTTACAAGCGGGGGTTGCCATGTGGGGCATGACTGGTAAACAGGAGATTCCAGCTGTGCCTCCACAGATGTAACCTGGGCTCCATGTACCAGTGGGCTACTACCCCTGCCTGATGGCCACAAAACAGGTTAAGAGGCTTGGTCTCTGTTCTGATGGTGACTGGGGGGGTTCTTTCCCAAGCTAAAAATAAAATATCACGGTGCCACTACCCAGAGTTAAATATAGTGGGACAGATGTTTGCATAGTACAACCCCTTGGGATGCCGTACCAACCCACCTCCTCTTCCAGTCACCCCACACATGGAATACCTTAAACAGTTGCAATACTTTTGCAATTGACTGTAGCTAATAATATGCTCACAGACAGTTTTAAACAACAAGAAATAATTTATTAAGAGGGAAAGGGGAAGCAGTTAAAAATGTCAAGTTGAACATTGAAACAACAACCGTAATAACCATTGTGCCCACCCACTAAGCAACAATACATAAGCCCACCTCCCTACTGGTACCAGTGTCCCTACATTCTAATTGGGTACCCAGAACAGTTGCAGGCCTGTACATTGCTGCGTGTTGGCTAGTGTTGGGGCTCTGAAGAACAGCTAACTCAAATTGTAAAACTGGCTATTTTCAGACAGGGTAGGCCATGCCGTACTCATGGTTCTGCAAAACAACAGTGTTGTATTCAAGACTGTCTCCCTATAACTTGCGTCCCCGATGGCAGCAGCAGACCATAAGGGGAATAAGAGTGACATTTTGCAGCTTGCCCTTTAAGGGATTGAGAATGAGGTGTAGCAACTTTCCTACTTCAGGTAGTTGTGGGCTCTCGCAGTTTGTCACCGTCAGTATGCCTTCCACTGGGTGCTGGATGGGGCCAGTCTCAGAGAACATGGCTGATGCACCTCCATGGGGATGAACAGCAGGGTAGAGTGATAGCAGTGCTGGGCTGAGTCCCCAGGGCATTCTGATTGGCATGTAGTCTCTTTATTCACAGGGGACCAGACAGTCTTTCAATTTCAGTAGCATGCAGCAGTCACAGTTTTGGGGCAAATTTGATATGCTTTCTGGCAAACAGTGCATACAGCCTCTAGGCAAACTCCATACACTGTGGCAGCAGTCTTTAAAGCTTTCTGGCTCCCCAGGCTGTGTAAACTAATTGGGCCTCCTTCAAGGCTGTTCTCTGCCTCTGGAACCACTTTATGCTCCATATGCACATCCCCAGCCCTTGTATTGACTGAGGACTACTCCAAATGATCTTCTTTCACCTGGAGACTGGGAATGCTGCTCTCCCAGATAATGAAGACTTCAGCAAGTCTTGCTGCCTTCTGCAGTGGAAGCCATGGTCTGACTTCACAAAGGTGCTCTCTTTCTCTCCGCCTCCCACAGCTCCCCTCTGTGCTCAGAGAGCCTCTGCCACCAACTGCCCTGAGCTGTAACTATCCCTGGCTTCTCAAGAAAGAATGGCTGCTTCTGATTGGCTGAATACAGCTGTTCATCATGGAAATTAATACATATTAAATCCTCTTGGTGCCTGATTGGATGACGGTTTGGGTGCCATGAAAATGTCCTTTCCCTTTCCCAGGAGCCTTAGCTGCAGGTCCTTGGGCTCCTTGAACTATGATTGGTGCTGCCAGGGGGTCAAAGGATCAAATATGGCTGCTGATGTAACCAGTCCACACAAGTTTATTTATATTTTTTATTTATTTGAGTTTCACCAGGAAGGCATACTGAGCAGGATTGCTCATTTCCAGATGTATCCTGGAGGGAAAAGGGGGGAAGGGAACAAGTAGTTCAACAATAACAAATACAGGGCAGAACAGTTTATATACAAACAATAGATACGGCACTAGATTAGCAAACTTGCATACAGTACATGAATCGTAGGTCAATAATAAGCATACTATTACCGCAGATGACAGAAAAAAAATAGCAAAAACCATGTGGCACAAAATATCTTACAGTGGGTGCTGACCCAGTGCAGAGCAATTTCAGTGGGGGTGTTCCAGAAACATAGCAGTAAGGCAGATCTGGGCATGGTGTGGTGAGGTTAGGCTTAGGGTTTAGCTTAGCTAGGCTCAGAGAGAAGCAGAAGGCATGGTGTGGTGTGAGAAGGTTTAGCAGCTCTCAGCTTTAAAGTCTCTTTGCAGCCAAATAACATTTATTTTAATTTATTTGCCCCCACAAGCCATCAACTGCCCCACTGCCCTAATATCCAGTTGCAGAGGGGAGCTTGAGAGGGGCATCCCCCCTCATCACTGGTACCACAGCCTGATCCCTACAGGCAAAATGCAGAGCTGACAGTCATAGCAGCCTCGCTGTTTTAAAGGGGCAGACTCCCATTCATCACTGTTGCAAATTCAGTCCCAAATGTTCTCTTCCCCTTCCGTGTGCCTCTAGACCCTGGTTAGCATCTTTGGAGTCCGGGCACAGAGAGAGGAACATGAAACATGCACAAGGAGTGACTTTCAGTTCAAAAGCGCCATAGCATTGTGCAGCGCGTGAGTGGGGAGGAATGGCAACTCCCATGTTCCAGCAGCAAAGCTGTGTGGTGCTTGGAAAGTACTGCTGAATGGATGGTTTAGTTTCATAGCTCCTCTGGCCCCCCTCTCACAGGATTACCACCTGGGGGCTGATAGGAACAACAGGGCAAGCATACAGGACTGGGACTGGTGGGTGGTGAGGGTCAGGGGCAGAAACAAGGTAAGCCCCCACCCATGGGGGGGTTACACACTCTTGCCCTCCTTAGGTGGCCAAGGCTAGTAACATACCCCCCTCCCCATCCCAGTAATTTCCCAACATTCACCCCTCCCCTATTCTCCCATATATGTTGCTGTAAAACAATTCCACATGTCTTGTAGAACCCCATTCCTAGCCTAAATTCCAAGCCCCTGCAGTGGAGTCAATAGTCACAAATCTATGAACTAACCTTGATTTTGACTTTAGCACCTCCTCCTACTAATCCTGGATTGGGAGTCAGGAAGGAGCCTGTCTCTCTAATAAATGTACCGGAGGGATTGGGGGTTGAGTTAGGGAAGGGGATATCTTGGTAAAAAAAAGTCAGCTTGTAGCACAGTGCCAGAAGTCAGCATTTGGAAAAATGTATCTGGGAGAATGTGTATGGGAATGGAGGGCCAGAAATGATGGGTGTGGGGAGAAGAGTATCATATACCACTATCTGTAGTCTGCTTTACCTCCTTTCCAATTCCTAGATTATGAAATAGAGCTTTTGGTACTAATTCCAAAAGTCGAATTGAAGAAAAAGGCCCCAAAAATCTAATCCAAACCAAATTTGTCACTGGCCATGATCTCTCATCCATGGTCTCCAAAAGATGACCTCCACCAGCCTCAAGACCTGAAATGTCTCAGAACTTTCAGCATCCCAGTTGGGAGTTTGCTGCTGCTGCCACCAAAAAACAAAGAAATCTTTGAACAGTCTTGTCTTATATATATCTTCCTTCCTTGCCCTCATCTAATCTCACTTTGTCTTTCCAGTCCTTCTGATATGCAAAAGGGCAGAAAATAGCTTTTCACACCCCAAACTGGGTGTTTGCTCTTGCACCAACACACCCAAACACCAAGAAACCTTTGCACTTTTTTATGTATTTCTCCCTCTCTGTCAGTGCCTTTTCTATTACAGCTATTTATCTGTGTCCAAGTTTGCCTTTTTTATTTGATACATAGCAATTTACTGTGCATCAGTATTTACTGTGTATCAGTAGAGAGTGTTTTAGAAGTCAGAACATCTCTTGCAGCCTCAAGCTAGCATCTCTGAGTCCCCAACATCACCATTTACTTGCAACACACAAAAGAAAACAGTGTTTTGAAATACTTTAGTATACTGGTGATGTCACCATGCATTCTACACCTCAAATGTCTGTCACCTTTGTCCACTCCCATCACTCACGGGGCTCCCATACCTGTTCATAATCACAGTAATCACAGCGCAGTGTTTTAACCATAGAAATTGTTAAAAAAAAGTAGGCAACAGAAACAACTATATACAAAAGATAAGCAAAACAGATTGTGATTGGTTGGCATCCCATGGCACTCCAGACATTACCTCATGGGTTACAGCCCACCTGATAGGCTAATGATGCACTTGACCCAGATCAGATTTCAAGTATATCCAGGTCCCAGGAACCCCTGCTCTCCAGTTGTAATTTGTGCATCTGAATAGGCAAGAAGCATCCGGCGAACCCCTGTCTGCTCTTAAACTTCTAAGGTAGGATATGTTACCTTTTTCTCCAAGTAGTGATTGCAATGCAATAGGAGTTTTTATTGGTATGTTTCTTTAATATATAATGAGTATTGACTCTAGAAAGAAAGTACAGCTCTAATAAGTGCTTTTTTCTGTCGTTAGATTGTGCTGCAGGAGTCTTTCCCTCCTTTATAGTAAAGTAAGAGTTATTTGATATGTTTTTCTTGGATATTGAATGAGTATTTTAGAAGGAGCATCTGCGCTCCAGGAGAGAGAAGGTACAACTCCAAGGAGCATCTTGTAGTTTGATTGTACTGCAGGAGTCCTTTTTCCCCCTCCTCCTTGGTAAAAACATCCTACTACAGGAGTTTAACTCCTCATAACCTTCCCTGGTGTTCTGTTAGCTGACTGACCACCATGTACTGGTCAGTTTGAGGTGGTGCTGATGGCGGCACTGCCAGCACTGGTGGTGGTGGTAGCCAGCTGACAATGGCAAGTAACTCGTGCAGTTGCTTGCCATGCTTGCTTTGCAACACCACCATCTTCTTCTTCACACTTTCCATGTATCTCAGATGCCAAGCCATCTGCACCAGCTTATAAGAAAAGGCACTGGCAGTGGCACTTGATTTAAACTGGGGTGGGGTGGTTTGTATGGCCACTGCTGGACCTGCGGCCCTTGCTCTCGCATGCTCCTTTGTATTCACTCTTGAAATGCCTTTTTTTATTTTGTTAAATTAATTTGTGGCATGGCATGGCATGGCATGACAAAATATTCAGTCCAGTCGAGTTGGTAGCCACAGTAGTTTCTGTAACCAAAGAAAAACAAATATTGTATGAATAGTACTTAAACCTGACCTTTGGTTTCTTGGGGCTTCACATGTCTCTACTTGTGGTTCTAAATACATCCCATCCAGCTGGGATGAGTAAGACTTTCTATTTAATGAATATACAGATTATAAATATTTATATATATATTGCAAAAAACTCCATTTTACAAAACCAGTTAGGGTTTCCATTACACCTTTAAAAGTATGGAAATTCAATGTTAGGGTTAATACATGTATCAGCACAACAACACCAACCTCTGCAAACATTAGAAACAAAACAGTTATTTGATATATCCCTTGGTGTCCCTCCACCTAACTCGTACACCATACAAATATATTGTTCTATACCACATGATTAACAGCTCAAATGGTGTACGAGTGAGGTGGAAGGACCCCAAAGGATATATCAAATAACTGTTTTGTTTCTGATGTTTGCAGAGATTGGTGGTGTTGTGTTGATACACGTATGAACCCTAACATTGAATTTTCATACTTTTAAAGGTGTAATGGAAACCCTAACTGGTTTTGTATAACTGATTTTTTTGCAATGAATTTCCTTACTTTTTGAGATGTGTGTAACAAAATTGCAACAAATACTTATAAGTTTGTCATTTTTTTTTCACATTGTGACTCCAAATGTTTGACATAGTCTTCTTATCACCCAACCTCATAACCCTCATACTGTAGGTGTAAATTTCTTAATCCATGCCAAAATGCCATTCTGTGGCACTGTTGTGGAAACACATTTTGGACAGGATGTGAGAAATGACAGCTGTAGTATTCATGAGGTGCTGTTAAGAAATGGCTATGTTCAAGCGTTGACGTGAAAATATAAATGATTGGCAGTTACATGCATGTGTAGGAAAATTTCATTGATTGCATGTGACTCAAACATCCGTTGTTACCTTTGCTCCAAAATTTCAACATTGCCTTTTGGGACCCTTCATTATGAACACTGGCACTGTCATTTCATTACTTAATCCCGAAAGGTGATTTTGCACATCAACCTGACCATTCTGTGCCACAGGTGCAAAAGTACATTTCAGGCAGGATGTGAGAAATGCAGCTGTACTGTTCATGAGGTGGTGTGAAAAGTGGCTATGTTGAAAACTTGGAGTGAAAATATAAATTGGCAAAGTTACATGCATGCAAAGGAAAATTTCAATGACCATGCATAACTCAGGCATTTTTGGATGTTTTATTTATTTATTGAATTTTGTTGACCTGGTAGAACCACTGAGACTAGAAGTCTCTTTTTCAGGGGCGACCAGGGGGAGGGGGGATACAGATGGTAAGCAACTGAAATTGAATCAGATTAAGCTTTTTGCACCAGATTTTCCACATGGGCTTTTTGGGACCCCACCTCATGCACAATGGCATTTCCATTTCATTACTCAGTTCCAAAAGGTGATTTCTTTTAGCCACAGTGAAATCATTTTTCAGGACAGAGTAACAAAATGACAGTGCCAGTGTTCTTGAGGTGGGGTACCAAAAAGTCCATGTTGAAAATTTGGTTCATGCCAGAGAGTGTAGACAGAATGAGGAGGGACCTGCAGAAGCTTGACAAATGTTCAAGGGTGTGGCAGTTGAAATTCAATGCAAAAAAAGTCCAAGATAATGCATATGGGGCACAAAAACCCTGGAACAACATATCAGTTGGGGGGGGGAAGCTGGAAAGGAACCTTGGGGTTATCATCTCTGATGACCTCAAGGTATGGAAACAGCGTAACAACGCATCAGGTAAAGCAAAAAGGATGCTGAGATGCATAGGAAGGGGCAACACCAGCAGGAAAAGGGAGGTAATAATTCCAATATACAATACACTAGTGAGACCCCACCTGGAGTACAGTGTGCAGTTCTGGAGACCTTACCTACATAAGGACATAGACAGGGTAGAGAAGGTTCAGAGGAGGGCAACAAAGATGGTACAAGGATTGCATCACAAGTCCTATGAGGACAGGCCGAAGGACCTGAATATGTGCTCCGTGGAGGAGGGAGAGAGGGGATATGATAGAGACATACAAGTACCTTACAGGGAGGAACAGGGTGCAGGAATACACTATTTTACAGTGACAAAGATGTTCCAGAACTAGAGAGCATGGGATGAAGTTGGAGCGAGGGCAATTCAGATGAAACATGAAGAATTTCTTCACAGAAAGGATGGTGGACAAGTGGAACACCCTGCCAGAGGAAATGGTAGGGGCTGAAACAATCACAGGATTTAAGAATGCAAGGGATAGACATAAGGACATTCTGGAGGCTGGGTAAGGAGCAACAGACTTATAGAAAAACATAAAGTGAACTTTCAAGCTCAGCTGGGCAGACTAGGTGGCCCATAGGCCCGTATCTGCTAACAGTGTCTATGTATCTATGTAAAATACGTACAAATGGCTGAGATATTAATATACAGTATGTTCAAAATGCCATTGACCACCTCGTTATGGCACTTACCTTTATTCTTCAGTTTGCTGTTCAACTTTGAAGAGTGCAGACATGTCCCAGTCCACAAAAGATGACAGCCACTGACCTCGGTTGGCAAGTATAAGACAAGTGGGTGTGGGGTGGTTGGTTGCTCAGTGGGAGGGTCGGGATGCGAGAGGGGGGATGGGGAAACAATGAGAGACCTTTTTTACAGGAGTTTAAAAAAAGATGTTGTGGACTGTTTTCTTTTTTCACAGAAACAGCAGAATCATTTCTCAGGGCACTGGGGGGGTGGGTTCCCAAGTGTCCCACACTGCTCTGGAGGTACAACATAACTGGGTACACTATGTACACTGGGAATGGGCTCCCTAGAGTCACACACTGCTGGTGGGGGTGAGTGTAGTGCTAACATGAGGACTGGGCACTCTACTGTTGGCAAAACCATTACATACATATTTCAGGACACTGTGAGTGGGCTCCACAGTATCCTACTGAGCTGGTGGTGGTGGTGGTGGGAGTGGGGAGGAATAAGATACTTAAATAGTAAAAAGCACAAAAGACAGTAGCTCAATGGCACAAAACTTTTAGCCTTCAAGCATAAGGTGTACTTACCAGGGTGTTAAACTCAGTTGAAAAGCACTGAGCTGGAAAACCAGCAAAAATGTCAGCACTTCATTCAGTCCTATAGTAAGTTTAAATCTTAGTTCACAGTGTTAGAGAAAACAAAGCCTTGCAGATCATCCCAGAGTGGAGATTATGTTTTAAAAAACTCTAGGGGGTTTATGCAGCCTGGGGTGGGGCCCTGGGGGCTGTAGAATAGGTAGGGTTGGTTGACTATTGGTTCCTGTTCCCTCACTGTGTTGGTTCTGTCTGCCAAAAGTATTTAGTACTGCAAAACAGCATCCTTGTTCAGTGCAGAATCCCTTTCCATAGGGCTCATACAAAGTAGAATTCTAGGCTGAAGCACAATCCTGGTCCGAATCAGAATCCTAGTTCGAAGCAAAATCCTAGTTCAAAGCAGAATCCTGTATTGTGTGGGACATCTATTTTTCCCCATAGGAAATAATGGGAAATTCAATAAGTCATAAATTTGGAACACATTTATGTTTTACCACCAAATCTTCAAAAGGCACATCTGTGAGGCCAAGGCTTTCTGCCCAGAAAATGTCAGCCCAGAAGCTAAAGCTGTTTCCAAGACACAGGTGGATACAAAAAAAGTGTCAAACCCCCCAAACCTTTATTTTTAACACTCTCTATCTCGGACACAGCTAAAGCTATTAAGATAACATTTATCACTTACAAACACCTCCCCAGAGTAATTATGAGTGCCAAATGTTGTAGAAATCACTTTAACCATTACATAGTTATTAAGATCCAAAAATTGCCCTTTAATATTAGTAAACTGCAAAACCCTCAAAAATATTTTTTAACACTATGTATCTCAGAAACCAAACAAGGGATTCAAACCAAATTTATCAGATCCAGAGACCTGTACCCTAGGCTGAGGCTTGTCAAATTTCCTGCAAATCTGTTAAAGTGTTGCAAAGTTATTCAGGTGCAAAGTATGCAAAACTGGATGACAGTGTGCAAAAATCACTTTCACTTTTACATCTATTTTCTCCCATAGAAAATAATGGCAAATTCAAGATTTGATAACTTTGGAATGGATTACTATTGTTTTTCCAAACCTTCAAAAGGCACATCTGTGAGACCAATGCTTTCTACCCTGAACATTTCAGTCCAGCAGCTAAAGTTGTTTCTGAGATACAGGTGGCCAAAAAAACAGCAAAAAACAGTGAAATCTCTGTATTTTCAACACTTTATATCTCAAAAATCTCAAAAGGGATTCAAACCAAATTTGGAACATCAACAGACCTACCCCAGCAGATGATGCGTGCCAAATGTCAGGAAAATCTGTGAAACCAATTTAAAGTTATTAACCAGGAAAATTGCCCTTTAACATTAAACATTCCTACAAACCCTAACTATACTGGCCCTACCGGGCCTGTATAAGATATATATTTGCAAAAACTATGCTAATGCATGAATAAAAGGGTTTATTTGTTCAGCACAAGGCCATTACAAAATGACCAACACATATAAAGTAAATTTCAAAAACATAAGGTTATATACCTTATACTATACAAACCAGAGCATGTTAAAAATTTCATAAAATGAGTGAATTCAGTATTTTAAATACATAATGGCTACCGTAAATCAGCTACCATAATACTGTATAGCAAGAAATATTCGCTTTCCTTTTATATTCGCTATCTTCGCGTTTTCGAAAAATGCGCTAATATAAAAGGATCGCTAATATTTCCTGAAGCCAGATTCTTGTATCTTGCTGGTATTGCTCTTTTCCCACCCTATAAAACTTTGGATGTGATAGGGAAAGAAACAAAAACTGCGAAAAAGAAGCCTATTATGGTGTGGTGGAGGAGGAGATGTGCCGGCGCTCAGAACTGCCCCCGGAGTCTGTTGTGATACTTTGCACTCTTTAGCAGTCCCCCTTTCCTCTTGTTTCCCAAGTGCATAAGATCTATTTGATATATCAGTAGGGGGAAAAATAATATTGGCAGCCATGCAAAGGTCTATGGCATAGTCCACAATGTACCTTGGATTTATAGTCCAAAGGTTAAGAGCGAGAGTGGTGGACATGCTAATTTATGTGGACTCCTGGCAAGTGGTACAGCTATGCACTGTTACAATAGATTATGCAGCTTAGGCTATGATCGCTACCTAATATCTGGTTTTTGGAAAATCAAGGCAATAGATGACCCACCACAGTCCTTCTGTACTCATAGCCCTGTGACTCATTGTACCCCAGATGTATGCACTTCACTTCTCTTTATGTAGAACTGGAGCACGGTTGTCGGTGCCTATCCAGCGGCACACGTATTGACACAGCTGATACGGTTCCGATAAATGGGGTACGTAGAGCAATCAGAGGGGCCCTTGAGAGGATTTAAAAAAGACCAGATCAAGAAGGGCACTGTTTTTGTCTCATCTAACCTCACTCCCTCTGCTAGAGGTGCTGGGACCATCCGCGAACATTTTCAGCCGCAAACAAGTTCGGCCAGCTGTTAGCGCTAATATTAGCGGGCGCGCGCGAACATATTCTGCTATACAGTATTTAACCAGTGGAACTGGTAGGACAAGGATAAATAAGGATCTTGCTAGGCTCTGTTTGTTTCTAGGGGTCCAGTACTTTGTAAGCATGAATAATAACCTAACTGACTCCTATATTCTCGAGTCCACATATTTGTTGACATGGATTATGTGCCAGTTACATAGATCCCACTCAGCTGTATTTGTTCATTTCAGATAATTATTTCTCTTTTAAGTTATCTTGTTTCCATGGGCTCTAAGAGTTCTATGTAGAAATGGCAGCAAAGATGCATTAAAAGACACATTTTTAGCAACAAACAGAAATAATGTAGGTCTACTTTACAGCAGGCGCTACAAGTCCGCAACATCCTTGCAATCTCAAATAGGCTCCTTATAACAACCAGAAATTCAGTCTCGGTATATTTTAACAGTCGAGAAATACTGAATGGTCAGAAACATATGCATTAAATTTCCCCTCAGTGCTAATTGCAATGTTACCATGGACTGAGAATAAAACACTTTTGTACAGAAATCCTAAATGAGGGAGTCTAAGATCTCCAATAATCTATAGTATAGGTTGAAAATAAAACACTTTGGTACAGAGTTTTTTAAACAAGGGAGTCATTCATCTCCTGTAATAATCCTTCGAAAGATTACCTTGAAATTAGCAAATACCTGTCACTGAAACAGCGTCCTCCATTATTAGAAAAGGCCACAACATCAACGGAGGAATACAAGCATCAGTCATTACCCCAAATTTGATTTTCTTTCCCTGGGTTTAGGGTTCATCAGTTCCTGGGATAATAGCCCCTTTCTTGTCATTTAGGAACACTGGCCACATCTCTTCCATATTTCACTGCAAGATCCTGCTCCATCCAGAAGTCTATATGAAATCTCAGGCTATTCAGCTAGCCCACCTGCATCCATTATTTAGCCACCAATTTCTGTTAAAAGATCTATTTGACTCCTTTAATATACATTGTTCTTTAGCACTTCGAGCACTCCAGTATGCCAACTCAACTGCACCTGTAAATATACAATAAAAATTGCTTCTGTAAGCACAGCAACTTAGGTACAAAATAAAATTAGCTCAGCTCCCTTGCCTTAGCAACAAATTGCATACCTGTTAAAGAAGAAAAAATGCTTTGCAGCACCAAGGTGCTACAGTTAGCAGACCATTCTGCTTTGGCTCTCATCAGTCTCTCAGGGTGTCGACACACAACAGGAAGAAATCCATTTTCCACCTCCAGCCTCCAGTTGCATGATAACAGGCTCATTTTCATTTTCCTTTTTTTATCCCTAGGACGGGATTTTCGTGCCCCATACTGGGCTTCCCTCAACTGCACCAGGCGCATTCATGGTCAGGACATACAAATCAGCAAGAGGAACTACTACTGCTGAACCTCAGTTAGTGTCCTGCGTTTGTCCTGAGCCAGTGGCAGCTCTCATTCTACCAGGAGCAGAACAAACTCAATACCAAAAAGTATACATTAAGTAAACATGAGTTTCTTTCACCAGATTCAGAGCTGAGAGAGCAATACTCCTGAACTAGGCTTTTAAAATGCCATAGCATACGTGGAGCAATGGGAAGCAGAACAATGTGTTCATCGGAATAATACCTCCTGACAAAAGTATAGTTACTGTGCTCAATGTTGCAATTTGAAATAGCATTAATTTAATTCATAAAACTCTAAAACAGAGCCAAAATAAGGCTTAAGAAAGTTAAAATCTAAAGCACTTGTTTAGCGTAGCGGTTTGAGGAACGGAACAGCAGGGCAGCCATCTTGCTGCTCCACCCCCGTTAATGCATCAGTTAGGGTTGACAATAAAGCAACAAACATAGGGAAATATGATGTTAAGGTTTCCAACCCTGAAACCCCTGAAGCGAATGATGGGTGGAGTCTTCCTTTGGGATGTCAACCTTAATGCTCACTGCATTGCAGTAACAGAAAAGCTAAGATGTGATGGAGACAGGTGTGTATGTTTCATGAGTGCATACAGTGGGGTGAGCATTAGGGTTGACAACCCCAAGGAAGACTCCATCCATCATTCGCTTTAGGGGTGGGGCAGGGGTTTTAGGGTTGGAAACCCTAACATCATATTTCCATACATTTGTTGCTTTATCCTGAACCCTAACTGATGCATGAATGTAGTTTTTTTGCAAAGAATTTCCTTACTTTTTGAGATAGTGTAATTGTAGTCTTATTTGCCTGTGGGAGCACCTATCTATAGTTGTTGAAATAGAGTATCCTTATTTGCCTGTAGGGCCTGTGCTCCCATCTCTCCATAGATGCGCATGTGTATGTAGCTGTGGAAGGGCCCCGTGCTTCCATTTATAGGACAACAGTGACCAGCTTGTCAGCATAGCCATCTTATTACTGCACCTCATGTACCCGATACAGAAAATTTTCAAATCCCCGCCAAAATGTAATTCTGCACAACTGCAACGTCATTTCGTGCCAGAGGTGCAAAAACACATTTTGGCCAGGATTTGAAAAATGACAGCTGTGATATACATGAGGTGGGGTAATTAGAAGGCTATGTTGAAAATTTGGGGTCAAAATATTTTAAATTTTCAAAGTTATGAACATGCATAGCAAAATTGCAATGAATGGACATAACTTTGCCATTTTTACATAATTGGACCCCACATTTTCAGCATAGCCTTCTTTTTTTTTTTTGTACTTTCTATTTTTTTCTCCTTACGCCCCCAGTCTCCGACTCTTCAGGGGTATCTGAGCGTCATCCCTCTGCCAGTCACCTCACCCATGAGCCACCCTGTGCCCCATAGAGCCATGGCTATACCCCCCAGGTGGGTAACAAGGTGGGGCCCGTACACCCCGTATGCTTACTTGTTTCGTCGGGCAAGGTGGTCGGGTGGGTGAAGGCATATCATGGGCATGCTCCTGGTTTCCCATCTTCCCAGAGATGGAGGGTTGTTATCCACCTGTTTTTTCTCCTTACATGTGGTGTGCGCCCTTGACATCTAGGCATAATGTGCTGACATCCACCATACATCATGGCCAGCCTTCACTGCAATCAGGGCTTGCTGTACCTCAAGCCTCCACTTGGAGTTGCACAAGTTGCGAGCTTTGGCCCCCTTCCTCCCCCCAGAGAAGGTGAGCTGTCATGGGACGCTTGAGCCTTCTCCCCCGGCCGGCCCTTCAATGACCCGAGTCAGCTCCTGAACCTGGGTCACCGGCATCACAAGCAGAAATCCAACCACTGCACTGACAGGCCAGCTAGCATAGCCTTCTTATGTCCCCACCTCATGAATAAGGATAGGAACATTTTTCAGACCCCACCCCCGCAAGGTAAATTCGTCAACTGACCTCGAAATCATCTTTTGGGTGAGAGTTGCGTAATGTCAGTCATATTGTTGGTTCCAGCAACAAGACATGTCTTTGACTGGAGAGTGAATCTCAAACCTGGGACCTGTTCAGGTGAGTAGGGGTGTACGAGGGAGTTTGGAATGGTGGGTGCTGAGTTGAAGATGGGGTTGGGGGGGCTGATCAGTAAGGGATCATTTTATTTTTTGCAGGGAAAACAAACATCGAGGGATGGTTTTTGTTTATTGCAAGGACAGACACTGATGGGGGTGTGTGCCATTAGACATGAGGGATATAAATGGCAGCATGGGGATGATTATCAGAGAACGGAGGAGGGACAACTGGTCTACCAATGAAATAATATGTAATACAGGACAGGGAATGGGGAAGGTGGGAGGGACCACTGGACTACCAATGAAATAATATGTAACACGGGATGATGACTGGAGAACAGGGGAGGGACCACTGGACTACCAATGAAATAATATGTAATATGGGATGATGATCAGAGAATGGGGGAAGGACCACTGGACTACCAATGAAATAATATGTAATACAGAGCAGCAATTAGAGAATGGGGGAAGAGAGAGACCATTGGACCACCAGGGAAATCATGTTCTAATACTGAGCCAGTAATTGGAGAATGGTGGAGGGAGGAGGGACCACTAGATCACCAGGGAAATCATTTTTTACTATGGGGCTGGTGTTCAGAGAATGGGGGAGGGGGAAGGACCACTAGACTACCAGAGACACATTAGCTTCTCTTCAAGGGATGGAAATCAGTGGATGGGGGTGCCACTAGACACTAGGGAGCTATGACAGTTCATACTCTCATGGACCTTTACTGTTTGCAGTCTTTTCAGTTTGAACAGTAAAGCTCAAATTGTAAAGAACTGCGAATGGTTATTTTCCGAACAGTCATTATCTACGCGAGTGATGGCCAAAATTATTCTCGCCACACTAACTAATATTTGCAGTGTTAATTTTAAAAATACTAATAAAAGAATAGAACAAAGTATGTGAAGGAGATATATTACAGGTCTTGTTCATTAGTTACTAGGGAGTACTTGGGTAGAAAAATTTTGTTAAAACTGGGAAAAAAAGAAAACAAAATGGCTGACATCACAAACAGTATTTCTCTGAGGTTGAACAGTACATGTTTAACAATTAACAGTTCAAACGGTTTTCATTTACTTGCCTGTCTATCAGCTATCACAAACATTTTTATAATTCAAAAATGGTAAAATACTTTTTCACCAAACCATCCAAAGGCACACTTTTGTCACAGACCCTATCATTCCTGAAAATTTCAGAGAATAATTTCATTCTGTCTGGGCTGTAGATGATGGCAATGTTAACTAATGGGAAAAGAGAGTTTTTGTTGTGTTTTACCATTTTATATCTCAAAAACCATACAAGGTGCCATCACAAAACTTTTCATGCCTGGAGACTCTGGCAGAATGACCGTGCATGCCAAATGTTGGGCTATTTTGTCAAAGTATGCCAAAGGTGCTAAGATGCAAAATTTTGGATTTAACATTGGGAAAGGGGGGAAGGGAACATTGTTTAACCGGGAGTAGCACACTAAGCCAAAGATTGTTTCCAGTTGTGACCTGGGAGCACAAGGAAGTTAAGTGACTTGCTCAGAATCACACAGTATGCACCTAGGCAGCTGTGGGATTCAAATTCAGGTCTCCAGATCTGCAGCTCAGAGCCTTTACCCACTGTGCTATACTGCCTCCTACAATGAAGTGTGGTACCAACACTAACTGTAGGGGCACAACTGCGTATGTGTATATATATATATATATATATATATATATATATATATATATATACATACAATGTTTTTCTTTGCAAAAATTGCATTAATGCACTAGTTAGAGTTCAAGTTAATACTACTAATGCAGGGAAATGTGGCAGTAGGGTTTCCAGTCCTCACACCTCACCCCCACCACCCCAAGCAACAAAAGGAAAAAAACATAGCAGCAAAAGGAAAAACAAATATTAGGATTTTGGGTCTCTTGAGCCTTGGCAATTCAGTGGTGAGGTCTTCCTTGGGGTTGTCAACCCTAATGCTCACCCTCACTCCCAACCCATAGCCTCCTGTCCGAAGCACAAGGCACAGCTCCAAGCCAATGCCTCATAGTGATATATTCTTCAAAGGTAGATAAGTACGTCTCACCATGTTGCCAACAGAATCTGTTGTAGCTTTTTTCATGCAGGGTCCTGTGGACCCTGCATGAAAAACAGAGATCACATCTGACCTTGTTTTCTCAGGTGAGGAGGTGGATATTAGAGATGAAAACCCCAAGGAATATCCCATCACTGATTCACCAAGACTTTGGAGACCCAAAACCCTAATTTGTTTCTGTTTGCTGCTTGGGGCTGAGGTGGGATGGGGAAAAAGAGTTGTAAACCCTAATAAATCTGCAGTGTGAATCTGTTACAGGGGCTAACTAAAATATTTATGGTAACAGCATCTCTCAAGGACACTGAGGGGTACTAGGAGCAGAGGACACAGTGTGCTCAGGATGGTGAACAGGAGGCAGGATGAGTGGAATGTGACAGAGCAGGGTAATTGATTATTTCTATTGCAAGGAAGCACAGCACCTGAAGGACCCACCCACCTCACCCATTCTACCCACCCTGGGCTCAGTTTTTCTTTTATAGGCACAGGACTGGGTAGTACTCTGCAACTTCCTACCTAGAAACAGGAAGAGGGAAGAAAGAGAAAGAAAAAATAATTGTGTTGTAAAGGCTGAGGGGGGAGAACAACTAGGAAGAATTCAGGAGGAGTTTATGGAGTTGGGGAGGGGACTAAAGCAGGTGGCAAGCTCTGTGTCCTTCTTCAAGGCACTGCCTGTTCAGGGCAAGGGGGAGGCAAGGACACTTCAAATCCAAGAATTCAACTCATAGCTGAAGAAATGGTGTGGAGAGGAGGGGTTCAGTTTCATGGGGGACTATGGCCTTACCTGGGGGGATGTAAGCCTGTACAGTGTCAACAGCCTGCATCCATCCAGGGAGGGAATCATGGTCCTAAGTGAAAGATTTTAATGGTTCCTAAGCAAGTATTTAAACTAGCCATGGGAAGGGTGGAGGGTGGATAAGAAATGGAACATACCCCCCTGAGAACACAAGAACTACAGGAAAACACAAAAAGGAAGCAGATCAACTGAGGTATCACATCAACACAAAAGCAGTGTGTTGGGAAAGACTACTTCTTAGGCTGACAAGGATTATGATCATAAGAGGGAAAGGCTTTCTGGAGTAAAGCAGGGAAGGGACACCAAACCTTGGAGAGCCATGTGTGCAAATACCCGAAGTCTGAGTAACAAGATAGGAGACCTCAAGGTTACCATGGCAGAATCTGGCTTGGGCATTGTGGCCATCATGGAGATGTGGTGTAACAAAACCTAGAGTTTGGAAGTGTCCATACTGGGTTATAATCTATTCAGGAAGGACAGAGTAGGCAAAAAGGGGGAGGGGTGGCTCTGTATGTGAGGGAAAGCATAAAGGCCACAGAAATTCAAGGGGAATGGGGTGGATGTGAAATATTGTGGATCACACTAAAAAGAAATAAGGGAACATCCATCCACACAGGGATAATTTACAGATCACTAACTCTGGGGGAAGACATACTGTAGATATGGAGATGTTTATTTATTTATTAGCTATTGGTAACTGGGTAAGTGTGTTAGGCAATGACTCTGCCTATTTTCAGGCATGACCTGGGACAGTACAGTGTATAAATTACAAATGATAACAAACAGATACAAAATTCAATGATACAATCAGGACAAAATAATCAGCAGACACTCAAGAGCAAAAAAGCATAAAATTATCCATGCAGGGATAAGCAGAAGCAACAAATACAATTTGTGCAGTGGTACAATTAGTGCAATATAGCCAGGTAAACAAGTCAGAACAGACTAATAGAGGAGAAACAGACAAGTGGTTCACAATCAAGAGAAGAATGCAGAAAATAGCCATAGAACAGTCTGGTAGGCAAGCAGAAAGACAAGCATCTAGTTAAGAGCAATCACAGTTACCAAGTGCATTTAGGTGAGAAAACAATGCATGTTTGAAGGTAAGGTGAGATGAGGAGTTCTTAATACGAAGGGGGAAGGAATTCCAGAACTTGGGGCCAAAGTAGGAAAAAGTTTGCTTACCTATTTTGGAGGAGCAGGGTGGGACTGACAGCATGAGAGTGGTGGAGGACCTAAGGGGGCAGGAGTGAGGGGCAGGGGTGAGCATAGCTCCCAGAGAGATGAGATGGGGAGGTCTGGTTAATGAGTCAATAAAACAACCTAGAGTGTAAGAACAAAGGACATTGGGAGGCAGCCAGTGCAAGGCAGAGTAGAGCAGGCAGTGATGGGTTAGATGAGGAGCCAATAAGGAAATCTACAGATGATGATGATGATGTTGTATGTAATATCCCACTTATAAAGAACACCAGAATTGGCATGGGAGAGTATTGGGGGGGGGGGCGTATAATAATCTTGGCAGCAGGACACCTCAAGCTACCTAGATCCTGGCAGCAGGTGGGAGAGAGTGATGCACTCTATAAGCAACACCAATCTTTGAATTGACTGAAGGACATACCTCATTGATGTGAACAGAGAAGTCAAGTACCGGGTCCAGTATGACCCCAAGATATTTGAAGGAGTCAGTGTTTGAGACAGGTGAACTGTCCCAGCAGAGGACCTTAAGCTTAGTGGATTCAACACGGACCTTCCTAGAGGACCCAAAGAGCATGGCCTGAGTCTTATATAAGTTTAGGATCTGATCATTGTTGGAGAACCAAGATTGAAGGTTCTGAAATACAGATGATAGGTGCTGATTGAGGACAGCTATGAACTTGGAGGTGGTGTAGAGCACCAGGTCGTCTGCATACATAATGGTCCTACGGTGGAAGAAGGGTTAGGAATATCATTTATAAAGAGGGAGAAGAGCAGGGGACCAAGAATAGAACTTTGAGGAACACCAGAGGAGATGGGGCAGAGGATGAGAGAACTTTATAGAAGGAGACAACTTGAGAGCAATTGTGAAGGTAGCTGCTGATCCAGGATAAGGTAGAGTCTGAAGCACTGAGGAACTGATGTTTACTCAATAGTAGAGGGTGATTTACCAAGTCAAATGCCTTGGAGAGGTCGATGAACACAGCACCAGTAAGCAAGCCTTTGTCCATATTGCTCTTTACATCGCTGGTAAATTGGGTGAGGGCTATATTTGTGCTATGCCCAGTGCAAAAGCCATGTTGGATTGGGGACTGAAGGTTGAAGTTCAGTAAATACACAGCAACCTGGTGATGAATTCGTTTTTCCAGCAACTTACTGAGCGTGGTAAAAGCGTAATGGATCAGTAGTTCAGTAGAACCTTGCGGTCACCTTTTTTAAACACTGGCATGGTTCTGGCTGTTTTCCAGGCCGAAGGAACTATGGCGGAGGAGATGGAAAAATTAAAGAGCCTGGTTACTGATGTAGCAAGAAAAGAGGTGAACAGTCTTAGGATCCTAGGTTCAAGACCATGTGGTCCTACGCTGCTGTGAGCAAGAATATTTTTCAGTAGCTTAAGGACCTCTTGGTGGTGACCGGAGCAAGCACTAGAGGGGGAGTGGCAACAGCTGATTATGGGGGGGAGACAGGGGATCTCAGGCTGGAGTGGGGGTTGTGTTTGCAAGCATGCTAAAGAGGGAGTTAAAGGCATTAGCTATTGTGAGGGTTATTATAGTGGATATCATTTATAAGCATTTCATTTAAAGTCTGAGGCTTATTGTTCCCGAGGATTTAATTAATCTGAGACCAGTATTGCTTCGGGTTGGAGGCAGAGGAGCTGAGCAGATTGTGATAGTATTTACTCTTGGTGGAGCAAATTTCCTTTTTACATGTGTTTCACGAGGATCAGTAAGCCTCAAAGTCAACTGGAAGTGAGGATGATTTCCAGTTTAACCAGAGTTTATCCCTGTATTTAAGTAACTATAGTAGGTGCTGCATGAGCCATTTGGTGGATATTCCTTTGACCCTTTGCATAGTGACCAGAATGTGTCTGTTCTGGAGGGAGAGTAGGTTTGCACTGAAATAGTTGGTCGCAAAGTTGATATCATTGGTTATGTAGAGGGGAGAGCGGTCAATGAGTTTTAGGTCATTTAGGAATGCAGCAGAGTTAAGGTTAGAGAAGATAGAAAAGGATACTACTTTAGAGGGATAGAAGGGAGGGGAAGTGGCCCACATGCTGTAAACTGGCAGTGATCACTTATGGAGTCAGGTAGGACTCCAGCAACAGGAAACTTTTTCGTATTTGTAAGAATCCAGTCTAAAAGGGTGTGGCTGGAACCTCTCTGAGAGTTCCTCATGGGAGCCAAGATGAGTTGGGCAGATGACTTCATTTTTCTTGGTCTCAGCTAGCACCAGTTCAATGAGTTCTTCAAGACCTAGTCTGGAGTTCCTGGGGGGGTATATAAACACTCAAGATGTGGAGTTTTGTGGCACCCCCGAGGAGTAGAAGGGAATGAAGGATCTCACAATTTGTTAGAGAGTGACAAGGCATGATAGACACATTAAGGTGAGGCGTGTAGTACAATGCCAAGCCACCCCCTCTTTTGGAGTTAGGGCAGTCAGCCCAACGCATGTTGTAACCTGGCAGGGAGCAGAGGGAATCGGAGATAGAGGGTTTCAGCCATGTTTTGGATAAGGCTAGGATGTCAGGGTTATTCATTCAAACCCGGGCCTCTAGGTCAGGGAGGTTCACAGTAAGACTCTGAATGTTACGATGGGCAAAGGTTAAGACAGTGAACTGGGGCAGGTGATTGAAGGAGTAGGAATAGCTTGGAGTAGAGTGGGTGGTGGGGCCAGGGTTTGTCTCAATGTCCCCAGTGAGGGTAAGGGATAGGGTAATTATCCATATTGATGCAGTTGCAAAGGCACGAGTAGAGCAACCAGGGGGGAGATAGAATTCGTGTGTATGGTATTTCTGAGGAGTTCTCCAAGATATTTATGACCGAGGTCTGACAGAAATATGGAGTTGGGGGTAACTCAGAAAGCAAGTTAGAGTAGGAGAAGTTATCAAGTGAGTATTCATTGTGATTTGAAGGGGACACAGGAGGAACAGCAAGAAAGTCCAGGAGGAGTAGTGTAAAGAATAATAAAGGTAGGAGGTACTTAGCCATATAGGTCATGGTTGACGCTAGAGAAAAAGTAGGGGGGTAGGTAGGGATGAAATAAGGGGGAGCGAGAGAGAGAGAGAGAGAAATGGCTGGGGGAGAGAAGAGCTAGCTGGAGCAAAGGGAAGAGAGGTAAAATGTCTGGGACAAAGGAGGTTATAAGTAAGGGACAGGTAAATTAGGACTGAAAATTAAATCAGCAAGAGTAAAAGAGGCAAGAATCAAAACAGGAGGGGTAGCTAGAGGATTATTAAGTAAAGACTCAAGAGTAACTTAGCAGGGTTGAGTTAACATAAGATAAGGCTAAGATAGAAAGTGGTCAATGACCTCCGGTGGTGAGAAGTTATAAGGCACAGATGACACAGTTGGGACATAGAAAAAAAACACAGTGAAAGCCCACCTACATCACATGATAATCTCAGCCTATATATTCAAGGATAGCTAAGTGTGGGATGGTAATGGGGTGGGTGGAGAGCAGCCACATATCGGCTGTGGGGCAAAGCAAGCTAGCATTCTAGTATGAGTAAAGTAGCACTAAATGAGCTAGCCTCCTATAGTGATCTGATTTAGTACAGACTAAGGATAAAAACTGAAGCTCAGCTTACTGACTAAAAATAAAACTACAGATCAGGTAAGGAATACAAAACTGCAGGTTGAGCATAGCATACATAGGAATTAATTAAGGCAGGGGGATTCAGAAGCAGAAACGCTGCAGGAGGGCTACTCCAACACCTTAATTAATATAAGCAGACGCTGCAGCAAAAAATCCTTAATTAATGTAAAAAGAAAGTGTCCGTTTTGGTACATAAAGTCACAGGGCTTACAAGATGAAATTTAGTTAAGAAAGCGCAGTAAAGTTTAATTGCAGGAGTCAGCTGGCTTGCCAATAGAAAGGTGCCAAATTCAACAAGTAGAACAAAGGAAGAAACGCGGTCTCTGAGGCGTCCAAAGCATACCTTAGTGTAGTCAGGTGGATAGGGAGAGCAGCTCCGCGGGCAGTCCAGCTGAGGCAACTGAAAGAGAAGAGGGAGGGCAGGTGAATAAATAGGTCAGGAGGCTTAGGAATAATAGAATTATGGGATGGGAGGGGCAAAGGGGGAGAACAAGGAGTAGGAGTTATATGGAAAAGACCCAGAGAAAGAAAGAGTGAACGGAGGGAACATATTCCAGTACAGCAGATCAGAATTTATAGAGCAGAAGAAGGAAAATTTCACAGCAGCATGATATGTATAGCAGCACTCATGAATTTCAGATGCAGTTAATTTTCTTAATTCATATGAGCAATTTGATCAATCTAGCAGACCCAGAAACTAATTAAACAGCACTAGGGAGCCAACACACTTGTAATTCCAGATGCAAACACCTTCTTAATGTTTAATTGCAATCAGATCAATCCTGCAGACCCAGATTTTAATAAAACAGCACTCAGGAGCTGGCCACCCAGAGTGTTCAGATTAGCTCAGGATAAGAACTACAATAGCAAGCTAGCGTTCTGGTATGAGTAAAGTAGCACTAAATGTGCTAGCCTCCCTAAGCGATCTGATTTAGTACAGACTAAGGATAAAAACTGCAGCTCAGCTCACTGACTAAAAATAAAACTGCAGATTGGGCAAGGAATACAAGGGCTCAGCAGGTAGCACACTCACCTCTGAGGCCGGGAGATCAGAGGACTGTGGGTTCAGTTCGCATAGAAACATAGAAACATAGAAGTTGACGGCAGATAAGGACCGCAAGGCCCATCCAGTCTGCCCATTTCTTTTTCTACCTTATAAATGTGCCATCGGCCTTTGCTCTGTCAGTGACCTATCTATTCATAGTCATTTGTATTGCTCCCTTATGCCTATCCCATGCCTGTTTGAAGCCCTGCACTGTATTCATAGCCACCACTTCTTGTGGTAAGCTATTCCATGCATCTACCACCCTTTCTGTGAAAAAGAATTTCCTCACATTCCCCTTAATCGGCCTCCCTCTAATCTCATGCTGTGTCCTCTTGTCCTGCAATTTTCTTATATTTAAACATGTTAGACTCTTTCACCTTGTTTATGCCCTTAAGGTGTTTAAATGTCTCGATCATATCACCTCTCTCCCTCCTTTGCTCAAGGGTATACATATTGAGCTCCGTTAATCTGTCCTCATATGTCTTCTGATGCAGTCCCTGCACCATTTGGTTGCCCTTCTCTGGACTGCCTCAATTTGGTTAATGTCCTTGTGAAGGTGTGGCCTCCAATACTGCCGCAGTACTCAGATGGGGCCTAACCAATGTCTTGTACAGAGGATTATTACCTCCTCTTACGACTTGTGATACCCCTACTACTACACCTAACACCCCCCTAGCCTTACCTACTGCTTTAGAGGTCTGCTTGGATGATTTTAGGTCATCAGTGATGATGATGCCCAAGTCTCTTTCTTCCTTTGTGACTGCTAGCAACTCCCCTCCCAGCCTATAAGTGGCTTCAGGGTTTCTCTTCCCTATGTGCATGATTTTGCACTTCTTTGCATTAAATCCCAGTTGCCACTCTTCTGACCATTTTGCTAGTTTATCCAGATCTCTTCTCATTCTGCCCACCCCATCTGGATCATCTACTCTGTTGCAGATCTTGGTGTCATCTGCAAACAGACAAGCCTTACCCTCTAGTCCATCTGCGAGGTCACTAATGAAGATGTTGAATAGGACTGGCCCCAGGACTGATCCCTGAGGTACCCCACTTGTGACTTGCATCTCTTCTGACTGTATACCATTTACCACCACTCTCTGTTTTCTGCCAGTCAACCAGTTTGCCACCCAGTTGACCAACTTCTGACCCACCCCGAGCCTACCTAGCTTATTTATCAATCTTCTATGTGGAACAGTGTCAAAAGCTTTGCTGAAGTCAAGGTAGGCGACATCAACTGCTCCCCCTTGGTCCACCACTCTGGTTACCCAGTCAAAGAAATCTATGAGATTAGTTTGACAGGACCTTCCTTTTGTAAACCCATGCTGTCTTGGATCCTTGCCCCTATGGATTCCAGGTGTTGCACTATCCTTTCCTTAAGGAGTGCCTCCATAATCTTGCCCACTACTGAGGTAAGACTGACTGGTCTGTAGTTCCCGCTTCCTCCCTGCTACCACTCTTGTGGAGCGGGATCACATGAGCCCTTCTCCAGTCTTCTGGGACCTCTCCTGTGCTCAGAGAATCACTAAACAATTCTGCTAATGGCTCTGCTAGTTCCTCCTTTAGCTCCTTAAGTACCCTGGGATGTATGCCATCAGGTCCCATTGCCTTATCCACCTGAGCTTAGCAAGCTCTTGTAGGACCCTTTCTTTTGTAAAGGGAGTAGTGCTACCTCCCTCCCCTGTGTCCATGATGCTGAGCTGTGGGCCCTGCCCTACCTTCTCTTCAGTAAATACTGAGCAAAGTATCTATTTAGGATAGATGCCTTTACAGGGTCCTCCTCCTCACATGCTCCCTTTTCTCCATTAAGCTAGCAATACCCCTCTGGACTTTCTCCTTTCACTAATGTATCTATAGAAAGTCTTGTCACCTTCTTTTACTGTTCGTGCTAGTGTTTCCTCAGTTTGGGACTTTGCCTGCCTTACTGCCTTACCTGCTTCCCTTAGGGCAGTTTGGTATGCCTCCCTATCTTCATCCCGCTGTGTTCCCTTATATTTTCTGAAGGCCAGCCTTTTGGCTCTGACCTTTTCTGCTACTGTATTTGAGAACCAAAGTGGTTTCCTTCTTCTTTTGCACTTCCTTTTCTGTCTAACACAATGGGATGTTGCTTCAAGTATTCGCACATCTGGCACTTGGGTTAGTATCCCAGTACTGACACTGTAGTGCAGCATGAGAGGGGTGCTGCACTTCTGAGGTGCCATCTTTTGGATGAGATTTTAAACCGAGGTCCCATCTGCCTATATTGGTGGTAGTTCAGGTGGATGTTAAAGATCCCATGGCACTTATCGAAAAGAGTAGGGGAAAGTTTTATTGAGACAAAAAATCATACAATAGTACACAAAGCATAATACAAAAAAAGGAAAAACAGGATAAGTATTATACAATCATTCAGGTAACTGCAAAATCAGAGTCTGTGATCCAAGGAAGAGCCTTCCAAAGTTCCAAAAGAGTCATATCTGAGTATAGAGTACGTACATGCTCATAAATTTCTTTTAAATCTTGTACAATCTTTTTTCAAGCTCCAAAGAGGAGCAGTTCTTTTGCTGCAAAGAAAACATGCAACGCACCATCCAAATATTCCATTTAATGCAGACAAAAACAAGGTTCAAAATGTCCTGGTGCCATTTTGACCACTGGGGAGAAAAAAACCCGTATACAAGATTCAAATAAGTAACCGACTGAAACAAGGGTGTATACCATGTCTGTGCCAAAAAGGACCACCAATTTTTGATAAAGGAACAGTCAAAAAATAAATGAGGGATAGTTTCAAGTTCTGTAATACATAATAAGCGAGAACACATTCTATCTTGGGACTGCTTATGTTTATGATTTGATTTTACATTAATCTTTTCATGGCATGAAAGCCAATGAAAATCCCACATTTTGGCTGGAACCCTCTTGGTAACTTGGTAACTTGGTAATTTGGACATAAAAAGGCCGAAGCCCATCTAGAATGTCCTCCACACATGTGGACCATTAATAAGTTTGTTATTTATTCAAAAGCCATCTATCTAATTTAATCTTGAAGGTATTAATGTTCTCACAATCAACAATTTCCTGCGGCAAGGAATTCCATAATCTCGGAGCTCTTATATTGAAAAATTGCTGTCTCTTATTTGTTCTTGTTTTTTCAATTATAATTTGTTTATTATGGAGTCGGGGAACAATTCTCCTAGATGCAAAAGAAAAGCCGCAAGATTCCATTAATATAGAAGATGAGATAATTTTGAATAATTGTAACATGTCACCTCTTAATCTTCTGTTTTCTAGTGAATATAATCCTGTTCTCTGAAGCCTGGTTGCATAATCGTGACGAGAGAGGTGGGGTATGATTTTAGTTGCCCTTCTTTGTACCCTCTCAACTTTTACAATATCCTTTATCAGATATGGGCTCCACAAGGGAGAGGCGAAATCAAATAGGGCCTGACATGAGACTTATATAGTGTCATGATACATTCTTCGGTCTTAGAAACGAAGGTATTTTTATCCTCGCAACAAAGCATTGGCTTTGTTTGTTACCATATTATAATGATTTGAAAAGGACAAGCGATCGTCGATCATGATACCCAGATCCTTTTCAACAACCGAGTCTCTATTTTGGTTCCATTGAGATAATATGGTTGTAGAGGATTATTTTACCAAATGCAGCACAGAACATTTGGATACATTAAAAGACATCCTATTGGTGGTCGCCCATGTTTCAATGATTTTAAGTCTTTCAATATAGTGTTCCTACTGTAATCATTATGCACAGGTCCCCCCAGTTTGGTGTCATCCGCAAATTTTGATAACTTATTCTGTGATCCGATCTTTAGATCACTTATAAAAATGCCAAACAGGGTGGGGCCCAACACAGATCCCTGGGGGACCCCACTCGTTATAGGTCTGTCCTCTGATAATACCCCATTAATTCTAACTGTTTGAGTTCATTCGTATAGCCAATTATTCACCCAAGTTACAATACACTTAGAGAATCCTAATGTAACCAGTTTATTAATTAATATTGAGTGTGAAACCTTGTCGAATGCCTTACTATAATCCAGCAGGACAACGTCCACTGGAATATTTTGGTCAAGCTTGTTACTTATAGAGTTATAAAAAGACAACAAGTTTGTAGTACATGAGTACCCCGGTTTGAATCCATGTTGCATATGATCATATATATTAAGTTCGAGCATTTCTTTATCTATTAGACATTTGATATACTTTTCTAATAGTTTACAAGGTATAGAGGTTAAACTGATAGGTCTATAATTCTCAGTTTTAGAATGCACTCCTGTTTTAAAAATTGGGGTAACAATAGCTGTTCTCCAAATAGTAGGCACAATTAGTTCAGTAAGTGACTTGTTAAATATGATTGCAAGTGGAGTGACGATATTGTCTATGGTTCCCATAAGAAATTTGGAAGTAATACCATCGGGGCCTGGGCTCGTAGTTGGTTTCAAAGTTCCCAAAAGTTTATAAGTGTCAGAAATAGTAATGGTATAATTCTAAAAAAATAGATTATGAAAGATCATTCTAGGTTCTTTGTTTTGTTCGAAGACAGAACAAAAGTATTTATTAAATTCAGACGCCGTCACCATATCTGAGAGAATAGTTGAATTATTGATAATTATTGGACCTACTTTACTAACAGCACCCTTTTTATTGTTTAAATATGAGTAGAGACTTTTATGTGAATCCTTGGTGTGGGCAATCCTGAGTTCTAGGTTCCTTTTAGCCAAGATAATAGATGTTTTTAAGTTTTTTAAAGCATCCTTGTACTTAGTATAAATGTCCTTCTTATCCTCCGGTTTGCTCTTTTTTAGCAAACTAAATAATTTCTGTTTATGATTACTAAGTTTTCTGATATTGTTACTATACCAAGCAGAGACCTTCCCTTTATTATTGTATCTCCTTCTCACAGGAACATGTTTTTCTTCTAAATTATGTATAATTTTTTCAAAGGTGTTCCAAGCATCATTTGCATTAAGGGGTGCCAATAATGAGTCCCAAGATAAAGCTGCCAGATGTTCGTTAATCTTAGTAAAATTAGCTTTGTCATATTGTTTGATCATGCAGCTGTTATTAAAGCGACTTGTATGAGTTAAGGCCATGGAAAATTGAATAGTCAGATGGTCACTGTTACCCAGGGATCCAACACCGTAAGCTTGATAAAACTGTATTCATGTTAGTAAAACTAAATCAAGAATATTGCTCCTCTAGTGGGATCTCTTACATGTTGTGTAAGGCCAAGATCAGTAATAGCAGAAATCAACTGTAAATCGTATGAGTTATGTCCAGAGAGTATCCCAATTTATTGATGGGAGATTAAAATCCCCAAATTATGACTAAGCCATTATCTGCTATTTGGGCCATTTCAGAAGTTAATTGGTGTAGATAAGCAAGGTCTGAAGAAGGTGGCGATAGCAGTTCCCAACCAAGATTTGGGGATGCCCTTTGGGCTGCAAGTATACCCAAACACTCTCAGTAATACTGTTGTTGAAACCTCAAATGAGGGAATATCATTTGTTACATAAGACTAACCCTCCTCCCTTTGATCGTCAGGTCTGTTTTTGAAATAGTGTTTAAATCCTGGAATATTTACTATCCATTGTTTATCCTGGTTACCCCATGTTTCTGTTATAGCAACCATGCCGATGTTAGATTCCTGAATTTTTATTTCCATTTCCACCATTTTAGGAATGCTAAGTGCTCTCACATTACAAGTCAAGATATTCAACTTATATGTATTATTTAGAGATGGTTTATGGATTCCAGTCTCCCCCTTCAATTTCAGTTTAAATTGTTGTTAATAAATGATAGAAATTGTCGACCTAGGAGAGAGCTACCTCTACGGCTGAGGTGCAATCCATCCCAGCAGAAGAGGGCAGGGTTATCATTGAACTCCTCCCAGTGGGTAATGCACGTGATATCCTGTCTTAGGCACCATTTCTGAAGCCATTCGTTCATAGATTTAATCTTCCTTTGAATATAAAAGGAGGCTCTAGGTACTGGGAGAATTTCCGAAATACCAATATTACATCCCTCTCATTTAATACGTTACAGAGACAACTAGATCCTGCTTAAGTTGTTGTAATGGGGTTTTGCTATATCATTTGTCCCAGCATGGATTATTACTAAAGGGTTAGTGCCTGCTGTATGTAGGGGCAATACTGGTCATGGCAGTTATGTCAGAGACCTTGGCACCCCTATAGCTTAAGCAAGATCTATTAATTTTATCAGGATTACAGATGTTTCGATCTATGAATTTAACCATAGAGTCACCTAGGACTACAACCTGGGTAGGGGTACTGTTTTTTTGAATAGGAAGATATGAACTATTGTCTTGAGCAATATTAGACGGACACTTGACCCTGCAACTATCTATATCAGTAAAGGAAGCCAGTGGTTCATAGGAATTATGTAGTAAAATCGGAGAGGTGGCAATCTTAGACTCCTCTGTTTGTAAGTTTGAATTTTTATTCAAAGCAGTAGTTGACCAAGTGGTAGTGTCAGACACTATCCGCGTTTGTGAGGGGGGGTCCAAACAATGTGGAGTAGAAGCGATGTGTTCGTAGGATAAAGTGGTCTTTGTTCTCAGGTTACCCTTGGGTTTCAATGGGGTGTTAGTGATTTTACTGTGGGACTTATTGATCACTTGGGTACCCTGGGGGCAATTTACATGAAGAAGGGGGGAATTATTGGTTTCCAGTAGGGAGGACATATGATCAATGTATTCTTCTAGTGCTTCTATTTCTGGATCAATAGTATGCTGGATAATATCAGAAGTAGCCTCCCCAGGATTACGGAGTTGAAATATTTCATCCTGTAGGGTTTTAATCAGAATACATCTATCACATACATAATTCGCAACTTGTTTTCCTACTGCGTACATTTGACAACACGTACAGTATTTATTTGCTTTCTTCATTGTGATGTTAACTAAAGTTCCAACTATTAGTACAATACCTTGGATTTCCCTTTATGTATAAGACCATAGATTGTTGTTAAGACCGCTGTCCCGATGGTCATGATGGACCACGATAGACCGCGCTAAGCGCTGGCGTGGCCTCATCTCTCGTAGCGCAGCCCAGCGCCGCTCGCCCGCTCGCTAGAGCGAGTGTTTTAATGCTAGTCGGACCGGAAGTGCGTCGTCACGCCACTTCCGGTTTCGCGATAGCACAAACGAGCTGAATTAAAAGTGTTTTGGGCTTTAAAATAGCCCTTGCAGTGTATTTTAGGTTACAAACGGTCCCTTAATAGGGCACAGTCAGTTAACGGTGGAGAATAGCTGGTAAACTAGGAGGCACCAGGAGCACAGTCCTCCAATGTCCCACACTGCCCCTGTGGTCCTAAATCAGGAAGTTAGTAAAAAAACACAACCACAATAACACAAGATGGTATATGTAATAATAAAAATAGACAATCAAATACAGTTCACAATTGCAGCATACACTCTCAAAATAAGAGTGCTATCTGCTGCCCTTCGCTAAGAGCGAGTGTTTTAATGCTAGTCGGACCAGGAAGTGCGTTCACGCCACTTCGGTTCGCATAACACAAACGAAGCTGAATTAAAAGTGTTTTGGGCTTTAAAATAGCCCTTGCAGTGTATTTTAGGTTACAAACGGTCCTTAATAGGGCACAGTCAGTTAAAGGTGGAGAATAGCTGGTAAACTAGGAGGCACCAGGGCACAAGTCCTCCAATGTCCCACACTGCCCTGTGGTCCTAAATCAGGAAGTTAGTAAAAAACACAACCACAATAACACAAGATGGTATATGTAATAATAAAAATAGAGCAATCAAATACAGTTCACAATTGCAGCATACACTCTCAAAATAAGAGTGCTATCTTACATCTCCACAATAACAAAAGGGAAGGGAGGTGTTGACCAGGACACTTATCAAAGGGTACTGATACAGCACAAACCGTCAGGAGTAAATTCTTATATAAAACTTTATGTGAATGGTTTAATAACATCTGAACAGACACCTTCCATTGTTTGAGATGTAAAAACATATGTTTTACGTAAGTTGGTATACCAACAGTTTGTCTTTACACAGTTAAGGAATAAGTTTCCCATTGATGAAACCAAATCCTACAAGAGTCATAAAACCAAGGTTCCCACCCCCTTTGGGCATGAATCAACAAAGGCCTAAGGTTTGCAGTGAAAAAAATACAAGAAAAAAATAACAAAGGGTTAACTATACAAACACCACCCTCAGGGATAGGTAAATAAGCGATATTCCGCTTTATTGGGTTTAACCTACTACCCCCAAAGAGCCTGAAAAAACAGGCTAAAGACAGCAGTTTATAGCTGTCATGGAATAGGGAATACATAACTCAGAAAAAGGAAAGTATTGATCAAATAGTTTTTAATTAAAAAAACATGTTTCTTTTTCCCCATCTGCCCCCGGTTCCAGAGGCCACCTGAAGTTTACCTTGTTGCAGTTTAACATTCCAGTTAAAAAAAAATCTGAGCCCTGTGTCCCCAAAAAAATTCCCAAAATGCGAATAGGGCCCTCAAATAAACGTAACGGGCTAATACAGTCCGAGAGGGAGGTTACTGAACCGACCCGAATAACCAGACTTTTAGTGTAATTTAAAACAGCACCAGAGAAGTTTCCAAAAATAGAGCACTTATGGAGAGAATGAACCACTGAGGCTGCATCAGCTACAAGAAAACAAACATCATCTGCATATGCGATCGCCTTATAAGGCAAGCATAAGGCACAACTAGAAATAGCACGAATCAGAATTAGTATTCAACCAATGGAGCAAAGCATCAAGAAAGAATACATATAACAATGGGTTTAAAGGACAGCCCTGACGACCCCCTTTTTTATGGGGATCATGGGTCCTATCCAACCATTCACTACAGGCACAACAGCAGCCATTCTATAGAAAGCACGAATCCAGCATACCATAACATCAGGTACATGCAGAAAATGTAGTGCTTCCCATAAATAATCATGCCTAACCGAGTCAAAAGCAGCCTTCTGATCTACGGAGACAAGTCCCGAAACCAGACCTGCATAGCCATGAGAAAATAATTCTAGTAAGAGGATCAAATGATCAGAAATTCTCCTTTGAGGAACAGAACAAGATTTGGCGGGATGCAAAACCACCTCCACTAACCTCACCAAATGCTTCATAATAATTTTCGTTAACAGCTTAAAATCGGTGTTCAACATACATAAAGGTCGCCAATTCTCTAGAGAATGGATATCACCTTTCTGTTTATAAATGTAAATCAAAGTACCCTTAGTAAATTCCAAAGGGAGAGATTCACATGTTAACAGAGAATTGAACACAGATGTAAGTTCTGGGGTCAAATGGTCACCCAGCACCTTATATAAGCCAGCAGGAGACCATCCGGACCAGGAGTTCTCTGTACAGGTAATGAAGAAATAGCCAATGTCAAATCCTGTTCCGTAATAGGAGAACAAGCCTGGTCCTGACATAGCTGTGAGGGAGCTGGGATATCAAGGCCACTATACAAAGTCACACTGTTACCAGCCACAGGAGGGAGGGGAGAAAAAAGGGCTGTAGTATACTTTGTTACAATATGACAAATCTCAGTTTGTGAGAACATAAGGTCCTTCTGAATTTAGAACCGTCATATTTTTTGGGCGGTCTGGCGGAATTAGTTTCAAAAGGACAAATAACATCACGTGTTCCAACAGTACAGAATTTATGTTGGTAATAAAGTTGTTGTGATTGCCGTAATTGGAAAGTCAACGTATCATTCTGTAGAACTTTTATTTGTTGAGTAAGGTCTTGTCCCGTCATGTACGCTATGGTTAATAATGACGGAAAATGTACCCTCTTCTGCAAATAGTCTAGGTATTCCCTCCTACATTTTAAATGACTGTAAGTTTTTAAAAAAGTGACCAGATCATGTTTCGTGTCTAACCACCAATGAACAGGATCTTCATAACAAATAAAAACAGATTTACGGCTATGAAGGACAGAAGGGACTGTATAAACATCGAATCTGCAACAAAGATTGTTGAATTTCCAAATACCTGGACCTTTACGGGAAGAGACAACAGAACCAAAACCAACAGAAAGCAGCTTATGATCAGAAAACTCAACCGCTTGAACTTTGGCAGAAATAATTGGTACTGTGGAGAGGAAAACACATAATCAAAGCGTGTGCTAGTTTACCCTTTTGGAAGGTAGGGTTGTGTTGTGTAGTAAAGGAGAGATAGGAGTCTGTTAAGTGGGCAACTCGAACCAATTTACCCAATTTGTGGGAATCACAAAACAGTTTCTTTGTAGCAGCAAAGAAGCTCTTATCTTGAAGACTCAAGCCACAATTAAAGTCACCAGCAAACAATACCTGAAAGGAAGTGTGCAAATAAGGATGAAGCAAAGTAAATAAAGCTATGCGTTCAGTTTTGATTTGAGGGGCATAAATGTTTATCGCCCGGTAGGGACAGGACCCAATGACAAAATCTATAATGAGTGCCCTACTAGGGGCTACATCAAACAATTTAAGCAAACGGAAGTCTGGGATATTAATTAAAATTCCCAGTCCCGAATAAGAGTCCTGACCAATCGACCAAAAAGAAGGACCCAGTAACCAGTCCTGTTGTGCTTGTCGGATCTCGTGTGCAGTATGAAGTCTAGTATCCTGTAATAAAATTAAACCCAAAGGCAAAAGCCGTAGAAAGGAAAAAATCAATCTCCTTTTAGCCATACGCTTCATACTATTTACATTAATAGTATGGCAAACAAAGTGAAACATAGCACCAAAAAAATGGAAAACAGACAAAAAATACATTTTACAATTTAATTTTCCCAACCACCTTCTTCCCTTTAAGTTTTACTCTGGCCTTTCGCTTCTGAGAAAGGCCAGTACCAAGTTGCAACTCAGAGTCAGTGGTACCATCAGGGAGAGAAGAAGCTATGGAGGAAGAGTCTGACTTACCTCCAGCGTCATCAGAAAGGGGTTGGAGAAGTTCAAAAGAATTAGATAAGGGCATTGGGGGGGTCCAGACCGCTCACAGGAGATGGTGCAACCCGAGGGTTATTTCTCAGTGACCTTCTACGTATGACACTTGTAAGCACTCGGGGGGGGGGGGATATAGTACTTGGACCTGGGACTGGGTCCTGAACAGGAAAATTAGACTGGGCAGGATCAGGGACAGGAGAAATCTCAAGCAAGGGGTCATCCATGAAGGAAACTATCTGACGTATGACCGCAGAGGATACAACAGGCATTGAAGCCTGAAGTAAGGGCTGGGCTTCCTTAGGGGGAGGTACAGCCAAGGTGGTCCGGAGACGGGCCTTCTGCGCCTATGTAATAATAAAGCGCTGGTCCACTCCACCATCATGAAATTCCTGGTTATGTGCAGCCCATTTACAATTCTGAAAGGTGTGCCCCTGTTTGTCATATAGGTTACATCTACATTCATTCAAACAGTGTGCCCCTATGTGGCCCAATTCCCTATAGCATGCCTTCGGCTGACCTGGGTAGAACAAGACCCTCCCCCATCTCGGCCTATGAAAAAATTAGGCAAATGTACAACCCCAAAATCATTAGATCGTAACAAGACTTTGAACTTCCAGCCCCCAGTCCAAATGTTCTCGGTATCCAAAATGGCTTCAGGTTGTCCCTGGATATCATAACGCTGTTTCAGCCAATACACAACATCCTCCACCTCAGCTCCTTCATTATGAAACAGAATAGTAATCATCTTAAAAGTAGGTTTGGAAAGAGGAATAGCCTGAAATGGGGTCCATAATGCAATAGTCCGCATAGAATTATACTTTGACCAAAACGCTCCAATCCCCTAGATGTTTGGAAACTAATGTCAAATGTGGTTTCACCAGTTATATGAATTAGCGCATATATTTCATGGGAAAAGAATTGTAAGGAATCCTTTGGAAGTGTACGTGCCACATAGACCTGATCAGGTGGCTCAGGTAACCCCCCCAGGTATGCCAAGCGAACAGCATTGTGTCTCTTAGCAGCCTGGATTGGAAATTTAAAAAATGAAGAATATGAACGGCTTGGTCCCAATTTTTTTTTGTGGGGGGGGCTGCGGTGGTAGGGGAGCCAGAGCCTCTATAGAAATAGTAGAAAAAGGAGCCTGGGGTGGAGAACCTTTCGGCTAATCCAACACAGGGTTCTGTGTAAGCTCCAGTTCATGAGGGAGACACAAGGGGTCAGTAGTGACTTTTGAAGCACATAAAGTGCTCTGTAGCTCCGGAAAATCTTCAGGGTGGGGGGACCGTATTGGAGACGGACCTGACTTCCAACTTCCTGGGACAGTACCCTGAACCCAGCCAACACCTCTCAGTGCCGATTCAACAGTCCAGGTGGGCACTTTATTAATATTGACTGTAGATGATTCTTGTACTTGTAGGGAGCTCTGCAATTTAATGGAAGCAGGTAGTGAAAAGGAAACTGAATCCGTTTGAACTGCAGGCAGCAGGGGAGCATTTACTGTAGAGAAGTCTTGTCCATGTGGGGAACTCTGCAATGTAATTGAAGCAGGTTCTGAGAAGGAAACCAAATCCGTTTGTACTGCAGGCAGCAGGGGAGCAGACAGTAGGGCTTCAGCTACCGACGCACAGGTTGGGTCAGAGCCTGTCACAGCAACAGGCAGGAAAGGAGACAAGTCAGGTAAATCTTCAAGAGCTTCCACCAGAGTAGAAGATGCATATGTGCTGTCGGTTCTCAGGCGTTGCATATCTCTATGCATTTTCAGTTTTGCACTAGCAAAATGGTGCTCTGCCATTGCAAAACGCTCCCGGATCTCTTGTGCTGTCAGTGATTTTCAGAATCAGATGAAGTAAAATCCTCCGGTAAGTCGACTGTAGGCACGTAAGTCAGCAAGTCAGTTTCATAAGAAGCAAACAGAGGGCTAGGTATAGCAGCCTTAGTATGAACAGCAGAACTTAAAGCTGTAGTAGGAACATCAACAGGCAAAACATCAGTTGTTGGCATCGTGGTCTCCATTCTGTCAGAGGTAGGAGCAGAGACCAAATCTCCCACCTCCATAGCTCCCTCCTCAGAAGGCAAGGGTGCATCCACCATCTTGGACAGAGGTTCCCCCTCTGACGAGTAGGGGAATTTCCCCGGTGTCCTGGCCAAATGTCCATCATTCACTAAAAATACCACCAACAGCTTAATCTGGTTCAAGGTCAGTTGGCATTCATCTGTATCCCCCTCCCCCAGGTCGTGCCTGAAAATAGGCAGGATTTGTCTAGTGCAGGGTTTCTCAAATGGTGAGGCCAGCCTCCCTGGGGAGGCCCCAGCCTTTTCCAGGGGAGGTTCAAGCAAGTCTGAAAAAAATACTGTATTTAAATCTTGAGTTTTAGATATTTTATGTGAAGGGATACAGCATACTGGAAAATGATAATAGCAGGTAAATTAGTGCATTTATTTACAAATTGGTGATTAGAAAAGGCACACTGAGCCAATGCTCATTTCAGGTGCACCCAGGAAAATGTAGGGAGTGAATACAATTCAAAAGGTAACTGCAAAACAGTCAAGCAGTACAAAATGAGCAATACTACAAATAGGAACAATGAACAAATAATGAGTGGGAACAACTGATGAATTAGACTGGTAGCAGAACAGCTGAAATACAAGGGTTAAGCAGAGAAGTACTAAGAATAAGAGCAGGAGGGAGCAAGAGGATCCCTGAGAAGTTGCTTAAGAGCAGAGACAGAGGAGGTGAGGCACAGGTGGGTAGGAAGGTTATTCCTGATAGAGAAGAAGCCAAGAAAGCAGTCTGACCCATGAAGGTACTGCAGCAAGCAATATAGCTTGAAAGTCAAAATAGCAGTGCAAGCAGGTTGTCCTGGGGAAGGGGTTACACATGATGGTGGTGGTGGTGGTTGGGAGTTTACAATAAGCTGAATATAATGAGAGCCAACTATTCAATGTAGTTTCACTTTATTCCTGGTGTACTGTGCAAAGTATGCTATCTTTCTATGGGGAGGCCTATTATTATTTTAATATCTGTGGGAGGCTCAAGATCTTTTCCATGGTTTTGGGGGGGCTCACTATGACAAACTCTGAGAACTAATGGTCTAGTGCACTTACCTGGTCAACAAAAACTAACTAAATAAATAAATAAATAAAAATAAATAAAACTGCAGGTCGAGCACAGCACACATAGGAATTAATTAAGGCAGGGGGATCCAGAAGCAGAGATACTGCAGGAGGGCTACTCCAACACCTTAATTAATATAAGCAGATGCTGCAGCAAAAAATCCTTAATTAATGTAAAAAGAGAGTGTCCGTTTTGGTACATAAAGGCACACGTCTTACAAGATGAAATTTAGTTAAGAAAGCCCAGGAAGGTTTTGTAGCAGGAGTCAGTTGGGTTGCCAGTAGAAAAGGTGCCAAATTCAAACAGTAGAACAAAGGAAGACACGTGGCCTCTGAGGCATCCAAAGCATACCTTCGTGTAGTTGGGTTGATAGGGGGAGCAGCTCCACAGGTGGTCCAGCCGAGGCAACTGGAAGAGAAGAGGGAGGGCAGGTGAATAAATAGATCAGGAGGCTTAGGAATAATAGAAAAAAAAACAGGGACAGACACAGGAATAATGGAATTGGAGGAGCAGAGGGGGAGAACAAGGAGTAGGAGTTAGAGGGGAAAGACCTAGAGAAAGAAACAGTAAACAGAGGGAACAGATTCCAGTACAGCAGATCAGCATTCAGGGAGCAGAAGAAGGAAAGTTTCACAGCAGAACGATGTGTATAGCAGCACACATGAATTCCAGATACAGTTACTTTTCTTAATTTATATGAGTGATTTGATCAATGTAGCAGACCCAGAAACTAATAAAAACAGCACTAGGGAGCTAACACACTTGTAATTCCATATGCAAATACTTTCTTAATATTTAACTGCAATCAGATCATTCCTGCAGACCCAGATTTTAATAAAACAGCACTCAGGAGGTAGCCACCCAAAGCATTCAGATTAGCTCAGGATTAGAAATACAACAGCAAGCTAGTGTTCTGGTATGTGTAAAGTAGCACTAAATGAGCTAGTGTCCCAGAGTGATCTGATTTAGTACAGACTAAGGATAAAGGATAGTAGCAGGAGTCAGCTGAGTTGCCAGTAGAAAGGTGCAAAATTCAAAAAGTAGAACAAAGGAAGAAGCATGGTCTCTGAGGCTTGCAATCCAAAGGATGACACACAAAGGAGAGGTGTTGCTAGTCTGTGATTTCAATCTACCAGATAGAGACTGGCGCCTCCCTGCAGCAGCAATGGCTAGGAGCAGGAGCATCTTGGACTCCTACATGGGTTATTCCTTAAACAAATGGGCAAAGAGCCCACATGCAAATAAATGGGGACAGCATGACAGGAGTTACAGTGGGGGAGCATCTGGGGAACAGTGATCACCGAACTATGTGATTTGATATAACTGAGGGGTGGAACCAAGCCACAGAAGGACAAGAATTTGAGACTTTAAGAAGGCAGACTTCAGAAAGATGTGAGAATGCCTAAATGAAACTCTGACTGGAGTAGGGGATAAGAAAAGTATAGAGGAACAGTGGGAGGCAATCAAAGCAGAGATTGCAATGGTGACTCAACTCTGTGTCAAACAAGGGGAAGAGAAAGAAGAGACCACTATGGGTTTCTAGGGAGGTAGCAGGAAAAAAAAAACAGCATTTAGGCAATACAAAAAGTCTCAGGAGGAAGGGGACAGGGAGTAGTATCAGAAAAAAAACAAAGTGAAGCAGGGAAGCCAAGATGCAAACAGAAGAACATATAGTAAATTCAGTGGTAGAGGGTGACAAAACCTTTTACAGGTACTGTGTATCAGTGAGAAAAGGAGGGCAAGGGGGGATTGTGTGACTGAAAGGGGAATGGGAACAGTATAGAGGATGACCAACAGAAAGCAAATATATTGAACAAATATTTCTGCTCAGTGTTTACGGTGTAGGGACCAGGAAATGAGCGATCAACATGTGATAGGGGCATGGGAGGCATAGAGATGGACACTGGCCCTTTTTCGAAGGAAGAGGTCCTCAGGAAAAAGACGAAACTGAGAACTAATAAGGCAATGGGACCAGATGGGATACACCCCAGGATTCTAAAAGAGCTAAGGGAAGTGTTGGTAGAACCACTGATTGCCCTGTTCAACCTATCTTTAGAGAAGTGGAGGTTCCCAGGGACTGGATTAGAGATGATGTGGTCCCTCTGCACAAAAGTGGGGACAAGGAGGAGGCGGAAAACTACAGGCTGGTCAGCCTGACCTCAGTAGTGGAGAAAATCATGGAAACACTATTTACTTATTTATTTATTTAAGAGTTTTACCAGGACATATATAAGCTGATAACAGCTCGCTTCCAGATGAGTCCGGGGGGGAGTTAACAACAATAAGATAAATACAAATAAGTAATACAAGCAGAATCAAGAATGCAAGGCAAAAAGTAAATTAAGGCAAAACTAGAGAATTAAAACACTCTCAATATGTACAGAAAAAAAATGGAACAGCAAGAGAGGACAAGACTAGAGGATAGAGTAAGGAGGAGGGGTCAGAAGCATTTGCAAGTATAGGATGACAAAAGTCAGAAAGAAGAGACTTTAGAGAGGAGACAGAAGAGGCAGAATGAGTAGAAAGGGGAAGGGAGTACCAAAGTTTAGGAAAGTGGTAAGAAAAAGCAGATTGACCAACAATAGATTTTATAGGAGGGATAGTAAGAGAATAGAAAGTATTTCTGCGAAGAGGGTAAGAGGAAGAAGGATGAGGGGAAAGAAGAATTTTGAGATAAGAGGGAAGGGTGCCAAGCCAGAATTTGGAAGAAAAGGAGACACAATGGGTAAAATGTCAGGCACCAAGAGAAGAGAAAGAAAAGCTGAGTATGAGAGAGCAATGGTGAGTACAATAGGGACAATCTGAAGCGAAGTGGCCAGAGCCAATAGGGCTGCAGTTGAGGAATTTGGGTAAAAATATAGAAAATTACCAAAGTAGTGAGCTTGCATTTGAAAAATGTGACATAGGCTCATAAATTTGTTTTTTGCACTGGCTGCTGTAACTTCCAAGGGCAGGGTTGCTGCAGAAAAGTGGTAAGTATTTTCTTTGGCAGGAGGAGGTACTTAAACAGCGATCAGCTACTGATCACATTTAACCTGAGAAAGAGAGTGAGATTCATTTTACCATTCATTCATTGTTCTGCTCTGTTTATCAGGACTTATGTTCTGTGATATGTTTCATTTGAGAAAACAATCCTAATTCTAAGGTTCAGTATAGTAAACCTAACCTTTTATAAACACTTTTTCATTTCACTGTAAACTTTGTTTACACAGTGCAATCTCTTTCTATGAAGTATAAATTGGATAGTAATATAACAGCACTATATGAATTGATGCAAAACATTCACTTTCAGAAAGACCATTAAGTTTCCCATCACCCTTATATCCTTAAGGACAATAGTTAAACTTTTTATACTTACAGTACAAAGCCAGCTAGCATCTCTATGACCCACAACCTATGATACATCAAAACACTTTTGTTACCAACTGCAGGCTGCACAATATGATGCACCTCATTAATTTGTCTCACACATTCATTTTATTTTAAACATACAATAGCTACTTTCATTAATTTAGCTCAGTGCATTATCTAGATATTTACTAGAGTCATTTTTATTTGAATACTCCGTTACCATTTGTCATGTGTCATATAATATTATTTTCCATTTCTTACTGAGAATGCCCAACTTGTGTGTAAGGGAAGAGGGGGAGGAGGGTAGGACTGAGGCATTATGAATGCAGTTCCAGGATTCAAAAAGTAGGACATTTAGGATGTGAGTGGTGTACAGGCCACCAGCCCAGGCTGAGGACTTAGACAGGGAATTAGCGGAGCAGATCAAGAGGGTTTGTGGGAAGGTGAACACAGTGATCATGGGGGACTTCAGTCTACCAGGAGTGGACTGGAGCACCCCAGCCACCTCGAGTGCAAGGGAACAGGTCCTACTGGATGCATTCCAGGACAGGTTCCTGGCATAGATGATTAATGAGCTGACTCGGTTGGGAAAAACTCTAGACCTAGTACTGTCTAACAGTAAGGCTGTAAGCGAGCTGGGGGTGGAAGACCCGCTGGCTGAGAGTGACCATAACTCGGTGTGGTTCACGCTCAACATGAGCAAGGATGCTGTAGGTACAGGAACCAGGGTGCTTGACTTCAGAAAGGCTGATTTTGTTAAGATGGGGAACTTTTGGAGAGGCACCTAGCAGGAATTCATCCATACTTGGATGCATGCCAAAAATGGGAAATCATCAAGCTGGGGCTGGTGGAGGCTACTGGGTCATGTACCAAGACACACAGCAAAAAGGGTAGGGCCAGTAAACCAAGCTGGTTGAATTGGGAGGTCTTGGAAGGGGTGAGGGAAAAAAAAGCAGCATTTAGGAGGTTTAGAAAATCCAGGAAGGGGGAGGACAGGGAAGTGTATGTGAAGAAGTCCAAAGAGGTAACCAGACTAGTCAGGGCAGCCAAGGCTTCCCGAAAGCTGAATCTGGCAAAGGGCATCAAGGACAGGGAAAATTACTTCTTCAGGTACATAAGGGAGAGAAGAAGCTGCAAGAACCAGATAGTCAGGATTAGGAAGGATGGGGGTGGTGGAGGAAGGGGTGGAGCAGGCAGAAGCACTGAATGAGTACTTCTGTTCTGTATTCATGAAAGAGAAGGGCGGGCAGCTACCTCAGGGGATGGAGAAGGTGGGCAAGGGGGGGAAGGGTGATAAATGAGATAATTACAAAGAGCAGAGTGCTGGAAGGTCTGAAAGCTCTGAGGGCGGATAAGGCACCAGGACTGGAGGCATTCACCCTAGGGTGCTGAAAGAACTGGCGGAGGTCCTGTCAGGGCTGCTGGCAGACCTGTTCAATATCTCCCTGGACACAGGATGTGTACCACAGGATTGGAGGACAGCTCACGTGGTGCTCCTCCACAAAAGTGGCCCAAAGGATGAACAAGGCAATTACTAACCAGTAAACCTCACATCCATTGTAGGGAAACTAATGGAGACAATCCTGAAAGAGAGGCTGGTGATCTTTTTGGAAGACAACGGACTCCAGGACAGTCAGCAACATGGGTTCATCTCAGGGACATCCTGCCAGACCAACCTAGTTGAGTATTATGACTGGGTGATAAGAGGGAACTGGACAAGGACTATGCAGTGGATGTCCTGTATTTGTATTTCAGCAAGGCCTTTGATTCGGTGCCTCATGGACGGTTGGGGGGAAAGTTGGAGTATGTCGGACGGGGACAAAGATGGTGAACTGGATTGTGAACTGGCTGAAGGGGAGGCAACAAAGGCTAGTGGTGGTGGTGGGGGAACTCTCATCCCCAAGTGCTGTGACAAGCGGGGTTCCATGGGGCTCAGTACTGGTCCCAGTGCTGTTTGTAATTTTCATATCAGATATCTCACATGGCATCAGGAGTAAGATCAGTCTGTTCGCTGATGATACCATGATGGGGTGGTGGTGGATGACATAGTATGATGGCAAGGGCTACAGGATGACCTAACTAAACTGGAGGAGTTGTCAGAAATGTGGCAGTTGGAGTTCAGTGCTAAGAAGTGCAAGGTACTGCACTCTGGAGCAAGAAACCCTGGGAGGAGCTACCAGTTGGTAGGGGTTCAATTAGGTACCACCGAGGAAGAAAAGGATCTGTGGTGGTTATAACGGGGAATGTGAACAACTCAGCTCAGTGCAGGAAGGCTGCATCTAAAACCAACAGGATGCTGGGGTGTATTGTGAGAGGAATCTCCTCCAGAAGGAGGGAGGTGATCCTGCCTCTGTACAGGTCACTACTCAGGCCACACCTGGAATACTGTGCGCAGTTCTGGTGCCCATTTCTGAAGAAGGATGTCAGATTACTGGATGGGGTACAGCACAGGGCAACAAAGATGATCCAGGGTTTTGAGGACAGACCCTATGAGGACAGGCTGAGGGAGCTGAATATGTACTCACTGGAGGAGAGAAGGGATTGGGGGGATATGATTGAGACCTTTAAATACATGGCATGGATAAACAAGACAGGTACAAAAGGGCTATTTAAGCTGAGGAGGGGGAGGGACATAAGAGGGCATGGTCTCAGATTTAAGGGGGGGAAGATACAGAAGAGAGATGAGGAGATATTTTTTCACAGAGAGGGTGGTGGCTAAGTGGAATGCTCTGCCTGAGGAGGTGGTATACTGTAGGATGGTGGGCAGTTTTAAAAGGTGATGGGACAGGGTGGGGGAGTGGGGCAGCTGCAATGTAGGCGGCTAGCTGCACATTCGAGCAGACTTGATAGACCATAAGGCCTGTTTCCGCTGGCAATTTTCATATGTTCATACAGTTTTAAGCCTTTTTATAAGTATTAACTCCATCTTGGGCAAAGTCCTGTATTTATGTAGCTTCCTGGTATTGCTGGTATCTGATATTAGCATAGAGTTTTGCAATTTTCAAAAGAAAATCAGGTTTAAATTTGTACTTAACTCCCTAGGGTTTTCTGATAGTTTGTGGGCACTGGCTGCTGTGCCAGCTCCCCATATAAAGGGAGTGGTCTCTATGACAACAGAAAAACTGTTTCAAACTTTTGCAGATACACATTAAAAGTTTCTGAACACTTAGCAACTTTTTGTTTGACTCACTCTCTCGCTCTCTTTGCTCAGAAGGTGATCTCTATAGCAACAGAAGTAAGCATCACCCTGCTGTATGCAGAGGCGCTTTTCTGGCTATCTTTCATATTTTGTTAGAACTTTTACTGCTTGTTATTTTTCTATTATCTCCTGCTTCATTTAAAATCCAGGAATGCCCGGGGATTTTGTAGCCTAGCTAAGCAGCAACATTTGAGCAGATATCCCTTACACACACATTAAAATGAGATAAGTAGCAGGCTAATTAGAACTGAGCAACATAAACATAGATTCAACAAGTCAACATTCCAACACGAATGAATAAAAGCCCAGTGCAAGTCCACAACAGAAGCAGGGCTGGATCAGAACCATCTTCATGCATTGTTGAAAAGGTCTGGAAATAAAATGAATAGACCTAGATTAAAGAGTGACTGGGACAAACGAGAATAAATGTCTAGGCCATCATGGAAAAAAATAGAATAGAAAATAAAAATAATAAAAGAGAATAAAAAAAACTGAAAAAGAAGTGAAAAGGAGGATGAACACACAACAACATATTAGCAAGGGTGATAGCTAACATCGAAAAGGGACATGTCATGGCAGAAAGTACAGTACAGTAAAGCCATAGATAATTACAGTGAGTTTCAGTCAAAATGTATTAAAATTAGAAGGTATGAAGACCCCATCCAAAACAGAAAAGGGAAGACAAAGCGATTACAGCTGCAACTGACATTCCCTCTACCCCTTGATCAAAATGCCAGAACAAAGGTAAATGGAAATAAGGGAATAGCAGGGCACTTCCACCAATTGCTCAAACTGGAGAAAGAAACTAAGTGAAGCTACAAACTGAACGGGCTTATCAGTGATAGCAGCAAAAACAACTAAAAGGGGTATTTTTGGCCAGAGACCAGTTATCGAAACAAATATCCCCGGAAATACCAAGCATCAATATAGTGTCTGCAAACAATGATCAGTGTCCATAAAAAAAGGAAAACCTATGGTAATAGATTTAAATGTAAATTAATATGAATAAAGAAGGAAGAAAATCAGTAACCCAACCGAGTATGCGGTGATATGTTATGAATCCACAGAGCACCCGGTAAACACGCAGCCAATTCAAACAACTGTACTTGATCCTACAGCTCTTATACACACAATAAAACTGTCTTAATAGCACACTGTCTAGAACCAAGCAACGTGCACATAACTTCCAACAGTTCAACTGTCCAACACAGATGAATGGAAACACACGGTTTAAGTTTGTAATAGAAGCTGGGTTGATTCCAATCCATCTTCAAGCATTTTCAAAGTGGTCTAGGAATAAAGTGGAGAGTTCCAAAGCAGCCTGATCATGGGTGGTAATGGTCCTGGCGATCCCTTTATGCCAAGTCTGCAGTCTGGCAGGATAAGAGAAGTAAAATCAGATATGGGCAGCCCCTAGTTTAAAAATACTGGGTCAAAACTCTGCCCACTTCTCTTAAACAGCCATAGGAAGATCCTGGAAAAATTTGATGCGCAGTCATTCCCAAGGAACCTCCAGAACAAAATAATAAGGTCAATGGAAAGAAGGGAATAGGACTCTTACACCAATTGCTCGAATGGGAGAAAGAAACTAAGCGAAGCTACAAATCGAACAGTTTATCAGTGATAGCAGCAAAAACAACAAAAAGGGGTATTTCTGGCCAGAGCCCAATTATCGAAACAAATATCCCCAGAAATACTAGCTTCACTTGTTAGGGGGTTCTTTTTCCCTTTATATACTTTTTGTGTTGTCACTTACGGATAAAGCAGACTGCTAACAGTCAGAGGGGACATGCAGCTTTAAAACTTAAAATAGAAAAAGAGAAAAGGAGGGTGAATACACAGGGATATATTATCAAGGGTGATAGCTAACATCGAAGGATTGAAGGGGGACATGTTATGCCAGAAAGGATAGTAAAGCCATAAATAATTAAAGTGGGTTTCAGTCAAAATGTATTAAAATTAGAAGCTATGAAGTCCCCCAATGGAAAAAGGGCACCCAAAGTGGTTACAGCTGCAAATGACATTCCCTCTACTCCTTGATCAAAATGCCAGAACAAAATAATAGGGTAAATGGAAAGAAGGGAATAGGGCACTTATACCAGTTGCTCAAACTGGAGAAAGAAACTAAGGGAAGAGCTACAAACTGAATGGTCTTATCAGTGATAGCAGCAAAAATAACAAAAAGGGTTATTTCTGGCCAGAGCTCAATTATCGAAACAACTATCCCCAGAAACATTAGCTTCACTTGTTTTTTGGTTTTTTTTGTAGTATTTGTTTCTCTCTCCCTGTTGGACTCTCTCAGGTGCTGGTACTCGGTGGAAGCTCTGCTGCCTGCCTGAAGCCCCCACCACTGGTGCTTCCCCAGACACGGATCTCCACTCTCGACCTTCCCGGCCACTCGATCCCCCGGCTTTGAGCCCCCAAGCCCCCCTGGGCAGGACCGCCATTTCCTCTAGCGCTGTATCTACTAATCTAATGGAGCAACCAGAGAGGTGGAGGGAGACCGGGAACACTAGGGCAGATGGCCCAACATTGGGCATGGGGCCCCTCCACTGGCCAGCACCGTCGCCTACCGATGGCAAGAGTTTTTCTGTTGCAGTTGTTTTCCACCAGGAGCATGAGCATGCAATGAAGTCTGCATGGAGAGCCGTAGACATCTGCAGCACTCTCCCCTTAACTGCTTCCTGCAAGCGATACCTCAGGTCTCCAGTGGGGGTCCCTGCTGCACCGGAGACACCCTGGATCCCTCCCCAGGGAGAGGAGAGCAGTCCATCGGATGCTCGGTCCTCTCCTTCCCCTGTTGACCCCGGCACCCGAGCTCATCCCTGAATTCAAGTCACCGGCATGGTGCGAGGTGTGGCATCCAGTGTCTCAACCCTCAGCGCCACCTGGTCAGCCCTAGCTTCACTTGTTAGGGGGTTCTTTTTCCCTTTACATACTTTTTGTGTTGTCACTTAAGGATAAAGCAAGCTGCTAAGGCAGGGGACATGCAGCGTTTAAACTGGCAGACTACACTCCTATAGCATTTGGGCTAATTGTTGCCAAACCATACAACACCATTTTTCTTGTCCTTCCCACATACACAAAATGTAGTGGCTCTTGCCCTTCCCACATAATAAACCAGATGCTCCAGCACCAGAACAGATCAGTAAATTTCCTTTGAGCTACAAATATTTCATACTCTCAGCTACTGACACTGTGTTGGGAGTTCCAGAGGCCAAAATTAAATAAGTTAAGGGTGAGTGAAAAAAAAAGGAATACAGTAAAATGAATCCTAGTTAAGAGTAGGATGCATCTAGATATACACAGAGGGTCAGACATAGAAAACTGACTAATGAAATTTTGTAGACAGGTTGGAGCAAGCAGATCTGTTGTACAAATTATACACACTTCACCTTCAACTCCATTGTTTTTATACCAGTAGGAGCAAAGAGAGGCAGGGAGGTCAGTAAGGGAAGCCAAAGCTCAGACAGAAGAGTGCATTGCAAAGTCAGTGGGTAGAGGGGACAAAACCTTTTACAGGTACATAAGTGAAAAAAGAAGGGGGAGGATGGGGCTGCTTGGAGGATGACAACAGTAAAGCTGACATACTGAACAGATATGTCTGCCCAGTCTTTACTGAGGAAGAGGAGAGTAATGGACCTGAAGGGAGTACAGGGGGTGGGAATGGTGCAGAAATGGACCCAAGTCCCTTTAAATGGGAATGGGTCCTAAAGGAACTGGAAGGAATAAGAGTCGATAAAGCAACGTGGCCAGATGGGGTGCATCCCAAGGTCCTAAAGGAACTGAGAAAGGTGGTAGCTGAACCTCTGGCAATCCTGTTTAGCAGATCACTGGAAACAGGGGAGATACTCAAAGACTGGAGGACAGCAGATGTAGTCCCCTTATACAAAAGTGGGAACAAAGAGGAAGCGGGGAACTACAGACCAGTCAGCCTGACCTCAGTAGAGGGAAAGATCATGGAAGCACTACTGAAGGAGAAATTGGTGGAATATCTGATTGCCAGTGGACTACAGGACCCAAGGCAGCATGGTTGTACTGGGGGAGGTCGTGCCAGACCAACCTCACTGAATTTTTTGACTGAGTGACAAGAGCGGTAGATCAGAGGAGGGCAGTGGACATGGCCTATCTGGACTTCAGCAAGGCCTTTGACACTGTGACACATAGACGGCTATTAAACAAACTGGGGAATATGGGAGTGGGCAGGGCAGTAGTATGGTGGGTGGGTAATTGGCTGGGCAGCAAGACTCAGACAGTGGTGGTAAATGGATGTCACTCCACAGAGGGAAGAGTGACCAGTGGGGTACCACAAGGATCAGTGCTTGGACAGGTCCTATTCAATGTCTTCATTAGTAACATTGCTCAGGACCTAGAATGCAGAATTTCCCTGTTCGCTGACGACATGAAGCTCTCTAACAGAGTGGACACACCAGAGGGTGTAGACAGAATGAGGAGGGACCTGCAGAAGCTTGAAGAATGGTCAAGGGTTTGGCAGTTGAAATTCAATGCAAAGACGTGCAAGATAATGCATATGGGGCACATACACCCTGGAACAACATAACAGTTGGGGTGTGTGAGGATATAGCATGCACCAAGCAGGAAAGAGACCTTAGGGTTATTATCTCTGATGACCTCAAGGTAGGGAAACAGTGTGACAAGGCAGCAGGTAAAGCAAATAGGATGCTGGGATGCACAGGCAGGAGCATCACCAGCGGGAAAAGGGAGGTCATAATTCCACTATACAAGACACTAGTGAGGCCATACCTGGAGTACAGTGTACAGTTCTGGAGACCTTACCTACATAAGGACATAGACAGGGTAGAGAAGATTCAGAGGAAGGCAACAAAGATGGTACGGGGATTGCATCACAAGTCCTATGAGGACAGGCTGAAGGACTTGAATATGTACTCCCTGGAGGAGGGAAGGGAGAGAGGGGATATGACAGAGACATACAAGTACCTTACAGGAAGGAACAGGGTGCAGGAATACACTATTTTCCATCAAAAAAGATGTTCCAGGACTAGAGGGCATGGGATGAAGTTGGAGGGAGGGTGGTTCAGAGGAAACATGAGGAAAAATTTCTTCACAGAAAGGGTGGCGGACAAGAGGAACATCCTGCCAGAGGAAGTGGTGGGGGCTGAAACAATCACGGGATTCAAGAATGCATGGGATAGACATAAAGGAATTCTGGAGGTCAGGGGTAAGGGGCAACAGACTTCTAGAAAAACATAAAGGGAACTTACAAGCTCAAATGGGCAGACTGGGTGGGCCATAGGCCCTTATCTGCCGACAGTGTCTATGTATCTATATAGAATTCTCCCATCTCATTAGAAAGTCATTTTGTCATCCAACCACACCCACACCGCCAGCAACCCCCAAACACACACCACCCACACCAGAGCTCACCAGTTCAATAGCAACAGTAACAACAGCGTGTGCTTCACACACAAACATCAAATCATGAATAAAACACACAGATGGACAAATATATTTTTACAAATCTCATTTTTTTTATTGTGTTTATCGATTACTTTTGCAATTGAAAAAAAAAAAAGATTCAGGAACGGAATCCAGCAACCAGCTAAATCTGGCACTGTTCATCAAAGAGCTGAATAAACCACACAGTAGTAAGCATGAAACAGCCTGATTACATAAGTTTTGATGTCTGATCATTAAAATAAATATACTGGGGTGGAGCTAGCCGTAGATCATGGCGGATGCATGCTAGCTATCTCCTCATGGCACCTTAAATATTTGTTTGCAAAGGGCAACTGTTGGCTGGCAAATTGACTATTTAAAGCAATTCTAACACACTCCAAACTAAATGGCAACAGCACAGAATAAAAATAAGCAAGCTAAACTCAACTTTGGTGCTAAACACCTAGAGGGCAAGGTGAGCAGGAGTGAGCGTGGTGCGGTGCAGGCCACTGAACTCACAATGGTTGGAAGCTCCGGTGCTGCTTCAACTCAGATGGCGGGCATTAATAGAGCCATGGCAGGTATACCGGCTACCCTCCTACAGATGCAGCAGGAAATGAAATCGGGATTTCTTAACATTACAGCTCGGTTAACACATCTGCAGGGGGTGGACATGGGCCTTTCAGAATCAACTGCAGTGCATACAATGCAACTTGCTGAATTAGAATCCTGTGTGGGTCAGCTAGAGGACATGCTAACTGAGGTGGCATTGGAGAGGAACAGCCTGAAAAAACAGCTTCAGGAACTCCTAGCCTGCGTTGATGACCAGGAGAATCGGTCAAGAATATCTAATATTAGAATCATTGACTTACCTGAGGGCACGGAGGGCCGTAATCCTGAAAAAGACCTGCACACGTGGCTGGTTGAGAGTCTAGGAATCCCAGCGGGGGCAGTGCAATAGGAGGTGGAAAGGGTGCATCGTGTTGATCCCTGCCCCCCCAAACTGGGGGACAGGCCTCGCCACTGCCTGGTTAAATATCTCCGATATATGGATAAAGTGTCCATTCTGAAGCAGGCTAAAAGCAAAGGTCCAATATCCTTCAACAACACCAAGATCTACATCTATCAAGACTATAGTCGTGAGCTCCAGCTCCAGAGGCAAACATTTAATACTGTTAAATCAAAGTTATTCAAGCTGGGATGGGCCTTTTCCTTTCTTTATCCTGCCAAGCTGAAAATCATGCGATCTGGTCAACCACCGACATATTTTCTGTGCCCCCTCAGCTGCCATGCGACAGGTGGAGGAAGAGGAGACCAGAGGGAAAGCAGCACCAGCAGAGCCAACCTGAATAAGATAAGTTCCCTAATTAGGGCTTTTATTTCTTTTTCCATTCCGGCTGATACTCTCACTGTTAGGATGGTGGGCCTGTGCTGTACTTTGGTACTTATTCTGTGGGGCTACAAGCGTACTGTATTTGAGTTTTATGTACTTGGCTTGTAAAGCGAGCCCTGTTTAATTTTGTACTAGAAGTCAAGGGCCCGAGAAAATCATCCTGAAGTGGTGTGTTCTGCAAGCCTCCACCATGTCTGGGGACATGGGTAGCAGCGGGAGCAGTTTTGGAACTGTATCTGCTTCAAGACATGGAAGTGACATTTATACAATTTCCTTCAGTTCTGGAACTGTATCTGCTTCAAGACGTGGAAGTGGCATTTATACCATTTCCTTCTGCAAGTTTATGCATGAATTTATGTTGTGCCTGTTTCCCATTATGGGTATAGCTATTTTTGCCAGATATTCAATGTATTTTGATTAGGAGTGCAGTCAGTGGGAGGTGTCCACCCTGCTAGGTTGATTTAAAGCCAGTTTAATTTATTACAGACCCCAACAGTTTCATTTTCGCATATAAAAGGTTGTGGGGTGCCTTGTGTTCTGCACTCTATGCAGCACTCTTCGTTTGAGCGATGTTGCCCTTTGAAAGCTTTGCTCTTGTTCTGGATGTTGTTCGCACCAGTTTGATCTTTGGGGAGACACTATATGGACGTTTCCATTTCAATTGTTGAACTTTCCACCAGATGTTTGATGGGGAACTATGTAAAGGCACCATTGTGCCTGGGGCTGGTGGGGGTGGGCAAACAGAAAAGGCTTTTCTTGTTGTGGGTTTGGTTATACTGTTTGTGGGTGTATTATGGTGGAATTTGGGGAAGGGAAGAGGGTCGTATTGTGAGAGCCCAATAATTCTGTCGACTAAAGTTTGTTCTGAATGGTCGGCTGGGGTGAGTGTCTATCAGGTTCGATGGCCATCCAAAAGCTGGAAGGAGGACCGTGAACCAAAGGGATACAGCCTCTCTAAGTTGTGGGAGGACTGGTTTGATTTTGGGGTTATGTGGCTGGGTATGGGAGAGGTTTGGTGGGGTTATTATTTTTTTTGTTTAAAGTACAAAATGTGGGTACGGTTATGCAGTTTGCTGGATGGTGGAGATGGGGTGCATTTCCCGGGGAGACGGATGGAGGGTTTTTGCTTTTTAAGGGAGCCAACAATGTTTGAATATGTGGGGGTTGCAGTGTGGTCCACTGCAGCATACTCTAACATTAACTATGGGGAGGATATTAAATTGATAACCTGGAACGTTAATGGTTTGAAGTTGATCCTGAAGCACAGGAGGGTCCTCCAGGAAGTAAAGAGACAAAAGGGTCAGATAATCCTTTTGCAGGAAACACACATGATGAGTCAGGAAGCCTTAAAAATGGCAGGGTATATGGGAGGGAACTGGGTCTCATCTACATTTTCCTCTATGGCACGAGGGGCATCAATCTGGTTTGCTAAAGGGAATGCAGGTTGAAATCTTGGGTAAAATCATGGACCACGCAGGTAGGTATGACTTGGTAAGGGTGGCTCTTCTGGGGAAGGGCACTTTCTCAACTGGATCTGTGTATGCTCCAAACATTGAGGACCCTGTTTTTTTTCAAAAATTGGCCGTAGATATGTCGACTTGGGAGGGGATGTGGATTCTAGGAGGTGATTACAATTTGTGTCCTCGATACAGTGAAGGACTGTTCTGGGACCACCGTCATACCTTTGTCTAAAAATGCTAAGGCCCTAAAAGAACTACAGATTGAGCAAGGCCTCCTGGATGCCTGGAGACACTTGAATCCCTCAGGCTGGGATTATAGTTTCTTTTCACACGTCCACTATACATATGCGAGGATAGACCGAATTTTGGTGTCAGCATCACTGGTGGTGGTGGGGGGGAAGCATCTTACTCCCCAATTTTGGTATTAGACCATGCAATCCATAGCCTAAACTTACGGGGGTTGGGTGCACCCAAATTGCCGAAGCAATGGAGGCTTAACCCTCTATTATTAAGAGATCAGAATTATGTGTCCTTTATGAAGGAACATTTTCAAGAATTCTTAGAGTTTAATAACAAAGAAGATATATCATTATAGAGTAGGTGGGAAGCCCTAAAGGTGTCTATAAGGGGCCAATAAATTGCATATGCATCCCACCAGAAAAAGGTAGAAGAGGGGGAGCTAAAATTTTTGAGGGATAAAATTGCTGCTTGTGAAGCAGCTCATATGGAGAAACCCAGCAGGGGTCTGTATCAGATAATCCAGAGGTTAAAATGGGAGCACAATACCTTAAATAGTTCTAAATTGGAGAGGTCCATTCTGCTCAGCAATGTGGGGGCTTATTTTGACAGGGATCGGGCGGGGAAATTTCTGGCCTGACAAATTAAGAAGCGTGAGGCTGATTGGATGGCGAGACAGGTTTTCAGTGCCTGGGGGCAGCTGGTGCAAGAGACAGGTGAGATAGGTGCTTCTTTTGAGGACTTTTACAACAAGCTGTATACCTCAGAGTGTCATCCCCAAACAGAGGGACTATGACTCCTTTTTTTTCAGGGATCTCCCTCAGGACACAAAATCCTACCTCATCTGAGGTGCTAGATGTGCCACTAACTGAGCAAGAAATCATGTCACCGATCAAGCTCCTTAAGGAAGGTAAGACTACAGGCCTTGATGGGATCCCCTTAGACTTCATTAAAACTTTAAGCTCGGTTCTGAGAGAGCTGCTGGTTGATATGCTCGGGGAAAGTCTGAGGGAAGGGGAGCTGCCCCCCTTCACACCATCTGCTATGATCACTGTGCTGCCCAAGCCAGGGAAAGATTTAAAGAATTGCGCCTCATATAGACCTATTTCCTTATTAACAGCTGACTATAAAATCTTAGCTAAGGTAATGGCCCTGAGGTTGGATGCTTTGCTCCCACTCCTGATCATGAGGATCAATTGGGCTTTGTGCAGGGGAGGCAAGGAAAGGACAATATCCATTGCACACTGAATATTATTTTTCGCTGGGGTAAGAACAAGCACAGACATGGAGCAGTGGTGCTGGCTCTTGATGCAGAGAAAGCCTTTGACCATGTGGAGTGGAGATATCTCTTTGATACATAGGGCAGAGTGGGGATTGACCCTAATTTTTGTAGTTGGGTTCGTACCCTCTAGACCCTCCCATTGGCCCAGGTAGCTGTGAATGGTAGCCTGTCCCAGCCTTTTTCTGTAAGCTGTGGCACCCGACAGGGTTGCCCACTGTCTCTCTTACTGTATGTATTGTCCTTAGAGCCTTTGGCTGCGGCTGTCAGAGCACATGGGGGAATTAGAGGTTGCTATAGTGGTGGGCGGGAACATAAAATAGTGATGTACGCAGACGATTTATTATTATATTTGCAGAATCCAGCCAGGGACCTTCCTGTGGTTCACCAATTGATGACAGCATATGGGGCAATTTCAGGCCATAGCTCTTACTGGTAGGCATATTGGAGCACGCCCAATTGATCACAAACCTGGGGGGAAGGGGTTGCAGATGGTTTCACAGTTGAAATACCTAGGAGTACAACTTTCTAATTCTGCTCATTCTTTGTACTTCTTAAATTATAAAACCTTATTAGCTAGATTATCTGAAGACTGTGATAGGTGGTCAGCATTGCCGTTGTCTCTGTTCGGAAGAGTGGGAGTAGTGAAAGTGACCATCCTGCTGAGGTGTCTTTATCTACATCAGTCCTCGTCAATCAAAGTGCCCCAGGTGCATTTTAGGCTTTTGGGCTCAGTAATACATGGATTCTTGTGGAAGGAAGGAAGGAAGTGCCAGGATAAAAAAGACGGTGCTACAAATGCAACCAGGGTGTGGGGGCACTGCCCTACCTAATTTTAGCGATTACTATTGGGTCGCCCAGCTTGCATTCTTGTCTTCTGGTACAGAAGATTCAAGTTGTCCATGGCTGAGACTGGAAGAAGACATGTTGCCTGGAAATCTGAGAAAAGATCGCCTTTCAGCTGGGCCTAGGGCCTCGGGTAGTACAAAGCTCCCTAATCCCTTCACTGAGACAACATTGGGAATCTGGGTGCGGGTGCATGAGCTCTTGGGGCATGGTTTAACTTTATCCCCATACTCTAGCCTAATGGCAGCCATTCATGTCAGAGGCACACCTGAGCAGAGTTGGGCTCTTCCCTCTCCGTTGGAGGAGGAGGTGCTCTATTGGCCCCAACTGGACCAGAAGTCACTTTTAGTATATTATCATATCATTCAGGGTGCCAAGGTGAATGCTGCTGACATAAGCAAGGCTAAAGTGGAGTCAAGATCCTTTGGTCAATATATCTGCCTAGTTGTGGAAGCAAGCATGTTCCCACTACCAGAACTGTTCCCACAACAATAGATTATGTTTGATACAGCTGAAATTCTTACACATGGCATGTATCACCCCAGAAAGGCTCCATGCCATAGACAATTCAAAATCAGAGTTATGCCCGAAATGTAAAATTGAGAAGGGAGATCTTTTACATACAGCTTTGATCTGTCCCAATATTGCTCCCTTCTGGATCGATGTTCATGGTATTATGAGCCGGGTCCTGGGATATTTCCCCCCCCAGGTCTCCCCTGGAGATTATGTTGGGAGTGGACCTTAATAACCCTCTTCTCCCTAGTGGGGTTGTCAACAATAGGCTGTGGTCTTTGGCACTGGTGAATGCCAGGAGAACCTTGGCACAGGTATGGATGGCCTCATTCCCCCCTACGGTGACAAGATGGGCAAACAACTTAATGTCCTGGATGTAACTGGAGAATTCTCAAATGCGGGCAGAGGGTAGATCAGATAATTTCATGAATATTTGGCAACCATTAATTTCAGCTGTGGAGGTGGGTATTTTGCCATGCCACTGAATCAACCTTTTTTTATTTTTTTTGAATGCACCATATGGTATTCTGGGAAATTGTTAGACGTACCCCATGGGGTTGTGGTAGACAAAGCACCCTGTCGGAAGCTTTGGTAGGCATGCACATACTTTTGCTTCTTAATTGCCTATGAGTGTTCTGCATTTGAGCCTTGTAAGCTGTCTATTTTGACCCTGTGTACCCCCTTCCCCATTACTTGTATCCCTCTGCCACCTCTTGGATGTAAGACTATGTAAACTTGCATTGTTATGTACAACTGCAACTTAACTTTGTACCCAACAAAATATTTTTGAAAAAAATAAATACATACATATACTGTATATACTGCAGGGTTGAAAGCACTGCTGGAGAACAATATGTAGCTAGTAGGTAGTAACCACACACTCAGTCATACAACTTCCAATGACATATCACAAACAGACATGACAGAAATATGAATAACATAACAATCTCACTATTACTAATTAAATAATGAAAAGCCAATCAAATGTATTACTGTTGAAAGGCAATGTCAATTACATTTAACCAAAAGTATCTCTATGACAGCACTCTGAAAATTTGCCGATTACGGAATTGAGCCATTAGTAGTTCAGAAAGAGGTTAGTAAATGGAAAAATAAAGGGGAACAGTAGACATCACGGCATAACTTCAATGACTTCAAAGACGTCATCTTCATCAGTGACATTGCAGATGGACTGGAGGGTAAGGTTCGTCTGTTTGCAGATGATGCCAAGATCTGCAACAGAGTAGATTATACAGATGGGGTGGGCAGAATGAGAAGAGATCTGGATAAACTAGCAAAATGGTCAGAAGAGTGGCAAATGGGGTTTAATGCAAAGAAGTGCAAAATGATGCACATAGGGAAGAGAAACCCTGGAGCCACCTATAGATTGGGAGGGGAGTTGCTGGCAATCACAAGAGAAGAAAAAGACTTGAGCATCATCATCCTCACAGGTGACCTGAAATCATCCAAGCAGACTACTAAAGCAGTAGGTAAGGCTAGAGGAATGTTGGGGTGTATTAGTAGGGGTATCACAAGTCATAGGAGGGAGGTAATAATTCCTCTTTACAAGACACTGGTTAGGCCCCATCTGGAGTACTGCGTGCAGTACTGGAGGCTGCACCTGCACAAGGACAATAACAAAATGGAGGCAGTTCAGAGAAGGGCAACCAAAATGGTGCAGAGACTGCATCAGAAAACATATGAGGACAGATTAATGGAGCTCAATATGTATACCCTAGAGCAAAGGAGGGAGAGAGGTGATATGATTGAAACATTCAAACATCTTAAGAGCATTAACAAGGTGAAAGAGTCTTACATGTTTTAATATAAGAAAAATAGCAGGACAAGAGGACACAACATAAGATTAGAGGGAGGCCAATTAAGGGGGAATGTGAGGAAGTTCTTTTCCACAGAAAGGGTGGTGGATGCATGGAATGGCCTACCTCAGGAAGTGGTGGATATGAATACAGTGCAGGGCTTCAAATGGGCATGGGACAGGCATAAGGAAGTAATAAAGATGAGTATAAATAGATAGGCCATTGACAGAGTACAGGCCTATGGCACATTCACATGGTAGACAAAATTGGCAGACTGGTTGGGCCTTGCTGTCCTTATCTGCCTTCAACTTCTATGTTTCTGTGTTTCTATGCCTATTAAACAGTTACAAAAAAAGAAATTACCAAACATGCACGGTAGTAGATGAGGGGGAATGGGGCAGTGAGGAGTTGCGATAGAGACACTGGGGGTTTGGGCACCCCCAGTGTCACTATTATGTTTCTGGGGGTGGTGGGTGCTGTGAGGGAGGGTCGGGTGGGGGTTATGTATTTCAGGGGTCATGGACCCCCAAGAAAAGTAGCGCAAGCGAGTGCTGTGTGTTACAGAGATGCCACTGCAGAGACCACATTTGTCACTTCATCATGTTGTTCATTCACAAGGAATGCAGGAGTGCTTTTCTAGTCCTAGCAAGAGGTCTGCAGGGCTCCACCCACTACAGCCCGAAAAAGGGGGGCCAATCAGGCAATGGAGGTTTTAGGGACACTACAGTAGACTAAGTCACCATAGTCAAAAATTGGAAGCATCATTTTCAGAACAATTTCTTGGCAGGCAGGGAGCAGAATACATGCTTTGTTCCTGTACAAAGCACCAAGCTTAGGATGAAGCTTATGGTGAATTGCATCAATGTGCACAGAGACATCAAGATGCCATCAAGGCAGACTCCGAGATACTTAAAAGAGGAGACATATTCAAGTATAGAACCATCAATGTTATTAAATAGGGGAGGAGAAGTAAGTTTAGCAGGCCTCTGATGGATACCAAAAGTCATAGAGTCTGATTTTCTGGCATTAAGAGACAGTTGGTTTACCTTGAACCATTGCTGAATGTTGTCAAAATCCAACTGAAGGTTATAGGTAAGGTCATGGGGAGAGGAGCCATAAGCAAAAAGAACTGTGTCATCAGCTACATATGAATGGATGCAGAGGAACAGAGGGTAAGTCATTTAGGAATATTGAGAAGAGAACATAACCCAGAACAGACTCTTGAGGGATGCCAGAGCTAATGGGGAGAGTAGGTAAAGGATTCACCTATCTGGACAGCTTGAGACCTGCTTTTAAGGTATGAACAAAACCAGCTGCCTGAAGGGTCTGAAAGGCCAGCAGCTTTTAGTTTGTCTATTAGAAGGGAATGCACCACAGTGTTGAAAGTTTTAGCAAGATCAACAAAAATGGCAGAAGTAATCAGTCCTTTTTCCATGCCTGTAAGTATGGAATCAGTGAGCCGAAGGAGGGAAGTAGAAGTGGAGTGGAATTTCCTAAAGCCAGACTGGAAGAGGGTGAAAAAGGAGGAACCATCAAGAAAGAAAGCAAGATAGAACAATATGCGCCTGTAACTTAGACAAGGTAGGAAGGAGAGAGATTGAACGAAAGTTACCTGGAGAGATGGGATCACTGCCTTTGTGAATGGGTATGACAGTAGCCTGTTTCCAGACATCAGGAATAGTAGAAGAGGAAAAAGAGAGATTTAGAAGTAAGGTAATGGGAAGAGCAATGGCAGGTGCAGAGTGAAGGAGAAGCTTAGGATCAAGCCCATCAGGACTACCTCCCTTTAATAGATTAAAGGAAAGCAGGACCTTTAGGAAAACAGCAGCAGTGACAGGACAGAAGAAAAAAGGAAGAGGAGAAGAAGGTGAGTAGAGGGAAAGAGGGGTGGTGGTGGAGGAAGGGATAAGAGAAAAGGCACAGGTAGTAAAGTAGGAATTTAAATAATTGGCAACAGCAGAAGGGTCAGAAATAAGGGAATCACCAAACTTTAGAATGGGAGGGGGAGACTGGGTCTAAGGGGAGAAAAGGGAATGGATAACCTTCCAAAAACTGGAGGGGTTTTTTATGTTGTTTTGGAGCATGCAACCAAAATACTCAGACATTGCAAGTCTGACAGCTTTAGTACAGGCATTATGGAGACATCTGTAGTGGGCCAAAGAAGATTGGGAGCCAGTGAGCTTAAACGTATGCCAGGCAAGGTCCCTGGAGTGGAGACAAGTAAGTACCTCAGCTGTTATTAAGGGAAGGTGTGAACCCCGCACTCTGGTTCTATGCAGGGGCGTATGACTATCCCATACAGTCACTACTGAAGGAAAGAACCATGGAACACCTGGTCAATGGTCTACAGAACAAAAGGCAGCATGGTTTCATGGGAGGGAGATCGTGCCAGACTGACCTCATTGAGTTTTTTGATTGGGCAACCAGGGAAGTAGATCAAGGAGGGGGGCAGTGGACGTGGCCTACCTGGATTTCAGTAAGGCCTTTGACACCATGCCACATCGTAGGTTGGTAAGGAAGCTGCAGAACATGGGTGCTGAGAAGAAGGTGGTAAAGTGGGAGGAAAGTTGGCTGGGTAACAGGACACAGAGAGTGGAGGTAAATGGCATCCACTCTGAAGAGGGTAAGGTGACCAGTGGGGTACCACAGGGCTCAGTACTGGGCTCGGTTCTCATTAATGTCTTAATCAGTGGCATTGCAGAGGGTCTAGAAGGGAAGATCTGCCTGTTCACTGATGACACTAAGCCTTACAACAGGTGTACACATCAAGGGGAGTAGATAGAATGATGGGGGACCTAAAGAAGCTGGAGGATTGGTCAAGGGATTGGCAGTTGTGTTTCAATGCAAAAGAAATGCAAGATAATGCACATGGGGCACAAAAACCCAGGAGCATCATATCATCTGGCAGGGAGGAAATAAAATGCTCCAAACAGGAGAGAGACTTGGGGGTGATCATCTCTGATGACCTCAAAGTTGTGAGGCAGTGTGACAAGGTAGCAGGAAAGGCTAGCCAAATGCTGGGATGCATAGGCAGGGGAATCACCAGCAGAAAAAGAGAGGCAATAACTCCACTGTACAGGACTTTGGTAAGGTCACATCACAAGTACTGTGTTCAGTTCTGCAGGCCCCACCTGCGTAAGGATGTTGATAGGATGGAAGCAGTTCAGAGCAGGGTGACTAGAATAGTGCAGAGACTACATCACAAACCCTACAAAGCTTGGCTGAAGGATTTGAATTTGTACTCCCTAGAAGAGAGGTAGGAGAGGGGGGATATGATAGAAACATTTAAGTTCCCCACAGGGAGAAATAGAGTACAGGAAAATAACATTTTTCAGAGAAAAAGTTGCTGAAGGACTAGGGGCCACAGCATGAAATTAGCAGGAAGGAGATTCAGGGGAAATGTGAGGAAGTTCTTCATGGAGAGGGTGGTGGTCAAGTGTAACAGCCTGCCAGTGGAGGTGGTGCAGGCAGAAACAATAAACGGATTGAAGAATGCCTGGAATAGGCATAGGGGACTACTGGTAATTGGAGGGGGAAGGGACCTTATACCGAAAGAACATAAAACAGCACAGTTATCAGAGGTATTAGGGCAGTCTGGGTGGGCCGAAGGCCCTTATTTGCTGACAAATATCTATGTTTCTTTGTTTCTATGTTGCATTAAGTTGAACCCTAACTTGTACATTAATGCAGTTTTTTTGCAAATAATTTCCTTTCCTTTTGAGATAGTGAAATTATATCCTCATTCACATATGTCCCTTTGGGACCTGTGTGAACAGAAGCACACATGCAGGGTCCTCTGGACCCTTCACCAAGGGAAGACTGTGACAGCCAACAAATGTGTAGGGCCCTGTGGGTCCTGCGCTTCTATGTGGCCGGAGACAGACAAAGCAATGAATTCTTCTGTCATCTGAAGCACAGGATCCTCTGGCACCCACAGGTGCAGAAGTGCAGGGCCCTAGTCCAAAAGAAGAATTCTCTTTATTAGTATGGTACTTTGGGCCCATATTGGCAACCCTGCACCTATCCTTCTCATGCTAGGGGTTGGTGTTGCATGAGAACACTGCCCCCCCACACAGGGCCCAATCAGCTGGATCATTGAGCTCACCACCAAACTCAGCTTACTGGCACAGGATCACAAAGCCCTACTCACTGGGTAAGGGCTAGTACTACTCATTTTTTAATAATAATAATTATTATTTTTTTAATTTTCACCCCAGATTTTCAAGATAGCTGTTTTATCAGTCCCCCTTATAAACATGACATGTGGCATTTATGGAATACTGTCCGAAATGTAATTTTGCACCACTTGTTCGAAAACACATCTAGTCCAGGATTTTAACAATTACATCTGTCACCTTTATGAGATGGTGTGAAAAAATGGCTGTGTTGAAAGTTTGGAGTCAAAATATTGAAAATTAGAGAAGTTATGAGTGAACGTTGAAATATTTCAATATTCAGTCATAACCTGGTCATTTTACCATTGTATGCCTCCTCCCCTCCCGAGGTCTAGGAGTATGCCAGGTGGTACTTCGGTGGAGAGGGGAACTCGTAGCCAGTAACACAGTCACCAGATTTGCTCAGTTGCTTGGTTTAGTGATGGTCCTGGGGGTGTTGATGGTCTCTTCGGGGCTGCTGCCAGCTGTAGGGGCAAAACTTGTTAAGCAGTACATTGAGGTAGATTGAGTAAGTTCATTGTCCACACCGATTCAAAGTACAAAACAGATTTAATTGCAGAAAGATAAAAGAGGCCACTCCATGGAGCATGGGGAAACCATACATGATGGGTGGGCTTTGTCACATGTGGCCAGGGTCAAGATTACATTGATTGCAGAAACTAATCCTCTGAAATTAAATTTCCTGTTAAACCACTTCAGCTGAAACTTCCTCCTGCACAAGCTTAGGAACCATTTTCTTCCACTACACTCACATTCCATGCTGCCCAGTGAGCACCCCATGGGATAGCCTTAAATAAGAGGCTTCCCCGGTGGTTTTGCACATACCCGCAGCACTGAGATTTCAGGGGGGATCCACAAGCTGCATAAGTATCCAGATGGGCACAGTGATGGTCCAAAAGGTGACAGGGAGAAGGCTGCAGCTACTGCTCCCCATAACCTCGGGCTCTCAGAACTGGACTTATGCACCAGGACCCTGTGGCAGCCAATGGCCTAGCAACATTGGGACCTCTACGCCATCCTATCTCAGTGCTGGGGCTGCAACATACTCTGGGCCCCAGCTCCCACACCTCTTGGCCATAGAGGTCCCACTCCATACAGCTCTGCGAATGCTCACTGGACTCCATCGACTTCTCTCTGAAACAAGGGCAGTGGGCTGGAGTGGCCATCACCCCACCCCCTGCCCCAAACCTTGGCCCATGGTCAAACTTACAGCACTCCCAAAACCAGGGGCTGCTATCTCCTCACTCCCACTCCCAGACTCTCCCTTTGGCAACAAAACCCTCTAATTTATGTTACCTGGCTCTAGGCCCCACCTGCCAGCAGGCATTCCCAAGCAGCTGGCAGCAAAACATGGGAAACACTACTAGTATGCTCCCAAGATGGGGCTTACACCATATTTTTACACCACATTTTTAACAAAGTATTCTTATGACCCCATCTCATGTACCTGGTAGGTGAATATTTTGAAATCCTAGCCAAAATGTGATTTTTAAAGTGACCACAAAATCACCTTTTGAGTTAGATTTGACAAATTCCACTCCCTTGTTCATGAGGTGGGGTCCCAAAAAGGCAATGTTGAAAATATGGTGTAAAAATATTAAAAAAACAACAAAATTATGAGTAAATTGTCAAACCCCATTGACATACATTAAACTGGACTTACCTTATTTTTTCGTATCACATTCGCTGGTTCTAACAGCAAGACATGTCTTCAATCAGAAAGTGGATCTGTTTCATAGGACATGTTTAGGTGAGTGAAGGTGTGTGAGGGGTGTGGGGTGATGTGTGCTGAGTTGGGGGTTGGAGTAGGGATCGGGGGGGTCAGATCACTGATGGACCATATTCTTTTTTAAAAGTTTTTTGTTTAAAATAAAAAAAAACTATCAACAAGCAATTTTTTTATTTGTAGGGGGGATCTTATCCCACTCTGGGGTTTGGGCACTCCAGTGTCAGGATACTATTCAATGGCAGTGGGGTTGGGCACCCTGGTGCCATCATATATTGAGGAAGGTGGATGAATGACATGGAGGGGAGGTGGATCAACAGTGCAGTACTGGGGTGGGCACTGTGGTCTGTTTATTTTAGATAAAATATAGAAAATACACATTGGGAGAGGGGAAAGGAGAGGGGTGGGAAAGTGGTACCAGGTTGGGCACCCTGGTCTGCTTTTACTCTTTTATAACATGCATATTGGGGATGAACAAGGGAGGACTGGCTGAACGAGGAGGGGGAGGGAATACAAAAATAGATGGAGGCAGACAGAGATAGATACATACAGGAGATAGATAGATAGAGAGAGGAGAGAGAGAGAGAGAGAGAGAGAGACAGAGTGAGTGTGAAAGAGATTGCTCTGGTGATCACTAGCTAACTCACTTCTCCCATTCATGCTGGCAGCAGTACTCCAGCTGCAGCTACAGAAACCAAGAAAGTATCTCTGTTCTCATACAGAGAACATGGATGAACAGCTCCTCTCGCTACACTACGCACCCTGGATTTTGGGGTGCCTAGAAAATATATTTCTGGCCATTTTTTTAAATGCAAACAACAAAATCTAGCTAAACAGATCCCATTTAGATAGGTTCAGTTTTCTTTTGAAATATCATTGTTATGTATTTTTCTTGTTTGTTTTTTTAATTCGGGAAAAAAACAAAATGGTGGCCATCATACCCTGATATTTTTTGGGGGGTTGTGCTGAGCAAATGGTGAGAAAGCAAATATCTCTCACAACCCCACATTTATTGATTTTTTGGGCCATATCGGAGAGTTATCAAAAAATCATACTGAGCATGCTCAGAAAAAAAGTGTTAAACCACAAATTAATGGATTTGCACAAACTCTGGTATGCACTGTCCTGTGGGGTAGATCTCTTGACATGACAAGTTTCATCCCAGTTGGATGTGTGTGTTCTGAGATCCAGATAGCACAAAAACCTTAAAAGTCACCACTTTTTGCAGATTTTTCTTTATCGCCATGTGCCCAGACAGTGTGGAATTTTGGTGTGACTTTTTTATGGTAGAAAGAACTTGGGTAACAAAACTGCCTGTTGCAAAGTTATCCAGTTTTTACGTTTCCATTATTTCCTATTGGAAGATCACTTTTCAGGATAGAGGTAAAAAGCTGGACAAAGGATTTGATCTCCCAAAAAGGATTCTTTCTCATGAGATCGTTCTCTTATGAGTAAAAATTCATTTTTTGTGAACCGCCATCTTGCATTCTCTTTCTTCACACAACAAACTGTCATAACTGTACGCAGGGATGTCTTCTAGACATCCAAACATGTATTTTGCTCATGGGGAGGAGCATCACTGTGTACTTTTTTATAGCTTCAATGCCTCTGAACTATTTAAATCCTTTTTCGACACTCACTAAGTTCCTTTTTCGCGATTCCTTTTTCGCCATCATAAAAAAGGAAATTGGCTGGTGAAAAAGGATTTAAAAAAATCCACATCCACACAACTTTGCTAAAAGCTGTTCAGCTTCTCTGCATCACTCATAGAAGAGCAGAGTTGGCAAGGCAAACATGCCTTTGCAGAGAGCCTCTTTTTATACAAATATACCTAGCAATGCAAAATAAAGGCAATGTAAAAACAGAAAATGCTAAAGTACATAGTAACTTTTTGTCTAAAATTTATTTCCAAAGTGTTTGTAGTGGTGTCAGAGACCTGTTAAGTGCGTGTCCATACTGAAAGGTTACTATTTGTATCCCACCTCCGGGTCGCCCCTGAAAAAGGGACTTCTAGTCTCAAAGGGCTTATCCAGTCAACAAAATTCAATAAATACATAATTATTAACCAATGCGAAAATTAGATGAGGAAAAGATCTGTTGTAAGCAGCATCAAAAAGAAACCTTGGACAGCTTACAACTTATACAGCTGTTACATTTTTCAAGTCAAACTATCTCTGGCTGGAAGCTGCAATACTGAACATAGGATTTGCAAGAAAGCGAGTTGTGCTTACAACAGAGGGAGGTGAACCTTACAATTGTCTTTGGTTTGGAGCAGATATTCTGCAGGTGGAGGCTACTTCTAACTGAAAGGTGAAATAAGGAACTTAGAATTATCAGGAAAAGACAGTCTTTGTTACAATTCTTAAGATTTTCAGTGCAGGAAGAGTTTAAACCTTGGGCTAAGAATTTGTCATAAATCCTGAAATAAGTGCAGGTACAGGTTGTGTATTTGACTCAGAAAAGTGCCCTGGGGTGGAAACTGTTTTTTGTGTTTATCTGTGTATGCCTTAAAAGGAAATTCCAGGCTTTAGCAGGAAGTGCTTATATCACAGCTACTTATCAGGCAATAGCTTTGGTAACAGACCTGAGAACAATTGTATTATAAGCAAGTGTTTTATAGCAAACTCATCAGAACAGCTAACATTTTTCAAGTCAAACTATCTCTGGCTGGAAGCTGCAATACTGAACATAGGATTTGCAAGACAGTGAGTTGTGCTCTCAACAGAGGGAGGTGAACCTTACAATTGTCTTTGGTTTGGAGCAGATATTCTGCAGGTGGAGGCTACTTCTAACTGAAAGGTGAAATAAGGAACTTAGAATTATCAGGAAAAGACAGTCTTTATTACAATTCTTAAGATTTTCAGTGCAGGAAGAGTTTAAAGCACAGCTGCCTTATTTTGGGGCTGACTGCTTTCAGAGCACAAACCACCAGGCTGTTTTGGGGCTGGGGAGGTTTTACCTGTATCTGACTTGGATGTCTGGATTTTTCTCTGTTTGATTAACAGGGTATTTTCTCTGTCAAATTGTTGTGTAGGGTATCTTGCTGACACGGAAGGCACTCATCGTGAGCGGTGGGTCAGGAGCTCTTAGCTGGGATTGTTTTGTGAGGGCACAGTTTAGGGCCCAACCCTTCCCACCCTCACCCCACCCACCCTGGAAATAGTTCCTTTATACCTGGGGTTCTGACATCATTTCCTCAAGAGTGCAAGGTGCATATCACTGTCATATCCTCTCTAGCACACTGCACTGACAATATAAGCATACACATTGTATATATATATATATATATATATATATATATATATTTCTATATATATATATTTCTATATAACAAACCAATCACACACACAAACACACACAAATAACAAACAAACAAAAAAAAAGTAGATAAATATGTGGGGAGTAGTGCAATGTAATGACTGTGGGGCAGCAGTCTTCCAGGAGTCTTTCTGGAGGCTGAGATGCTGCCCTATTTGCAGACAACTCTCTGCCCTGAGGGAGGAAGTTGCCTGTCTTCAGGCCACACTGGACAGTAGTAAGAGAACCATCCCCCAGGCCACACTGGACGGTAGGAAGGGAACCTCCCCCATCCAGGGAGCACCAGAGCCACCACCACTACCTCAGAGGTTGCGAAGAAAGCACAGTAGTTGGACCACAGTGGGCTCAGGGAGGGTGAGGATGGTAGAACAGAGGCACACCCAGTCAGTTGTTCCACTCCACAATCCATACACCATTCTGGGGGAGCATAGCTCCCCTATGGATGCACCCACAGAGGAGACTAAGGAGGCTGAGGACAACTATCACAAGGGAGGCCCACAGGAAGGAGGCAGAGGACACCACAAGGAAAGGAAGCAGCTCCTGGTGGGGACTCACTATTAGGGGATAGAACTGGGGGAGCAGGAAAACTGAAGTAAGGTGCCTGCCTGGTGCTATGGCTTGAGGGAGAGGAAGCATCCTCAGGATCACAAGAACAGCTGTCAGGGAGTCTGAGCTGGATGTCATTGTCCACCTAGGGACAAATGACTTGGCTCAACATGAGATTAGAGCAGTGCAGAAGGACTTTGTAGAATTGGGAGGGGCCTAAGACAAGTAGCACACACAGTATCCTTCTCAGAGGTGCTGCCTGTCAATGGCATGAGTGAGGCGAGGGTACTTTGCACCATGCGTTTAATGAATGGTTGAAAAAATGGTGTGGAGAACAGGGGTTTGGCTTCATTGGGGACTGGGGTTCCACCTGGAGGGACACCAGCCTATACTGGCAGGATGGTCTGCATCTGTCCAGGAAGGGAACAAGTCTATTGAGCAATAGGTTTAAATGCTTCATTGGCAAGCTTTTAAACTAGTCAAGGGGGGAGGCACTGATAAGCAGCAGGAAAATCCCAGCTTCTCCCTACAAAACAGGGCACTAAATGAGAAAAAGACTGAAGTAGAAAGGTCAGTGGGGGATGCTGCAACAGAAGGTAAAGCCATCAAAAAATGGAAAGCAATGAGTACCAATGCCCATAGTCTGAGTAACAAGCTTCCTGAATTAGTGGCCTTGATGGAGGAGGAACATCTGGATATCATGGCAGTCACAGAAACATGGTACACACAAAACCATGACTGGGACATAAACATACTAGGATACACTATCTACAGGAGGGACAGGGAGGGTAAAGAGGAGGAGTAGCTTTACATAAGGGAAGGAATCAAAGCAACAGAACAAAAGGGAAAACAGGGAGGAGAAGAAGCACTGTGGGTAAATTTGGAGACCGGCAATGGAACCACAATCCGCACAGGGGTTGTATACAGACCCCCTTCTCAGGGGGAGGAAATGGACAAGGAAATGATAGAAAGTATACTTAGAATGGCAGAAAAAGGGGAGATATTGCTGATGGGTGATCTGAATATGCCAGATGTTAACTGGAGTGCAGTTGCAGCAGCCACTTCGAAGAGTGGGGTTATTCTAGATGCCCTACAGGGGGCATGCCTTAGACAACTAGTATTGGAGCCCACTCGAGAGGGAGCAATCTTAGACCTGGTTCTCTCAAATGGAGATAAAGAGAGGATCACAGATGTAGAAGTGGGTAGCCATCTGGGAACTAGCGACCATCGAACAGTATGGTTCACAATAAACACAGCAATAGAGTCAAGTCATACAAAGGCAAAAGTACTGGACTTTAGGAGGGCTGACTTTGCCAAAATGGGTGAGTGCCTAAGGAATGCACTAGCAAATGGGAAGGAAGGAGGGGTGGAAGAACAATGGGGAATAATAAAAACTGCCATCACGAAGGTAACAAGCCTTTGTGTGAAGCAAATAAACAAAATGAAACGATGTAAGAAACCACTATGGTTCTCAAAGGAAGTGGCAGTGAAGGTTCAAGAGAAAAAGAAAGCATTCAGGAAGTACAAGGAATCACAGAAGGAGCAGGACAGAGAACTGTATCAATTAAAGCAAAAAGAAGCTGGGAAGGCAGTCAGAACAGCAAAGGCCCAAACCGAGGAAAAAGATAGCCAACTCGGTTAAGAAGGGGGATAAAACCTTTATAGATACATCAGGAGCAAAGGAAGACCAAGGAGGGATAGTGAGGCTTAATAAAGGGAGGAGGGTGGCAGAGGGTGACTGTGACAAGGCAGAGATACTAAACAAATATTTTTGCTCAGTATTTACAAAGAAAGAGGGGGAGGTACCTAAAACAAACAGTAGAAACACTCTGGATATAGAAGTTGATACCAGCCCATTTACAGAAGAAAGGGTTCTGAAAGAACTCTTAAAACTGAAGGTGGACAAAGCAATGGGGCCTGATGGGATTCATCCCAGAATTCTAAAAGAACTAAGGGTAGAACTAGTGACACCACTGATTACCCTCTTTAACAAATCATGGGAGGCTGGGGTGGTACCCGAGGACTGGAGGAGGGCAGATGTTATTCCCCTTCACAAAAGTGGGAGCAAGGCAGAAGCAGGAAACTACAGACCTGTTAGTTTAACCTCAGTGGTAGGGAAAATTATGGAATCACTTCTGAAGGAAAAAATTGTCGATTTATCTAGAGGCCAGAGGGGCACAGGACCCAAGGCAGCATGGATTCACAGCGGGAAGGTCATGCCAGACGAATCTGATAGATTTCTTTGACTGGGTGACCAAAGTAGTAGATCGGGGAGGGGCTGTGGACATGGCCTACCTAGACTTTAGCAAAGCATTTGACACAGTCCCACACAAAAGATTAATATACAGTGGTGTGAAAAAGTATTTGCCCCCTTCCTGATTTTCTCTATTATTGCATATTTGTCACACTGGATGTTTTCAGGTCTTTAGACAAAATGTAATATTAGATAAAGGGAACCTGAGTGAACAAATAACACTTGTTTGTTTTTTTTATTTCACTTATTTAACGAAAAAAAGTTAACCAACACCAACTGGCACTGTGTGAAAAAGTAATTGCCCCCTTACACTTAATAACTGGTTACGCCACATTTAGCTGCAATGACTGCAACCAAACACTTCCTATAATTCAATATCAGTCTTTCACATCGCTGTGGAGGAATTTAACCCACTCTTCCTCGCAGAACTGCTTTAATTCAGTAACATTTGGTAGGTTTTGAGCATGAACTGCTCGCTTCCAGGTCCCGCCACAGCATCTCTATCGGATTTGAGTCTGGACTTTGACTAGGCCACTCCAAAACTTTAATTTTACTTCTTTTCGCCATTCTGATGTGGACTTGCTTTTGTGTTTTGGATCATTGTCTTGCTGCATGACCCAACTACGCTTCAGCTTCAGCTGATGGAAGGATGACTGGACATTCTCCTTAAGAATTTTCTGGTACAGAGCAGAATTCATGGTTCCTTTAATTATGGCAAGTCATCCAGGTCCTTAGGCGCAAAAGCATCCCACACCATCACACTACCACCACCATGTTTGGCTGTTGGTATGGTGTTCTTACTGTGGAATGCTGTGTTTGCTTTACGCGAGACATTATGGGATCCATGTTGTCCAAAAGTTCCACTTTGGACTCATCTGTCCATAGAACATTTTCCCAAAAGGCTTGTGGATCATCCAGGTGCTTCTTGGCAAATGAGAGATGAGCATTTATGTTCTTCTTGGTTAGCAGTGGTTTCCGCCTTGCTACTCTCACATGAAGCCCATTTTGCCCAGTCTCTTTCTGATTGTGGAGTCATAACACTGACCTTAGCTGAGGCAAGAGAAGCCTACAGTTCTTTGGATGTTGTTTTAGGATCCTTTGAGACTTCTTGGATGATTTTTATACTGCGCCTTGGAGTAATTTTGCAGGCCGCCCACTCCTGGGAAGGTTCACTACTGTTCCAAGTGTTCTCCATTTGAGATTATGGCTCTCACTGTGGTTCGGCGGAGTCCCAGAGCCTTAGAAATAGCTTTGTAACCCTTTCCAGACTGATAGAGGGCAACAAAATGTTTTTCTGATCTTTTCAGGAACTTCCTTTGATCATGGCATAATGTGCTTGTTGAATCTTTGTCCTGACAATGTGACTCTGATGGTAAGGGCGAAATAAGTGAGGTTTATATTGAGCAGGGCTGGCTGTAATCAAGCCTGGCTGTGTTCAATCAGCTGACTCTAATTATCCCTTTAATTGGGTTGATTTAACTAGGGGCAATTACTTTTCACACAGTGCCAGTTGGTGTTGGTTAACTTTTTCATTAAATAAATGAAATAAGTAAAAAAAAGTGTTATTTGTCCACCCAGGTTCCCTTTATCTAATATTATATTTTGTCTAAAGACCTGAAAACATCCAATGTGACAAATATGCAATAATAGAGAAAAATCAGGAAGGGCAAATACTTTTTCACGCCACTGTGCAAGTTAGCCAGCCTGGGAGTGGGTCCCAAGATGACAGCCTGGATAAAGAATTGGCTGGAGAATAGGACACAGAGGAGTAATAGTAAATGGGCCCACTCTGAAGAAGGGGGGTTACTAGTGGGTACCGCAAGATTCAATGTAGGACTAGTCCTCTTCAATGTCTTTGTGAGCGACATTGCAGAGAGACTGGAAGAAAAAGTATGTCTTTTGCAGATGACAGAAAGATCTGTAACAGAGTTGATGCACAAGGTGGGGTGGAAAGGATGAGAAAGGACTTGGCAAGGTTAGAGGAATGGTCAAATGTAGGCAGCTTAGATTCAATGCTAAGAGTGCAGGTAATGCACCTGGGAAACAAAACCCAGGGGAAGAGTACACAATGGGGGGTGAGATACTAACAACAACAAAAATGGAAAGGGACCTGGGGGTAGTCATATCAGATGACCTAAAGGTGGGCAAACAATGTGAGAGGGCAGCAAGGAGGGCTGGGGGGATACTGGGATGCATAGGGAGAGGCATCACCAGTAGAAAACATGAAGTTATTATCCCTCTGTACAGACAGCTGGTCAGACCCCATCTGGAGTATTGCATGCCGTTCTGGAGACCCAATCTCCGCAAAGACATAGACAGGATGGAAGCTGTCCAGAGGAGGGCAACTAAAATGGTGCAGGGTCTGCACCAGAAGACATATGAACAGAGACTTGAGGAGCTTAATATGTATAGCCTCGAGGAAAGGAGGGAGAGGGGGGACATGATAGAAACTTTCAAGTACCTCAAGGGAATCAACAAAGTCCAAGAGGGTAGCATCTTTCAAAACAAGAGGTGTGCAAGAACAAGGGGCACAATTTGAAGATAGAGGGGGTCAGCTCAGAGGTAATTTAAGGAAGTATTTTTTCACAGAGAGGGTTGTGGATGCATGGAACGGCCTTCCGGAGGAGGTTGTGGAGTCAAAAACTGTGGTGGAATTCAAGCATGCATGGGACAGTCATAAGGCAATTCTAGGGGGTGGGGGTAGGAAGAAGTAGGCTGCTGGTTAACTAGGATCTGCAGCTTATCCATTAGGTTGGGAAATGGGCAGACTGGGTGGACCAAGTGGTCCTTATCTGCCGTCAAATTCTATGTTTCTATGTTTGGCCTCTCATGAAATGATTGCCTCAGTCAGTCACCACGATTGAGTTTTAGCAGTAAATGATCACCTCTTGATCCTGACACTGAGCATGTACCTGTGGTCTCCCTCCTCAGCTGATATGCATGCAACACATTCACGGCACCAAGAAAATAGGCAATGACATCAACAAGCCTTTTAGCACCATCTGTATGGGAGAGAACTGCAAAAGCAATAGGCTAACTAGTCCAAACAAAAGCGGAGTTTGCTTCTAACTGGCATTATTATCTGGCTTATTGCATATCTCGGGAATACTGAATCAATGCTACAAAAGCTAAGGAATGCATCCTGTTTCTAAAAATAATTGCAACTGAGGGTGCCTGGCACTGTCTTGTTTGACAATATTCCACGCTGACTGCAGAATATATGATTCATTTTGATCCATTGGAAGGGTAATAATAATGTGAGGTTGTGGTGTTAAAACTTTAAAAACACGAAGGTTGGCGGGTAGACGGATATGGTGGCAGGGACTGGGCATCAGTATTGGAATAAATCCCTGCCAACATTTGGGTGACCACCTCTCACAGCTTAAAGAATTAGAGATCATCCCGTTGGAGAAGTCAGTTCCTTGCTCAATATTTTATCAGTGGGTCTTAATAAATTACGTAAAAAAAAACAAACATTGGATCTATAGGAAACTATCGGGTTAAAAAAAAAGGCACAAAAATCACCTGAAGCTACCATACGCAATTGGCACTTGTGCACTACTTTGTAAAGGGTGATGAGAAAGAAGATTTTAATTGCCAAACTGAGAACTAGCCGCTGCTTTGGAGGCCAGTAAAAAAGAGACACCTTGACACTATTCATGAAACAGAAAACATGGCATTTTTTCCTCATTTATCTGAACCCAGTGTTGCTGGTGCTGTTTAGTTGTGATATCTGATTTGTGAGAGCACATAAGTACTGTACTATATGTTCATTCATTCCAAGTATCAAGTTTTAAAGCTTACTTGCCATTCAAAAAATGCTGTATGACAGCTGCGGGTGTCTGGAGGCATTTACGTAGCACATCTTCCATGTATTGGCGTTCGAGAAAAAAACAGATAAAAAATGAGCATTGCATCATAGGGAGGAATGGCAGCTAGGAAAGAAAGGGCAGTACCCTTCCAGAGAAGCGTGAAGAAAGTATAGACACACATTGTAGCTCCTAAAGGTGTGGGTCATTTATTAGGAGTTTCCATTAAGTTGCTTGCAAGAATCATAGTCTTGATGAAGTACCTACTATCCCTGGTCTAACAGACATCTATGCAAACTGAATTATGTGGTGTGTGTATGTGTGTGTGTTTGTGTTTGGGGGTGTTGCTACTTGGTGCATAACCAAATGGAATAAACAACTATTCATTACATCTTATTTCTACGAGATTGGGTTTCCAGTAACAATTTACCTAACTTGGAGGATTGCCGTTATGTTGTCATAGAAACACTGTGCCTCCACCACCTCTTCTGGGAATCTTTTCCATGCATCCACCACTATTTCCATGAAGAAATGCTTCCTCACGTTACCTCTTGGTCTACTCACTTACAACATCATGTCATGCTCCCTCGTTCCCGAACGTCTCCTGTTCTGAAAGATGCTGCCTTCTGGTACCATATTTATGCCCTTTAGATATTTGTAGGTTTCTATCATATCTCCCCTGTCTCTCCTCTCCTCCAGGGTATACATATTGCAGTCTCTGAGTCTTTCCTCATATGACCTTCAGTGCAGGCCCTGCACCATCTTTGTTGCCCTTCTTTGAACTGCCTCCACCCTGTCTACGTCCTTACAGAAATGCAACCTCCAGAACTGGACACAGTACTCCAAATGTGGCCTTACCAATGATATGTACAGTGGCATCACCACCTGTTTTCTTCTGCTGGTGATAACTCTCCCTATGCACCTCAGCATATCACTGGTTCTCCCCACCACCTTTCATTAGTGACACTGGGGAAAGGATACAGGTGAAGGTCTGCTTCTTTGCAGATTGCACTTAGATCTGTGGAAGAGTGGACAGCAAGATGGGTGTAAAAACCATAAGGGCAGATCTAGAAGGACTAGAAGAATGGCCAAGGGTATGGCAGTTAAAATTTAATGCAATAACATGTTATGTAATGCATTCAGGACCAGGAGCCCCAAAACAGAATAATGGATGAGAAGCGGGGTAGAGAGAAACTCTAAAGAGAATGACCTGGGGGTGATAATAACAGACACAAGTTGAAATCATCAGTGCAGTGCAATAGTGTAGTGAGGAGGGCAAATGGAATGTTGGGATAAATAGAAAGGGGGATCGCCAGCTAGAGAAGGGGGGTTATCCTGCCACTGTAAAGATCACTGGTTTTACCTTATCTGGAGTACTGTATGCAGTTCTGGAACCCATACTTGGGGAAGGACGGGGCAGGTTGGAGGCAGTGCAATGGAGGGTAACCAAAATGATTCAGGGAGACCAAGGTATGTCCTACATGGAGGCTGGAGGATCTCAACATGTAAACACTAGTGGCAAGAAGGTAGAGGGGGGTATAACAGAAATGTAGGTACCTTTGTGGGATAAACAAGGTAGATAGCAGGAACTTGTTCACAATGGGCCCTATGCACAAAAAAATTGCATTGCCTATGCGCTACAGATCCGGGGCATGTAGACAACTGTACGGGTAAATACCATGCAGCAGGTGGGTCCCACTGGAACCCTGATGGCATTACCAAGAGACGCGAAGTACAGAGCAAGGCACTGACGGCTCGCTCAATGCCTCGGGATGTCCATGTCAGGATGTGCCTGCACCATACGGCATTCAATAAAGCCTTGTAGTGCCAGGAGGAGGGGTGCCGGGTACTCCTGCCGAGACCAGGCATACCCTGGTATGTGTCCCCATGTTCTCCAGCCACCAGGTGTGGTGGCAACACAAATCTGACCTCTGTGCTGCCCCAGCTCACAATGCTGCAGAGGAGGGCTCGGGCAGCGGCATGGGTGCCTGCCCATTGGTTTGGCAGCACCACCGCTATATGTGGCACCCCTCCTACACCCTGCACCCTCTGAAAGGGTGCAATAGATCCACTCAGGAACCCGGTATGGGCATCCAATTGGCTGCCTGCCCAGGTCCGCGGCTCTGCTCTGACTGCCCACCTGACTGTGTGCACCAGGAGGGTGAGGTCATGTATAGGAGTCATGCGGTGGCCACTGTTCATGCATGTGACCACCCATGGATTTCCCATGGGTGTGTACCTGTGCTGGCAGGGTACGCACCTCAGGTGCATATTACCTGTCCCTTTGTGCAAAGAGGCCAATGAATGGAAACACAGGTACTAATGGAACTCAATGAAGCTGTTGGGGTGGGAGAGAAGATTTACTAAAGGCATCAGGAAAAAGTTCTTTATGCAAATAGTGGAAGACAGGTGGGACAAACTACAAAACGAAGTGAACTGTACCAAATAAGTTGCAGGATTCCAACATTGGTGGGACAGACACATGGGACTGGTAAGTACATCAGGAAATGGTGGGGGAGAGGAGTAAAGGCCTCTACGGTATTCATAGCCAAACGTAGGTAGGACTGGGCAGGCTGGATGGGTTGCAAAGCATTTTTCTGCTGTCACATTCTATGTCTCTGTGTTAATGTAAGCTCATTCATGAACATTTGAACTCACAATATATACATGGAAACTGCTGCCTGGACTATTTGCTTGTATTTTCTAACACTTTTATGGATGCATTAAAACTTCTTGCTGTATAACTAAATAAATAGGTCTCTGATCAGTTTGACCAACTGTATTTGTGCTCAGCTATATTATTTTTGAAACACATCTACTATGCACTTAGGAAAAGAACATAAATTGTGCACTTGAAGGAATGTAAGAACTAAGAGATGTAACCCCCCCATATTTAGTACATGACCATAAAGATGGCGGCCACGCTGGGTTGCCAGCAGCAGTAGCACTATAGATGTATTCAGAGTTTGCAGTTTATTTTAGAGTTTAGAGTTTATTTTATTTAATCTGTCTTCTCATTTGCTTTGCTTTGCTTGTCAGCTTACGTTAGATGAATTAGAGGCAGTCTAGTAAGGGCCTGAAGTGAGATAGAAATCGTAGGTACAGCATTTTCGGGGTCGCCAGTTTAGAATTTAAAAATGTTATCGCCTGTGTGCCTGTGAAAATGGAATTACCTATTTTATACAGCAAAGTTTCCATTTGCCAGCATTCACTGACTCAAAGACACTAGTGTTTGCATATTTATTAACTTTCCCTATCTGTTGGTAGTGTCCTTGGAGTCTGGAGCTTGAGTTTCATGGGGTTTTCTGGTGGAGTCCCTGGATTTGGTGGTGTCCTGGTCAGATGGGAAGGAGGTCCTGAGACACTGAAGGTGAACCACTGATTGAGGGTGGTTAACTGGAGCATTTAAATGAGGATCTTTGGCAGCTGCACTCTGTCATAACATCGTCAGTAAATTTTCATCGGTGATTCTCGGTGTTTTGCCCAGAGTCTCTGGAAGCGCTGTTGAGACTGACTAATTTGGAGGTTGGAGAGAGCACTTGGGGGAGCCTACACCAGCCTGTTCAGGGAGCGATTGCTGTGTGCTGGGGTGGTGATGGGAGGTGCTGGTCCAGATCTGCTGAAAAGTGGATGTGTTACTAGTGGCCTCTGGGTTTCTCGAGGGGGGTCTACTGGTGAGTGGATTCTGGGTCGGGGACCACAGTTGTAGGTCCATTTGGGATGGATAACTGCCTCCTGAGGTGAGTGGTGGGGGGCCCCTCCCTTGTTCCTTAGCTAGCACTCCTGCCTGCTATTGTATGGTGGGCTATCACTGCAAGAATCCCCAAGGCTGAAGATACATTGAAAGAGGAGAATTGCTGCAAGAAGAACGGTTACAGTTTAAAGCAAGATCCATTGGAGGGACTCCTCGCTTTCATTGTTGGTTTGCTGTATCCCTCATTTTGCTCCAGACCAGTTCATCAGCAGGTACTGTAATTATATTTTTCATTTTGGAGGCAGTGCGAGAGCCTAGGTGGATTTTAACACTTACCAGTTTCAGTCTTCGTGGCAGTGAGAGGGCCACTTTTTTGGACATTTTTACAAGGGTTGGATGAGAGCTACCCTTGTTGTATAAACTCTAAAGGATTTAGCAAAATACATTCATAATACATCTTACTGGACATTAATAAGTCATTTAACCTAGAGCTGTGGCTGTCTTAATTTTTTTCTGGATTGTTGGTCTTGGGGTTTTAAATTTTGGGGTGGGTTGGGATTGCTTTTTGTTTTATTGTGTTAACTTATTTGGTTTTGTTAACTCCTATACCCTAGGGTACAAGAGTATTGTTATTAAGACCAGATTTATTTGTTTTAATTGGGGTGGGTCTGATCTTAGTTTATTTGGTTTCCATTTATTACTGTGTATAGCACTATAATGTGCTGGGGAGGTTTAAAGATGGTCAGGCACTATTCCCCCACCAGGCTCAGGGAATTATGCCCTTTTGAATGTCTCCCGATATCATCTGACACCTATTTTAGGTGTTGTGCTTTGGGTATACTTAAAAAGTGTAAAAGAAGGGGGAGAGCTGGGCCTGGTGGGTTGTCAGGAAAGGGGAGGGTGGATTGGAGTTGTGGGGTCTAGGAGACACCCTGGGGTGAAATGGAGCCAAGATAGAGGTCATCTTTGCTTGTCCTCATACCCAAGGGCTCTAACATTAGCAGGCAGGTGCAGAGGTCTTCTCCAACAGCTCATCCTGCCTTGGTGGTGTTATGCAATGCCAGATCTATGAAAAACAAGACAGCTATTATAGGTGATCTTGTTGGAACAACTGATCTGGCTTGCATCACCGAGACATGGCTGGATGTAAATGCAGGCCCTATATTGGCTTTGGCAACTCTGGCTGGGTACTCGGTGCTACAGTGTCCAAGGCTGGATCATAGGGGCGGGGGTGTGGCCATTATGTTTAAGACTGAGCTGGGCCTTGTGGATGTGCCATTGGGAAGTACCAGATCCTTCAAATATATCCTGGGAGAGGGTGTAGGCTGTGGGATTCTCCTCATTTACCGTCCACCAGGAGATGGAGGAGAATTCCTGCAGGAGATAGCAGACTTCATCATCGACATGGTGTTGAGGTCCCCCAGATGGATAGTACTAGGGGACTTCAATGCCTGGGTTGATGATGAACTCTTGCATTTTGGTCAAAATCTCCTCCAGCTGATGACGACACTGGGCCTTACAAAGGTAGTTACCTCTTCAACCCATGTAGGGGGTCATTTGTTGGATCTGATCTTTCTTTTGGGTATGAGATAGCTCATCTACGGGTGGAATCAGTCAGCTGGTCTGACCATCACACCATAAGGTTCAGTTTCAGGGCCCTCCCAATAGGTCTGCCCCTACGGAGATGATTCAGTACCATCCTTTAAGGGGGATACCCTAGTGACCTATCGGTGGTACTGGACCTATCAGGCTTGTCAGGGGAATGCATGAGTCCAGATAATCTCATACTAGCCTAAAATAAGGCTGTGGGAGATGCTCTGGACAAGATTGCTCCTGTTCGTGTTCATCCTCTCACCCTACGCCCAAGGAGCCCTTGGTTTGATGGCTCCTTGAAGGAGCTGAGCCGAGTTGGCCGAAGGATGGAGAGAGCCTGGCAGAAGTCCAGCCATGATGCTGACAGACTTAGGTTGATGACACATTATGACAGCTATCAATCAGAAATCACCCCGTAAGAAGGCAGAATTCCTGTCCAGGGAGATTTCTTCTGCGTGGAATTGACCGGCTCAGCTTTTCCGGACTGTTGACAGATTGTGCGATCCAATTTGTCTGCAGCCCAGAGAAGCCTTTTCTCAGCTAAGATGCGAGGAGTTCATTCAATTCTTCAAAGATAAGGTTGCCAGCATCAGGTCTGGCATCAGTCCAACCTCTCCTATGAGGGATTGCAGTGGTCGACAGGAAGTGGCATGCACTAGGTCTGTCTGGTCAGATTTCTGCCTGTCGGAATTCACGGACATTGTGAAGATCTTCCAAACATTGTCCCCAACCAGTTGTAGTTTGGATCTGGGCCCTACACCCCTTTTAGTGGGATGTGTAGATGTCATCTGCTCGGTCCTTGCTGAAATTGTCTGGAAGTCCTTCGAGGGGGGGGGGTCTTTCCTGACCCTTCAAGGAGGCGGTCGTTTGACTACTCCTTAAGAAATCCTCCTTGATCCAGACTGTCTAGCCAACAACCGGCCTATCTCTAACCTGCCATTTACTGGTAAGGTTATTGAAAAGGTGGTTATGTTGCAATTGGATGATCATCTTACAACTCACAATGTCTATGATTCTCTCCAGTCTGGTTTTAGGAAGAAGCATAGCATGGAGATTGCTCTTGTCTGGGTATTGAATGACCTCCTAATGGCTAGAGATCAAAAGGCATGTACCATTCTAGTCCTTCTTGATCTCTCTCTGCTGCATTTGACACTGTAGACCATGGTGTGCTGCTGTAGCACCTGCGGCTCCTTTGCGGGCTGTCTGGTACAGTCCTTAAATGGTTCCATTCATTCCTTACAGGCAGGTCTCTGAGAGTTGCCACTGGAATTTATTCCTCTGGTACTCACTCCCTGCTCTGTTGGGTGCTGCAGGGCTCCATTTTGGCCCCCATGTTGTTTGCAGTGTATATGCTGCCATTGGGAGATATCATCAGGTAATATGGTCTGGGTTTTCACTGCTATGCAGGTGATACTCAGCTGTATATGTCCTTTCTGCTCAGACAGAATGATGCACTCTCCGTGCTAAATAATTGCCTTACTGAGATCAGAACCTGGATGAGCTCCAGCTGGCTGAGACTGAATCCAGACAAGACTGAAGTACTGGTAGTGGACTCGGGTCATCCGGGGGTGGGTTTGGGGGCTGGAAAACCATCAGGCTTGTTGCTTGGTGGTATACCGCTCACTACATCAGACCGGGTACATAACCTGGGTGTTATTTTTGATGATAGTTTGACTCTAGAATCTCAAGTGTCAGCTGCTGTCAAATCCTCTTTTTATCATCTGAGGAATATCACCTGGGTGAAACACCTGGTTCCTCTGGATGATCTTCCAACACTGGTCCATGCCTTTGTCACTACCCATCTTGATTACTGCAATTTCCTCTACCTAGGGCTACTAGGGGTTGATATGCGCCACCTGCAGCTGGTGCAGAATGCGGTGGCCAGGCTGCTGACTAGGACCTCTAGGACCAGTCATATTATGCCTGTGCTCCACGAGCTGCACTGGCTGCCTGTTCAGTGGCAGATCACCTTTAAGGTTGGCTTGCTAACCTTCAAAGCCCTATATGATCAGAGACCTGGCTACCTGCAAGATCTCCTTGTATCCTACTGTTCCCTCCATCCTTTCCGATCTGCCGATGAAGGATTGCTGGAGATTCCCAGGGTATGATTGAAGATATCTGGCTCACGTGCTTTTTCTTTTTCAGCTCCAACCCTGTGGAATTCTCTACCTCATTGGTTAAGAGAATGCCTGACCATCGATAGGTTTACAACTGAGTTAAAAACATATTTATTTGATTTAGCCTTCCCAAAATATGGATAACTTGTTTTATTGTTTCTGTTTTAATCTTATTTATATCTGCTGTATTTGGTTTTATGTACAGCGCCTTGGTTTGGAAAGGTGCTATAAAAATAAAGTTGACTTGACATGAATTTTACTTAGAGCATGCAGTATGTGAAAAAAACAAAACATACAGAATGCAGCAAATCCAAATTATTTAAAGCAAGGTAAAAATAAGAGCCTCAAAACAGAGAATTGATTCATTGTACCCAATAGCTCCGTATGAAGTCCGAACCATCCACTGATTCTCCTGATACAAAATGGCCACCCAGGGTATGATGAGTTAAAAGACAGAAATGCTTTGAGAGAAAAAAAAAAAGCATTTTTACCAAGAAATATAATCAATCCACATTATTTATTCTACTTGTGCTGTAGTACTGTTTGGGATTTCATAATTAACATTTATGGCTTCTGCATTAAGATTGTCTGGTACAGCAGTGAAATCAGTCTAATGTTTCCTGATGGGATCAATACAAGTTAGAAAGGAGGGTGAAGAAGGCAAATAATACAGACACATGGTGGTACATGAGCAATGAAGGAAGAATTGAATTACAGGGGCACAGTCATGCCCCTATAGTTCGGGTTGAGTAGCATCGTTAATGTTAAACTTCAAATGTTGCACTTTAATAACTTTGCAACCCATCGATGCACTAAATTTGGCATGCACAGTTCCTTGGAATAGATCTCTTGACATGTCAAGTTTTGTTCCAGTTGAATGTGCAGATTCTGAGATCTGGATAGTGCAAAAACCTTAAAAGTCACCACTTTTTGCAGTTTTTTCCTCATTGCCCTGTGCTCAGATGGTGTGGAATTTTGGTGTGAATATTTCGTGGTAGAAAAAGCTTGGGTAACAGAACTGCCATGTGTTTGTTTGGTGAAAAAATAAGAATCTATCGCAAAGTTTTTCAGTGTTTAAGTTCCTGTTATTTTCTATGGGGGAGATCACTCTTCGAGATAGAGGGTATAAGTTCGACAAAGGATTTGGCCTCACGAAAAAGGATTCTTTTTTTCTGAGGGGCCAATCATTTTTCACCAGAAAAAAATTCCTTTTTCGTGAGCCACCATCTTGTTTTCTCTTTCTTCACACAACACTCATAACTCTGCCCAGGGAAGTCTTTTATGGACATCCAAACATATACAGTATCTTGCCCACTGGGAGCTGATGTGCTTCAGTTTATATTTTGTTATAGTTCCCATGGCCTCAGAACATTTATTTACAACTATTTAAATGGAAGTTGACATGTAGAGCACTACTGCATAAGCACTCAGACAATAGGCGATGCTGAAACAGCAGCTGCACAAAGAGCAACCTCCTAATAAAGTAGAATGGCAGTAGAATAGTGAGTAGAGCCCAGCCCAGCAAAGGCGCTTCCCACACTGGCTACAGGCATGAACGTGAGCACCACCTGGCTGCCCATATAGGAGGTGAGAACTGCCAACAACCCACCAGGGAACGGCGCACACAGGAAGGCTAGAAACAGGGAAGATGAGGCTGGGCAGCAGAGGCACAGGCTAGCGGAGGCCACGGGCACCAGGGGGAGCAAGTAGAGGAAGAGGAGGGGCAGTAGGGGAGCACAGGCGAGGGGAGGCAGGGCTGGGCACTGGCCCACCAGACACGGTCAACAGAGGGTCAAGACTAGGCAACATCCCCACCTTGCAACCCCACATGGAGTACAGTGGCAGGAGCCACCACCCCACCTGCCACCCGAACAGTAAGCAGAGCCCCCCACACACAGAGCAGTGAAAACCACATAGACACAGTTAACCACGGCAGTGCAGCACTGTACTGGCAGGTGATGGCAGTCGCTCAGCATGGCAGGAGCACAGTGAGGGTGGACCAGTGGACACACAGACATGGGGGAGGGGGGTGCAGGATGGCACTGGCAGGTATAGGCCCCAGAGCAAAAGGGGACATGTGCAGCCGCATGCAGGGCAGGGCTAACACAGGCTATAACAATTCCAGTGGAGTCCACAGCTGCATTAGGGGGCATTGCACACAGAATGGTGGTGCAATTCATTCCCAACCAAAAGGGAAACCCACTGGCTGTCCACAATTGCTCTGTGTACAGATGTGACAAAGAGGGACCCAAGAAGGTGTATTGGCTGTGTGCCGAGGCACACAGATACCACTGCCTTGCTCACCTCCACATTGTGGAAGACACAGCAGTGACCATGATCTGGGACCACAACCATGCCCCAGATGCTGTGGATGTGGGAGTGCGGTGCATCCTTGGAACACTGCGGAACAGGCCATGGCGGACTCTGGACGGTGTGTCACAGGTTATCATGGCCAGTACATGGGGGACACCAGCGGCTGTGGTGGGATGACTGCCGGGAGTGCAGCTGCTGCGTCGAACAGTTCAGTGGGTGTGGAAAGTGACTCATAGCTGGCCAACCACCCCGCTGTCAGTCGTGGACCTCAGCATCCCTGATGAGTTCACCCTTGCCAGCGATGGTACGCGATTACTCCTCTATGACAGAGGGAGTGAGTGGGACAGTTTTGTGGTCTATGCCACTGACCATGGCCTGCAGCAGCTGGTGAGCTGTATGGACTGGTTTATGGATGGCACATTCAGGGCTTGCCCCACCCTGTTTGACCAACTGTATACCATCTACACAGTCCAGTCTGGTGCAGTTCTGCCAGCTATCTATGCCCCGACGTGCACCAGGAGGGTTCAGACCTACATCCGCCTGCTGGGCCAGCTGAAAATACACAGCCCAAACCTGCCTCCTGCCATGGTCTTACTGGTTTTTGAGCATGCCAACTGGCATGGGGTGGCCACTATTTTCCCAGAAACATGCATACAGGACTGTTTCTTCCACAACTCTCAGGCCCTGTGGCGCAGCGTACAACCATTGCCAGAGGTCCTGGAGAGGTACTCAGCTGACCCTGACTTTGCCCTGCACTTGTGGATGCTGCTGGCACTGGCCTCCCTCCCACCCATGGATGTGCCAGCCATATTCAATGAGATGTGGGAGTGGGGGTACATGGCCGACAATGAAGAGGTCCTCCAGCCCATGCTGGACTACGTGGAGGATACTTGGATCGGTTGTCCCACAGAGTGGTCATGCCAGCTTCCCTGTAGAGCAGTGGAACTGCTATGATGTGACCCTCCAGGGACTGGCATGGAATAACAATGTGGTGGAGGGATGGCACAGGGCCTTCAACACCCAGGTTAGTGCATGCCACCTCAGCATACGGCACCTCCTAGAGTGCCTCAGGGAGGAGGAGCGACCGACTGCCATACCTGCTAAAATGCTGGTGTCTGGGGCAGAGACCACACAGCCCCAGCAATGTTACCATGATCTGAATGCTCGTATCTGCCCAGTTGTGGCTGAATACAGCACCAGGAGGCACTATGACTACCTACTCGGACTACCCCACAATTTCACCTTCTATGTGTGAGCGGCCACTAGGTGGCCTATGGCATGCCCTGCACCCTGTGTGCCCTTTGCCATTGCTGGGCATCACAGCCATGTGCGTACCCACACAGTGCACAGTGGGTTGTCTCTCTGCTCCTGCCTTTAGCGGTGTCACCCTGCCATGGGCATCTGCTCATTTGCCATGTCCCCTGCAGTGGCTCTTTTGACCCAGGCATGCCCTGGCCTGTCATAGCTGTGGTTGCAGCTTCCATCCCCAGACACCCTGTGGTGGGTGTCTCCCGTGGACTGTGCTGTGCCACTATGGTGGGCGCTGTGGGTGCATCCCCCTCATGGGGCATGCTGCATGCCTGCTGCCCATTCTCCTTGTGTGCATCCCAACTGCTGGTGTTTGCCTTGTCCACATCAACTGTCCCTTGGTGCCATTGCTGCTGTGCCCAGTGCCTCTTCTGCCCTGCTGCAGTCGTCGTGTGTATGTCGCCCTTCCTACCTCCTCCTGCTGCCATTGTTCACATTGCATGTCGTCCTCCTCCCCCATCACCCTTGTGGCAGTTGATGAAGTTCAGTCGCCATTTTGGGACTCACCTGCCGGGGGTGCTCACATCACATAAAACCATTTAAATCCTTTTTTGCTACTCGCTGGTTCCTTTTTCACGATTCCTTTTTTGTCATCATGAAAAAGGAATTAACTGTGCCACTCCCTATTATAGAAAATATTCCATTGGTGTTTAGTGGCACCCCCAATCTCCCTATTTTATATCCCTAGTATCAAGTGCCCCCCAACCTCCAAGTCCCATATATGTTTTTTAAAAAAACAACATTGGTGTCCAGTGGCACCCCTCACCCGCTGATTGCCATTCCACATTTTCTTGGTGTCTAGTGACACCCCCCACCCACCAGTTGCCATCGTCATTTTTTACAATTTGATCCCTGGTGTCTAGTGGCATCCCCACCCTCCGAGCCCCATCCCTACTATTTAAAACTTGATCCCTGGTGTCTAGTGGCATCCCTACCCTCCAATTGCCATCCCTGTTATTTTAAACTAGATCCTTTGTGTCTAGTGGCACACCCCCATCCTCCCATTCAAGCAATAACCTGAAATAAAGAAAACATTCCCTCAATGTTTTTTTAAACCTGTAAAAAAAAGGTCCCTCACCAATCAACCCACCCACCTACCACTCACCACCCACCACTCCACACTTCAAAGTACACCCCACACACCCTTACTCACCTGAATGTATCACCAAGGATTCAACTTAGCACCAAGAAAGTAGGGAAATGTGGTTTTAGGGTTTCCAACCCTAATTCCTCACCTCCAAGCAGCAAAGCAAAAAAAAAACAAAAAAAAAACAGGGGGTTGGGTGTCTAGAGTCTAGGTGAATCAGTGATGGGGTCTTCCCTTGGGCTGTCAACCCTAATGCTCACCACATCCCCTCCCAGCATGTAGCCTCCTGTCTGAAGCACAAGGTGCAGCTCCAAGGCAGTGCCCCATAGTGATGTAGTCTTCAAAGTTAGAGATATATGTCTCACCATATGTTGCCAACACAATCTGTTATAGCTTTCTTCCTGCAGGGCCCAGAAAGCAGATCACATCTGACCTTTTTGCTAATGGAATGAGGTGGGCATTAGGGATGACAACCCCAAGGAAGACCCCACTACTGATGTGCTAAGACTCCAGAGACCCAAAATCCTAATGTTATTTCCTTCTGCTGCTTGGGGTTGGGTTCGGGTGTTAGGGTTGGAAACCATAACACCACATTTCCCTAACTGGTGCACTAATGCAATTTTTTTCCAAAGAATTTCCTTTCTTTTTGAGATAGTTGACTGGTATTGTCATTCATGTAGGTTCCTTTGGGACCTGTGTGAACAGATGTGGACACTCAAGGCCTAAAGGAGAAAAGGGAAGACTCCAACCGCCTACAGAAGTGCAAGAAATTATGGGGCTGTCTGGTGGGCTGGGGAAGTGCATGGCCTCTGTTTCCTGAGCTTCCATGTTGTTGCAGATGCAGACACACTGGGCAAAGAGTTTGTCTGGCAGCCAGTGCACAGGGCACTCTGCCATCCACAGGTGGAGGTGTACAGGTGCTTATTCCAAGAGAAGAATTGTCATCACTATATGGTATCCTAGCCCATGTGGGCAACCCTGCATCTTTCATTCCCTGGTTGAGTGGGTGCATAACACAGTGATTCCTCCCAGCCTCACCCCATTCAGTTGGATCACTGAGCTTGCCCTGAACTCAGGTCACAGAGATGGGGTATAGAAGCATACCCCTCAGGATCAAGATTGGGGCTACACACGAAGTTTCTTAATAATTATATAACTATTTTTATTTTGACCACAAATTTTCAAGATAGTTATTTTATGATTGTTCTTATAAACGTGACATGTGGCATTTATAGCATATTGGCTGAAATGTAATTTCACACCAGAAGTGCAAAAACAGGTATTGTCCAGAATTTAAAAAGTGACACCTGTCACGTTTATGGGGTTGTGTGAAAAATGACTATATTGAATGTTTAGAGTCAGAATATTGAAAGTTAGTGAAATTATGAGGCAATGTTGAAGTATTGCAATGTTCAGTCATTAACTTGGTCATTTTACCATATTTGTACACCAGATTTTCAGCATAGTGTTCTTACTTCCCCAACTCATGAACTCAGCAAGTAAAAATTTTCAAACCCTGCCAAAATGTCATTTTGCACCATAGGTGCAAAAGCACAGTTTGGCCAGCATTTGAAAAAGGATAGCTGTCATATTCATGAGGTGGTGTGAAAAAATGGCTATGTTGAAAATTAGGGGCCAAAATATTTAAAATTACTAAAGTTGCAAGTGAGCATAAACACATTTCAGTGTACTCTCACAGCTTTGCCATTTTTACATATTTTGATCCCAAATTCTAAACATAGCCTTCTGACCCCACCTCATGAACAAGGGCAGTGAAAATTTTCAGATCCTGCCCAAAAGGGGATTTTGCAAAGCAGCCACAAAATTCCCCTTTGGGCCAGATTTGCATAATTCCACTGCCATTGGTCATGAGGCGGGGTCCCAAAAAGGCCATGTTGGAAATTTGGGGCCAAATATGTAAGAATGGCAAAGTTATGAATCAAATTTCTAGCCCCATTGAAATACATTAAACCACACTTATCTGATTTTCTAATTTCAAAGTTGCTGGTTCTAATAGCAAGATGCGTCTTCGATTGGAGAGTTGATCTACACCATGGGACATGTTCAGTTGAGTGAGGGTTTGTGGGTGATGCATTAATGAAGTTTTTGCAATGAATTTCCTTACTTTTTCAGATAGTATTATCATATCCTTATTTGTGTGTGGGAGTGCAATATCCATATGCCATAGATACATATACTGTATGTATGTAGCAAGGGACCATTTTGTTTTTTACAGCATTCCAAAAAAAAATCAAATAACTTTTCTTCTTTATTTCAGAGTATATTCTGACACTGGGAACTGGGTTTCCCAGCATCAGGCTAGTGTTCTGTGGCACCAGGGGTGGTCACCATGGTGCTACCATGTACATATGAGGAATGGGGGCAGGTGACATGGAGGGGAGAGGGCCAAGAGAAGCGATACTGGGGTGGGCATCCTGGTCTACTTATATATTCAAAAAATATATTAACATTGGGAAGGGCAGGTGAATGATGGGGTGAGGAAGGGGGGGAAAGAAGTGGTACTGGGGGTGGGCACCCTGGTCTGCTTAAGGAATAATTTTATAGAACTATAGCCAGCCAGCTAGCTATATACACAGATAAAGAGAGAGAGACAGAGTGTGTGGCAGAGAGAACAGGGGATTGCTGACTCACTGCTTCAAATTGAAGCCAGCAGCATGACTTCCAGCTACAGCTTCAGCATTCAAGAAAGTCCTGCTGTTCTCATATGGAGAATGTGGGTGAATGACTCCTCTCACTAAGCTAGGCAACCTGGATGTTGGGATGCTCAGAAAACATATTTCTGGTATTGTTTTCAAAAGACAAGCAGCAGAATGTAGCTAAATAGATCCAATTTAGCTATTGTAGTTTCAGGTATTTTTTTTTTTTAAAATATATAATCTCGATGTATTTCAATGTTTGTGAGTAAAAACAAAATGGCAGCCGTCACAATCTTTTATTTCCACATGACAAGTAAATCATGAAAATAAGCAGTCTGTTGTCAGTTATAAGTGCTGCTCCACCCCCCTGGATAAAAAATAGACATTGAGTTCATGTCCTCAGAGTCACTCCTCAAGGTATATGTGTCCCTATTGACAGTGGCATTGGTGTTAATTTCTGTAGTCAGTAGATTTCCATCATTGTTATGTTTTTGTAAAATAGATCATGGTTGTTCTTTTTGCTTACAGCTTCAATTAAAGATCCACCCCGGCAATATCCCTCTGATCTTGAATGAACTTATGCTCCTTAATATTCTTGATTCCAGTATCATGGAACTTGATTGTTTCTGTTAATTGAGTTTGATAATTAGCATATTATGCAGATTAACTAAATTGATTGGTAGCTGTTTTTCTCAATACTAGTTCTTCCTTGACTTGTTTCTCTACTTCACTTGCATCTGATGCAATTACTTTGATAAGTCTCACAAGATGATGTAGTACAATCTCTTTCCACTTATTTATAAATACTATTCTATCAAGTTCAAAGATCAGGATCTTAATTGCAATCCTCTCAGAACACAACCAGCTTGCAAGTAGCCTTCCAAAATTACATGTTGCCAGTAGAGTTGTCTAGCTTTGAGGGCTACCTTCTTTAGGGCAACAAAGTCTTCCTTAATACTCGCCAGCAGTTGTGTTTCTTTGACCTGGTCATTTGTGATTTTCTCTGTAGATGTTGACATTGATAGTTATTCATTTAGCAACAGATTCTTATCCCCTTCATGAAAGAAGAGAGAATTAATGAAGGCTTATGCAGGCAACATACTGGGTAATGGGATGTGTGGGGGCTCTACATTAGTGTTGCCAATTGCCATAATACAAGCATAGGAGTACACCAGAGCTGGTCATCAAAAATGTCTAGAACAGTGCAAAAAGGCCACTCAAGGGTGTGAGAGTGGATCCACAGCATGGCAATTAACCTGTAGTAGAGTAGAAGCTGGTCTTGAACACTCTACTCCATAATGTCCTGGAAGTCAGCAGTTGTTCCAAATGATAATTCTTAAGTACAAAATTAAAGAGGCACCCACATGTGCACACACAGAAGTTCAACGTTTCAAGTCTCACTGACACTTTTACAAGAAGTGACTGTCAGACAAGTATGTTGTGAAAAAGTACCCAACAGGGATCACATGACTACTTGGTGATCCCCTGATGCCAATTAAGACATTTCTGTTATTTTAAAAGGGCATGTGTAATCACCCTCATAATTTATACAATGAATTAAACTAAACACTTGGTAGACATTTTTCTAGTAATTGTATTAATTCATAAATAACACTATTCAGAATTGGGGAGTGGGGTTAGGAGGGGAGAGGATAGGGTAGACAAAGAGATGAATACATAAAATCATTCTATGATGTAGACAAGGATAGCATAAAATAAATACACTATCTGTATTCATAATCAATCATGCAATATGTAAGAGCATATTGTTTATGCTTCAGCCTTACATGCATGATATCTTAAGATAAATGCATTAAAACACTCTACAATAGAGACAGAGATGACATTATAGTGGCACAGTAACACCACTGTAGTTAGGGTTGAGTGGGCACTTTAATGTAACCCCCACATTTTCCACTTTAATATCTTCTCAACCATTCAACAGATTTGCACAAAAGTTTGCATGCACGGTTTCATGAGTAGGTCTCTTGATGTGCCAAGTTTCGCTCTAGTCAGATGTACAGATTCTGAGATACACGTAGTGAAAAAATGCAAAAAAAATCACTGTTTCTTACTGTTTACTTGCCATTGAGTAGCACTCAGATGGTTTAGAATTTTGGTCTGAAACTATGAGGGTAGAAAGGGCTTGGCTCACAAGGATTTTCTTTTCTGATTTGGTTAAAAAATATTAATTCATTCCAAAGTTATTACATTTGAAAATTTTGGGTTCTGAACATGCTCAGTCGGCATTTTAAGATAGCTGTATGATGTTTTCATATGGGGAATCTTTTTTTGTGAAGGCACTAATCTTTTTTCATTTGCTGCCATCTTGTTTTCCATTTTCCCCTTAAAATTCAACTTTGGAAAACCACAAAAATTACATTCCGGAGAGCTGCCAACACATGTAGCTTACTCATTGGGACCCGTTTAGCTGGATTCTGCACTTAACTGTTTGAGAAATGCCCTTAAAATGTTGTTTTTATAAGATTATAAATCTTTTTTCATCACTCATGATACAAAAAAAATGCTTTTTTCCCTACCACGAGTCATGAAAAAAGATCCTTTTTGTGAGGGGTAAATCCTTTTTCCTTTGCCGGCATCTTTTCCCTGGTGTCTAGTGGCACCCCTTGTACTATATATGACAGCCATGAAATAAGGTAAGGAATACATTGTATTTTGCTTTCATATAGTGCATTATATAGTTTAAACTTAATAAGGAATGATAGCTGTTTTATTAGAGACCATTCATATGTCGAATGTGAGGGTTATTATAAAGAAACATTGTTGTATTAGCTAAGATTTTTGATTGTCCATGCTTATTTCAGAGGTCTAAACCAGGTGCTGCAAAGTTCACTTTCTAACTGTAAGTATGCTTTCAATGGCTGCATACTGCTGAGGGACTGTAAAGCCTTGTCCATATTTTGTGGTAACTCTTGGGGCACAGAACAAGTGGTTACCAGCACTGTGTGTCTCCTTACACTGAGAATAAATTGATTGAACAACATGCATGTTTTAAACAATTATAAATACTGTACACACACTTCAGGATTTCGGACAAAATTCAGTTAATTTGTTTCATTTTAATTTAAAATGGCAGTTTACACTGGAGAACTTGGTATAAATCACCTGCAGGTCTAATCACAGCCATTTTATTGAAGGACTTCTATTTGCCGCATTAATCTGCAGCCTTTCATTTAAATTAATATTGGAACAGACACCAGGCTGCTTAAATCTGCCATAGTTACCCTTCGAGAGTCCCATTAAACCTCGTCACCTTTTGGGTTAGCTTTTCAAAGATGTTAAGGGCATACACTGTCCTTTTAATTGTTGTTATTAAAAGAATCAGTTTCTATTTTCCTACTGACTCTGATCCACCTTTGACTGATGGAACAAGTAGATATGTGTAGAAAGAAATCGTTTTGTATTAACCTGTTCCATTACATAATTACAGATTTGGAAATGTGGCTGGTAGTTAACCATTAATTCAAGAGGCTTTCTGTTGTAAGCAAGGACATGAATATTTCCTGTCTAAATGGCATCTTAATCATCTGATAAATGGTTGTCATGGTGAAATAGCAAGTGATTAATACTGTCTGGGATTTCACTAGTTAAAAAAAATGGGCAGAGGGAATCAGTTTGTTTTTTGTTGGTGTGTTGATTCTGAGGTCTGGACAATGTTCTTTTCTAGTTGAGAGTCATGTCTGAATACTGCAAAAAAACACCATTGCCTTTTTGGAAGAAGTAGGAAACACAGCATTGGTGGTCTGTTAAATATACATACGCACGTTTTTTAATTGTTGGGTTGTCAGCAGATCTTTTAATGTGGAGTTCAGCGTCAAGAATTGTGGATTCTTCATACTGGGTTGAGTTAGTATGTGATCTGAATGTGCCTGTTTATGTACTACAATAAAGAAATGTCAAGGACTCTACTTGTCATTCAAAGTTTTACTGTTCAATTAATTTTTTAAGATTACTTACTAGGAGTGGGATTATGTGTGTTTGACTGCTGGGGTATCTGCTGTAATCAGAATGCTCTGAAACTGTGCACTTGGTGAATTAATAGTGAACTCTTGGCCACACATTGGAAATCAATGCTACTTTGAGCAATGGGTTTTTATTTTTTTAATTTTTTTAACCTGGCGGTGTCCTAAACTTGCTTACATGTGTAGTTCATATGTGATTACATGTTTTCATCTTTATTTACTTTTGTTGTTTTGCAGGAAACTCCAGCAGCACGAACTGAAGAAGATTCTCACTTGTCTTCTGTCACAGTGTTTCCTTCCTCCTCCTCCTCCTCCTCTCCCCCTCACTCCATGGCCACAAATTCTCAGACAGAAAAAATGGTTTGTAGCTGTTGTGGAGAGGAGATCACTGACAATTATCTTCTAAAGGTGAGAACAAGCTCGTCACACACCAAGAAACCCTTGTATAGTCTGGGGAAAGGTAAGGTAGGGGGTAGTTAAGTACGTTGAGAAAATTCTGTTCACAGTTGATGTACACAGGATGGCCCCAATAAAAGGCACCTTCATGGCATACCTCAGAAATCAGGGACACATCTTAAAAAAGGGTTACTGTAATATCAGTTCCTGAAGCAGTTACAATAAGTGGTTTAGTGATAAAAGCATTTTCTGATGGAGAGTCATACTGTAAAACTATTGTCTGGTGTGCTTTTATGATTCAAATCTATACTGTCCTTTGGCAAAAATAACCACATTCAAGAAGCTCAGAGGAAATATGTAATGCAAAATCAAGGACTTTCTGACAGTTGGGTGGTATGCATCTCAGTTTCACTGGGGCCCTGGTTACTGCTTTTACCCATGTTGTACATCTGAGTGGACCGGCATGCCTAAGAGGTTAAAGGTTGAGTGACTTCTCAGAGTCATTCGGCGAGTAAACTGCCCTGGTGAATTTGAACCTTTATCATGGGTTTCATCAAGTTTTCCCAAGTCAGTGTTACACAGTAGAAGCCACATACTTGCTGCACTTCTGTCCATTGAAAACACAACAGAAGAGTTGCTGTACAGTGCAAAAGATGGGGTTGATGGGGGGGGTGCTGTTGAGCCTGAGCAAGATGGTCATCCCAGCTTTCAGCTCTGTGTTATAGCTCATTTAAAATGGATTTTTTCTTGACATCACCAGTTTATCACTCTAGATCTGCATTTCAGTAGACAGTGGATTTAATATGGGAAAGTCTCAGAAAGAGAAGTACGGGTAGGAAGGAGCCGCCAGCAAAAACATTTCAGGACCCCCCAACCATGCAGGCGGCCCCAGGCTGTGCTACTACATCTGACACAGAGCCACCAGAAGAAACTCTTCAGACTTTGTGAGCAAAACTAAATACCCTAATAAAATCAGTAATGGTTCTTTCTGATAAATTCAACAATCTAACTAATCAAGTATCTACCCTGGAAATGACCATGGAGGGGGGTGCACACCACCACAATTGAAGCTACAAAAAGGTCGGACACAGCCCTGGGAATGTCAGCAACTTTGGTCAAAGAGAATCACCATCTGCGCACAAGACTTCAAACATTAGGAAACCAAGCATGATTCGCTAACATTCATTTGCTAGGAATACCTGAAGGGTCAGAGGATGATCATTTGTTAATGTTCCTTGGAGACTGATTTCAACAGCAATTCAGAGACACAGTGCTGGAGTGCCCGATCGCTATGCAGAAGACTATCGGGTTATGCCCCATAGAAGATGGCTGAATGCAGATGTTCCTCAAGACATTGTAGTGGTGACCACTGGGGTAGGCACCAGAGACCAAGTGCTGGCTTTAGCCAGACAGAAGAAGACTTTACTTCAGGATGGCATTCCTGTTCAGATCTTCCCCCGATCTAAACTATGCTACCCGGCGGCAAAAAAAGAAATTCGACAGTGTTCGGGCCATGCTCCGGGAAGCAGATATACCACCCGGCCCATTTAAGGATCACGCATGAAGGGAAAGTCTATCTGTTTACCAATCCACAGGACACCCTGAAATGGGCATAAAAATATGCCCGGAGACTGCAGATGCCCGAAGTAGCAGAATTCAGGAACTCAGATGAGGAAACCTGACTCTCCCTGAAGGTGCATAAGGGATTAGTTTTTGTATTTCTTCTAGGGTGACTGAAACCCTGCAGGTTCTGTTTCTTTTTGTTTGATACTGGTACCAGAGTAATGAGGATGTTTGCTCTTGCATTGTAACAGAGACTCTGAGACTTTTTCCAAAGGGGGATTCTTTCTGTTTTACTGCTGACATCAAATTATTCAGATTTAGGACCTTTCAATAACTAAACAAAATGCTAAGAAAGCTGGGTTGTGTAATAATATATTGATATTTACACTAAATGTGTACAACTTTGATAACGCATGGACTTTTAGTACCCTCCTCGGGTAGGAGGAGAAAGACTTGGGTTGTATTTGTTTCCTTTCTTTTTTGGAATTATATCAATGCTGGTCTTGGACTCTTTCGATAGCTATTTTTTTGATCGAGACATTATACCTATTATATTAATTATTTTTCCCCATATGATGTATCAAATGACACAGAATGCATCTTATTGGTATATTAAGAGGAGTGGCACCATCATTGTACTGTCAGTATGTTTCTTCTATTTTATGTCTGAGAATTTCATGCTTCTTCTGCCTGGAAAAGTTAATAAAGTTTAAAAAAAAAAAGATGGGGTTGACCAGAACCTGACTTCTTTGCATCGCCACACAATGCAAAACTGCTGCGTTTCTGCTCACTAGAGCCAGAGCATGGAGTTTTTTGGCTAGACGCATTGTCCCTCTCCTGGACAGGGAGATTTATGAATGCATTCCCTCTGTTTCCACTTATTCAGAGAGTGCTATTCTAACTGCTCCAGGACCATGTCATGTTGATCCTGGTAGCACCTCTTTGGCCGCGTCAGGTATGGTACCCTCTCCTACAACAATTAGTAGTGGAGGATCCCATCTCCCTCCCAATCTGGCCCACCCAGTATCCAGTGAACACCGCTTTCACAATTGATGCCATACAAAAAATGGCGACTCAATTATAGCGCCTTTGTTCAGGGCTACCTGGCAGGGTAGTGCCCGTATACCAGGGTGGGCGAGGTAGGGGGAGAGGAAGCTATGTGCATGCACACACATGGGGATAAGGGGAGGGAATGTATGTAGGAGGGGGTGTGGTGGGCAGCTGCCAAACTGGTCCGCTAGCATGGTGGGTGGTTCATCGGTTGGGAGGTGCAGGGTGCAGGATTCAGGTGCGGTGCAGAGCATTTTTTTTTGCTGGCAGCCACCTTTTTCTTTTTAAAGTATTTCACCTCCCCTGACATGCACCCCCCTAGAGTTGAGAATCCTTTAGTAGAGGGGGTGTGGGGGGAAAAGCCCCCCGCATTAAAAAACTATACCCATGGATCTCAAGTGCCCTCTTCCCAGTCACTGTGAGTGTGCATCACTGAAATTCATTTTTGGTGATATACACTTACTGTAATGGCGATCGCTATTACGCAATCACTGTTATCATGTGGAACTGCCCTGCCCTGTTGTCTTAGGACCAGGGGTCCCTATTACATCCTAACCTGCACGCCCTATACCTCCATGCATGGCTCCTGAAGATGTAGCTATTGCACGCTTCAAGGTGTTGCCACAAGTTGTAGAGGTCTTGCTAGTCACAAGCAAGGAAACCCTCTACAAGGGCTACTTATGTCATGAAATATAAACGGTTTGCTGTCTGGGCCTCAACCCACACTGCCAACCCATACACCTGCCCGCCATAGCCAATTCTAGAATACCTGCTGTCCTTATTGGATGCTGGCCTTAAATACTCCTTCTTGAAGGTACAGCTTTCAGCCATATTGGACTTTCAAGTCCCGGTTTCGGATTGCCCCTTGTCTCAATTGGAAGTCATGAAGACGTTCTTAAAAGGTACTTTACACTTGAAGCTGCCAAGCAAATCCCATTCCCCCTTTTGGGGCTTAAAGTTTGTCTTATAAAAATTAACCCTGCCTCCCTTTGAACCAACCATGACATACAAGCTTCACTGTCTGTCTTGGAAAGTGTTATTTTTAGTTGCTATTACTTCAGCTTGACGTATTTCGGAGCTTCAGGCACTCATATACAAGCAGCCGTATTTGATTTCCCATAAAGATAAGGTGTCTTTACATATTAACCCAAAGTTTCTTCCTAAAGTTGTGTCAGAGTTTATTTTGAATCAGTCCATACAACTACCAGTAAATTATCTGGAGCACACCAACCAGAGGAAGCATTGCTGCACACCTTGGATGTACCCAGCATCTTAAAATATCATATTTAATGCATGAAATACATTCACAAGTCTGCATAATTATTTGTTTCATTTGCCCCAGGAAAGGAGGGCCTGTGCAGTGCAAGTCTGTATTCTTGACATTTTAAAAGAGACCCACAAGGAGAACCCCATGCCTTGGCTAATGATTAGAGCCACTAACTCATTTTGCAAACGTCATTGCAGCTGTGAAGTGCTAGCTTATTGCTAATGCCTTGCAGATTTATAAGTCCCTGGGATGCAACAGGACTTCTTGGGTAACAATAACTGTATTTAAGGGAAAGGGTACTGCTCACAACACACAAAGGGAAATGCAGTTGAGATTTATCTCTGCAGTTAGTAATAACTTACATTTGCTGTTTTAAGATGATGAGACTGGGCAATTAACCATTGTCTATAATATAAAAGTAATGCATATGGGTGAATACTAATATTGCCAATGATTTGGCATAGTGATTTACAGCGACAGCACTGAATTAGATGTGACTTCCACATTTCTTTCTATATAGCAGATGGGACATTTATTATGGTATAAAGCTATATAGTGTTTGCATTATTACTGCATGTTTACAATCAGAAGGCAGAGTTACAAAACATTTATCCGACTGCAAACTCACAACTCTTATTTTATTCTCAATAAAATGACTGTGTCATCATCTTTCTAACTGTGGTAGAGGTGCAGGACAAATATAAAATACTTTGTTTTAAAGCTATAGTATAATAACAGTCATAGCACTTTTTGACAATTTTAAGAATAAGTGTAATAATTCCCTCCTGGAGTGTCAATTTTGTAATAACCTAATTTCCTGGGTGGATGAAGGTCCTCACAACCCACCAAGATTGGTTATTAAAATATTGCCGCACAGCCAGCCTTGGAATATTCCTTATTTTATACAGGCTGCATAAAAAGTCCTGCCACCTAATTGATCAGCTAAGGCCATATTCAGAAGGATAAATCCTGCAATAACCCATGATATTCATCCATGGGAAAATCCTACAATGACTATAATGATATATATACATATATATATATGTAAAAAAACTCCATTTAATGCATCAGTTAGGGTTGTTCCACAGCGACAAAAATGAGGAAATTCAGTGTTAGGGTTGAAAACCCTAACTGCACATTCCCCCCAAGCCCCCACCATCACACACACACATACATGCAAGTAGGGGAAGGACCAAGGCAACACAACCAATCACCCACAACCAGCAGGAGGTATATACCTGTGTTACTGTAGGAAGTGGAGAAATACAACTTCAGATATCGTACATTATTTACAAAGTTGTTCTATGTGGTTAGTTCACATAAAGGATAACCAAGCTGGCAGCAGTGAAAACAGTGTACCTTGCTTCGTTTTCAACATATGGGTGGCAAAAGGCATATGGCAAATTACTCAATTTTGGAACAGTGTAACTTTGTAATCCCTAAGTATTTTAGCGCAAAAGCAGGAAAAGGCACATCTGTGGGAGCAGGTCTTGCCACCCTGCAAATTTCAACCCAAAGGACCCAGCCATTTGCTTGCAGAATGATGGCAAAGATGTGCAGTCATTAGGAGCATACTTTGCAAAATACTTTCGCGAACACAAAAGTGTCACAAACGGAAGACACGAAAGTGTCACATTTGCGAAAGCATATAAAGTAGTGTTGCAAAATACTGTTGCAAACACGAAAGTGTCACAAACAGAATACATGGCAGTGTCACATTTGCAAAAGCATTAAAAATAGTGTCGCAAAATACTGTCACAAACATGACAGTGTCGCAAATGCATAGCATTTGCGAAAGTGATTTTCAAAATGATTTCAGGGAATATGCAAAATCCTGTTTTGGATCTTGCAAGCCCCAAAATACCATATGTGTAGTCTGAGTTATGTGTTGGTGGCAGCGTGTGGCCCAAGATTTCCATTTGTCCATAGTGATATGTGTTTTGCGGTGTGTGGAATGTCTGTGATCAGAGTTAGCAGTGATGACCCCATGCCACAGCCTGATGGGAGCATGGGTGTGTGGTTTCATGGTTTAGATACTTGTATGTTATTCCTGTTACTTGCTGCTGGTTGTGCATGATTGGTTGTGTTGTCTTGGTCCTTCCTCTACTTGCATGTATATGTGTGTGTGTGTGGTGGTGGGGGTGGGGGGGAATGCGCAGTTAGGATTTTCAACCCTAACCCTGAAATTCCTCACTTTTGTCACTGTGGAACAACCCTAACTGATGCATTAAACAAAGTTTTTTGCTATGAATTTCCCTTCTTTTTGAGAATGTGCACTAGAAATAGTGAATGGAATGTGGTGATGGGAGCATGGGGCCCAAAGGGCCCCGTGCTTCCACCATGAGAATTTTGGTCACTTTGCTGCGCAAAAACTGTATGACCAACTGAAATGAAAATTGGTAAATGAAGACATATACCATAGCACAGTGTGTGTCCAGAATTGTGTGTACATCTGTTCAACGGTCACACAGTGCCACGAGCAAACAATGTAACATGCACAATTCAGCAACTGTGAGTGACAGCAACCTGAACAGTGTCACAGTCAAAGCTGTATTATAAATCTTTGTACATTCCAAATGCCAGGCAAATTGGACACATGGTTCAGAAGTTATTGAAGCATAACAAACCAAAAATTCATTCGTCAGAATGGCATAATTCCACATCTGTTAATCTTTTACACACCAAACCACTGCAATGCATCTCTGTACCACTAGGGCTAGCTAAGCTATCAATTTCAAGCTAGTAGCACCATGCAGAATGCTATGCGCAAAACGTTAACTGTGTCATGCCCAGGTCATCCACTCAACACTCTCCAAATTTCATGTGAAAAGACCAAACCATTCCAGAGATATTCAATTTTCAAGTTCCTGCACCTTTTAGAAGTCTTTCACCACAAAATGGCAGAAATCATGGTCGAAAATGCACTAAAATGGTGGAACTGGCGGCTGAAAAATCAGTTCCTGCAAAGCGGGGCAACTTCAAATGGCAATAACTCTGGAATGGAACAACATTTCTTCACCAAACAAAAACTGGCATGTTCCTTGAACACAGGTCTTTCTACATAACAAGCTTCAGATCAATCAACCACACACTGGCTGCACTATGAAACTGTGCAAGAGTGCCACAAATAACATTTTTTACACTTCGCTACACAAGAACCATATATCCGACAGAACCAAAAATTGTTAAAAGAATACATGTACCATAGCACACCGTGTGTCCAGAATTGTATGTACATCTGTTCAACGGTCACACAGCACCATGAGCAAACAATGTAACATGCACACTTCAGCAACCGTAAGTGCCAGTGACATGTAAATTGTCACAGTCAAAGATGTACTATAAATTTTTGTGCATTTCAAATACCAGGCAAATCAGATACACAGTTCAGAAGTTATTGAAGTGTAATGAACCACATTTTCATTCATCAGAGTGGCATAATTCCACACCTGTTAATGTGTTATACACTAAGCCACTGCAAGGCACCTCCATACCACTAGGGCTACCTATGCTATAAATTTCAAGCTAGTAGCACCATGCAGAACGCTATGTAAAAAATGTTAACTGCATCACACAGTATCTCCATAGTGAATTGATTTTCCAACATGTAAACAGCATCATTCACATCCCCAGGACATCCACTCAACACCCTCTGAATTTCATGTGAAAAGACCAAATTGTTCAAGAGATATTAAATTTTTAAGTTTCTGCACCTTTAAGAAGTCTTCCAGCACAAAATGGCAGAAATCATGGCTGAAAATACACTAAAATAGTGGAACTGGTGGACAAAAAATAATTACCTGCGAAGTGGGACAACTTCAAATGGCAATAACCCTGGCACAGAACAACATTTTTTCACCTAACAAAAACCTGGAATGTTTCTTGAACAAAGGCCTTTCTATGTGCCAAGTTTTAGACCAATCAACCACACACTGGCTGTGCTATGCATCAAGGAAGACAGTGCAGAAAAATAGCAGAAACATAATTTTTGCACTGCACTATGCAAATGCAAAAACACAAACGGTAACATTAACGCAAACAGTGATGGAAACAGTGAGGTAAAAGAAAATAGTAACACTAACAGTATCGCAAAATGCAAGCACAAATGGTAACGCACAAGGTGATGCAAACTGAAATGATAGCGCAAACTGTAAGAGAAACACAAGTGCAAATGTAAATGAAAACAGAAATGTTAATGCAAACGCTAACAGCAACAGAAAAGCAAATGGTAATGAAAACAGTAACGTGAACGGCAACAGAAATGCAAACGCAAGTGATAACAAAAACGGTAATTGAAATGCAAACACTAACACAAACGCAAACAGAAACGCAAATGGTAATGGCAACGGAGACGCAGAAGGAAACAGTAACACACTTGACAATGTAAATGCTACCGAAAATGCAAATCCTAAGGCCAACATAAACACAAATGCAACAGGTAACAAACACGCAAACGGTAACGGTAATGCAATTGGAGATGCAAACGGTTTACGGTAACACCAACGATGATGCCAAAGTAAACACTAATGCAAATGGAAATGCAAATGCAAGTGCGCATGCACACACACAAATGGTAATGCACACGGTCACAGCAATGTAATTGGAAATGCTTACGGTAACACCAACTATGACGCCAAAGGAAACACTAATGTAAAAGGAAATGCAAATGCCAGTGCGAACACAAATGCAAATAGTAATACACACAGTCATGGTAACAAAATTGGAAATGCAAATGCTTACAGTAACACCAATGATGACACCAAAGGAAACACAAACGGAAATGGAAAAGCAAACGCAAGCACGTATGCAAATGGTAATGCACACGGTGACGCAAAAGTAAACACAAAAACAGTAACATAAACGCAAAGGGTAACAGTAATGCAAACGCAAGCACAAACACAAAAGCAAAGGGTAACGCTTACGGTGACGTAAACGGAAAGCTAATGCAAACAGTTACAGAAATGCAAGCAGAAATGCTAACGGTAACAGTAACGCAAATGCACACCCTTTTGTTTCCCAAAAAGGTGCATTCAGAAACACAGTGAATACAAATAATGCATGCATAATAATGGCCCTCGGAGCAGAAAATGAGCACTTGGAATACTAAATTCCTTATATCTCATTATACAATGACAATAAAAAATCCTGGACCCTGATTGGCTGTCTGCCCTTTGCAAGAGTGAGGTTATCTGAGCACAACATCACTGTACTGATTTGTTGGATTCCATCCTCCATTATTATTATCTTCTCTTAAGAAACAAAGATATATGGCCACACAAAAAATCTACTAAAAACATTTTTTAAATGTTGTTTTTATTTTGTATAACAATAAGCCATTGTATAATAGCAATAATGCACTCCAGGGTGTGTGTTGTGCTGGGATAACCTCCCTTCTGGGACATTGGATGCACTCGGCCTGTGGCCTTGTGCCCAACCACCCAGGCGTGAGGCTATCCCAGCACAACCCACACCCTGTCATACATTATTGCTTAAGTAACCAGACGATGTTGAAATATCATATTATTTATGACTTTCCAGGCTAATTTTGCACTTAGCCCCCTAGTGGGGACTAAGCATTCTTCCGACGAAAAGTCCATATCTCGAACCGTTTTCGAGATACAGGCCCAAAAAGGACGGCGGACGCCGAAATGTTAGCCTAAGGTAAAAAATGCCAAATTGAGTGTGCTGTAACTTTGCAGCCCTCTAATATTTTGTCACCAAACCACCAAAAGGCACATCTGTGGGATCTTGTCTTTCTTCCTTCCAAATTTCAGCCCAAAAGACCAAACCGTTCTTTTGCAGCAGGGTGGCAAAGATTTCCTACTGTTTTGGCCATAGTGTCAGAAAGTAGTGTCGCAAATTCCAACATTTTTGCAAATGAAATCACTGAAGTGTCGCATATGCGAAAGTACTTTGTGACACTAATTTTTACAAAAATTTAAAAAACATGTTTCTGGGGTGTTTTACCCCCCAGAAAAAAGACATGGCTAGCGTTCCCAGGTCTTGACTAGGTGAACACAACAAAAATTGTGTCCCTAGAGGGTCCCAAATTTAAACGCCAAGTATTTCTCTGACCACCAACTGAAAACAAGATGGCTTATTTGCGACACTACAAGGGTCATTTGAGAAAGTAAAAAGTGCATTTGCGACACTTTTGAATATTTTGTTAACTTTTCCTATTGACTATAATGAGGAATAGTTTTTTTTTAATAACTTTTGAACCGTTTAATATTTTTTTCATGAAAATTTCGAAAGGCTCATTGGGGACTCCGGTTGCATGTTCCCTGAAGGTTTCGGACCCGTCACGCAAACCATACGACCTGTAGGCACGAGCAAAGAAACATGCAAAAATCCATAGTTTGTGCATTTGTCGGTGCTCTGTAGCTCTGCAACCGTACATCCGATCGTAATGAAACGTGGCAGGTCCACAGATGTGTGGTACTAGACTGTGCATTCCAAATTTCAGACAAATCTGTCTTATGGTGGAAAACAGTTATTAAGCTGCCAAATTTCAGATTTAGCCTTAAATGGGGTACAAAAAAACTCCATTTAATGCATCAGTTAGGGTTGTTCCACAGTGACAAAAGTGAGGAAATTCAGTGTTAGGGTTGCCACCCCTTGCACCCCACACCCACCCCACCCTTACCAATAGGCATCAGGGTGTGCTTTGGGGTCGTCAACCCTAACTCTCACCTCATTCCACATGTAAATAAGCGGGTGGTGCAGCATGGGAGAATGGGGTGAGAGTTGAGATCAGTGACCCCAACGCAGAACCTGATGTCTGTAGGTGGGGGTTGGGTGGGCGTGGGGTGCAAGGGGTGGCAACCCTAACACCGAATTTCTTCACTTTTGTCGCTGTGGAACAACACTAACTGATGCATTAAATGGATTTTTTTTTGCCATGGACGTCCCTTCTTTTTGAGAATGTGCTATATAAATAGTGAATGGAATGTGGTGGTGGGCCCGCGCTCCCACCATGTGATTTTTTGTCACTTCACTGCACAAAAACTGTATGACCAACTGAAATTAAAATTGGTAAATTATAACATGTACCATAGCACATCGTGTCTCCAAATTGTGTGTACATCCATTCAATGTTCACACAGCGACATGAGCAAAAATGTAACATGCACAATTCAGCAACCGTAAGTGCCAGTGAACCACAAATTGTCACAGTCAAAGATGTATTACACATTTTTCTATGTTCCAAATGCCAGACAAATCTGACACTTGGTTGAGAAGTTATTGAAGTGTAACAAACCAAATTTTAATTCATCAGAGTGGTATAATTCCACACATGTTAACGTTTTACATGCCAAATCACTGTAAGGTACCTCTGTACCAGTAGGGCTACCTACGCTATACATTTCAAGCTAGTAGCACCATGCAAAATGCTATAAGCAAAACGTTAACTGCGTCATGCAATATCTCTGCTGCGAATAACGTTTCGAACATGTAAACAGTATTATTCGCATCCCCAGGACATCCACTCATCACCCTCCAAATTTCATGTGAAAAGACCAAACCATTCCAGAGATATTACATTTTTACATTTCTGCACCTTTAAGAAGTCTTCCACCACAAAATGGCAGAAATCGCAGCTGAAAATATGCTAAAATGGCAGACCTGGCATCCAAAAAATCTGTAACTGTGAGGGGGGCCAACTTCAAATGGATAACTCTAGAATGGAACAACATTTTTTCACAAAACAAAAACTGGCATGTTCCTTGAACACAGGTCTTTCTACGTGGCAAGTTTCAATTAACCACACACTGGCTGTGCTTGGTGTTGTGGAAGACAATGCAGAAAAATAGCAAAAACAATGTTTTGCACTGCACTGTACAATTGCAAAAACACAAACAGTGATGGCAACAGTGAGGTAAAAGAGAATAGTAATGCTAATGGTAATGCAAATGCAAGCGAAAATGGTAATGCACACAGTGATGCAAATGGAAATGATAATGCAAATGGTAAGAGAAACGCATGCGAAAACGTAAATGAAAACAGAAATGGTAACGCAAATGGTAAAGCAAACGCTAACAGCAGCAGAAACGCAAACAGTAATGAAAACGGTAACAAAAATGTAAACAGTAACAGAAAAGCAAATGGTAATGGCAGCAGTGATGCAGAAGGAAACAGTTATGCACTCAACAATGGAAATGGTACTGATAACACAAACACTAAGGCCAACGCAAATGCAAACAGTAACTAACACGCAAACAGTAATGGTAATGCAGTTGGAAACACAAATGGGTACAGCAACACCAATGATGATGCCAAAGGAACCAGTAACGCAAACAGAAATGCAAATGCAAGTGTGTACACAAACGCAAATGGTAACGCACACAGTGACGCAAACGTAAACGCAAACATAAATGGTAACAGAAACGCAAACGGTAACAGTAGCACAAATGCAAGTGCAAATGCAAACAGTAATGCACACAGTGATGGAAACGGAAACAGAAAAGCAAACGCAAGAGCGTATGTAGACACAAATGGTAATGCACATGGTGACGCAAAAGTAAACGCAAACAAAAACAGTAACATAAACACAAAGGGTAACAGTAATGCAAACGCAAGTGCAAACACAAAAGCCAAGGGTAACGCTCACGGTGATGTAAACGGAAAGCTAATGCAAACAGTTACAGAAACACAAGCAGAAATGCTAATGGTAACAGTAACGCAAATACACACCTTTTTTTCCCCAAAAAGGTGCATTCAGAAGCACAGTGAATACAAAGAATGTATGCATAATAATGGCCTTCGGAGCAGAAAATGAGCACTTGGAATACTAAATTCCTTGTATTTCAGGAACCGTACGACATAGAAAAAAAAATTAAATCTCATATTATTTATGACTTCCAGGCTAGTTTTGCACTTAGTGGGTGACTAAGCTTTCTTCGAATGAAAAGTCCATATCTCAAACCGTTTTCGAGATATGGGCCCTGAAAGGCGTAGCAGATGCCTTAATGTTAGCCTATGGGAAAAACTGTCAACTTCCGAGTACCGTAACTTTGCATCTCTCTAATATTTTGTCACCAAACCACCAAAAGGCACATCTGTGGGATCTTAGCTTTCTTTCCTCCAAATTTCAGCCCCAAAGACCAAAACCATTCTTTTGCAGCAGGGTGGCAAAGATTCCCTATTGTTTTGGCCATAGTGTCGGACAGTACTTTAGCAAATCTCAACACTTTGTAAATAGAATCACAGTGTCGCATATCTAATGCCTGCGACACTACTTTAAAAAAGTTAAAACATTTCATACCCCAAAAAAAGACATGGCTAGCATCTTCAGGGCTCTTTTTACATTAGTGAAAGGAGAAAGTCCAGGGGGGGTATTACTAAGCTTAATGGAGAAAAGGGAGCATGTGAGGAGGAGGACCCTGTAAAGGCATCTATCCTAAATAGATACTTTTGCTCAGTATTTACTGAAGAGAAGGTAGGGCAGGGCCCACAGCTCAGCACCATGGACACAGGGTGGAGGGAGGTGAGCACTACTCCCTTCACAAAAGAAAGGGTCCTACAAGAGCTTGCTAAGCTCCAGGGTGGATAGCGCAATGGGACCTGATGGCATACATCCCAGGGTACTTAAGGAGCTAAAGGTGGAACTAGCAGAGCCATTAGCAGAACTGTTTAGTGAGTCTCTGAGCACAGGAGAGGTCCCAGAAGACTGGAGAAGGGCTCATGTGATCCTGCTCCACAAGAGTGGTAGCAGGGAGGAGGCAGGGAACTATAGACCAGTCAGTCTTACCTCAGTAGTGGGCAAGATTATGGAGGCACTCAAGGAAAGGATAGTACAACATCTGGAATCCATAGGGGCACAGGATCCAAGACAGCAAGGTCCTGTCAAACTAATCTCATAGATTTCTTTGACTGGGTAACCAGAGTGGTGGACCAAGGGGGAGCAGTTGATGTCACCTACCTTGACTTCAGCAAAGCTTTTGACACTGTTCCACATAGAAGATTGATAAATAGGCTGGGTAGGCTCGGGGTGGGTCAGAAGTTGGTCAACTGGATGGCAAACTGGTTGACGGGCAGAAACAGAGAGTGGTGGTAAATGGTATACAGTCAGAAGAGATGCAAGTCACAAGTGGGTACCTCAGGATCAGTCCTGGGGCCAGTCCTCTTCAACATCTTCATTAGTGACCTTGCAGATGGACTAGAGGGTAGGGCTTTTCTGTTTGCAGATGACACCAAGATCTGCAACAGAGTAGATGATCCAGATGGGGTGGGCAGAATGAGAAGAGATCTGGATAAACTAGCAAAATGGTCAGAAGAGTGGCAACTGGGATTTAATGCAAAGAAGTGCAAGATCATGCACATAGGGAAGAGAAACCCTGAAGCCACCTATAGGCTGGGAGGGGAGTTGCTAGCAGTCACAAAGGAAGAAAGAGACTTGGGAATCATCATCACTGATGATCTGAAATCATCCAAGCAGACCTCTAAAGCAGTAGGTAAGGCTAGGGGGGGTGTTAGGGTGTATTAGTAGGGGTATCACAAGTCGTAAGAGGGAGGTAATAATCCCTCTTTACAAGACACTGTTTAGGCCCCATCTGGAGTACTGCATGCAGTATTGGAGGCCACACCTTCACAAGGACATTAACCAAACTGAGGCAGTCCAGAGAAGGGCAACCAAAATGGTGCAGGGACTGCACCAGAAGACATATGAGGACAGATTAACAGAGCTCAGTATGTATACCCTTGAGCAAAGGAGGGAGAGAGGTGATATGATTGAGGTATTCAAACACCTTAAGGGCATTAACAAGGTGAAAGAGTCTAACATGTTTAAATATAAGAAAAATAGCAGGATAAGAGGACACAGCATGAGATTAGAGGGGGGCCAATTAAGGGGGAATGTGAGGAAATTCTTTTTCACAGAAAGGGTGGTGGATGCATGGAATGGCCTAACTCAAGAAGTGGTGGCTATGAATACAGTGCAGGGCTTCAAACAGGCATGTGATAGGCATAAGGGAGCAATACAAATGAGTATGAATAGATAGGCCACTGACAGAGCAAAGGCCGATGACACATTTATAAGGTAGAAAAAGAAATGGGCAGACTGGATGGGCCTTGCGGTCCTTATCTGCCGTCAACTTCTATGTTTCTATGTTTCTATGACTAGGTGAACACAAAAAGAATTGTGTCCCTAGAGGGTCCCACATTTAAATGCCAAGCATTTCTGTGACCACCAACTGAAAACAAGATGGCTGATTTGTGACACTACAAGGGTCATTTGTGAAAGTAAAAAGTGCATTTGCGACACATTTGCATATTTTGTTAACTTTTCCTATTGACTATGATGGAAAACTTGTTTTTTGAATAACTTTTGAACTGTTTAATATTTTTTCATGAAATCTTTGAAAGGCACATAGGGGACCCTGGCTGAATGTTCACTGAAAGTTTTGGACTGATTGAGCAAACCGTGCGACCTGTAGGCGCGAGCAAAGAATGCGCAAAAATGCTTAATTTATGCATTTTTGGTGCTGTGTAGCTCCACAACTCTACATCCGACCATAACAAAATTTGGCAGGTCCAGAGATCTATAGTACCAGACCATGCATGCCAAATTTCAGGCAAATCTGTTATACAGTGGCAAAGTTATTAAGCTGCCAAATTTCAGATTTAACCTTAAATGGGGTACTCAACCCTAACTATAGTGGCAAATATATATAAAACCTTTCATGCAGGAGTTGTGTAACAACAGTCATATTGTTCAAGAGATGGGTTCCCCAAAAGGCTATGTTGAATATTAAGGGTCAAAATATCAAAAAATGGCTGAGTTATGAATAAAAGTTGAATCCCCCATTGAAATACATTGAACCGCATTTACTTTATTTTCTTATACTGTAGTCGCTGGTTCCAGCAGCAAGATGTGTCTTCGATTGGAGAGTGGACCTCAAACCTGGGACAAGTTCAAGTGAGTGAGGGTGTGTGGGGATATACTAGGGGGTGTGGGGTGGTGTGTGCCGCGTGGGAGGTGGGGGTGGGGAGGGGATCAGATTGGCGAGAACCATTTTATTTTTACAGCTAAAAAAAAACACATTGAGGACTGTTTTCTTTTTCTAGGTGTGACAGATTGTGTGTGTGTGTGTGTGTGGGGGGGGTTGTTACCAGACACCAGGGAAATAAAGGAGATGATAGGACTGGGATCAGGAAGGGGGGTGCCACTAGCACCAGGGCTAATGGCACACGAGTAGAATCCGGAGTTTAACATGAATCTTTTTAGCATGCCACAAGTGCTATGTGGTCCATACAAAGTATAGTAGGACCCTGATCTAACAAACCCCGATTATACAGAACTCACTGTTTAATGAACATTACCCTTGTTGCCCAGGTATTGTAAGAGATTGGAGTCCTACTGTATTTTCCCACCCTCTCTTACTCACTTTGAGCTTGCAGAATGAGCAAATCTGACTCCATGTAGCTGTTTGATTTTATTGAGTTACCTGTTGCTTTCTGTTCAGCTGCAGCAATTGTGGGTTGGGAGGTGAAGTCTGCTTTGGACTAATCAGCACTTTAAACCAGGGCTTTCAATTTCTCTTGTGCATGCGACTGATCTGTTGATGGGCATTTTGGAGCTTGTAGCCGGGGTATAGCATTGTGGCATGTGTGCCAGTTCAGGGGTTTTGTAGCTGGTTACATTGATCAAGCCCATGATGGGCTTGAACATCCATCTGTCCTATGCCAAACATCACTGCAGAAAAAGGGAGAGAAATGATCTGTTGGCAAACGTTTTGGAATTTGGAGCTGTTGCCATGTGTAGCATCGTTTGCTGCATGTGTGCTGGTTCATGGGTTTTGTAGCTGGTTATGACAATCAAGCCCCTCACCCCATCTTATGCCAAACATCACAGTGCAGAAAAATGTGTGAGAAATAAAATATAAGTAAAAAAAAAATGATGAAAATGTATGAGCCTTAGCAAGCATTTCCATGTGTTTCTGGTTTGTGGCTTGCAGGGAAAATGAAAACCGACACAACTACAGTACTGTACTGCACTTACAAGGTGGACAGCAATTGGAGGGTGGGAGGGGGTGGTACTACTAGACAACAGGGAAAATGTCATCAGGGGAAGATGATCGGCAAGTGGGGGTGTACTTGACATCGGGGAAAATAAATGGAGACAAGGGATGGGTATCGGAGCATGGAGGGTGCCACTAGACACCAATGAAGTATGGAAAAGTACAGGAGATGGCAGCAGAATGCAATCAGAACAGTCTCCCTTCAGGAGAAAGGATCCTTTTTCATGTCTCCTAACATGAAAAAGGATTCTTTTTTTGTATCATGATCATGAAAAAGGATTCATAATAGTAAAAAAAACACATTTCAAGGGTATGTCTCTAACATTGAAGTGCAGATTGCACGTAACAGAGTCCCCATTAGCCAGCTAGGCTTGGTGGTCTCTTCCCAGGCTGTCATTTTTGTGGCTCTTGAAAAATTGTTTTTAAAGAAAAAAACAGAAACAAGATGGCAGCCAATGAAAAATGAATTTTCCCATATGAAACAGGATTTCTTTTTTGTTTCATATAGCTATCTTTTAGTGTGCTTACTGAGCATGCTCAGAAATGATTTGGGCAATTTTTTATAATGCAACAACTTACAAACAACTTATTATTTTTTCACCAGACTAGCAAAAGGCACGTCTGTGGGCTAGTCCCTTTCTGTCCTGAAAATTTCAGAGTAAAATTCCAAACCGTCTGGGCTGTAGGCAAGTTCAAAGAAAAATCCCAACAAATTAATTGAATAAAAACATGCTTTTTTCATCTCTCCAGAACTTGGAAACCGCATATCCGTACAGAACATATCTTGCCACATCCAGAAATCTATCCTGGGCAGTGGTGCATACCAATTTACATTTAAATCCGTTGAACGGTTACAAAGTTATTGAAGTGCAAAATTTTGAGTTTAACATCAAAATGCTTACTCAACCTTTTCTATATGGGCACAACTGTGCCCCTCTAAAATATATATATTATAGTGACACTGTAGTGCCACTATAGTTAGGGTTCAGACTTCACTTCTATGTTAAACCCAAACATTTGCACTTTAATACCTTTGTAACCATTTGACTGCTTTGCATGAAATTGTACATGCACCTTCTGGTACCATATATCTCTACCTCTGGCAAGTTTCATTCTGATGAGATGTATGGGTGCAGAGCTACAGAGTGTCAAAAAATGTGAAAATTACAACTTTTTGGCAATTTCTTTGTCACACCTTTTCTCTGAAACCGCTTGGTGGTTTGGTCCAAAACATTCAGGGTATATGGGGTCTGGGTCACATATGTGCCTTTTAAAAGTCTGATGAAAAAAAATATGAATCCATTCAAAAGTTATTAAAAATTCAAGTTTCCCATTTTTCCTAATGGGAAACATTAGCTGTCACATAAAAAGGAATATTCTCTTTCACAAAAGTGCCATTCTCTTTTGCAAATGGCTTCTGTTCTTTTGCGCTTCCACCATCTTGTTTTCAGTTAATGACGTGGAAAAAATTATATAATTCAAAAAATACTGCCCGCTGGTAAACACCAACAGTTGTGTTTATCTAATTGGGGCTCAGGGAATATGATTCTGGCATTAGTTTTTTAAAATAGTCTCTGGAAATCTGTTTTTTTTTGGTTTGGCCATTAGTAGTGTTGCAAATTTGTGGCACTACTGCTGCAAATTGTGACATTACCTGTGCAAAAATGCCACAAATTGCAGCAATATCTTTGCAAAAATGCTGCAAGTTGTGGCACTATCCCGTGAAACACCTGCTGTTGCATGAAAGTGTGTGTGTGTTTGTGTGTGTGTGGGGTTGTGGCACTACTTCATAAAATCATCTCTGTATAATTTAGGGGCAAACAGACCCCAGAATCTGATTCCTCAGCCCCTGTTTAGATAGAAAAGAAAGCATTTTCTCCTTTTTACTGTCTTTAAGTGGAAGGGGCAGAGGAATGTTAATATAAATTATACAATGGCTTTAAAAATACTGGCTCTTGATTGGCAGGCTGGCACAATTTACAACATGTAAATCGTAGTATGCGCCAACTGGAAGAGGTGCCAGCTGCCAGTCAGCCCCATCAGGAACCCCCACTGGAATCATTCTGAGCCCCGCAGAAACAGAAACATGAAAGACCCTTTGGTCTGTACAGCTCTCTCCTACATGCTCACATACTCCTTGAATGTAGTTGTTCTCTAGCAATCCCTGTAATCTCCCCATCAAAAAAAAGAAAGAAAAACACATTGAGTGGGAAACTCATGATCTGAAAGTGTCTCTAAATAAAAAAGTATGTCTAGAAGTTTTACAAATCACTGCTGAAAAAGGGAGCCATTACCCTGGTCATGCGCTTATGCATATGCATATACCCAGATTTGCATAAGTGCCTGACCAATATCATGGCTCCAGTTTTCGACCATGATTTCTAAAACTTTTACAGAAATTTTTTGGGGGGATGGGGAGATTATAGTGATTGCAACAGCATTGTACATAACATCACATGGTAAACATGGCAGATGTCTCTCCATGTTTCCTGCTCCTCAACATCTAATTGCCATCTGAGTTATTCATTAACTGTATGTTTAAAACCAAAAATATCTTGAGCAAAACCACAGCATTCTCTTGACTGCAAAACTAAAGTAAAACTGGAACTGGTAATGCCACACCAAACCCAGAAACATATACCACAACATCCCCAGTCGCACCATGCTTTCTAAAGGTATGGTGAAAGCTGTCCACTGGGAGCTGTCAGACTATGTGTTTAAAAAAAAAATAAAGTCAAGCCAAGCACACACTGTCCATATTATTTACAGAAGCAATAGTCAGCTCCCAATTCAGCACCACTGATAACAGCAGTAAATGACACTGCCAGCCAAGCTGAGTCTCTCTCTCTCTCCCCCCCACCCCATTTCTCCCCTCACATAGAAACATAGACTTTGACAGCAGATAAGGACTGCTTGGCTCACCTAGTCTGTTCATTTCCCTATCTATTGGATATGCTGCAGATTCTAGTTAACTAACAGCCTACTTCTTCCTACCACCCACCAGAATTGCCTTGTCTACGTTATGCCTCCTGTGTCTCATCTAACTCAGCTATATATAAATAAATAAGTAAATAAAATTCCTGTCAGCATGTGTCTCAGTTGCGGAGTGTATCCTGCATCTTCAATATTCTGCCTAGCAACAAGGAACTACAGTTTGTGTCATAAGAATAAAGTTAAAAAAATCATTAAAAGTGCCACAAAACTGTGCTTTCCCTTATGTTTTTTTTTCACAAAATAACACAGGGGAACATTGTATAATCGCAATACTCCACTCCAGGGTGTATGTGATACTAGAATTTACCCACTTCTGGTTTAGTTTACTCACTCGGCTTGCAGTCTCATGACTGAACCACACCAGGCTGCATGGGTCAGAATACAGTAAGATTCCCTTGGAAGAAACATGATTACTATGGTGAGTAATTTTTTCTTCAGGTCTGCTAAGAAAGGAAGCAAGTAAAACAACCAACAACATCAGTAGATTTTAGAGAAGGTAAGAAATCATATAATGTAGGTTGAGGGGTTCGAGTGGCCTAAAAATCCCATCTATTTTCCCTGGCCTTCCCAGGGTAGAGAGCTGACCAGCCCAGGAAACCTGAAAAAATGTGCTGATTCTGATATTGCATTTGTTGTTTTACTGTTTATTTTATTTATGATACTATTTTACCTAATCCTCTGCTTGTTGTATGTCTTATGTACGGTTCCCAGAGCCTCCGGGATTGGGTGCCTTAGAAGTAAACTTTGCCTTGCCTTGCCTTGTCTAAATCCTACCATCACTGACACCCTGTCATGGTATAGTGTTTAAATATAATAATATTAAAGATTATGGGAAGCCTGGATGGTCCTAGCGGTCCTTATCTGCTGACTATTTCTGTTTGTATACTGACATCGGGGTGACCAATTCCCCTGTTGGCAGTATAACACCTCCCTGCCAGTGTGGGATACTAGGAAGCCCATTCCCAGTGTCTCAAAATATGTATTTGACTTATTTTCTGACAGTGGGGTGCCCAATCCCTTTTTGTCGGCACTGTAAGCCCCTCCGCCGGTGTGGGACACTAGGGAGCCCACTCCCAGTGTCCCCAGAGATGTTCTACCACCCCCTAGCACTGTGGGACACTGAGGAGCTCACCCCCAGTGTCCCCAAAGATTTTTACCGTTTCACCTGTAAAAAAGAAAATGGTTCTGCAATGTCTTTTTTTTTCTTAAAAAAAAAAAAGAAAATGATCCCTCATCATCTCCCCTGCCCCTCCCCCATCCTGACCCTCCCACTGAGTATCCACCACCCCATACTCCCTCTTGCCCTATACTTACCACTGGAGGTCATTGGGTGTCATCTTCTGTGGGCCGGGACACATCTGCACTCTTCAAAGCCAAACCACAAACTGAAGAATCATGGTAAGTGCAGTATAATGCCTTATAATGGTGTTTTGAACTTATGGTGATATCTCAGCCATTTTTAGGTATTTGTTCATCAAATTTTCAACATGGGCTTTCTGGGATCTCACCTTAGGAACACTGTCACTATCATTTCATTACTCGGGCCTGGAAGGTGATTTCATGGACACTGCTTGAAATCACCTTTCGGGACTGATTAACGAAATACCAGTGCCGGTGTTCATGAGGTGGGGTCCCAAAAAGGCCACGTTGAAAATTTGATGACAAAATTCCTTAAACTGCCCATATTATGTGTGTCCATTGAATTTTTTCTACATACACACATAACTTTGGTACTTTTCAACATTTTGCTGCCAAATTTTCAACATAGTCATGTTTTTCACACCACCTCATGAACAGTACAGCTGTCATTTTTCACATAATGCCCAAAATGTGTTTTTGCACTTGTGGTGTAGAATGGTGTTTTAGCATGGATTTAAAATGTTTAACCTATGGGGTCATTAGGTGGGGTCATAAGAAGACTACCGGTATGTTGAAAATTTGGGGTCAGAATATGAAAATGTACCAAACTAATGACCATTCATATCAATTCTGCTATGCTTGGCAGAAGACTCCAGGAGAAAGGACTGCTGTGTGACTGAACTTCTGTGCTGGGACTAAATTAGAAGAACTTTCGTATTTAGACCTTTAATTTAGAGTAAAAAAACTAACATACAAAACAAAAAAAAAAGTGTGTGTTTGGGTTAACTGAACTGAATGGGTAACTGAAAAGTCATCTAGGTGTAAATCTCAGGTGACTGAAAGGACTTAACTGTTGTGAGGTTTAAATTACTTGTAGAAAGATCTGGTAAGTAGGGGTGGCTTAGCTAGAAGGAAGCTACATTTAAAGACTGCCTTAGAAAGATTCTGCTAATAGCTTGGCAGAAGACTCCAGGAGAAAGGACTGCTGTGTGACTGAACTTCTCTGGGACTATATTGCCTCCTTCCTTCCCTCCACCCTCCCCACCCAAAGCTAGTTCTATTTTTATAGACACAGGATTTGACTGACAACAGGAACTTCCTGTTTAGGGGCAGGAAGTGAGTGATCACAGAACCACCAAGGACCCACCATCCTAGAAGGACAAAGTAGCTCTCCAGCCCCTCTAGTTGCTGGAGGTCTGCCTCTGAACAAGTAAGCGGTCTACTGAGAAATATAGGATATTCTTGTCTCAGAACAGGACAATCAGGAGCTTAAAGGGCACACAGGCAGAAAGTAAGGAGAGAGAGAAAAAACAGAGGAAAGAGTAAGGATTGCAAACAGTTAAGGGCCAGAAATAAGACATGATTGGAGTGATGCAGTTGCAGTGGCTGTGGAGCAGCAGTCTTCCGGGAGATGTTCTGAGGATGCGGTGTTGTCCCATCTGCAGGCACTCTCTGGGCTGAGGGAGGAGTTGCTCATCTCCAGGCTGAGTTGGCTAGGATTTGTGGGACCTCCTCTTCCATCCAGGGACCACCAGTGCCACTGCCGTTGCCTCAGAGGTTGCCAAGAAAGAGGAGCGGTTGGACCACAGTGGGCTCAGGGAGGGTGAGGGTGGTGGAACAGAGGCACATCCCTCCAGTTGTACCTCTCCACAATTCCTATGCCATTCTGGCAAAGTGTGGTTCCTCTATGGAGGCACCTACAGTGGAGACCAAGGAGGATGCTGGGAACCTCCACAAAGGAGACCCACAGGAGGGTGGCAGGGGACCCTGCAGGGGAAGGAAACAACTCCTGGTGGGGGACTCCATTGTTAGGAAGGTAGAACTGGGCAAGGAAGGGGAGGGAGAGGTAAGGTGCCTGCCTGACGCCATGGCTTGGAGGGACAGGGAGCAAATCCTCAGGATTGCTGGAGCAGCTGCACAGGGGAGGGAGCTGGATGTCATTGTCCACTTAGGACAAATGACCTGGCTAAGAAAGGATTAGAAGTGCAGGAAGAGTTTGTGGAATTGGGGAGGGTCTTAGTCAAGTAGCACGACGGTAACCTTCTTGGAGGTGCTACCCATCTATGGCATAGGAGAGGCTAGGGTGTTCCGTACCATGGGATTCCAATCAGTGGTTGAAAAACTGTGTGGAGCTCAGATTTGGCTTCATTGGGGACTGGGGGTCCACCTGGAGTGATGCAAGCCTATACTGGCATGATGGGCTGCATCTGTCCGGGAGGGGAGCCAGGATCCTAGGTGATAGGTTTAATGCCTCATTGGCAAGTTTTAAACTAGCCAAGGGGAGGCACTGAAAGGAGCAGGAAAATCCTAGCCCCCAAACAATCACGGTAGTAAGTGTGGCAAACACCAACATGGAGGTGTCGATGGGAGAAGGGCAGGAGTAAATGGAGAAAGTGACAAAGGCAAGAAGGACAGGGATGGGGCAAAAGGGGTGAAGGCCATCAGGAAATGGAGGTAATGAGTACCAATGCCCGTAGTCTGGGCAACAAGCTCCCTGAGCTGGTGGCCTTAATGGAAGAGGGATGCCTGGATATCGTAGCAGTCACAGAAACATGGTACACAGAGAACCATGACTGGGATGTTAACATACAGGGTACATAACCTACAGGAGAGACAGGCAGGGAGAAGAGGGGAGGAGTAGCTCATGTAAAGGAAGGATAAAAGCAACTGAACAAAGAGTAAACAGGGAGGAGAGGAGGCACTGTGGGTCACCTTGGAGACTGAAAGGGCACCACAATCCACACAGGGGTTGGTACAGACCCCCATGTCAGGGGAAGGAATGGACAAGGATATGATGGAAGGCATTCTTAGAATGGCAGAGAAAGGGGAGATGCTGTTGATGGGAGACCTGAATATGCCAGATGTTAACTGGAGCACATTTTCTGCAGTGACATCCAAGAGCAGGGCCATTCTTGATGCCTTACAGGTGGCAGGCATTAGACAGCTAGTTTTGGAACCCACTCGTGAGGAAGCAATCTTAGACCTCGTACTCTCAAACGGGGGCAGTGAGAGGATCTCAGATCTAGAAGTGGGTTGCCATCTGGGGACAAGTGACCATCAAACAGTGTGGTTCACGTTAAACTCAGCTACAGAGTCAAGCCATACAAAATTGAGGGTACTGGACTTTAGGAGGGCTGACTCTGGCAAGATGGGAGAGTGCCTCAGAAAGCACTAGCAAACAGGCTAGAAGGAGGTGTGGAGCAACAATGGGGAATTATCAAACTGCCATCACAGAGGCAACAAGCCTTTGTGCGAAGCAAATAAACAAATCAAATGAAAGAAAAGCCACTATGGTTCTCAAGAGAGGTGGCTGTGAAAGTCAGGAAGAAAAGATAGCATTCCAGAAGTATAAGGAAACACAGAAGGAGCAGGACAGAGAGCTGTACCAGTTAAGGCAGAAAGAAGCAGGAGGGAAGTCAGAATAACAAAGGCCCAAACTGAGGAAAAGATAGCCAACTCAGTTAAGAAGGGGATAAAACCTTTATAGGTACATCAGCGAGTAGAAAGACAAAGGAGGGATAGAGAGCTGAATAGAATAAACGGTGGGTGGGCAGAGGGGACAGTGAAAAGCAGGAATACTGAACGAATATTTCTGCTCAGTATTCACAAAAGAGGAGGGAAGTGCCTAATCCAGTTAACAGAAGCACTCTTGATAGGGGTCGATCCCAGTCCTTTCACAGAAGAAAGGGTTCTGCAAGAACTCCTAAAACTGAAGGTGGACAAAGCAATGGGTCCTGATGGAATTCACCCAGAATTCTAAAAGAATTGAGGAAGGAACTAGTGAAACCACTGGCTACTCTTTTAATAAATCATGGGAGGATGTGTGGTACCCGAGGACTGAGGAAGGCGGATGTGATTCCCCTTCACAAAAGTGGGACCAAGACAGAGGCAGGAAACTACAGACCTGTCAGTCTGACCTCTGTGGTAGGGAAAGTGATGGAGTCACTCTGAAGGAAAGAATAGTTGAGTACCTAGAGGTCAGTGGAGCACAGGATCCAAGGCAGCATGGGTTCACAGCGGAAAGGTCATGTCAGGCAGAATCTAATAGATTTCTTTGACTGGGTGACCAAAGTAGTAGACCAGGGAGGGCTGTGGACATGGCCTACCTAGACTTTAGCAAGGCATTTGACACAGTCTCACACAAAGATTATTAGTCAAATTAACCAGCCTGGGAGTGGGTCCCAGGGTGGTAGCCTGGTAAAACATTGGCTGGACAACAGGACACAGAAGGTAATTGTAAATGGAGTCCACTCTGAAGAAAGGCGGTTACTAGTGGGTACCGCAGGGTTCAGTATTGGGTCCAGTCCTTTTTAATGTCTTCATCAGTGGCATTGCAGAGGGACTGGAAGGAAAAGTATGCCTTTTTGCAGATGACACAAAGATCTGCAACAGGGTTGATACACAAGGAGGCGTGGAAAGGATGAAAAGGGACTTGGCAAGGTTGGAGGAATGGTCAGACGTATGGCAGCTAGGATTCAATGCAAAAAGTGCAAAATAATGCACCTGGGAAACAAGAACCCAGGGAAGAATACACAATGGTGCGGAGGTAGTAACAACAACAAAACAGAAAGCGACCTGGGGTAATCATATCAGATGACCTTAAGGTTAGCAAGCAATGTGAGAAGGCAGTAGGGAGGGCCGGGGTATACTGGGATGTATAGGGAGAGGCATCATCAGCAGAAAACAGGAAGTTGTTATCCCTCTGTACAGACAGTTGGTGAGACCCCATCTGGAATACTGTGTCCAGTTCTGAGACCCCATCTCCATAAGGACATAGACAGGATAGAGGCAGTCCAGAGGAGGGCAACTAAAATGGTGCAGGGTCTGCAAGAGAAGCCAGTGAGGAGAGACTAAAGGAGCTTAATATGTATACCCTTGAGGAAAGAAGGAGAGGGGGACATGATAGAAACTCAAGTACCTCAAGGAATCAACAAAGTCCAAGAGGGTAGCATCTTTCAGAAAAAGAGACTTGCAAGAACAAGGGGACACAATTTAAAGATAGAAGGAGGGCAGTTCAGGGGCAATGAGGAAGTATTATTTCACAGAGAGGGTAGTGGATGCATGGAACAGCCTTCCTGAGGAAGTTGTGGAGTCTAAAACTGTGGGAGAATTCAAGAATGCATGGGACAGACATAAGGCAATTCTTGTGGGGGGCAGGAAGATATAGGCTGTTGGTTAAAGATGATCTGCGGCCTATCCTGTAGGTAGGGAAATGGGCAGACTAGATGGGCCTAGCGGTCCTTATCTGCCATCAAAGTCTATGTTTCTATGTTTCTATGCACACTCGTAACTTTGCAAATTTTTAGTATTTTTACCCCAGATTTACTACATAGCCTTCTTATTACCCCACCTCATGTATGTCACAGCTGTTATTTTTCAAATCATGCCCACAATGTCTATTCACACCTGTGGTGCAGAAAGGCATTGTAGTTGTGCATAATTATATTCTGGCTTGCATTTCACAATTTCTCTGTACCGGGGTACATGAGGTAGGGTAATATGATGGCTATGCTGACAATTTGGTCACAGTTGTTCTACACATGGAAGCACAGGGCCCAGAGTGCCCTGTTCTTCCACACCTACATACATATGTGCATCTACAGAGGGATTGGAGCACAGGGTCTTAAGGACCCTGTGCCCCCACAGTAAAATAGTGATACTATTAGGAATCAGGAGTGAGATGAGTCTCTTTGCAGATGACTCGAAACTGGGGGCGGTGGTGGATGGGGAGGAGGGGAGGGTGGCCCTGCAGGGGGACCTGGAGGCTCTGGAAAGATGGTCTAGAAAGTGGAAGCTGAGGTTTAATGCAGGGAAATGCAAGGTACTCCACCTGGGGGCCAGAAACCCAGGCCAAGTGTACAACCTGGGGGAAATACTACAAGTCTCAATGGCTGAGAGGGACCTGGGGTGGTGGTGGATGTCAAGATGAACAACTCTGAGACTTGTAGGAGGGCATCAGCCAAGGCCAACAGGATGCTGGGATGCATCACTGGGGATCACCTCCAGAAGGAGGGAAGTGATACTCCCTCTGTATAACTCTTGGTGAGGCGCTGCCTGAGTACTGCGTGCAGTTTTGGAAGCCACTTAAAGAGGGACATTAACCTCCTGGAGAGGGTCCAGAGGAGGCAACCAAAATGATTTGGGGCTTGGGGACAGGACCTTGAGGAGAGGCTCGAAGAGCTAAATATGTACACTTTGGAAGAGTAAAGGGACCGGGGGGACATGATAGAGGTCTTCAGGTACATGAAGAGGGTAAATAGGGGAGGAATAGTGAGGGTGCTTCGAAGGAAGGAGGAGGGGCCACTAGGGGCATGGGTGGAAGCTGGAGGGGAAGATTCAGGGGAGAAAGGAGGAGGTGCTACTTCACTGAGAGGGTGGTAGAGCCATGGAATGCACTACCTAGGGGGCTGGTGGAGGCAGAGACAGTGGAGGGGTTCAAGAGGGGTGGGACAGGTACAGGGAAGGGTTCAGGAAGCAAAATCCAATGCAGCAAGAATATCCGGAACTGGGAAGGGAGAAGCCAGAGAAGGCGAGGGGGACAGCAAGGTCAGCACCCAGGGTGGGGGCTGACCAAACGAGCAGACACGAAAGACCATTAGGCCTATTCTGTTGGCATTTTAGTATGTTAGTATGTTAGTATTATACTATCTCAAAAAGTAAGGAAATTAATTGCAAAAAACTTTGTTAATGCATCAGTTAGGGTTCATGGTAAAGCAACAAAAGTATGGAAATGTGGTGTTAGGGTTCTCAACCCTAACATCCCACTTCACCATCTCACCCAGCCCTACCACCCCACCCTCCATACACCAACAGGTGTCGAGGTGTGCCTTGTGGTCATTGGCCATAACACATACCCCATTCTCCTATACTGTACTGTCTCAGCTTCCTTACATATGGAATTAAGTAAGTGTTAGGGTCAGTAACCCCAAGGCACACCCCAACACCTGCTGGTGTGTGGAGGTTGGGGATTGGTGGGGTGGTAGGGTTGGGTGGGGGGATAAGGTGGGGTGTTAGGGTTGGGAACCCTAACACCACATTTCCATACCTTTGTTGCTTTAATATGAACCCTAACTAATGCATTAATGAAATAGATATTATAGTGGCACCATACCACCACTATAGTTAGGGTTGAGTAGGCACGTTATTGTTAAATCCCAAATTTAGCACTTTAATATCTTCACAACCATTCAGCGGATTTGCATGACATTTTGCATGCATGGTATAGTCATGTAGCTCTCTTGAAATGCCAAGTTTCATTCCAGTCAGATGTGCAGATTCTGAGAAGTGGATAGCAAAAAAACATAAAAAGTCACTGTTTTTTTGCAGTTGTTTGCCATTGCATAGTGCCCAGATGGTTTGGAACTTTGATCTGAAATTTTCAGGGTAGAAAGGGCTTGGCACAGAAGGATTTGCTTTGCTAGTTTGGAAAAAAATATTAACCCTTAGGTTGCAGACAGAATTAGAACATATAGGCATTTTGGACTGATATTTCAGTCTGCGGCATAGCAAGGGTTAATCGGTTCCAAAGTTACTAAATCTTAAAATGTCAGATTCTGAGCGTGCTCAGTCAGGATTTCAAAATAATTGTATAAAGTTTTCATTTGGGGAGCCCATATTTTGTGTGGACAATAATTTGTTTTTGTTTGCTGCCATCTTGTTTTCCAGTTTTCCCTCAAAATTCAACTTTGGAAAACCCCAAAAAATGACATTCTGGAGAGCGAACAACACATGTAGCTTGCTTATTTGGATCCACTTACCTGGATTCTGCACTTAACTGTTGGAGAAATGCTCTTTAAAATGTCAGGTTCTGAGCATGCTCATTCAGCATTTCAAAATAGCTTTATGAATTTTTTATAGGGAATCCTTTTTTGTGAGGGAAACTATCTGTTTTTGTTTGCCGTCATCTTGTTTTCCATTTTCCCTTAAAATTCAAGTTTGAAAACAAAAAAAAAGGACATTTTGGAGAGCGACCAACACATGTAGCTTGCATATTGGGACCCACTTAACTGGATTCTGCACTTAACTGTTGGAGAAATGCCCTTGAAATGTTTTTTTTTTTTTTTAAATTATAAATCTTTTTTGTGACTCATGGTATGAAAAAAGGTTCTTTTTTTGTATCACAAGTCATAAAAAAAGATCCTTTTTGGGAGGGTGAAAATTGTTTTCCTTTGCTGTCATCTTTTCCCTGGTGTCTTATGGCACTGTCTACCATCCGATCGCCACGCCGATAATAACAGTATATTTCTCTGGTGTCTAGTGGCACCCACCACCCTCCAATTTGTCCTCCCTGTGTTTTATTAATATCATATATATATTTTATATTTCTTCCTGGTGTGTAGTGGCTTCCCCACCCTCGATAACTGCCCCCATAGTTATGTGTTATTTTCCTGGTGTCTAGTGACACTCCCCACCCTCCGATCACCACCCCCCATAATTATTTATTATTTCTCTGGCATCTAATGGTATCCCCTGCCCTCCCATCACTGTTTGTATAATATTTTTTTTGATCCCTGGTGCCCAGTGGCACCCCCATCCTCCCTCTGATCGCCATTCCAATAATATTTTCTTTTGTCCCTGGTGTCCAGTGGTACCCTCACCCTCCATTCCCCTCTCCCGTTGGTGTACCAGTAATTAAGAAAACCGTTCCCTGATGCCTTTTTTCCTTTTTGTTAAACCTGTAAATAAATAGTCCCTTGCTGATCTGCCCCACCCCCTACTTTGAACTCCCACTGAGCAACCGCTACCCTGCACCCCCCCATACCCCTCACTCACTTGAACAGGTCCCAGTGTGAAGATCCACTCTCCCATTAAAGACACATCTTGCTGCTGGAACTGCTGGCTGCCATATAAGAAACTAAGCTAAGTGTGGTTCACTGTATTTCAATAGGGTTTTCAACTCTGATGTATAACTTTCTCATTGTTGCATATTTTGACCCCATATTTCCAACATGAACTTTTTGAGACCCTGCCTCATGAACAGTGTCAGTGGAATTACACAAATCTGGCCCAAAAGATGATTTTGCAGTTGCTTGATGAAATCACCTTTCAGTTACGTTTTGAAACTTTTCACTGCCCCTGTTCATGAAGTAGGGTTATAAGAAGGGTATGTTGAAAATTTAGGCTCAAAAGATGCAAGAATGGCAAAATTATGTGCATACATTAAAATTTTGCTACGCATGGTCATAACTTTGGTAATTTGAAATATTTTGACCTCACTCTTTCAACATAGCCTTTTTATAACATCACCTAATGAACGTGACAGCTGTCATTCTTCAAATCCTGCCAAGATGTCTTTTCACACATGTGGCATGGAGTGATGTTGCAGGGGTGGGGGGCACATTTTGCCAGGGATGTTGAAAAGTTCAGTACTGCGTACATGAGGTAATAAGAAGGCTATGCTGACAATTTGCAGTTCCACAGCAACATACATATATGCATTTATGGAGGGATGGAAGCACAGGAACCTACAAGGCAAATACAGATACGATCAAACTATGTGAAAAATTAGGGGTGGATGGGAGCGCTCCCACAGGGAAATAAGGATATGACTATACTATCTGAAAAGTAGGGAAATTCATTCAAATAATTTGTTCCTATAAAGAGAAACATTTTGGCAATATACACTAAGGACCCACTCCTATTCACATTTAAATGAGAACTTCTAATTATGCCCTTATTTGATGTCATAGTTGCAAGGCTGATGTATAAATAATAGGCTGTTACATACTGCGTGATTGATTAAATGCAGATGGTACATACTGTATATTATATGCTATCTGTCTCTATCATAGAGCGTTCTAATGCATTTACTTAAGATGTCAGAGTTGTAAGGTTGATACATAACATTATGCTATTACATATTGCTGTGAATACAGATGGTGCATATATTTTATGCTGTCCTTATCTACATCATAGAGTGTTTGTAACTGTTAATCTCTTTCCCTACATTATCCCCCTCCCCTGTTCCACATAGTGTTATTTATGAATTAATGCAATTCACTGAACATGTCTATTAAGTGTTTGGTTTAGTTAATTGTATAAATGATGAGGGTGATTACACATGCCCTTTTAAAATAACAGAAATTTCTTAATTGGTGTCAGGTGATCATCATGTAGTCAGGTGACCCCTGTTGGATATTTATTCACTGCATACTTGTCTGATAGTCACTTCTTGAAAAAGAGTCAGTGAGACTTGAAATGTTGAAGTTCTGCATGTGCACGTGTGGGTACCTATTTAATTTTGTACTTCAATCAATCAATCAATCAATCAAAATCTTTATTTAATCAGGTGAACATCATTGAGCATAGCTCATTTACAAGATGGACCTGAGTGGCCAAGAAGTGCAAGTGTTAATACATTGACAAGGGTAGCATAAACAGTAATACAATGACAGTGGTAACATAAACAGTAATACAATGACATAAGTGCTAATATATAACAATTTACATATGTACACGGCACATTAAAACTATTAATCTGTGAGACAGAAGGCAATGGACACATCAGAGTAATATGTAGATTAAAGGACCTAGCAGGCATTTTGAGGGTGAATCTTGGGACTGGAAACGGGAGTTTTATCAGCATATAGGAACACGAAAAAGAAAGGAGGGTAGGTAGGGCCGGGTTTAGAGCCTTGTGGAAGCAGTTGCAGAGTTCTGGGAATAGGGTGGTGAATAATCTTTGAAGGATATTAAGGGTAGGAGGTTATTTAGCTTCATGGTTTTTGGAGTGAATTCCAAACAATTGCTAGTGAGTAGCTGATAGCAGCCCTCCCAAACTGGGTGCAGACATTGGGGACCTTAAGAATGATAATTTGCTGATCCTTAGGTTGTATGGCCTAGAAGTAATTTGAGTAAAACAGTCTGAGATATAGGTAGGTAGCTTGCCTGATAAGGCTTTGAATATCCAAATTGCAGCATTCCTATTTCTTCTGTGTTGTAATGATGTCCAGTTAACTGCCTTATAAAGGGAGCAATGATGGGTGCTGAAGGGAAGGTCAGTAATGAATCTGATGGACCTGTGGTATAGGGTGTCCAGTTTATTTAAGAGGGGGAGTGAACAATGTCCGTACAGAAAGTCAGCATAGTCAATGAGGGATAGGAATGAAGCCTGGATTAATCTTTTTGGAGTCTCTGTTGAGGTAGTGCTTTATTCTAAAAATAAACCAAGCCTTTGTCTCAGTTTCTTTAGTAGCTCCTCAATATGGACAGAATAGTCAAGCTTTTTATCAATCCAGACTCAAGGTATTTAAGTTATCAACAATTCCAGCTCTCTCCAAGTAAGGTGGTTAGTTGTAGGGTGGTGGATGGTGGGGTAGTGGCAGAGCAACTCTTTGAGGTAAAGAACATAGCTTTTGTTTTTTGACATTTAGAAGTAGTTTTTATCTAGTAGGTTGTGTTGTAGGATAGAAAATTCAGATTGTAGCAGTTCACAGGCTTTAGATAATGAAGGATTGCTAACATATAATACAGTATCATCAGCAAACAGATGGATGTTGATTGAGTGAGGTTGGCATCAATATTATTAATATAGATGGCAAAGAGGATGGGGCCAGAATAGAGCCATGGTACACCTCTTAACAGTGGTTTTAAGGTGGATAGGTAGTTTCCATTTTTACCAGTTGTGACCTATCTGATAGATAGCATTTGAACCAATTGAGTGAAGGGGAATCCAACCCTAGTGAGCCAAGGAGGTGATTAATGATTCATGGTCCACTGTGTCAAATGCTTTGCTCAAATCCAGGAACACAGCACAGGTACTGTTCTTCTTATCCATAGCAATCTGCCAGTCATTGGTTACTTTGGCTAGGGCTGAAATGGTGCTATGCCTTGATCTAAATCCTGATTGTGCTGTATTTAGGAGGTTATTGTTATCCAGGTAGTCCCTTAATTGTGAGTTTACTAACTTTTCGAGCATCTTGGATAGAACTGATAGGATGGAAATGGGCCTGTAATTATTGAGGTCCATGGGATCACCAGATTTGAGTAAGGGAACTACTTGAGCTGTTTCCAAGTGGAGGGAATGGATCCAGTGGTGAGGGAAAGATTGAAGAGATGAGTGAGGGGGGCAGATAAGACTTGAGATGCAATCTTGAGGAAGTAGGGGTCCAGGGAGTCTGTACCTGCACTTTTTGAAGTATCTAAATTGGAGAGGAGATCTTCCACTTCTTTCAAGGATATTGGGTTGAAGGAGAAGGTTGATGTAGCCTTTTGGCCCATGGTGGATTGAAGGTTCAAGGAAGATCTCAGGAGATTTGCAGGTGAAGAGTCAAATGCTAGTCCAGCTGTGGAAGTGGTCATTGAAGGTATTTAGGATTTCTTGTTTGTCCGTAATTTCTGTGTTATTTAGTAGCAGTTTGCAGGTTAAGGCAGGAGTAGAGTTTTGGGCCAAGATACCCTTTTTATAGTTCCCCTGAGCCTGGTTGGGTTATTATAGGAGGCATCCAATTCAGCTGTATAATAGGCAGCTTTGGCAGATCTTATTTGTGTTGTACATGAATTTCTTGCTTTTCTGAAATTTAGCCAGTCTCTGGAATCCTTAGTTTTCTTGCCTTTTTCCACAGTTTGTCTCTGGCTAGCAAGGCTGTTTTAAGATCAGTGGTGAACCTGGGGCAGGACCTTGCTTTAGTTCTGATATTGGTGAATGGTGCATGAATATTGAGAGCATTAGTGATAATGTCCTTTAAGATCTGAGAGCTGTTTCCACTGAGGTTGTAGGGTAGAAATCTTGCCAATATATTGTGTTACTCAGGTCATGGAGGTATCCTGGTATGTTGAACTTCTTTTTGACCTTTTGAGGACAAATTCAGCAGGGTTGGGTGGTTTGGTAGAAGATCTTATGCCAGCTATGGGACAATGGTCACTTACATCATTGGTAGTACTCCTGCATGCGTATATAAGTGAGGCTTGTTTACCAACATAATATCCAGGAGTGAGCTGTTGCTAGAATTTTTTAGGTTAACCCTGGTTGGGTCTTTAATTAGCTGTGTCAAGCCATAGGTGTCACAAAAGGTTACCAATGGTGTAGATGCATTAGATAGCCAGTTTAAATTCAAATCACCAAGGATGATGGTATCTTCAGAGCCTAGATTGGTTATTGACCCCAGGTGAGATAGTAATTTGAGGCCTTCAGAATTATCATTTGGAACAGCTGCTGACTTCCGTGACATTATGGAATAGAATGTTCAAGACCAGTTTCTATGCTACTACAAGTTAACTGTCATGCTGTGGATCCACTCACACATCATTGAGTGGTCTTTTTGCACTATTCTGGACATTTTGGATGACCAGCTCTTGTGTGTTCCTATGCTTATATTATGGCAATGGGCAACACTAATGTAGAGACCCTTAATGTCCCACTACCCAATATGTTGCCTGCTTCAGCCTTCATTAAGTCCCTCTTCTTTCATCAAGGGGATTAGAATCTGTTGCTAAATGAACAACCATCAACATCGACATCCACAGAGAAAATCACGACTGGCAAGGGCAAAGAAGCACAACAGCCAGCCAGTATTAAGGAAGCCTTTGTTGCCCTAGAGAAGGTAGCCCTCAAAACAAGAGGACTCTACTGGCAATGTGTAAGTTTGGAAGCTGATGTGCAAGTGGGTCACATCCTAAGAGGATTGTGATTGATTAAGTTCTCAAGGGACTTCTAAAACAAATTCTGTCAGATGCAAGTGAAGTAGAGAAACAAGTCAAGGAAGAATTAGTATTGAGAAAAACAGCTACCAATCAGTTTAGTTCATCTGCAGAATATGCTAATTATTAAACTCAATTAACAGAAACAGTCAAGTTCCATGATGCTAGAATCAAGAGGATCAAGGAGCGCAAGTTCATTCAAGATCAGAGGGACTATGAGCAGGGCTGGATCTTTGATTGGAGTCATAAGCAAAAAGAACAACCACAATCTAGTTTACAAAAACATAACAATGTTGGAAATCCACTGACTACAGAAATTAACACCAATACTTCTGACAATAGGGACGCATATACATTGGGGTGTGAATCTGAGGACATGAATGCAGTGTCTGCTTTTTAGGGCTCCAGTAGGTGGAGCCCTGCAGACCTATTGCTTTCAAAAAAGGACTCTGCATTCCTTGTAACTGAACAACATATTGGAGTTCCACCACAATTGCCTCCACATTTGTGGAGCACTCCAGTCGCACTGCACTACTTTTTATTTGCAAAAAAAATTGGACCGTCCTGATCAGGATACTGGGGAATGGGCACCCCAGTGTCACTGTTATGTTTGTGGGGGTATGTGGGGTAGTGGGTGCTGAGAGGGAGAGATGGGTGGGGGGCTTATTCCTAATTTTAAAGAAAAAAGGCAGTCATGGTGGAACATGGGACACTCCACCATTTCCAAAATGGCCACACTCTACTATGCATGCGCTAGTACTAGCACATGTGCATTGTAGTGTGGTGGCCATATTGGTTATGGTGGAGTGTGCTGCACTGTGCAGTGAGTGCTGTTTTTTTCTTTTCTTTAAAATTATGCATATCCCCCCACCTGACCCTCCCTCTCAGCACTTCCCCCCAGTAAAATAACAGTGACAATGGGGGGTGCCCACTCCTCCAGTGGCATGCTTGCCAATTTTTTTATTTTGTATGCCCCCCAGCCAACCCTGCCTCTCAGCATCCCCCACCCCACCCTCCCACCCAGAAGCATAACAATGACACTGGGGGTGCCCAATACCCCAGTGTCGCAACTCATGATCCTAACCTAACAGTGACACTGGGGGTACCCAGTCCCCCAGTGCTGCATTTGAGAATCCTGTGTCCTTTTTTTTACTTGTAAAAAAATGGCCATCGATGTCTTTTGTGGCCATTCCTTACCCCTTCCTACCCTCCCACTCAGTACCCAGCACCCCCCTAGCCCTTACTTACCCATCAGGGGTCCAACGCCATAATCCTATCTGGACCACAGACACATCTTCACTCGTCAACACCAGGCTGCAAACTGAAGAAATCAGGTATCTGTTCAGTGTATTTCAGTGGGGTTTTGACTTTAGTAGCATAACTTGGCCATGTTTCAATATTTTTGCCCAACATTTTTAACATACCTTTTTTAAGACATCACCTCATGAACAATGCAAGTGATGTTAGCTAAATCTGTCCCAAAAGGTGATTGTGTGATAGCTGCACAAAATCATCTTTCTGGCAGGAGCTGAAAATTTTCTCCACCATTGTTCATGAGGTGGGGTCATAAGATGGCTATGTTGAAAATTTAGTGTAAAACTATTAAAAAAAACAAAGTTATGAGCCTTCATTGAATTTTGTGAATGCAGGCTCATATCTATGGTCATGTTCAAGATTTTTACACCAACTTTACAACACAGTCATATCTTTACAGCACCTCATGAATTTAACAGCTGTCATTTTTGAAATACTGGCCAAATTGTTTTTTTTTGTTTTTGTCTTTTTTTACATCTGGGAAGGTGATTTTGTGGTCCCTGTGTGAAATCACCATTCAGGCAGGAGTTGAAAATTTTCTCTGTGATTGTTCATGAGGTGGGGTCATGAGAAGGCTATGTTCTCAGTTTGGTGTAAAAATTATTTAAAAACAAAAACACTATTAGGCTATGTTGTGTTTTCCAAATGTAGGCTCATAACTGTGATAATATACAATATTTTTACCCCAGACTTTTGACATAGCCAGTTTTTTTACAGCACCTCATGAATAAGACAGCTGCCATTTTGTAACTCCCACCCAAAATTTGTTTTTTGTCCCAAACATTGATCTTGCAGTCCCAGCACAAAGTCACCTTTCAGGCAGGAGTTAAACATTTACTCTGCCATTGTTCATGAGGTGGAGTCATAAGAAGACTATGTTGAAAATTTGGTTTAAAAATGTTAAAAAACAACAAAGCTATGAGCCTACGTTGAATTTTGTTAACACAGGCTCATAACTTTGGTAATTTTTAATATTTCAACCCCACATTTACAACATAGCCATATATTTACAGCAGCTCATGAATGTGACAGCTGTAATTTTTTTAAATCCTTGCCAAAATGTTTTTGTACCTCATCGGAAAGTGATTTCATGGTCCCTGTGTGAAATCACCTTTCTGGCAGGAGTTAAAAATTTTCTCTGCCATTGTTCATGAGGTTGGGTCATAAGAAGGCTATGTTCTAAATCTGGTATAAAAATATAAAAAAAAAAGACATGAGGCTGTTGAATTTTGCAAATGCAGGCTCGTAAGTTTGGTAATATTCAATATTTTTGCCCCAAATTTTCATCATAACCATTTCTTTACAGCATCTCATGAATGTGGCAGCTGTCATTTTTCAACTGCTGCCCAAAATGTGTTTTTTGCATCCCAAAAATTGATTTTGCAGTCCCTGTGCAAAATCACTTTTCAGGCAGGAGTTGAACATTTCCTCTGCTCTTTTTCATGAGGCAGGGTCTTAACAAGGCTATGTTGAAAATTTGGTGTAAAAATATTACAAGGACAACACATGTATGAGCCTAAGTTACATTTTGCTAACACAAGCTTGTAACTTTGGTAATTTTCAATATTTTTACCCCAAATTCCTTGCCTGCAGCCCTATCGGCTCTGGCCAGAGTTTGTTTATCCAGGAAGAGAGAGCAGCACCCCCCAACTCAGCCTGCAGCAACATCGCAGAGCCACTAGAACTGGAATTACTACAGAGACCTTCCTTGGAAGAGCCCCAGAACAATTCAATTTCAATTGCAACAGCCCAATTATGATGAACCAGAAGGGGCAAGAGGAGGATGAGGCAACAACAGAGGCAGACCTCAGAGACAATTCTACAGTGGCAGGAGATGATGACTCCAGAGGTAATGACTGCAACAACTGAGACTCTGAAAAATTGTATTTATTTATTTTATTTTATTTTACCAGGAAAGGCTCCATTGAGCAAACTCATTTAAAAGGAGGTCCTGGGTAGGACAGTTAACAAAATTGAAAATACATATATTCAGAAATACATAAAGATCATAAAAATATATACAAAGAATCATAGAAAATATAACAAAAGGATAAAGAGAAATATAGCATAGTCTTAGGATTGTACAAGGAGGGAATATGTACTGAACATATCTCAAGGCCAATAACAATGTTAGATCTAGGTTAGGTATATTATTTTGCTACAGTTCAATATATCAGCCAAGGCAAGCAGGGAAACTTAAGGAAAAAATATAGATGCCACGTACAATGACATGTGTCAACACAGTGCTGTTTTAGGAGAGACTAGAAGAGAGAGGATCAGGTCAAAGTGGATAATTTGGCATGTTTCTGAAAGTAATTCCAGGCAGACGCTGTAGTCCAACTAAATGCCATTTTACCATACTTGGAGAAATGCTGGGGGTCTCCAATTAGATGGATTTATGCATTCTAAGAGCATGGGGCCTTGCACCCTGCAAAGTAATGAGGAGCTGTAATTAGGTAGGGAACCCTTCAGTGCATTAAATGTCCAGGTGTTAAGGTGCCTTAACCTTCTTATGTGTAATGTGGTCCAGCCTACAGTCTTGAACAGCAGACAGTGATGATAATGTGATTAATATTAGTTCACATAATCTAACAGAAATTGAATTAAGAGTACTACAACAAGGATTGACATTTGTCCACAGGAATACCATTAATGAGTTTGATACAGTGTTAGAGCTACATAAAGTTACAAGAAATCTGATGTTGAAAGCTGTGTTTGAGACATGTAATGGTGAAAATACATTAACACAACAGATGTTGTTGGTATCTCTGGGATATCAGGGCCAGATATATTTAAGAATAAATCAACCTATATACCTATTCATTATCTTGCTGTCTCAGTCTTTGAGCATCTGTGTGAATCAGACATTCAAAGGGTATGTCAAAACAAGTCACAACCCAGGTTTTATAATTGCACCCGGGAAGAAAAAGTAGGCATAGAATCATTAAAGGAATTATGCTTGACAGGGTGGGTGTTATGCTGGGATAACATCCCACCTCGGGTGGTTGGGCCCGAGGCCACCGGCCGAGGGCGTCCAACACCAGAGAAGGGATGTTATCCCAGCATAACACCCACCCTGGAGGGCATTATTCCTATTATACAATGGCTCATTGTTTTATACAGACAAAAATAATTTTAAATATTTTTTTTTAGTGTTTAAAAATATTTTTTTAAGAAAAGATGGAAACAATCATCAAGGCTATCCATGAGATCATCATCTAGTTGATCAGCAGGGATGTTATGCCAGGATAACATCCCTGCTGTGATGGTCAACTGACCAATCAGGAGCCAGGATTCTTTCTTGCCATTGTATAATGCAGAATAACAACAGCATTGAGAGTATCCCAGCTGACAAGGGGAGGGGCTCAATAGTTGTTATGGACAAGATCCAATATGAAAGACAGGTATTGGGCCAGTTAGCAAATGGGGAATTTTACAGGTATGTGGTTAATAATTTGACTATGCAATGTAAAAGAGACATAGATAGCTGTCTATATGATGCCTTAATCCAGGGCCTCATTACACAGGACACAAAGAATTTTTAAAAGTAGATTTCCCCATCAGGACAACTTTTTACTGTCTCTCCAAGAGCCATAAAAACATAAGGACAGCCCCCAGGCAGACCTACTGTGTCTAGTCTCAGCTCCCTCATAGAGCTGCTGGCTAAGTTTTTTGATTCCCACATTCAGAACGTAGCCTAGCCACTTCATTTACAACATATGTAAGGGATACTTCCCATATGCTGGAACTGTTGGACAACATGCACATTTTACAGACTTGGAAATTAGGTACCCTAGACATTACATCACTTTATACCAATATTCCACATGAGGGGGATTCACAGCATTGGAAAAAGCATTGCATTCTAGAACACAAATGCAGCTGGAAAAGATTGAGTTGTATTGGAGCTAACAGAAAAGGTACTTAAATCAAACTGTTTCGGTAATACTAGTGTATGAGAGAAGGAGATTCAAGATTGCATCAGGGAGTCTGTAGATGGATGCTCTGCTGAACCCCTTGAGCATGTGAATACATGAACTGATGACTACACCTGAATTTTAAATGGAAAATCAAGAAAATTGTATTTAATCTCAGATGCAGTGGTCTCCTAGAGCCAGGAACACATCTCCAGACAAATAAAAAACTTTAAAATGCTGTTATATTTTGGGTTAATCATGACTCAAAGAAAACTTGTGAAAACCAGAAAACAATCCAGCCATAATAAACTCTCAACTAAATAACCTGAAACGCTGGTGTGACTAAAGTCGTAAATTGAAAAAAAATAATACAGGGATTAATGAGAGAAGCAACTTCACTGGACCTAATGGCAGAAGGAGAAAAGGACCAAAATTTATCTTTGCAAGTAAGACTGACCATGTGTGGAACAAACTTAAAACCAGCTCTGATATGTACAAAAAAGGAATCTCAGAAAACAATCCAAGCTTAACCATTATTGGAGACAAAACCTTCAGTAAATTTTAATGAAAATGGATGAAGACAAAACAATGTAAACCAGCTGGAGATTTTACCTGCATAATCTACATTGAACTTTCAATCGAACACATGTAGAGAGCTTGCTCTTGGCCAGAACACTCCCACTGCTAACCAAGCATCACAAGAGCTCCACGAGGAGGACTGGAGAGATCCCAAGTCACAGGAACAAGAACATCAAGGTAAACAACACTCTTTTAGTTTACCAAAGCAAGCTAACTAAACCTTTAAATGACTTTGAAGAAGTATTGGATAGTAATTTAAAAACAGGCTTAGCAACTCAAACAAAACAAATGCAACTCAGGCACGAAGTCTGCGAGCCATTAATTACAACTCCCAGGCCTATATCCCCTTGGACATGGGATTTACCTATCAAGAAAGGTCATGTGGATAGGTATCTGAATGGCCATGAGGGATACAAGTAAAAGAAAAAATTACCACTTTAGACAAAGACTTGCTAAAACAGGCAGTAGAAACAGGGAAACTGTACTCAGATCAAGCTACTTGCGTGCAATTGCCTATTGACGGTCACACTGAAGTACAGCTTGGGGGAGAGACAGTTAGAAATGTGGGGAAACAGATAACCTCTAAAAAACCCCATCTGCAAGAAATAAACTTAAAAACAACTAAAATAGTGCCAAGTAAGTGCCATCTGAATATATAAAAAAAAAGGAATAAAAAATTGGAAGCAGCAACAGCACACACTTTTAATGGAGAGGGAGGTCAGAATAAAACTTAGCTAACTACCACGCCAGAGGAAACTTTTGATCAAAAAACACCAGATGGCCAGCCCAGTGGCGCTGAGGGTTGAGGCGCTGAACAACACACCTCGTGGTATGCCGCTGACCTGGGTTCGGAAACGGACTCAGGGTTACTGGAGGTTGGTGGGGGGATGGAGGATTGAGTATCCCAATGAATGCTCTCCTCCTTCTGGGGTGGAATACCGGGGGTGCCTCATGCACCCAATGCTCCTGGGGTCAGTGGAAGCATGGGCTTTCAGGGGCAATGGCGGCTGTCTGGAGCCAGGGAATGGAGGACGTTGTGGGTGCTTGGCAATGGCATGTGTCAGCAAATCATCTGCACTAGGACGTATGTCCTTCACGCCGATGTCCTCAGGGGGTAATGGGAGAAAATGGGGAAAATAGTATAGACCCCCAGCCCCACAAGCAACAATGAAACCAGGGAAGGGGTAGCCTTGAATAGTCCAGGTGGACGGAGTTGGAGGGGGTACGACACCTTCTCCGAAAGCTCTGGGAGCCGGGCAAGTGCAAAAAAAAAAAAAAAACAGTAGTCAGAAGTACCAGTCAGAATGAAGTAACTCAAAGATAAAACTCAAAGGATGAAAAAAAAAAAAAATGAACCTGATAATTTGAGCTCTCCTCAAAAGCAAAAAATGTTTAATAATAACACTAACGCCAGAAGATGAGATGGAAACTTCACTTTCTGAGTATGAGCAAGACACTGCCTCAGAATCCTCAGAACAACAAGAGGAAACAAACTTTGACCAAGAAATACCAGGATGGGCAAAACTAATATCGCAACAAGTCGCTGATATAAATAATAGGTTCCATGTCATAATGGCAATCGCAGAAAGGAGGTCACTGTTTGGGCACATGTATATCGACGAAAATCAAGTTCAGCGATGTACACTCATGGTGCACAGCAAAAGGGCACTGGAGATGTATAAAATGTTCTTTTATGGGGGGGGAACCACCTGCACCCCCCCACTAAAGAATTCTCAACTCCAGGGGGGTGCATGTCGGGGGGAGCAAAGACAAAAATAAAGTTCCCAGATTGATGCAAAAAAATGAGCTTGCACTCAGAACAAACCCAGCACCCTCCCAACCCTAGCCAGCCACCAACCCACCATGCCACACAGCCAGTTTGGCAGCCCACTGACGCACTACAGCCCACAAACCCTCCCTTCTCTTCTGCCCATCACATGGCATGGTCCCCCCCCATGCACGTGTATATATAGTGATATCCTGTCACTATATTCACCAATCCCCCATCCAATCACCCTCTCTGCCCGGTAGCCCTGTGCACGGGTGCCGTGATTGAGTCACCCTTTTTGAAAGTGTGCAATCGACATTGCCATCATCACAGACTACCAAATAACAAGCTCCAGCTATGCACCAACTGGAAAAAAAGATGGACAAATTCCAAACTACAGTAAATGAATTCATTTTGGAAAACTGTCGAGTTAGGAAAGAATTAGCTGAGGCACAACAAAGAATGACCATCTTAGAAGATGAATTGACTCCACTTAAGAGACAACTGGCTTCCTTTGAAGATACAAATAAAACTGCCCCCCAAAAATTACTTGATCTGGAAGCAAGATCTAGAAGAAAAAATGTAAAAATAATAGGGGTACCCGAAACATGAGACACTCAAAGACCATTAAAAGAGACATTGCAACAAATAATGGCAGCCTTTCTGGATATACATCTAACAGAATTAAATATGGAAATGGATAGGATCCATAGAACCTTTCGACCACCAAACCCAAATGGTTATCAAGGCCCACCATGACCCATTATGGTGAAAATTTTCAGAACAGAAGACGAAGAGCAGCTAATGACAGTGTTATAGAAGAAAAAAAGGATAAACTTTATGGGAGCACAAGATGCTGTCTACAGTGATCTCCCATAAGAAATTTTATCTGACGAGGAGAAGTTCGACCATATAAGGAATAAACTTAGGTTGAATAAGATTATAACAAATATACTCTTCCCAGTGAAACTTAAGGTAATAATAAAAGGGGTGCATTACGTGTATGAAACTGTAGACCAGGCAGAATAAGACCTCCGTATTAGATGTCCAAATATATTTATATCCTGACGAACTCAAATATGAAAACAAGTAATTCCTAATAATATTTTCATACCATATTATAAACTTTAGTTAAATGTAATTTCAAAACAGGAGGAGGTGAAGAGAAGGGTTAAAGAACTCTAATACTGAATAAGATATGGAAAGGAAGATATGAATGGAATTTCTGTTATTTTATACTTTTTCTTCTCTCTCTCCTTTCCTTCTTTCCCTTTAAATCCTTATTTGATCCCTTGATTTTCCCTGCATTTGTGTATTAAAAGGAAAGCAACTGCATTAATGAGTGTTATAGTTTGGTATACATGTATTTTAAGGAATGGATTAAAAAAAAAATGTTATTTAAGTATTTTTTCTTTGTGAATAGAGTTATCGGGGGTGCACATGGAGATAATATCCAAGGAAAACAGGAGGTATTAAGCATAATAAATCTCATGACAAGTTTAAAGTTGTTTGGTTGAAGAATGAATAAGAATATGTAAAACAGAATTTAGATTATATTAGGATTCCCATTCATAACAAGTATTTAACATGTACAGGTGATAGGAATTACTTAACAAATCTATTATGTCACACAAAGTAATTGTACTGAAATTTGCTTCACTGAATATAAATGGCATAAACTCTCCAATAAAGAGATCTAGACTTCTGACTGATTTGAAAAAAAAATCAGTGCCGACTGTGTGGCATTACAGGAGATGCATTTAGGGAAAATGGAAACTCAAACTAAAGAGGAAATGGAACTCCCATATTTTTTCTTCTTCAGGAACCAATAAGCAGGAGTTGTGATATTAATAAAAAAAACTTTAAAATGTGAAATTCAGGGAATATATAGGAATAAAAAAGGAAGAATCTTACTTGTCAAAGTAAAAACATAGAATTCCATATTCACTATAGGTTCGGTATACCCTTCATTAACTATAGTGAATTCCTGGCTGAAATTTCTAAAGCATTAGTGGAAATCCAGGCTATAAATATTATATTGCATGGGGACTTCAATAATATGTTAAATCCAGCACTGGACAAAACTTTAAAAGTGGCACCACGGAATAAAGTACAAACAAAACTATTAAAAAAACTTTCTGGATCTGAATGACTTATTAGATCCCTGGAGAATAAGAAACCCATTAGTTAAAAAATCGCACATCATGACAAAAAAAAAAAAAATCAAGGATTGATTACATCTTTATATCAAAATCCTTGTTTAAATTAGTACTAGATGCCAATATAAATACTATTATACTTTCATACCATGCTTTAATTACTTTAGATTTAAAATATGACAATCCAACTAGGAAACATACAAAGATATGGAGATTTAATAATGAATTATTAAAAGATGTGTTATTCAGAAAATTAAAGAAACAATAGCAGACTACTGGTCCCTTGTCTTTCGGGCTATTGAGCCCCCTGCTCAATTGGCCATGGCTCGGCTCCTCCAGCCACACAACTGCACACCTTCAGGCCACCCTTTGGACACCGAAGCCAGATCCTGCCCTTGTCTTTCAGGCTCTTGAGCCCCGTGCTCAATACAGCTGCAGCTCGGCTCCTCCAGCCGCACAACCGCACACCTCCAGGCTGCCCTTTGGACACCGAAGCCAGATCCTGCCCTTGTCTTTCGGCTCTTGAGCCCCCTGCTCAATTCGGCCATGGCTCGGCTCCTCCAGCTGCACAACCACACACCTCCAGGCCGCCCTTTAGACACCAAAGCTGGATCCTGCCCTTGTCTTTCGGGCTCTTGAGCCCCCTGCTCAATACAGCCATGGCTCAGCTCCACCAGCCGCACAACCGTACACCTCCAGGTTGCCCTTTGGACACCAAAGCCGAATCCTACCCTTGTCTTTTGGGCTCTTGAGCCCCCTGCTCAATATGGCTGCAGCTTGGCTCCTCCAGTTGCACACCTCCAGGCCACTCTTTGGACACTGAAGCCGGATCATGCCCTTGTCTTTCAGGCTGTCAAGCCCCCTGCTCAATACGGCCATGGCTTGGCTCCTCCAGCCACACAACTGTACACCTCCAGGAGTCACTTTGGACACTGAAGCCGGGTAAGATGTTCTGTCTCCCCGGGGATGCTGTGAGCTGCTGCCATTGGCTGTTGCTCACTGCAGTGCCCCCAATTGGACCCCTGTTCTTTTGCTGCTCAGAGATTGGCCCGCTGCATATTTCCTGAGACGAGGCTGCTGCACCCATTGTATTCAAGCAGCTGCGGCTGAAATTTTATGGCCAGCCTTGAACTTCCCTGCCGGACTATTATTGTTTGTATTTTACTGCTCTGCTACGCTCTGTGCTCTGAGTCAAATCCAAGGAATTGTGTACTGTTTTTAAAGTTATTACAGCTCTCCAGTGCATTGTGTTTATCCTGATTCTTCTCTCTTTTCCCTCTCTCCTCTGTCTCCCTTGGGCTTGAACCTCCCCTCTCCTTCTCCCCAAATCTTCGGCTGATTTATTGGTCAGACTTCCACCCTTCACCTCCCCCTCATGGTGCCAAGCTAAGGCTTTGTGTTGCTCTCAAGAATCTTGCACCTTGCCGCCGTGCCACCCCTCCACCTCTGCTGCTCTGTCTGCCATCACCGGTGCACAGCTCCCTGCCCCCTGATTTAGCTCCTTTTGTCTCCAGCTCCCCTCCCACATCTAAACTTCCTATTTCTCTCTCCATTTTTTTCAGATCCTGCCCTTGTCTTTTGTGCTCTCGAGTCCCCTGCTCAATATGGCCATGGCACGGCTCCTCCATCCGTACAACAGCACACCTCTAGGCCGCCCTTTGGACAGTGAAGCTGGGTAAGACGTTCTGACTCCCCGGGGCTGCTGTGAGCTGCTGCCATTGGCCGTTGCTCACTGCAGTGCCCCCTGATTAACCCCTGTCCATTTGCTGCTCAGAGATTGGCCCGCTGCAAATTTCCTGAGTTGGGGCTGCTGTGCCCATTGTATTCAAGCGACTGTAGCTGAAATTTTACACCCGCCCTCCCTTCCCCACCTCTGACCTTTATTAAATAGACCCTCCTCATGCCCCCTTGGTTCTTCCCTCCTCCTTGCTCATCTCCTATAGGGTGCTGTCCTTGGCCCTTCTCCTCTGTCCTTCCTTCTCACCTAGCGACTCTTTCAACCCCGGCTCACTGTACCCTGTGCTGTCTTACCCCCTGCACTTTTTTCTTTTTTAGAAGCACTACTGTCTTCCTTTTCTAGCTCACTCCTTGGCTCTTCTATTCTTTACTGCTGTCTCTCATCCCCACCTTTGCCTATCCCTGTGCTCCCTATCCTCTGCCCCTTCCCTGACAGTTTCTCCCCTTCCCTCTCCACCCTTCCTTTTTTCCTGCGTCCTCTCTCCTCCACCTCTTCTCTGTCAACTAAACATGCATCCTGTACTCCTCACCCCCTTCTCATCCTCCTCCTCATAGTTCCTCTCTTTCCACTACTCCACCCTCCCAGAGCCTGCTTCCCCTCTGCCCCAAACAGTTACCTACTCATTTCCACATATCAACACCTAGATACCCTACATCTACAACTCTACCACCCACCCTGGGTCCCACCCACACCTACTGAATTGTACTCCCTCACCTATGGGTGCTGGGTACCCCACCCATTCACTCTCACTGCTTTCACCCTGAACATCCACCGTCACCCCATGACACGCTCTTGAGAGTCACGTTCTCAGCTGGCACGAAGACGTAAATGCCTGGCTAGGGAATTATGCATGAGTACTCTGAAGCTTATCCTTCTTCTCCTGCTGATGTCTGGTAACATTCACCCAAACCCTGGCCCAACTCCTGCCAAGGCAACAAATCTGATTAAGCATACAGGAGCCCTCTTAATCATCTCGCTTAACATTTGTAGCCTCCTCCACAAAATTGATGCCCTTCAGACTTTTGCTTGCCAACACAGTCCAGACATCCTAGCAGTTATTGAAACCTAGCTCTCCCCATTGGTCCCAGGCCACGCTATCACCCTCCCTGGGTACAATGTTTTTTGCCTTGATCGAACAGCAAAAAAAGGTTGCGGTTGTGTCCTGTACCTTAAAGATACTTTCCTGGGACACCACATCAGCTCTGCTCCCCAAACCACTACAGTACAGATACTTCCCATCAAAATCCTTCTTGCTGCTCAGAACAAAGCCCTCACAGTTGTTACGAGCTACATCCCACCAAAAGAGCAAGATAGTGGTCTCAATGCAGTTCTTAACTATGTTAAGTCTCTCTCACCAGACACTGAATCTATCCTTCTCGGAGACTTTAATATAAACTGGCCTGCTGCTGAGGCTGGGGCCCACAGTGACTCTATAGCAGCAGCTAACCTCACCCAAATGGTCAACTCCCCAACCAGGAAAAACTATAAAACTGGCACCTGCACCCTACTGGACTGGATCCTAACCAGCCACCCCACCCGGATTACAAACACCACTGTCCTCCCTGACTCACTCAGTGACCACTCCCCTGTATGCTGCTCCTGGTCGAATAAATTCACCAAACCTCCCCCAAAAACCATCACCAGCAGAGTTCTACCTCATGGTCAGTTTACACATCTTAAAACCCACCTTCTCCAACAGGACTGGTCACCAATCCTCACAGCTACTAATGTGAACACTGCCCCAGACCATTTCATCAGAATCTTCAATGAAGCCTGCAACATATTTGCTCCACAAAAAAAGTGAAAAGTAAAGACCCTCTGTAACCCTTGGCTCTCAGGTGACCTCCTAAGGTGACTAGAGACAAGGGACCACCTATGGGAGCTCGCCAGAAATACTGGAAGACAAATCGACATCAATAATTACAAAAGTGCACAGAATGACTGTACCAAATCAATCCAGCAAACAAAATCTGCCTTCTTTAAGAGCGCTCTTACAAACTCCTGGGGCAACAGAAGAGACTTCTGGAATAACATAAAAGAAGTCACAGGGAAGCAGTCCAAATCCCCCCATCCGTACTCTGCATTAATGGTGTGACCACACAAGACCCGAAAATCATTGCTAACACATTCAATGCAGCTTTCACAGACCTTAGTTCTGTATTTCCACCTGATTTTTTCAAAGAGGAGGACACTCCAAATTCCCCAACCTCCCCTGCCCCCACTAGCCACCCTCCTTTTTGCTTTAAATTGGTCAAGACGTACCAGGTTCACAGCTATGTTACCAAAGCCATTAGTAAGTCCAGTTCTAGCAATGACTCTCTTGACCTTAAGCTTCTACCACTCACCCTTGAAGAAGTACTCCTGCCACTTACTAGGATTTTTAACCTCTCCCTCAGACTAAGCCAGTTCCCTGACAAATGGAAATCTGCTACGGTAACCCCAATACATAAAAGTGGTGTGAAAACTGCACATGAGAACTTCCATCCAATTTCCATCCTACCTCCACTCTCCAAGGCCCTGGAGTGTATTGTTGCGGATCAGCTTACCGACTTCCTGGACAAGCATAACATCCTGTGCAGGCAGCAACATGGCTGTAGAAAGGGTCATGGTACCTCCACGGCACTACTTGAATTTACCGGCACCATCCACCACTCACTGGGTAATGGACAGCTAACTGGGTCTACTTTCATTGATTTAACAAAGGCCTTTGACACAGTCAACCACCGTCTCCTGCTTGTCCAGCTCCAGTCTGCGGGGCTCTCACCCAACTCTGTGAACTGGTTCAAAAGCTACCTAGACAACCGGTCCCAAAGAGTGAAAATTGCTGACACTCTCTCAGATGCCAGACCTGTCTGCTCTGGTATCCCACAGGGTTATATATTGGGCCCCCTCCTTTTCAGCCTTTTTGTGAACACACTGCCAGACTCCTGTCCAGAACAAATCTTGCACTACGCTGACGATGCTGTTATCCTAACCTCCCACATGACCCAAATCAGCTACAAGAGAACCTCCAGCGGGGTTTCACTGCAGTCAAAAACTGGTTCTTAAAACACAAACAGATCCTAAACCAGAAAAAAATTAAGACAATGCTTGTCAGCAGCTCCCACAGCAAAAATAAACAGTATAACCTCTCCATAAATACCAAGCAAGGCGTCACCCTTGAACAAGTCCATACCTTTAAATATCTTGGCCTCACCCTTGACTCCAAACTCACCTATTCTGCCCATATTAATAATGTTGCAAAAGTGGCCAACATCAAACTGGGCCTTCTGTTCTGCCATAGGAAGCATCTAACCCCTGAAGCCTTGTCTGTTGCCATCCAGAACTCTATTGTTAGTGTTATAGACTACTGACTCATTATCTATGACTCTGCCACTGCCTCCTCTCTCAAACATGTTTCTACCTCTCTGAATAAAGCCTGTAAACTCATCACTGGAGCCCACCATTTAACCCATACTTGTGACCTCTACTCCCAAACTGGATGGCTACAACTAAACAACTGAATAAAGTACCAAACCTGCATCACAATGAAGAAAATAATGATGGGCATTGCTCCCCCAGGAGTCTGCTCCCTCCTCAAACCCAGAGTCAACAATTGCAACACCAGGAGCTCAAAACCTCAAACCATGCAACTCTCCCACTGTCGCACAACCCAAGGCCATAGGTCCTTTGCATATAGGGCCCCTAGCTGGCTAAACAGTCTTGCTATTGACATCTCTAACTCACCAACATTGGGCACTTTCAAGGCTAAGCTCTGCCTCTCATTAGTAGGCTCAAGCACCTCTGACTGCCCTGCTTAATGCAATACTCTCCACGCTACTGCCATTAATCCCTGCTGTTTGCTGTTGCCCACTCACCTAGCACTTCATCTTTCCTATGTCCAACAATTGCTCTTATCCCTGCTCTGCCATGACAAAGCCTCTTTGGCTGCCTTTCTTAGTCCCACCCGCCCCTTGCCCTCTCCTCCTCGTACCCCTATTTCCTTTGTTGCCTACATTTTACCAGTGCTTCATGTATAGTCCTTGTAATAACATGTTATGATGATTGTGTTACTGATTATTTTATAATGTATGAAACTGTATGACCTGTATGGCTGTACTTACTGACATGGAACTTTTGTAAAAGAGCCCCGGCTCAAAGGTATTTTATAATCCTAGAATCAAATAAACAAATAAACTATAATTATGATGGTGGTACACCAATACTTAAACTGTGGGATGCCTTTAAGGCAGTATGGGGAGGAGGTATGTATATCTTATCAAACCTATAGTAACAAAATAAAAAGAAATGAGGATAATGAAATTAACAAGAAATTAAAAGAACTTGATTCTTTAAAGATAAAAGGTTTACAAAATATCAAGACAAATGGTACAAACTAAAAATCAAAAAAGCAGACCTTATAAATAATGAGACATTAAGAAATATTAAGAAATTAAAATGAGTTAAATATTTACAAGGAGACAAATCAGGAAAATCACTTGCTACCCTTTTAAAAAACAGAAAGAACAAACTATAATTGAATCCCTCAAGGACCTAGAAGGAAATTGGATTACTGATGACATTTAAATGGTGGAAACCATCATTCAAGTATATAAAGGAATTTACCAAAGAATGCCAAACATGAATATACCTGAAATAGAGAAATACCTACAAGAAGCAAATCTGAAACCCATTCAATATAATACAAGTATATTTACAAGACAAAAAAATTAAAGAAGTAATATAAACTCTTACAAAAAATAAAACATCATGTTTAGATGGTATTACTATTGAATTTTACATTACATCCATTGACAAATTATTACCATGGCTTGAACTAATGTCAGACAAAGAGGTGAATACAGAGTATGATTTTCCATGCTCCTTTCATGAAGAAAGAATTATCTTAATACCAAAGGAGAGGAAAGATACTAAATTAGTCGTAAGCTGTAGACTTATACATTACTTAACAATGATTACAAAATATGTGCAAAATTAATAGTTAATAGAATTAAGGGGGGTTAATGGAGGTAATGTACACTGATCAATTCGGTTTTATACAGGGACAAACAATGTACCAAGTGACGAAGGATTCAGCAATTGATACAGTTAGTGAAGGAGCATGGAGGAAATTACCATACACTATCAGTAGATGGCACAAAGGCTTTTGATTTACTCAATAGAACCTTCTTGTTTAAATGTTTAGAATTTTGAAAAATCCCTGGGATATTGTACAAAGTAATTCAAAAGCTTTACTATAACTCTTCAGTTAGATTTACTGTAAATTCTTATCTGTCAGTATCCCTTCAAATGTTGGACAGGGTGAGACAGGGCTGCCCTCTGTCCCCAGTATTGTATATACTATGTTTAGAACAATTCATAATACATATAAGGAACAATGATTTAATACAGTGGATAGAAACACAAGAGGGAATGATTAAAGTTATTGCATTTGCTGCTGATGTTTTGCTAATGTTGGAAAACATAAATGTGACCCTTCCTGAATTTAGAAAGGAAGTTAAAAAATATGAAGCAGCATCAGGAAATGAACAAAATATGCAATATACGATAATGTGTCAAATATCTGAGGGGATATATTGTTTAGACCAGGGAATTAAGAGGGACTTTCTCTATAGTACCACATTTAAATATTTAGGTATTACTATTTCAAAATCCTAGAAAGATGTTATAAATATAAATTATAATAGAGCAAAAGAGAAATACAAGCACTATTAGATAATTGATTACATTTATCACGCTCACTATGGGGTCACATAGACACTATAAAAATAATGGCTTTACAGCATATAAAATCTTGTTTACAAGCTATTAGGGGTAACCCCTCGACTCGCTGGTTCAACAATATTAGAGTTATTTTCTCTAAGTTCTTCTGAAGAGGAGTAAAACCTAGAATAGCATGGCTCCAATTAATGGTACCTAGAAAACTTGGTGAATATGGCTGTCCAGATCCTCTAAAATATGCTGTGGCACATCAAATAAGATTGCTTTGGGAACGGGCATTCCTAAAATCAAAATCATTATTAGAAAAATACTTATAAGGATAACATGGAACAGGATAAATGAAATAACCTGATATATGATATAACAAAATTAAAATGTTTACCTAGTGAATTTGAGTCATTGAGTCACAAAATCAGAATGGAAATTAAAAAAATATATATGAGAGGTAAGATCCCTTGGCTTTATCTCAATATATGTAGTAGTACAATGTTATAGAATAATAAACATAAGGGTATTATTAAAGGACAAACAAACAAGCAATTCACTATCTGAATGAATTCACAAATTATCCTGTGTATTTGCAGAATGAGGGATGCTGATTTATTCTATGCTAAAGTTTACCTTTAGTTTGCTGATTTATATTGTTTTCATCAACTTATAAACTTTTGCCAAAATGTAAACAAAACCCCTGTTTAGCCCCGCTGCTGAGCTCACAAAATGATGCCTACGTGCCTATGTAATGATGTCATCACAGAGAGTCCACTCCGCTTCTTCCATTAAAATATATGGGCACTGTTTTAAAATACTAGATAGTGGTAGTATATGTAGATATCGGCATATGTATTGATACTTAGCTTGTGCACCAGACTATCTGCCCATTTTATCTTTATTTTTTTTTAATAATGCTGCAGACCTTACTTGATCTACCACACCATCTCTGCCCCTCCCCTTCCGCTCCATTCCTCACCCCTGTGGTTCCCCCTTTCTTCCTTACACCTACAGTTCCCTTGTGCCTGTCCCAGTCATTATTGAACCCCTCCCCTGTTTTCATTCCACTGCTGCTGCCGTAAGGCTGTTCCAGGGATCTACCACTCTTTCCATGAAGAAGTACTTCAGACATCCCTCCTGAAATTGCCTGCTTCCAACTTCATAGCACAACCTCTTGTTCTAAAGCATCTTTTTCTCTGAAAAACACTCCTCCCCTGTACCTTATTTACCCCATTAGGTATTTAAGTTCTCTAACATATCCCCATCTACCTCCTTTCTTCTAGGGTGAGCATGTGTAACTCCCTTAGCCTCTTCTCATAGGGTTTTTGATGCAGACCCTGTACTATTTTGGTGGTCCTTCACTTGACCACTTTTACTCTGTCCATGTCCTTCCTGAGATGTGGTCTCCAGAAATGGTCACAGTATTCAAGGTGCAGTCTGACCAGTGATCTATACAGGGGAAGCACCACCGACCTCTTTTTTCTGGTGAGAACCCTTCCTATGCAGCCGAGCATCCGACTTGCCCTACCGACTGCCTTGTCACACTGACTGGCAACATTTAGGTTATCTGATATGATTACCCCAGGTCTCTTTCCTGCTTTATCTTCATCAGTTTCGTTACACCCATTTTGTACTCTGCTTTTGGGTTATTATGGCCCAAGTGCATTGCCTTGCACTTTTTTTGCATAGAAACCGAGCTGCCATATGCTTGACCACTCCTCCAGTCTTTTCAGATTCTTCTTCATCCTTTCCACCTCCCTCTGAAGTATCCACTCTATTGCAGATCTTGGTGTCATCAGCAGAGAGACAGACCTTTCCTTCCAGTTCATTTGCTATGTCACTTATGAATCAACTTCGAAGCTTTTCCAATGTAACCCCAACACTAAAACAACCCGAAGCTCTGCTAGAGGGGTACTGCTTGTACCTTACACGTGAACCTCCTTTGCCCAAAGGTCCCTCTTCTATCAAGGCCCTCTCTGGATGAACGACCTACCTCCCTCCCTGTTTCACCTTAAGAAACTACTTGGACAATTCAAAAAAGAACTCCATCGCCTCCTGGTAGAATCCCAAGAGTGCAACTGCTGTGCACAATGATAAGAGCTTCATCCCCTGCCCTAGACTTCCAACTCTTATCCCCCCACCACCTTACCCCCTCTTGCCCCAAGAGTCCTTACCCCCTCCCCTCAGCTTACATTTCCCCTAGACTGCCCCATGCATACAGCACTTATCAGCTTGTTCTCCCTCAAAACCATATCCCCTTCTCCTATCCCCTAATAACTTTATATAATATGCCTCCTCTGTGCCCATGCCGATACTCTCCTTACCTCCCTTTTCTTTGACAAAGCCAATTTTGGCTGCAAAGTACAAGTAACCTGCACTTAGTAACTAGACCTATAGACTAGAGATATTTCTGTTATAAAAGTATTTGTATTTGAGGTTATACTCCACATTTATCATGCTCTTGTAAAATAGCCTTGTCACTTGGCTATTGTATTTTCTTGACTTATGATGTAAATTGTACTGTTTTGTCATTCTTCTACTGACTTGGAGCCTTTGTAAAACAGCCAGTTTGGCTCAAAGGTTGTAATTCCAAAACTGAAATAAATAAAAAAAGAAACAAATGACTATATTGAAGAGGACTGGACCCAGCACAGATCCCTAAGGTACCCAGCTGGTCACCCTCCCTTTCTCGGAGTGAACTCTGTTTACCACTACCCTCTGTGTCCTGTCTGCTAACCAGCTTTTTACCCAGGTTACTACTTTATTACCAAGCCCTAAGCCCTCCAACTTGCTTACCAGTCACCTACTGTATGTGAAACATACATGGTCTAAATAATTGTAATATTGAGACAAGAACTACTTCCAGTAAGGCACAATAAATGAAGTGCCTTACATGACCATGTTATTTTAAATAACTTCATTTTTTGAGTGTTAGCACTTTAAATATATTCACCATGTGAGGGTGACAGTTGGTTATGACATCACTATGATGCAGCTCAACTTGTTTTTAATGAAATCACCCTTGATAAATTTCCAAAGAGGGAACAAACTGCCTTGAGTTGTACTACTGTGGGCTGTGAAATAAACACCTTACCTTTTGCAATTGTTTGCACAGCAAGTAAGTGATTGAATAAGTTTGCATTCCATACATGCATTGTCTTTGGGCTCATTTTTGTGTATCAGGTAGTACCAGTGTGGGGAGTTTGGCAATGCCTGTTTGTTTGCCTCACAATTTTACAATACAGTTTAGCTTGTGTCTGCTTAAATGCACTCATATCCATTTCATATGCTTAGCTCCTATGGGGTGCTGAGCTTGGATCCTCATTTTCCCATTCATCCTCCTCATCATTTTTCTCCACATCAAACAAATTGGGGGGGGATCAGATATAAAATTTGTCTCCTTGAATGTAAAAAGACTCAGCAACCCTGTTATTTGCAAAACCATCATTACCTCTGGCACTGAGGTGCACAGCACTCACACTCATAAAAGATTTGGGGTGCCCATCCACTTTTATGTAAAATTTCACTGGCAAGTGCTCTGCATCCAATCTGACTTAACAGGGAGCTGGATCCTTGCTATGGTGCAATCTCCATTGTTCTGGAAAATATTTATGGGCCCAGTGTCTGGGAACCTAACTTCCACATTAACCTGGCTCACACCCTTGGAGTCTTTAATTCAGAACCACTTGCCTTTCATGAAGGGAGGGGACTTGAACCTAGTCTTGGACTCCACTCCCAGCTGGAATAAAGGGACACCATCCCCTATATCCTTTTAATCTCACCCACATCATTCATATAGTAGTATCAATTACTAATTGGTATAGCCTGCTCAGAATCCCTTAACTCAGTGCTGCCAAATCTCAAACCTTACTACTCTTGCTGACTCACAAGGCTTACTGAAGCCCAAATCAAAAGGGGTACCCCTTTATTGCTGAATGTCTATGCCACAGTGCTCTCTCCCCTCACACTGTATCACTCTCAGTGTTCTTTGTCTTCATCCCTTCCATCTGAACCCTGGCGACAGCTCACAAACACTGTCACACTATTACAGTTTTTTTTTTATTAACCTAGCAACCACAATGATTTCACAAAAGAGCTGTTTCTACAGTAGTCACATGCTCGGTACCTGTCAGTCAGCAGCTGGCATAGGTGCTGAGCTGAAATACTGTGCTGGTTACTGCCATAGAGAGGTGGCTGCCTGCTTAGGTAAGTGAAGGGCCTCAGGAAGAGGATCTGGAGGGACCTTATGCAGGACAGGAAGGGGGGGATTGGAGGTGCAATCAGTAGTAGGTGGGCAGTAGACTACCAGTTTGATTTCATATGGACTAGCAAATGGCAACTTTCCAGATGGCTGACCAGGACCTTTGGGGTACACCTCTTCTCCCTTCAACTCTGATGACGCTGGCCTGGGTTCTTTCATGAGCAGGACAAAAAAAAGAGTTATAAAGTAACAGTGTGATGCCTCCACCTGGAGCAGCAGTGCAACAGGGTACCAGCTTGTACCATAAACCACCACCCACCATTCAGGAGACATAATTTTAAACCTCCTGCACATTGGTGGATACCCCCTCTCCCCCAAATAATGACCATGGACTCAATAGCAACACCCAGCTCAAAAGGCGTAACATCATAAAATAAACAATGCATTTAAAGGGAACATAAACAACTGTTATTTATGTTTTTAAATATAACCATAAATGTGGGTTTGTGTGAAGTCTTTTTTTATCCCCCCATTGTATTGTTTTGTGTTTTTGTTTTGAAATATTCCTAGTTTTTCCTTATTTAGGGACCCATATTAATGCAGATTTTTTCCTGCCCAATATTCATTTTTTTTAATTACTTGGCAGTTTTGGAACACAGTGGCATCAGTTGAGTTGCACTGCAGTGAAGCAGAACACAGTGACATCAGCTGAGCTGATGTCACTGGGTTCTACTTTATTGTACCCTTCCACTCAACTGATGTCACAAGGGATATCGGGGGGGGGAGGAGGGGTTCACTAGACTACCAGGTAATAGGTAGGAGAAAACCAGCAAAGGTGATTGGGGGGGGTGAGGGTTCCACTAAACTACAAGGGGATATGTAGGTGACAAACAACATGGGTGATTGGAAGGGAGTTCCCTAAACTGCATTGGAATAAGTAGGAGATAAACAGCATGGGTGCTCTGGGCCCTGCACAGGCATGCTAATAACCCCTTGGTGCCTCACCTGCCAAATGGACTGGCTGGCATGCCAGGGCTGAATATGGCCCACAGGAGACCTGTCACCATCCCATTAGAGCAGTGCTATCTCCAGTGGGCTCCACTGTGGGCCATAGGCAGCACATGGTGACTACGTGCTGGCTGGCATGGCCCCATATTCAAAAAGTGAACTTTGGTCAGACTGCAGTAACTGTCTGACTATTGCTCCTTGCTGGCTGTGTAATAATTGCTGTGTAGCACCCCTGTCTACAAGGTGCACACAGCCATCTTTCAATATGGGGTCCTTAGGATGTAAAGAATAGCATGCATTTTATGAAGCAGTGTCATATATGGAGGGATTGTGTTTTGCTTACCATTGTCTTGAGGAAATTAATGCGTAATCATTTCATTTGTTTCAGGGACATAATGAACAAGACCATAATACATCACCAGTGGACTGCAGGCAGACCAGTATCGCCTCAACACCAGGCATATCAGATTCAGTTGACGATGAACGCAGGCCATTCACACCATCAAGCTCATCTACTGCAAGCCTTGATTCATCTTCAAATGAAAGCATAGCTGAAGAAGGGGAAAAGCCTGCAAATAAAAGAAATAATAATATGGACAATTATGAACTTTATACTACTGCAAGAAAATATTTGAAAAATGTATCAATCAATCAACCGGGCAGTGCAGAGGATCATTTTATAAAATTTGTTGTGGCAAGTCTAAAAGATATGCCTCTAATCAAGCGTCAAAAAGCCAAATTAGAAATACACAAAATATTGTTTTTGTACTCAGACACTGAAGACTAACAGTGGCAAATTTTTTGTTAATCGGTCATGTTAGAAACATGATGAAATTATACAAGTTTCATGAAGTCCACTGGTGACATAACCAAATATTAGATATTTACAATTTATGATTGGGTTTAGGAGTATGCTAGAGGTATTGAAATTCTGTGTTGTTTATTGAATTGTAGGTAATGTATTAGTACCTTAATGTTAGACCTGATCATTCTGTCTTCAGATTACACCATATACTGCTTTTATCAGTCCATGGACAATGAGTTATTTGAGCCCCACATTTGCCCAGTTGTTCCCCTGCTATGTGCCAATAATTTGCCAAATAAAAGCACATAGCAATCCTAATGTCGGTTTAAAAAATCAGTGAGGAACAATGTTACTGAATCCTATACAACCTCAACCCAACCAGCAAATGTATCCATTCCCATGGTCTGTGTTTTGTGCGTTTCATTGGAATTAGCATCCCCATCCCCACACCCATAATACTCAAACAATCATCTATGCAAAGTGTCTAAGTTATTTAGGGCATCATAAATGGGCACTATGGAGATATACATTTTGGACTGGATTCTGGCAAAAAGTGCAAAATATCATATAGATGGTGTAAATTTATTTCATTACATTTAGAGAAGGGAATGAAATGTGGCCACATAAGATAAATGTATTAATAGTAAAGGGAGTTTGTATTAGTAAGTGTAGGTAATGATACATAAATATTTTAAAATGTTTTCACTGCTCAAACATAAGAAAATTGTTGTATTTTGTATTACATTGTCAGCATGAAATTATTGAATGAAAAACTCTCACTATAAAGGAGAACTGCGCTGAACCTGTAAGCCATTTTCACAAGAGAAGCTACTTTTTAAGTGCTGGTTAAAATTCTGTTATTGTTCCATCTATGTAGGCCTTTTAGTAACTCAGTGGGTACTTCTGCTTGGATCCATGACACCAGTGCGACAACAAATTCACTGAGGTCCTCGAACCACACCGGGAACCCGTCAATGCCCCGACCTGGCGTCCCAAATGACCAGCAAGACAGTGATGCTCACTGCATGTGGGCTGTGCCCCACCCCCCACTCCTCCACTATAGATATCTAACTTCATGTCACACAGACAGTGGAGTTAGCTATTTATCCCCATCGACGAACAGTTGATCGAAGTGAACCCCCTGCTGCTGATATAGGTGCTGGGGTTTCTGCAGCAGTGTCGCTGTAGCAAAGGTATACCCTTCTGCTTTACACTCTGGTGGTTAGTACCATTTTAGAACTGTATGTTGTAGTTTTTGTCTCAAACAACCTCATAGTTCTATAGTATAACATAAATGCATTGTGCCAACAATAGAAGTGTAGAACAGGGACATAAACTACATCATACAGTTCTAAAATGGTTCTTACTAGCAGCATATAAATCAGAAACACCCACTAAAATAAATAAAAAGTTTGGATAGCTAAAGCAATAACAGAATTTGAACTGGTATTTTTAAAAAATTGCTTCCACTGGGAAAACTGACTTATAGGTTCAATGCAGTTCTCCTTTAATGATTTTCATGTTTGAACATTCATCCATGCAGTTTAACAAAATAAGATAAGATGAAAAATAGAAACATTATACTTTGTAAGTTAATGCTAGTATGTTTATCTACATACTTTCCACACCACATAGTATTTATAATAAAATATTGATATAATGTACCAGTTGAGGTGTATTCCATGCGTACTTAGCCTCTAATATACCTCTCAGATACTATTTGGTTCATCTGCATCTCATTATGGCCTCATTACATGCCTAGAGCAAATGCTAATTGTACCCACCACCTGTCCATCACTGTACCTCAGTTCACTACCTGTTTAGCAGTACTCCAACCCACAACCCTCCAATCACCTGTCCATCTGGTTTCAATTATTAACTGGTAGTCTGTGTTTGACTGCCCCCCTCATGTTGTCCATATTACTATATCAATTCACTGGTGGCCTGGTGGTCCCCACGCCCCAAAACTCAGAAATCAGAAGGGAGGTGAACTCCCCATTCACAGATCTATAATGACCAAAATGTTTGTCATGTGGACACTCAATTACCAACCTGTGAGGCACACCCCTGCTCTCTGAAGGCAGCCACACTCACCAGCTGCTCACCAATACCACCACCTGTTGTCTGCATCAAACAGTGTGCATTGGCTGGTTGAATGAAATGGTGTATAGTGGCCAGTGGTTATGGATAGTGGTGAGAGATTGCTAGCCATCTTGGTGGAGGAGGGGTCTACACAGTTCAGGGGATGAGGACTACAGGACTAATAAGAAGGTGAAAGTTAATATACACAAAGGGACAAATGGGGAGGGGAAAAGAAAAAGGGGCATTAATTTGCAGTTTGTATTGATATTAGCAGGCAGAAGGACAGGGGAAAATTAATCTCTGTATAGATTACTGTGATGGGGGACCACTACACTACACTACACTACATACAAGGGCAAAGTGGTTCATTGATGGTCATGTGACAGAGAACTAGATTATCAGGTAATGATTGTAAACTGATGGACTGGTGGTTTTTGGGAAGCAGGGGTACCACTAGAGAATGGGGAAATGATTAGAAACAGATGGATGGTAGACTGGATGAGCAGGGGTCCGCTACACTACAGGAAAATCTATATATCAGTATGAGCAGGCAATTGAGGCAAGGGTTAGGTTGAACAATTCACTATTAGGGAAAGATTGCAAAAAGCCAGATGAGTGGTTGGGGGTGGGAGGGGTGGAAACACCATTAGACTGCCAGTGAATTACTTTAATCATATGGACTAGAGGGACAGCCCAGTGGCCAAGTGGCAGTGTGTCACACTGCAGTGAAGATAACCTGACTTTAGGAATGAGCTCAGGTCACCATATTAGGAAACAGACCAGGCTGAGGCAGTGCACCTTGTCCGTGGAAGGTCAGCAGCAATCTCCGGCACCACAGTGACCACTATGGCTGGGTCAGGGAGCTTGTTCCCACTGCAGGGTCAGTGTGTGTGTAACAGGACACATTGAGGCTGTGCTCATGTTGAGGGAAGGTGAGAGGGACCAAAAATTGGAGAAAATCACACTTCTGTCTCTATGATAGTCTGGGCCTTGGGTCCTAGTGCCTGCCAGCATTAGATCCTAGTCCACAGAATGGACTGCCAAATGTGGGGACATTGGCCTTCCTCCGTGGAGCCCCTGCCGTGAAGGGTCCACTGTGTGGGTAACTGGTGCATAAATGGGATTGGGGAGACAGAGGTTGTGGGCATGAACAGGGTATATCCCTGGGATCAGAGTATATCCCTATGAAGATACTGGTTGACTAGGAGAAAAGATAAAAACTACTCATCACAATAATGATGTTTCTTCTAAATGTGTTCAGTAGTGAGCCAATACAAAAACTGCAGATTTGTTTTTTCCACTGAAGAGAACAGTCACAAGTAGGCCCTGTTATTTTCTTAGACCTTTCAGTTATGCCAATTCACTGAATTTAGCGAAAAGGTATTATTGGTTCCTTAGACAATAACATTTGTAAACTGCTAGATTAAACTTTTAAAATAAGCAGTTCTTTTAATATTTTTTAGACAAAAAAAAGGGTACTACATTTAAATGGAAACCACAAAATTCACTTTTCTCCAGTTCCAAGGAACCAATCAGTAGGTAGAGAATACCGCTAAAATACCAAAGTTAGGGGCCAGCCCGGTGGCGCTGAGGGTTGAGGCACTGGACGCCACACCTCGCACCACACCAGTGACCCGGGTTTGGGAACGGACTTGGGTTGCTGGGGGTCAGCAGGGGGAAGGAGGATCGAGCATCCCAACGGATGCTCTCCTCCTTCGGGGAGGGATACCAGGGGTGTTTAATCCACCCGGCGTCTGGGAGAGCCAGTGGAAGCACTGACTCGGGGCCATGATGGCTTCCATTGGGGGAGCTGGGGAGGAGGATGCCATCTGGCACTTGGCAGGCGTCGTGGCACGTTCCGCTTCTTGGCGTCCTCAGTGGGATGGAGGAGGAACAAAAACAGAAAAACCCGGCGTTCCTGGATGACAGCCGCCCAGCCACCCAGTCTGTAATCATGGGCAGACCCCCTGTGCAAGGTGCTTCATGGAGGGAAGAGGCAGATAGGAGTCACTGGAGGCACTCTAGGGGCAGACTCAGTGAGGGATTGGGTGGGGGGGCATTGAGCAAGCCCGAAGGAGAGGAGGAATGGCGAGGCGACCAGGAGGATAAAAGAAATTTAAAAAAAAATACCAAAGTTAGATAGAAATAACCTATCTAACTGATGCATATCTAGAGAACTAAATAGAAATGATGGTAGGACTGTTTACAAGTAAAAAAAAAAAATAAAGGACTTAGCCAATGGACTTGGAGAGGTCTCCAAGACAACTGTTCTCTTCATCAAAGAAAACAAATATATTTTTTGTATGGCATCACTACTGGACTCATATTGTTAGAAACCTTTTTATGAAAAAGCATACAGGCTGTAGTTCATTTGGGGCAGGGGGGTTACAGTGACCCAAATACCAAGCTGAAGGCATTCTGGAGTACAGCACAAACAACAATTCAATACCTCCCAAAACCTGAGGATATGCCAGTGCATCTATATGCTAGAGCAGTTAGCTGCTTTGCATGGATGCACTGACATCAGCTAGTGCAGCTCATAAACAGTGTCAGTGGCTCAGCAGGTTACACACTTGCCTCTGAGGCCAGAAGATCAGAAGGCTGTGGGTTCTAACCCCACATCAGGCACTTGGGTTAAAATCCCAGTACTGACACTGTGGTGCAGCATGAGTGGGGTGCTGCAACCCTGAGGTGCTGTCTTTCAGATGAGATGTTAAACTGAGGTCCCATCTGCTTGTTTTGGTGGTAGTTCAGGTGGATGTTAAAGATCCCATGGCACTTCTCGAAAAGAGCAGGGGAATTTGTTTTACTGAAGTCATACAAAATGAACATAAATACAACTGAATACAATCACTAATGTCAAAAGAAAAGCAGAAAAAATACAAAACATGACAAATCTTATAAGTGCTCCCTTACACCTTCACACAATAACGTCAGAAAAGAAGTAACAAAGAAAGAAAAATAAAAAAGCAAACAAATTAAATTCAGCTACAGAGTTTATGTTCTTACCACTTTCAAATCCATCTGTATAATAATCTCTTACAGGAGTACAACTCTGTTTCAAGTAATGGGATTATATGAGTCAGTAACCCATGACATATGTCAGGAAAAGCACAGGCGCCGACCTCATTGACCCTTATTACTTAAAAGTGGCCTACTGTGTACTAGCGGTGCCTATTACACATTTGCTTAACTTATTCCTCTCTCAGGGTGACCTTCCTTCCATCTGGAAAACAGCCGAAGTTATTCCCCTGTTTAAATCTGGGGATCCCAGTGATGTTAACAACTACAGGCCAATTTCACTTCTCCCAGTCCTGTCCAAGATGCTTGAAAAAATCGTGAATTCTCAGCTTAGGAATTACCTGACGTCGGCAAATTTGTTTAACCCATTGCAATCTGGCTTTAGAGTACAGCATAGCACAATCTCAGCTCTAGCCAAAGTAACCAATGACTGGCAGGGTGAATTGGATAATAAGAACTTTGTATGCGCAGTTTTTCTGGACCTAAGCAAAGCCTTTGACACCATCGATCATAGCCTGCTTGTCTCGTCCCTCCAGAATATTGGCTTAGATGCCATTTCTCTCAGATGGTTCATTAATTACCTTACAGGCCGCTCACAGCAAGTAAAAGTGGAGGGGGACGTCTTGCCTCTTATACCCATCCTGAGGGGTGTACCTCAAGGCTCTATCTTAGATCCTCTGTTATTTTCAGTATACATCAATAGAATTGATGCCACCATAAAAAAGGCCCACATTCAACTGTTCGCGGATGACACAGTGCTCAACATCGGTAGACCCTCCCCTGATGCTGCATGTGCAGATCTCCAGGATGAATTCAATCAACTTCAGCTTCAGCTGCTAAGCCAGAAGTTACTCCTGAATGCTAAGAAAACCAAAGCAATGCTTCTTTCGCCTTTTCCCAATTTACCAAATCCGACCTCAGCTGGGACTCTTCCACTGATTACCACAATACTTGGTGAACAGCTGGAGTATGTACCTAGATTTAAGTACCTGGGGGTATGGCTTGATAATAAACTCTCCTTCCTAGAACATATAGAAGAACTATCAAAGAAACTTAGACAGAGACTTGGTCTCTTCTTTAGGATAAAAAACCTCCTCACCAGGGACACCAAGCTGAGATTAGTGCAAACTACCTTTCTTTCCCTAGTAGACTATGCTGACTTTCTTTACAGCCAGGGTCCTGCCGGTTCACTTATGAAACTTGATACACTCTATCACAGAGCCTTAAGATTTATAACGGACCTTCCGCACAATACCCATCATTGCTTATTATGCTCAGCAGTTTGTTGGCCATCTCTCAGCTTCCGATGTCAGATGAACACTGCAATCTGGACCTACAAAGCCCTCCTCAACAAATTGCCTGACTATATCTTGGACTGCTTACCATTATGCCTACAAAGTAGTTATGCACTGTGAAGTGCTTCTTACATTTCGCTGAAGGTACTCAAGGCCAGATCTTGCTTCGGTCAGGCCTCCATTAGCTATGTGCTGCCTTAACTGTGAAACAAGCTGCAAAAAAACATGAAAATAAGTATTCCTATTAGCCTCCAAACCTTCAAAACACTATCCTTGAGCCACAATAAGGAATCGTGCATTTGCTAGCCTTAACATGAGGGTCCTGTATTCCTTTTCTCTGCATTTCTGTTGCCTTTGCTCTTAGGGCCCATCTTCATCACCACAGTACTCCTGTGTACTCCTGTGTTCCATAACATGGACTAGGCTTCTCTTAAGCTTTTTTTATACTACTGGTCCTGGCCACTTCCCACCCTCAGCCCCTGCTCTTCCTACTCTTTTTCCCTTTCTTCCTCCTTCCCCTCGTATTTTTTGCTCCATCTTCCAGCTTATCCTCTTGAGGTACCGAGGTGAACCTAACCAAGCTGATCATTACCAGCAATTACCACTGCTTGTCTAATGTTATGCACCTCAGTTGCTCTCTGACCTTTTGGACACATTTGTTTTAGTTTTTATACTAGACTGCCATCTGCTGGCAACTTCGCTGTTGCCCAGATCTCCAATCTATTTGTATAACGTTCCTTGTATTGGTTCCTGTACTTATACCTGTACCTGTATCTACACATGAATTTGCTGTCACGTACCTGCATTGTATCTGTTGCTGTTCATTTTGTGTATTCTCTTCATGTATGTTAACCCCAGGTCCACCTCGAAAATGAGCTTGCTCAATGGTGCCCGCCTGGTTAAACAAAGATTTTGATTGATTGATTGATTGATTGATTGACATGTTTCTCCATGCCTTATTTAATTCCTGCTGTGTTCTGTTCTGGGATTCTGTTTGATATACATTTTGTATTTCATTAAGAATTCTTCCCAATAATTCCTCATAAGTAGTTACTTTTTGTTGCAGAGTTAAAAAAAAATCTAGCATTCCAAATGTGCCACTTAAAAATAGTTAGTAAGACATTTAAGATACCCTTCTCCCACTTACTCCAGCTAGATGGGTAATGGCCATACATAAGTATTTCATAACTGATTAAAGAAAACAATGCTTCATTCCAATTGTTGGCCACATAAGCCCCAAATTTTGTAATATACGAGCAAGGAAAATATAAATGTTGTATGGTCTCAAGCTGTTGTACACATTTGAGCCTAGAACAATATCTTTCTGTCTGCTGTTAATATTATATTAAGCTTCTCATGACAGCATAACCAGTGAATGTCATGCATTTTAATGGGGATTATATTTTTTTTCAATAATTCATGAATAGTGGTGGGCGAAGTGGGCTCAATCCGCTCCGCGAAGTATCAACAAAGCAGATTTATGGAGTGCTCCACAATGCGTAAGCGGATTTAATTTCATGTTATGATGAGTAACGCAAGTCCATTGAAAACAATGACTTTGCATTACTCCACCTCCCCAGACCACTACTCCACCAAATTTAGGGTGAAGTGCATTGAGGGCAATGCACTTCGCCTTGTTTTTGAGCTCTGAAGGTGAATTTTGCAGTGGTTCATGGGATTTCAGATCACATGGGCTCTATATTGATCTGCACAGCCTCAGTTCGGGGTAGTATGTGTAGGAAGGAGTAGGAGACAGTGTGCTCTGATAGCTGTCTGTGATTGAAACCGTCTAAAAGCTGTTAAAAAAGAGTTTTTGAATTTTTTGGGGGGCTCAAACTTTAGTTCATCGATTGTAGAAAACCCTCCTGTGCTCATATCATTGAGCATTTTTGGTTTTGTGTGGATTTTAAATGTTAATTTACAACATTGAGTGTGTGTAGTGAAAGACAGTGAAAGTGTGCTTTGGGGGAGGGGCGTATCTGTGGTGTAGGTAGATTTAAGTTGGAGAATAGTGATTTTTTTGTTTTTTGGTTATATTTTTGTTATATAACTGACTGTGTTAATGAACGCACAGTAATATTGTCAGTAATTGTTGACATTTTCTTGCTGTTTGTGTGTTGTGTGGATCTGGTGCAGCAGTTCATAATTTCAGGTTGTTTACATTAAAATACATGGCATATTACTGAACTTTTGAATTTGCTATGCATTACTCAATCAGCATTATAGACAAACTGTTCTGAGTGTGTGTGCGGTGTTGCGTGACATCAAATAATACACTTTTTATTGTGCCACAGACTAGTGTAATTGCAGGTGCAGCAGTGTGAACCTGCTATCCACTGCAGCTGCTTGATTTTGTACTGTGATCGTGGTATCTGTTCTTTGTTTTGCTGCTTGTACTGCCGTAAAAATCTGCAGTCAGTGCCCCCCTCACTCCCACCAGCAAAAGGAATTTTTTACCAGATTGGATTGTTTTTGTGACCTCATCAGCACCACTGGTTACTGAAGTTGTTTTCATTGCGTGACAGACTAGTCTCTTATCTTTTGCTGAAGCTACAGTTGTTTTTTTTGGCTTCACATCCAGCGTCCCCCCCAACCAGAGAGTGAACGTATCAAAATCTAAATTTGGTTATAATATTGTGGTTGATCCCCCAAAATGCTTGCAAAGAGACATGCAAGCAAAGCTGTTTCTCGCCATGGCAATTTGGGCATTAAGATAGTCTGTGGATGTGGTAGTACACAGATGCAGAAGTGCGTTGCTGATGTGAGGAAAGGTATTTCTCCTGCAATGTTTTTTACAGCCCAATCAGTAGCTTCACTCATAGTTGGAGGAAATTATGTTTTCCCAGCTGGTGGTGTTAGTGTTACTGGTGTTAGTGGTGGTGGTGGTAGTATTAGTGCGTCAAGTTTGAATTCCGACCAGTGTACCATATCCCAATATTGAGTGTGAAGCAGTGCAAGTGAGTGGCAGCATAGATGATGTCATACTTCCCAGTAACATCCCAGTAACTGAACCTGAGGATTCTGATAATCATGTCAACGATAGCATACAATGTGATATTCCATCCACCGTGGCAGTTAATGTCACGCATTTTCCGTGAAGTGATTCACAGTGTGGTGAAAAATTATCAGGTGACGGTGGTATAGATTCTGATGATGAATGTGATGATGATGATGATGTTGCTGTTGTTGCAACATGCAGTCCACATGCTAGCATCCAAGCAGAAGATGTGGATGTGTGTGACATTGATGAATATGATGATGATGATGTAATTGACCCCAGTTGGGAACTGGAGAAAAAGAAATTCAAAGTGGCTGTGTCTGAGTCTGTTTACAGGAATCCCCCCCATAAAAACCTTATGATTTACTGGTTTTATTTGATGATGATGACCCAGTAATAAATATGATAGGTAGTCATGGTGGTCAGTTGCAGTCCAGGTGTGCAGATCCCGAAACATCACGTGCCCCCGCACTTCAGTGCTTAAAATAACAGACTTAAATAAGCCACCTCACGGATATGTTAAAAGCAGAGCATCACAATCCCTTGTTTGGGATTTTTTTGTTCAAGGTGCAAATGCCAAGTCAGTTGCAATCTGCCAGGTTTGCCATGTGCGTGTGAGTCGAGGTAAAAAGGGGAGCCATCTGGGCACAGGAGGACAGCATACGCATCTTAAGAATAGGCACTTGGCACTGTGGACCCAGCACAAGCTGGCAGCTAATACCACAGTGGGGCATTCACCCTACTCACCGGCAACCATAGCGAGCATGTTATCCCCTTCCATGACTGTTAAGTCCAGTACTAAATTAAATGTGTGCAGTACTGAGGTAATAAGAGCAGAGGATTACTACAGGCATGATGAGGTGGAGGACCATAATGACATTGAAATGTTGTCTATTGCTGGTGAGAGTAGCAGTTTTTGTGGTGGTGGTGAATGCAGTATGTCTGGTACAAGTGGTACATCAACCCCGGTTGGCAAATCTGGCAAATAACTGCATTTCTGGGTTTGTCATCATCACCTGTGCAACTGTCTTCATCAAATATCCACACCCCAACCCCTGCCAATGCCATTCATCACAGAGCACAACCATTTGTGATCACACCCTGTGTAAAATGTTTAAGTCAGCCCATGTTACAGAGTGTTTTTGTGCATAAGCTGAAGTACCCCCCCGAATCATACAGCGTCACGTGAACTTAATGCTGCTGTAGCAGAAATGCTGGCAATTGATCATTTGCCCTTCTCCTTTGTGCAGAATTCTGGGTTCTGGCAGTTTGCTGCATGTGTCTGTCCAAAATGGAAAGTCCCATCCAGGACATACTTTTCTACCTGTGCTATCCCCGAGTTGTTCTGAACTGTGTCCGACTCAGTAAGACATGCCCTTCAACATTCCTCCTCTCCATTCATCCATTTAAATATGGATATGTGGACAAGTGGTAAAACAGTGGGGAGTTCATATTTATGTATAACTACACACTGGGTGCAGGTGCCGGGGGTTGTTTGTGATGTTGGTAGTGTGAATAATCAGTGCAGTAAGGTGGATTGTTGGGGTAGCAATCTTTTAGGAATTCAGCAGCATGCAATGATTGCTATGCCCAATGTGACCTGTTCACACACTGGTGAGAACATGTTGGACATGGTACTGACTGCAACTGACAAATGGCTAAACCCTCTGTCCCTGAGTGCTGGGTTCATAGCAAGTGACAATGGGTCAAATGTGGTGAAATGCATCACGAATGGTGTTTTTTTTCATGTTCCATGCATGGCCCACTATTTAAATCTTGTGGTGCAGGAGTTTCTGCAGCACCCTGGAGTAAAGGAAATGCTGACCATTGCACGACGTATCTGCTGTCACTTTTCAAGATCTGGAAAGGCCCGTGACCAACTGCGGCAGTTGCAGATACAAAACAGCCTGCCTCAGCACCGCTTGAAGCAGGAAGTTTTCACCCGATGGAACTCCACTTTATACATGGCAGAGAGGTTGTATGAACAATACAAAGCCATCTCAGAATATCTTGTGATGCACACTAGCCATGACAGTTCCGGGGCCTCCATGTCTATGACGACTGAACAGTGGCACCTCATGGACTCTGTAATAACAATTTTGCGGCCTTTTGAACATGCCACACAGGCAGTGAGTGGTGAGTCTGCTTTCATTAGCCAATCAGTTCCACTGCTGCGAGTGTTGAGGCAGACATTGGTGAATGTACAGCATGGCCTTGATGTTGCCAGAGACAGTGGTAGCAGTATATTGCTGCAACACATGCTGACAGTATTCGACCAGAATCGTCATGTTGTGAGCTTTCAGTGTAGTGACAACTTTGTCATAGCAACAATGCTGGACCCACGATACAAATGTGGAATTGCATCAGAACTGGAGGGAAGGCCTGAACAGGTAAAAAATATCAGTGGTCAACTGGTACGCTTGGTTCTTGGGGCACAGAAGTCACGTGCCAAGGTCAGCAAACCTCAGCAGCATAACCCAGCTGAAGGTGTACCTGTAGGACTATCAAGCATATCCTGCAAGGGGAAGGGGACAGCAGTTCCAGGTGGTCTGTCATTAAAAGTGGCTGGTGTCAACCCACTTTGGGAGGCTTTGTCCCAAGTGGGTATTTGTGAAATAAATGATTCGGGAGAACAGGATGATGCATCAACAACTGGATTTAGTGTGGCTTAGAGAATGGTTGAGTCTTATTTGTCTGAAAATAGGCATCTGACAATAACTGAAGATCCTCTTTTATACTGGAGTGGAAAGGTTAGTGAATGGCCAGAGCTGACTGCAGTGACACTGAAGTACCTCACATGCCCACCGTCCAGTGTAAGTGTTCAGAGGGTATTCAGCTCAGCAGGTGCAATAGTCAGGGATGGTTGGACAAACCTGTCTCCTGCAAATGTTAGTTTGCTAACATTCATTAAAATGAATGAGAAGCACATACCAGCACAGACTGCAACCTTGGTATTCATACCCCGGCCTAGTTATGGTGGTTTTGGTGATGTGGAAATGGACCATCCTAGTGGCACTGGCAGTGGTTACCTGAAACAGCCCACCACAGATGTAGATGATGACACAATGGAGAAAGAATTTCCCAGTGGTCAGCCTTCAGACATAGATGACTGTGAGGGAAGCTTTCTTTATGAGGATGATGATGTGGTTAATGTTGGCAGGTTTTAACTGAAGTTGTTAAAAAGCGATGTGCCACCCCGGACCACCACCACCACCACGGGACTGATGTTAGCCACTGCCACCGCTGAGCATGAGTCTGTCTGACCCCTGGACCACCACCACTGGGACTGATGTTTGCCACTGCCACCACTGAGCATGAGTCTGTCTGACCCCTGGACCACCACCACCACCGGGACTGATGTTCACCACTGCCACCACTGAGCATGAGTCTGTCTGACCCCCGGACCACCACCACTGGGACTGATGTTCACCACTGCCACCACTGCCACCATGAGTCTGTCTGACCCCTGGACCACCACCACTGGGACTGATGTTCACCACTGCCACCACTGCCACCATGAGTCTGTCTGACCCCCGGACCACCACCACCAGGACTGATGTTAGCCACTGCCACCACTGAGCATGAGTCTGTCCAGACCACCACATCTATCAGCCACAGACACAAAGCTTCTTAATATTTAAACCATAAAGTGAGTGTGTGTACTCATGTTTGTTATGCTGTTTCACTTCTTTTAGTTGTATGTTTTGTTTTCTGTAGTTTTTCAGAGCCGCAATGGTAAAACACATACGGTACACTTATTTTGTTTTTTTTTACAGGTTAAAAAAAAAATCTCAATCACTAAAACTTGGCTCAGTGGGAATGGTACTGCAGCTGTACCATACAGAGAGGATTTGGAACCGATGGAATATCCATGTGAAATCCATTCTGGTACGTATGAAGATTTTATTTCATCCATTTCATTGTTTTGGAAAGACTGCAGCAAATATTGCACACAGGTTGTGTTAGTTGGCAAGATGTGGGTTTGAAATGTAACTTGACTTGAGATTGAGAACCAGGGAGGAACAAATAACAATTAAGTTGTAAGAAGTCATTCATTTGTTTTTTTTAAGAAACTTCCAGATGCTTTGTTGTTCTGTCAAAGTGGCCTTATCCAAAAAAGTTCTTCAACATCATCAGACACCCCCTCCCCCGGGATTGGGGACACATGCAACATGCAGGAGTTGTTTCATTAGATGACCATGACCATCATTAAGAACTGGACTCCAGAAGGATGCAGATGAAATCTGTGAAGAAGTAACAAAATAAGAAACCATCACAGACAAACCTGCAAATATGATTCCCCCCAACCCTCCAAAAAAAAAATACTTACCTTCATGTACTTGAGAGTTATCTGTTTCCAATTTCAACACAAAAAATTCTCATTGAGCACTGGAATGTGCACACCAACAGTTTCTGTGACCTGTGTGTGATATAGAACAATACCATGAGTACATGTCCATGTCAACCCCCCTCCTCACCTAGAAAATACACAAACATATATCTATATATATCTACTCACCAAGGCTACTATTAGTGTACAGCCAAAGGGCACTCTTCCATCCACTTGAGATGATCACATTGCATTTGCTCGACTCACCTCGCAGAACACACTGGACCAGCAACAGGACGCTCACGGTCATCATTTTATTCTGGGGGACTTTGCATGTGCTGAAACAGTCTCATTTCACTGTGTTACCACTTGTCAATTTTCTGCACACAAGGAGGATGCATTTTGAGCCTGCAGAAAAAATCTGGGGACTCTGTGCCACCACTGCGTGCATGATTGAGTGGGCTATTAATTCTGTGGATGCATTGTGTGTGTGTGTTGTTCGATTGTTGTGAGCTCATGATGTCATACTGACATTATCGATTAAAGCAGCATTGCAAGAATGTCGTGACAATTTTGAACTGTACTTTTTTGTGCTACTTTACATTGCCACAGCCACTAGTTACTCCGAGTTGTGACTTGAATGATACGCTTCTTTTCACAATTTCTGTCTGCTTTACTTAGTTGACTACTTTTTTCATGTATGACAAACAAAATGAGCACGCCTTTCAATATTGTTCTGACCAGGTTTGTATTTATTTGCAGCTGCTTTCCAATAAATATTTTTCTGTGGTGTCATAAAACACTGCCTGATGCATAACTGTTAATTTACAACTGAAGTGATATGTAACAGCTAACTGATGTGATGGAGAAAAGCAGAAGAAAACAATGACAAAGACCTGGTCAGCACCAATTTAAAAGAAATGCTCCTTTCATTTTTTCACACATGAGTAAAGGTAGTACAGGAGACTCAACTACTGGAAATTCTCGTATCATTCCAGTCAGGATGTAAGTAAAGGAAGTTGTAACATAGCATTAAAAAATATAGGTCAGAGTTCTCAACAGATTGTTGCGCTGCTGCTTTACAGAGATTCACCACGTTACATAGTTATGGTGATGCACATAACCTAACACGTGGGGGCCTTACTTCCAGTGGAATATTTGTTGCTGCACAGAGTGCAATATTTTTCTGAGAAAACCGTCCGTAATTTCATTACAGTGTGTCATGTGATGGAGGAATTCCCGTTCAGAAATTCCGTCCACATTCTGCCCCCCTTTCTCAGCAATGTTAGGATGTGATGCCAGGGAGAGCACAAGTGCATGCTCCACTATAGTGAATGTCCGGCAGTTATCCCAATGTTTCGTTATGCTATAAGGTTCACTTTGTGGTGAAATGTGGGAATGTTTCCACTAACAAGGCTCTTCTTACTGGAAACATGCCCACACCGTTTCACCACAAACTGACCATTATAACATGAAGAAACATTCGGAAAGCTGCCTAACAGTTGGACATTCACTGTAATGGAGCACGCACCCATGCTCTCCTTGGCATCACATCCTAACATTACTGAGAAAGCGGGCAGAATGTGGGCGGCTTTTCAGAACGGGAATTCCTTCATCACATGACACACTGTAATGAAATTAAGGGTGGTTTTCACAGAAATGTATTGCACTATGTGGAGCAAGAAAGATTCCCCTTGAAGGGAAAATGTGTATTATTAAACAACAACAAAGAAAAAACACAAAAACAGTACAACACAGTAGTGGGGGGAGCAGAAAACAATCCCTTACTGTGGCTTTGGGATGCCATGGTGGTCCAGCAGCAGGTGCAGCATTGTTAGCATTTGCTGCTGCTGTTCTTGTATTGTGTCGACTTGCTGCTGTAAAGCACCAACCCTCTGATTACTCTCCTCCAGGGCTGCCCACACCAGGGCGAGGTCGGCCTCTGTTGCTGGGACTGTGGCGGGGTCCACTGCTGGTGGAAATATAGGTAGTGGTGGTGGTGGTGCAGAGGGTGGTCTTGGTGGCTGTGGGGGTGTTGGTGGTGCAGCTGCTGTACTGGCCTCCTCCTACTATGGCGAGGCACAACTTTGACCTCAGCAGCACCCTTGGCCACTGCCACAGAAGGGCCAGCAGATGGACACCTGCCCCCTTCCGTGGCAGCCTGCCACTCCACCTTGTGGTGGTTGAACATGTGGGTGCACTGGCCACCGGTCCCCAAATATGTCCACCAGGGGCCACGGTGCACCAGCACACCATACAGATGACACACCATGACTGTGCTGTCTCCCCTTACAGAGTTAAAAAACTCCCACACTGGGGAGCTGGTGGGGGGGACCAGACACAGTCCTTGCACATGTACGGTTTACAGGGGCACCTCCTGTGGCTGTGGAGGTGGTGAAGGGGGTGCTGCTGGAGCCCCTACAGCTGCTACCGGTGGTGGTGGTAGTGGCAGAGAAGGTGGATGCACAGCAGCCACTGGTGGCTCTGGTGCTGCTGCTGTTGCTTCCACTGGGGGAAGCAACACTCAGGAGTTGGGAGCAGTCCAGCATCACACTACCGCCCCCACGTGTCCAAACTCCCCTCCTCTGACTGCACCCATGGGTCAGCTACTTGTCTTCTCCAGGGTCCACGTCCATCCCTCCCACACAAGTCCCCGGCACACACACACACACTCACACACAGTCACACACACAAAACAAAACTTATAAAAAAAAAATTAACTACCAAAAAACAATCACAAACACAATACAAAAACTAAATAAAGATAGCTTTTAAAAAAGCTGTTGTTTTAGAAAGGCAATAAAGCACTTTGTCATAGACTCCTACACTGCTCTCTCACAAAGCCTTCTCCCTCTATGAATGCAAAGGAGAAAGTGAAACTGCTTTTCTGACTCACTTCCTTCCTGCCTGGCTAAAGCCTGTGACTTACAGTACTGTAAGCCATGTGATGTGTGGGGGGCTGCCTATTTGCTTGTCACTTTGCCTTACTTCATGTTAAGACATAATGGCAACGCAAAGTAATAATGATAACACAAAGTGAGCACTTTACAATGCTCACTTCATGTTGTGCTCCGCCAACGCGAAGTGCCCACTTCGCGTTCACTTCACCAGCGGATTAAAAAATTTGCTGCATCACTATTCATGAAGTGAGTCCAGGTGTGTGCAAGGGCATAGTGGGAAGGTAATTTGTTCAGTATAGTGTGTCTCTATTACTACTGTATATTATAAATATATTTCCTTGACTTGGTAGTCAAAAGCTGACTGATTATATCCCATTGTTTTAGTTTCACAAAAGCTTCTCTTAAGTATATTGGACATGTCAATGATTTCCGAACTACCCTCAAATGACCTTGGTTCCAAGACAAGAACCAGATAGCTATGGAAGAAATAAATATATATTTCCTAATTTTGTCAGATAAAGCCAAGAAAGGTGTAATGTTAGTGGGAAAAAAATGGTATAAAAAATAAAATCAGATTGACCATATCTAATCCACCTTTCTGCCTCAGTAGATAAGTAATGTTTTTTTTTATGGGGTTTAGTCTGCTGCCCCAGAAAGCCTGAAAGAAAATATTTAATAGTGTGGTTTCCATACTTTTAAGGGGTGGAAAGATTGCTGCAACATATAGGAAAATGGGCACAAGAAAAGTTTTAATCAAGTGTATCTGCTTACCTTTCCCCAGTGGCCATCTAGTCCGCCTCTGTGCTGTTTGTTTTCTCTGGCTGATTTTGCTTTCCCAGTTTAAAATGTCCAGTTGTGCACGTCCATAAAAGATCCCTAATTTTTTTATGGGTTCAGGTGTTGAAGTCATTCCTGCTATCTTAGCTAGTTTGGGATTTGTTTTCTGAAAGCACCTCCCGATACACTTGTTTTTATTCAACCTCTCTCCTGGAAAAGCACTGTATTTCTGACACAGTACTAAAACATTCTCCACTGATTGTTCATCCTGCATCAGAAAGCTAATATCATCCGCATATGCTAGAGCCTTAAGAGGGAGGGGGTTACCTTCACATATAATTGGAAGAACAGTTGGGGCTGAATTAATAGCTCATATAAAGGGATCAATACAAAAAACATACAATAAAGGGCTTAATGGGCACCCTTGCCTTACCCCTGATTTTACTGGAATGAGAGGGCTGGCCCATCCATTAATCTGGGGAGTCACAGTGGCTGTACTGTATAGTTTCTGTAAACAATTAATAAACGTACTAGGGATTCCATAATTCTGTAAAACATAACGTAGAGGATAGTGCCTGAGTAACAGTGATTAACCATGATGTAATCACCTCAAGCAGTTGCCAGGAGAACCAAGTAGACCTCGAGAGCACAGCTCGAGAGGTTTATAGTTGTTATGGCAACCGCGAGAGGTGATTACATCCGTGGTTGACCACCATTACTCAGGCATTGTATTTTACAGTGTACGGAAAAACTACCCACTGTGACAAAAAAAAAATACAGTTTTTTCAATGTGCGTTTGTTCTCCTGCTCGGCTATGAATGCCTCCTGGTTTGTATGTTGAGCAATTGAAGTGCTGAAATTAGCCATTGCGCTCTATACTGCAGTGGGTCTGTAACTGTCTGAATAGAATGTGTATGTTTTAAACAAATATCCAAGCAGCAGATCACCTTTCCTTTCCAAGAATTTTGACAGCTGGTGACATTCTATCCTGTAATCCCATCAAGACATAGTTAAGCAAGGTTTACAGCATACTGATGTCATAACAATGGAGTTATCAGGTTATAAACTGATTGAAAACAGAGGTTATTAGACACTGTCCATACATTATAAAAATAATCATGATGTACAGAACCAAAAGCTTTTTCTTGATCCAATGAGATTAAAGAAACATTCAAACCTGATATGTTATCTTTCTCTACCACTTCTCTCAGAAAAATGAATTGGTCTGTAATAGTTCTCCCTTTTATAGAGCATGATTGTTCCAATGTGATAAGATATGCAGCTACTTGCTTCAGCCTCTTATGGAACATTTTTGGCAACATTTTGAAATCTACATTTAGTAGACTAATTGGTCTCCAATTACTAATGTCATTCTTGTTCCCCTTTTTACATAAACAAATTAAGATTCCTTCAGCCATAGATAGCGGAAAATGTGTTTGTTTTAATAGAAAGTTGTACACAACTGCTAATTCACACAGTGATTGAAGAGGTCTGGAGGAAGGAGGTGGAAGGGGCAGTAACACAGTTAGCAAAGGGTGGAGGGGGTGAGGAACACATAACAAGGGTACGTGGAGGGGTGCACACAAAGGGGGATAAATGTGAATAGAGGGAAGAGAAGGAAGGTCAGATTCTAGGTGGAGGGTGGTGTCTCTGAATGTGCAGAGTCTTGGAAACAAGATGGATGACCTGCAGGCACTATTAGCAGACAGGAGGGTGGACATAGCTGCAGTAACCGAGACTTGGGCAACATCACACCATGACTGGGACTTTGCAGTCCCTGGATATAAACTATACAGGAGGGACAGAGTAGTCGGGGAGGGGTGGCAGTTTATATCAGGGAGGGAATAACTTGCACGATGGAGGAGTCGGAGGAAGGGGAAGGGAGGTGGAGGCATTATGGGTTCAGTTAAGGTCCAATAGAGGGACAAAAGTGAGGTTGGGTTTTTTTTACAGACCACCCAGTCAAGATGAGGAGAGGGACAGGGAACTGAGCTCACAAATATTGGAAGCTATGGGGAAAGGAGAGGTGGTAATTGTGGGGGACTTCAACCTGCCCAAGGTGGACTGGAACATACCATCCACAACATGTGCTAGGAGTCAGGTGATCCTGGAAGGACTGCAGAGTGGGTCACTGACTCAGGGCATCACTGAACCAACAAGAGCTGAGGCAATTCTTGATCTGGTGCTCACAAATGGGGAGCATGTACAGGAAATAATGGTCAGGGAGCTACTGGGTGGAAGTGACCATTGCACAGTGTTGTTCCAGTTGGAAATGGGCAGGGAAAGCATCCCGACTAAGACCAAAATCTTGGATTTCAGGAGGGCGGACTTCAAGAAAATGGGTGTAGTGCTAAGGAGCCAACTGGTAGGCATCAGAGCAGATATGGGGGTGGACCAAATTAATCATTAAGGAAGGAATACTAGTTGCCACAGATGAGTGCGTTAGGCTCAGGGGGAAGAACACAAGGGTCAAAGTGCCCAACTGGTTCAGTTCTGGGGTTGCCTAGGCAGTAAGGGAAAAGAGGTTGGCCTATAGAAAATTCAAGGAGACCACGAGAGAGAGGTGGCTAGGGAAAATTACCTAAGGTTGGCTAGTGAGGCAAGTAAGGAAGTCTGGCGAGCAAAGGCACAGAAGGAGCTGCAGATAGCTGAAGGAATTAAGAAGGGGAAGAAGGTTTTCTTTCACTATATAAGTGAGAAAAGGAAAAAAGAAGGAAGGGATTGTTAGGCTTAAGAAAGGGGTGGAGTGGGTGGAGGATAATGGGGGAAAAGCAGAGATACTAAATGAATACTTCTATTCCATTTTTACCAGGGAGAAAGATGGCCCAGTGTCTTCAGGAGGGACAAAAGGAGCGGGGGGAGGGGAACACAGATGTAGTGATAGAGAAGGATAGAGTGAGGGAGGGTCTGCTGGCATTGAAGGTGGACAAATCACCAGTCCTGGACAGAATACATGTGAGGGTACTAAAGGAACTGGCTGAGGAGCTGGCAGGGCCACTGGCAGACCTATTTAATAGTTCACTCGAGTCAGGCATGGTACCACAGGACTGGAGAACAGCATATGTAGTGCCCCTCCACAAAAGCAGTCCCAATGATGACCCAGAGGATTACAGACCAGTCAGTCTGACCTCCATTGTGGGCAAGCTCATGGAGACCATACTAAAGGAAAGGTTAGTGGAATATCTAGAGGAGCATGGTCTCCAGGATGCTAGGCAGCATGGGTTCATGGGGGGAGATCATGTCAATCAAATCTGATTGACTTCTTTGACTGGGTCACTAAGACAGTAGACAGGGACCAAGCAGTAGACTTCCTCTATATTGATTTCAGCAAGGCCTTTGACTCTGTGCCCCACAAAAGGTTGATCAGAAAGTTGGTGGATCTAGGGGTTGGGGAAAAGATAGCCAGATGGGTGGACAACTGGCTGAGGGACAGAACTCAGAGGGTAGTTGTGGGGGAAGAGTTGTCTGGCACCAGAGAGGTAACCAGTGGTGTCCCAAAGGGCTCGTGATGGGGCCCATGTTCAATGTCTTCATCAATGACATTGGGGATGGCATTAAGGGCATAATGTGCCTATTCACGGATGACACCAAGCTCTGTGGGAGAGTGGACACAGCTGATGGGATACAAGACCTACAGGAAGATCAGGAAAAGCTGGGGAGGTGGTACAGGATCTGGCAGCTTGGCTTCAATGCCAAGAAATGCAAAGTTATGCATATTGGAGCCAAGAATCCCAGGACAGAGTACTACCTGGGTGGAGTCAGAGTATCTACATCAGAGGAGGAGAAAGACCTGGGAGTTATGATCACTAGTGACCTGAAGCACTCCATGCAGTGCAAGAAAGCAGCAGCAAAGACAAACAAGATGCTGGAATGCCTATCTAGAGGGATCAGTAGTAGGAGAGATGAGGTTATACTGCTCGTGTACAGGTCACTGGTAAGGCCGCATCTAGAGTGTGGAGTTCAGTACTGGTGCCCACACCTCAAAAAGGACATTAACCTGCTGGAGAAGGTCCAGAGGAGGGTTACAAAAATGATAGCGAGTTGGCTGGGTAAGGCATTATGAAGAGAGGTTGAGGGCACTGAACATGTACTCCCTGGAGGACAGGAGAGAGAGAGAGAGGGGACATGATTGGGACCTTCAAGTACTTGAAAGGGATACATTAGGTCAATAAGGAGAGTCTCTTTAAGCTGAGTGGCAACCATAGCATGAGGGGGCACAGTTTTAAGCTGGAGGATGGGAGGTTTAGGAAGGAGGTCAGAAAGCACTTCTTCACAGTGGACACTTGGAATGCACTGCTGAAAGAGGTTATCTCATTGAAGACAGTGGGCAGCTTTAAGAAAGGCTGGGATAGGCATAGTGGGGAAGGTAAAGATCCATGGGTAGGAAGGATTAGAGAAGTGCGGAGGGAGGGCAGGGACATTAGCTCAGGCTGTGGGCCCTGCAATACAAGCAGACTTGATAGACCAAATAGCCTTCTTCTGCTGGCTTCTTCATATGTTCGTATGTAATTCATGTGCTGTCTCAGTACCAATTAACTTGAAGATTTCTGAGTTTAGTCTGTCTTTTCCTGGAGCTTTTCCATTTTCTAAAGTTGAGATAGCCAGGGTGACCTCAGCTGCTATAACCTCTACATCTAAAGGTGTTAAGACACTCTGAGGACATTCAGGGATCTGAAAATAAAAAAAAAAAATTATTTGTATGCATAAAGTCAACTGCTTTCTCACTATAAAGTTGTATTGAATGCTGTGTTACTATCTGTAATAAGTCCTTTGTGTCTGTTTTCTCCTCATTTTTACTGTCTAATAAAGATTCCATAGATTTTGTCTTCACCCTTTCCTGACAGCTATCAAATGGGCATATAGAATCTTTTTTCCCTTGTGTACCAAATAGATGCTGCTGCTTCAGTTTCCCTGCTTGTTTATCATGACACTGTTGCATATGATGCTTGAGTGTATTCATTTGTCCTGAAAAATCATGTGCTATATTATATGATAGGGTCACTAGTTTTTGGAGTTGTTTCCTATAACCTAAATATTGCAGATACTCCTGATCATAACGGTTTTTATTAACTGACTGTAACAGAGATTTCAGATCCATTTTAATGTCGTCCCACCATAGGGCTATGTTATCATACATAATAAAAGTAGATTTTTTTGCTAGAATGAAATACTGAATTTCCTGTATGACCTCCGCATCTAATAATAGCAATGGTTGCAATCGCCATATCCTGGGTCCATAAGATGAAGGCTTCTGTGTGCCTATAAACAAATGAAGCTCATTATGGTTAGAGTATTCAACAGAACTGGCTTTCATCTGTTTAATGCCTAAATTTTTGTTTCTGAGAAAAAAATCTATGCGCATAGCCAGGTTCCCTCTGTGAAAGGTTGGATCTGAACGTGAAGTACGTGCCACATATGAATCCATTAAATTAGCTGACCGAATTATTTTTTCAAACAAACTGTATCACAGAAAAGTTTCTGAGTAATGGTAGTTTTATCCTCCTATCCCTTAAAGACAGGCCACAGTTAAAATCCCCAACCCATATAATATTATAAGGGGGGTAAATAAGTATGGTTGGATTTGCTGGAATAAATCAACTGTGTCTGCCTTTTTTTGTGGAGCATATATATTTATGAGCCTGTACAGTTTTTTCCTGTTTTTGATAGCCAGGATGAGAGCTCTCCCTGGAACTAAGTCTATTACTTTAGTAACATGTATTTCAAGGTTGCTCAAAAGAAACCTGAGTCCAGACGCTGTGTCTGTACCCAAAGACCAGTATGAAGGGCCTATATGCCATTGCTTCATGGCAGTGTTAAGTTCTGTGATGGTATGTAACCTTGTGTCCTGGATAAGAGTGATATGAAACTTATTGGACATAAGCTTTGAAAAAACAATCCTCCTCTTACACGCTGATTTAATACTGTTTACATTAATAGTACATATTGATAAATCAGCTGTCATGTTAGTAAGATGAAGGGATCCTTATAATATTGTCAGTCTGGCTTAAAAAAAATGTTCTTTCTGCTTGACCTTCTAAGCCCTTTTTTGACCTCCAGGACATTACTCTGGTTATGCGTGGTTTTGATCTGTTTATCTAACCTGCTACACTCTGAATCAGAAGGTATGTCTTTCTGATTGGAGCTAACTGAAGAATCTTTTGAATCATTGTCTGAATTCCCTGTCAGGGGTACCTCACGTTTGTTTGACAGTGTTATAGAAGAAGTTTTGGGGACTTTTGATGCTGGCTGCTTCCAAAAGGGTCTATATCTGATTTCCCCATTCCCTACTACTGTCTCATTTTGGGGGGAAGGGCATTACATCCACTGCAGGGGGATGATCCTGAGGTGAAGTCTCAATGATTTCCATTTCAACTGCCTCTTCAGTTATGGAGGTTTCTGCACTCAGAGGACTTTGCTCTGTAAGCTGTTCTTCTAGGGGAGCATTCTGCTTTCTAGATGGATGGGGGTGAGTTACCCTGGACTGAGCTCTTTGTGCATTTGTAATCAGTAACTACTGCCCTTCCCTATCTGCCTGGTATTCTTGATTGTGTACCGCCCACCTGCAGTCATTATAGGAGTGGCACCTGGTCTCACATAAGTTGAACATTGGTTCATTTCTACAATGCCCACTTGTGTGACTGAACTCGTTAGATGAAGTGCATTTCAATCTGTCACAGATGCTACTTAAATGACCGGTGGAGTCGCATCTATAGCAGGCCTTAGGTTGGCCCACATAGAAGAATACCCCATGGTCCCTCCCCAGAAAAAAACAGTTTGGTAAATGCTGTAACCTTAAGTCATTGGAGTGCAAGAGGACTCTAATTTTCCAGCCCCTGGTACATATGTCTTCCAAATCAAAGATAGCATCAGGATTTCCTAGTACTGTACAGCGCTGTTTTAAATAATAAATTAAATCAGTTACACTACCTCCTTCACTTCTGAAAAGAACTGTAATGGTCTTATGGGCTGGTTTGGTCTGTGGAATGATGACAAAAGGGGTCCATAAGGCTGTATTCTTTAGGGTTCCATGTGATAATGGCGATCGCAGAAATGCAATCGTCGTTATGGTGAGTGTACATCGCCGAAAACCAATTTCGGAGTACACTCCCGACGAACAGCAAAAGGGCGGTGGAGACTTGGATTTTTTTTATGTGGGCTGCTGTGCCCACTGCACCCCCACCCTGTGGGGGGCTTCACCTCCCGCACCCCCTTACTAAAGGATTCTCAACTCCAGGGGTGGTACATGTTGGGTGTGTGTGCAAAAGACGTAAAAAATAAAATTTCCGGAAAGGCACAAAAAACGAGTGCATGCCCAGAATCGAACCCGGCACACTCCCAACCCTAGCCTGCCACCAAATCACCATGCCACACTGCCAGCTTGACAGCCCACCACTTCACTACACCCCACAAACCCTCCCTCCCCTTCTGCCAGTGGAACGGTGAGGTCCCCTCTCCACCACATGCATGCACATATAGTGACATCCTGTCGCTATATTCACAGACTCCCCATCTGGTCGCCCTCCTTGTCCGGTAGCCATATGCACAGGTGCCATGACTTAATCACCTTTTTTGAAAGCACTCAATTGCAGTCACCATAATCACAGGCTACCTTCTTTAGCTGATGATGCTGACTGCAGAATTTTTGTAAACCACTGTGGAACTTAAAGCTGATGTCAAATGAGGATTCCCACGAGACATATATTAATGCATAGATCTCCGTGGTGTTGAATCCCATACTTTCTTTCAATATTGTGTGAGCTACAAAAATTCTGTCCTGACATCTTTCCATGTCCCCTCTATATACTAGTCTTATGGCATTATGTCTTTTTGCTGGGTAGGTAGGAGCATGGAAAAAGGAAGAATACTGTTTCTTTTGTTGTCCATTTTTATTATTTGAGGGAGCATTCTTGGGGGGGGTCAGTATTTTCTGCTGTGGGCTGAGGTGTTATTGTCCCTTGGTGGGTCTGAAGCAGTGTTAAATATAACAGGTGGCTGTTCAGATATTTGCAAAACTGGGTTTTGTGTGAGTTCAAGTTCTTTAGGCAGCTGTAAGGGTGAGTTAGCAGGGTGGGCAGAATTAGTTTTAGAAGTAAAATTATCTTTACCTGCATCTGTAGTGACACTGGTCAGTATTTGCACCCCTGGAATGCATATTGGGGAAGAGCAAGATATCCATGTTCATGTGTCTGTATTTCAGACTCAGCATTCTGCCTGCAGCGATTTTTTTACAGACCAGGGTGAGTCATTGGGCACAGGGGCATTGGCCCAATCTGAAGTCCCAGTTGTTTTACTTTTATTTGGTCACATTTTCCCATTTTTCTTCTCTGATCTTGCAGAGAAGGAAAAGACTATAGCTGTGTGTTGGTCCATATCGTTTGTTTGAAATACCGTAAAGAGAGTTGAAGTTTCCGTGCTTTGAGCTGTGTCCTGTCTGTTGACTGTTTCCATGGGAGTTGCTCTGTCACAGGCCTGGTTGCTGGGCAGGGTCACATTCTGGTGTGTTGGAACAGATGCAGCGCTTTTCGCAAAAGCGGCTGAAAAGTCTTTTTTCTCTGGATAAACTTTGCTTCCTTAGCCACAAGTAAGTCATATAACGTGTTTTCTTTTCGTGCTTGGGCTGAATCCATTAAAGCATTGTTTTTGTCCGCTGAAATCTCTTTGTCTCCCAATTGCATAATATTTTCTTGTGAATTCCTCTTCTCTGGTCATGGTGTCTAATATTCCATTCGCATTGTAAAACTCTTCAGTCTCTGTGGGCATACAGGCAGGGGAGGAGACCAACTCCCCAGCCTCCTGCATATCCATCTCCATCGCACTGTCAGCTGGACTGGCCATTCTCCAAATGGTCAAGGGTTCCCCCTACTGGACAGCAGGGGAATTTCCCTGGTGTTCCAGCCAAATTTTCCCCATTAACTAAAAATGCCACCAACAGCTTAATCTGGTTCAATGTCAATTGGCATCCATCTGTATCCTCCTCCCTAAGATGAGGCTGACAATAGGCAGAATTGTCTAGTCCTCCTTTCTTGGGCAACAAAAACTAACTAACTAACTAAATAAATAAATAAATAAATAAACTGATTAGTGATTCACTAATTGATCCTTCCAGAAAGACACATTTAGTAAGTAACCTTATTCTGAGGTGATAATCACTACTATCAAGACTCTACCCTTTTTGACCACACTAACTTGCTTCAAATATCCCTGCCAACAACTTCATGCAGTATGCTTCATTACTTACATGCATGTTGATGAAAATGAAGGGTGGACAAGTGTGTCAATGTAAACTGAAAGAAAAGTCTCTCCCCACACCATCCCAGATTACAGCACAAGGGGCAGGATATTGAAATGATCCATTCAAGGTGCTTCCACTATTTTCAGATAACAAATGTGTCAAAAAAACTGTTAGACCATCTATTACTTCTGAAGATACTTTCTGAAGGCACTGTATATATCATATATTATATCTGGGTTAAATATCCCAATAATGACACAGTAGTGCAGCATGAGGGGGGTGCTGCACTCCTGAGGTGCCGTCTTTCGGATGAGACATTAAACTGAGGTCCCATCTGCCTGTTCTGGTGGTAGTTCAGGTGGATGTTAACGATCCCATGGCACTTCTCGAAAAGAGCAGGGGAATTTCCCCAGTGTAATGGCCAAATTTCCTCCATTCACAAAAAATACCACCAACAGCTTAATCTGGTTCAAGGTCAGTTAGCATTCATCTGTATCCCCCTCCCCCGGGTTGTGCCTGAAAATAGGCAGGATTTGTCTAGTGCACTTACCCGGTCAACAAAAACTAAAATAAATAAATAAATAAATAAATAAAATTACATAGAAACATAAAACATAAAAGTTGTCGGCAGATAAGGACCTCTTGGCCCACCTAGTCTGCCCAATTTTCCCTACCTACAGTGCCACCACAGACCCTACTTGGTCTCCAGTTTGCACCCCCTTGCCTTACTTCTAAGATCCCCTTGTATATCCCATGCTTTCTTGAATCCTGTAACCGTTTTAGCCCCCACCACCTCCACTGGGAGGCTGTTTCAAGCATCTGCCACCCTTTCCATGAAGTACTTCCTCACATTTCCTCTTAGCCTCCTCCCCTCCAGCTTCATAGTGTGACCCCTTGTCCATGAGCATCTCTTTCTCTGGAAAATGCTCCTTTCCTGTACCTTGTTTGTACCTGTGAGGTATCCGAATGTTTCTATCATACCCCCCCCTTCCCTCCTTTCTTCAAGGAAGTACATGTTTAATTCCTTAAGCCTTTCTTAGTAGGGCTTCTGATACAGGTCATGCACCATTTTAGTTACCTTCCTTTGTGTCGCCTGTACCCTATGCCCTTTCAGAGGTGGGGGCCTCCAGAACTGTACACAGCAGTCGAGGTGGGGTCTCACTAGTGATCTATACAGGGGTATTATTACCTCCCTCTTTCTGCTAGTGATTTCCCTGCCTATGCATCCAAGCCTCCCCCTAGCCTTTCCCACCATCTTGTCACACTGTTTAGCTACCTTCAGGTCATCAGAAATGATTACCCCCCCCCCCGTCCTGTTCCTGTTTATTGACTGCTAGTACTTCTCCTCCCAGTGGATACATTGTCCCCCAGTTTCTGTGCACCAAGTGCATGATTTTAAACTTTTTTGCATTGACACACAGCTGCCAAATCCGTGACCCTTATTCCAGCTTTTTAAATCTTCTCTCATTCTTTCCACCCCTGGTGTGACTACTCTGTTGCAGATTTTTCTGTTATCCACAAACAGGCATACCTTCCTTTCCAGTCCTTCTGCAATGTCACTTATAAAGACATTGAAGATGACTGGACCTAGTACTGACCCTTGTGGCACCTCACTGGTCACTTTGCCCTCTCCAGAGTGGACGCCATTTACCACCACCCTCTGACTGCTGTTGTCCAGCCAGCTCTCTACCCATCTTATTATTTTAAGATCCACTCTCAGGCTTCTCAGCTTGCTCACCAGTCTTCTATATGGAACGGTGTTGAAGTCCTTACTGAAGTCCAGGTAGGCTATGTCAATTGCTCCTCCCATATCTACTTCCTTGGTTATCCAGTCAAAGAACTCAATCAGGTTTGTCTGGCAAGACCTCCCCCCGTGAACCCATGTTACCTTGGACACTGAAGACCACTGGAAACAAGGTATTCCTCAATTCGGTCCCTCAGTAGTGATTCCATTACTTTGCCCACTACAAGTCATGCTGACAGGCCTGTAATTCCCAGCCTTCTCTCTGTTTCCATTTTTGTGGAGTGGGACTACATCAACCCTCCTCCAGTCTCTCGGGACCTCTCCTATTTCTAGCGACTGGTTGAAAAGGGCTGTCAGCGGTGCAGCCAACTCCTTCTTGAGCTCCCTCAGTACCCGGAGGTGCACTCCGTCTGGTACCATTGCCTTGTCTACTTTTAACCATGACATTTCCCTTAGGACCCGTTCCACTTTAAAAGGGCTATTGTCCACCTCCCTTCCCTTAATGCTCTTGTCTTTTATCATTGGCCTGCTACCTACTCCCTCCTCTGTAAATACTGAACATAAGAATTTGTTCAATATGCCCACTTTTTGGTGGTCCTCTTCCACACCCACCCCTCCTCCCCCTTTCAGCCTTAGTGTCCCTCCTTTTGGACTTTCTCTTTTTGCTTATGTATCTTAAAAAGTCCTGTCCCCTTTTTTACTGATTTGGCAATATTCTACTCCATTTGTGCTTTTGTGCTCCTAACTGCCTTTCCTGCCTCCCTTTGTTTCTCCTGATCAGTCTCCCTATCCTTCTCTTTCTGTGCTTTTTATATTTTCTAAAAGCCAGTTTCTTTGTTCTTACTTTTTCCACTACCTCATTAGAGAATCATCATGGTTTCTTTTTTGTCTTGCCCTTGCTAACCTGCCTGACACAGAGATTTGTAGCTTTTTCAATGCCCTTTTTTAATTTTGCCCACTGGTCCTCAACTCCCCCTAGTTTCCCTATCCCTGCCAGGGCATCTCTGAGGCATGCTCCCATTTTCTTAAAAATGGCTATTCTGAAGTCCATGACCCTCGTACCCATGCAGTTCACTTCTAACCAGGTTCTTATATTAAACCACATGGTACGATGGTCACTGGTCCCCAGGTGGTTCCCCACTGTGACATCAGCAATACTGCCTCCATTTGTCAGTACCAGGTCTAACAATGCCCCCTCATGAGTGGGTACCACTACAAGTTGCCTGAGGAATATCCACTGAAACAAGTCCCAGATGTTGAATGGTTTACCAGCATCAGAAGTGGACACAACTTGCAGTTGTGTGTTTACTGACACAAATCATGTCATTTTGCCATAAACAAGCATAACTTCTGAAAACAGCAGCAGGGCTGCCAGAATGCAAGTAAGAAGTTGCATACATAAGCACAGTATACTTTGCATCCACATCCAAAGCTTTTGAAAATTCCCCCTAGGTGTCTGATTCTGGTGATGAGAAAATCAAAGATGATGATGGCACCAACAAAAACTATAGAAATAAGGAATATTTTTAAGTATTTTTACTTTTAAAGTGCTTAGTGAGTCATATTCCTACAGAGGACTGTGCAAAAAAGGCAAACAATCTTATTTATTTATTTGAAAACTGGTGGCCAGGAAAGGCACACAGGGCTGAGGTGTGATTCCAGGTGTGACTTGGGGAAGGAGAGCAAGGGATAAAAATGATACAGAGCATAAAAAAATTTTGTGTTGCAGAAAAAAGTGCAAGGTCAAAGCATACAAAAACAACAGAAGGTGCACAAACAATGCTCAAACGATGCATGATCATGATCATGATCACGCAGTACAGCATTTCAGCAAATGTATGAGGGACTGTTAAGGGGGAACATGAACAAGCCATCAGCTACACACACCCATTAACAGTACACTAAATGTATGAAATAAAATACAAGACCACCTAATTGTAAATTGTGCAAAAACTATGAACAGTGAGCTACTGGTCATTCTTCCATTTATTTTAAACAGAATAATAATCAATTTTATATATATTATTGTACCTAATACAGAATAGTTAATTTATCTAGATTATCTACAGTTATTGCATAACTACTAGAAAATAGTTTATTTCATTATATAGAGCTAAACATATCACCAGAGATCCACTAGAACTTGTTCCTTTTACATATTAAACAGTGCCTGTATAACAATTAAGCAATATACCCGACAGGAGTGTGGGTATACTAATTGGATTTACACGGCTGGTGTGATTTGGTGCGAGGCGGCAGCAAGGGACTTAACCCACAGTGATGGGCGTCACTGGTATACCTACTCCCTGAGGGGTATATTACTATTATAATAAAGGTCCTGCTCATTTTTTTTAACCAAAAAAAAAATTTTTAAACGTCCCTTTGTTTTAAAAGTTGTGCTCGTTTGTTTTTCCCTGCAGCAGTACTGGTGGGATTTTTTTGCGAGTTCTGCACATGTGCAGGAGGATCACAGATTTCCAATGCCACTTTCTTGCAGGGGCCTGTGATTGCTGACATACTGGGATCACCGGAGGCAGATTGCAGAATTTCCCCAGGTATGTGCGCAGTTTCTGGGGCATTTGCGGTTTGTGTTACCGTTGCCTGTGTAGGATTGGGGGGGTACCGGACTGTTACTTGGTTATATTACATTTGCTGTGGGGTTTGAGGAAGTGGCTTCTGTGTCGGAGAAGTGATTTGCGTTGCTTAAAATGTTTTCTAAGTCGTTCTTTGTAGCGGTGTTCAATATGGTGATGATTTGGGGTGCTGTGGGGTCTTGAAGGGATATTTTTATTGGTGGCATGGGATGAGGTTGGCTGGCACCTTTTCCAGTGGGTACACTAGTGGATTTACAATGGTGGGAAGGTGCCAGCCAACCAATCAGAATGCTGCATTCTGTGATTTCTTTAGTGCCCATTGTATAATTCCTATTTTTATATTTACATTGAGCAGTTATAGTCAGTCATTTCAACTTGTATGTTTCAAATGTATCAGTTCAGTAGGGATATCTACAAACAAAAAATCTCAAGAAGGCACTGTGGAAGCTTTCTCTTCTCCCAAGTCTTCATATGAATGATTGTCCAACCTTTCATTAAACTCTTTAGGGACTTTACTGTCCAACATAAAAGTCCAGCAAGCTTCAAGTTGGAGCAGTCATTTGACTCGATTCCCTCCTCTTTTGAAGGGTGGTACATGATCTATGCCCATCACTTTCATGCAGCTTGGGCCTGAGTTGTGTATTTCTTTAAATGTTGTTCCCCTATGTTCTCTCTGTATTTCCTTTGAAGATATAGTCAACATTTTGTGTTATACAGTTTAGCATAATGGCTGTATACAACTGCATTAAGTGTGTTGCTTAATGAAGCACTGTGTAATCTTTGTCTGTTTGATCAATTTTACTTGTTGTACTTAAACAGGTGGAATGTATTTGTAATTTATTTGAAATAATGAAACTGAAATAGGGCTTTTTCTTCTGTACTATGGACCTCGTTGTAAATGAGCTTTTGGCTCAATCGAGCAAATCCTGATTCATAAGATTTTTTATGAATAAAATATTTTACTACTTCTTACATATTGCTGTATTCACTCTAGAACTTCTGGACTGTGTGACCTACATAAATGAGGAGGGGCCAGAGGGCTGGACATGGGAGGTTAACCCTTAGGCTGCCAACAGAATTAGAACGTATATGAATTTTGGACTGATATATTAGTCCGTGGCCCTGCAGGGGTTAAGCTTGGTGACCAAGCAGCCCCATTGGTGGTCAGCCCCAACCACATCACTGCAGCACACCAATTGGGTGATTGTAGTCTCTTTAGGAGTTCCAGAGTTTCACACAATCCTGAAGCATGCGCAACTCCAAAGCTTGAAAGCACGAGCAGGAATGTGGTGTCTTACCTAGGGACAGACTGCAGGCCATGGGAGATTCTACTCAGAATGGAACAGGTGAGGAGTGAAAGAAGGATAGGTAAAGAGTAGCCCTGTGCTGACTGGCTAAGTAGTTGATTAAAACTAATCACTGTCTAGGGTAGGCATGTGGAGGCAGATAAATTAGATAAGTGAACTCCTCCCTAGCTGGTGTAGGCTTGCGAAGGCAGGTAAATTAGGATATGTCTGCGGAGGCAAGTAAATCAAATAAGTGGAGGTATTCCCTGTCTGGAGAAGGCTTGCAGATGCAGGTTAAACAGGTGACTGCAACTACTCCCTATCTGGGGTAGGCCTGCAGAGGCAGATTAGTAGGTAATATAACTCATTTTCCAGTTGTGGAAACTAGGAACAATCAATAGTTCAAGGCTGGGGGAAGGTTGACTGAGCTGGCAGGGGAGTGTACAGGTTAGAAACATTTGCAAACTGGAGATGGGAGAGGGGAAGGTGGTGGGCTGCAGGGGCAGCTGTGGTTTTGAGAACAAAGTGGCATGCAGGATAGTGTGTAGAAAACTAGGTTTCCTGATGTCCAAAGTAAGGATGCTTAGGGTAGAACTGGGAACACTAGCAGGGTCGCAGGTGAAAGGTCTGAGCAGGAGACAAGGATGTGAGTTTAGGGGAGTCATGGGGCCTGAGGTTACCCTGGGAAGATTAGAGGAGAGACAGGTAGACAGGGCTAGGAAGGGGCAAATGGCAGAGAAGAGTGGTGAGGTGGGAGGAGTGAGGGACAGGACACTGTGGGTTCCCCCTATCCTAAAGGTTGGGAAGGCACCAGAGAGCAGGTTGGGAAACAGCTAAGGGAGGGGGAAGACTCAGCAGGCAGTGGGGAAGTAGAACCACAAGTGGGGAGGTAACAACTAACAATTTATTTCAGTCACTGTTTGCAAAGGGAGACAGATGTTCCTATGACAACCTGCTAGGGGAGGAGAAGAGGCATAACCCTAGTATGAGCTTGGGAGGAGTAGCGAGAGGGTCAGGGGAGGCCAAGGGAAAAATGAAGTTCAGCAGGTGTAGTATGGGGCACTCAATTGAGAGTGGGGGGAAGAAAGGACAGGACAGATCAGAAACAAAGGATGTGCAGAAGGGGGTGGCAGGAAAGGAGAGGCAGCACCACAGAGGCCAGGGGACTGGGCAGGGGGATGAGAGCTCAGGACTGGGGGAAGGCCAGTTAGGAGGAGGTTTTCACAACAGATTGGAGCCTCAGAAGGGATGTGGGGGGGGGCTAAATGACAGGGTGGTAGTCATAGGGTATTCACTAATGAGGAGAGTGGGATGGACTAGGGCAATGGTATGCAACTTGTTTTGGCTGGGGGTCAGACTGAAAACTTGAGTCAAGTCTGAGGGCCACTGTCAAACAACCGGAGGTGACAAAAGTACTGCCGGTGCACACATATTGAATTTCATGCTTTATGTGAGTTCGCCATTTAGGGCACCTTAATGAAATTAAAGAAGCATTTGTTTCTGTCATTATAATAGGGTGCTTAAGCATAAATATGCTGTTAAGAATATGAACGGCACTTGGAGAACAACTGTCAGTCACCATGGCAACACCTGTTTTGCAAAATAAAATGATGCAGTTTCCTCAGACCTAGATGGCATGCATAAAAGTACCTAATCACAAGTAAAAGATCTTGACAGTGCCTAGATTCCTGAAAAAAAAATAGGAACTGATTCGGGCAGCTATGTTAGTGTGGTCATTGGCTGATTTTGAATGTCATAGCTTATACAAAAATGCAGCATTTTATTGCCTGATTATGTCTCTGTGTCCTTTTTCCCTCGCTGCAAGAAGTGAATGAGGTGGTATGGGGGAAGATCTGCTGCATGGGTCTATTGCCACCTGGGGGGCATCCTGCAGCACCGACTGAGTCGCCTGCAGTTAATTGCAATGGAACAGCAGCATGGGGAAAAGCAGGTGAGTGAGCCTGGCTGAGACACAGTCCTTTCAGTTATTTCCTCTGCTGCCTTCACTTGTTCAGAATCAAGTATCCATTATACTTTCAATACACTGTAATACAGTAGCTTCCCTGTGGGCTACAGACAGCCTCAGTGTGATCTGTACTTGGCCTGCAGGCCATATGTTGTGCACCACTTGCCTAGGGGAAAGGGGAGCAGCATAGGAAGAGGGTCATGTGCTTCTTGGGTACAACATTGGATAGGATTCACCCATAGACACATTTGCTGATGCAAGGGGTGGGATGGAAGCCACATGTGGTCATCCGTCTAGGAACTAGTGACCTGGCTGGCTGCAAAGTGGGGGTAGTACAGGACATTTTTAGAGAGGTCAGGTAGATTTGTCTGGGAGAGGCCACATTAGTAGCCTTTCAGAAGTGCTACAGGTTCCTAGGCACAGTAAAGCAAGATTAAGATAGAGGAAATCAGTTCCTGGTTGTGGGACTTGTGTAGGGAGAAAGGCTTTGGGGTCATTTGGAATTGGGGGAGAGATAGGGAGGATAGGACTCTGAGACTAGGAGGTTAGGACTCTCTACTCACTAGACAGATTACACTTAAGTAGGAGGGGAACAAGGCTACTCAGTGACAAATTCGGGGACTACATTAACAGTAGTTGAATTTAAACTAGAAGGGAGGGTTTTGTACTGGGAGAGCAGCACCTAGGCATTCTGGAGAAGGTGACTGTCAACCCCCTCCCAAAGGCAAACAACACAGGGAAAGAAACAGGGTGGGTTGGGAGGAGCAGGAAATGTGGTAACAAAAGGAGAACTTGGAAGTTGGGTGGGAGGGGAAGGGGGCAGGAGAGCTAAGAAGGAAAAGAGAATAACTTGGGTCCCAGGAAGGAGAAGATCAAATGCAAATGGGAAGGGTGGAGGGTGGTGTCCTTTAATGCCAGAAGACTCAGAAACAAAATGGATGACCTGCAGACCTTGTTAGCTGAGGGAAAGGTTGATCTGGCAGCAGTTACTGAGACCTGGGATTCCCCCCCGGACCACGACTGGGATCTCTCCATTCCAGGGTACACTCTCTTCAGAAAAGATAGCATGAAAGGGAAAAGGGGTGGCACTTTATGTTAGGAAACACATAACAGTCACAGGGGAAAACATGGAGGGAGGGAACCTAGAGACATTGTGGGTCTAGTTGCACATGAAAACAGGAAGAAATCTCAGGTTGAGAGTTGACTACCGAACACTGAAGCAGGATGAAAGGAGGGATAAAGAGATTGGTGACATGATCGATCAGGCAGCAGGGATGGGAAAGGTGGTGATAGTGGGGGACTTCAACATGCAGAAACAATGCTCCAGTACAGCCAACCTCCGTTGAAACAAAAATAGTGTATAATCAAAGAGGGAATGGCTCACTACCAATCAAGCCAAATGAACAGAAAAAAGCATTGGTAGAAAAGGAGCGGACTTACCCAATGTTTAAAAATTGTTTTTTATTTTTCTTCTTTTTTTCTTATTTTTATATTATTTTCTTAGTGCTCCACATGGTAAAAGTGTACATAATATCCACAAACGTTTTGGACCCCATCCTTCATCAGTGTAATACACTTAATACCTACACATAAAAAATAAGCAATATTCGAAGTAACGTGACGTCTATGTAGAGACAGCAGCTCCAAAACCGAGCTCCCGCCAGACCCATCTAAATACAATAAATTAGCAGTTAAAACAGCTTCCTTTCTCCACATAGAGTGACTGTGGCTTCAGTTGGGCTTACCGTCACGGTTGATTGCTCATCCGGGAGAAGACTGTCCTTTTACAAGCTGCAATGTATTCGGAGATGCGGCAGGCCCCACCTCACCATATGCTAGTGCAGACGCCCCACAAAAGTTTAAAAAGGACCAAAGGACAGCCCTTGATGGCTAGGAAAACCTCCACTACCACCCCGGCACCAGCCCTACTAAGAGAATAGGAATGAAGGAATTTGTGCCGTTTAAATCCACGATCCAGGATCTCGCCTCAGAGCTTAAGTCCTTATGATCTGAGCTGGGGGAATCTACCAAAGATAATACAAACCTAGCAGCTTGGACCACCTCTCTAGAGAACTGGCACAACAGGCTGGACCCAGAAATCACCTCCCTACGTCAGAAGCTCCACAGAATGGAAAGTAAATTGGAAGATCTGAAAGGCCGGAGTTGAAGAAATAATATAATAATCTTTGGCCATCCAGAGGAAGCAGAGGTACAGGCTTCGATTTTATTTGCGCAAAAGCTTCTGCTCAAGATTGCGGGCCCATCACCCAATAACCCGATCTACATCGTGGAATGTGCCCACAGATCCCTAAAACCCAAACCGGCTGATGGATCTCCCCCCAGACCATTCATCATGAAGTTACTAAATTACCTTGACAAGCAGCATATTTTATCTAAAGTCAAGGAATTAAAGGAAATACATTGGGAGGGTAACAGGATATGAATTACACAGGACTTGCCAAATTCAGTTTGGCAGAAAAGAGCTGCATATCACCCTTTAGTTACTAAATTCATTACTGCAGGTATACATTTTAAAATGACCTACCCAGCCCGATTCTCAGTCCTGCATCGTGGAACATGGATCAGCTACGATTCGGTAGAACAGGCCTCCCCAACATTAAAGGCTTTCTTCCCTGACCTCCTTACATAGAAACATAGACTTTGATGGCAGATAAGGACTGCTTGGCCCGCCTAGTCTGCCCATTTTCCAACCTACAGGATAAGTTGCAGATCCTACTTAACCAACAGCCTATTTCTTCTTCCCCCCACAAGAATTGCCATATGTCTGTCCCATGCATTCTTGAATTCTCCCACAGTTTTAGACCCTACAACCTCCTCAGAAAGGCTGTTCCATGCGTCCACCACCCTCTATGTGAAAAAATACTTCCTCACATTGCCCCTGAGCTGTCTCCCCCTCTATCTTTAAATTGTGTCCCTTGTTCTTGCACATCACTTTTTCTGAAAAATGCTACCCTCTTGGACTTTGTTGATTACATTGAGGTACTTAAAAGTTTCTATCATGTCCCCCCTTCCTCCTTTCCTCAAGGGTATACATATTAAGCTCCTTTAGTCTCTCCTCGTATGGCTTCTTTTGCAGACCCTGCACCATTTTAGTTGCCCTCCTCTGGACTGCCTCAATCCTGTCTATGTCCTTGCAGAGATGGGGTCTCCAGAACTGGACATAGTACTCCAGCTGGGGTCTCACCAACTGTCTGTACAGAGGGATAACAACTTCCTGTTTTCTGCTGGTGATGCCTCTCCCTATACATCCCAGTATCCCCCCAGCCCTCCCTACTGCCTGCTCACATTGCTTGCTAACCTTAAGGTCATCTGACATGATTACCCCCCAGGTCCCTTTCCATTTTTGTTGTTGTTACTACCTTCCCCCCATTGTGTAATCTTCTCCATGGTTTTTGTTTCCCAGGTGCATTATTTTGCACTTCTTTGCATTGAATCCAAACTGCCATACTTCTGACCATTCCTCCAGCCTTGCCAAGTCCCTTCTCATCCTTTCCATGCCTCCTTGTGTATCAACCCTATTGCAAATCTTTGAGTCATCTGCAAAGTGGCATACTTTTCCTTTCAGTCCCTCTGCAATGTCACTCATAAAGACATTAAAAAGGACTAGACCCAATACTGAACCCTGTGGTACCCCACTAGTAATCCCTCTTTCTTCAAAGTGGACTTCCATTTACAATTACCTTCTGTGTCCTGTTGTCCAGCAAATGTTTTACCCAGGATACCACCCTGAGACCCACTCCCAGGCTAGTTAATTTGATTATTAATCCTTTGTGTGGGACTGTGTCAAATGCCTTGCTAAAATCTAGGTAGGCCATGTCCACAGCCCCTCCCTGGTCTACTACTTTGGTCACCCAGTCAAAGAAATCAATTAGATTCATCTGACATAACCTTCCCACTGTGAACCCATGCTGCCTTGGATCCTGTGCCCTACTGGCCTCTAGGTACTCAGCAATTCTTTCCTTCAAGAGTGATTCCATCACTTTCCCTACCACAGAGGTCAAATTGACAGGTCTGTAGTTTCCTGCCTCTGTCTTGCTCCCACTTTTGTGAAGGGGAATCACATGCACCTTCCTCCAGTCCTCAGGTACCACAGCATTCTCCCATGATTTGTTAAAAAGGGTAGTCAGTGGTGTCACTGGTTCTCCCCTTAATTCTTTTAGAATTCTGGGGTGAATTCCATCAGGCCCTATTGCTTTGTTCACCTTCAGTTTTAAGAGTTCTTTCAGAACCCTTTCTTCTGTGAAAGGACTGGGATCAACCCCCCCCCCATCCAGAGTGCTTCTGTTAATTGGATTAGGCACCTCCCCTCCTCCTACTTTTGTGAATACTGAGCAGAAGTATTCGTTCAGTATCCCTGCTTTTTCACTGTCCCTCTCTGCCCACCCACTGTCCATTCTATTCAGCCTATCACTCCCTCTGTCTTTCTACATGGTTTATCCCCCTTCTCAACCAAGTTGGCTATCTTTTCCTCAGTTTGGGCCTTTGCTATTCTGACTTCCTTCCCTGCTTTCTTCTCCCTTAACTGGTACAGTTCTCTGTCCTGTTCCTTTTGTGTTTCCTTATACTTCCTAAATGCTATCTTTTTCTCCTTAACCTTCCCTGCCACCTCTTTTGAGAACCATAGTGGCTTTTTCTTTCATTTTGATTTGTTTATTTGCTTCACAAAAAGGCTTGTTGCCTCTGTGATGGCAGTTTTGATGTTTCCCCATTGTTGCTCCACCCCTCCTTCTAGCCTGTTTGCTAGTGCTTTTCTAAGGCACTCTCCCATCTTGCCAAAGTTAGCCATCCTGAAGTCCAGTACCCTCACTTTTGTATGGCTTGACTCTGTAGATGAGTTTATCATGAACCACATTGTTTGTTGATCAGTTGTTCCCAGATGGCTACCCACTTCTAGATCTGAAATCCTCTCACTGTCCACATTTGAGAGTATGAAGTCTAAGATTGCTCCCTCATGAGTGGGTTCCAAAACTAGCTGTCTGAGGCATGCCACCTGTAGGGCATCAAGAATGGCCCTGCTCTTGGATGTGGCTGCAGCAAAGGTGCTCCAGTTAACATCTGGCATATTCAGGTCCCCCATCAACAGTATCTCCCCTTTCTCTGCCATCCTAAGGATGCCTTCTATTATATCCTTGTCCATTCCCTCCCCCTGACATGGGGGTCTGTATACAGCCCCTGTCCAGATTGTGGTGCCATTTCCAGTCTCTAAAGTGACCCAGAGTATCTCCTCTCCTCCCTGTTTACTTTTTTGTTCCATTGCTTTTATCCCTTCCCTTACATAGAGAGCTACTCCTCCCCCCTTCTACCCTCCCTGTCTCTACTGTAGGTTGTGTACCCTGGTATGTTAACATCCCAGTCATGGTTCTCTGTGTACCATGTTTCTGTGACTGCTACCATATACAGGCATCCCTCTTCCATCAAGGCCACCAGTTCAGGGAGCTTGTTGCCCAGACTACGGGCATTGGTACTCAATACCCTCCATTTCTTGTTGGCCTTACCCCTTTTTGCCCCATCCCTGTCCTTATTGCCTTTGTCATTTTCTCCATTTACCCCTGCCCTTCTCCCTATCGACATCTCTATCAGATCACTGATTCTAACCGCTAGATGGCACCAGAGGTTTTGCTATCTTGAGCTCTGTCCACTCGATGCTGTGTGTCAGGGGTTTTATGTTGATTTATCTGATCTGATTAAACTTGATTTGTGATGCCCGCCCAATATGCAAATATATCCTGGAGATGAGTAAAGGTTGTATTATTATGGGACTCCAACTAATTTTGTAGGTTGTTGACTGAGGACAAATTCCCTGCTCATTGCATGATTTTAGAGAGGCAGGAAAGCAAATTTTTCATTTTATTAGTTAAAGCATCTTCAATGAAGGAGATCTTTGACAAAAATACATTTTCATTTATTGTGTCTTTAGGGGAGGCCTAGAAGACATATAATCATCCATTGCAGTTACGGATAACTGTGTCACTTGTTATAACAAGTTTAAGCTTACCACAGTCGTAATTAGTGTTTTCTTCTTCTTTACATTAGACCTTAATAGATGGGGGTGGGGGGAAGTGTGGAATATGCTGGTTCAGTGGCTGAACATCGCAAACTGTTTCGGGGGGAGGGTAGTGCTCCTGCAAATATTACTATACTTATAAGTATAATATATAGGATAGTGCATGAGTAACTATTAACAACGGGGCTATTCTTTCACTGAGTTGGTACTATGATGATGGATTACCTCGAGAGCGCAGCTCGAGAGGTAATCTGTCATCATAGTACCAACAAGGTAAAAGATCAGCCCTGCCGTTAAATGTTACACATGCACTGTTCTGTATAGTGTATAGTGGAACGTCCCACCCTGAAAAAAAAAAAAACATTAACAAATCTTTCTCTTTTAAATAATTTTTCTGAGGTGATAAGAGTTAGTCAGTATGCCCTAACTGTCAGATTGCTGCGCGAGGACACAATGTCTGATGCCTGCACTGCAGCAGAACGAAACGTTGTTCTGCTGTACTGTGGACGTCACTTTTTGGTTCTGCTGCACTGCGGATGTTATTAGTGCAGCAGAACAACATTTTGAGAGTGCTAGATTTCAGTGAACAATGACGTTCCACTATACACTATATACATCTTTAATTTTGCCACTTCTGTACCAGCTGTGTACCTAAGGGCAGGGGTTTTAGCCTGTCCCTTTTTTTTGTTTATTTATTGAGAACTTGCAGGAACAATGGAATTAAGAAAGGGCAGGGAGGGAAGGGGGTTGCTATGGATAACTGGGACACAATTATAAACCTGACAGACATACTGGTCAAGATATACAATGTCAGTAGATTTGATTTCAGATTCTGTTCTTTCAGAGGGCAGATGGGGAGGGATGAAGGGAGGGCAATGTTTTACATACTGGGGAATTTGGGAAATACTAGGCAGACAGAGTACCTGCAATTTTAATCTTAGACACGGGTTTGTGGAGGGTACTGGTTAAGGGGAGACACGGGAGAGAAGGGGGGAAGGGCATGCAGCACTGATGGTATTTGTCACAAACTCACTTAAGTACAGGAGTCATACAGAGAGCTCTGATTAGGCTTTTGGCAGTTTTTTTAGGAAATTTAAACTATCATGGCCATTGTTTTAAAGGTTTGCTTGTGGAATGTAAAGGGTGCCCAATCTCCCACCAAACGAGCCAAAATATTACTGCATCTTCATAAATTAGATAGCGATATAGCATTTTCTCTTCGCAGATAACTCAGTTTAGGAGGTCTTGGGTTGGGCAAGCTTTAGACGTGGGTCCAGACTTACGCAAGGGAGGAGTAGCCATACTAATAGCTCACAATATCACCTTTATTTATTTATTTATTTAGCTTTTGTTTACCGGGTAAGTACACTAGACAAGTATTATGCCTATTTTCAGGAATTACCCAGCAGAATACAACATGAGGAACAACAGTCAAGGAGACATGGCAAAGAGAGTACAGTTTTTTGTCACAGTAAACAAACATGTGGGAAATACATAATTTGACGCTAGGGAAAACATATAGTAGTAAGCACATTTCAGATTATACACTCTAGACTAGCTAGTTCAACTGACTGATATATACAGGTCATCATACATAGGAAAGGAGCATAGCTCAAGGACTGGATTGGTCATAACATAACTTATAACATTGTCGTATACACCCCCTAGGCTAGTTGGATCATGGACAGGTATATACAGCTCATCACATTTTTCTAAATATGCACATGTTAGACAGAAACAGAAACACTTGGTAGTACAAGTTTCTATCAAGTAACCAAGGTTTGGACCTAGTCACCGATCCTCAGAATAGATATGTTATTATCAAGGCTTTGATTGGCCACTCCGAAGCCATATTAGACCCAATTTACAGCCCAAATACTGAAGATCCCCACTTTATTACATCTATCATGATGCAGTTAGCTCTTTGGTCCACCTTGCCAATTTTGATTGGTGGGGACTGGAACGTGGTGCACTGCAATGTTATGGGCAGCTCTAGATCAGTATCTCGTTCCCTATCTCCGGCCCAAATTGCACTACGAGAGTTAATGGATTCCACGGGTTTGGTAGATCCATGGAGGCTGCTTTTTCCGAAAAACAGAGAATACTCTTTTCATTCAATCCCCCATAATTCATTTTCCAAATTAGACTTTTTCCTGTTGGGCTCTGCACAACTTCCCGCTGTTTTATCCTGTAACTACTTGGCCAAGGTAATTTTGGACCATCACCCAATACTCCTACACTGGCAGCTCGTACCCTTCATGAGTAGGGATAAGAGCTGGAGATTCAATGCCCAACCACTAAAGTCTGATAAATTTGTATCCCACCTCAATAACTTTATTACTACTTTTTTAGCTGAGAATTCCCCCTCAGTCTCTAAGACAGACCTCCTCTGGGGTGCACTTAAATGCTCCCTGTAGGGGGGAGCTAATCCGACTAGTTTCCACCCAGAAGACAATTGCCAATCAACTTATAAATGATCTTCTTCAGCAGATAAGACAGGCAGAAATGTCCCTCCCTTCCCATCCCGCCCCATAACATCTAAATGAACTGGAGATTCTCCGCTCCCACTATAATACCTTACTGAGTGATGAGGGCAAACATCTGCTGCTAAGATCCAAGATTCATTATTTCGATCAAGGCGATAACGTTGGCAAATTACTAGCATTATGCCTCTGGACTCAAGCTTCGGTAGGATTGTCCCCTCCCTTCGCACATCCGAGGGTAATATTGTAACCTACCCCAGATGTATTTTATCCTGTTTTCAAGAATATTATCAAGATTTATATTCACGCTCCTCCAACACTTTTGACGTGGATCTTTTAAACCAATTTGTACAGGAAGCTCAGCTTCCACAATTAAACAGCCATCATATTTCTTATTTACAGGCTCCCATTTCTGTTGCAGAAATTATATTGGCTATAGACAGTTTATCATCTGACAAGGCACCGGGACCTAATGGCTACTCTACTGACTTTTACAAAGCTTTCAAAGCCCAATTAGTTCCCTTATTATTAGTCGTATATAATTACATCTATGAACACGGATTAACAGACCTCATTTTAACTGAAACCACAATTGTAGTTCTCCCCAAGCCAGGCAAAGATCCCCTTCTTGTCTCTTACTACCTACCTATTTCTCTGATCAACGTAGACCTTAAGATCCTGGCTAAGGTACTGGCCAATCACATAAATCAAGTTTGGCACAGCCTTATAAATCCAGAACAAGTGGGCTTTGTTTAATGGAAGATTCTCCTCAGGTCACCTTCATAAAGTAGCCCATTTGCTGTCTGTGTCATGGGATTCCAACACACCTGCTGTGTTGGCATCCTTAGAGGCAGAAAAAGCCTTTGACAGGGTCTCATGGGACTATCTCTTCCACTTATTACCAAAATATAAATTCCCTTTACAGTTCATTTAATGGATTAAGGTACTCCACTCACAACCCCGGGCCTGTATATTTTGGAATGGGATGCTTTTGCACCCTATCACTCCGACAGGGCACCAGGCAAGGCTGTCTGCTATCCCCCTTTCTTTTCAACTTATATCTTGAACCTCTCATTTGGTGTATCAATACCTCTTCTCTCATTTCTGGGATTACAGCTGCTTCCTCCCAATACAAAATCTCTGTATATGTGGATGATATCCTTCTCCATGTTACATACCCCTCCATTTCTCTCAAAGCAGCTACTGATATTACAGCAGAGTTTGGTAGGATTTTTAATTATAAACTGAACCTTTCTAAAACAGAAGTCATGCCTCTTAATGTCCACACATTGCAGGTGAACATTAAACATCTCGGTTTTACATGGGTCAAAGACAAAATGAAGTACTTGGGCATATATCTCTCCCCCGGTCCAGTACTAAAATGAGACAGTATAATTTAGATGAAAACCTCAATCACATTAAGGTTGATCTAAACTGCTGGGTTCTCCTTCCCACTCTCTTTGTGGGACAGGATAAGCATCGTGAAAATGAATGTCCTTCCTCAATTGTTATACCCACTCCAAATGTACAACTATTCTCTCCCTAAACACTGGTTCATACAAGTACACAGAATTATCTCTAATTTTATATGGTGTAATAAATCCCCTTGGAGAGCTTTTTTCAAATTGCAGTGGGCCAAGTTTAGAGGAGGTCTTCAATTACCTAATTTCTTCTTATATTATCTCTCTATATACACTGCTTGGTGATACGCCTCTGGTTAATTTCAAAGGTCACAAGGATTCCAGGAAAATACACTCCATTGTGGGTACAAATAGAGAGGTCATGATGTATTTCATGCAACACTGATTTACCTTCCCTGCTCTATGTCCCTCTCACACGGATACCTAAACAATTGCATGATTCCCCTATTATGGCCACACTCTGAGTGCATTCTCAACTATGCACCACTGCCCAGGTCTCCCTCATGCAGGATGTTTGTGGTACCTTGTTTCACATACTATGGAATTGTAGCAGAGCTGCCCCACTCTGGTCCATGGTTAAAGCAAAACTAGACCCCCTCTTAGATCTTACAGCTGCCTTGACACCAGAGATCTGTTTAATGGGCAATTATGGGAACTCCTTAATTGGAAACCAATGTAAGCATATGGCATTAATTGCTTTATGTGTTAAAAAAGTAATTTTGTGCCATTGGTTAGATCAGACAACCCCTGCTATTATGGAGTGGCTACATGAGATACTATTTATATTGCAGGCAGAAAATATTTTGGCCAGTCTCTCAAAGAAACCCAAGCATTATCAAAGAGTTTGGGCAGCTTTGTATACTTTGCTCACCCTTTAGTTACTCACATAAACTACTGCTTAGCATCCCACTTAAGGCATCTATTTATGGCTCTTTACTGGATGAACCATCCTTTTTCACTGTTAGTGGTGCAACGGGAAGGGAGGAGGGGAAGGGGAAGTGTATGTTAGTTATATTGTTAAGTCGTTGTTTATGTTCTTATTTTCTCTTGTACTGTACATTTTAATGACAATAAAATAAGTGTATAATGTTTGCTTCACTGTGACTAGAGTAACCCATGTTAATTCCTATCATGCTACTTTGTTACTCTATGCTTTTCTTTAATGTACTGTGTGAGTGCTTAAATAAAGTATACTAAATCTGAAAATAAAATAACCAATATTCAAACTCATATGTACAATCAAATAAAACCATCTAATCCCTTCACAAATTGCTTAAACTAATATCATCTCACCTTTTAAAACTTTTAATACATTCTTAAATCTGTTAGAAATAATTCCACATCCTAATTTCTTATGTCTGGAAACAAAAAACACAACATTAAATCACTTGGGAAACCTAGTTTTTACAGTGACTACAAGTGTACAGGAAGTGCCATTTTTAGATCTCTTGATTTATAAAGTTGAGAATAAACTGGCAACTAAAATCTATAGAAAACCAACAGACTGAAATTCAGTACTGAGGGCTGACAGTTTTCACCCAAAACATTTAGTGAATGTTATACCTTATGGACAGTTTGTAAGGATAAAATGCAACTGTACAATGAATGAAGAGTATTTAACAGAACAACAAGCGATGTAAAATAGGTTCAGAGTAAGAGGGTATAAAGAATCTATACTCAAAGAGTCAAAAATAAAGATTAAAATGAAAGACAGAATGTGTTTATTGGAGATGGGGAAAACAAATCAGAACAGACAAATAGAAAGAGAAGTAGAACAGAAAATTGTTTTCTCCATGGTATATAATGATATCGTTGGGCAAATAAAATATACTATCTGTAAACATTGGGATGTTTTAAGGTCAACATGAGTAGAGGAAAGAGTGTTTTCTAACCCTTCAATGGTAGTAGCGAAAAGGAATAAAACAGTGGGGAATATGTTGTCTAAAACAATGCATAGAATACCAGAAACTGTCTCACAACACTTTATGTCAGCAATGGATATAAGAGAGAATTTCCTGTGTGGCCATTGCATTCATTGCAACAATACTTAAAAAGTTAAAAAAATCAGGAATGCAGCAAGGGATGAGGACATCACTATTCAACAATTTATTAATTGTTCCACCGAAGGAGTGATTCACTGTATAAAATGCCCTTGCGATAGGATGTATATAGGGGAAACAGAAAGGGCATTAAGGCTGAGAATAACAGAACATAAATCAGACATAAGGAGGGCTGATATGAAATCTCCAGTTGCAAGACACTTTATTGAAACAGGACACCAGTTACCTAATTTAAGATTTTTTGGAATAGAGAAGGTGATACCTAATAGTAGAAGAGGGGACTTTAGAACTCAAATTCTTTTAAGAGAAGCCTATTATATTGATAGATTTGAAGGGACTAAATCAAAATTTGGGTTAAATGATTCAATAGATTGGTAGTGCATATTATAAACCAATATATGGTTTCTTGGTTGCAGAAAATATATAACAAATATCTAGATTTAAGAACCAGTAAAGAGACAGAAGATATCAGTTGTTTAAAAGGCTAGCTTACTGGCTTTTATAGAAATCCATTAAATAATCTCTTTATAAAAGTTTTGAGTTCTATATGGGGAATTTCTTGAATGGTTGTGAATTAAATTTTACACTGTTAAGCGGAATCTAGATTAAGGTAAATAAATAAGTTGTAGATGATGGAGGTTATGTAAGTTGAACAAGGTCAAATGTGAAATGTACCTTTAAGAGGGGAACATAAAAGTAAAAGACTTCATATATAGGGGGCACTGTCCAAGGAGACCACTTCCCAACTTAAGATGTGGAAAGAAATGTTTAAACTTCCACAGTAAGAACAAAAGTCAGGTTTGAGTCCCTCCACATACAGTGCTTGCACTCATTGGGAAGGAATATACAAAAATAAATAATACCAGTAACAGGAGATACATAGAGCATTACTAATCTATTTAAATTATTATAATAAAAATGAGCAATTATGAGGTGACTCCTTGCCTTATAGCCTTCAGTTTTGGGTTGGGGCAAGGTGCTGCAATTGTGCAGATCGGGCATGCAGTGTTTGAGCCAAGGGGTCACATGACCTGTGGCAGCAAACCATAACACCCAACTCACCAGGAAGTGAAGCAGTGAGTGAGAATTTAAAACTGCGCCAGATGCTCAGTCCATCCTCACACATCTGAGGAGGAAGTATGGAGCGTGTGTTTACAATTGAAAGCTACTAAAAGTAAGTAAACCTTTTATAAATCTAGGAACTAAAAACAAATGGACACAAATGTACGTGGGGCAATGAGTTAAACAGAATGTGTAATGTGCCTTTTCAGATTACTTCTAAATGGAAAAGGTACAAAATGAGAAAATACTGAGGTATGTGGAAATAAAACAGCAAAACCATTAAAGATGTTGGCAATAACTGTTTGTGTTAGAATGTGACATAGTTTAAAAGAAAGCCTTTAAGTGGTAAATGCTGGATAAGTAGATAAATGTTGTACGATAGAGCTCTGTGACAAAATGATGTATATTTAAAGTAGAGCTTTTTTCATATATAAGCAATGATGAACCAGTAAGAATGGAAATAATAACATGTTGTTTTTTGTGAGAAATTAGTGTTTAACCTTTTGTAGTTGCATAAGAAGCAGATTATACTGGCAGAAAGATGAAACTCTGTAATATGAAAATGTGTATAATAGATCTAAGACTGTGAAAAATAGGGATACTGCAATGTAAATTGGCAGGTTACTAAAATGCTGTATTCTGTTTTTTTGCCCACAGTATACTTCTGAGATATTTAAATGGAGGTACGTAAACCAGAGAGGTGATTGAATGTATGATATAATGTAATGAATTACTAGAATGTATGTATTTTGCATTTAAAATAAGGACGATAAATAGTAAACGAGTTTTCTTTTGATACAAAACAAGTGATTTAAGGTTGTGTTTTTTGTTTCCAGACATAAGAAATTAGGATGTGGAATTATTTCTAACAGATTTAAGAATGTATTAAAAGCCTTAAAAAGTGAGAAGATACTAGTTTAAGCAATTTGTGAAGGAATTAGATGGTTTTATTTGATTGTAAATATGAGTTTGAATATTGGTTATTTTTTTATGTGTAGGTATTAAGTGTATTACACTGATGAAGGAGAGGGTCCGAAATGTTTGTGGCTATTATGTACACTTTTACCATGTGTAACACTAAGAAAATAATATAAAAAGAAGGAAAAAAGAAGAAAAAAAATTTAACATTTGGTGAGTCCGCTCCCTTTGGACTTCAACACGCCCAAGATTATGTGGGTTGTCCCTATGGCCACCTGCAATAGGAGTCAACTGTTCCTGAATGTGGTCTGGGGGAAGGTCCTGATCCAGGAAGTAAACAAACCCATTAGGGAAGGAGCCATCCTGGACCTAGTACTAACAAATGGGGATCATGTCAGGGAGATTACAGTGAGGAATAAACTGGGAGGCACTAACCACCAGACAGTGTGGTTCCACCTAGATTCGGGGAAGGAAATCCTGAACATGAAAACTCATGTACTGTTTTTTAGGAAGCCTGACTTCAGCAGGATGGGCAGGATACTAAATGAAAATCTGGCTAACCACAGGGAGGATCTGAACATGGACCAGAAATGGACTACAATCAAGGATGGAATAATAGTAGCCACAGAAACCTGCCTTTACCAGAGAGGTAAGAAAAGGAAATCCAGACAGCCACTTTGGTTCAGCAGAGGTGGACAGGGCTGTTAAGGAGAAAAGGGCATTATACAGGAAGTATAGGAAGATCTGGGAGGAGGAGGATAGGATTACCTATGTGGAGAAGGTGAGGGAGGCTGGGAAGATTGCAAGGTAGGCAAAGGTTGGTAAGGAACTGCAGATTGCAGAGGGGATCAGGGAAGAGGATATAATCATCTTCAGATTTACTGTATAAGGGAGAAATGGGCCAAAAAAGAGGGCATTGTTAAACTTAAGATGGGGGAAGGGTAGGTGGAAGAAATTAAGGATAAAGTAGAGGTTTTAAATTAATATTTCTGCTCTGTCTTTACTAAAGAGAAGGAAGGGCCAGTGCCACAAGGGAAGATGGTTATAGGAAAGGAGGTTGTATGTATAGTAGAGGATAGGATCATAGTGGACCTGATCTTGAAGGGTCTCAGAGCCCTATAGGTGGACAAGTCCTTGGGACTGAATAGCTTGCACTCCAGGACCTTGAAAGAATTGGCAACACAGCTAATGGGGCCACCAATGGACCTTTTTAACAGTTCACTAGTTAAAGGGGAAGTGCCAGTGGTGCAGAGAACAGCACATGTTTTGCTGCTGCATAATAGCAGGGATAGAGATCACCCAGGGAACTATAAGTCTGTCAGCTTCACATCAGTAGAGGGCAAGCAGATGGAGACCACCCTGAAAGAATGGTTGGTTGAATTTCTCATGGCAAATGGACTCCAAGATGAGAGGCAGCATGGGTTCTGGATGGGGAAGTCATGGCAGATGAACATAATAGAGTCCTTCGACTGGTTAACAAAGGCTGTGATATGGTTCAGGCAATTGATATAGTGTACTTAGATTTCAGTAAAATGTTAACTCAGTTCCCAAAAAGAAGCTAATAAAAAAGTTGGATGACTTAGGAGCAGGTAGAAAAATTGATGATTTGGGTGCCAGACTGGCTCAGTGGGAGGACCCAAAAGGCAGTGTTGGGAGGGCAGCTATCTGGATTGAAGGAGGTCACTAGCAGGGTCCCACAGGAGTTGGTGCTTGGACGTGTGTTGCTTAATGTGTTCATTAATGACATAGGGTAGTGTGTAAGAGGCAAGATTTACCTCTTTACAACTGACACCAAACTCACTGGGAGACTGGACACTGAGGTCAGGAATCTTTTAAAGGATCTTGCAAAGCTTAAAAGGTGCTCTGGTGTCTTGCAGATAGGGTTCAATGTGAAAAAGTACAAGGTCATGCACATTGGTTGCAAGACCCCAAGAGCTGAATACTGGTTGGGGTGGAGGCAGTGACAGTCATGATGTCAGAGGAGGAAAAGGATCTGGGGTGGCCCTTCAAATAATCTTAAACAATCTGTGCAATGTGGAACAGCAGCAGCCAAAACAAATAGGTTGTTGAGGTGCATAGCTTGACGGTTCTCAAGCAGGAGGAAGGAAGGAAGGAGGTGATCCTGCCACTGTACAGATCCATGGTATAACCGGACCTGGACTACTGTGTGCAGTATTGGAGCCCCTATCTGAGAAAGGACATAAATTGTCTTAAGATGGTGCAAAGAAGGGCAACAAAGGTAATTCAGGGTCAGCAGGGCAGCCCATGTGAGGACAGGCAAAGGAACCTAAATTTGTACTTGCTGGAGGAAAGACAGGAGAGGGTGGACATGATTGAAACCTTTAAGTACTTCAAAGGTATTAACAAGGTTGATAACAGCAACCTCTTTACCTCAAGCAGGAACGGAAACACTAGAGGGCACAGCTATAAACTGGTGGGCAGGGGGTTTCAAGAAGCAGATCAGGAGACACTTCTTTATGGAACTGGTGGTGTCAGGGTGGAATGAATTACCGGAAGAGGTTGTAAGCCAGAATATGGTAAATGGATTCAAGAGGTGGTGGGCAAGGCAAAAGGGAGGGTCAAAGTTAAAGGGGAAGGGGCGGGACCCACTGTAATTTAACTTGATAGACAGTATAGGCTTCTTCTGCTGGCAGATTCATATATTTGTAATGCAAGAACAAGAGCACCTGACTACATATACAATGAAGTGCATATTACAAGTGACAAGGTGCCGAACTTCAACAGTTTTTCAGCATTATTTGCATTTAGAAAGGTGTTCCTTTCAGTGAAATATTGAGAAATATTGCAGGTTTTGCATTTGAAAAAGCCTTTTAGTAATTTCTTTAGCCAAGTAGTAGTAGTAGATTTTATTTGTCTGGGGCACCCTTCCCCAAAGGCTCAGGGTGCCCTTACAGCAAAAATACACAAACAGCAATATACAAACATATAACCTATGACAAATATGAATAAAAACATAAACAATAAAGCTCAGATTGATTAATCATATGCTGCGTGTCCTGGATGGTAAAAATATCAGGTCCCAAATGCCTCTTGAAAAAGGAAGGTTTTTAAGTTTCTTTTTAAATATCACAAGGGAAGGCACCTCCCGGAGGTACCCCAGCAAGAGTTCCAAAGGACTAGGGCTGCCACCTCAGTGTCAGTGTCAGCAACACTGTGCAGTGTCAGTAGCTCAGCATGTAGTACACTCACCTCTGAGGCCGGGAGATCAGAAGGCTGTGGGTTCTATCCCTACGCCAGGCACTTGGGTTAAATCCCAATACTGATACTGCAGTGCAGCATGAGGGGGGTGCTGCACTCCTGAGGTGCCGTCTTTTGGCTGAGACGTTAAACCGAGGTCCCATCTGCCTGTTCTGGTGGTAGTTCAGATGGTTGTTAAAGATCCCATGGCACTTCTTGAAAAGAGTAGGGGAAGTTTTTATTTAAAACCAAAAACAAACTTACATGAAACCACATTCAATACAGAAAAAATAAATGAACAGGAGAGACTAAATAGTACATCAGATTAATCACAGCCTTCAAAATAACTACTTTTTTAACCTATACAGTCAAAATTTCTCCATAAACTTGAAATTTGTTTGACCCCATACAATTTCATCTTTTTCTGATATATTCCATCTAGTTCAGCTTAAATTTTGAATAACAAGTCAGTTAATGTGATTCCTTTATTATGTATAAATCTCTGACATCTTATTTGCCAGATAACCCACTTTATGACCGCAAATACTACATATAATGTATGTTTATCCCATTTATTACACTCTTCTGTCAACTGCCCATATACTAGAACATCATAAGTAATTTCTTAACTGTTTAATACCCCATGTATCTGCCAAATGGCTCCAAAAAGGCCTAATATAATCACAATCAAAAAATAAGTGGCTCATTGATTCTTCCATATTAATACATTTCTGTCCCAAACATAATCTTTCCTCTGTTTTCTTATGTTTCAGATTTCCTTTAACCTGTAACCTCCCATGACTACATAACCAAATTGTTTCCCTCATCTTCTGAGGTATTCTCTTTTCTAGTATAGCTTCTAAAATTAAATCTTCATTAACCTTCTGTGGTACTTTAAAAACAGGTGTCTCATAAAATTTGTTCTGGAGGACTTCTTTATACAATTGCTTCCTATTCTATGTTAGAAGCATGTCTTCTGTTACTTTCCAACCATCCAGATATTTCATAACTATTTTAATATACTCTGGCAGTTTTTCCCTGTTCTTTTACTTATTTCCTTTCTCACCCCAAGAATCCACCATCTCTTCTTTCCATTTTCCTCCCAAAGGACCCCAAATATCATTTTTACCCTGTAATACAAGCACTACATTGGTATAAACAAAAATATTTATAAGGAAGACTATAGGATTTAACATATTTAAACCCCATTCTGCTACAGGCCTATATGTGTGATTCCTCTTAATAGGGTTTAGTCTAGTTCCCCACAATAATTGAAAAAAATAGCCCTAATGTTCTTGTCTGGTCCTTCCACGAGATAGGAAATACATATGCAGTGTATATAAATATGGGTACAATGAAAGTCTTTAACATGTATATCCTTTTTTGTTTAGTCATAGTCCACACATTCCATTTCTTAACTTTTTTCTGTGCTGTACTTATTTTCTTATCCCATCTCTTGCATAGGGTCTTGCCCACCAAAACTCACCCCCAGGATTTCTATACCACCTTGCACAATTTCTATACTTTCATTTCTTTTCACTGAATTTTTCCCTATAACTAGAATCTTACTTTTGCCCTTATTCACCTTTATACCTGTAACATTCTCATTATTTTTAAAACACTTAAGCATTCTTTCTTCTGAAATCTGGTCTTTTGATTAAAAAAAATACAATCATCAGCATATGCTAGGGTTTTATGAATGTCCCCTTTATTATATTCCATGGCTTTGATACTCCCCTCAGTTTCTGTTCCTCTCAACAACAGATCTAAGCATAAGACATATGAAAGGGGCTCAAAGGGCACCCCTGACACACCCCATTAAGTATGTACGTTGGGGTACCCAAATGTCCATTTATCATAGGCCAAACCTCAGCTTCATTGTATAAACTTTCACCAATCCTATAAATTCATCTGGAAACCCTTACTGTTTTAAAACTTGCCATATTTACTCATGTTTTACAGCATCAAAAGCTGTTTCTTGATCTATTAGGTATATCAGCCCTTCTAAGTCACCTTCTTCTCCTTTATTTATGACCTCCCTTATGTAAATCAGATTTTGCCTCATGTTCCTTCCTGGGATTGAACACGGTTGTGTTGGCAGTATTAGTGTTTGTGCTTGTTCCATCCATCTTTTATTCATGACTTTTGCCAAAATGTTATAGGTGTGGTCAACAGACTGATGGGCCTCCAGTTTTTAATATCCTCTCTGTCCCCTTTTTTTATGGAGAAATATTGTGACCCCCTGCTTCATGCTCTCTGTTAATACATTCTTTTGAAAAACCTAATTATACACAATTCCCAACATGGGAGTGAGTAGTTCTTCAAACTTTTTGTAAAAACAGTTTGGAATTCCATCCACCCCTGGAGCTGTGTTGTTGGTCAGTGAGACAATTGCTTCCTTAATTTCTGCATCTCTAATATGTCTTTTTACCTCCTCCTTCTCCTGAGGACTTATAACTGGTACCTGAATTTGATCCCATAAACTATTAACCTCATTTATGTTCCTTCTCTGAAATTTCTCCTTTAAAAATTCTTGAGCTATTTGTTTAATATTATCTGTATCTGCATGCATATTTCCTTCCTTATCCCTCAACCCATACCTTACCCTGTTTTCTAGTCTCTATTACTTTCAAATGGATTAGTCTGGGCATTTGTCCCTTGTGTTCTACACTTTTGCTCCATTAATATAGATTTATTCCTGTTGTATTGGTACTCCCATATCTGTTTTTTTTTACTTTATATTTTCTCTACACAGTTTTGTCTTGTTTTTATATAGTTTAGCTCTTAAACTAAGATAATTTTGATATTTAGATTTCCCTTTATTATTAGCTTCCATGATCATCAGTGCTTTGATATCTCTTCTTGTGTCCTCCCACCATTCCAAAATGTCCTCATATATGTCTAATACTGAAATTCTTGCTACCAAAGTTTCCTTAATGTTTTGTGTTATCTGTTTATCTTGTAATAGTTCTGTGTTCATCCTCCAAATTCCTCCCTCAAAAGATGAACTGTTTTTAAGTTAATTTTTAGGTGAAGAGTCATATGGTCTGATGTTCTTATTGGAGCCATCCTGACCTCTTTGAGCTTTGTTTTCTTATTAACAAACCTAAAATCTATTCTTGTGGATATTTTCCCTTTAAAAAAGGCGTGTACTGAAGTTTTATTCAAAATTTTATAAGCATCCACCAACTGAGCTTCTGACAGTATTTTGTTTAAACAATTGGTGTCACAAAATATTTTATCTGTTTTTCTACCCCAGTCTTTTTTGGATAATCCACAATTAAAGTCTCCCCTCCACAATGTGAGTTTAGAGGTGTGAAGAAAAGGCTCAATTTGCTCCATGGTTTTACATCTTTCAGCTTTGCTTTGTGGGTTGTATATATTAATTAATCTAACCCTTGTTTCCTTTATTATAGCATCTATTATCAGGACCCTTCCTGGAGGTAAGTCTATTAATTTTATTTCCTTGACCTCTGCTGATGTAAACCTAATACCAACTCCAGAACATATTTCCTCTCCTATGGACCATAGGAAAGGCCCCCACCTCCAATCCTTCTGAACTTGTTTTAACTCAGTTATAGTGTGTAATCTGAAAGAAGTATACATCCCCTTTAGAATCAATTAGTGAGGAGAATGTTACTATCCTTTTCTCTTTATTTTTGATACTATTCACATTACTAGTGATGCAGTTTAGGATGTTCATTTTAGCAGATAGTTTGTATGGTCCTTAAATGCTTCCCATTTCTTCAAGATGTTTGTGTCCAACCAGCCCAGTGGCTCTGAGGGTTGAGGCACTGGACGCTACACCTCACGCCACGCCGGCTACCCGGGTTTGGGAACGGACTCGGGCTGCTGGGGGCTGGCAGGGGAGAGGGAGGATTGAGCATCTGACAACTGCTCTCCTTTCTCTGGGATGGGTAGTGGGGCTTGCATCGCCCTGTAGCAGTGACTGGCGGAGGCCAGCCACACTACAAGTAATAATAATAATACATTTTATTTTTAAAGCGCCTTTCAAATTTTCAAAGCGCTGTACAAAACACAAAAAACAGACATTATAATACAGTATAAAACACTCATAAAAACTACAGTTTCATCAACAATTTATACAGAGTACTATAAAAAGGCAATCTGATACAGATGAGTTTTTAAACCACTCTTAAATTCCTCCACGGATGTGCACTGCCATAACCGATGGGGTAGAGAGTTCCAAAGAGTGGGAGCAGTGTAGGAAAAAGCTCTACAACCAGAAAAATTTAAACTCACTCTCAGAATCTCTAGCAACTCCTCATCAGCCAAGCAGAATGATCGGCCAGGGCAGTAGAAAACTAGAAGATCTTTCAGATAGGCTGGACCCTGGTCATGTAGGGCTTTGAAAGTCAATAAACAGACTTTAAAGGTGATCCAACACCAAACAGGAAGCCAGTGCAGTTTGCGCAGCACCGGGGTAATATGACAAGACCTACTGGTCCCAGTCAAAACCCGGGCTGCCGCATTCTACACTAGCTGAAGGCATCAGATTTCAACCCCAGAAAGCCCAAAATACAGGGAGTTGCAGTAGTCCAAATGTGAGGACACAAAGGCATGGACCAACATAGGTAACGTGTCAGACGGAACAAGGTGTTTCACTCTAGCGATATTCCTAAGGTAGTAAAAGGAAGTCTTGACAACTGCTGACACCTGCGACTGCAGTGTCAGCCTGTCATCCAAGATAACCCCTAGGTTACGCACCCATTCAGAGGTCGGAAGTGACACACCCCCCAAGAAAAATTCCTGAGGGTGCACCAACAGGCGACCCCTCTATCCGACAGCCCGGGTCCACTACCAAAACCTCTGTCTTTTCTGAGTTCAACTTCAGCCAACTAGGATCCATCCAATCCTGTATTTCTTTCAGACAGTTGTTAAACACTGAGAGAGCTCCATCCTGGTCAGGAGCAAAAGACAGGTATAGCTTATACCGTCTTATAATGTCTCCGAGGGGCAGAAAATACACCGTGAATAACATGGGAGACAGGACAGAATCCTGAGGCACACCACACAACAAAGATGTTGGGCCAGAAGAAAAAAGCCCTGACACAACTCTTTGAGATCTCCCAGTGAGGAATGAGGTGAACTATCGGAAGGACGGTTCCTGATATTCCACAAATCCACCTCAGGTGTGCTAACAGCACCACGTGATCCATGATGTCAAAAGCTGATGTGAGATCAAGCAGAACTAGAACAGAACATCTCTTCTGGTCTCTTGCCCTCAGGAGATCATTAAGCACCTGAACCAGTGCAGTCTCAGTGCTATGTCTTTTACGAAAACCTGATTGGAAGGGTTCATAGATGCCATGGATGGTTAAATGGTTCTCCAATTGGGCCACCACTACCTTCTCAATCACCTTCCCAATAAAGGGTAGGTTTGAGATGGCTCTGTAGTTTGTGAAATAGTCAGGGTCCAAGGTAGCTTTCTTCAAGAGGGGTGTCACCACCGCCTCTTTCAGGGAGCTAGGAAACTCACCCAATTCCAAGGAGCACCAGACTATTTGCACAAGGATTGGACCGACGGTGTCACAACCCAATATTAGGGAAGTCAGTCCAGGATCCAAACTACAGCTCATAGGGTGCACACCATGGATAATCCTCATGACATCCACGAAATCAGGTCTGCTGAAGGAACACCAAGAAGACTGAGGTACTGTTAACTCACGTTGTTCAACAGCATCCCCCTTAGAAGCTGCTGGATGCAGATCCGCCCTGATGTCGGCCACTTTATTAGTGAAGAATCGAGCGAGCTCCTCACACTCTAATTACGAAAAAGCTTTCCGAACTTGTAGACAGGCTGGGTTGCACAGCCTGTCCCCAGTTCGAAAAAGCTGAGCCGGTCTATTCCTGGCTGCTGCAATCTCCCTGGACAGGAATTCTGCCTTCTTATGGGAGATTGCAGATTGATAGACAGAATAATGGTCCATCAATCTAAGGTGGTTGGCATCAAGGGCGGATCTGCGCCAGCAGCGTTCTAATCTTCACCCCTGTCTCTGCATCTCCCTCAACGTCCCATCAAACCAGGGCACCTTGGGACAAAGGGAAAGGGGGCTTACATGAACAGGAGCAATAGTATCCAGAGCCAATGTAACAACCTTGTTATAGGCTGTCACCAAGGTCTCTGGACTACTGCTCGCCAACGCGGGGGACGAGAGGTCAAGAACCGCTGCAAGGCCCTGGGATGTAATATCCCGTAAGGGGCAGTATCTCGCCATCTCCACAGGGGTAGGCCTTCTCAGGGGGGTACTAAAATTGAACCTCACTGTGTAGTGGTCTGACCAAATGACTGGTTCCACCCCCAAATCGAAAACATCAATCCCTAGGAGAAAGACTAAGTCCAAAGAGTGCCCAGATTTATGAGTAGCAGTGGAAACCACCTGTGTAAAGCCCAAAGAGATCATTAATTGGAGGAAGTGATTACCAAATTGTGAGAGTTCATCGTCGATCCAGGCGTTGAAGTCACCCAGAACCATCAATCTGGGTGACTCAAATGACATGTCAACGATGAAGTCTGCCACTTCCTGTAAGAATCGTTTCCCATCTCCTGGTGGATGGTAGATGAGTATGATTCGAATGCCAACACCAGCTACCACTGTGCACTCAAAGGACTCAGCCTCCCCTGCAACTACACTCGTGAGGCCCAAATCTGTCTTAAAACAGACTGCAACCCCCCAACCCTGTGGTCCAATCTCGGGTGGTCTATCACTGAATACCCGTCTGGAGTAATAGCTTCCAACGTGGGGCCTGGATTTTCATCCAGCCAGGTCTTGGTGATGCAAGCCAAGTCCACCGAACTAACAAGATCAGGTATAATGCCAGTCTTGTTTCTGATGGACCTAGCATTGCATAACAGCGCCCGAGTTGAACAAATCTCGGAGGCTGTCAAGCTCATCTGCCTACTTAATTCCATAGTGCCCTTGGGTATGGGCACCAGACATGGCAAACCACGATCTGGGTTCCATTTTGCCCCAGGGCGCCTTCTAGATCTAACAACCCCAACACGAAAGCCCCCCTCATCCATCCTCCCTGGTTCACAGCCCCCCACCCTCCTCCCTTTCCTTTGAGCAATTCCCAATGCTCTACAATGTTGGTATATATCATAATGGAGAGGGGAGGATAAAAAGGGCGGAGGGCATGAAGAAAGGAGGATGAATAGCGCACCACCGTGGGGGTAGTAGGCCGGCACATGCTGCTACAAAACTACTAAAAACAACACAATAACGCTAAAAACTTAAATAAACCCCAAAATAAATTTAATTAAATAAATAATCTAAACTAAACCAATAACTTTCCAACCCCACCTTGAAGAAAATCAAGTCAATCCCAGCGGGAAGAAAATAAAATGAATGTAAATAAAATCAAATCAGACAATTCAAACTAAAATATACAATAACACAACCCTTCCCCTTCCCCAGTCCTCTCATGACCAGGGAGTAGAGAAAAACAATAAAAATAAAATTACCCCCCCTCCCCTCCAGCTTTCTCACTACCGGAGGGCTCTTTAAAAGGAAAAGAAAATATTTCAGCACTCTCACTGCAATATATTAAAACAAAATATTTAAAAAAAAATAGTGCAGCACTCTCACTGCAGAATATTTCAAAATAAACAGTTCCCACTTAACATATAAAATAACATAACCCTTCTCCCCACCACCAGTCCTCTCACGACCAAGGAATGGAGGAAAACAATGAAGTAAATAAAATGAATGGACACAAGGTCCTCTCACCACCTCGCTGTCCAGCTCAAAAAAGAAAAAAGGAAAAGAAAATAAAAGTCTTCAATCCACTGGGAAGGAGTCAAATTTGTTCACAGGCGAGAATTCCAAAAAAAACAAATAATCCATGAAAATCAGAAACATCAGGGCTCAGGGCAGACAAATCTATCTCATGACCAAAGAAAGATTTCCCACTCCCTACTGGACACACCACAAGATATGATGAGGCCTAATAAAGCACCCCAGTGGCGTGCAATAGTAAGGGGGAGAGAGTGGCAGGCGTCAGCACTACATGCGCAGACACCATTGCATGTCTGGCTCTCCACTGGGGAGAAAATGTGGAAAAATGCGGAGGGCGATCTTCGTGGCTGATGGCTGCGCCTTGTGCCCCTAGAGAGACCCGAGAGGGGCGTGTGCCCAGTGGGTGCGAGAGCGATAATGGCTGGCCCACTGGGAGAGTGGGTTCATGTGGCCCGCACGCACGACTGGGTCCAGGGGTGCAGGGCCGGCAGCTGGAGATCATGTAGGGCCACTCTGCCGAGGAGAATAAACAATAGTATGATAAAAAAAAATATGTTTGTGTCCATTATTTCTTACTTCGAGGTAAGTTCCCCTTTTGATTGTTCAGAAATAGTTATGTCCGAGTCTTCATCTACCGTGGCCCATTCTTTGTCTTGTAAAGTCATGTACCTGTTAGATAAAGACACTGGATCCCTTTCTTGTTTTTTCCTGCCCCCTTTAGGGGGGTTACTACTCCTTTTTTTTACCTTGTCACCACTGTGTACCCATCTTCCCCTTGCTCCTCCTTCTTCTTTTCTTCTTTGCTCTTGAAACTTGCTGTTTGATTATTTTGTCCACATTCTGTCTAGGTTTCTAGTGGATTGTTTGCCTCTGGATAGAATAACATACTTTTTTCCCCTCTTTGGGTCTTATTTTTCTCTTGATTTCTATTTCCCATTTCTGCAGTTTTTTCAGTAATTTTCTCTTTTCTTGCTTTTTCCTTCTGTGCCTGTGCAAGGTATACATCTTGTTCAGCTTTCTCCAACTGATCAGGGCTATTATGTTTTGCCCATGGGTAATTGTTAAAAATATGTCCTGCCTCCTCACAAAGGCTGCACTTGACTGGATTTTTACAAATGGCCCCATGACGACCCAAGAATCCACACAGTCCGCATTTAATCTTTTCACAGGCATTACTAAGATGTCCTTTCTCCCCACATTTATAGCATGCCCATGCCTGGCCAGCATAAAAAACAACACCCCTATCCCACCCCAAGAAAAAACAATTTGGAAGATGTTGCAGCTCTCCATCTGTTTGCTGAAGAGTTATCTTGAATTTCCACCCCCCAGTCCACAGACTCTCTTCATCTAATATTGGTTCTAGAGGTCCAGTAAGGGTACACCTTTGTTTAAGCCAGTAAGACATGTCAGCTACATTTACTCCTTCATTTTTCAATAAAATAGTCACCAATCTATAAGCTGGTTTAGTTAAAGGTATTGCTAAGAAATCCTTCCATAAAGGAGTTTTTTAATCTGATGGTATAGTTCCAAAACCTGTCCAATCCAGATGGATGCTTAAAACTTATATCATAAGTTGTTTCTCCTGGGGAATGTATCAAAGTATAAATTTCATATGCATAGAACTTTAAACTGTTTTTTAAAAGCTATTTTCCAACAAATATGCAGTCTGGGGCATCATCAGGCACACTCCTAAATTTTAGCCTCACTGCATTACTTCTTCTAGCCGGCTCTAAAAACATATTCATAGCATCAGGAAATAACTTTTCCTTCCACACTGTGGGTTGTTCATCCCTTTTTTTCTCTTTTGTTTCCTCAACCACTACTGTGCTTTCTTCTACTTCCATAGATATGTTTAGGCCCTCATCCATGGTTAGGCCCTCTATTTCTTTTGTGTCATTTCCATTTTCTGTTCCATTTTGCCCTGCTTCAGACAACTGCACCTCTATAATTTGCTTCCCCAATTCTGATAATTTAGAGTGTTGTCCTGTTTTCTGCATCTCTTCTGGAATTAGGGGTTCTGGTTCCGCCAACCCACTTGGCCAGTTAGGGACACACCCTTTTCCATCCTCTGCTCTCTTCCATCTAACTTGCAACAAAGCCTCTGCAACCCAATCAGGTGTGTCTTGTATATTGTCTGACCCTGTGGCCTCAGCATGATGCATTTTCCCCTTTCCATTATCTATATCACTCTTGCTGCCTTCAGCGCCAGTTTGTATTTATGTGGCCTGGTCTAATTTAATATCCTTGTGCACTTCCCCAACTTTTTTACTCTCTTCAGCTGTAGTTTTGCCCATCACTTTCTCTTCTTGTGAAGCCTTTCTTAGGCCGGGCCATTTCTGACCCTTTTTGGCCATCCTGCTTGAAGCTTCATTTTCCCTTGTGACTGTCACTTTAATGCCGGCTCTTTTTGTATCAGGCCCAGCCTCCTTTGATGCTCCTGCATCAGCATTTACCTACTAACTTTGACAGGCCGCTATCTTACTGTCACTTTGCTCCGCCTTTTTTTTCTGTTCGATTCTACTTCTCAATGCTATTTTCCGTTTGTTTTTCTTTAAGGCTTTCATTTTACCACCAACAAATTTTGCTCTGCATTTTCTTACCTGCACTTTCTGACTCCTCGGAAGGTGCACTGTGCATAGCTTGTTCATTTACTGGCACCGCACCTTCTGCATTTTCCTGTGCATTGCGCTCATTCTCCGGTTCTGTTGCCATGTCGTCCGAACTGTCCTCTTGACCTGACATTGTGCCAGTTTTACCGACGGATCTCCTAGCCACCAAAGAAGACAGGGGTTGAGACCCAGACCCCCGTCTCCCGCACGTCCTCTCTCAAACACAAACAGCAGCATTCTGAGAAAGTCTCACACCCCCTCAATGATCCCCCTACTGGAAAAGTAGGGGAATTTCCCTGGTGCCCTGGCCAAGTTTGCCCCATTCACTAAAAATACTACCAACAGTTTAATCTGGTTCAAAGTCAGCTGGCATTCATCTGTCTCTCCCTCCCCTCTGGGTCATGCCTGAAAATAGGCAAGAATTTGTCTAATGCACTTACCCGGTCAACAAAAACTAACTGAACTAAATGCCCAGTCCCCGGAAGATTTTAACCTTGCTCTAGGGACCTCCAGGAGGGCCTCTTCAGCTGATCTGAGAGAGCGACTCGGGATGTAGGGTTGCAGGAGCTCCTTCAGGTAGCCTGAACCCAACCCATGTAGGGGCCTTATAGGTCAGAAGACCTATTTTAAAGGAAATGTGCCAATGTACTACAGCCAATGCAGTTCACACAGAACTGGTATTATATGACTGGACCTTGACAGCCCAGTCAACAGCTGGGCCCAGCATTCTGCAACAGCTGCAGGCATTGCAGCACACTCCCACTGACCCCGAGGTAGACTGCATTACAGTAGTCAAGCCTTGAGGTGACAAACGCGTGTATTAGGGTAGTCAGATTATCAGGGAGGACAAGGGACTTAATTCGGGAGATGTTGCAGAAATGGTAAAAACCGATCCGGACAATGGCCGACACCTAAGTATCAAGCATCAGCTCATTGTTCAGAACAATGCCCAAATTCTTCACCTTAGTAGAGGCCTCTAGTTCAGTTGGACCAATCAAAAGCCCTAAACCTTCCCCAGAGGCTCCCACTCCCCCCCCCCTTGACCCGGCTCAACCACCAATACTTCAGTCTTCCCTGGGTTGAGCCCCAGCCAGTTTGACAACATCCAAGTTCAGATTTTGGCCAGGCACTTATTTAGCATGTTGACCGTGTCAGATTTCCCAGGTGTAAAAGACAGGTACAGCTGAGTATCATCAGCATAGCAATAAAAACTCAGTTCATACCGCCTTATGACTTCACCCGAGGGCAGCATGTACACTGCGAACAACATGGGGGAGAGGACAGAACCTTGGGGCACTCCACAGGGCAGGGTCATTGGACCTGAAGAATAGTTCCCCAGTACCACCCTCTGGGACCTGCCCCACAGAAGGACTCAAACCAGCTGATGACCTTGCCAGTGAGTCCAACATAATCCCGCATCCTGTCCAATAACACCCCATGGTCCACAGTGTCAAACACTGAAGAGAAATTAAGGAGAATAAGAATCAATCACTCTCCTATATCCCTTGCCCTGAGCAGGTCATTCAACACCCATACTAACACAGTCTCCATGCTATGCATAGCCCTAAATACGGACTGGAATGGTTCATAAATCTGGAAGACTGTGAGGTGACCCTTCAGCTGTTCTGCAACCACCTTCTCAAGAACCTTCCCTAAAAAAGGAAGGTTCGAGATAGGCCTGTAATTTGCAAAGACGTTGGGGTCCTGAGATGTTTTTACAACAGGGGCTTCACCAGAGTGTGGCAGAACTGCATTCTGCCAGTCCAAAAGCCACGGTGGAGGGATGCCTTTCCTATCTTCTTTTTTTTTCTACTGAAATCTGTTGCACAACAGTATTTCCCTATGCTATACTTTACCTTGCATAGCCCCTGGCATAGGTTGGCCACCTACGTCAGTCTTTTCTATTTCTCACTAAAATCTTTTTCCTACTACTTTTATTTCTAGTTTCCATAATTTCATCCCTCACCAAGAACTCCCCAAAATAATGCACCAGGCAAAGGCCAGCTGGCAAGAATAACATAAGGTACAGTTATGGCATTAAATGCCAAAGCTATAAAGTGCCTTTAAAGAGATATACGGTAATGGATGAATAAAGTGCATAGAATGAATAAAGTGCATAGACTACATTTTGTGCCATATAAAGAGTTTAAAGTGCTGTAGTGCTTAATTAAGTGAATAAGTTAAAATGCTTATGCCATTTTTAAGTATATATGGTGCAGGAGTACTGAATTTAAGGTGCCAGAGAATAAATGAAGAAATGTTTGAAATACTAGTTAAATAAAAAGAGAAGCCCACTTGGATAGGTAGAATATGAGTACAACGGAGCGGCATTATGTTTCTATTTTATGTTATAATTTGCTGTCGCTTCATAGTTATATTGGTGCCAAAGAAATCCTGCATCAAAGCAGGAACAGTTTAAACTGAGTGGCAAACTTTTATTGTTCCTTTTGCCACCACTTGGTATATGTATTTAACATTACTGATGCCCCTGTGTTAATAGGACTCCCGGTTGCTGGCTTTATATAAAAATATGGAAAGAATTGTGCCAGCTAGCCATGGAGGAGTCCATGGCATGTGCACAGCCTGTCCAGGCTGCTAGAGAAGCAGAATTACCACAGAGCGGAAAAATTTCACTTTCTACTTTGACACCGCTCTATGGCTGTAAAGTTCAAGCTCCAGTAAATGAATAAAAATGAAAGAAAAGACCCTGAGGGATCTAAGAGGAGAAAGAGAGCTAAGATATTGTTGAAAGGAGAAGTGTACTCACTCTCTCTCTTTCTCACTGAACTGCTGTGTCGTAATTCAAAGCGGGGATGCAAAAGTTCACTTTCCCTTTCAGCTGCCTTGCTTCCCGGAGTAAACAGTGCTCTCTGAAAGCTAGCACTTGTAAATAAAAAGGAACTATACTGTCTTTAGACATAAATAATTTTAGCCCAGCATAAAAAAAACAATTAAAGAGGGCTGTATTTATACTCCATGAGCTAAAATCTTATTATGTAATAGAGGAGGAGTTTCCCTATTAAGGGACAATTAATGTTCCTAGCCTAATAAAAAGCACATTGGGATATTTTAGTTCTAGGGAATGATAGTTCATACATACAGGCTTAGAAGTAACCATTTTTCTTTCATATAGGATGGGTTATGAGTTTTTAGGGACCATTCTAGAGTAATTAGATGTTATGGGTGGGGCTTCCCATAAGAGGGAGGGCTGTATAAACCCTCCTCATACACCTAGAGTCACATTAGCTGCATAGCCAGTCTTACTTAACTGGAGTAAGGTAAGCCAAAGGACCTGTGCCTGAACAGGAATTTATCTCTAACAGCAGGAAAGCTGATGAATTGTTTTGAGATATCCGATGTAAGGTGAAATAGCCTTGAGCTATTGTTTATTTTCTTGTTCTGTGTGAACTATTTTATTTCTATTTATTTATTTTTTTCTACTTTTGTATAAGATAAAATACACTGTGGGTGTGTTGTACCCTATTACTGTGGCCAGTATTATCTTTTTACCCACATACCTGTGACATTTGGTGTTAGAAGTGGAATACTGGAAGTCCTAGTCACAGGGTGGATTCCAGTAGGTGTCAGACCTGATACCAAGGTAACCCATGGCATGGTGGTATGTTTGTATCATCATGATGACACCTGTACAACCCACTCTGACCAGAGCACAGGCCGAGCTGACAGGTGAGCAGTTGCTCCCAGGCCTAGAGTTTGAGAGGAAACCAAGGACCAAACCACAGAGTCAATCAACAGACTCCTTCGGAGGAGAAGACGGTGAAGAGGAAGAAGAAGGACTGGAGGAAGTGCGAGTCGAGAAATCACCAGAGGACATGAGCAAGCTATTGAAGTGGCTTGCAAGAAAGCAAATAGAGATGAAGCAGCTTCAGGAGAAGGACAGCCATGAGAGAGACAGGAAAAGAAAATGGCAAGACAAGCATTGGGTGGACATACTAAGGGCACTACAGATCATTGGGACCAGTAAGTCCAGCGAAGGCATGCATGCCCTCCTTAAAGACATAAAACTGACCAAGATGTCAGCTACAGATGACATCAAGGCATACCTAACCACCTTTGAAAGAGTAGTGAAGGTATGTGGGTGACCTCCAGATCAGTGGGTAGTCAGGTTGGCTCCCTATTTAACGGGTTGAGCACAACTGGCCTAAAGCCACATGGACCATTAAAGAGCTGAGAAGTATGACCTTCTTAAAAAGGAGATTTTGAAGCACTTCGATATCAATAACGAGACTTATTGGCAGCATTTTTGCTCCCTATAACACCAAGGGAACAATGCTCCCCGAGAGATGTATACATGTTTGAATGAACTTTACAACAAATGGCTGCAACCAGAGGGGAAGACACTGTTAGATATAACTGATGCAGTAATCATGGAACAGTTTCTTCAGATTATACCTGCAGAGGTCCAGATCTGGGTGAGGGAACATCATCCGGAAATGGCGGAGGTTGCAATGACCCTGGCAGAAGATTTCCTGGCAGCCAGGCAACCAATGAGAAAGGGATACCAGATAATGGACTTGACCTTCACCCCAGCCCAGCAGCTGGTAAGACCAACTTCTTTTACACCATCACGTACCCCTGGGAGAAATGCAGGTAGACAAGACAGCAGAGGGGGTAGGCCATATAATCCAGACATTGTCTGTAGGTACTATATTGGTAATGGACATATAGAACAGTTCTGTTACAAGAAAAGGAGCAAGGCCTTTCTTAATTGGAGTCATTTTTCAACAACTGTCACCATCAGGGAGAAGAAAATGATGGGTTTAATTGACACTGGCAGTCGACAGATATTAGTACATCCGGACATACTAGGAAAGGCCCCAATTTCTGATATGTTTACTGGTATCATCTGTGTGCATGGGGACACTCATCAGTATCCCCCCACCAAGGTGACTTTAAACATTAATGGACAGGAAGCAGAAATGATGGTTGGAATAGTACCAAAGCTGCCAGTACCTGTGGTTATTGGGCAAGACTTTCTTCATTTTTCAGCGTTGTTGAGCCCTAAAAATGTGACAGCCATTACCATCAGGTCACACACCAAGGTGAAAACCCTTGGAGACATGTTTCCTTTTGAGGGAGATGTATTTGATACACCAAGTGCCCACAGGAGATCGAAGGGGGAAAAGAAGAAGGTGCAGAAGATATGGAGAGCTCCAAATGGATTGCCTAACGACACTTTAGATAACCAGTTGTCTAAATGTAATATTGCCCAGGAACAATGTAAGGATGACACATTAGCTGATTTTTTTCAACAGGTGGACCAGAAGAAACCAGCAGGCCCCTGTGTTTAAATGTAATAACCACATACTTTACTGGATATGTAATAACTCCCGTACAGGTGAAACTGTTGAACAGCTAGTAGTCCCTAAAAAGTTTAGGAGCCAAATACTGTATTTAGGCCATGACTTACCATGGGCAGGTGATGCAGGTGGGGATAAAACCCTGGCCAGGCTATTACCGTGTTTTTACTGGTCTAGTATCCAAGAACAAGTGGTGGAATACTGCAGAGCCTGTCCAGAGTGTCAAAAGGTGGTCCAGGTAACCCAAAAGGATTTAGCGCTCCTGGTACCCTTGCCCAAAGTTAGCATACCCTTCAAAAGGATGGCAATGGGCATTGTTGGCCCCTTACAGAAAAGTGCCCGAGGATACAAATACAGATTGGTCATTTGCGACTATGCAACAAAATACCCTGAGGCCATACCATTGCATACAGACACTACTCTTCGAATAGCAGAGGAGCTAGTTAAGGTTTTCAGCTGTCTTGGGATGCCAAAAGAGGTATTGACTGACCAAGGTAGTAACTTTAAGGCTACATTATATAAAGAACTGTACCGTTTGTTGGGGGTAGTGGCAATAAGAACTACGCTCTACCACCTACAAACAGATGGATTGGTTGAGCATTTCAACCAAACATTGAAATGTATGTAAAAGAAATTCATACACGATGAGGGAAAGGACTGGGACTCTTGTTATTTTCTTACAGAGAGGTCCCACAAGCAGCTACAGGGCACTCCCCTTTCTCCCTACTGTACAGAATTAATCTCTGAGGGCCACTGGAGATGGTAAAAGAGTTTTGGGAAGAGGGAACCAGTGTGGGACAAACCAACATTACTGATTATATGGTTCAGCTTCACAAAAGGTTGATAGATTACAAACAAGCATTTCTCAATGCCGAATGTTGTCTCGCTGGCATTGGCATTGGTAGTGCAGGAGTTAGAGATGCATTATAGGAATGGCAGTGAAGTATTGAACTGACACTAACCTCACCCCCACCCTATAGAGACACATTTGCAACATAGGCATTTTGGGACCTCCCCTCATGAACAGTGGCACTGTGATTTTGTTAATCTGTCCCAAAAGTTGATTTCCCACAGTGACCATGCCATTGTGCGTCACAGGTGTGAAAACACATTTTGGGCAGGATTTAAAAAATGACAGCAGTACTTTTCTTAAGGAGGTGTGAAAAAATGCCAGTGTTGAAAATCTGGCATGAAAATATTGCAAATTTGCGAAGTTACAAGGGTGTGTGGAAACTGCGCAACGCATGCTTGTAACACAGTCATTTTATGGACTCTCATCACCAAATTTTCAACATATGCATTGTACAACCTCTGCTCATGAACAGTGTCACTGTCTTTTTCTCAAACTGTCCCGAAAACTGATTTTGCACAGTGCTATTCTGTGCCGGAAGTGCGAAAACACATTTCGGCCAGGATATGTAAAATGACAGCTGTACTGTTCATAAGGAGGTGTGGAAAATGCCAGTGTTGAAAATCTGGAGTGAAAATATTACAAATTCATGAAGTTAAGAACGTGCGTGGAAACTGCGCAACGCACGCTCATAAAACAGTCATTTTTTTGATTTTTTTCACCAAATTTGCAACATAGGCTTTTTGAGAGTCCACCTCATGAACATTGGCATTGTCATTTCATTAATCAGTCCCAAAAGGTGATTCCACACAGTGACTGCTCAGAGTGTGGGCACGGGTTGGGGGAGGGAGCAGGACAGACCGTGAGGGACCGTTTCCTTCTTTTACGGGGTAAAAAAAAAAAAGAATCGCAGGATTTTTTTTTTTTTAGACATTTGGCATGCTGGGTGGGCTCCCAGTGTGCCACCTGAGTGTTTGGGTGGCTAGCCGATGGGGATGGGGCACCCCGGTCGGGCACATACTGAAGGGAGGGGGCTAGAGCCAAGGGATTGGGCACCCCCCTCGGTACACAACAAATGGGGGGGGCATTATGTCAACGGGGAGTGGGCTCCCCCATCGGCACATGAACTAATTCATGACATGCCGACAGGGGGATTGGGCAGCCCCGAAATCAGCATTGTGGCAGTTGACTGCTGCTATGTTTACTAGCATGCTTCACCAGGAAAGGCATGTTGGGAGGTGCCACTGTGTGATGAGCTTGGTTCTCATTGCAGTGGACCTTTCCTTAGATGTGCTTGCCACATTATGTATTCCTGGTGTGGTGCCTGCATGCTGCCTTATTAGGGAATGAGGGACGCACCTACTGATGCATGCCCTGCATTCGCCCACAGTGACAGCGCCTCCAAATCTGCTACTAGTGCAATATGTTCGCCATGCAAGCACGAGCCAACATAAAAAAGGGCACACCAAAACAGTGCTGTGTGTCAGGAGAAGCAGAAAACATATTATGATCAGAATTGTAAGCACAAAGAGTTGCAAGCAGGAGATAAAGTGCTGTTATTACTCCCCACCACCCAGAACAAGCTGCTAATGAAGTGGTAAGGGGCCATGTACAATTATCAGACAGACAGGATCAGTGACATCTGAAGTGGAGACACCAGATAAATACCCAGGGATTTACCACGCCAATCTTTTAAAGAAATGGGTAGAGAAAAAGGAAGCCACGTGGACCATGTACATACTCCCAGAGAGGGACATGTTGAGTTGGAGATGGCCTATCAAAGATTAGAGGAAAAGGACAACCTCTCTAACATAAAAATCAACCCTGAGCTAGAAACACAGCAGAAAGAGGGCATACACCAGCTGCTAAAATCCTTTGTACCCATGTTTACAAGTGTCCCGGGAAAGGCAGTTGTGGTACAGCATTATATTAGAACTGATTCCAGCCCCATCAGGCAGAAACCCTATAGGCTTCTGGAGAAAGTCAGAGAAGGGGTGAAGCAGGAGATAGAGAAGTTGAAGAAACTTGGCATAACTGAACCATCCACTAGTGCTTGGTCATCTCCTATAGTGGTGGTCCCTAAAAAAGAGGGTGGCATCAGACTGTGCCTAGACTTCAGGAAGGTCAATAATGTATCACATTTAAATGGATATCCCATGCTCAGTGTAGATGATGTCATAGACAACATCAGTAATGCTAGATACATTAGCACACTGGATATAACTAAGGGATACTGGCAGATTCCCTTATCCCCTGAGTCTAGGGAGAAAACAGCATTCAGCATGTCACTTACATTATACCAGTTTATGATCATGTCATTTGGCCTACATGGAGCTCCTGCAACATTCCAGATACTTATGGATCAGATCCTGACCCCACACACTGCCTACTGTGCTGCCTATCTGGACGATGTTGTCATCTATAGAACGGATTGGTTGATGCACATCACACAGTTGACTGCTGTGTTGTGTTCCATCCAGAAAGCTAGACTCACTATAGACCCAGCAAATTGTGTACTAGCTATATCAGAAACCAGATAACTTGGAATTCTTTAGGGTAATGGGTGTGTATGGCCAGAAACAGAGAAAGCAGAGGCAGTAGCTAACAGCCCTGTGCCAAAGACCAAAAAACAAGTCAGGTCATTCCTAGGCCTAGCAGGATATTATCACCTGTTTACAGCTAATTTTGCCTTTATCGCAACACCATTAACAGCCCTGACAAAGAAAAGGTGTAGTAACCTAGTAAAATGGAGTCCTGAGTGTGATGAGATCTTTAGAGCTATAAAGGCAGACCTGTGTGTCTCACCTGTATTGAAATGTTCAGATTTTAGTCCCCCTTTCGAAGTGCATGTAGACACTTCTGAGACAGGGATAGGAGCAGTCCTGAGTCAGACCATTAAAGGAGAGGAGCACCCTATCATTTATATCAGCAGGAAACTGCATGATAGGGAGCAAAAGTATGCCACAATCGAAAACGAATGCCTAGCCATCAAGTGGGCAATTAAGCTTTGTGATTTTATTTGTGGGGTGCAGAGTTTATTCTCTTTACAGATCACAATCCACCTGTGTGAATAAATCAAATGAAAGATCAAAATGCCACATTATGTGGTGATATCTGACACTGCAACGTTATTGTTTTGTGGTAAAGCACAGATCAGGAAGCCAACACAAAAACACAGATTTTTGTCACAACATGGGGCAGATATAGTGAAGGAGAATGAAACATGAGCATGATTGTATATATTGAATTGTTATAATGATGTATTATGATGGCTAATAGTGCAATGTGTTGTAAACCCCAGGGTAATGAAGTAATTACAGTGCGTACAGTAAAGACTGTAATGTAATTTGTTTATTGTTTAAAGGGACCCTGGGGTGGAGCTTCTAAAGCATGTGTGGGTGGAAGCTCCAGCCCAAACCCCCATCAGTATGGAATGTACATACATTCTGGGGGTTTGTTGCTAAAACCAGTTGTTATAAGAGTTACTGTTTTTTTCTTAAAGAGGGAGGAGTGTGGCAGAACTGCATTCTGCCAGTCCCAAAGCCCCAGTGGAGGGATGGCTTTCCTATCTTTTTCTTTTTCCAACTGAAATCTGTAGCGCAACAGTATCTCCCTATGTTATACCTTACGTTTCTCAGCCCCTGGCATAGGTTGGGCACCTACATCACTCTTTTCTATTTCTCACTAAGACCTTTTTCCTACTACTTTTATTTCTAGTTTCCATATATCCATCCCTCACCAAGAACGCCCCCAAATAATGCACCAGGCTAAGGCCAGCTGGCAAGAATAACATCAGGTGCATTTATGGCATTAAGTACCAAAGATATTAAGTGCCTTTAAAGAGATATAAAGTGCATAGAATGAATAAAGTGCATAGAATGAATAAAGTGCATAGAATACATTTTGTGCCATATAATGAGTTTAAAGTGCTGTAGTGCTTAATTAAGTGAATAAGTTAAACTGCTTATGCCATTTTTAAGTATATATGGTGCAGGGTCACTGAATTTAAGGTGCCAGAGAATAAATGAATAAAGAAATGTTTGAAATACTAAATTTCAAACATAAATAAAAAGAAGTCCAGAAAGAATTGTACCAGCTAACCTTGGAAGACTCCGTGGCATGTACACAGCCTGTCCAGGCTGCTAGAGAAGCAGAATTACCATGGAGCGGCAAACTTTCACTTTCTATTTTGCCACTGCTCCATGGCTCGAAATCTCAAGCACCAGCAAATGAATAAAAATGAAAGAAAAGACCCTGAGTGGTCTAAGAGGAGAAAGAAAGCCAAGATATTGCTGAAAGGAGGAGCACACTCATGCTCTCTCTCTCTCTCTCTGAACTGCTGTGTCGCAGTTCAAAGCGGGGATGCAAACGTTCACTTTCACTTTCAGCCACCCCACTTCCCTGAGTAAACAGTGCGCACTGAAAAGCAAGCGCTTGTAAATAAAAAGGGACTATGCTGTCCCCAGACATGAATAATTACAGCCCAGCACAAAAAATAATTAAAGAGGGCTGTATTTATACTCCATGAGCAAAAATCTCATTATGTAATAGAGGAGGAGTTTCCCTATTTACAGACAATTAATGTTCCTAGCCTAATAAAAAGCACATTGGGATATTTTGGTTCTAGGGAATGGTACTTCATACATACAGGCTTAGAAGTAACCATTTTTCTTTTGTATAGGATGGGTTATGAGCCTTTAGGGATCATTCTAGAGATTATGGGCAGGGCTTCCCATAAGAGGGAAGGCTATATAAGCCCTCCTCATACACATAAAGTCAGATTAACTGCATAGCCAGTTTCACTTACCTGGAGTAAGGTAAGCAGAAGGATCTGTGCCTGAACAGGAATTTATCTCTAACAGCAGGAAAGTTGATGAATTGTTTTGAGATACCTGATGTAAGGTGAAATAGCCTTGAGCTATTGTTTATTTTCTTGTTCTATTTGAACTGTTTTATTTCTATTTATTTATTTTTTTCTACTTTTGCATAAAACAAAACACTGCAGGTGTGTTGTACCCTATTGCTGTGTCCAGTGTTATCTTTATACCCACATACCTATGACACAGGGCATGTTTAAGAGACTCAAGGAAAACCCCTGTTGAAGGAGAACACCTGACAATCTTGACAAAAACTGGACCCATGACTCCAACACAATCAAAAAGTAATCAAGTCGGGCCCAGGTCCAGGTCGCAGAATGTTGGTTTAAGCTTTAAGATCACCCAACAGACCTACACCATCGTAACCAGCTGGAACTCCCCCAAGAAGATCAAATGCATCTGCCCTCCCGAGGCCCACCACTGCTGGATGATGGTATTCCACCCAGAGAAATCCTAGCCCTAACAGAGGACACTGTCTGAGAAGAATTGATTGAACTCCTCACATTTTTTAGTTGAAAAAGCTCTAATGGGTTCCAGGCAAGCAGGATGTAGTAGCCTGTCTACAACCCAAAAGAGCTGAGCCAGTCGATTCTTCCCAGCTGCAATCATCCTGGACATAAAGGCTGCCATTTTAAAAATTATTGCATTCTGATACTCATCGTACTGAGTCATCAGAACCAGTTTGTCCTCCTGGGATCTGGTCTTTCTCTAACACCTCTCCAACCTCTGCCTCCCAGTTTTTAATGCCTTCAGCTCCCCATAAAACCAAGGAGAGTTGAGGTGCAAAACCGGTTGGTGTACATGGATCGGCGCCAGGTGATCCAGGGCCCCTGTGACAGCCCTGTTGTAGGCAGCCACGGCTTCCTCCGGAACCGCAGTGCAAGCCTCTAGCACAGATAAAATGTCCAGTTCCTCCAGCAGTCCCTCTGGCTGCAGCCATTTCAAAAGGTGGAACTGAATCATTTCCACAGGGGAAGGGACAACTGGGGGGTGCTAAAGCTGAACCTGATGGTGCAATGATCTGACCAAATGACCAGATCAGTCCTGAGGGTGTTACTCTCAAGTCCCAGGGAGAACACCAGGTTGAGCACATGCCCAGAGCAGTGGGTCCCGGAAGTAGTCTCAAGAGTCAGGCCAAGGGCCTCTATATTTGACAGGAAGTCCCTGGCCCCAGGCGAAACCTCATCATCCACCCAGGTGTTGAAGTTGCTGAGAATAAGCCATCTCAGCAACTCCAACACCCTCTCGGTGACAAAGGTCGTCACCTCCTGCAGAAAACTCCTGCCCCAACCAGGTGGACGGTAGACAAGAAGAATTCTGAAATCCACTCTGGGACCTCCCCCACGCTGCCATGCACTCAAACAAACTGGTGTCCCCCACCGGGTGCATTGTCAGGCCCAGCTCCAACTTAAAACAAATAGCTACCCCCCTTCCCTGCATTCCTTTCTTGGGCAGTGTACCATGGAGAAACCAGCTGGGATAGATACCGCCAGCACAGAACCAGATGCATTCCCCAGTGATCTCTCCATAATGCATGCCAGATTGACAGATGCCACAAGTTCCACCATTATGGTGGTCTTATTTGCCATCGACCTGGCACTGCAGAACACTGACCAAAGAAGACAAAAGGCTGAGGCTGGCACCTCAGCTACCTGCCCTGTCAGTCTGGAGGGCTCCCTGGTCAGAGGAACAACGCATGAAGGACCCCTCTCTAACTGCCTTCTCATTCCAGGGTGTCTCCTGGTCCCCGCAATCTGAAATGGCCCTTCTCCAACCTCACCTCCCTTCACACCTCCTCCCCCTGCATCACTTCTTACAATACTCAGTTCCCAGCATATCTGATGTACTATAACCAAAAGAGGTGGGTCACAGAAGGTGCACAAGGACTTTAAAAGGAGAGGGGAGTAACAAAAGCCAGGTGCCTGAAGTAGATAACCCATTTCCAAAACCATGAATGCCATTCTAATATCACAACTATTGTGCTAAATTAGAATGCTAATAACCTATAACAAAAATCCCAAATACTATTTACCTTAATACACACACACACACACACACACACACACACACACACACACACAAAACTCTCGCTACAATGACACCTATAAATACAAAAACAAATCACTCTCCCCATCCCCAACCCAACAAACTAGAATAAACCCACATTTAAAACAATGGCATTAATGTAGGGGGTCAAAAGTCCAGGAGCGTTTAACAAAACACAGAGATCTTATAAGGACACAAATCCCAACAGACCAAAATCCTTATCCATGGTGGCCATTTCCTCCCAAGCAGCCATATGTAAATTGACATATGTGGGAGCCATAGAGGGTCCCATTGCTGTTCTCTGGGTTTGTAGGTTGAACTCCTGCTGGAAAGTGAACAAGTTATGTGTAAGCACATACTCCAATCACAGCATAATACATTTTTTGCCTCTTTGCCGTACTTCTTCAAATAGTGCCACACTGCTCTTAGACCATCTGCATGATATATGCAGTGTATAGAGACTGTACATCTGTAATCATCCATGTATATGATTTGTCCCACACTAAATCATTTAACTTCCCCAAAATATACATAATGTCACATAGATAGGTTGGTGTTTGTACCATATTTTTTTTTTTTTAGAAAAAATCTAAAACTTTTCCTCAGTTCTGACATAATTGTCCAATACCTGGCATGACTGATCCTCTTGGGGGCTTCTGCTGATGTTTGTGTATCTTGTAACGGGTACATAGGGTAGATCTAATGGGTTGCTCCAGCAGTATGTATTCTGTTTCATGTTCATATTTCCCCCTCCTCTAATGCCTTTTCAATCAATTCCCTCAATTTACTACTGAATTTAGCTGTGGTGTGAACTCTGAGTTTCTTACAACTCTTCATCATTCAGTAAATCAAATACCATTTTTTATACTAAATTTTTTTCATAATCACATTACCCCCATCAGCCTTGTTGATCTCAATGTCATCATTATTTTTTAGTTCATCTAATGCTTTCCTAATAAGTGGGTAATGTTTTAATAAGCGTACCATTCTTGTTTTGTTTTAGCATTTTGCTAATATCCTTATGTATTAGCCTCAGAAAGGTTTTAGAGGTGGTATTTTGAACATTAGGTATGAATTTTGATTTCATGAAGAACAACCATATTTTTCTTCTTGTGAAATTTCAATATTATTAGTTGCATCTTCCATATACCATATTCAGCATTTACTTCTTGTTCAGCACCAGTAAGTAACTGTTCAATGTTGCATATAGCAATCATAGATACATAGATACATAGACAGTGTTGGCAGATAAGGGCCTATGGCCTACCTAGTCTGCCCACCTCCAGAATTCCTTTATATCTATCCCATGCATTCTTAAATCTCGTGATTGTTTCAGCCCCCACCATTTCCTCAGGCAGGGTGTTCCACTTGTCCACCACCCATTCTGTGAAGAAATTCTTCCTCACATTTCCTCTGAATCGTCCTCCTTCCAACATCATCCCATGCCCTCTAGTCCTGGAACATCTTTTTTTGCTTAAAAATAGTGTATTCTTGCACCCTGTTCCTCCCTGTAAGATACTTGTATGTTTCTATCATGTCCCCTCTCTCCCTCCTCTCCTCCAGGGAGTACATATTCAATTTCTTCAACCAGTCCTCATAGGACTTGTGATGCAATCCATGTACCATCTTTGTTGCCCTCCTCTGAACCTTCTCTACCCTGTCTATGTCCTTACGTAGGTAAGGTCTCCAGAACTGTACACTGTACTCCAGGTGGGGCCTCACTAGTGTCTTGTATAGTGGAATCATGACCTCCCTTTTCCTGCTGGTGATGCCCCTGTCTATGCATCCCAGCATCATATTTGCTTTACCTGCTGCCTTGTCACACTGTTTCCCTACCTTGAGGTCATCAGAGATGATAACCCCAAGATCCCTTTCCTGCTTGGTGCATGCTATATTCTCACCCCCCAACTGATATATTGTGCCAGGGTTTTTGTGCCCCATATGCATTATCTTGCACTTCTTTGCATTGAATTTCAACTGCCAAACCCCTGACCATTCTTCAAGTTTCTGCAGGTCCTTCTCATTCTGTCTACACCCTCTGGTGTGTCTACTCTGTTACAGAGCTTTGTGTCATCAGCGAACAGTGAAATTCTGCCTTCTAGGTCCTGTGCAATGTCATTGATGAAGATGTTGAATAGGACCGGTCCCAGCACTGATCCCTGTGGTACCCGTACCCCACTGGTCACTTTTCCCTCTGTGGAGTGACAGCCATTTACCACCTCCCCCCTCTGTGTCCTGCCGCCCAGCCAGTTACCTACCCACCACACTACTGTCCTGCCCACACCCATATTCCCTAGTTCGTGTAATAGTCTTCTATGTGGCACAGTGTCAAAGGCCTTGCTGAAGTCCAGATATGCCATGTCCACTGCCCTCCCCTGATCCACAGTCAATCAGATCTCCTTCAGTCAATCAGATCTCCTTCTGTATGCTCTTTATTTATTGGACTCACTTCAAGAAATTCATGAACAGTTCTATTAACTTACACATAAATGGGCACCTCATTGGTAGGCAATTCTGTGCTTAACATCCCTGGACTATCTAAGATTCTTTTCCCACCATTATCATGTTGTAAATCATATATCAGAACAGCAAAGCCTCCCTCATTAACAAAAGCTTGTAGTGGGTCTAAATTATTTTCTGTAATTAAAGTACCTTGGTTAATGTTTTGTGGTTCCGTGGAAAAGAAGATCTTTAGTTGTGTTTTTTGTATAACAACTTAAACACAATAACAAATATCTTAAATGGATCATTGTTGGGTTAAGGTCCAATAAAAGTCATAAACATAATATTTTTGTATGTTGTTCTGTTAAGTTATATGTTGATAGGTTTATTACCTTTATTTTGTTTAACCCATTTTCCACTTCCCTCTTGGATTGTGTTTCTCTTTCTTTATTGTTTTCCCTCCTTCTTTTCTTCCCTCCTCGTCTTCTTTTTCCAGATTTTTCCTGTGATGTATCTCTAAACAATCCACACCGGCACTTGCTCCCTCTTCTTCTGAAGATTCCACAATTGTTACTTTTTGTTGGTTCTTTTCTTGTCCTTGACTTTGCTTCTATTTCAGGATGTCCCTCTGTTTCTACTTCTTGACCCATCTCCTCATTCTTCCTTGATTCTAAGGACCTGATTTTCAAAGAGCCCATAGAGTGATGCAAGCTGCATTGCTCCAGGGCTGGGGCAAACTCTTGGTGCACCAGGGACTTTATGCCTATTTTACAAAAATCAGGGTCCAGCACCAAAGTCTCCAGATTTTCCACAGGTTGACAGCTATACCAAACAGTTGGTGCAGCTGTGGGAATTGCTGCAGGGATCTGCCCCTTCTTGCCTGGCGCAACACTAGAAGGGCCAAGAAGGGTGGGTGGTGGTGGTGGTGGTGAATGTGCTGGACAGAAGGGGGCCAGGGGCAGTAGGGGCATGGGAGGTAGCTTAGGGGAGTTGGGGGGGGCAGCTGGACACTAATAGGAGTGCTATAGCAGCCGGTGGGGTGCATTTGCCTTTATATGTATTTCTGTATTTTGTACTAATACCTATTAGAGTACCACAACTAGTGTACCTATGAATTATACTGTGGGGGGTTCCAGGGACAGAACATGCCATGGCACCAGGTGGGCACAGCCCGAGCAGCTGCACTGCCTGATCCTGAATCCTCCCGTACAGTATAAATACATAGACACAGTAGTTGAGATACTCTAACACATATTAACACAAAATACAGAAATACATACAACAGCAAACGTACCCCACTGGATACCACTGCACTCCCCTAAATGCTCAGCTCTCCCACTGACTCCCCCATACCACTTCCTGTATGCTATCTGCACCCGGCAGCCCATTGTCAGACCCCATACCACTGGTGCATGCCACTGAGACCACCTCCTGGCTGGTCTAAGTGGTGCCCTTTGCTGTGCCCATGGTGGGGCTTGCAAAATACAAAAAAAGGGGATGTTGCAACCCCACTGTGATGCACGCCCCCTTGTGACCTGGCATGCCAAATTTTGTTTATGCAACCATGATGCAAGGGGGGCTTTGGTGCAGCTGCATTAGGACTGACACAGGTTGCATTTGAAAATTGCCAATGCCGCAAGTAGTGATGCAAGTCGCACCTTGCATCAAAATCTTTTGACACAAGTCCCTTGCATTGGTCTAACCCTTTGGAAAATCGGGCCCTATGTGTTTATCTGGTCTATTTCAATATCTTTTGAATCCTTTTTTAATTTGTTTTCTCAGTTTAAGTTGCTTTTCATATTTGTCTATTTTTTCTTCAATTTGTTTGGCCAATTTTTCAAAATGTGGGTACGCCTTGTATTCTTTTAGTTTGCTTTTGACTTCTATGTTTTGTAATGTTTTCGTAAGTTTTTTTTCATCTACTTTCACTAATAATTCTAGAAATCCTTTGGAACACACATTCATTAATTATTTCTGTTCTGACCAATATTTTGTTCCAGCAGATGGCTGTGTGTCTATCCTTAAGCTCTAGGCATCCATCCATTTTCCAAATGTGTATTTAGGGATGATTTATTATGCCAGGTTATCAATTAAAGTATAAAGATTCTCTCCAGTTTATTAAATAGTTCCTTAATGTCTCCAGTTCTTCATTAATTTCCTGTTCTGTTTGTGGAACTAATAACACCTGCTCAACTCTGTAGCATGGTCTCTCCTGAATTTTATTTAGTTTTTGTTTACTGGGTTGGTGCACTAGCCAAAACTGATTATTTTCAGGCATGACCCGGGAGAGTACAGAGACATAGTAAACAAATACAGATACAGTATCAAGCAGACACAGTTCCAAGGTAGCAATCATTGTACAGATAGTGCAAAACATTTAGTGCTAACAATGGTGCAGTAATAGAGGCAGTCAGTAATACAAATGTAATTTCTCTTCATGTAGTGCCTGAAAAATAAAGCAGGTGACGTGCAGCGAGAAAGTAGCGATGAAAAGAGTACAAATTCATTAAACAATACGGAAAGTAAGATAGGTGCATAGCAATTTAACATTGTAGAAAAAATTAGCGTAGGTAGGGAGAATAACAGGCTGGAGACAGGTAGAGATATTTAAGCCAGACATAGTAGAAGAAGGATAAAGAACAGGTGGGAGTAGATGCAGCAGGGGCAGGAAAACAAGAGAGAGGTAGAGAGTGGATAAGAGAAAACACAATAGACACAAGTGTGGTAAGAAGAGAAAAGGAAAGAAAAGTAGAGAGGAGTAGTAGAGGCTCTAAGAAACAAATAAGTACAAATCAGAACCAAAAGTACAAATCAGAAGTCAGGTAGGACAGCAAGCGTAGGTGATGTAACTAAGGAGCAGGCAAGAGTGTGTACTAAATCAGGTGGGGTCAAAACAAGCACAAGAGTCAGTACTCAGTAGATAACCCCTAAGTTCACTCTCAAATGTTTTATGGGTCTCAGTCTGCCTGAGTGCCAGGGGAAGAGTTTTCCAAAATTTAGGTGCCATATGCCCAAAAGCACTAGTGCCTTTAGAGGTATGACATGCAGGGACTTTTAGGAGCGACTTGTCCACTGACCGAAGCCCATGAGCAGAGGTTATAGGAGTGAGTAGCACATCCAAAGATTTTGGTACATTTAGTCTAAGGATAGAATTAATCAGGGAGCCCAGGTAGTAATGCCTAGATGCAGAAGGGGTGAGCCACCCACGGTCAGCATATAGCTGACAATGGTGCTTTAATTGCATGGCCGAGGATGCGTATCGGCATGTTATTTTAAGTAACATCCCAGTTCAGGAGGGATGTTTCTGAGCAGCCACAAAGACAGGAGCACAGTAGGTAAGGGAAGGAAGTAGGATTACCTTGGCAATGGCGAGTTTAGCACCTGGAGTTAGCATGTAACTTGTCTTGTAAGCAGCTCCCAGCTTATTATTTACTGCTTTGCAGGTGGATTGGATGTATAGGTTAAAATCTAGGTTCTGGTCCAGCATAATCCCAAGATATTTGAAAGATGACACAGATTCAAATACGGTTCCATCTAGGTCATGTACAGTAAGGGATGAAGGACCAGTTCTGAGCTTAGCAGCCGAGCCTAGAACCATGACCTTCATTTTCTTGGCATTTAGTACCAATTTATGGTTGTGGAGCCAGTTTTGAATGTTCTTGAAATCAGAGGAAAGGGCAGAATTTAAGGTTATCAATTTTGATATCTCTGGTATATATGACAAGATCATCCGCATACAAAAGGGATGAGCAGTTTACTAGGGCATCAGGAAAATTGTTAATAAATAATGAGAAAAGAAGCGGCCCCAGGATAGAGCCTTGGGGTACCCCAACCTTTATTGACACACAGTCAGATACAGCAGAGTGAAATTTCACCATTTGCGATCTGCCAGACAGGAAGCTGCTAAACCAGTCTATAGCTGGAGAGGAGAAACCCATGTTATGCAGCCCAACCAGGAGTAAGGGGTGGTCAACCAGGTCAAAAGCCTTGGTTAGGTCGATAAAGACAGCACCAGTAAGGTACCCCTCATCCATATTTGCAAGCACATCAGAGGTAAGCTTTAGCATGGCTGTAGAAGTGCTATGGTTCTTTTTGAAACCATGTTGGGCATCAGAAAGCACATTAAGTTTTGTGAGGAATTCAGTTGTTTGATTTGCCACAGCTTTTTCAAGCAGTTTGGACAGGACCGATAGAATAGCAATTGGGTGGTAATTGTTTATATCATTCTTGTCTCCTTTCTTGTAGACTGGGGTTATGCGAGCTATTTTCCAGATGTCCGGTACTGTGTGGCAGGACAGGGACAGCATTTAGATTTTTGCTAGAGGAGCGGCAATGTAAGGAGCAGCAAGCTTAAGAAGGCATGGCTCAAGGAGGTCTGACCCTACACTGGTATTGTCAGATATGGATTTAATAAGTGTGAGGACCTCCAGTGATGTTATAGGCTTAAAATGGAAAGGCAGGATATGTAGAGATATAGAGGGAGGTGTATTGGGGTACGGTGTCATGCCCGGGGCCTGGGGCTGAGTATGACTTGCCTGGGGTTGGAGGAGGAGGAGGTATACATGGTCAGATCAGAGAACATCACATTAAAAGCATTCTCTATCGTGACAGGGTTATTACAATGAGACCCATTTAGTACCATATCTGGTGGTGTACTGTGTTGGGATGTACCGCAAAAGATTTGATATGTGCCCAGAATTTCCTAGAGTCACATGCGGAGCTAGTAAGCAGGTCCTTGCAGTATTTACTTTACACAATTCTGATTTTTTTCTTGCAGAGATTTCTGTGAGCCCTATAGGTGTTAAAATCAGACCTTGACCCAGACTGTTTAAAGCACCTTCAGTAGTTGTCCCTTTTATGTAGCTCGCTTAACAGGTCCTTGTGAAGCCACCTGGTATGTTCGCCTCTGAGTCTCCTGGTGACCTTGGGAGTAGGTTGAGTTTGAACAAACAAGAATTTGTTGAGAAAGATTTACAATGCCTCGCTAACACAGTTTGTGTGGTAGATCTCTGACCAGTCAACAAGGGATATATCCTGAAGAAAAGCATTAGCATCCAGGTTTGTAAAGTTTGTGAACGTCACATAGCGAGGTGGTGGGGGGGGAGGGGCACTTGAAGTCCACAAACAGAAAATAGGAGCATGGTCAGTTATAGTATCAGCTAGGATCCCAGACGAATACACATGCTCAACACGGTTTGTGAGTATCCAGTCTACCTAGGCAAAACTTTTCAGCTTCATTTCTTAGTGCAGTTTTCTGGCTTTCTGTGTTTGAAGAGCTCATATCTTGCTACTTTATTTCAGATAAATGCCGGATGGGCACAGTTATTGTGCTTTCAAGCATCTTAAAGTAGCTGCAGTATACTTTAAATCTATTTCCATTTTGCATGAATCTACTTCACAACTTTAAGGGAAGAGACTTCTCATCACTCACAATTAGTTTAATTATACATTCTGATCTTGAGAACAGATATAGTAACATTAAATGCAATCAGTTTCTAAAGGGTATCTCAGTCCATTTTCTTCAACGAGTCCAGAACTACTTCTAATTTATAGGACAAGAATCTTATCCAAAGCAGTTTGATAAAATAATATTTTTAGTTGCAGTTTTTTGTATCTTAATTTAACAGTTATCCTAATACATCTAAAATAGTTTTTGGCACTATACTTGAAACATGTATATTCTCTTTTCTTCTAGTATGGAAAATGATACACAGTATGGAATGGACTTACATATTAGTTTCTGAGTATATCTCTTCAAATCCCAGTTTTGTTTTCAGCCCCCCACAGTCATCCAAAGCTGGCTTGATGGTCTTCAGTTGCCACTTTCCCCCTTTCCTTTGTATTCACTGTGTCTCTTGCTGTTACTCGTCATTCTCTGACAATCGTTCCACTTCTCTATCTTCACAGTGGTGTTGATTTCTTTTGCAGCTTCATATACCTGCGATCATTCAAAAACTAACAGGAACAGTAAGTCATTTCATAGTTTCAGGCTTAGCTTTTGTTCAGTCATGGAGAATGGTTTCTGGGACACATGTGTTTTAAAACCTAACTGATCTTTCCTTGAGCCATTCATATGCAACCTGGATTTACCATGCGGACTGTAAGGTTTATTTACTTAATCACACTCTTATGCTCTTAAAAATCAGAACTGTGCAAAAGGTCACTGGTTGCTACTTTAAGTGTCAGACATTTAGCCCGCCCCTGATAAAATTGCTAATTCCATTGCTGTGAAAAACAAGCCTGGTTAGAGCTGATACAGCTGCTCGGAGCAGCAACAGTGTGGCGAGAGGGAGTAAAAGAATACTTGGAACTCTCATCGCGCTCTCGTTGCACCGGCACAGGACAAAAGGAGTTTCTGAAAATGTTCTGATCTGCATATAGAGAAATTCAGGATACTTTTACTTGCCGTACCAGAGTGTGCCATGGTCAAGATGGCAGTGCCAATGGAACTGTGCATGTGTGATACTTGCATATGCACAATCTGAGTTGATGCCACCATCTTGTGTACGGTGGCTGTCACTTCCACAGTTGTAGAAGAAAAATTAGAGTGCTGGTGAAGGGTGTGTGTTTATGTGGGCTGCAGAGGGGAAGGGCTGCAGAAATTTCACTAGTAGAAATTTAGCGGAGCACTGTGGAAGCACACTGGACAGCGGTCCAGTCACATGCTTCCACAGTGCTATGCTAAACCTCCTATGATGGCATAACGTCTGTGAAGCTTCGACCACGCAGCCATCAAAATGCCTACGCACAGTCCACTCAAAGTGTCTCCAGTATTGCCATTCTCAATGAATGAGTTGTGCTACCAGGCTAGAAGAGGCTGAGCATTCACTCACCAAAGCAAAGAGACAAAAAGTAGGTGCAAATGGAAATGTTGTACACACTGTTAAAATCAGAACAACCAATCTATTGTGTATAGAGAAAATCAAGGAGTATAGTGCATGAACAAAAACTATAGAGACAAGCAATACTTATAAGTGTTTTCACTTAAAGTTTTCAGTGATTCATCTTTACACATAGGACTATCAAAAAAAGTCAAAACAATCTGCTACATACCCTCATTAACATTATATTACATATATGAAATAACATGCAAAACACCCTTAGTGTAAATTGAGAAAAAATTTAAAACTGGGAGCTTTTGGTCATTCTTCCATTTATTTTAAGCAGCCTAATAATCATTTTATACATGTATGACTATTAGTACCTAATGAAGAGTAGTTAATACTCTGGTAATGGGTCTGTCTATAAAATTAGATCTTACTTCAAGGAAGGCTCTTTTAGCAGGCCACACTGGTAGCACTAAGTCACCAGGCACTAGCACCACATAGAAAACTTCTAGCTAGCAGCCTATCATGGGGCACTGCCCACCGCCAATGTCAGTCAGCTGACGTCAGCCTAGCCCATATAGGTGGGTAGTCCCCCACACCTACCTCAGTTCTTTTCCTGCCATCGACCCATGTACTGTATGTTGGACTGTAACGGACGCCACAGCTACAGTCAACCGTCATTTCTTGCACTTACTGCCCTTTTTTATTTTCATTTCTTTTAGTGTAAAACATTGACTTTTCGGTGTTCTTTTCAATGAGTTTATGTCTTCTACACTAGCCTCTTCTTCTGACTGCTTCTCAAAGTGTGCCTGCGGCAAACAGGTCCCTAAAAAGGATGGCCACTCTGCGTCTCTTATCTGCCTAGGCCCAAGCCACAATACCAAAGCCTGCCAGTTTGCCATAGATTCAACCAGCCCACTCAGAGATATGTTTAAAAACTCTGGAAAGCCATCTTTTGAAGCAGAAGTTAGTAGTGATGGAGAAGGAGTGGCGTTGAAGGAGCTTTTTGGCCTCTCTGGCACAGTCCTCCATGACCTCTTCTTCTCACAAGAAGAAGCTTGGGAAGCACAGGCACCAGGATAAAAATGGGGACCAGGCCCTGTCAACTTCCCATTCACAGTCTCCCCACAAACCTTTGACCATGACAGAGACATCCCCCTGTGGGGTGTCGGCTCCTCCAGCCCCATCAGCCCTCACTTCCTCTGTGCTACCAGTGGCTCTGCTGCCCACCCTTATTTCTATTTTGGTCAGCAAATCTTCGGGGCAGCAGACTTCATCTCCGGCTCCAGCCCCTGATGCTCTAGCACATATCCTCTACAGAATCTCAGCCAGGTGGCTTGACCGATGTTTGTCTCTCAGGTGTCAGCTCAACAACTGTCACCCCCCCCAGCCATGGTGATACCTTAGTCGGCTTCCATCATTGGGACCGATGTCAGCCATGCTATGCAGCGCCTGCAGCCAGTGATCACCGTCTCCACACTAATGTTGCCTCTGCCTTTAACTCAGGGGTCTCCATCCCCCTCAGGCTCCAGCTGGGCTGGTGCTGGTATATCCATCACCCGGGCACTCCAGGTCATCTCCTGCCAGACCACTGCCAGTGCTGCTTAAACCCCAGCCTTTGGACCCAGCTCCATCATCATTCCTGCCACAGCCTATGCCACAGCTGATGCCTGCTGGCCCATTGCTGGATTCCCACCTGGTGCTGGGTGGATCTATGCCAGGGTACCCTTTACTGGCTCCTCAGCCATCATACTCTTGACCAGTGCCTTCATTTCCTTTCCTGTGGGTGTATAATGCAGCAGCCCAGGTGGACTATAATGCCCTTTTTTTCGGCACAGTTATCCTTTATGCAAAAGCAGACCCCTGCCCCTTAGGGTCTGCCTCCAGCATCCCCCCACCACCTAGCCCAGGATCCCCAGTCCCAGAATCCAGATAGGGCTGGTCCAAGCAATCCTGTACATCGGGGTCTTTAGGGGCTCAACTTGACATTGGTTCAGGTTCTCAGAGGGACGATTGCTGGCCCCTGGCATTGGTCCCAGATAGTAACACTACTGAGGATGATGCCAAATCTTTGGGATCTTCCTCCTCTGCTGGGGAGTCTTCAGAGGGGGATGACCAGGTCAAAGAGGTACCCAAGTCCCCCCCCCGATGGTCCATCCTTTATGGATGTTATGTGCCACATCCAGTACATCATGGGCTGGGAGACGGAGGAGCAGGACCCGGAGAGATGCTGCTTGGCCATCTACCTCCAGAAGCAGGATGCCCTCTCGGTGGTGGTGCCCTCTTTACTTTGATTGACTCCTGTGAGGATGTCACTAAGGTGGCCTGGAACCACCCTTCTACCACCACTCCTCTGCCTAAGGAGTCACCCTAAGGTGGATTCGGTAGTAATTAATGCGGTGCACGAATGTACTAAGAAGCCCAAGAACCTTAGTACCCTCCCACCGGACCGGGAGTCCAGGCAGCTGGATCACATTGGCAAACGGGTTTTTGCCTCTACTACTCTGGCTATTCAGCCATAAATTATCTGACTCACATGATCCAATACCAGAATGTTCTTTGGGACCAAGCCAGGGATCTGGTACAGACGTTAGCAGAGGATCACACTAAGATGCAGCTCGCTTAACTCAGGTAGTAGGGCTTGGATATTGGCAATCATGTTCTACGGGCAGTTTATGATGCTGTAGATCCCTCCGGGTGTGGGACAGCTGCTGGGATCTGTCTCTGGTGCCATTCTTGACTCCGGGTATTCAACTTTACCACAGAAGTGCAGGCCAGCATTATGGATGCCCCCTTCTGGGGATCTGTCCTTTTTGGGGGGGGGGCTCTTAAGTCAGTCTGTTTGCTCTATCACACGCAACCTAGGGCAAGCCAATGTAAGTCCTTTTTCAGATCCTCCCACAGGCAATCTTGGAACCAACCTGCCAAGGGTCAGCACAAGTGTAAGGCCACATTGGCCACCACCACCGCTGCTGCTGCTGCTGCTGCTGCCAGAGCCCCCAGGGCTCCTGCAGCCCTCCTGCCTGCACCCGCCCCTACCTTCTGACTCCTTAGCCAACCCCCCCTCTGGATGAGGATCTCAGGAGGTGATCAGGGGTTGGTTCTCTCTCCACCTAGAGGGGAGGCAGGTGGTAACCATAGACAATTGGGTGCTCCAGATCGTAGCACACAGTCACACATTGAAGTTTCTGGAGTGGCCACCCGAAAACCCTCTGGTCCTCTCCACATACCCCACCCATACACCTGTCTCTGGTTTGGCAGGAAATTCAGGCTCTTCTTCAAAAAAGAGTCATAGTGCATAATTCTCAGGCATAATGGGAAAGGGGGTTTTACTCCCACTTCTTTCTCATCCCGAAAAAGACCAAGGATCTCTGGCCCATCCTGGACCTGAGCCATTTGAATCTGTACATTGAGTACAAACACTTCAGGATGATCACTCTCCAGAGACTTTTACCTCTTCTGCACCAGGGGGACTGGCTCTGTTCTCTGGACATGCAGAATGCTTACCTGCATATCCAGGTCTTTCCTGCCCATCATTGCTTCCACCACTTCCACTTTCAGGGGGCCCATTTTCAATTGCGTGCCCTCCGCTTTGGCCTCTCCTCAGCCCCCCAGGTATTTACCAGATCCTTGGCAGTGGTGGCAGCAGCATTGTGGTGGCAGGGCTTCTATGTGTTCCCCTACCTGGATGACTGGCTCCTAGCAGACCCCTCCAGGGACAGCTTAGTTCAGACTGTGGCTATTGCCACAGTTCCCCTGGCCTGCCTGCATATTTGGGTTCCTCAGTGGACCTTGAGGGTCCAGTGGGACCAATGCACGGATGATCTGGACCAGTTGGTCCTGGTCTCTGACCCAGTCTTGAGGGTTCTATCATGGTGGCTGGATCCGGCCAACCTCCTTCGGGGGATCTCTTTTCAGCTCTCAACCCCTCAGCAGATCCTCATGGCAGATGCCCCCGGCCTGGACTGGGGTTTTCATCTGGCCAATCACCAGACCCAGGGCACCTGGACAGATGTAGAGCAGGGTCTTCATATCAATGACCTGGAGATGCAGGCAGCTCTCTATGCCCTGCAGGTCTTTCAGATTCATCTCCTCCCAGGTCTGCTGCTGGTGCAGATGGATAATATGTGTGTGGTGTATTACATTAACAAGCAGGGGAGGACCCATTCTTACTCTCTGTGTCAGGAGGCAATGAGAGTCTGGTATTGGGCCATCAAGCATGGTCTGGAGCTCTTGGTTGTTCATGTTCCAGGTGTTCAAAATGTCTTGGCTGACAGTCTCCACCACTCCAGGTCATGGGCTCACATGAAGGAGCTTCTAACTTCGGAGGTCAAAGATCTCTTCGACAGGTGGGGCCATCCAGAGTTGGAACTCTTTGCATCCCCGCTCAATGCAAAAGTACCACTTTTTTGCTCACTCAATCAGGGGCCTGGAGTTTTCAGGTGAGATGCATTGTCCCTCTCCTGGAAGGGGAGGTTTCTGTATGCCTTTTCTTCCTTCCAGCTCTTACAGAGGGTTCTGCTCAAGATCCAGATGGAAAGGGCAGAGATGATTCTCATAGCCCCCTTCTGGATGCATCACGTTTGGTTCCCCATGCTGAAAAGCCAGCAGTGGAACCTCCCCTCCTCCTCTGCTGCTGTACACTGGCTTGCTCTCCCAGGACCAGGGTATCCTAGTCCATCCAGACCTCAAGTTCCTGCATCTCCATGCATGGCTCCTGTGGACCTAGCTGTTGCCTGCTTTTGGGTATCCTCTAGGATCGCAGATGCCATTTTCATAGACCTGGCTAAAGCCTTTGACTCTGTCTCCCACCCACTGCTACTCCTCAAACTCACTTCTTTTGGCTTAGCCCCACCTACCATTGCCTGGTTCCACTCGTACCTCTAAGACCGACAACAATCTGTTCAAATAGGCGACACCCTCTCTACCCCCCCATCTTATCTGGTGTCCCCCAAGGCTCTATACTTGACCCATCCTCTTCTCACTCTTCATAAACGACCTTCCCTCCACCTGCCTCTCCTCAAATGTGCATCTTTATGCAGGTGACACTATCATCTTTGCCTCAGGCTCCTCCTACAACAGTATCCTCCCAAACCTCCAAATCGATTTCAACAGAATCCAATCCTGGTTTCTTGAGAACCTGCTTACCCTTAATGCTAAAAAAAACTGTCACGATGGTCTTTGGTTCCAGGTAGAAGCTTGATAACCTCCCAGCCCCACTAGTGATCACCACCCTGACTGGCTCACCCCTAGAGCTAGTCCCTGCTTTCAAGTAACTGGGAATATGGACAGACAGCCACTTAAATTACTCCTCGCATGTCGAGGCCATCTGCACTAAACTCTGGCCCAAACTCGTCATCCTCTATCGACTCAAGGCCAGCCTACCCATCCTCACCCGTTGTGAGCTCGTACGTAAAACAATCTTGCCCATCATAGACTATGCCGACATAATCTATGGTATGGCTCCAACCTCCTCTGTCTCCAAACTTGACACCCTTCTCAACTGTTTCTGCTGCTTCGCCACTGCCTCCCCCCTACTCACTCACCACTACCAACTCTATGCTACACTCTCCATTGCACCACTCTCCCACAGAAGAACCATCCACAGCGCTTTTTTCATAGCAAAATATTGGCTCAACTCCATACCCCCCTACTTCACCTCCCTCCTTTCCCCTGCCACTCCCCTAAACTACCCTCTTCATCACAGGGACTCATGCACTTTCCACCTACCCCGCTCTCACACTCTCACCAGCCAAGCTGCCTTCTCATACCATTTTCCGCTTCTCTGGAACAACCTTCTCTCCAACTTTCACCTGTCCCTTTCTCGTCCTGCATTCATGCAACTCCTCAGACTCCTCCCCACCCCAGACTTCCCTAAATGCTCCAATGGTCACAGCAGGCAGCAGAGGTTCCTCACAGTCTCTACCTACCTACCCTAATCTGTGACTGTACTCTTGCCTCACTCCATTATTTACTATGCACATTAACTCATTATAGTTTGTTGGAAATGTATCACATTCTTTGTATAATGTTTGCATATTCTGTATGTATGCCCCACCCTTTTGTCACTTGTTTTCCTCACTGTACATTCTGTACCTAGGTCACACCTGGAAATGAGCCTCAGCTCAGTGTGCCTTTCCCGGTCATCAATTTTAAATAAAATAAAATAATAAAAATGTTCTGGTGGCTGCCATGAAATCCTCCACCAGGGCCACTTATGCTATTTGGGCTGCTGACCACCATTTGGATCCTTTCATCTGCCCAGTGAATCAGGTGTTGGAGCACTGCCTTTCCCCTTTCAGATTCAGACTTAGTGTAATCTTCTCTCAAGGTGCTCCTTTCTGCCATCTCTGCATACCATGCACTTATAGAGGGCAAAGCTGTCACCCAGCTTGAGGTGTCACACACATTCCTGTGAGGCATTTTGCATCTGAAACTTACCATTTGGGACCTGGTCCCTCCATGAGACCTTAATTTTATGTTGGAGAAAATCACTTTACCTCCCTTTGAACTGGCTGCAAGTTGCTAGCTGAACTTTATGTCATGGACAGCGCTCTTTTTAGCTGCAGTTACTTCTGCTTGAAGGATTTCATAGCCCTAGGCTCTTATGTGTAAGGAACCTTATTTGATTTTTCACAAATCACAAAGGTGTACAAATTCTAAGTTTTTACCTAAGGTGGTGTCTGAGTTTACTTTAAATCAATCCATCCACCTGCCAGTTTATTTTCCTGAGTATTCCAATCAGGGGGAGGCATTGCTCCATACTTTGGATGTTCACAGAATGTTGCAGTACTATACAAACCACACAAAGTATTTTAAGAAAACTGACCAGTTGTTTCTTTCCTTCTCCCCAAGAGACAGGGCACTCCTGTTTTCAAACAGTGTTTGTCTAAGTGGTTAGCAAATTGTATTGTTTACTGCTACCACAAGTACAACATATAGAATAATGGATAGGGAACTGTGCACAACAAGGCTGTGTTTCCATCGAGGGGGTTGATGACATCATAGACCTCGAGAGCGAAGCTCGAGAGGTCCCTATGATGTCATCAACCACCCGAGATGGAAACACACGGCCTTGTTGGTGCACAGTTCCCTATCTATTATTTTATATAGTATATGGTTCCCCCAAAAATGTGGTCGGTTTAATTCACAAAGTTGAGGTATAATTTCATACCTTGTGTATACCTTCAGTCACACTGTGCATCTACCCGGTCCGCGTTGCCGTGCCACTCTGCTGCCGACCTGAGTATCTCCATTCTCACCGTTGTCCCGCTGTGCTGCCGACCACAAACATGAACCGAGGTAGTGTTGTTACAAACACTAAAAAGGACAAACTGAATGTTTGGAAACACGGAGCCAATTATGGAAGAGTCCGTGTCCAAAGAATCTTTTACCCGCTCTCCCAGCTGCTCACTAAGTGGCGCCGCCATGTTGACTCATATTTTTTTTGAAAGTGCGATGTTTCAGCCAATCAGGAAACAGTTCAAGGGTAAAAAGTTGTTGTACTATCGATGTGATGTCAGAGCGATAGTACAACAACTATTTTGACCTTTGAACTGTACTACAACAAGATTTCAGCAGTTGTTGAAATCCATTCACAATAGAGGCTAACCATATACTATAAACCCCATTCCAGGAGTGATTAAAAGCTAGTCCACCAGAGGTGTGGCTGCCTCATGGCTTGTTTAGGAAATGTGTCTGCTGCTGATATCTGGGTAGCTGCCAACTGTAGTTCTGTCCACACTTTCACCAAGCATTACAGTCTGGACATCACCTCTTGGTAGAAACACAGAAAAAAGCACTCCAGGTAACCATACCTTGGTTGCAGACCCAGGCTTTAAATTCTGCAAATTCAAATTTATTAGAGCATTGAAGCAGAGCTCCATGAAAAGGCAGCTTTCCCCAGTGCCTTGGCCCAACAATTAGGCCTTCAACAGAGGGTGTGTCCCCACTCATAACATCACTTCCCTTTTAAGCACCAAATTTAAAGTGATACACTCCAAATAAAAATAACACATTAATCAAAACATATTAAAGCAGCAGTGCAATGAAAAATGTTTTTCCAAAAATCTATTTTCAGCTATAATTAAGAAAAATATTAGCATACCTGTAAAATATACTTGTCTTGGTGCCTACTATGCTGCACAGCATGAGTCTTTTTTATTTGTTCAAACTTAACCTTTTGCAAGTCTATAATGCTATTTCTATGGAAAATGTGGTGGCCATCATTTTTTCTTGAGAAAAAATTAAACTAAAACATTTATAAAACACTCAAATTTTGGTCGAATTAGAAAATAGTACCACCAAATGAAACAGGAAGATGCCTGGACTCTTTTATAGTGAATAAAAAGGCGGGGTCAAATTTTTGCCCAATTTCATTTCACTGCTGCTTTAAATAATGCAATAATAAAAATCAGGACATCTTTTTTACCTTATACTTTTTTCCTGCCATGGCCCGGGTTTGCACTCCTCCTCCTCTCCTGTCTCAGGCCGCCATCCGCCCTCACCGAGCTCCTTGTGGCCACCACCTTATGCTCCCCCATGGCTTACCCCCCATGGTGGGGAGGCAAGGGACCCCCCAATCCCACACCTAGCATGGATCCAGACCAGCTGGTGCCCGAGGAGATGGTGCATGCCAGTGGATGTCCATCAAGTCCCATGACCAGGAGCCACTGTTTCTGCTTTTCTCCCCTTGCAGGAGCACAATGTGTAATGATGCCTGCAATGGGGTTCACGCACCATGCTCCTGTGCGTGTCCCCATCGAATGTCTGCCACATCCCCACCCCACAGTTGTGCGGCTGTGTGCCATTGAGCTCCAGCCTCTGCTAGGGGTCAGGCATATACCAGATGCTGGAATTCCCCACTCCCCGGAGATGAAGAGCAGTCCATCGGACACTCAATCCATTTCCTCCCTGCCAACCCACAGCAACTCATGCTCATTCCCAAACATGGGTCATCAGCATGGCATGAGGTGTGGCATCCAGCGCCTCAACCCTCAGTGCCACTGGGCTGGCAATCATAGCACTTTTCATTGTATTACATAATGATTTTCATTTTAAATTATTAAGATATTTAATATAAATATAAATAACACATAAAAAAAGAGTGTTATATATAAAACATTATGTATGAATACAATAAATATAGTAAGCCATATAGAAATGTCTATTATTGGCTGGCCAGGTGGATCTGAGGGCTGAGGCACTGGTGCTGGATGCCACACCTCACACCATGCTGGTGACCTGGGTTTGGGAACAGATTTGGGTTGCTGGGAGTTGGCAGGGGGAGTAGAGGATCAAGCATCCAGAGGGCTGCTCGCATCTTCTGAGCTGGGATTCAGGGGATTCCCTCCTGGGTAGTGGCTCCAGGTGGAGACTGGGGGCATTACAGCTCAGCAGGTCCATCAACAGGAGAAGGTGGTGGTAGACATCTGTGGGAGGGGGCGAGCTTGCGCCCTCCGAGTGTTGATGTCATTGCACATCTGTGCTTCAGGGGAAACCAAGCCAAGGAGGAAAACCCCGGCTGCCAGGGGGAAAAGGCAGACCTGAGTGGTGGCCCACACACCCACCACCAATCCCGGCCCGACTTGACTCTCTACGATCCCGTCCCCTGTAGGGCCCACAGTTGGAGGGGGATCCAGCACACAATTCCTTGGTTGGGTAGGGGTTCAGGCCAGATGGTATAAGGCCAGTTCTGTGGGTCTTGCCTGAGAGATGCCATAGTGACTGTTGAATCAAGGGAAAAAGAATTGACTAAAAAAAAAAAGAAATGTATATTATTACAGAATTACACAAAATTCATAATAGTACTATTTTTCATACTTTCTATTAATTGCATTAATCAATTTAGACATTTCCAAGTGCAAAAACTGTTTTAAGGATACTTCTTTATAAAACAAGAGTTCACCATTCCAATAAAGTCAATGCATATTTAAATATCTTTTTTGTAAAAATATCCATAAAGCATTTTAATATACACATCACAGAACCACACAAAGACATAGACACAGGTGATAAAAGATTATACCACCAAGCATATTAGAGACTTATACAATATATGGCAGAGGATTAGCATAGACAGGGTGTGAAAAGGAATTATTGCAAGCCCAGTAAGGAACAAAAAACATGAGCGTTAGTTCTTAATAAATGGTGTGTAATCCATCTCTTTATTAAATCCATTAGGGAATACTGTGTTCAGAGAAGCTATCTAATGAGTTTCTTTTTAGCTAAGTTTATTCAATCTGTCAACTCCTCTATCAAACGGGAAAGTGGTCTCCAATGCTGTAAATCCAAAGAGTTGAAGGGTCTGAGTTATGAAACAGAGCAAAATGTTCTCCAAGTGGGCTATGAACGCTGTTATTAATAATGACCCTAATGTGTTCTTGTATTCTAGTTTTTATAGGTCTGATAGTTCTCCCTACGTAATGTTTTGGACACTTGCACCGGATGAAGTAAACAGAAAACATTGTACCACATAATATAAAGTTCTTGATGATGACCTTCCTATGGTTAGTGTGGTGTGTATACACATTACCTTCTTGTGCATATTTACACATATTACAATTTACATACTTAAAAAAATCCATTTGGTCTTCGTGGTAACCAATTTTTTGGACACCTTGATACTTTAAAGTGACTACTTGTTAAGATGCCTTTCAAATTATTGGCTTGTTTATATGTTATTCTCGGATGTTCTCCTACTTCATTCTTTAAAATTGAGTCCATATGTAAGACTTTTCAATGTTCATAAACAATGTTACCTATCTGTCCAGAGACATCGTTATATGTCGTAGAAAAAGTAATGACATTTTGATCATTATTTATTCTATTTTTAGGTCTTAAAAATGTATTTCTGTCCACATCTCTGACTTTGTCCAGTGTCTCTCTCAACATTTTTTCATTGTATCCTCTTTCTAAAAAAATAACAATGAATTCCACTGCTTGAACAGTAAAGTCTTCTTCTCTTGAGCAGTTTGTTTTAATTTGAATTAATTGCTCAAAAGGAATTTAACTTTTCAGTCTTTCAGGATGTGCAGTAGATGAATGAAGCAAACTGTTAGCAGCTGAAGATTTTTTATAGCTCAAACTTTCAATTATTTCATCTTTTTCTACTCATAATTCAATGTCTAAAAATGTTATTTTTTTGCTATCAAACTGATTTGTGAATTTAAGGCTATTTCTTGTGATATTAATGTAATCCATAAATTGCATTAGTTCCTCTGCACTGCCATCCTTTATACAAATACATCATTGATAAAGCGGTGCCACTGCACCACCCTATTGATGAAGCGATTGCACTCTCTGTTCCAAATGTAATCCTGTTCCCATTTTCCCAGCACCAAATTTGCATAGGATGGAGCCATGGTGGATCCTATGGCCATCCCTCACTTTTGTCTAAAATATTCTTTATTAAAAACAAAACAGTTATGTTCTAAATGAACCTGAAATCCTGTAAGATAAAATCTGTCGGTATCAGTTCCTCTGATGTAACTTTGTCTAAATAATATCAATCATCAATCAATCAAATCTTTATTTATATAGCGCCTTTCCAAAACCAAGGTGTTGCACAATTAAAATACAATATATGAGCCTAAAATTTACAATAAAACAATACATATATCAGTGAATTAAAATTTGTCTGGAAAGGCTAGTTTACAAAGATGTTTTCAGCTCAATTTTGAATCTTCACTGCATTTAATCCTTCTTTGTGTTCAATCGAAGTGTGTAAGCTTATGTCTATTGTTACTAGTATGTACCTCCCCTTAAAACAAAGTTTTTCAATTTATCCAACAGATGCATGGTATCATGTAAATGTGACTTTAAACTTACCACATAGTGTTTTAAAAAATAGCCAATGTATTGGCCTAAGTTGTAGGTGAGAGACTATTCCAGACACAATTGGACAAGGGAGTGGGGTCATTCCTGGTTTTTGTGGACCTTTGGCAGGCCATAAAAAGTTGGTATAATTGGGAATTTTGGTTTAATAAATGATGTTTCTACTCCTGTTAACCAGTTTTTCTTATAAGCTTCATCTACCAGATCAAATAACTCTAACAGATAATTTGAAGTTGGATCCGATCTCTCAGCGCAGGGCCAGTTTCAGCTTGGCAGTCCTTCAGGGTCTTCTCTCCTGAGCTCTTGGCTGCTGATCTGTCCTCCTCCCAGTGGTATTATCCTGGTGATACGCAGTACTGCTTGGGATTCAGTCCTACCAGTGTAGCCTGCTGCAAGAGCCTTCCTTGAAGTAAGATAGTACAATTATGTAAGAACTTACCATAACAGTAGACCTTTGAGAAGCTCTTGCAGCAGGCCCTGATTTTCCTCTTGCCTTCTCCCTGCTGCTCTTTGTCTTTCACATTGCTTCTGCCTTTCTTTTGGCTCTCTGGAAACCTCCTCAGTTCTTCTTCAGCTGCCCATACGGGGTCTCTGGCGGGAGAACTGAGGTAGGTGTGGGGGACGGCCTACCTACTGTATATAGACTAGGCTGATGTCAGCTGATTGATGTCAGCAGTGGGTGGTCCCCATGACAGACTGCTAGCTAGAAGTTTTCTGCATGGTCCTAGCACCTAGAGGCTTAGTCCTGCTGGTATGGCCTGCTGCAAGAGCTTCTCTTGAAGATCTACTGTTGCGGTAAGTTCTTTTATAACTGTACTTTCTCACTCTTTGTTATACTGAACATTCCCAAATCTATGAAAAAGGTCTTGAGCCCCAATATTGACATTATCTTCAGCATTGCTACAGAAGAAAAAAACATTACCATATAGTATTTTGCACAGTACACAAGCTATACATTGATAAGGCGATTTGTTTATTCTCATTTTGTTCAATGTATTGTTCTCCCATCCATTGTCTATCCCCCTTACCAATCAGAGGCCCACATATAAAATAACATAGATCCATGTGCCTTTCCTGTTCACTTTTGGGTTCATCAGTCATAAAATAAATACATCAGGTCACTGGGAAGCCAGTCAGCACAGCACCAGCATTATAGATTATAAAGCTTATGACCCAGGTTCTGGAATATTCCTTGCCTGCTTGTTGGGAAGAATCCTACAACATGTTTTCATATGCAGAGTGATGGTCCCTGCCTCAGCCTTAATACTTCCACCTGGGAGATCACAATGAAATCACAGTAGAGGCATGGTGGGTGGATGGACATTTGAAAGACCTAGGTTACAGCGTGATATATACAGGGGTAGGCCATTGCATTCCCCCTATGTATGCCACAAGGTCAAATGTGTGGGCCACTCACCAGCTTAGAAAAAAGCCCTACATGGACATTTCTTTTTGTATACACAGTCTTGTTCCCAGCATTTTGCATTACTCTGGTTTCTTCAGAGTTTGGCAAAAAATGTTAGGGACAGTGCTGTGCATAAGAAAATAAGGATGGACATACTCTAAAAAGGGCTCTATGATACCAGTTCGACAACACTTTCATTGACTGGCATCACAGCGACAGGATTTATGTAGACTGTAAGTTGCGGTTGACATAAATCCTGATTGTCTCCCGGTCTGTTTTTTCATCGGGGGCTTCGCCCCCCAAACCCCCCATGCAGGGGGCTTGTCCCCCCACATCCCCATACTATTGATTATCAACTCTGAGTCAGAATTGATTCTCAGAGGGGGGTGCAGGACAGGGAGACAATGCGTCCCTGTCTCAGGTGCACCAACACAGCAACCTGTCAGCGAACTGTTGATTTTGTTGACAGGGATGTAGGTCACTGTGTTGGAGTCACTGACTGTGGCATATACCTCTAAAAAGCACATTTGCATTTTACAAGCTTTTTCTCAAGGTGGTAAGTGGTCCACACCTTTGACTTTGTGGAAAACATTGGTTGATCTATAGTAGTTGACAGCTCTCACCTTACCTACTGTATATAAGATAGCCTTTGGTTTGAGTGACTACCTGCAATCGTTCACTTTCTAACCCCAGGAATCCATAAGTATAGCTTTACAGTAGTAATCAGCCCACTGGATTAAGTTGCCTTGGAGACAGAACTTATGGCTAATTTTGGAATCTTAGAATAAGAACTAAATTCAAGCTCTGCACTGCGGTCGCTTTCCCCCCAACATTCAGATTTGTTTCTCTGCTTGAAGAGGGCAGTTCTGCTGAAATACAGCTCCACTCTTCTGGCCTCCAGAATGGTTTAGTGTTTCTATTTCCTTTAAAACTATTATTTTAGTTATTTTTTGATACTCTGCCTTAGTTAAGTTGTTTTTGTGTTATTTATTTGCTATTTCTGTGGTTTTCTCCAGTTCCCTTTTGGTTCCCAGGAACTGGAGAAAGCACTAGTTACTGTGGTTCTCACCTTTGGGGAACCATTTTTCTTGTAGTAAAAAATATAATGTTATTACTATAAATGCAATTTTTTTCTTGTTTTGTTTAGCATTTTTCATTATTTGAGTCATGGCTCCCACAAGAGGGAACTGAAATGATATGACAACTTTTAGAAACTGACATAGAAATCTCATACTTACTATAAACTATTAGTTTGAGGTAAAAATTACCACAATTCCAGTTTTTCTGGGAACTGGACTGACAAATTATTTCTTAGAGTAATTTTTATACCCTTTGGACTCTGCTATAATTTATTTGACTGTTTTAGGGAATGGATATGAGCAAAAAACACAGTGGATGTTATTTGGGAAAAAAGATCTTAAAGATTCAACTATAAAAGAACTTAGATTTTTGTCAGCAATTAACATAGAACGAGTAGACTCCTATAAATATTTAGGGGTTATACTAGACAAAAACTTGACTTTTGAAATGCATATAACGTCTATATCTATGAAACTAAAAAGTCTTCTGAGCTTCTTTTATAGAGATAGAACTCTCTTCAGTTTTAAGATTAGGAAATTACTGGTTTCTGCTTTATTTTTACCAATATTGGATTATGGTGACATAATTTATAAAAATGCAAATAAATCATTGCTGTGTTCTTTGGATGCCCTTTTTATGTTTGCTTGCATGCATGTGCAAGAAACATAGTGCCATCATCTGAGTTTTCGGAGGTGTGGCAGCCCTCTTCCAATTCAGGCAGTGTGTTTGCAGGAGCGGCTGCAGTTCTCCAATGCCTGCTCGAGCTGTCTATGACAGCAGTCCAAAATGCAGTGGCACACAGTTGAAAGGGGGAGTTACGCTTCAGTGAGCAGCGATAAGATATCGCCTGCTCATGCGTGCTCCCCTACACACACACACACACACACACGCATACTGCGTGCTCGCCCCCCCAAACACACACTGTGTAGTCGACGGGGTGCCCAATCCCATCGGCTGTGCTGTGCCCCCCCAAAACAGAGTTCTACATGCCACGCTGGGTGCCCACCCCAGCATGGCTACACATCATATAGCCAACAGGGGTGCCCAATCCCCCGTTGGCTCCACTGGTCCCCCCCAGAGTACAGGGTACCATGCTAGGAGCCCACCCCAGCATGGCAACACATGCTATCACCAACGGGGGTGCCCAATCCCCTGTCAGATCCACGCCTCCCCACCAGCCGTCCTTGTGCCACGCTGGGAGCCCACCCCAGCATGGCAAACGTCCCGCCATCATCATTTAAAAAAACACCTGAAACTCAAAAATGGTCCCTTGCTGTCTCTGTCCCCACCCGCACCCACCACTGTGCACCCTGCCTCCCCACACCCTCCTCACCCCATACTTACCTCCGGCGCGATGATCTTCGGTGGACCGGGAACATGTCTGCATGCTTCAAAGCCGACTGCGAACTGAGGAAATGCCGGTAAGATGTATAATGGGATAGATATGGTTTTTTCAACTTTGCTGCATATATCAGGCATTTTTTTGGAAATTTTGCACCAAATTTTCAGCATGGGGTTTTTGGGACCCCTTCTCATGAATGATCTCACTGTCATGGCGTTAATCAGCCCCGGAGGGTGATTTTGCAGTCACTTTGCAAAATCACGTTTTGGGACCAAGTAACAAAATGACACTGCCACTGTTCATAAGGTGGGCTCTCAAAAAGCCTATGTTGAAAATTTGGTGGAAAAATTCCTAAAAATTACTGTTTTATGAGTGTGCATTGTGCAGTTCCTACGCACGCTCGTAAGTTTGTGAATTTTCAATATTTTCACTCCAGATTTTCAACATTGCCATTTTACCACACCTCCTTATGAGCAGTACAGCTGTCATTTTTCACATCTTGCCCAAAACGTGTTTCCACCCATGTAGCGCACAATGGTGCAGTTGGTCTGCAAAATCAATGTATGGGACACATTAAGAAAATCACAGTGACACTGTTCATGAGCAGAGGTCTTAAAATAGCTATGTTGAAAATTTGGTGAAAAAATTCCTAGAAATTACTGTTTTACAAGCGTGCGTTGCGCAGTTCCTATGCACGCTCGTAAGTTTGTGAATTTTCTATATTTTCACTCCAGATTTTCCACATTGCCATTTTATTACACTTCCTTATGAACAGTACAGCTGCCATTTTTCACATGTCACCCAAAATGTGTTTCTGCACAGGTAGCACACAATGGTGCAGTCGGTGTGCGAAAGCAATGTTTGGGACAGATTAAGAAAATCACAGTTACACTGTTCATGAGCAGAGGTCTTAAAACGGCTATGTTGAAAATTTGGTGACAAAAGTCCATAAAATGACTGTGTTATGAGTAAGCATTGCGCAGTTTCCACGCACCCTCGTAAGTTCATGACTTTGTAATATTTTCAGTCCAGATTTTCACCAGTGGCATTTTTCCACACTTCCTTATGAACAGTACAGCTGTCATTTTTCACAACATGGCCGAAATGTGTTTTCACACTTTCAGCGCAGAGATGCGTGTTCGCTGTGGGAAATCATTGTTCGGGACAGATAAAGAAAATCACAGTGACACTGTTCATGATCGGAGGTCCCAAAATGCCTGTGTTGACAATCTGCTGTAAAAAATCCCCAAACTAATTACATTACGGGCGTGCGTTGCACAGTTTCTATGCAAGCTCGTGACTTCACCAGTTTTTTAATATTTTTACTGCAGATTTGCAACATTGCCATTTTTTACACCTCCCCATGAACAGTACAGCTGTCATTTTTCACATCCTGTTCGAATGTGTTTTGCACCTGTGGTGCTAAATGCCGTGAGTAGCTGTGCATAAACAGCTTTTCGTTAACAAACTGATATTGCCACAGTTCATGAGGTGGGGTTCACAAAAACATGTTCAAAATTTGGAGTGAAAATACCAATGAATGCCTGAGGTGTTAGGGTTTCCAACCATAACACCCCACCCTGTAGAGAATGACAGGCATCAGGGGTGTGACTTGGGAGTTTTGCCTGTAATGCTCATACCATTCCGCACCCTGCAGCCAGTGAGAGGCATCGAGGTATGCCTTGGACTCTTCGGCCCCAATGTTCACCCCATTCTCCTATACCGCACCCATCTCATCGTATTTCCTGATGTAATGGGGTGTGCATAAGGGCCAAAGACCCCAAGGCACACCGTGACACTTGTCAGTGTCTGCAGGGTAGGGTGTGGTGAAATGGCGTGGCCGTTATGCCTGACGACCCAAAGGCACACCCCAATGCCTGTCACTCTTTGCAGGGTGGTGATGGGGTTGGCTTCAGTTCAATACTTCACTGCCATTTCTATTATGCAGCTTTGTAACTTCTAAACTACCAATGCCAATGCCAGCAAGCAAACAATCGGCATTGACAAATGCTTGTTAATAGTGCATTAAGATTTGTAACAAACCTTCCATTTAGAACTCATTGCTGTGTGTTATATCAAAATTCAGGCCTCCTTTCATTGTTTGATAGGAGAGATTATCATTGGAATTTACTTGTGTATAAGTTTGTACAACAGTCATTGCCTGTCTTTTTGTTAAATTTATTACAAATAAGAATACAAAATCAACATTACTTAAGATCTGTCCGGAAAAGTTTTAATAGGTCAAGAACAAGAACAAAATTTGGTGATAAAACAATATCAAATTTAGTACCTAAAACATGGGAACAAGTATCTAAATGGTTGAAATGCACAGTAGTGTTACCATTTAATCATTTTAAGTCTTTTTTAATGACTTTATATAGTAAACATTGTAATTGTTATGGATAAATTATTGACATTTAAGTTTGTGTTATAACTTAAATCAATTTATATTGAAACTGAAATTGTGTATGTATGTCTGTTTTTGAGATGTTATGTTAAATGTTGGATTCAATTGCAAGAGAGATACTTCTATCTCAATTTGATATCCAATAAAGTTTGAAAGTTTGAAAAGTTTGGCTATACATATCCATGGTCTATCAGTGCTTGGCATGATTGACAGACCAAAGAAAAACATGAACAGAACCTACAGACTTTAAAATTTGTACCAACTGTTTCCAGCTCCTGGCAAGGGCAGATTGCCACAAGCTGTGTCTAAACTGCCTGGTTCTAGACCACAATTTTATATATTGAGAACTCTGTAAAAGGTTTTGCCCTAAAACACAAAAGAAAAGGGCAAACAAAAGGAAGACTTTATGGCTTTTCAGTCTGTCACCATGTCACCAAAACACAGCAAAGGTGCAAATGAGGGTTCTTCGCTCAGAAACATCAGCAGTCCCTGTCAAAGTGGACAGATAAAAAGATAAAGCTGAACAGCCATCAGAAAAGCATGGTAAAGATGGTTGCAAATTCAGGGTGTCCAAAGGTGGAACCCTGAGTCCAGTGATGCAAAAGTAAAAGTGAAAGAGCCTCAGAACAGGCACTAGAAACAGAACCTGCAAAGGAAAAAACAAAAAGAAAAAAATATCTCTGTCCCTCCTCCTGAAGAAGGAAGGGAGCAGACACTGGACACAAGATAAATGCTCTCAGTGGAGGACATAACAGGGGCATGGCAATTTTTCCAGGCTTTCCAAGCCATATACCTCCCCCACCCCCCCAATCTAATGCCACACCAAATGCCTGCAGAGGAGGAAGAAATGTACTATAAAGATGATGAGGGGGGTGAACGCATGGAACCAGACTGTTCACCTGAGCAAGAATGAGGCTGTCCTCCTAGGCCTTCATATGATTACACATACTATTATTCCTTTGGTAAGCAAATGTTAAACACCCTCAACTTCCCCTCCCATGAAGCTGAGGAGGACAAAGAGGAAGTGGAATTTATGGATATGATGGGTCTTGTGCCCACAAAGTGATTGCAATTCCGTATCCACAAATCCCTCCAAAAACCACTGCCAAAATTTTGTCAGCAACTACTTCAGCTGCTGACACTGATAAGAACATTAAAAAAAAGTATCAGCTAGACAGGCAGAAATTTGATTACCTGTACACCCATTCTGATCATAAGGGAATGGTCCACGCTGCTGCATATGAGAAGGCTGAAGTGCCATTCTCTGCCCAGCCTCCACAGAAGAATTCCAGAAAACAACACCATGGCCAAAAAAGTGTACATAACAGCTTCCTTGCTCCTCAGGCAAGCAGCTTACATGGCATACACAACCCAGTACCAGGATACATTATTACTCCAGGAGCCAGGTGCATTTATCTATGTGTCTAGGTCCAAAAGATTTGATGACTGTTTCTTATGTAAAATTGTGTGTAGAATTCAGATTTACAACTCTTATTCATCCATAGTTGTACGTTTTCTTGGAAAATGCATTTTCTTAAGAGTAACTAAAAGTATTACATTTATGTAATAGACTCAGTTTACTTAGTTATTTATTTATCTAATTTATTTAATGGACTCGGTTTACTTAGTTATTAATGAAATTTATTTAATGTTTCAGATATGGCTAGCAAGATTTCTCAAAAACCGCAGAGGAGATGCATCCTACACACTGATCCAGGAGTTAGCACAGACCATGGAGACCTGCTACCTTTGGATGATACTCATTGGGAGAAAGTAGTTGATGCAAAGGAAAGGCATTCTAGTTAAACACTGTCAAAGTACAACATGGTGTATCTTGAGTTGAGGGACAGTCACCAGGTTGCCTTTTCCAGACTTGTTAGGTATGTGCAGTGCATCATTGTTAATGGAATGCAAGAAGAATCATTGCTATCTCTACACAAAAGGTACATGGACATTCTTATGGAGTGTAGTGGGCGTGGAACAAATTTCAACCCACAGAGCTTGCAGTCAAAACTGGTGGATCACTTCAAATATTGTATCGTATTTGATACCAAAAGTAGAAAAGCGGGTACAATCATCAGGTCTGCTAAGAAACAAGCTGACTAGAGGGAAGCACATGCAGCACAAGCAGCTCAAAACATAAGAGAATAGTTGCTGGGACTCCTAATGGTACAGCCTCATAATAAAACCAAAGTTACAGTTGAAGACTTTATAGAAGAAAATGTAAAACTGCCACCCGTTCTTCAGACATTCCTATGTACTGTACTCATGGGTTCATCAGTAGTGTGTAGTGAACGACAAGAGAGGGTAGTTCAATCTATTGCAGATGACATAGTGTTTGCAGTGTCAATGGGAATAATTAAACCACAAAAACACCTCTTGTTGGGCATGGGTATTAAATCCATGACAGGCATGTACTTCTGCAAATGAAGTCCACCTTGTCAGTGACTGTTACAAGTCACCATCAATCAAACGTCTTGAACAAGAGAAGAGAGGAAAACATAGCATCGCTCCACTCTCCCTTCTCATAACTGGTCCTGACCAAAGCTTCTTCAGACCTTTCTTTGGGTACAGCTGTCTCCTCAATACTGGATGTAATGTTTTGGTATACTACACCCACAGTGTCATGCAAAGTGTCATGACTGTCAAGTGTCTCTGTCATCTCATCACAATTTTTGAAAGCCAAAGCGGTGGCTAAACCTGGCTGTATGAGCAATCCAGGTGGTGTAGCCATATTCTTCTCCATTATATTGGCTGCTACTGCAGTTTCAAGTTCCTCCACAACATGGTAGCTGACATAGTGACCAGACCTGCTCAAAATAGTTAAAACTTTCTTACCGCCTGTCATGAATTTAATACCCATGCCCAACAAGAGGTGTTTTTGTGGTTTGATTATTCCCCTTGACACTGCAAACACTATGTCATCTGCAAAGACTGAACTATCCTCTCCTGTTGTTCACTGCCCACTTCTGATGAACCCGTGGGTACAGTACGTAGGAATGTCTGAAGAACGGGTGGCAGTTTTACATTTTCTTCTATTAAGTCTTCAGCTTTAACTTTGATTTTATTATGAGGCTGTACCTTTAGGAGTTCCAACAATTATTCTCTTATGTGTCCAGCTGCTTTTGCTGCTTGTGCTTCCCTCCAGTCAGCCTGTTTATTAGCAGACCTGATGATTGTTCCCGCTTTTCTACTTTTGGTATCAAATATGATACCATCTTTGAAGTGATCCGCCAGTTTTGACTGCAAGCTCTGTGGGTCATAATTTGTTTCACGCCCACTACACTCCATAAGAATGTCCATGTACTTTTTGTGTAGAGATAGCAATGATTCTTCTTATTCCATTAACAATGATGCACTGCACATACTTAACAAGTCTGGAAAAGGCAACCTAGTGACTGTCCCTCAACTGACTGTATTCACATTTTGTACCTGTGCCCTTTATCCATTCTGTCTTTTTTATATACTTGTCCTTACATCTGTTGTGGTACTTCACTTCTTTGGCTATGAGATCAATACTTCCTTCCATCATATCCATTTGTTGATCGTCCATTTCTTTTGCTGCGTTTTTTATGCCGTCTGCTGCCCCATAAGTTACACATGTTGTAGGATATTCAAAAGTCTCCTTTGATCCCTTAGGATTCCTTTTCTTGTATGATTTGCAAAATATACATTCATTTGGGAATATGCCTGATGTAGATGCTGCAGATCTAGATAGAGCACTATGATCTTGGGAGCGAAGCAATTTTGCTGGATAACTCTTTACGATCTCCTTTTTTAAAGTTTCATCAGCTGCAAGTTTACAGGAACTCTTATATGCTGTGGAGTTCTTGTAGCAGATATAATGAAACCCATGGCTGCTGGAGTAATGTTCAGGCAATTCAAGAGACACCATATTGTACTTTGGCAGTGTTTGACTAGAATGTCTTTCCTTTGCATCAGCTACTTTCTCCCAATGAGCATCATCAAAAGGTAGTGGGTCTCCATGGTCTGTGCTAAGTCCTTGATCAGTGTGTAGGATGCATCACCTCTGTGGTTTGTGAGAAGTCTTGCTAGCCATATCTGAAGCATTAAATAAATTACATTAATAACTAAGTAAACTGAGACTATTAAATAAGTTAGATAAATTAAATAAATAACTAAGTAAACCGAGTCTATTACGTAAATGTAAAACTTTTAGTTACTCTTGAGAAAGTGCATTTTCCAAGAAAACGTGCAACTATGGATGAATAAAGTTGTAAATCTGAATTCTACACACTTTTTTACATGAGAAACAGTCATCAAACCTTTCGGACCCAGACACATAGATCAATGCACCTGGCTTCTGCTCTATATGGAATTTGGTTCTGCATTGAGCAAGAAATCAAACAGTAAACTGGCACAGGACTTAGCTGACACAACCAGATCAGCACTAGATGCACCTAAATACCAGTTCCATATGGCCATGGACACCAAAGACTCTGCTTCAAGGGTCCTGGCCCATGTAGTGTCTTTAAGGAGGTTTGCCTGGCTTAGGGCTACCAACCCATCCCAGGACACACAGAATTAGGCTATAGATTTGGGCATATATCAAAAAAGTACATGAGTACAAAACCATTTCTAAATACAACACTAAACAAGAAAATGCCTCAGCTTCCTACAGGCCTTGTAGAAGTGAAGGCAGGTGTAGGGGTTACTACCCAAGGCCTTATGCTCCTTATGAGTCTCAACCCCAAGGAGGTTACTGTAGGGCCAAAAGCAGGAAGGGGACTAGGCACGCAGCTGCAGCACCAGCTCCTATGCTACAGCAAAACAAAAACCCCTGACAATTCTGCCCAGGTTGCCTAACCATTGCTGGTGGGGGAAAGCTGGCTCACTACTTCCAGGAATGGTCAAAAATCTCCATAGACAAGTGGGTCCAGGAAGTAGTGGGCCAAGTTTTGTCCCTGCAGGTCAAGAAATTCCCAAAGCTGCAGAAACCAAAATTACCTCCATCTCACACTCCAACAGAAAAAATTCTGCTGGAGTTAGAGGTAAAGAGAGTGTTGCAAGTAAAAGCAGAGGAGACAAGTCCCTGCCTTACAAAGGGGAATCATTTTGCAAATGTAGTAGCAGTATAGCCTTTATTCATGGAATCATGAACAGGGATCTAAAACTCAGTTGAGCATAGCTCATTTTCATTGAAGTCCCTTTACATTCACACATAGCTCATTTTCAATTAGGTCCCTTTATATACTCACATTGTTTCTTAAAAGTAAGACACTTCCTAACCCACAAGAAAAATAAGAAGTGGCTACCCATTTTTGACCTGAGATAGCAGAACAAACATGTAAAAAAGAAGAGATTCAAGATGGTCACACTGAGAAAACTAGATGAGCCAAGCTGTCCTTGTCTGCTGTCAAATTCTATGTTTCTACATTCTGTGTTTCTATCCCCGCAGTCAGGAGATTATTTGGGGTCTTTGGATCTGAAAGATGCCTACTTCCATATCCCAATCAAACATTCACACAGAAAATACCTCAAGTTCAGGTTAGGGAATTGCCAATACCAGTTCACATCCCTTCCCTTCAGCTTCACCTTAGCACCAAGGGTTTTCACAAAGTACCTAGCTGTGGTAGAGCACATCTGAGAAGGCAAGGTGTAGTGATATTTCCCTTTCTGGATAAATGGTTAGTCTCAGTAAAAACACAGCAGGAGGCAAGGTGCTCCATGCAGATGGTACGTACGAACATATGAAACTGCCAGAAGATACAGGCATTATGGTCTATCTAGTCTGTTCGAATGTGCAGCACTTCAGCCTTTTAGCTTGCAGCTGCACCTACTCCCCTTGTCCCCTCATTTGTTTTTCCTCCTGCGTCTTTCACCCACACCTCCCATTCACCCAAAATGTGGACCCTCCCTTTGAACCTGTCCCACCTCCTCTTGACTTCAATGATACCGCCTCCTGCAGCAATGCATTCCACCCTGTAACCACCCTTTCAGTGAAATAGTGCCTCCTCATTTCTTTCCTGAATCTACCTCCCTCCGGTTTCAGACTGTGCCCCTTGGTTTCCCTCCCACCCTTTAATTTGAAAATACACTCAGTGTTTACTCTGTTCATACCCTTCAGGTATGTGAAGGTCTCAATCATATCTACTTGCTCCCTTCTATCCTTCAGGGAATACATATTGATCTCTCTCTCTCTCTCTCTCTCTCTCTCAGCCTCTCCTCATGATGTTTATCTCTCAATCCCAGGATCATTTTTATTGCCCTATGCTGCACCCCTTCCAGTAGCTTAATGCCCCTTTTCAAGTAGGGGCACCAGTACTGCACACAGCACTCCAAGTGTGGTCTCACCAGGGACCTGTACAGGGGCAGGATGACTTCCCCTCTCCTAAAAGAGATTCCCCTTGTGACACACTCCAGCATTATGATGGGCTTTGCCACTGCCTTCCTGCACTGGGCTGAGTGGTTCATTTCTCCTGTTACTAGTACATCCAGATCCTTCTCCTCTGTTGACATGGTTAACTGCATGCCCCCCAACCAGTAACTATTTCTGGGGTTTCTGGCTCCCAAGTGCATGACTTTGCACTTACTGGCATTGAACCCAAGTTGCCATGTGGTTGATCATCTTAATAAGCACCTTAGAAAACCTAGGGAGACAATATAGTGCAGTGGTTTAAGGTTCTGAGCTGCAAATCTGGAGACCTGGGTTTGAATCCCACAGCTCCCACTTGCATACTGTGTGACCCCGAGCAAGTCACTTAACTTCCCTGTGCTCCCAGGTTGCACCTGTAAACAAGATTTCAGCTTAGTGTGCCACTCCTGGTTAAACAATTGAAAAAAAAAAGGCTTCATGATATACCTACAGAAGTCACAAACAGAACCAGCTCAAGTATTGGACTTCATAGGTGCAAAGCTGGATACTCTGCATGGAAAAGCATTTTTTTCACAGGCAATGGTATCAAGTTTGATTACCACTACAAAATCCTTCACACTAGACCAGCCAAGGTCTGCAAGGGATTTTCTGCAACTCCTGGGACATATGGACTTTTCCACCTTAGTGGTACCTGTTCCAGGGGCCAGTTTCCAGGTGACAGACATTCGTACAACTTAAGGGACCACTGGTCCCAAAGTTGAGATCCTCTGTCCAAGCGAGAGCCCATCACAAAAACTTTGATAAAGGTTGATGGAAGAAGAGCCCAGCCTCAGAAAAAGCATTCCCTTCCTACAATATTAAGCCACAAGCATTATCACAACAGATACCTCAATGCTAGAGTGTGGTGCCCACTTAAGGGCTCTCACCATGAATGGCACTTGGAGCACAGGAGACCCAAGAACATATCAACCTCCTGGAGCGCAGGGCAGTGCTCCTAGTAATGCAAGCATTTTCCTCCCAGATACAGGGTCAGCCTGTCGAAATCAGAACAGATAACATCACAACAACGTATTATATAGCCAAGCAGAAGTAACAAAATCCTCAAGGCTATGCACAGAAGTCATGAAGATCTGGAACCTAGCCTATTCCCTGGATGTACAGCTATCTACAGTATATCTACCAGGAAAGGACAATGTCCTGGCAGACTCACTAAACAGAATCAGCCAGGGAAACCACAAGTGGACTCTGAACCTGCAGGTGCTGGCATCAGTATTCAGAAGATGGGGTACAGCAGAAATAGACCTGTTTGTTTCCTGTGAGAACAATCAACTCCCACAATTTTGTAGCAGGCCCCCAAAATAGGGACAGTCCCAGAGGATGTTCTGGTCCTGAACTGGACAGGGGGGTTCCTGTACAGGTTCCTGTATGCCTTCCCTCTAGCCCACTCTTGTAAAGGGTACTCATAAAGCTCAGGAGGGAGCCAGCAATAATCATTTGGATGGCACCAGACTGAGCCAGACAGGCTTGGTGCTCCATGCTCCTGAACTTGTTCAGCAGAGCTACAATCATCCTGCCACTGAGGCACAGTTTGCTAACCCTGTCTCAGGGCAATATGACATTCCCTGACCTCAGAAATCTACTAATGAGGACATAGTTCTTGAGGAGCTAGAATTTAGGTGATGAGAGTGTTTAAGGTTTCTGGAAAACCAGCAACAAGGAAAACATATGCCTCAAAATGAAAGAGATTTTCATTTTGGTGTGCTTCTAGAAAGATAATCCCTATGAAGGCAGGCCTGCCTACAGTTTTGGACTATCTAGTGCACCTGCAGTCCTTAGACCTGAGGCCCTCCACTCTGAAGGTACATTTGGCAACAATTTCGGCTTACACATCAGTTGGCAAGAATATGTCTCTGACATCACAATGTATTTCAAAAGCTTCTTTAAAGCCCTAAACCATTTTTAACCTCCTGTGTGGGACCCCGTCCCTCCCTGGAACTTAAATACATGCATTGCAAAGCTGATGAAAGCTCCCTTTGAGCCTATGGCCACTACTGACCTAAAGTAAGTTACGTGGAAAGTAATATTCTTCGTTGTTATTACATCTGCTAGGAGGGTAAGTGATCTGTATGTCCTCTAAACAGATCCAAACTACAGTACATAATCTTACATAGGGGCAGCATAATCCACAGGATTTATAGGAAATTCCTCCCAAAGGTGGTGTCAGTATTCCACCTCAACTAGTCAATTGCTCTCCCTGTGCTTTTCACTGAACATTCCACTACAGGAGAACAAAAATTCCATTGCCTCGGATGTAAAGAGGCACTAAGCTACTACCTAGACTGCACAAAGGATGCCAGGTCCAGCAGCGCTCAACTTTTTATCACCTATGGCGAGGTTTGGAAGGGTAAACCAGCAACTAGGAGAAGTTTCTCATGTTGGATAGTCTCCTATATTCAATTATGTTATGATATAGCTGGCAGGATACCTCTCAGAGGTCTATGGGTGTACTACACAAGGAGCACCTCTACCTCTGTGGCAGCATCAAGGGGCATCCCTTTCAAAAAATAAGTAAAACAGCTTCTTGGATAACAGTACACACCTTCATAAAACACTACTGTCTGGACATACAATACAGAAGGGATACCAGTTTTGGCACTGATGTCTTGCAGAACCTTTTTCTTAAATAGGTTCTGGACTCAGCTTTCCAAGGTACTGCTATGGAGTCGGCTATTTTAAAGCTGCACTAATGAATTCCTGGGGTTAGAAGAAAGAAAATACTGCAGTAATGTTTTTTCTTCTTAAGGGATCCGTCAGTAAGCTTTACAATCCCTTACCATGCCTCCCCTTCCAGAACATGGAAATAGGTGCAGACAAGAATCAGTTCTCTTTCAATTTGCTTGAGCATTACTTGTTACAGAGCCTTTACAATTGTTGCTAAGAGGTCTGATCACACAAGTTTTTTCATGTTTTTAATTTTGTTCTTCCTTAAGTTGATTACTATTTTTCAAAATTTGAACACATTTTTTAAAATTCTTTTAGTAGCCATTTAGCTAGTTTTACAGCTCTCCCTAATTTTAGAAGCACATCTGTCTGCTGGGGGGATTGTGACCATAGTGCACAGTCTGACTTGGTTCTTATTCTAAAATTACAAAATTAGTATAAATTCTATCTCCAGGGCAATTCAATTCAGTGGACTTAGTTGCTATTGTAAAGCTTACTGATGGCTCCCTGAAGAAGAAGTAGCATTACTACGGTTAATAATTTTTTCTTCATGGATGTCCCCTATACGCACATGTGCACACAAACACTTACCAGTACGACAGTTGACAAAGTATGTCCCATTGCCAGCTTACAGTACTAGAATCATCATTAAAATGTTCAAAAACTAATCGCTTATAATGTTTATGCTGATTAAGGGGTTATGATTGTGAAAATTAATTAATGGTAGAAATGAATGAGATACAGTTTCTTTTTCGCCATGCACCTGAAGAAATGTTTCAAGACCCAACATCCTCAATGCCTACACTGCCAGGTGGTATATAAAATTTGCTGAGTAACAGACTGCCCATGTAAGAAGTCGTGTAAAGTACATGCAGCTAGACTGATGTCCAGTACTCAGCCTTCTCTGGTGACAGTGTGATTGGCCTCAATAATATATGCCAGCAACTAGCCAGAATGCCGAAGACATTGTTGACACACCTTCTGGCCATAGACTGATGGTAATCAAATATTCCTCTAGCATCTGTCAGATTCTACTTCTTCAACAAAGTGAAATGCAGCAGCAGCAAGCAAGTTACAATGGGGGTTGCAGCTGCACCCATCACCACCCCCTGGATCTGCTACTTGAGGGACTGAAACTTCTTGCATAGCTGGAGACTTTGCAGAGTGTGCTCACAGGATTCAGACTGTTAGCAAAAAAAAAGCAAACAACAGCAATGAAGAATGCAGAATTAGAGGTGGTAACAATTTACTTGGAACTTGGAACTTGTCTGCTACAAGCTGAAAAAATGCAGCTACAAGCCAAGGAAAGAGAAATGTCAGTTCAAGAAGACGCATTGAGAAATTAATTAAAAAGAAATGCTGTCTGCATCAGTTTTAGGCAGCCAAGAAAGAAAGAGAATGCCAGCATCAACCGGATCTCAAGAGACTGAGGCAGCAAATGGCTTCTGAGGGGGAAGTGATGGGGCAGAGGATTCAACACAGATGGGGCTTAAATATATACCTATTCATTGGCTCAGATATATTGCAGGGGTAACTATATACCTGTATTCATTTCTTAGATCCTTTTAAAGGTTATGTAAACTGTATATATTGCAGGAAAATACCTGGGCTGCCCATCTGGCATACTCTCAAGCCATGCTTCAGAAGCATATGCAAGACTATTTGATGAGGACTCCAGTTAGGGGCATTGCTAGACCTGGGCCTCTTGGGCTTGAGATGCAGATGTTTTTGTATGGGCCACAAACCTCCCCTTAATATACTTGCTGAAATTAATGTTTTTATAAAACTATCTATGGCCTACACCAACCTCTGGGATCTTGGTCCCAGGATCTTTTGTTATCCTAACAATACCTCTAACTTCAATATTTATACTACATCAAAACTTGTCTTTTGGACAGACCATAAAGAACTACTGAGTTAAAATACAGACTACACAGGAAAGGCATGACATCTTTTTACTACATTCATAAAAGACATGCAAAATGTATGTGATACATGGCTGGAGGAGGTTAACACAAACTCACATGAGTGGTTAAGAGAAGTTATTTTGCTGTAACAAGTTTTGAATGCTGTGTCTGAGGATGCCTGGTTATGGTGCAAGACAACAACTCAGAGAAACTTGCCTAGGCAGCACAGGTGCCAGAGCAATAGATGGCTAGCCATGCCCAAATGAACAAGAAATTTGAAGGGGGATTTAAACCATCGACACACAGGGTTGTAGAACTCTGTCACCCAGGGCAATCAACCACATAATGGTAGAAGTAGCTCTGACTACTCTACTAAGAAAAAAAGAAATATTTAAGATGCAATCACATGAATGTGGTAATATGGGACATTTGTCTTATGAATGTAAGAAATATGAGAACAAGCTTGCAGTCTGTGAATGATGTCATTCTAAATAGGAAAGGGGTCAGAGGTCTGCATGATACTGGATCTAGTCTTTTCTTAGCAGACAGGAGATGGGTATTCCTGGAACAGTTTCTGTCTGGACACACAGCTAGGATCCTTTTAGTAAGTAGGTAGGCTTTCACAGTACCCATGGCTAAGTTTCATTTACAGGGTGAGTGGCATTAGATGAGTGTCTATTTAGCACAGTAGTGGGAAATGACATCATGCAAGGAATGGAGATAGTATGCCCACTCACATGTGGCAGAGGATAACAACAATTTCTGCAAAATAGTGAGCTAGGGTCAGGAGTTGGTACTGTGCCAACAGTTCAGAGTGGTCCTAAGTGAGAGCACGAAGGACATGCTGGAGCCCCGGGGGTGTTTGTAGAAGTGCACAAGGGTTGGATAGCAGACCTAAGGGTTTCGCCATTACTGCCAGGTGGGAACACAGACAGTAGGGGAAATGGGCTGGTTGCATGGCCAGAAATTTCTGAATGTCAGGAGGCAACTATTGCCTTGAGAGAAAGGCAAATTCAAGTACTTGCATCAAGTTAAATACTAGGACACACAAAATGTGCTCCAATGCATCTGATTCTAGACTAGTACAGGTAGTGAGAGTCAAAACTGAGTAGGGATTCAACTGCAAGAAGGGGAAAATAAGGAGGTTGATGGAGGAGTCCAGTTATGATGAATCTCCATGTTCTGAGTTAAAAATTGAATTTATTGTACATGGAAAAAATTGAATTTTTTTGTGGTTTACATTAAACAGTGTAAACTGCAAACTTTGTGGACAGTTTCCAAACAGAAAACTGGAACTCCAAACAGCATATCAAACTCAATCAAAAACTTCATTAAGTCTATAAAGACCACTGAGAAGCAAATGGTTACATTTACAGTTGAATACACCCATATGATTTAATAAGAATGATCGTGGAAGGTTGCGTAAACTTATTCACAGGACATCTCCATATTCAACAGGAAACACTACTGATTTATCCACTCAGAAAACTGGGATTATGTTCTGTGGTTAACAATAACAGTCAGTGGAAACTGGAATTTTTGCTGGTTAAAATGTTTAACCAGTTGGAATCTTTATGATCCACGGAGAGTCACTGGAGCCAACGTGAGTTGGACCACTGATGGTTGGTGAGTTGGTATAATTTTTCTGCTCATCAATGATCCAGATCCCTCCTCTCCAAAGGTGTCTTTACACATTGGTGTCTGTAATGGAATGACCATTATAGAACCAGTGTAACGTTACCGCCGTTTGTGTGTAAAGTGGATCTCTTTCGCTACCACAGTGAGCGTTCAGCTGAATTGCATTCTCTTCTTGCCACAGTTCATCCCGATGTGTGCTGGTTCACCCCGTGGTGTATTCAGGATGTTCCATTCACCTCTTGAGGAAATCAAGGGATCACGTGTTGCCTGGAAACTCCATGGGGATGCCAGAATAAAAAAAGACACAATGGAGAGGGGGATTTTCTGAAATAGGAGCCGTGTTTAAATCAGAGCACAGAACGACACAGACTGCAATGGTGCCACAAGGTAACAATACCACAATTCCGGACACCATCGTGTAAAAGTGTCTCAAGAGAGAAATGTTAATTCTGGCACTGATAGTTCTCTGGTGAAACCAGTGGTTTCAGCCCTTAAGAGGCCAGAACCCTGGCCTGCACAAGACTAATATCTAATAACCAAGGTACCACAGGACAAAGAATTCTACTTGCACCATAGAAATACTGTTGATGAAGACTGGCTGGTCTAAGGTCGGCACTGTGGTGTCCACAGCTGTTGTCATTCCTGGTGCTGTTTTGAGACTTTTGCTAACACTGCCACCATTGATGGACCAAGCCATTCCTCAGTTGCTAGCTGGGCCTGTGATGCCTTTTGTAGCTTCTCCTCATAGGTCTGTTATTCCTCAGCTTCTTCCTCTTGAGGAGGTGGAAAAATAGTATAACCCTGATCCCCTGGAGGAAGAAGGAGATTTGGGGAAGAGGACTCTGACCTCTTCTGCCCTTTGGGGCAGGAATGTTCAGCAGGTTCTACTGTAGCCTTGAATAATAAGAACACTGTGCTGGATATAGGATACTTACTGCTGGTGGTGTGATGATGGTTTTGTGCCCACTGGTCAGCAAGTCACATCTAATCCATGACTTGCCCACTGCTCTGCACTGTGGAGACCCAAGGTCTGGTGTAGCGCATGTTGCAGGGCAGCAGTGGGAGCACACCACTGCCAGGGGACTGTTAGGGATCATTTGCATGCACTTTGCAACAGAGTGTTGCACACATGATGGGCCTTCTGGTGAACAAGCAGGCAAAAAGTAAGTCAGATATATTTTGACTTAGCTGATAGCCCCACACCACCATGGAGCCCGACCAGCCAGCTGTGCATTTTGTATTTGTAAAGGGGCTGAGTCCCCTGCAACTCCATGTACAGCATGGCACTGCACTTGTGTCCATCATGCCCCAAGTGTGTAATGTATTTGTATCCCCAACTAGCCTTAGGGAGTGTAGTTGTATGTTAATACCACTGCTGAGACCACTCTTACAGTTGAAAGAGTCGTCTCATGTATTCTTTAGGAATGAGAACCTTGAACTGAAGGTGAGCAGTCCAGATACTGTAAAGATCTAAGTGAGACTACTCTTACAACCGTAAGCATGGTCTTAGCATTAGTATTAATGTAGTCTTGATTGAGATCGATCAATAATATATTGTAATTAAAAAAAAAAAAAACTTCCTTGAATGTGCCTGTTTCCAAGGAGCTGCACATGAGACACTCTTCACAGAATAAGTGTGTCTCATAGGCAGAGGAAAGGAATGCTCTGACTGGTCAGGAGTGCTCCCTCAATCTATAAATACATAATTATCACTTACATGAGCAATTTGTGCTATGATGTGTCCTGCAACTGGGGACTTCTGATATGCACAGACTGCCAATTCCCCCTCCCACAAGGTTTGACCCAACTGATGTGCGCCACTGTAATATCAATGAGTCATTTATTTACAGTGTAACTATAATATCCATATCCCACACACCTCACCTCTATCCCACTTGCCTAAGACAAAGCCCATGCGGTGGATATTCTTCACATTGTTATCTCATCATTCTCTCTATGTTCCTCCTCCTCTTGATTATATCTAAAGCACTGTTCACCGCCATAAGCAGCTATGTCTCTGTTCCTTTCCTTTGCTTGTCACTCTGTTTTAATACTGCTTACTATCATTGCCAAAGGTTTGTATATTATGCTTGTAAACAACTGTATGTCGTCTAAATATTGTTTTTGTATCCTAATGATGTGGAACCTCTGTAAATTATCTTTTAACTCAAAAGTATTGTAATCTGAAAAATAATTAATGAAATAACAAAATTAATAACGTGCTGCATTATTGTATTATTATTGTCATATTAGGGGGCTGGCTACAGTAAGCAGGGCATTCCCCCACACAGACACAACTGCAACAGTTGCAGCACTGGGAGTAGTGCACTATTTCTAATGGGATCATACATATTCATGAGAAGTCTCCTGCTGAATGTATGCACGGACTACTTCTGCCTGTCACCACTGGGGCTCTAGATTCTGTATCCCATAGTAGGCAAGCAGTGCTAGTTCAGCCCTCAGTTGTAGCTGTATTAGTTTAGAAGTATGGCTTGGATTTCTGAATCCAGCCCAATGTCCAGTCTAAGTCTCATTCATCTCATAAGTATCTTTCTTTTCAGGCTTTAATGTGACAGATCTAGGAGACCTTTAAGTCCTCTTGTGACGAAGAATTTTCTTGAAGAGAGTACCTCTGTGATTTTTTTAAGGTGATGAGGTGGTAAAGCCTCCTCTGTGGTGGTTCCTCCCATTCATGCTGCCTTAGAGGATGCAACCCTTACTCCATGGCACTAGCCTAGCACCCTGCCAGCAGCCCCTAGGAAGGCTGATTAGCAGTATCTAGCCCCAGGGATAAAATGTACTATTTCACTCACTCTGACACTAATTCAGTGATCATCATGGTAGCCCATGACAGGTCTTGGACACCTTCAGAGGAAGAGCACCAGATCTTCTGATAAGGAGTCCAGAAAACTGGACATCACAGGCAAACGCATCTTTGCCTTAACTTTGCTAGGTCTGCATAACAACTGAAATGCGTATCTGGTCACATACCAAGTACTTTTTTAGCTTGAAGTTTATTGCATTTTTTGCAGACATCCAGAGTACATGCAATACATTCTAGCTGATGGTGTACAGTGGGTGAACTTCAGGTAGGAACAATACAGATTGTCAGGAACATTTTTGTATGAGCAATCATATCAAATCTCAAATACTCATCTGGAAGGACATGAGCCATATTGCCAGCAGTTTACCAGATGGGCTAGATAAGACAGGGGCCCTGAAGTGCATTTTTAAGATCTCTGAGCTTGACAGGCACCCCTTCCAGTCTATGCATGATGCCTCAGCAGCTTTAGCCAGAGCAGCTGCATCACGCATCTGTCTGAGACTGCGCTCCTGGCTCTATGTTGCAAAATTTGCCCAGGACGTGCAATAGTTGGTACTACATGCACTCTTTAAGGGCCAAAAGCTGTTTTGGCTCTGAGTTAGAAGACATCCTTAATGAGATGGAAATCTCAAAGAAATCTGAGAGGTATATTTGGTTCCTGGTTCTGAACAACTCTAAAAGAGGCCCTGGTTCTTTTCTGAGGAACTGTTGCCTCTACCTTCCCCATGGTCAGGGATGGAGCTTTTCTTTTTTTCTTGCCAGATTTTCTCAGGGTGACTTCTCTTATTACAATCCATATTTAAATGTATTTCAGATGTAGCGTACTGATGACTGAAACAGTTGGTGCAACTCAAAATGAAAAGTGCAGTATATTGGCAGTCTTCCTAGCCCAAGCAGAATGCTCTCATTATGGCTGTATGGGCAGAGCCTTGCAGACATATTGCTAAGGAGAGGAGAAAGGGCACTGTGGAAGCACATGACTGGATACCTCGCCGGCATGCTTCAACAGTGCACTGCTGTGGTCATGTCCACAGTTGCTGCTTTTCCACTATCTCTCCTCTCTGTGGGCTGCACCCCATCCTCTGCGGGGGCACTATTTTGTTTCGCCCATCACTTCTGCAGTTGCGAGTGAAACAAAATAGGCTGCTGTGCCAAGATGGCCACCGGTGGAGATCAACATTAAGACAAGTGCATCGCGCATGCGCACTCTCTGTCACAGTAGCCATCTTGGGCATGGCGTCCACTTTGTCATGTATGCACAGAAGATGTAGAGGACTGCTCAGTGTGAAGAGAGAGCATAACGCACCATAAAGAGAGAGAGAAACAGCTGTCTAGAGAGTGAGTCCACACAGTTCGGTAACTGGAAGGACCATGAAGCCGCTCATCCATTTAGTCAGATAACAGTAATCATTTTTTTTAATGGTTTGTCCTAGGCATCTTTATGTAGCAATCAGACCTGCAATCTGTGCTGCAGTTCCAAGACAGCGACACAGACATTTGCCATTTATTATTCACTTGACACAGTGACACCCTCTCTTTCTGATGCATTGGCAGTGGGATTCAGAGGAAGGAACCACAGCTGGCCTGGTTGGGAAGAGTGTGGTTGAGCAGAGCTCATGTTCCTCAGCCTACCACTACTATTAGTGTGCTGCCTGTGCAGTAAGTAAATGTTTTTTTTTTTTTAAGTGAAAACTCCCCTTAGGGTTTTATTTCAGGATAAAAGATATGATAGCTTATTCCATCATTATAACTGCTGAGCTTTGCATGCCAAGATTTTCAGGTGCTGCTAGACACCAGGGACTCCTGCACAGGAACTGGAGGAGGGAGCAGGTGCTGCTTGAAACCAGGGACTCCTGTACAGGGATTAAAATTAAGGTTTGCAGACACTAGCCAACAGGACTAGCAACCGTGGGAATCCACTGTCCCACAGACATTTCATCTGGCCCTACTGGCATACTTACTGAAATTTTACCTTCACTAATGCCAGCCAGCATGGCTAGTTAATAGAAACTTTTACTAGCCCAATGCAAAATTTACCAGCATTTGGCTAGTGGGCTGGTACCAGTTTTGAGCCCTGCTGCACTGGAATTGGAGGATGGAGCAGGTCATGCTTGACACCAGGGACTTCGGAATTGGGATTGAGGAGAGGGAGCAGATGTTGCTAGATACTAGGGAATCCTGCTTTGGGATTGGGGAGATGGAGTGAGTGCTATTATATAGCAGGGACTCCTGCATTGGAACTGGGGAGAGGGAGCAGGTGCTGCTTGACACCAGGGATTCCTACATTGGAATTGGAGGAGGGAATGAGTGCTGTTTGACACTAGGTACTCCGGCACTGAGACTGGGAAGAGGGAGTGGGTGATGCTTGACACTGGGAACTCCTGCACTGGAACTGGGGAGAGGGCACAAGTGCTGTTAGACACCACAGACTCCTGCACTGGAATTGGAGAGAGAGAGTGGGTACTGCTTGACACCAAGGACTCCTGCATTAGAATTTGAAAGGAGAGCTGCATGATGCCTGGGACTGCTTTATCAGGACTACGGGGGACTGTAGGGGACTGCTGTTAGACACCAAGGTCTCACTTCAGTCTTAGCCTCCTCGCCAAACCTGTGTTCCACTGGTGCCTTGTCTAGGATATGCATGTGCTGTTCAGCTTCCTGTGGTTACTGCAAGGCCTCTCTGACCCACCAAACCAATCCCACCCTTTTGGTGCAACCTCAGGAGGGAGTCACCTTCTTGTGTCAATTAAATCCAGCATAATCTGTACTGCGGTCAGATACTAATCCCAATAAAATCGTATCTGGCCATGGTCTTGCTAATATTTTTCCTCCTACTAACCCATTTTCCCTTTATTTCTACAGTTCTGACAAGATGCCATCCCCAGTCTGATAGGACATCGATCCCCAGTGTATCAGGTAAGTATTGTTGTATGTTTAGCCTTACCTATCTGCAGTATGTTGTTCCTTATCAGTCTGTTTCAACATTCTCCCATGTACCTGGTTGTACGGCTGCTTCTGCATTTCTACTCGTGGCTTAGTGTTTTCCAGGATAATAGCCTTTGATATGTGCTCATATTTTCAGTACCTTGTCATTCAGCTTGGTTTCTATCATACCAGTCCTTCAGGTAAACAATCAGCCTGTCGGCCATCATAAGCACTCAGCCCGTCAGCCTCATAATACCACTCACTAGTCAGTCTATTTCTGCATCACACCATCAGGCTCTATGAATGCATTCCTACTGGCCAATATCAGTCAAGCTCATTCCCTCCCCTTGAAGTCAGCATCTTGAAGGGGAGTCCCTCATCACAGGCAGGGGTCCTTTTTAGGCTGCTTGTCTCCTGTGGTGCCTTCCAGCAGTCCAACTGGATAGTGAGAAGGTCCACCATTCTGGGGAAAGCTTCAACCATGCAGACCCATGGTTGATGGCAACGATTCCAGAAAAAGGAAAAACCTGCACTCTGCATATGAAGGGGTGCTCCACCTACGCAAGTCCAGGTCAGGATTTCACACAATAAATCATGGGCTACCTTTGTGTTGAACACAAAAGGAAAAGGTGAGCATCTGATATAGGCCTGAATGCCCCCAAATTGATAGCAGAACTTTGGATTTCAAAACCAACAGATGGGTTTATTATGCAAGCAAACAGTGCAAATACCAGCATATTATTTACAGACCTACCCTAGTCCTACTGTTAGCCACCATTAACCTAATGCTTTGCCATAAGACTTCCTCAGGAGGCGTGGGTACAACACCCCAAAACTATATTTTTATCATAGAATGTGCACGTGCTAACCATAAAATCAATCACTATAATAATTCAAGTCTCCTTATTAAATCCCACTTAATGGCAATTAAAATAAATAACATCCAATGTATCTAGCTGTATAAGTTGATTAGACCTAATTCTATGTTCAATTTGACTTTTAAACCACACATCCATTCCATTTAACTCTTCTACCCGTACTTATCATGAATGAACTTTTATCTGCTTTTTTGGCATTTTAATGTACTTCTTACATATTACTAAATTTGAATACATTATTTAAACATCAAACACTCAAATGGATTCACTGATGCATTAAATACATTTCTAAAAATAATATATGTTATTCTAATGTCAATCCCAGTGTATATAAGCATCTCATTTACTCTGAGGGCCTTTGATTTGACCTTCATTTATAAGGCATGATTTGTAAAATGGTATCATCCTTATACTAGGCACAGTCTGCTTTTCTGTAAGCATCTCATTAGCTCCACTGTCCTTTGTTCGAGTTATCTCATTCATTTTCTTTCAGACATACGGTGCATGGTCTAAAATCCAGTTGCCACTAGAGGGATCCATATGTACAGCAACTGTTTTTTCTAAAAATGGGGCTCTTTCTTTTTGGAAGAATTATGAGGAATAGAGACATAATTTTTATGATCAGGTCCATAAGCATTTGCTCCCCTTGAAGTCTACATCTTGGGGAGGGAGTCCCTTATCACAGGCAGGGGTCCCTTATAGACTACTTGTCTCCTGTGGTGCCTTCTAGCAGTCCAACTGAGTGGTGAGAAGGTCCGCCACTCTGGGGCAAGCTTTAGCCATGCAGACCCATGGCTGGCGGCACCTTGTGGTGTAGTATTTTAAGACTTCAGCTGCTAGAGGGTGGAGCCCTGAGCCCATATGGGTTTCTTTAGCTGTGCAGACCATGTCACCAGCACCTGCAGATGCTGTTCTCCCTGGATCTGATTAAGGTCCACCTAGTCTCCTTCTGTATCACCTTCCTGTAGTTTTCAGTAAGGGGTAGGCCTCCTCACAGTCTTGAAGCTGGGTACTAGCATTTTGGCAGTTGCTCTTTCCTCAGTCTACATTTTTTGGGGGGCCTTCTTCCCTGAGGTATCTCCTTTGAGCTTGAGATCTACTCACAGTACTCCCACAATATTATCCTGTTACAAGGACAGAGCTAGAGGTATCCCTCCAAACATTTGCCTGCACTGGAATTCCAAATTAGCACAGTGAGTCTACTAATAGTACTCATGCCTGGATAAAAGGCAGCCACGGCCATGGGTCCCCAGAGATTTACTCCACTGTTTTTTTTCTTTCTGAGTGGCAACTGCCATAAAATAGTTGTCTAGTATAATTTCCCCTGTATTAGAAAGTTCTGCTGTGAGTTGGGGTAGTATGGAGGCCCGCCTTCTCCTATAACCCTGCCATTCGCTCTCTTCTCTGGAAGTCATGCCCCAGTCTGCTGTCACTCATCACTACCTATCATCTATCTCTGTCATCACTTCACTCTCCTCTGTGTGCAGCTTGTGCTATGCAGTTCTTTTGGGCTCCTTCCTAAGGTGCCTTTAGCCAAAGCAATCACATTCTCATGGCACCTCTAGGGCTGGAACCCTCCTCAAGAGGGTTTCTTTGCCATCCTGGTGCCCTGACAAGGTGTTAGTCCCTCAGGAGACAGAGTGTGTGAATGGCCCAAGTAACTAGAAATGACAGTCAACATCCAACAATACAATCAGCCTTCAGCTACCAATAAGTTGTACAAGCATTACTCCACATTGAGGTTGTGTACACCCATTACATTTGATGGGTAGGAGCAACCAACCACACTCCCTTCCTGACCTATATAAATCAGCTTCCTACAGCCTTATTTGGATGCTCCTTGTCTTTGCTCCCACCATCCACCCTTCCTCCTCCAGCAGCTCGCTTCTCTCCTTGGGCTCCTTCCTAAGGTACCTTTAGCCAAAGGAATCACATTCCTGCAGCATCTATAGGGGTGGAACCCTTCTCAAGAGGGTTTCTTTGCTTCCTTGGTACCCTGACAGGGTGGTAGTTCCTCAGGGGACAGAGAGTGCTAATGGCCCAAGTAACTACATATGACAGTCAACATCCAATCATGCATCCAACCATACAACTAGCCTTTGGCTACCAAGTTGCACAAGCATTACTCCACATTGTGGTTGCTTATGTCCATTAAATTGGAAGTTAGCTAGTTTTTAAAAACTGTAGTCATGTAAATTCTAAAAAAGCTGTATTTTGTTAAAACATGCAGACTGCCATAAAGAAGCCACATTTTATTATAAATCTCTGACAGTTTGTTCAAGTTTTCAAACATGGCTTTGTTCCAAAGCTTTAGGTCACTTCAGTTTCTACAGCAGACCTGTTTTTCACACAAGAGAAAACCAACTAATATTGCATGACAAACTAAATGAAGAGTGAGATAATATAAAACAGAGCTGAACAACATGTGGTCATCAAGAGGGAAAGGGTCACTGAAAGTCACAGTATGCTTTATGAAAAAATTGGTTGTGCTGCAGGAAAAAATGCAGCAGTTTTGTTTGCCAAAAGTTCCAGGTCTGCTTTGACCTGACCTCATAATTAGAAAGATTTAATGGCATCCTATAGGACAACACACAGGCTGCTGCTTCCCCAAAGTCATGGACATCCTGTTTGGGGAAGAGCTGTCAGGGCTGCATTCATCACTTCACTGTTCTGCTGTCTCTAGCTTGTCCTGAACACTGAGTGAGCCACCTTTAACCTTTACTATATTTTCCATCTGCTATTTTTGTTGTCTGCCTTGTTTTATCTGTCCTTTATTTGTTTTACATAGAATGGCAGTTGGTCCAGTACTTTGGTCTCGTGGCATAACTAAAGCTCCACATGATTCTGTACCTGATAATAAGGCAGTGTGGTCTAGTGGTTAGAGCACCAGCTTGGAAACTGGGAGATTGTTGGTTCAAATCTCACTCAAGCCAAAGACTCCTTGTGTGACCTTGGCAAAATCACTTAACTTGTCAAAGCACCAGTCTACCCAGCTGTGAAAATGGGTAGAAGCACAACCCACTGGAAATAGAAGAGGACTGTAAACACATTGGGGCTAGGACAGTCTCTGCTCCAGCTGTGTATGAAGAGTTTTACTCATTTCTGCATTATCAGCTGGCAAATAAAGCTTTCTCCTGTGACCCGAGTGTGTCTTCTGTTCTGCGCATTTAGAAGCAGGACCCCACTGGAAATGAGATGTTGCATCTCAGCTGGGCTATCCTGGGTACAAAAAAAAAGAAATGCTTGCTTTGCTGGTTCTCCATTAATGGCATTGACAAGCACCCAGCTGTTAAGCTTTTTGTTTGTGTGAGCTGTGTATTGGGCAACTTACTGTACATCTAAAAGAGTTATTTTTCATATCCATTTTCATTGATGATTTTTTCCAACATAACCTCCTGTGGATGAGACTCAAGTGCTCATCACTTTTATAGACTACAGTCTTTCTTTGACAGGCAAGATAACATCTGTTAGTAAGTCCATGTTGTAAAATGTTTTCAAAGTCAGGTGTTCATTCTAAGATATAAGAGAAACTGCATGTTTAAAGACTGGAGTTATGGCATAATTTTATAACCTATCATGAAACAAATCTTCAGTGCAAACCCATATATAGGAGATCACATATAAGAGGCCACTGGTTTTCAGTTTTTACTGGAAAACCCAGTAACATTCTAGAATTTGGACTGCCTGCACACTGGTAAAAAACAAGAATCTCATGGAATTTGGAATTTTATGCCAGACCAGTAAACCTACAGAACTTACATTCTTCTTAACTTGTATTTGTCATATGTATGCCCCCCCCCCCCATCCTGCATCTAGGAGTATCTAGATGGTAAATGTGCCGGGAGGAGGGCACTGTACAACCACAAAAACATAGTACAGAAATAATAACAGGAAAACAGTACCTAGATTTCCTCGGGTGTTGCAGGTGATGGATCAGCTCCATCGGGGGTACCCATGGGCTGCCAAATGATGCATGAGGGGTGCACTGGTGGGATGATGCAGACCTTCACCCGCCTGGCCTTGCCAACTTAATCCGCAGGCCTTTGTAGACAGATTTCACCAGGCAGGCCTCATGACGTCCTCCTCGACGGTGTGAATGGTTCTCAGGGATCACACCCTGGAACAGACTGGTGGCTGGCTGTGGAGGCAAACTTCTTTTCATAGCAAAACAGTGTCTCCAACCCAACAAATGAGGCAAACACTAGAGCTGCAGAAACAGGGGATCCCATTTAACGAGCAACTGATAAACAGGAACAGTCACTCCATGGAGCGGGGGGCAAGCAATTCACGGTACAGTTACTTACAGGTAGGCACCTGACATTTGTTCTGCAACAGTTTCTTTTGCCAACAGACTGATTCAACTTGCAGACATTTCCTTGAGCCGTAAAAAGCTACATTCCTAACAGCAGCAATACGGCAAACTGAACCAGGCCACCCTTAATGGTATTTCTTAGCTAGCAACACACTTATTTCACATCCCTTCATTTCCCTCTGAACTTTACACAGGCACTTTCTTACTTTCCATTCTCTGAGCCTCAAAACTGAGCACACACTGGGGACTATGACAGCACGAGATGTTTCTACTGGCCCAATCCCATTTCCAACTTGGCCTTAATTTAAACTTTTTCCACTGGGGGCAGGGGGGGGGGGCGGCAGTATGTTTTTAAAGTACATGGAGCATTCTCTACTTCAAGGTCTTAAAAGTCACATCGGTGCTCTTTCTCAAGAACCAAACCACTGAAGACCTTCTGGACATCCAGTCACTGATGCCACGCACCTTCTGTTCTTCCCTGCAGAATGTTGACCACTCACGGACCCACAGGGACTAACTGCCCCCCGCAGAGCGTCACACTCCCCAACCTACAGAGACTCAGAGACACTTTTCGCTCATGCAGCGATTCCAATTTCTGGACTGCCTTCACCCAGAGGGCTAATGCTTGTGCCACACGGAGCACCCGGACAGTCTGCCACCCCGCCAGGGTCCCAACCAGCCATTCACCACATGGACCTTTCCCTGCCTCCATAGGGTTCCAACACTGTAGTGGCCACTGGCCAGGGGAAAAGGGGTAGTGCCGCCACCACTATGCCCACAATAGTCCAGTCTGCCACCTCTGAACTGCGCCCCAGGCCCAAACTGCCAGAGCAGGCCCACTCACAGGACACACACACACACTGACCCACAGGATTCACTCACCCATGGGCGAGACTACTTAGAAATACAGGACCCACATCAGTGCTTACCCTACCAAGGCACCAGAGATCACTTGGCAGGCCTCCTTCTGCTTGCTTCTTGGGCTCGGTCTCCCAAATGCTCTGCCAGGCCCTGAACTTGTGCTCCAATGCTCCCCTTCAAATCTCACTCTCTGCCTGCCCAAACTGCTGCACGTTTCCATATGTGGTTCGTTGAGTAAGGAGGGCTGAACTTGTAGGCCGAACCTCCCGACTCTTCTTTTTTTCTTCTGGAAGCTTTTGAATCCTCTAGAAAAAAATATATCTCCTATTTATACCCTCTAGGGATGGGGCCCCCCTGCCTGCAGCAAGTGAGCCCAGATTCCAGACCTACTGGCACCACTAGCCCTTCCTGCCTAGCTACACCTAGCAACCAAAATTAACTAATAAAGTCCAGAAGTTAGATTTACAATAATCAGTGCAATTCTTGGGATTTCAAGTCTTGAAAACAGAATTTCATTACTTTAATCCCTGTTAATCAGTGGCCTTGTATATGTGTTTTGAAAAGTACCAATTTCCTAGCTGCCAAATGTTTGCATCCAGAAAGGCCTTAGGGTCCATCGTGTCCACCCTTCCTGCCTCACAGCACGGCTATGCATAATTTGAGTGTGGACACATGTCCAAAATGAACAGCCAAAATGTTATCCCTGCTCATGTTGTGTAACCCTAAAAGCTGTTTTCCTCTGAAGAATCTGCTTTGTCCTGCTTTGAAGGTCTGAACAGTTCTGGCTTCTGCAACTGGGTAGGCTATTCCATATGTTGTTGATCTCTGTGTGAATGAATGCTTTCTAATGTTCCCCCATGTTGCCTCCCTCCAGCTTGACTGCATGCTCTCCAGTTCTGCTTTCACTCACTAACTCCTAATCTGCATTACAGGGAAATGGAAGTGTCCCTATAGGTAGGGTCACAAATATAGAATAGTGTATGGGTGACCATACACATCAAAGCTGTGTTTCCATCAAGGATATGTGATGTCATCATACAGCCCTCGCCAGTGAAGCTTAAGAGGTCTCTATGATGTCGTCACATGTCCAAGATGGAAACACTACCTTCTTACCCTAGGAGTCCTTTAGCATCAGTAACTTTTTTGCACTGAGTTGGCTAGGTGCAACTGCCCAGGAGGTGTGCCTTTAACAGATATTTAAATGAGTTGAGGGCCAAGCCAGTCAGAAGACAGGAGGGGGTGTGAGCTGAGTGAGAGCTGTTGAGGGCTTCAGAATTTTTCTTCGCTGGACTGAGCAATATTACCTCTGAGGTGTCTCCTAATTTTCCTTGTTGACAGCCTCCTAGTGCTTATCTGGGTAAAGTTTTCCTCATAAATTATTTCCTTTAGTGTGCTGAGTGAAAATTTTAGTTTTTCATTAGCATCGCGCAAATGTTTTATTTTTAGCATGACCATGCTATTTTGACTTTATTTTTACTGCAACTATTTAGTTTAAAGCCTCATTTTATCACAGGTGCTTATTTTTGATGGTTTTCTTCATTTTTGGGCAAATTCTTGTGGGAATCATCGAATTAGGGACAGTTGCCATGTTTTTTACCTCAGACCCCACAGGGCTTACCGCGAGGCACCAGCAATGGATTTCAAATTTAAACAGTTCCTGGGGATTTTCTCTCTAGATTGGCAATTATGAGGAAACCTTTTTTGTTATATTACTGGACCTTGGTATCATCTGTGTCAGGACTGTCGGTAAGGGTCCAGCAGCCACCTGTGCGCAGTTGAGTATTATTGGGTTTCTATTAAGATTGGCACTGGTATAGATCCCAGTTCTACAACCAAAAAAAAAAGCTCTAGTAATAGACAGAGTTTATTAAGTGGGGCAGGACTGGCTGGTGGCATTTTCACAGAAACCTGCACTCAGTTTGTAGGTCCAGGACTGGTTTGCTTTGCTTAAATTGGCAAACATAGCAGACAAACCTTTGATTATTATGGCTGAGGATAAATCAAAGGCTTCCAACGAGGGGCCATTCAAAAGTACTAATACCAAAAGCAGAGGTGCTGAGGAACCCTCCAGATCCCAGCCAAAAAATAAAGCTTCCAAAGATGAAGTTCCTCACAAATTGAAAAATAATAAGAGTGACGAAAAAAGGAAGCTTGATCAAACCCTCTGATGAAGTAGCTAAAAAGAAACTCTATCCAAACAAATATGCTCCCATTGCTCCTGGGAAAGCCGATAGTGAGACAACAGACAGCTTAAAGCATACAGAAAAAACCAAACACTTACAAACTGCGTAGGTTCTTCCATCAGTGCAAGATATGGAAAAAGCAAGGCAACTGTTTCAGACTCTTCAAAAGATGGGTCCTTGATTTACTGGGGCTGGCAAGCACTCTTCCATAGTTCTCTCTTCTGTAGACTGTGAGGGTGATGCAGATGATGATCAAATTTATGATGCTCCTGACATAGATTTTGAGGGACTTGAGCCCCAGGAGTCCCCAGACCCTCATCTTGGGGATCCCTGGGTGACCACTAGGATCCTTCCTCTATGTTTACATTTATACAAAATATGCTAGACACCCTGGACCTCCCTACGCAGGAGCCCAACCAGAATGTTGATAAAGATGAAGATTATAGGGAGATGAAGGGTCTTTCATCCTCAAAGACCCTGGCCATCCCTATTGATAATGCATTTAGAAAAAAATACCATGAAGGTGCTTCAACACCCCACTTCAATATCAGGGGTTAATAAGCGGCTTGAGAGAAAATATAAATTGTCTAAAAATGGTACAGAGTTCCTATCTGTACACCCTAGCCATGAGAGTATATTGCAGCAGGCAGCATGTGAGAAAGCTGGAGTCTCCTTGTCCCCCTCTCCCCCTTACAAGAATTCCAAGAAAATTTACTTTATAGCAAAGAAAATGTAAGCTACAGCTTCCCTGCATCTCAGACTTTCTTCTTACATGGCATTCACAGTCAAATATCAGAAAGCCCTTTGGAAATCTGTCCAGGCTATTGCCTGCAACGGATCAGATTCTATGGTGCAGGAGCTGGTGGATACATCAAAAACTACCCTGGAAGCTACTATGTACCAGTTCCACATGGCAGATGACAACAATGATGCAGCCTCTAGGGCAATGGCCCATGCCATCTCTCTGAGATGCTATGCCTGGTTTAGAACAACCAGTCTGACCACAGAAACTCAGAACAAGGCTGTGGATTTTCCCTGTGATGAAAATATGTTGTTTGATTACAGAACCACTGATTACATGAAAAAAGTTGATGAGTACAAGGCCTCCTGGCAGAGCTACTCATCCAAGCCTAAGCTCCCCGGCCCTCAGAGATCCCGTCCCAGGGACAGTAGGGGCAGATGTTTTATTCCCAGGCCTTACAATCCCTATCCCCAATCTGACTTTGGCCAGTACAGGGAGTCTTTCAGAGGCAGGGACAGAAGAGGCCAAAGAAGAGCCACCTCTACCCAGCCATCTGCCTCTCAGTCTAAGTCCTGATCTGAGTGTCCAGGTCACCTCCCCGCTTCTGGATGGAGGCAGACTCTCCCACTATCTTCAGCACTGGTCCCTCATCACGTCAGACTAGTGGGTGCTGGAGATAGTAAAGAAGGGTCTGTCATTACAGTTCAAGCAACTGCCAGGCCTCAAGCATACCCAGGTGTCAAGACTTCTGTTCCCAACACAGATACCGCTGTTGGAAATGGAGCTACAAAATCTTCTGGCTTAACAAGCATTGGAGAGGGTCCCTGCCCACGAGATGGGCAAGGGCCTCTACTCCAGGTATTTTCTGACACAAAAAAACTGGGGAGTGGCAACCTATCTTAGATCTCAGATATTTAAACAAACATCTGAAAAAAAAAAATTTTAAATGGTCTCTCTGTCACTGGTCATATAGTCGTTACAGCAGGGAGACTGGCTAGCCTCCCTAGACGTAAAGGATGCCTACTTCCACATACCCTTAAGGAGATCTCACAGGAAATGTCTCAGGTTCAAACTTCCTTCGGGTCACTATCAGTTCACCAGAATGCCCTTCGGTCTGTCCTCGGCCCCAAGAGTCTTTACCAAGTGTCTCGCAGTGATAGCAGCACATCTCATGAGACTGGGTGTCGCTCTCTACCCCATGTGGATGACTGGCTCATAGTAGCAAAGTCTCCTTGCCAGATCAAGGAATCTCTTTCCCTCACAGAATGCACTCTGGAGTCTCTGGGTTTCCTGGTAAATCTAAAGAAATCTCACCCAGAAGCCATCTAGCCGCTCACCTTCATAGGGGCCCAGCTGGACACTCAGAAGGGATATGCTTTCCTCCCACAGAAAAGAATTCAGAGTTTCTATTCAGCGGCAGATTCTTTCACCCAGGGACAGCCAAGATCAGCCAGAAATTTCCTCAAACTTCTGGGGCATATGGCCTCTATGACTGCAATAGTCCCAGGGGTCAGGTACAGAATGAAACTCTTGCAAGCCTACGTCAGAGCTCGCTGGTCTCAGAGAAGCAACACATTTTCAAAGTTGATACATGTGTCGGAGTAGTTCCTCCAAAACTTGCTGTGGTGGAAGAACCCTGCAAATTTGCAGGCAGGGGTTCCCTTTTAAGCACCTCTTCCCACAAAGGTGATCACCACAGAAGCCTCCCTTTTGGTCTGAGGAGCTCATTTGGACAGTGCCTCAGTAAGCGGCAACTGGAGTCCTGAAGAGTCACAGTTGCACATAAATCTTTTGGAGCTCAGAGCAGTCTTACTATCTCTCAAAGCTTTCGCTCCCAGCATAGATGGGCAGGCGGTTCAAATTCAAACAGACAACACCACTGCAATGTTCTACATAAACAAGCAGGGTAGTACCAGATCAGGAATACTCTGTTTGGAAGCTCTGAAGTGGTGGTCTCTCCATGGGAGTCAGCCTCTCAGCTATTCACCTCCCAGGCAAACTCAGTACTCTGGCGGATGCTTTAAGCTGCATCTGTCAAGGCCAGAGTGAATGGACACTGAACAAGCAAGTACTAGCCACAGTGTTCAGGCAGTGGGGCACACCAGATGTGGATCTGTTTGCCTCTCCTCTCAATTTTCAGCTTCTTCAGTACTGTTGCAGACCCCGAGTTCCAGGAACACTTCCTCTGGATGCCCTGATCCTGGACTGGTCAGGGAAGTTCCTATACGCATTTCCTCCCTTTCCCCTGATATTCAGGGTTTTTGCTGAAACTCAGACAGCAGCCTGCATCAATGATCCTAGTAGCTCCGGACTGGCCCAGGCAAGCCTGGTACCCTCTCCTTCTCTCAATGTCCTGCAACAGGCCCATTCACTTGCCTCCAACTCACTCCCTGCTGACTCTTCCTCAGATGGGAGTGCAGTACCCAGACATACACTCTCTTCATGTCAAGGCCTGGTTCTTGAGGAGTTAGAGTTTCCATCTGCACAGTACTCTGAACAGGTCCTTGAGATATTGTGGATGGCTAAAAACCCGAACAATAAGATGACTTATGATGCCAAATGGAAAAGGTTTTCCCTCTGGTGCAATAGCAAAAAGGTCGAACCCCTAACAGCTTCAGACTTTCAGTTGCTAGACTACTTGGTACACTTACAGGCATCTGGCTTGAAAACATCTTCACTCAAGCTACACCTGGTGGTAATTTTGGCCTACCTTTTGGTGGGAAAGAAGAAATCAGTTTTCTCCCACAACATTTTTAAACAGTATTTCAAAGGCCTCTTGCACCTCCAGCCTCCAACCACGGAGCCGTTCCTCCTTGGAGCCTGAACCTTTGCATAGATTGGCTCATGAATCCACTCTTCTAGCCTATGTCCATGACCCACATCAAGTTTGTAACTTGGAAGACCATCTTCTTGGTAGCCATTACGTCTGCCAAGAGGATTTCAGAGCTACAGGCCTTGTGCACTAAGCCGAATTACATCATCTCTCACAATGATAAAGTTCAGCTCGGGATAAATAGGAAATTTCTGCGGTGGTTTCAGAGTTTCACTTGAACCAGTCCATTACTCTGCCTGTCTTCTGTACTGAGCCATCCACTTCTGGTGAGCAAAAGCTCCACAGCTTGGATGTCAGAAGAGCCATCTTTCACTACCTAGAGCATACTAGACAGTCCAGAGACTCTTCCACTCAACTGTTCCTCACCTACGGGGATGTAGGCAGAGGAAGACCAGCTACCAAGAGAACTATTTTTCATTGGTTGGTCTCTTGTATTAGATTCTGCTATGAGAAAGCTGATCAACAACCTCCAATGGGGCTGAGGGCCCACTCCACCAGGGGCACTGCAGCCTCGCTTGCAGCAGCAAGGGACATCCCCCTACTGGATGTCTGCAAAGCAGCTAACTGGAAGTCTGTGTACACCTTTGTGAAACACTGCAGTCTGGATGTGCAGACCAGATCTGAATGCCAAATTTGGCAGGGCGGTTCTGCAGAGCCTCTTTCCTAAGTAGGTTCTCTGCCCACCTCCCACTTGGTACTGCTCGGTAGTCTGCAAAAAAGTTACCGATGCTAAAGGACTCCTGGGGTAAGAAGAAAAAATAACTCACTGCAGTAATCTTCTTTCTTCCAAGCGGTCCTTTAGTATCGGTAAGCTCCCATCCTTCCTCCCCAGTTCACCTGTCAGAGAAGGGCTCTTTATGTCACCTTTTACCAAATTTGGAGTTTCTTATTGATGAGTTTTTAGCTCGTGTTGCTGTTGTTTCTATTTCCACTTTTGTGGACATTTGCATGTTTTTTGAATCCTGTTGATTCTTTTTTGAGGCATTTGCCCTCGTTTTTCCTCAAAAAAATTCTGAAGCCTTCAACTGCTTTCACTCAGCTCACACCCCCTCCTGTCTTTTGATTGGCTTGGCCCTAAGCTCATTTAAATATCTCTTAAAGGCACACCTCCAGGGCAGTTGCACTTAGCCAGCTAAGTGGAGAAAAGTTACTGATGCTAAAAGACCCCTTGGAAGAAAGAAGATTTCTTCACAGAGTAATTTTTTTCTTAGTTGTGTTTGGTCAGACATGCTCTGTTTTATATAGTGTATGGTTTCTCTGCATGTAAAAGTCTATTTTTGCAAGGTTTTGTATCTTGAGTCCAAGCTCCTGCTCACTCCTGCACCTCAGTTTGTGACTACATTGCTACCAGCCTGCTGATGATCCATTGTTCCCCTCCCGACCCTCCATCTGTGTAAACATAAAATCCATGGTTGCATTGTTTATGAAAAAAAGCAATAAATGAATCGTGTTTGGAATCATGGAGCACTCTGTGGCTGTCCACGTCTAAACCGTCTTAGTCAGCAGTTCGCTAACCGGTGCTGCCATTTTGCCCTAACATTTTTGTTCACAGCGTGTCTTTATCCAAGGCTGAAAAGTTGTGGTATCGTTGTGACATCAGAACAATACCACAACAACTTTTCATGACCTTTGAAGTGTACGACAACAGTATTTTGGAGTGTATGGAAATTCATACACAATAGGGGCTAACCATACAGTATATACTGTACATTTCTGTATTAAACCCCTATTTGTGCACCTTAATAATGCGTCTGTCTAGAATAGCCTGAAATTTGGCATGAACATTTTGGTACCTAGGATCTCCAGATCCTGAAAGTTTGCTAATAATCAATTCAGTGATTTAAAATTTCTAGAAGGCTGAATATACATAAAAAATATCCAAACTAAGATTTTTTTTGTTCAGCTATAGCTCAAAAATAGCCGACAGGTGAAACCTGAGACTTTCATGTTCATCACAGTTTGACCCAAGGAAGTGCCCCTGAAAGCTGGCTAAACCAAAAAGTGTTTTGTTTTTAATTATGAAAGAAAGAAAATACAACCGTCACACACACACAGAACATGTTTTTAAATTCTTTATTTATGAAGTATTTTTTTTGTGACAATGGTTCATTTTCATTGCTGTCACTCGAAACTGTTGGAAGTAAGCTGAGACAGCTTGTGTCAACAGGTTTGAGCAACAACAATCCGCCCAACCTAGTTGATTCATATCCCCTCTCCTCCCTAACCTAGTTATTAAAAATGCATTACTGGTGGTGGGTTCCCAATCCTGCTGCAGGTAGTCCCTTCTCTCCTCATTGCCCAGAACTAACAGTTTAAAGTGTTATGGCCAACAGCAGGTGCACAGTCTCACTGTTAGTCCTCCTCCCTTCTGATCAATGCAATTTAATTTGTTACACCAGAGGCAGGTACTCAACCCTGCCGCTGGATCCCCTCCTGATCACCCAGTTCAATAAAATTGCCACTGGTGGCGGTTGTTCAGTACTGCTGCCAGTACCCACTCCTGACTGAAGCAGCTGTTTGGCTCTATATTACTTTTATGATCGTCACTGTGGTGTGTCACCAACCTTTTGTTTAATAATAGCCAAAGCCATAGGTGGGTTGGAGGACACACCACACAACACTAACAGAACAGAACCAAGCTTGGCCCTGATTTGTAAATTACATGGGAGTCTGGTTGGGCTGCTGACATCAGATCAATCCCCCTATAATTTACAAATCAGCTCATAGCAGGAATCAGGATTGAGACAGCCGTATCAACTGGCAGTGGTAGAAGGGCAGGTTAACTGGAATGATAGCTGCTATCAGCTGGTGAAAGAATGGGTGTAGGCTAGAACCTCATACTAACATACTAATTGCCAGCAGATTAGGCCTTATGGTCTATTGAGTCTGCTGGAACCTCAGATACCTAGTTGGGTACCGAGGCCTCCCCCACCCCACGTGTTCCAGAACCCCTATCATCCATCCCCACCCCCCTGAGCCAGGCCTTCCACTGATACTTCCCCTTTCTGTATCTGTCCCACCCTCTCTTAAAGCCCTCCACTGTAGAAGTCTGAACCAGCTCGCCAGGCAGTGCATTCCAAGGTTCCACCACCCTCTCAGTGAAGAACCTCCTCCTCTTCCCCCCTTATCCTTCCAACTTCAAACCATGCCCTCAGGTGATACCTCCCTCCTTTAGTCTAAATATCCCCTCTGTGTTTACCCTATTTATTCCCTTGAGGTACTTGAAGACCTCAATCATGTCCCCCCTGTCTCTCCTCTCCTCTCCTTCAATGAAAATAGGTCAAGCTCCTCGAGTCTGTCCTCATATGTCAAATCCCCTAGTCCTCATAGCATTTTGGTAGCCCTCCTCTGAACCCTCTCTAGGAGCTGTATGTCCCTCTTCAAGTGCGGTCTCCAGTACTGCACACAGTACTCAAGGTGTGGTCTAACTAGACCACTGTACAGTGGCAGACTCACTTCCCTGCTCCTTGAGGTGATTCCCCCTTGCAAGGCTCTCGCTCACAGCAGTTGTCTAGTTTGGGATCCCAGGCAGCAGTGTCCTCACAGATACAGAACACATCTCCCCCCAGGGTCAAAACGCTTATACAGTGTCTGCTCACTTCATGACCATCAAACCAATCCCTTATTGGCACTCGGACCTCTGCACTTGTTTTACCCCCATGGTCAGACTCTGTCACTGGCTTATGTGGACAAAGGCACCCCTGCTCTGCTGAACCTGCCACAATAACCAAACAAACAGAAACAAACAGAACTTGAACATCTTCATCTGTTACAGCCAGGTACTCCTTTCTGCTTTATTTGCAAGACTGTAGACACATTAGCTGCAGTTCTACTTCTATACTCCCCCACCTTCACCGACCCTCTTGAACCCATGCTACCCTCCTCCTCCTCCTCCTCCTCACCATCATCCATGTCAGGTCCCTTAGCCCAGCTGCTCAATGTTCCTTGACAATGATTCCTGTGTCCCTGAATGCACTCTTCCCTGGAATAAAGAAAAAAGAAGTGAAAAATCTGCGTCCAACAATGTGCTGGATTTTTTTTCCTTCCACCTTTTTTTTTTTTTATGTAGAGCATTGGAATTATAGTTGTTTGAGTCAGGAACGCCTTTGCAAAGGCTCTGCATCAAAATACAAAAGACTTAGACCAAGCACAGAGATGAGTAACATACATACAGGTGATTAACATGTTTGAGGGGTGTAAAGACAACCCCCCCAAGTCAAAAATTGATCTAACGGAGAGGTATCTAGTACTATGCAATTGTAAAGAAGGCCGTCAGTAACCAGGCCAGAGTGGACAAAGGCTTTGGTATCACTGCTGTTAGTGTTGGGTTAAGATTTGTTGCAATCACAGGCACCGTGGTTGAGGATTTCAGAGCGAAGAGAGGATTTAAAGGGGCCTAGCCTCACTTCAGAGGAAGCAGCTGAAGGTAGTTCATTCAACCAGAGGGGGGCTCTGTAGAAGAAGGATCATTGGCCCAGGGAGGTTCTACAGAGAGAAACTTGGAGGGAGAGAGGCTGGGAAGGATCTTCTGGTGTTCCTGGAGTGTGGGGTAGGCTGTAGCGGGAGTCGGAGGCCAGGGGATAAGAGACTAAGGGAGAGTTTTTTTAGCAAAAAGACAGGTATGATATCTAAGCCTGCCTTTGAAGTTTAGCCAACTGGTGTGATGGTAGAGCTCACAGGTGTGAGTCCACCTGTCACACCCCGTTACAAGGAGACAGGTTTCTTTAAGGGAGATCTTAAGGCAGCAGAGGGTGGTGTTATCAGCAGTGCCATAGACAATGATCTAGTAGTCAATTAGGGAAAGAACTGAGGAGGTCACTGCCAGTAGAAGGGCCTCAGAAGGCATACATGACCTATGCCTATACAGATGCCCTAGCCTAGAGTTGATGGCTGAGCTTAGTAGGTCAATGTGGTCATGAAAAGTAAGGTGGGAGTCACGGGTGATACCCTGGTATTAGAAAGATGAGACTAGTTCCAGTGGGTTATGCTGGTAGTTAAGGATCTTAAGTGGGAAGTCCCTCAACTTGCTTTGCCAGCTGGTGAAGATCATTGCCTTAGTCTTCTTATAGTTCAGTACAAGTCTGTGTTCAGAGAACCAGTCTTCGGCCTCAGAGAAGGATTACTGAAGTGAGGATTGGAGGGAGATGGGGTTAATGTGACTGGTAAAGATTATGGCATCATCTGCATAGAGTAATATCTGTCCAGAGCAGGTCTTAGGGAGAGAGTTTAAGAACATGCTGAAAAGGAGGGGGCCCAAGATAGAGCCCTGGGGAACCCCAGAGCGAACCAATCTACTGGCAGAAAAGGAGGAGTTAATTTTGACTTGTTGGGATCTGTCACAGAGGTAGTTTTTAAACCAAGAGATTGCCTCTGAGGACAGCCCCAAGGTGGTCATGGATTGGATGAGGAGAGCATGACTGACAGTGTCAAATGCTTTAGTTAGATCAATATATGCAGCACCAACTGTGTCCATTATTGAGGGTCCTGTTGATATATATAGTATATTCAAGGAGCGCAGTGGTGGAGCTGTGCCCCTTCCTGAAGCCATGTTATTCAAGGCAGAGCAGGTTGTGGTTAGTTAGATAGTCAGTGATTTGATCAGATACCACTTTTTCAAGTGGGCGGTAATTGCTTGGGGAGGAGGGTCACCGCCTTTAAAGATCGGGGTGATAATAGCTGATTTCCTTAGGGCAGAAAATTGTCCGAGACATAGGAACCTGTTAAGGAGATAAGTAAGAGGTGTGAGGACAGAGACGAGTGCGAGACAGAATAGTTTTAGATCTAGAGTGTCACCACTGTGCCGGGTTTTTCCCAGAGCTGTCGTGAGGCAGCATCTGGCCTCAGTTAGGGAAATAGTCCTAAATCTGAAAGGAAGGATTTTATTAGGTAGCAGAGGGGCCAGGTCTGGTTCAGAGGTGGGGGTTGAAGAAGTTAGGGGAAGGACATTGGTGAGGTCAGAGAAAACTGAGTTAAAGGTATCAGCAATATGTTGGGGCTCCTGGGTAAGGGATCCATTTACGGGGAGACAGATTTGCCATTGAGCTCTTTAATATTGTCCTAGAACCTGCATCCAGAACCCCAGGAGGCGGAGAGGGCTTCCTGGTAGTGGGCGGCTTTTACTTTACGGATTTCCCAGGTGCATTTATTCCTTGCCTCTCTATAGAGTTGCTGGTCATGGGGTAGGTGGGATTCGTTAGCCTTGTGCCACAAATTATCAAGGTGGCGCATGAGTTCAAGCAGTGTTTAGGTGACCCAAGGGGAGTCATGGCCTCTATTCACCTGTTTGGTGAGAGGGGCGTAGAGGTCACAGGCTGAGTTGAAAGTGGTTATAAAGTATTCTAGGGCAACGTCAATTGAGGTGGCAGAGTTAATGGGTGGCCATTCACAGTGTAGTAGGTGAAGTATCCCTTTGGGATGGCATTGGAAGGAGAATTTGAGTGGAGGTTTGGGGATCCTGGTCGACCATTGGCAAATTACTGGCGAGTGGTCACTGAGTGCATCGGGAGAACTGTCACTCCAGAAATTCTGGAGGGATGATTAGTGAGGATGAGGTCTAGTAGGGTGGATGTCCCTTTCTTATGGTTCAGTCTTGTGGGGGATAGAACCACTTGAGTGAGGTCCATAGTAGCAATGGAATCCTTGTAGGGGACTGAGGAAGGAGCAAGCCAGTTTATATGAAAATCTCCTAGAGCAATTAATTCATTATTGTTAGGCAACTGGGAGAGGCTGTTGAGGACCAAGGAAAAGTCAGGCCTTTGTTTGTGGGTGGGGATATAAATGGTCACAATGAGGAGGAATTTGCCTGCACGATTGGCCTGGAGCTTAACTGTGAGGGCTTGGGCCCCGTGGGAGGGGGGGTGATGGAGACTTTAGTGACTTGTATTGGGTCACCGTAATAGAGGGCAAAACCCCCTCCTCTCTTACCCAGTCTGTCAACTCTGAGGATGGAGTATCCAGGTAAGTCAAAGGTGGAATCTGGGGTGTCAGGGTCAAGCCACATTTCAGTTACTGCAAGGATATCAGGTAAGGTATGGACCATCCAGCCTTGAAGAACGTCCAATTTTTTTTGTAAGTTGCAGATGTTCATGGTGGCTATTAGAAGACCATCCACCATACTGCAGGTAGCCTGTGGGGTGGAGGGGGATCCATGGTTGGGGTCCACAGTACCTGATAGAAGTAGGAGTAAGAGGGCAAGCCGAAGCAGGGCATGTTTCAAAAGTTTTATTTTTATTTTTTTTGTGAGTGAGGATGGTGGAATCTTGCTACCTGAAGTAGGGATGGGAAGGGTTAGAACACTGGGGGCAATTAGGAGCAAGACATGAGGCTGGAGCGAGCTGGTCAGTGGGGCCTGCCTGGAAGAGCTTGGGTTGCTCATCAGGAGGGATACAGGCAGATTTCCCATGAATGATGGGGGGGAAGTGAGGGTAATTGGCACTTTTGGTGCCTCACGGGGAGGGGGGTAAGAGGTGGAGAAGAAAGGAGAACATGGAGAGCTGAAAGAAATGTGGGTGTAGGCATTGTCTCAGGATGGGAAGTTGGAAAATCCGAAACACTTAAAGATAGTATCTGGTCTGTTAGGGGTAACAAGGCTAGCCAAATACCAACCAGAGATTAACCAGGTCAGGTGGGGCAGAGGAAGGGTTGCTGCCTCCAGAGCACAGGATACGGGGTTCAAGGCTCAGGAGGGAAGAGAGTGGAGAGAGAAAGAAATGGGACCAGGGTTTGGGATAGAGTCACGCATGAAGTAGGACAGGGGCCAGGTGATGGAGAATTCTGGGAGGAGTAGAGGCAGTAGGACAAGCAGTTTAGGAGGTTCAGTACTGACACCTAGTGGTAGGGCGTGATAACCAACTAATGGTGAAGTAGACACTTAGAGTAGGTCACGTGATCTCATGACACAATAAAAGGAGGGCCAGTCTTGGGTGGGCAGGTGGGGAGTACACATTCTCAGTGAGTAAGCTATCCAGTTTACCTTTAGGGCTGCCAAAATACTGCTCTCCGCTTCCGGTGTTTTGTGTGGGTGGGGTGGTGGGGGTCCAGCAACAGCAGCCTAGTAGGGAGAGGGAACAAAGGAGGGGGTTAGGTTACAAAGCCACTTCTGGGAAGACTCACTACCAAGTCTGATTGCGTCGCAGTCGGTAACACACCGAAGGTTAAATCACAAACTACACTGGTCCCCTGAAATCCTTGACTACTGCGTTAACCCACCCTAGAACAGAGTAAAACATGTATGGAAGCTCTGCTAGCCACAATCCAAACAGCAATTCAGCCTGAAATGCTCACATAAACAGCTAGATAGAACAAATATGCAGTCTTAACATTCCCCTGAGTCAAACGCTGGGATTCCCGAGTAGTCCAAACAGAAATGGAGCCCCAAAAATCAGTCTACAGCTGTACGCCAACACACACCATGCTTTTGGTGAATAATTTCTCCAGTTTACCTTTAGGGCTGCCAAAATACTGCTGTCAGCTTCCCGGTGATGTGGTGTTTTGTGTGTGTGTGTGTGGTCCAGCAGCAGCAGCAGCCTTTAAGGCCGCTGAAATACTGCCGTCCGCTTCCAAGTGATGTGGTGTTGTGGTGTTGGGGGGGGTAGACCTAACAGACAATTTTGCTATAGGGACCACACATTTTTAGGGTGGTCATGTAGTCATCCTAACTCACAACAACATAATAGGCCCCTTGTTAATCTTCTGCAAAATGTGTTTTGGAGTCACCCCCTAAAAATACATTTTAGGTCAGATTTACCAGGTGCCACTTATGTGGTCATAATGTCAGATGGATTGATGAATTGGCCAGCTTGAAAATTTGAGGCCAGGTTATGCCCATAAGAAAACAAACAAACAAAACAAAACAAAAAAAAACATTCTGGTGCACTCTTTAACTTAGTTTATTTTCCTGTTATTTTCTTCTTTTTCTCATACAGTAACGGTTCCATTTTTGCCATTTTTTTCCCCAGATTTTAGGGTGGGCAAGTTGTCACCCACATCATGACCACATAAGTGACACCTGGTGAAATCTATCCACCATGTGTTTTGAGGTCATTGCCCCCAAAATACATTTTGTGTAGGATTCATAAAATTACAACTTCTGTGGCCATGAGGTAAGTGTGAACTAGCCCACCTACCATCTAGGGCATCAAATAGCAAAATGGTCAAGTTATGGCTTATCAAAAAGTAACAAAACCTGAGTCAAGACGCATGTATCAGACAACCAAATGGGGTGGGGTGGGCGGCCTGCTTCAGGCTACCACACGAGTGCACTGTGCATCACTATGTAGCTGCTTCAAGAGTGGCCCACAAGTTCCCTTGTGAAGCACGCTGTAGGTCTGGTCCAGGTGTGTGTCATCTTGTGGTGACTTTGAGACAGGCAGGTATGATACCAATTTTGAATATGCTGATCCTGTATAAGGTACCATACTGTTTATGCATGGCCCTGTACCTGTAGACTGTTCTTGTGTCATGAGGGGAAGGGATGTGGTAGGGTGGGTGGGACTTAGGCATAACAACCCTGATGCCACATTTCTAAAGTTTGTAGAGACTGTGTTTACAACCAGTTCATTTCAAACCTTTGTGGGGTTTGAGTTTTGTGCAGTAGCAACTATAATGAGCATTATTGACATCTTCTGTCATAAATGTCCTTATTTGTAAGAAATGTATGTAGTAACTTTATTTACACATGGCTTTCAAAACCCTACATAAAGCATGAGGTGACTTCTAACATACTTTTCACAAGACCCTTTCTGGTCTGTGAAAAGTCAGGAGTTCTGCTGAAGGGGACGGAGTAGTCCTTCTGCGGACTGTCAAGTATGATTATTCTCTGCGCCTGCAGACCATGAGACCATTTTGGCCTCCAAACTGAAAGTTGATTATCCAGAGGAAACTGTCCCCTGTCCCAGTGGCACCATACTTTCTGTAGACCTCCAGCCACACATAGTGAATCGCAGCCTGTGTGTCCAGCTGGTGGTGGGTGGACAGCGTGCACTTGGGCATCTTGACACACACCCTTTGTGGTGCATGCTGAGCCCAGTGAGGCATAAGGTCCATTGCATGTCTAGTTATATCTTTTCATCACAAAAGTAAAATATCATCCTTAACATTTAGATACTTAAAAAGTTATATTACATTAAACATTTTGTTGAGTATGTAAAAAGCTTCACACAACATGTAATGTTTTCAAAATCAATATATTTGTGCAGTATGTAGATTTTGAAGACCATTGAACAGCACAGAGGTTGTCAAAATCTTCGTGTAGCACATGGAGTTAATATAGAAACAGATAATTTTCCAGCAGATAAGGGCTGCTTGGCCTACCTAGTCTGCCCAAATTTCCCTGCCTATAGTATCACCGCAGATCTTGCTTGATCTCCACACTATCTACCTACTCCCTCCCCTTTTCCTAAGATTCCCTTATGCCTGTCTCACGCATTCTTGAACGCCACCATGGTTTCCACCCCAACTACCTCTGCTGAAAGACTTTCAGGAATTCACAACTCTTTCTGTGAAGAAGTACTTCCTCACATTTCTCTTGACTCTACCCCCTCCATCTTCTTATCGTGCCTCCTTGTCCTTGGGCACATTTTTTCCTGTACCTTATTTTCCTCTGTAAGGTGTTTAAAGATCTCTATTGTAACACCTCTCTCTCTCTTCTCTTCCAGGTTGTACATATTTAGGTCCTTAAATCTTTCCTTGTAAGGCTTCTGATACAGACCCTGTATCATTTTAGCTGCGCTCCTCTGGATCACTGCCACTCTGTCTACATCATTCTGGAGATACGGTCTCCAGAACTGGACAGTATTCTAGGCAGGGTCTTACTAGCAATCTATACAGAGTTTCAAAACATTTGTGCAGCACATATATTTTCAAAACCTTCATAAAGGATTTGTATATGAATATTAAAAAAACATTGTGAAGCATGTAGATTTGAAAAACCATTGAGCAGCACATGGATTTTTAAAACTGTCTTGCAGCATGAAGATTTTGACAAATACTTTATAATCTCACAAAGATTTTGAACATCTTTGCAAAGTATGAAAACCATCGTGCAGCACATATATTTTAAAAACCTATGCAGAATATTCATGCTACAAGTAGATTTTTAAAGAAAAAGTTAACATTTGTGGAGGATTCCTGTGTGATGATTTATTTATTTTTAATCATTATTTTAATTTATGTGGAAGTGTGTTAAGTATATATCTTTGATCTGTTTTTCTACCATCCTCTTAAAACAGGGTTAAGGTCAACAAAGATCAATAAAGTCTTTGCATTCAGTGTTCCAAGAGTGAGCCAATTATCTATTGCCTGCAAAGGTCCAAAGCTATGGAATACTCATCCATTCGCAATGCATTCCAGCATTGATAATCTCCCATCATTGTTTACAATGAAATACTGGTTTAAATCTACTTGCCAGGTATATTGTGATTCTGTGAGATTGTATGTCCTGTGCATTGTTGATATGTTGCACTGATTTTTATGTGAAGTCCGTTTTTTATGTTAAATTAAGTAAAGTTTGTGCCAAAGAAGCTGCCAACTGTAGAGCGAGGATAGCAAGTGAGTTGGAGGCTTCAGAAGAGTAGACGCAAGTGTGAGAGACTGTTGCTATAGCAACACTCACTCGACTTGCGTCTACACTTCGGAAGCTGCTGGCTCTCCTTGCTCTATTGTTCAGGCTTCTTTGACAAAAAACATCACTTAGTTTAACATAATAAAATGGACTTTACACAGGTTTTCAGCAAAAGGTGCCTTATTTAAAAGGTTTGACAGCATGTCCTTTACTGCAGTGAACACCGCTCGGTCATACTACATTACTATGTGAAAGTGAAAGCAATTTAATCAATTATTGTCTTCTCTGACAAAAACCTCACTTATGTTAACATAAAAAATGGATTTTAGAAAGGTTTTCAGCCAAACGTGCCATGTTTAAAAGGTTTGCCAGCATGTCCTTTACTGTAGTGATCACTGCTCTGTCATGCTACATTATTACATAAACATGAAACTGATTTAATAGAACACAGTCTGGAAATGGCAGGATCAACCAGATAAACTGTTGTTTATCACTGCAGGTCATCAAGGCGCCGGCATTAGGGTGCCAAGTCACTGACGTGCCAAATGTCAGGTTCACGTCCCCCTCCCTGAGGTCCACCCCCCCGGAGTAGTATATATAGAAGGGTGTGGGTAGCCCCCCACAAAAAGAGGGGTTGGTGACAAAGACATTTGGTGCCATAGTGACTCGCTGCCATAACGCTGGTGCTACGTGAGGGTGGAACCATTTTTTGTTACTTTTGACCTATACAAATTATGGCAGCATTAACCTGGTAATTTTAGTGAGTATGGGACAGCTATATTGATTTACTTATGGTTGTGGGTGGCAGGCTGTGTGTTCCAGCTATGTATGAATGGCAACCAGTCTGTGCTAGGTGTGGCGTGATGTCAGTGGTGGTGAGAGGGTTCTCAGGGCTGGAAAGTAGTTCAGACATGCAGTCATACTTGGAAGTGTGTGGTCATTCTGGAATAATGGAATGTCATGTGACATGTTTCATCCAATCAGAACACTGAATTTTCAGTGATTTTTTTTGTTACCCATTTTATAAATACATATATATGCACACACACATAATCTTTGTGATGCTGCAGCACCCCAGTGCAACCATATACATAAAATATAATCATATATATAGGGGATATGACATGGCCTGACTGAAGATATCGCCATGAGTGAGATATCATGATGTCATTGGCCTCTCGTGAAGATAAATATGATATCTTCAGTCAGGCCATGTCATGTTCTATTTATATAATGTATGTTTTGGGCTGCACTCAACAAAAGGTCCAGATGTCCACTTAATACAATCCCCTACATAGAGGTGATGGCTATTTCAACACAAAACTGCTGTTTCTCTACCAACAGATACCATATGTTGTTGAAAAACTATATATGTGGTTGATCCTGCTACTTTAAAATTATTGTTAAAAAAATTTTTGGTATTAAGTTTATGTAGTCGTGGCTACCCCCAACAACTCTCCATACCCCCCTGCTCCAAAACAGCAGATTACATATATTATGAAAACAAATCTGCTGTTGCCACTTTAAAATTATTTTCATAATACATATCTGGTTGATCCTGCCTGCATCTTTAAACAAATTAATTATTGAAAAACAAAGTTTATCTGGTTGATCCTGCAACTTTTTTTTATCCACCTGTAACTGTAATGTAGCGTGGCCGAGTGGTATGCCCTGAAATGTAACGTGGCCGTGCGCTAGGCAGATTCAAAAGTGAAGCACTGTAACATATTTTTCATTAGGGAGCCTGTGCTGTAAAACTTGCAAAATGCTTCCTTTTCTGAATGCTGCCTGTTTTTGAAAAGAAGCTTGACAGTATTGAGAGAGAAGAGTGTAGGATGGCAGCTTTACAACACCAGACAGAAACGCAGCATGTCTGTTGCATAGCACGCATGCCTGCACTTCTGTCTGGTGCTGTGAAGCCGCCATCTCACCGCCTTTCCCCAATACTGCCGGCAGCTTCTTTTCGCAAAATACAGGCCAGCATCTGAAAAGGAAGCATTTTGTAAGTTTTACAGTACAGGCCCCTAATGAAAAATATGTTACATTGCTTCACCTTTGAATCTGCCTAGCGCCCGGTCACGCTACATTTCAGGCATAGCGCCCAGCCACGCCTATTACAGTTACAGGTGGATAAAAGAAAGTTGCAGGATCAACCAGATAAAGTTTGTTTTTCAATAATTCATTTGTTAGAAGATGCAAACAGGATCACAGAGATGTTTGTGTTGTGGGTGGGCAAGCTCATAAAGGACACAGCAAAGATAGTTGGATGATGGAAAGTGAAACACTTTCACTTTCATTACGATGACATATAGGAGTGTGAAGATATCAGTGATATCTTCACATGTGAAGATATCATTGATATCTCCATGACCTGGCAGAGATATTACTTTTTATCCTGCTATTTATCCCAAAACATACATTGTATAAATATATATATATATATATGCACACACATATAATCACTGTGATAATGCTGCAGCTCATTGTGACTGATACAGAACCCCCAAATAGCTCCTGTATGATAAAGCAAGTCACAGCACTATGAAATTTACAATCCTGCAGGCTGCTAACAAAATTTATAAATCAATTTTGGGAAGCAGTTTCAGTTTTGATGTGAAAAGTAGAGATAGGTGGAATTGTGGATTTCTAATTCCTTGGAATTCTTCTGAAGAATTTAATATTTATATGGATCAATAGATTCCATGGAATTTCTTACAGATGAAAAAAAGTGTTTTTTTGAGTGAATACAATACATTTTCTGGATCATTTGTGGAAAAATACTCACATCTTGCTACTTTGATTTTGCATAGTCAAGTACAGTTTGTAACTGTGAAGTATAATGTGGTCTTTGGAATTAGTGCTCTTAAAACGACAACTAGTATCATTTGAGTGTTTATTTTTTTCCAGTAAATCATCCACAAAAACCAGCAGAACCTAACAGAATGTTTACATTGCAAAATATGAATATTCATAAACTATGGTAAATGTGAAAAATAAAAAATCCACAGAATTCCACTGGTGAAAAAAAGTCTGCACAGCTCTACTGAAAAATAGGCAGCTTTCACTTACAGCTGCTTTTGGCAGCTAAAAGTGAATAGAGGCACCAAAAAAAAAAAAAAAAAAAGATGAAAATAACAGCCTTTTCCACCTCTCTGCTCTGGCCTGCCTCTGACTGCATTTGGCTATGGTGTGGACAGCACTGGGAGTGGGGGCGTTGGTGACCTCTCAGCGTTAGCCTGACATACAGCTATCTGTCCTGGTAGGCTAGGTGAATCCTTACTCTTGACAGTGCTGCAGCAACCATCACCTACACTAGTTAGAATACCTTGTCCTTCCTAGTGTATCAATTTGAATTCATTTAGAATGTACAAATGAAACCCAAGGGGTAAATTTAAAAAGATGAATTTGCATATACTGTAAATAACAAATTTACAAAAGGGACAGATAAGAATACAAACATACTTTAATTACTGGTTAGGTATCATATAAATTGCTGTCAAACTCTGTGTTATGTTTGTGATGCCACAAACATATTATGGAGCTGTCCTGCGATCCACTTAGCTGTTTCCGGTCTTTGCTATGAAAAGCCATTGCTTTCAGAGAATGCTGTCAGAATGTTGTCTAAAGACTCACCTCGTCCTTTTGACCTTCTTGATCTAAGCAGAGCTAATATATTTTAAGTTTATGCTTATTGGTTTTAATACTGTATTGCATAGTAAATACTGTATTTGTGTTTATTTTATCCTTTCTGTATTTCCCTCCCTCTCTGTTATTAAGTAAGACACCCAGAGGCTCTGGGTTTGGGTGCCATAGAAGTAAATATGCCTTGCCTTGCCACACAGACAGGTTACCCTTACTACAAGTATTCATCTTGCAAGTGTCTTACATCTCATTTTCCCTCCCACTGCGTCTTTACTCTGTTGGCAACAATAGAGTGTGCAGAGAGTCCATTTTTATTTTAAAATAAAAAGCATCACACATAAGTCTGGGGCAACCAGATAAGTAAAAAGCTACTGTAAACAAATCAAGGTTTAATGACTGCAGGCAAAGGGAAAAACTGATGCCACTCATCCACATTGTCCAAGAGACACACAAAGGCTATGGAAATGCATTTGTCAAGTTTACAGCAGAAATATATGATGTAAACACAGCAACTGTGGCAAACTTGATAAACGCTCATCCAACATCCATTGCCTTTGTATGTCTTTTGGATAACGCCGGTGAGTAGTGCCAGTTTTTCTCATTGCCTTGAGTTTTTAAACTGGCTGTACTGTCTCTATCTCAGTAGCAGCACTTTCCATTTTCCTGGTTTAATGACTGCAACAGGCACAAAAAGTTTGTTTTTCAGTGGATGTGTGAGAAATGTATATGTGTGTGTGTGTGTGTGTGTGTGTGTGTTGCTGGGGCTTAAACATGAAATTCCAGTAATTATGATGTTATTATATGACATCACACACCTCAGGTGTGTTAAAACAAACTCTGGCTAGAGCCACTATGGCTGCTAATGCATTAACTTGATGAGGGTGTGTCATAGGCTTAAACATGAAGCCGAAGTGCTGTATTCAGGTCCATGTGTAAATGTTAGTTTTGGTAAATTTAGATAATTTATGTGGTTGATCCTGTGTTTCCCATGTGTTTAAAATGTGAGCGGTGAGTGCATCTTGTACTGTCTGGGGAAGGAGAGAGAGCTCTGCACCAAGGTTTTATGTAATGGTAGAAGGAATGGTGCAGAGAGGAGAGATATGGCTACACTGGGCACTGTGGACCAGCCTGGAAGGATAAGAGCCTATACCGAAGTGATGGCTTGCTTCCATCCAGGAGTGAACTGTAGTCCTCAGTGGACAGCTTAACTGTTACTTCGATGGATGTTTTAAAGTAGCCAAGGGGGGTGATGGAACAACTAGGGGAGGTAGAAAATGGACCACCACAGGCTGAGATAGAGAGTAGGGAGATCTTGAGGGGTGAGAGAGTCCCACCAGGATACAAGTTATTCAAAGAAGTAGGAAGTTAGCAAGGAGAAAGGGGGAGAAAGGTGCTGAAGGGGAAAACAATTGGAAAAAGGAGAAAGTGACAAGAAAAGAGCTAACAAAATATGGAAGGCCATGTGTGCCAATGCTAGAGTCTGGGAAATGAGATCCCAGACCTACAGGCCGTAATGACAGAGGCAGACCTTGATACTGTGGTCATTACCGAATCACAGTTTACTGAAAACTCTGTCTGGAACATGGTCATACCAGGCTATACAATGTTCATAAGAGACAGGGTAGGGAAGAAAAGAGGAGGAGTGGTGCTTCATGTGAAGAAAAACTTAGAAGTGGTGGAGGTACAGGGAATTTGGGGGGTCAAGGGGATGTGGGTCTCTCTGTAGTTGAGAAACAGAGTCACTGTTTGGACAGGAGTGATCTACAGGCCTCTGACACAGGGGGAGGACTTAGATAAAGGAGTGTTAGAAGCAATTGACAAAATGGCTGAAAAGGAGTAGTGTTGCTGTTGGAGGACTTCAATCTGCCGGATATGGTTTGGAGCCTTTCAGCTGTAGCATCAGTTAGTAGCAGGGACATCCTGGACTCCCATCAAGGAGTGTTCTTCAGGCAAGAAGTCAGTGAACCCAATTATGGTGGGGCAATACTGGACCTGGTTCTTACTAATAGGGACAGTATTGCAGATATCAAAGTTGGAAGCCATCTAGGGAGCAGTTATCATCATACAGTGTAGTTCAACATAAGAATAGGAGGAGGAGGATGATGTCAGTTCTAGTTGCCAGCAATGGAAGGAGCTGAGCAAGATGCCAGACTCAGCAGCATCAAGGTCTAATGGTGTGCTGTTTGAATTTAATCTGGCTTGTTTCTTTTTACTTTGCTCTAAACCTATGTGTTTTGGCTAATATGTATAGAACCAACATAGTTGTTTCTATATATATTAATGAATGGTTGCAAAACTGGTGCAGAGCACAGGGCTTTGGCTTCATTGGGGACTGGGGGTACACATGGAGAGATGAAGGTCTATACTGGCATGATGGTCTGCATCTGTCCATGAAGGGAACCAAGATTCTAAGTGACAGGTTTAAATGCTTCCTTGGCAAGCTTTTAAACTAGCCATGGGGGGAGGTGCTAATAAGAGGCAGGAAATTTCAAGCCTCCCCCCACAAAACATGATGGGTAGTAAGGTAAACACTGAGGTACAGTGCTCAACAGAGGGCAGGATAGGGGTAAATGAAAAAATAGACAAGGGCAAAAAGAGCAGGCATGGGGGAAAAAAGGATAAAGCCAACATTAAATGGAGGGCAATGAGTACCAATGCCCGTAGTCTGGGAAATAAGCTTCCTGAGCTAGTAGCCTTGATGGAAGATGAAAAATTGGATATTGTGGCAGTCACAGAAACATGGTACATGGGGAACCATGACTGGGATGTCAACATACCGGGGTACACAGTCTACAGAAGGGACAGGGAGGGGAAAAGATGAGGTAGAGTAGCTCTATACATAAGGGAAGGGATCAAAGCTACAGAACTAAAAAGTAAAGGGGGAGGACAAGAGGCACTCTGTGTCACCTTGGAGACAGGGAATGGCATCACAATCCGCACTGGGTTGTATACAGACCCCCATCTGAAGGGGAGGAAATGGACAAGAAAATGATAAAGAACATTCTCAAAATGGCTGAAAAAGGGGAGATACTGTTGATGGGGGATCTGAATGTGCCAGATGTTAACTGGATGACATGTACTGCAGCCACATCCAAGAGCAGGGTCATTCTCGATGCCCTGCAGTGGGCAGGCCTTAGACAGCTAGTGTTGGAACCCACTCAGGAGGGAGCAATACTACACCTGGTACTGTCAAATGGAGAGAGGATCACAAATTTAGAAGTCAGTAGACATCTGGGAACAAGCAACCACTGCACAGTGTGCTTCACAATAAGCACAACCATGGAGACAAACCATACAAAAACAAGCATACTGGACCTTAGAAGGGCTGACTTTGGCAAAATGGGTGAATACCTGAGGAATACACTAGCAAATGGCCAAAAAGGAGGGGTGGAAGAACAATGGAGAAAAATCAAAACTGCCATCATAGAGGCAGCAAGCCTTTGTTAAACAGATAAAGAAAACAAAGCGGAGTAAAAAAACACTATGGTCCTCAAAAGAGGTGGCAGGGAAGGTTAAGGAGAAAAAGACTGCATTCAAAAAGTATAAGGCATCACAGAAGGAGCACGACAGGGCACTGTATCAATTAAAGCAGAAAGAAGTGGGGAAGGCAGTCAGAATAGCAAAAGCCCACAGTGAAGAAAAAATAACCAATTCAGTTAAGAAGGGGGATAAAACCTTTTATAGGCACATTAGGGAGCATAGAAAGGTTAAGGGAGGAATAGTGAAGATTAATGAGGGAGAGGGGAGATGGGCAGAGGGAGACAGTGGAAAGGCAGAGATACTGAATGAATACTTTTGCTCAGTATTCACAAAAGAAGATGAGGAGGAGTTACCTAAACCAGACAATAGAAGCACTCTGGGCAAGGGGGTCGACACCAGTCCATTTACAGAAGAAAGAGTCCTGAAAGAACTCCTAAAACTCAAGGTGGACAAAGTAATGGGGCCTGATGGGATTCACCCTAGAACTTGTAAAAGAACTAAGAGAGGACCTAGTGACACCACTGACCACACTTTTTAACAAATCATGGGAGGATGGGTTGGTACCTGAGGACTGGAGAAGGGCAGATGGATTCCCCTTCACAAAAGTGGGAGCAAGGCAGAAGCAGAAAACTACAGACCTGTAAGTTTGACCTCAGTGGTAGGGAAAATGATGGAATCACTCTGAAAGAAAGAACTGTTGAGTACCTAGAAGCCAGCGGGGCACAGGACCCAAAGCAGCATGGATTTACAGCAGGAAGGTCGTACAGACCATATTCTCTAGAATTCTGCGGTCAGAGAATTTTGAGCAGAACTTGCACTCTACCGCAGAACTTCTGCGGTGCTGCAGAATTCACTCTTCTTGGTGATTTTTTATTAATATTTCTGTTTATACATAGAATCTGGTTCCCTTCCCCTTTTTTTATATCCAAACCCCTCCTATATGTTCAGAATGTGATGTTATCATTGCTATAACATCATACATTAGCTAGTGGTGTTACGTAGTGTGTCAGGGAAAGCAGGTTGACATAAAAAATGAGTTTTGCAATAACTCCTCTATTCCATTTCCAATGGGACCTGTATGAATGAGGATGCAAGTTCATGGAAATTAAAAAAAAATATATATATATATATATATACACACACACACACACACTCACACATATATACAGTATCTGTCTCTCTCACCACACACACACGCATATTTGTATGTATGTTACAGATTGCATATAAATATATAAGTGATACACAGTGGGAACCTCATGAGTGGTGTAGAAAGCACATACAAATATTTAAGTGATAGAAAGTGGAAACCTCATTAGTGGGATAGATAACATGCATATAGAAATACCTTAGTTATCACATAAGGTCCCCTCTGCATATGTCATTTATGCAACAGGCTAGGATCTTAAGGGAGAGACATTTGTTTTGCTTTTTTAGGCATAAAATTATTTTTATAAGTCTGTTATTTTTTGAACTAGTGTTACTGTGCTTTCCACCATCCTGATTGCTATAACCACTGCCATGAAAGTGAAGTCAGGATGACAAGCTGACACTGTGATGTGGTAGTTTGTTAGTGCCGCAGAACTTCCACAGAAATTACAAACCACCGCCGCAGAAGTTCTGTGGCAAATGGTAGTCTTGCCGCAGAACTTGGTCCCACTGTGCCGCAGAAAAGTAGGGGCCCTGTGTCAGATGAATCTAATAGATTTCTTTGACTGGATGACCAAAGTAATAGACCCAGGAGGGGCTGTGGATATGTCCAACCTAGACTTTAGCAAGGCATTTGACACAGTCCAGCGTAAAAGATTAATAATCAAGTTAGCCAGTCTGGGAGAGGATCCCAGGGTGGTAGCCTGGGTTGCAAACTGGCTGCACAACAGGACACAGAAAGTAATAGTGAGTGGAACACATTCCGAAGAAAGGGGGGGTCACTAGTGGAGTACCTCAGGGCTCAGTACTTGGTCCAGTTCTCTTTAACATCTTTATAGGTGACATTGCAGAGGGTCTGGAGGGAAAGGTATGCCTCTTGGCAGATGATACAAAGATCTGTAACAGAGTTGATACACAAGGGGGGGTAGAAAGGATGAAAAGGGACTTGGCAAGGTTGGAGGAATGGTCAGACATATGGCAACTTAGATTCAATGCAAAGAAGTGCAAAGTAATGCACCTAGGAAACAAAATCCCAGGAGAAGAGCACACAATAGCAGGGCAGGTACTAACAACAACAAAAATGGAATGGGACTTGGGGGTAGTCATATCAGATGATCTAAAGGTTGGTAAGCAATGTGAGAAGTCAGTAAGGAGAGCTGGGGGATACTGGGATGCATAGGAAGGGGCATCACAAGTAGAAAAAGGGAAGTGGTTATCCCTCTGTACAGACAGTTGGTGAGACCCCATCTGGAGTACTGTGTGCAGTTCTGGAGACCTCATCTATGCAAGGACATAGACAGGATAGAAGCAGTCCAGAGGAGGGCAACTAAAATGGTGCAGGGTCTGCATCAGAAATCATATGAAGAAAGACTGAGAGAGCTTAATATGTATACCCTTGATGAAAGGAGGGACAGGGGGACATGATAGAAACGTTCAAGTACCTCAAGGGAATCAACAAAGTCTAGGAGGGTAGCATCTTTCAGAAAAAGAGATGTGTAAGAACAAGGGGACACAATTTAATGATGGGGGGGGAAGGCTCAGGGGTAATGTGAGGAAATTTTTTTTAATGGAGAGAGTGGTGGATGCGTGGAACTGCCTTCCTGGGGAGGTTGTTGGGGCTAAAACAGTTGGGGAATTCAAACATGCATGGGACAGACACAAGGCAATTGTAGTGGGGGGTTGCAGGAAATAGGCTGTTGGTTAACTAGAATCTTTAGCTTATCCAGTAAGTAGGGAAATGGGCAGACTGGGTGGGCCAAGTGATCCTTATCTGCTGTCAAAGTCTATGTTTCTATGTTTCTCGTTTAACTACCTTTTTTCTTGGTTTTCTTTGTGGAATGTACAAGAACGTTCAGCACACTAAAGAGTTTTGTAAGCAGCAGATGACCAAGTGGAAAAAACTGAAGCATGATGCTGTTCTGAATTTATCTCCTCAAACAGAAGAACAATGGTTTCAACAACAGGTGTCTCCCAATATTGCCCTCTCTGCAGTGGTAAGTGGAAACTTGATTCCCCCCTTCCGAAAATGCCGGCTACAGGTAAAACTCTCTTATTTTCTAAAAAGAGATAAAACTTCTGATGAGAACATAATGCTGCTTAAGAGATATGCGGCTCATCAGGCAGAAGCTGAAGTAAATATGCTCTGTGAAGCTACTCATCCATCCTGCTCAAAGTACCCAAAGTCATTACCCGCTTTGGAAGATCAACCATCAGCTTCATGCTGCCCTCCATATGGAACAAATTGTAGAAAGTTCTAAAGCTGAGTACATCCATATCATTTACGTCCTTCTAAACCCTTTACTCAAAGCTTATCAAGGAGCAATGCAAATGCTTTTAATAGTACAAACGTGAATCATGCCCCCTCTGATTCTGTATCTCTTCTCCTTCCTACCAACTTGCATATGTCTACGATCTCTCCATACTGCTACTAAGGCATTTCCATTTTGCACATCCTTTTCCCTCATCCTTTCACCCCTTTACTAACTGATCCCTTCCCCCTCCTTCCCTCCCGGATACCTGCCTTACTCCCCCCTTCCTTCGCTTCCCCCTTGAGGTAGCTGCTGAAGCCCATCACAAACCATCACCTATTCACCTTTGATTATTTCCTTGCGCACTATCCAACCCAGCCACTCACCTTGTATGCAAATCATCAACAAACTTCCTACATGCCACATTTTAATTTCCAGTCTATGACCCTAGAATTATGTATATATGTAAATAGGTAAGAATTACAGTATTTCACTGATCATTTCAACTATGTATATTGTATAAAGCAACACTATGTATATTGTATCTTGTTCATTGCATTGCACTATGTCTATGTAATTGTCCCTGACCTAACCAGGTCCAACTTGCAAATGAGCATTGCTCAATGATGTCTGTCTGGATAAATAAAGATGTGATTGATTGATTGATAATTTGCTTGTACCAGATATGGCAGCTATTGATTTTGAAAATACCGACTCTAATGTAGCAAATCAGATGGATAGTGAGGAAGGGAGGGAAGGAGGCCACAGACTGAGGAAAACCTGGGGGCTCGGGGGTTACCATAGAAGCTAGAAGGGAATCAACAGAATATGTATTGCCTTCGGATTTTCAACAGAATATTGCCCAAACTACTGGTAAACTGCAAGGGGACATATTACAGGTGCTCTCAACATTTAGGTTGGAAATGAAAGATGCAATTAGTGATATTAAAGAAATGATAAAAGGGGTAACTGATTCCATTGGCTCACTTTCTGAACAACTAGCAGGTCTTACTGTTAGAACAGGTGAACTGGAAACTAGAGTCTCAAAAGTAGAAGATGGTTCTTCAAACTCAACTAAAACACTCTTACAACATGAGAAAAAGATTTTAAGTTTACAACAAAAGCTTGCAAAGATGGAAGACCAGTCACGTCAGTCTAATTTAAGAATATGTGGGCTGCCCGGAGGGAATGGAGGGAATGGAAAACCCTATGCTTTTTTTTGAAAAATGGTTACACTTGCTATGGGCCACCCTTACCCAGAACAAAAAATTACTTTAGATGTATCCCATAGGGGAGGTAACAGGTTTAGTTCATCTAACCAGTCTTACCCAAGACCAATTCTTGTTAAACCCCATAATTATCAAGCTAAGGAGACTATTCTATATAACACAAGTGTGGAAAAGGGTTTGAAATATCAAGAGTTTTCTCTACATGTTTATCCTGATCTATCTACTGAAATAGTGAATAAAAGAAAATTGTTCAACCCAGTTAAAAAAAAAAAAATATATGAGGCTGGAGTTAAATTCACCATGCAATATCCTGCTAAAATTCATTTTATTGTAAAGGGTAGATTGCAAACTTTTGACGACGCTGATAATGTATTAGAGGCATATGAAGAATATTATGGCCAGCTTTCCCAGGTATCATTGCTGATTAATTCACGTATGCACCCCTATCAATCCACCATGACAGAGGAGAATAATAATAATTAATAGTGGCTTGTTAACTGATACTGGGAGTTGGTGAAATGAAAGGAGATCAGATTTGAAGGAAGGGGAAACCCAGAAGAAAAAGGAGAAGAAGAAGGGAAAGTAAAAAAAAATAAATAAATGAAAAAATAAGCATAACCTAACAAATGGAGGGACACAGATTTCTCTGTTTATGCTGCTTACTAATTAAGTTATTATTATAGACAGTTGAGCTTTGAGTCATCATGGTATTAGAGGTGATGAGATACATCATTTCTGCTAATGGGGGGGCAATTTGGCTTAATTGGTTTAATTGGCACATTTATATGTTCAAAGAAGGGTGGGTATCAGGGCTTTTGGTTTGGCATAGCTTTTTTAATATGATTGAGGTCCAGGATTCCATAACTGAGCACAATATGAGTAATATACATGATGGTTGTTGTGTAAAAATATAAAATATATTGGAGAAAAAAGAAAAATTGGAAGTAAAATAAGAATAACAACTTGGAATGTTAACAGGTCACGTAATTAAGTTAAAATCAATAAAATGTTAAGATATTTAGAAAATAAGCATATTAATTGTATTTGTATGCAAGAGACATATTTTCAGGAGACTGATTTTTCATGGATGCAAAGATTTTGGGGTCCAGGTTCATTTTCAGGGGATAACCGGGTGTCTGCACGAGTGGCAATTTTTTTCATAAAAATCTTTCTTCTCTTTCTATTAATAAAGTTTTTGCTGATTCCAATGGCAGATATTTTATTATGGAGATGATACTGTAGGGGAAGCTACTTACATTTACCTCCATTTATGGACCAAATATGAATACTCCTTTTTTTATTGATTTATTTTTGCAATTAACATCTTGTAACTCCCCATATTTTATAGGGGGTGATTTTACTCTTACTTTGAGAAAGCAGGATGGAACACCCTTCTTCTTACTCCACCTTTAATTCATCAATTAAGATAATTAAAAACTTTATGAGGGATTTGAGATTGTCTGACCCTTGAATTGCGGCAAAACAGAATGTGAGAAGATTCTCTTTTTTTCCGCATATCAATATATTTTTTCCAGAATTTATTTCAGAAACCTTGTTATATACTTTGGATAAAATTGATTATCCTGTCATAATTATATCGGATTATTCACCTTGTATAATGGATTTACAGCGTCTACCAATTAGGAATTTTAAATTATACTGTACTTGGAAGATGGACATTATGTTATTCAGGGAAGAAGGATTATTCCTTTCTTTTCAGAATGAGATGAAGTTATTTTTTCAAGTAAATAAGGAATCAGAGGTTAATATTGACATGATATGGGAATCTTTTAAAATCTGGGTTAGAAGTACCTTACAACAAATTAAGAATCAGAAGAAAAAGAGATGGTAAGAACAAGAAAGGCAGCTACAGGATGATAAACAGATTTTGGAACAAATTTTTGTTTCCAATAATGAGATGGAGTTTCATAATAAGATTATAAAAAAGGACAGAACTAAATAGACTTTTAACAGATAAAGCTGAAAATCAAATTCTGAAAACAAGGTCTAATTATTATATTTTTTCAGATAAACCTTTGAAGTTAATGTTTTGGCAACTGAAGAAGGATCAAGAAAAGAAAAAAACAGTATTAATCTGATAAAAAATGATATAGGTGATATAGTTAGAGACCCTATTTTGATTGGTAAACTTTTTTCTGCATATTATCAAAAATTATATACATTGGAGTATGTTCAAAATCAGGAGGGATTGGAGGAATTTCTGTTTAATTTACAAATTAAGCAAATTAATAATAATGTCAGGGATGCTCTTGATAAACCCATAACTGAAGATGAAATTTCTAGGGCAATTGATAGCCTATCCTTGGGGAAAGCTCCGGGCCCTGATGGGATCTATATTGATTTTTATAAAAAATTTAAATATTTTTTGGTCCCTATCCTGACTAGGCTTTTTGATAGTTTTGATGGGGTTCAGCCTATGCCTCCCTCATTTAAAAAGGCTACTGTGCTGCTATTTTATAAACAAGGGAAAGATTCAACTTTATGTGGGTCATACAGACCTATATCTTTACTGAATTCCGATTACAACATTTTTGCTAAGGTTCTGGCTTTAAGGTTAGAGGGGACACTCCTAGCTCTCATTGAACAGGATCAGACTGGCTTCATTAAAGGAAGGATGATTACCGATAATTTATGAAGAACTATAAATATTATAGCAAATAATGAACATCCTGATGGAACACTGCTTGCAATTGAGCTGAGAAGGTGTTTGATCAAGTGGAATGGGTATTTATATCCACAGTTCTCGAGAAAATGAATTTTGGTAATCAGTTTTTGACATGGATTAAATTATTATATTCAACCCCTGAAGCCAATATTAGAATAAATAATGCTCTATCTGACACTATTGTTTTACAAAGAGGCATGAGCAAGGGATGTCCCCTCTCCCCTTTGTTGTTTGTTTTGGCCATGGAACCATTTGCCATTGCTATTAGGCAAAATAGAAACATTTTAGGAATACAGATTAATAATACCATTCATAAAATTAGCTTGTACGCGGATGATATTCTGTTGTATTTAACAAATCCTTTAAAGTCTATCCCAGAAATTATTAGACTGGCTTCTATGTATGGTAGATAGGCTATAAAATCAATTGGCAAAAGACTCTGTTAATGAAATTAGATGATAACTATCGGTTGGATATGACAAGAATTGGTGTAGGCGATCAATCAGATTCTATCAAATATTTGGATATTAACCTAACAAATAAATATGATCAACTGTATCAAGCTAACTTTACAAAGTTACTTATGTAACTTAAAACTGATTTAGATAATTGGACTCACCTTTCATTAAATCTAATTGGTAGAATAAATGTAATAAAGATGAAAGTTCTTCTGAAAATATTATATAAATTCAATGCCATTTGTATTATACTAAGGTTCATACTAAGGTGAAGAAAAAGAGCCAGTAGGCTGGGGTCCATAATGCTTTTATACTAGGCCAAAGACTAATAATAATATTTTATACCCACTAATAATTTATACCCAGAGATGATGGGCCTTTTGGCGTTTCTCAGGGCAAAATATTTTTATGACCATACATCAAAAAATCTTGTTCTCTATTTCTATGACTTTGGCTAAAAAATGTATTCTAAAATGGAAGGATTCAGTTCCCCCACTTTTTGACACCTGGCTAAAAGTCTTGATAGATGCTATGAGACTAGAAAGGATATATTACTTAAAGGAGCAGAATTTTACATCTTTTGGAAATATATGGGCCCTGTTATATACACAAATTTAAAAGGGAATTATAAAGTAACATAAATTATTTACTGTATGCACTGGTGTATTTTTGTTGTGCAAAAATATGGAATCCTGGACAGGAAAGAGGGGAGGGCTATGATGATGGTTGAAGAGGGTACTATCTTAATGGTGTAATGTCTTGGATGAATTGCTACCCTCATGGACCAATGTGAACCCTCAAAAAAAAAGAACAGGGTCAGACTCCAACCACACAAGGGAAGGGGTCCTGGTCTTCAGAACAGCTGAGGGCACAAAGATTGTTGAATGCCTCAGGAATGGCCTGGCAGGGGGAGATGACTTGAGGTGGAGGAGACGTGAGCCAAATAAAAAGAGTGTATAGTGAGGAAAACAAACTTGTGTCAAGCAAGTAAGTAAAAGGAAGATGAGACTGGTATGGTTCTTGAAAGAGGTGTCGCAAAAGGTAAAGGCTGAAGGAGTAAAATTCAGATGGTATAAGAAAACTCAGAGGGAGGAGGATAGGGAAGCATATCAGAGAAAACAGAGTAAGGAAAGCAGTAAGGAGTGCAAAGTCATGAAGTGAGGAAATAATAGCTCAGGCAGTATCAAAAGGGGAAATAAATCAAACAAATATCCGCACCACATGGCACTGAACCAAAATGAGGCTTTATTTACATTTGTTAAAAAGAGTGCCAAACGCCAACATAAGCATCTGCTCTACTAAACCTCTACCGGTTTCGTAACATATGCATCATCAGGAGGCAACACTACCCTCAAAGAAGGACCCTTAAATACATGCATACCACATATAATTTAAAGTAACAGTGCTTAATAATCTAAAGTGCAACCCATTAATACCAACTATAATAAATTAGCACTTATGTCTAGAACAAAACATCTAACAAATACAAAAATGTATATGTCATACAAAAAAGAATCCATCTTTTCACCAAAAAATCAGGGTTTAAAGAGTAGAATAATAATTCATACATCATCACAAAGGCATAAATATCAAATATGGTTATATAAATCCCAATGTTCTTTTTCTAATTTTTTTTTTCAAACATGGAAAGACCTGTGATGTTTCTGGTTGTCTAATAACCCTACGGGAACATACAAAAAGAAGAAGAAGTATTACAGCAAGCTTATAGACGCTACAATGGCATCAGCAGAAAAAACAAACAAATCTATTTTCCTTTTACTTTCTCTGTATACATGGCATTAATTTTATGCAGTCATTCAGTCCCGGTGGTGCCAGTGCTCCCAGGGTAAAAATCCAAAAGGATTCCCTACGCAACAACTTGTCATTCAAGTTTCCACCTCTGGGTCCCATTTTAACTTTTTCAAACATGCAAAATTTAAAATTATGGTGACCATCACTATTAATTGATACATGGCCAGCTAATGCATTCTTCTTATCCCCCTTCCTTATACATCTCAGATGTTCTTCTATTCGTACCTTCATAGGTCAAATTGTCTTGCCCACATAAAAAGCACCACATTCACATGTTGCTAAATAGACTACTTGTTCACTACTGCAATTAAAGAAAGATCCCATTTTAAACAACTTACTACTGTTGCATGTAGTGAAAGTATCAGTTCTCAAAATATATGGGCAGAATTTACAATTGCCACATCTGAAGTTACCCATTGGGAGGGGGCGCAGCCAAGTATTGTTTACTTCTGTATCAACTCCTCCAGATACATGGAAACTATGGACTAATCTATCCTTTGGAGTACGACCCCTGCGATACACCATTCTTGGCTTTAATTTTGCAAACTCTGGCAGGCCTAGTTCATTCTCCAAAATATGCCAATTGATATTAATTATTTGTCACATTTTATTTGCATGTCTTGTATAATTAGTCACAAAATTTGCCCTAAGAGGGCCTTCTGTACATCTTTTATTAGTAAACAATTCCATTCTAGAAGTGTCCAGAGTTTCCACGTATGCCTTTTCTACTAGCCCAGGGTTGTAACCACGTTCAACAAATCTAGCATATATGTCCATGCCATTAACCACAAAATCAGTATCTTCAGAGCAATTTCTACATACCCTCAACATCTGGGCTTTGGGTATATTTTCAATCATATGGCATGGATGGCAACTTGAAGCATGCAATAATGAATCTTTATCCATCTCCTTTCTAAAAAGGTTTGTTCTAAATGTACCATACAAATTCATGGTTATTTGCAAATCCAGAAAGGAGACGGAATTTAAGATTTTGATTACTATTTTCTAAGTAGCCAATAAAGTCACCCAGCTCTGTCATGGTGCCCTTCCACACCATAAATATATCATCAATAAAACAATACCAGATATCAATCCTATTGTAATAAGGCTTGCTCTCAATGCCATAGACTGTTTTTTCTCCCAAAGTCCCAAATAGAGGTTGGCATAGTTGGGGGCAAATGTTGCCCCCATAGTCGTCCCCTTTTGTTGTAAGTGCATTTCTGTTTGAAGCAGAAAACAATTTTTATTAAGAGTATGCTCAGTGCAAGATAACAGAAATTGTTTTTTACTTTCTGAGATGTCAGCATCCATTTCAAGCCAATATTACAATGCCCGCAACCCCCCTTCATGGGGAATATTGATATGTAAAGAGTTGATATCCAGTGATACCAAATACCAACCTGGTTCAGCCTGCATATCATCTAGCACTTCCAAAATATGTGTAGTGTCCCTAATAAATGATGACAATTTTGAAACATAGTGTTGTATATGTGAATTGACAAATTGAGAAAAGGGTTCCATCAAACATTAATTTCCTGACACAATTGGTCTGCCAGGTGGTTTATGGAGATCTTTACGAATTTTGGAAAGAATGTATATGCATGCTTTCACAGTGTGGTCAACAGTTAAGAACCCCCATTCATCCTTAGTTATAGTGCCAGACATTAATGCATCATACAAAAGGATATCAGTTTCCCTTTTAAATCTAATAGTGGAGTCACTCTTTAATTTAACATAAAATTTAGTGCCCATAAGTTGTCTTTGTACTTCACTAATATAATAATCTGATGACATAACTACTATGGAACCCCCCTTGTCTGCTGGTTTTATAATGATTGTCTTATTCTTCTCCAGACTCTTAATTGCAGCACCCTCAACTGTAGTTACATTTACATAACTTGCTTTTATACTAGTGTCAAGTATTTGCTTAAATGATTTCTCACAGGCACGTTCAAAGACTTTAACAGCCTCATTATAAGGTGGTAAAAAATTAGAGGTTGGACGAAAGGGACTTACTTCCCTTTGCTTAGTGACTTCCCCTTCTAAAAGTTCCTGACTGTCCCCAACAGCAACACCACGACACATGTTGTTTTTATGGTAGTATACCTTTAAGTTCAAATTTCTGGTAAAGTGGTAGAGAGCCACATAAATTTCAAAAGGATTTGAATCCTGAGTAGGAATAAATGTTAATCCCTTCTGCAAAACTGTCTGTTCACTTGTAATCAGTTCATAATCTGAGATTTTGATAACAATACTTTCTGGAGCTATTAATTGTCCTGTCTCCCCCGTGTTCTGCTGCTTATGTTTCCTTCCCTCTCTTCTTGTATGTGTCTGTCGTGACCTCGACCCGCTTGGCCTCTCTGATTCCTCGGACCTCTCCCACGTCAGAAAGAAGTTGCTGGCACTTGAAATTGCACTGTCCTGTTCGTTTCTTCTACTACCTCCTGTTCCACCTCTAAAAAAGGATCATCACACTCAGACCCACTGTTATCAGTAGTGTATGTGGGGGAGTTATTCTTATTCTTCAAAATGGATCTTCATAATAAATTATTTGAATTAGAATGGAATTTACCTCTACCCCTCCTATTCATATAGTTAGGAGTGTTATGCCCTTTATTCCAATCAAACACTCATCCCAGAAGGTAGTCCTGTCGATCCCATTCAAATTTCTGTAACTTGATCTTTTAGAGAAGATGCTTATGTTAACGTTTGGCACTCTTTTTAACAAATGTAAATAAAGCTGCAGTTTGGTTCAGTGCCGTGTGGTGCAGGTATTTGTTTGATTTATTTTGCATTTTTATATTCCGCACACACTGTTCCTTCAGAGCGGTTTTGCTTTTTTCCCAGTATCAAAAGGGGGCAAGATTTTTGGGGGGTATATTAGCAAGAAAAGAAAGACAAATGGAGGGATTGTACTGTATGGAGGAGGACCAAGAAATGGCAGACATCTTAAACAAATATTTCTGCTCAGTGTTCAGAGTAGAACTGTTGCAGAGTAGTTGAAGACTGGAGATCCCATCTATGTCCAGTCCCCGGTTGTGGCATTCTGAAGCTTTTTAATACCTTTTTTTAAAGCTGTGTTTTACAATGACTGTTGGTATTTTATACTTTTCCTCTTGTGTTTTAAATCTGTGTTTCCTGTACTGATACCTGTTCTGTTCCTAGAGCCTCTGAGATTGGTTGCCCTTAAATAAAATTGCCTTGCCTTGCCTAGAAGGTGAAGGAAATGGAACACAGAAATACACCAGGGGCTTTGAGGGGAAGGAAATTGAAATTAGTCCCTTTTCTGAGGAGATAATCCAGAAAGAACTCAATAATCTAAATGTGGACACAGCTACGGGGCCAGAGGGGGTGCATCCAAGGGTGCTGAGGGAGCTCAGGGAGGTACTAGCTGCACCTCTAACAGACTTATTTAATAGACAGGGGGAAGGTCATGTCAAACAAATCTGATAGATTTATTTGACTGGGTAACTAAGCAGCTAGTTTTTAATGCAAAAAAGTGCAAAGTAATGCATTTGGTCCAAATGGGGGAATGATACTGCCAATGACCAAGCAAGAAGAAGATTTTAGAGAGGGGGGGTAATGGTATCGGATGACCTAAAGGTGGCCAGGCAATGTGACAAGGCAGTTGAGAGGGCTAGTGGGATGCTGGGGTGCATAGGTAGGGGTATCACCAGCAGAAAGAGGGAGGTGGGATTGCCCCTATATTGGTCAATGTGTAGCAACCCACCTGGAGTACTGCGTCCAGTTCTAGAGACCACATCTCTTGAAAGAGATAGGCTGATTGGAGGCAGTCCTGAGGACAGCTGTCAAAATGGTACAAGGCCTGTATCAGAAGCCCTATGAGGAAAGGCCCAAAGAGTTCAATATGTACACCCTGGAGGATATTGGGGAGTGTGAGGGGATATGATAGATACCTTTAAATACCTCACAGAGGTTAAAAAGATACAAGAAGGAGACATGTTTCAGGAAAAATAGGTGCTCTAGGACAAGGGTCATTATATGAAGCTGGAAGGGGTAGATTCAGGAGAGATGTGAGGCAGTACTTTTTCACAGAAGAAAAAATTACCATAGTAATCTTGTTTCTTCTAATGGAGTCTTGCTGTATTCTGACAATGTGCAGTATGAACGACCGATTCAGCTGCCCCAGAGAGTTAAGAGTTAAACCCGCTGCAAATGCATAGAACGTTGAGCACAAGCTCGTTTTTCAAACCATTGTCCTCAGTACATTCTATGTAACTGACCAGATTCTTATGTAGCTATGAATAAGAAATGCCAATAAAAATAAACCGTAACTGTAACTAATACCCCAAAGGTAAATACACACAACAATAGGGCATAAAACAGACTCAAGTCACTGATGCCCTGAAAAAACACCACTCACTGGTGGATATAGGAATTAACAATTGGAATGCAGAAACCCCGCTTCCCTAAGTTCCAGAGGGGAGGCAGGGTTGGCTGTCAGAATACAGCAAGGCTCCATTAGATGAAACAAGATTACTATGGTAAGTATTTTTTTCTTCAAACAACGTGAAGTCTTGCTGTATTCTGACAATATGCAGACTACAAAGCAGTGCCCCATGGAGGTGGGCACAGAACCTACTTAAGGAATAGACTCTGGAATACTGCTGTGCCAAACCTGGCATCACTCCTGGCCTGGGTGTCCAGGCAGTAGTGCTTGGTGAATGTGTGAACAGTTTTCCAGGTAGCTGCTTTACAGATGTCAAGCAGGGGGATATTCCTGGCAGCTGCTATGGAAGTGGCTGTCCCACTAGTAGAGTGATCCTTCAGGCCCACAAGTGGCTCCTTACCTAGTTTGCCATAACAAAACTGGATGCAAGCCACATTCCATCTGGAAATGGTCCTCTTTGTGGCTGGCTTGCCTTTACCCACCTCACCATAGGTAAAGAACAACTGAGTACAGTCCTTCCTATGGTGTTTTGTTCTGTCCATATACTAACTGATGGACCATTTTACATCCAGGCTATGCAGCCTGCATTCACCTGAACTGGAATGATCAGTGAAAAAGACAGGCAATGTTAGGGACTGATTCAAATGGAAGTTCGAAACTACTTTGGGGAGGAACTTCCTATTAGTTCTTAGAACAAGCTTGTCCCTGTGAGGGGCAATGTAATTGGGTTCTACTGACAGGGCCTGAAGCTGGTACTGGGTCATAATCTCACACACTTAATAGCGTATGACATTAAGGCTTACCCGGTACAGGGCTGCACCAGTGAGCGAAAGGTGCAATACCGCGTATACTGCTGTATGGTATTGCACCATTCACACTCTCCCAGGTACAGGATAAGACCTCTGCAGGGAGTGTGTTCCACCAACCAGCTGCTGTGGCTCAACGAACTAAGCCACAGCAGCAGGCAACCAATGCAGTGCTGCTGGGACTGGGTTCGATTCCCGGTCTCAGAAACTTTTATTTTTCAATCTTTGTGTGCCCCAACCTGAACCCCTGGGTTGAGAATCAATAATGGGGGTTCAGGGCTAACCCCTGTAAGGGGTGTGTGAGGTGGAGCCCCACAAAGAAAAGAGATATGCAGCATGGCAAGAATCACGCTTGTATTGGCAGTGCGATCTACATGCGGCATAAATGTGGCGACATGATCCCGTGCCCCTGAAGCTCACTGATCCTCCTGGCAGAGGTGATGGCCACCCAAAACACCATCTTCTATATCAGAAATTTGAGTTCTGCTGAGGAAATGGGCTCAAAAGGGGGCTGCATAAGCTGAGCTATGCAGATGTTGAGATCTCAAGAAGGGGTAGGCTCCTTGTGAGGAGGGTGAAGATGGAGCAACCCCTTGAAGAACTTCTTAAAAACTAGAATGAGCAGCTGGGGAAAGGCACTTCCTGGCTGATAAACAGGCAGAAACAGCTGCCAAGTGCACCTTCAGGGTGGAGGGCTGTAGGCCCAGGGATTGAAGGTGAACCAAGTAATCCAACAGGATGGCCAGGTCTGCCTCCTGTGGGTCCATGTCCTTCTGGGAACACCAGGTTGAGAATCTCTTCCATTTGGAAGTGTAAGTCCTCCTGGTGGAAGGCTTCCTAGAAACCCTAAGGATGTCCAGGACTCCTTCTGAGAGATGCAGGCCTGCATACTCTAAGTCTTCAAGATCCAAATCTTAAGCCAAAGGGACTCAAGGCTTGGGTACAGAATCCTTCCTTGGAGGATGTCAGCAGGTTGTGTCTCTCGGGGAGGCAGATTGGAATGGCCACTGACAGGGACAACAGCATTGAGTACCATGGCTGTCTGGCCCAATCCGGAGCAATCAGAATCACAGTGGCTGGCTGAGCCCTGAGTTTGATTAGAACTCTGGGTATTAGAGGGAATGGAGGAAAGGCATACAGAAATTCACCTGACCAGTTCAGAAGCAGTGCATCCAGAGGCACTGAGCCCAGTGTTGGGGGCCTGCAACAGAACTGGGGAAGCTGATGATTATCTGGGGCTGCTATCACTGGAGTGCCCCACCTTCTGAAGACTGTCAGCAGGATTTGCCTGTTCAGGGTCCATTCATAATGGCCCTGGTTGATCCTGCTGAGAGCATCTGACAGGACATTGTCTTTCCCTGGCAGTGGACTGCTGATAGAGAGATGTTCAGGAAGTAAGCCAAACTCTGTGCACAGCACTGAAGACCTTGTTGCACCCTGTTCATTGATGTAGTACATGGTGGTGGTGTTGTCTGTTCTGACCTGCACTACCTTGTCCTGTAGCAACTTGGTGAAGGATCAAACTGCTAGTAACACTGCACTGAGCTCCAGCAGATTTATATGCAGGAAAGACTCCTGCTGGAGTCATATTCCATGAGCAGTGTGATCCCATAGGTGAGCTCCATACCCTAGCAGTGAGGCATGTGTGGTCAGCACTACTGAAGCAGCTTGTTGCAGAAAAGGGACTCGTACCCTGAGGTTGCCCCTGTCCTGCCACCATTGAAGTGCTTGCAGCAAAGTGGTGGTTACTGATATTAGTTTGGACAGAGAATCCCTCTTCTGGGACCAGAAGGACCTCAGGTGGAATTTGATGTCCCTCATCTGAAATCTGGCCCCTGGGACTACTGCTGTGGTAGCAGCCATGTGGCCCAGGAGCTGTAGGAAGTACCTTGCTGGGCAAGGAACCTGAAGAAGAAGGACCCTGCCAACTGACCCAGGGCATCTGCCCTTCCTGGAGGCAGGATGGCCTTTGGCTGAATCATGTCCAGCTCTGCTTCTATGAAATCTAGGATCTGTATGGATTTCAGAACTGATTTCTTGAGATTCATCAGGAACCCCAGGGATTGGAGGGTACCCTGTGTGAGGGTCAAGGCTTCCTCTACCTGCTGAGGAGGAGTGACCCACTACCAACCAGTCATCCAAGTAGGGATAAACAGTGACTCCTTGCCTTCTCAGATGTGCCACGCCCACTGCCATGCACTTTGTGAAGGCCCTTGGAGCAGATGTCAGTCCGAAGGGCATGGCCCTGAACTGGTAATGACCTTAAGGCAGTCTGAATCTGAGGTATTTTCTGTAAGATTGCTGGATTGGAATGTGAAAATAAGCATCCTTTAGATCTAGGGATGACAGTCAATCCCCTTGTCTGAGAGTAGGTAAAATGATAGCCAGAGTGACCATCCCTGTTTTTCTTTAGGCTTAAGAAGTACCTTGAGTACAACCCTTTTCCTTTGTGTTGAGAAGGAACAGGCTCCACTGCCTTGACTTGAAGCAAATTGAAACCTCTGCCTCCAACAGGACTGTTTCTAAGGGGTAGTAGGTTTGAATGATCTTGCCCCTGTTTTTGGGAACAGCTTGAAACTGAGAGCAAGACCCTGGCCTATTACCTCCAGGACCTACCTGTCTGAAGTGATGGACTGCCAGGCCTGTAGGTAATAGGCCAACCTGCCCCATACTGGTAGTGGGGAGGTGGCCTGGACAGACACCTCAGGGTGTCCGTTTAGAGAGTGTAGTGGACTGAGAGGTGGAACCAGCATGACCAGTGTCTCTTCTATCTCTGCCTCTAAAGTAACCCCTAGGCTGTTGGTAGGAAGGGAATTCCTGAGCTTGATAGAAAGACCTGGGGTAGGGCCTACCTCTGCCTCACCTAGTCTGCTGCTTTTGAGGGGTGGCAGCCTTTTCTTTGGCAGCCGCATTCTTGTAGGCTACCCTGTACTCATTCATCTTCTTCACACATATCTTTGTTTGTTCCCCAAACAAAGAATGTTGTGCCAGGGGAAAATCAATGGCATAGTTCTTAGTGTCTTGGGAGAGATTAATACATCTCAGTCAAGAGAACCTCCTGAGGGAAATGGCTGAAGCCACTGAATGGGAGGCTGCATCATTGGCATCCACTGCCATGTGAAACTGATGTTTGGATGACTGAACCCCCTTACTGACAAGCTTCTGTAAATCTGCTGCCAGTTCAGGAGGAGCATTCTTAGCCAACTGTCCCACTGATTCCCAGAGGGACTTCTGGTATTGACACACGTAGGCCATGTAAGATTCCTGCCTGATACCCAGGGAGGCAGCCAGATACCCTTTCTTTGCTAAGGAATCAGTTTTTCTTGAATCCTTACCAGGAGGGTGAGAAGCAAGAGGGGTGCCAGCTTTCTCATGAGCTGCAGCTTGTACTACCCCACATGATTGCAGTGGCTACTTAGGAATTCAGTGCCATTGCTAGCCAACACATATTTCCTATCCATTTTCTTGTCCACTGGTGGGACAGAACTTGGGATCTGAAGGATTCTTGAGGTCTGTTTCTTGAGAGACCTGTGAATGGGAATCATAAGCCCCTGAGAGACAGGGAGATCCATCATCTCCTTGTAGTCATCTTCTTCCTCCCCCTCCTCTCTGGTCTCCTGCACAGACAATTGTAATGCCTGTGCTACCTGCCTCATGAAAGTAAAGTGGGAGGTAGACTCTTTAGCATGGTGAGGGGGAGACTCATTAAGGATGTTCAGGAGAAACCTCAGGCTCAACTGGTTCACCCATGTCATTTTCTTCTTCATAATCCCCATACTCTGACTCATTAAACTCCTCTGGGTCCAGACAGCCTGAAAGAACCTAAACGACAGGCGCCTGAACTGGGGTATGGGTTATCGGTCGCTGAGCCGGTTCATCCCAACCGGCCTGCAATGACTGAAAAATACAGATGGCTTTTATGATTTCCTCAGCATTTGGAGCCACACCCACCTACTTGCACGGTTCTGAACCACTTTTCCTAGTCTTTTTAACAGGACCCCTATCAGGGGCTGAATCTTCTGTCCTTTTTCCTGATGAGGTCGCGCCCTGATCCAAGGGCTCAGTCCCCAGTTTAACCGGTTTGTCTTTAGAACCGGGCCGAGACTCATAGAAGATTTCTCTGCCATTCTATCCCCAGTTTACCCAACATGTATCTAGGGTAGATTGAGGAAAATGTTTACAAATTTTGCAGTCTGTTTGCAGGTGGTCCCACCCTAGGCAGTACAGACACACTAAGTGTGGATCAGCCTTAATAAATTGCTCCCCACACTCAGTGCAGCATTAAAACCCAGTGGGACTGTTTTTTCTCTTGGTTGTTGGTGACATAACCCTTACAAAATTTAGAGCTTAACCAAATGGCTTAGTTAGGCCCGGTTAAGCAAAGTCAATCAAATACCCTTTTATCTGAAGTGGCTTAATCAGGCCCAGATAAGGAAAATTCAAATAATGGTATTTACCCCCGGTGGCTTTAGTTAGGCCGGGTAAGAAAGAGAGACAAAGTTTTAGGCAGCAGATGGTTTAGCACCTGCGTTAAAAACTGAGAAAAATATAGGTTTTTAGTCCAAAACTTTGAACCGGATCCCCAAATACAAACGAAAAACAAAACTTTACCTCAAGAAATGATAAGAAAACTTTTAGTTTCCTCCCGGTCGTGAAGAACTGTTCAGAAACTGAAAACTTACTGAAAATGAAGTAAACCTAGACTAGTCTAGACTGAAAGCGCAGGACAGAGGTTTGAACAACTAAAGAAAATAAACAATAGTATGAAAAACATTCGAAATTCAACTGAAGAAGTTGAGAAGCAGTCTCCAAGGCATCTTCACAAGCGAGCGGAGTAAAGAATCTGTTCAGTTACATAAAATGTACCGAGAACAGTGATTTGAAAACTGAGCTTGAGCTCAATGTTTTATGCATTTGCATAGGGTTTAACTCTTTACTCTTCAGGGTAGCTGAATGGGTCAGTCATACTGCATATTGTCATAATATAGCAAGACTTCATGTTGTTTGGAAGGGTGATGGATTCCTGGAACAGCTTTCCTTTGGAAGCAGTGGTGGCAAAAGCAGTAGTAGGTTTCAAAGATGTCTGGAATTGGCTCAAGGGAGTCCTAGGAGGAAGGTAGGGGGTACAAGAGACAGTGCTGTAGATCAAGTAGGGTCTACAGCAAATGCGACCATAATTACAAATGGACAGAGTAGTTGGGCCCAGTGGTCATTATCTGCCATCAGTTTCTATGATTGTATGTATGACAGGTTATGTGATTCAAATGGATACAGTGTAAAATTAAAAATATGCACAATGTCCATACTGTAAACTGTGTGGCACACATAATTCTTGTTGTATTACGCTACACATACATAATAAATCAGATGGGCAATAATATATGCACTGAGCAAGGGAGAAAAGATTACGGGGAACACATGTGATGCAATATACTACTCATAGAGTGGTGACACCATGATTCACTTTGAATTTTAGAGACAGTAGAAGGCATGACCCCATATGAGCTGTCCCTTGTTTAGTTATAATAATCCTCTAAACCCTTCTCTGACAAGAATGTGTCCAATTTGTTCTTATACTCAGAGAAATTCAGCTATTATCACTTCAGAAGGCAGATTATTCCAAATGCCTACTATCCTTTGTGTGTAACACATATGATGCTTGCTTGTTTTAAAATTTGGTTTTCATGTCCCCTTACTTTTTGTTCTATCCTTTCATAAGATCCTCTTTGTTAATGATTTTGTACATCATCAACAAATCTCCCCGAATACACTTGTTGTGCAGAGTATTTAGTCTAAGGAGTTTCAAATGTTACTCATATGTCTTATCTTTCAAACCCTTGATTGTTCTTGTTGCCTTCCTCTGAATGTGATCAATGTTCTTCCTATCAGTAATATTTAAAGCTCCCTAAAACTTTAAGCAGTAATCTATGATTGGTGTATAGTGTATGAAGGTACTGTATTATGATGGTACCTAGCTGTATACCAATGTGTATGGGGGGGGGAAGAGCAGCAAGATTGCTGCCCTGCTGCTTCACTTCTCACCTTGCTGATGAAAACTTACTCAACAGCTTCTTTTGTATTAATAATTTGTTTTATCCTTGGTTGATTTTGTCTGCAAAATTCCAAATATTAATGCTTTTTTCTTAACTTTGAAGCTAAAGTTGGGCTAGTTGGAAAACTAGCTGAGTTTTGGCCGGCTGCTAGTATTCAATATTCAGCGTCCTACTGGTGAGGTTAAACACACTGGATCAGTGTGGAAACTCCAGTGGAGTATTCAGAGATATGAAATGTGGACCAAGAAGAGGAGAGGGAATTTTGTGGAGAGCTGTAAAGAAGATGGAAGTGGGCTATTATGGTGGATGCCTACCAACAGACGAGGGTCAAGTGGACTCCGGGAGAAACACATAGAGTTGATATTGCACCAGTCACGCTGATGATGATAGGCTCATTTCACCCCAGCTAAAGGTATGCCAGTGTTGCCTGGGATTGGTAGAGTCACAGTAGTTCCATTGTTATGCTCAGTGGAGCGCTTGTCCTTTCTGTTTTGCTGGTGGCTTCCACAGATGCTACATGGATGATGAACCACAGTGTAGCAGTCAGAACCCAAAACATGGGAAATGGGTCACTGAGGGAGGTCCCTGTGGGAGACTGAACTCCCGTACCCCTGGATAGAGAATGGGGGATAAGTTTGTTGGTGTTCTGACTGTGGTTTTCCCTTGCTCTCCTGCACAGAGATGTCGATTTAGACAAAACTGGAGGTTGGCTCCCAGGGTTATTCCCCTTTAAGAGGTATTGCATTCATGTCTCCAGGTCTCGTTTAAATGCCTAACTTAATGAATGGAAAAGATAACAGGGTGGTTTGGTGTGGTTAAAAAGAACCTGAAGTGTGGAGTCAGAACTCTCACTAAGGAACTTGAACTCCTGAGACTTGTATTTACACTCTTGAACAACTGGGTTTCCTCACAATGATTTTCATTTACTAATTATACAAAGATGCTGTATCAGCGAATTGTAGAAAAGCATGATCTGAATCAGTATTGAGCATGGCAGTTCTCCCACTGGTCTATTATTGAAGAAATTATAAGACTACCTTTCCTTCCTGCATCTGGTCTGTTGAATCCTTACTGAAAGAGTTTTTCCACAAGGGTTAACTTGCTCTCGAATGGTTGTTTCCCAATAACATATCTGCCTTCTGCAGTAATTAGCCATGCTTTTGGCACACCTTGATTTTAGTATCGTGAATCAGAACTTAAATGACTAGTTCTAGATGACCATTACAGACAAAGCATCAGATACTTGTCAGATGTAAGGAAACTTGTATTTTAAATTTTGATATTGTATAACGTTATCATATTATCTTAACTGCTTTGAGCAATAAATTTGTTTTGAATGGGGGACGATTCTCATTGAACTTGATTTTACAACTAACCTCATTGACGGCAACAAACTGATAAATTAATGTTATGAGGGTTAGCTTATATGATGCACCTTATGCTTTACTTGTGCATTAGTTTTAAGTCAATTTTATTAATATGCTTGATGTGTTTTAAATCCTTTTGTTATTTTTAACTAAACATTTTTCAACCCATTAAGGGGTGTAAAATGGCAGCAGGATTGCTAAATTTAGAAATTAGAAACAGGAAAAATATACATGATGAAACTTTTGCAATCAGTGCTGAAATCTTGCATCACGTATTGCCTACTAGGCGATAAAATACTGGTATTTATTAACGTAAGGTATAAACACTTCTGTGATCTTGCAGGAATAGGTTTCAAAAGAAAATACATTTTAAATTACAATTTATTATTTCATTCAGCTAAATTACTTCTAAATAGGACCACTAAGTGGATTCTTTATTATTATGTTTATCATTATTACTGTTAGGTTGCGTATAAGTGGTCTTAAGAGAAGTGGTAAGAATATGCAGTAACAGATGTAAGTGCTTTAATTAGTCATCAAATTACAGATTAGTAAGTGTTACTATGTGTATTTATTTTATAAATGAGATAATAGAGACCAGATGGTCTAAATACTGATTTGTGAGATTTCTTTTGACTGTGAGAGGAATGATGATGTAAATTTAGGGTGATGGCCACATTATAATCAAAATTATGACAAAGGGAGGAGGGAGGTTGTTTGACCAGGCAGGGCACACTGGGCTGGAGTTTGTTTCCAGGTATGACGTGGGAGCATGGGGAGGTTGAGAGACTTGTTCAGGGTTGCACAGTGTGCAGGTGGGGGCTGGTGTGATTCAGACTCAGGTCTCCAGGTTTGTAGCTCAGTGTTCTTGAACACTGTGCTATACTGCCTATGGAATATGCAGTTATTAACAGATGCCTTCAGGGAAATGTTTTGAAGAAGAAGTGATTTACATATTTAACTTTTATTAGATATTTATTGCTGTACTTAGTGTTATGTACTATTTAGACAGAAATGCTTACTTTTACTGTGAACCGTACTTAATTCGTAATGACCTGACTGGTTGAACAAATAAACTTGATACTGGTATACCGATGTGGAGTTATCTACATTATGGGACTTTATTAAATTTTGTGTTTTTAGTTTTTTTTAAATCATTCAGACATTGTCTACACACTAATGACACATACCTGAGGATGCTCCTTACAATTTGTGACCTTGTTTTTTTTTGTACCACTGTATTCATTTGTGAGAAATCATTTGCAACCTGGCATGTGCTGTGTTTCATCAGGTTAACAATGGGTTAACCTTATGAACTGCAAACTGCTGGCTGTCTCTCCCCCACTTCTCTCTCTCTGTCTCCCCCCCACCACCCACTCCAGGAAGTGACCTCACACAAAAGAAACCACTGGGCTTCACTTCTCAAGGCAAAGTCAGGGAATTGAAAAAGAAAAATTTCACTGAACTAATTGTTTAATTAGATCTTTGATTGTAGTCGCTTCTGCTTTGTGCCTCATTGACTTCTGTGATCATCTTGAAAGTAGTTGCTACGGGAATGTCAGTGGAGAGGGGAGATTCTTTCACTGAACAGCAGCATTGCACGGCTGAAACAGAATGCGCAGCACCAGAGATTCTTAAACACAAGGTCCTCAACCTAGAAAAGCTGCAAAGGGACTATTTGAATATAAAGGAGGTACAAATCAGCAAAACTCCCATATAATCAGATATGTACAAGTAAAGCAAACTGATAGAATGCCGCTATTAGATCAGTCCTGAAAGAGTTAACCTAAAAGCAGACAGGACTTGCAGTTGCACATGCACACACACATGAAATGTAACTTGAACCTGCTGAGACAGAAAGGAAGGAAACCAAAAAATGCAAAATGTCAGCAGACAGAGGTAAAGTAGACAACACACAAAGGTTAAAACCCTGACAGTGACCATTTGTAGACTTAGGAGTTCAAGTCAAGAGCAAGGAAGCTACTGTGGTAGTGGGGTGGGGGAAGGGAAGACAATGGAACAACATGGAACAGCTCTACGGAGGTGAGAGACAAAGTTGTGGTTCATAACCAGCCCAAGCACTCAGTGGATGGAGACCATCTAGATATCCGATCACATGCTTCCAGAGTTCCCTCTGTCCGTCTCCTAGTCATAGCAATACACCAGCATGGTAACATCACCATGCAGCCATAATAATATACTACTTACCATACATTACTCAGTATATAAAACAACACTAAATACAACCAGGGGAAGGGGATGCATTTGCATTTATGGGGGATGAGAAACCTGGAATGACTCTTTAAAAAGGGAATAAGGGGTCATGCACATCCATAAAGAGGAAGGAATTATTACTAGCCCATGGAATAACACTATTCTTAAAACAGTTTTCACTTTACCAAGTAACCATTTGTTCCAATGTCTAAGAGAATCATTACATTCATTTACGGATGTGTATATAGATTGTGTAAGCTGCATTCCTTCAAAAATGCGTGACAGAAACCTGACCTTCTCTTCTCAAGAGAACCTAAATCTACCACCATCATAATCATAGACATCTACAGCCTATTCATAGACTGTGAATGTTGCTCTCATAACTACTCTGCAAAATACATGGCAGGAGTAGTATAGGGGAAAGAACAGCAATAGTGCTGTTGGCAGTATAGGGTCTTGGCCTGTTAGGCAGGCAGCAACAGGTCATGGTTACAGTTGAAATGAGAGAAGTACAGCACTCACAACAGTAACTTCATTTCCAAGTCAAGTAGATAGATTTGCAGATTTTACTGTGGCAAAACAGGAAACTGATGACTAAAATCCTATGCCCCGGCACTTCAACCCAATCCAGATCTTCATCAGGGGGCAGATCTAGTGACTATCATGTACATCCACCTGATATACATTCAAGGCACTCATGTGGACTTCCACTTACGAGATGAGAATGTGAAGTTAAAACTTAAAGATTGAACTCAAAATTATTCTTTCAAAATGACATAAATTACACCAATTTCGTAAGTGAGGATGTGAAGATTTGAACAACACAAAAGCAAATAATTAGTCATACACGTCATTGCAATTTGTAGACATAAGATTCTGTTCCTCATATATTAGTACATCTAAGGGATTGTTGAAACTGATCAAACTACCATCAATTCAATACATGTAAAAAACTGTCTAGTCTATAAAAGTTAATAATATTATAAACCCAGAATAATTGATTTAGAGACTAACAAAAGGGACTGAATGTTTCATGTATTAATTATGCACAGAATTACAGTTAATTAATACCCCCAAATGAGGAGTGGGGGAGGTTTTTTTTTAACTAAAGATACTTTTTTTCTGACAGCTGTTATGATGGTGATATACATGTGTATTATTACAACTAAATCACCATAGACATTGCAACATGGAGATTGAATCTAACTAACCATTACTAAGATATTAGTTTGATTATTTTTAGTCAAAGGAGAGGAAAGGGGAAAGGGAAGGGAGAGGGGTAATGAATGTGGACTTGTGTACGTGCATCAGCAGAGGAGAGCCCAGTTAAAGTAATCAGAGTAGGGGCACCAGCACTCTGATAAGGATATATTCCTGTAAAGTTAAAATTCTTAGTATAGAATTAATATCTTTCTACTTTTATATGCAATGACCATTCTATTTCAGGGACTTCCTATCTAGCATTCAAAACCACCCCTAAGTTCTTACCAAGGAGTAAGACCCAAAGAAAAAGACAAATCTCATTAATTTAAGTCTAGATGTTTACATGTCTCAGGCATTTTACAGTATGGTGGAAAATCAATTACCTCATTTAATCCATTTGGGAAGGCAGTGTCTTGTGTAACAATGTATTTCATCTCCTTTTGTAAGAGAACTTTTTTTCATATCCCCTCTTCTTGGGTGGTTAAGCATGTGTTCCAAGCCCATGCATCTCAAGCAATCCAGATCACAGTTATGTTTTTTCAGAAAAGTGTGCCCTTAAGGTATTATTGTGATTCCCATTTAGGATTGCTCTCACATGCTCCTGAATCCTGATTTGGGTAGTCTTGTGGTCATATCAACATATTATTCCTCGCAAGGGCACCAACATATGTAGACCATGTACAGTGTGGTACAGGAGAGGAGCTGCTTAATGTCAGTTCTCAGATTGTTTGAAGTATAACAGTTTCCCATGTTGAAATATGTACACGTGTTGCATCTGCCACATCAAAAAAGAAAGAAAAACATTAGGTTTTTCAGTGAGCTAACTTGTCCCTTTCTTTTGGGGTTCAGGTGCCACAAAATTGCTTTTTGTAAGTCTGTTTCCAATACTTCTATCCCTGTTGAACATTACTCGGAGTTTGTTTGCAGCACGTTTTCAACACCGGGTCTGTCATAAGAATGGGCCAGAACCTGTGTGTCACTCCACCAAGTCTCCCTGATAGGGGATTGTATTCAGTGTTGAAATATATCACTGCTGGTTTGCAGGAATAGTAAGTTAGTGACACTGTACTCCCTAATTTTTGTCACACTCTTTTTGGAATCAATAGATCTTCTCCATTCATCTGTGCAACTCTATCTGAAGCTTGCTACAGAGTCTGCTCATTATATCCCCAGGTTGAAAATCTGTCTTTCAGTTCTGTCAGTTGTTTAACAAATGTTTCCTCATCAGAATGGTTTCTTTTTAGTCTAATCATTTCACCATAGGGAATGGATGAGATGAGGCATTTTGGGTAGGCACTCTGTGCGTGTAGGACTGAGTTGGCAGTGGTCTCCTTTCGGTATTCTGCAAACTGAATGTACATTCCTGGTTAATTCCAGATCTAAGAAATGTGTGATTTAAATATGTCAACATGGGAAACTGTTATACTGCAAACAATCTGAGAACTGACATTAAACAGTTCATCACATGTACCACGTCATAAGTGGTCTACATATGTCAGTGCTCTTGTAGGGAACAAGATGTTGATATGACCACAAGACTATCCAAATTAGGATTCAGAAGCATGTGAGAGCAATCCTAAATGGGAATCAAAATAATGCCTTGGGCTGGGCCAGTGGCGCAGATGGCTGAGGTGCTGGTGCCTTACCTCACACCACGCCAGTGACCCGAGTTCAGGAATGGTTCGGGGCACCGGGGCTGGCAGGGAAGGAGAGGATTGAGCACCTGGAGGACTGCTCTCTCTCCTGGGTGGGTTGGGTGGGAAGCCCCACTTGTAGTGTCCCCTGGTGGAGACCAGGGGGTATTAAAAGAAGTGGCACACAAGAGGGGACCAGAAAAGTGTGAAAAATGCACGCATGCCGTCTGGATGATGGTGGCCTGCCTCCCTCCGTCTCCCAGCTGAGATACCTCCAGGCTACATTTCTGTGTCCCCAGATAAAGCTGCAAGGGAGTGCTACATGCACTCTGTCTCTCCTTCCGATGGCCTGGTGGAATATGGGACAGCCCCCCTGGTGAAGGGATACAACCGGGGCATTGGAGCAGCTGGATGGTGGATCAGTCAGAGGAGGCAACGGCAGGACTTGGCTGCCCGAAGGACAGGACGACAGTGGGCGCATCGGAGGAGGTACAATATAAAGAAATAATGCAAAAAAAAATTAAAATAAATAATGCCTTGGGGGCATACTTTTCTGAAAAACATAACTGTGATCTGGATTGCTTGAGATGCATTGACTTGAAACACATACTGAACCACTCAAGAAAAGAGGATAGGGAAAAAGTTCTCTTACAAAAGGAGACAAAATATATTGTTACACTACACACTGCCTTCCCAAATGGATTAAATGAAGTAACTGATTTTCCACCATATTTTTAAAATATATAGATAGGACTCTGAATCTATGCCTGAGACATGTACACATCTAGACTTAATTTGACGTGTCTTTTTCTTTGGGTCTCACCCCTTTGTAATGAACTTAGGGATGGTTTGAATGCTAGATAGAGAGTCCATGAAATAGAATGGCTATTACATACAAAGTAACAAGATATTAATGCTATACTAAGAATTTTAACTTGAGGGGAATTTATCCTTATCAGTGTTCTGGTACCCCAATCTGATTACTTTAACTGGGCTCTCCTCTGCTGATGCACATACACCAGTCCAGCACATTTGTTACCCTGCATCCTTCCCCCCTTTTTTGTTCTCATTCGACTTAAAATAATCAAACTAATAGCATAGTAATGGTTAGATTTTATCTCCATGTTGCAATGTCCATGGTGCTTTAGTTATAACAATATACAGGTATATCACCATCATAACAACTGTTAGAAAATAATATCTTTAGTTCAAAACTACCCCCCATTTTAGGGTATTAAGTAACTGTAATTCATTGCATAATTAATACACAGAACATTTATTCCCTTTTGTTAATCTCCAGGTCCTTCTGGATTTTATAATATTATTAACTTTTATAGACTAGATAGTTTTTTTTGTTACATGTACTGGAATGATGGTTGTTTGACCAGTTTGACTATAAATTGACCTAATATATGAGGAATAGAATTCTATGTCTACAAATTGTAATGACATGTATGACTATTTTTTTTTTCTGTTCAAATCTTCATACCCTCACCTATGGAATTTGTGTAATTTTATGTTGTTGTGAAAGGATAATTTTGGGTTGGAGCTTTAAGTTCTGACTTCACATTCTCACTAGTGGCATTCCACACAAGTGCCTTGTATGTATATAAGGTGGCTGTACCTGACAGCCACTACATCCACCCCCTGACAAAGACCCAGATTGGGCTGAAGTGTCTGGTCATAGGTTTTTAGTCATCAGTTGCCTATTGTGCCACAATAAAATCTTCAAATCTATCTATTGACTCGGAAATGAAGTTATTGCTGTGAGTGCTGTACTTTTCTCATTTGTACATTGTTGGCTGGCCGCCTTTTCACAGCACCCCTCCCATTCAGTGAGACTTTTTCTGTTTATGCATGGTTATAGTTGGAAGGGCATCAGAAGTTCAGCATTTCCTTATTTGTTTAACTTTGTTAAGCAGGTGAGTGTATTGTATGTGGTCTCAGTGACAGTATCAACATAACGACAGGTCAAAGAGATTTTTTTTAGACTATTCAAGTATTTTTGCCAGGTATGGTTCCTGTTATATCTGTCCCATACTTGGGCAGACAAACCTCCAGTCCTTATTGTGAATCAGACCTAGGGCCCTGTGTCTCAAAGACAGCAACTCTAACCATTCAGCTAAAGGGGAACTCCCCTTAGTTGGGAAACTAGAGTGTTCCTTTGAGTTTATACAGTGCATTTTCAATGACTACCACTAGAGGACTCTGCTGCTATATTACTCAACAGTTCAGGTCTCTTGCCATTCCCAGATTTCACCACAAGATAGCACTGCTTTGCAGACTGTCTTTTCTCATTTAAAACATTTCCTAACTTCTTTTAGTCGAGAAACATACAGTACCTAAAGAATAAACTTCAGGAGTCTGGAAAGCTTGTACAGAACTGGCTTTAGACACCCTCAGTCCCAGCACACACTGGGGGCCCCACCTCATAGTGAGTCCCAGCCTGACCTAGTGCAAGTTATCAGTCTTTAAGACTTAAATGTTGTTACAATTATTTTTATGTCTTGCTTGCCCTTTGGAAACAGTACTCAAGGTGCATCAATAGCCTGGACTGAAATTCTGCCATAGCAGCATATTTCTATGAAGTTGCCTGTCAGTAAAGAGGTGGGCCCGCAGGACTAACCTCGCTCTGGGCTCCCAAACACATAAGGGCCCACTCTGAGCTTGTACAGTGTATCTAAAACATCTGTTAGTCTAAAACATGTTATCAGTGCTTCCTGACAAATGCTGTCAGAGCTGTGTTTTTTTTTGCTGCTGGCTGATACTGCATGCTGCAAACATATTTTCACACTAAAATGGAAAGCAATGTTTTCTTCATTTGGAATCATACTTGTCAGATTATTATAGCAATAATAAATTGTGTGCCAGCCCTTTGCCTGTGTTAATGATCTCTTAGAATATTGAGTACCCACAGTTTTACTTAAGGCTCTTAATTCCTCTGGATGGTCATTAACTGTTGATAAAGGACTTGCACATTTTCAAGTAATGGCTCACATATGAACACTTTTACAGTACCGTTCTTGAACAGTTTTTTTCCTTCTATTGTTCCCTGCTGTAAATCCCAACACAAATTAAAATATTCTATATGAAGTAGTCTATACCTAACATTGCAGTAGAGAGTATAGCCTAGAGGTTAGAGTAATGAGCTGTGAATGAGCTTGGTGCATCCAGCAGACCTGGGTTTGATTCTCACAACCTCTATTTGCATATTATGTGACTCTGAGCAAGTCATTTAACCTCCCCAGTGCTCACGGGTCGCCCCTGAAAACAGGCACTTGTGCTTAATGGGCCTTACCCAGTTACCAAAGAAGAAAAAAAAATATTACATAACTCGACCCGAACACTGTTTTCCAGCTAGGTATACAGTATGTGAGCAGGGTCATAACCTCACAAAACTAAAACTCTATGGGTGTCATCAAGTAAAAGGTCCTACAGTATATGTGGGCATCTGTCACGACTACAAAGGAAATGGAATTCTACTGAAAAATCTGTTTTTAACAGCCCTAAAAGAGAAACTTGTTTACAAAAATGTCACAAAGCAGACTCACTTTGCATATACCAAATGGCATGGAGTAAAGCTGAAACTGTTTGCGTAATTGGCTAATATCATGCACATTTTTTTCACTACTGTACATGCAAAGGGAGTCCATTTTGATGGCAGAACCCCCACAGAACCTTCTCCACCACACAGCTCCAGTCATCATAAAGTAATAAGGCCCACCCAAATGTCCTTGTTTTACTGATCTTCACATTCACATTAACTTCTCAACTACTTCAGCCATCATAATGTAAGGCTTGCAAAGTGTTGCCAGGTCATTATTTTAAATAACTAGCTTGAAGTGACCTATCTTCTTACCTTATAATTGTTGTAATTTACTTTGCATTGTCCCTGATTCACCCAGGTGACCCATCTTGGCCTGATCCTCCACACCCAGCCCCATCATCTGCATTTTCCAGGATGTGCCTTCCACTACCTGGTTCTCCCTGGTTTGTCCACTGATGTAATTACAGCACAGTTGTCAGTGGGTGTGATGGTCAATGGTGCAGGACTTGCGGTTTGGAGGAGGCAACACATTGCTTGGCTGGGAGAGTTTTCTCATTTTCTTGCCTGCCCCCTAGGATGTTGACACTAAGCCAAGGGACACACATGCACATCCGTGCTTGTTGACATCCTTCCACTGCAGTCTCCAGCTCCAGCTTGCATGCCCACCTGTAGTCACCCAGATAGCAGTAATGCAGTGGAGTCACTATTACAGCTGCCCTGGGCATAGACACATAGAAACATAGAATTTGACGGCAGATAAGGACTGCTTGGTCCACCCAGTCTGCCCATTTCCCTACCTAATGGATAAGCTGCAGATCCTAGTTAACCAGCAGCCTACTTCTCTTTATCCCCACCACCTAGAATTGCCTTATGGCTGTCCCATGCATGCTTGAATTCAACCACTGTTTTTGACTCCACAGCCTCCTCTGGAAGGCCATTCCATGCATCCACAACGCTCCCTGTGAAAAAATACGTCCTTACATTACCTCTGAGCCGCCCCCCCCATCTTCAGATTGTACCCCCTTGTTCTTGCACACCTCTATTTTTGAAAGATGCTACCCTCTTGGACTTTGTTGATTCCCTTGAGGTACTTGAAAGTTTCTATCATGTCCCCCCTCTCCCTCCTTTCCTCGAGGCTATACATATTAAGCTCCTTTAGTCTCTCTTCATATGTCTTCTGGTGCAGACTCTGCACCATTTTAGTTGCCCTCCTCTGGACAGCTTCCATCTTGTCTATGTCCTTGCGGAGATTGGGTCTCCAGAACTGCACACAGTACTCCAGATGGGGTCTCACCAGCTGTCTGTACAGAGGGATAACAACTTCCTGTTTTCTACTGGTGATGCCTCTCCCTATGCATTCCAGTATCCCCCCAGCAGGAGAGAATTCTCTGTGATGCACAATCCTCCCTCCACAGCTGGCCCTCCAATGGCTCAGGCTCATCATTGAACTTGAGTCATCGGCATCGTAAGCAGTAATGCTATGGCTGCACTGGTGGGCATCTTCTTACCTTGTTAAATAAAGAACTGAACTAAATTAAAAAGAAAGCATGATGATCCGGCGCTGGAAATCCACAGCTTCAAGCCCTCCAGGGCTCAGTTAAGGACAATCTGTGCTACGCTGACCTCTGTAGCTGGCTGCTTCCCTAAATCCAAAGCCCAGTATGTGGAAGGAGGTGCAGGATATGGCATAGTCCTGGGACTTCGTGCCTCATCTGTACTGTATTACACAGTTCAAGCCTCCTTTTCCACATCGTTTTGTAGCCTTCCACACAGAATAGGTATGCAAGTCTGTTATCACAACAAGTTAATTATGTTCCAACTTGTTTACCCAGCATAACCATGCTGGGATGCAGCATCTCAGATTCAGTGGAGTCCTACCTCTACCTATTTCCATAGCTGGGCAGACTGGAGCATAGAACGTTTAAGTGAGTTGCTCAGGGTCATACAGTTTTGGTGGAGGTTTGAACCTGTTACCTACCAGGCCTCAAGCTGCTGCTCTAGCAACCAGACCATGCTTTCTTTATGCCATGAGGAGAAACCTACCTGTGGATATTTTCTGAAAATATGTAGTCAGGTTTCTCTAAAAGGTTAACAAATGTCTCTGTTTAACACCCATAATTATATTTCATTTAACTTCAGTTATCTAGTTGTCAGGCAGGTTTCTTGGCAACAAGTGGCTGATTACATTGATGACCTGTGTCAAAGGTACAACAGATATAAAAATACCTTGCAGTCAGTGGTCTCCTAGATGACAGGCAGCATGGATTCACTAAGGGAAGGTCATGCCAAATGAACCTGATTGAATTTGTGGACTGGGTGAAGAGGGTGATTGATTAGGGAGGGGTGGTGGACGTGGGCTATCTGGACTTCAGCAAGACCTTTGACACCATCCCTCATAGGAGGCTGGTGAGCAAGTTGGGCAGTTTAGGGGTTGGGCCGAAAATAACAAATTGGGTGGATAACTGGCTTAGTGACAGATGCCAGAGGGTGGTAGTAAATGGGGTTCACTCAGAGAAGGAAAGAGTGACAAGCAGAGTGCCCCAGGGGTCAGTATTGTGGCTGATCCTCTTTAACATCTACATTGGAGACATTGTGAAGGGACTGGAGGGGAAGGTGTGCATATTTGTGGATGATACAAAAATTTGCAATAGGGTAGACACACCAGGAGGGTTGGAAAAAATGAGGGAGGACCTGGTAAAACTAGAGGGGTGGTTGGATAGTTGGCAATTGAGTTTGAATGCAAAGAAGTACAGAATAATGCACATAGAGCACAAAATCTCAAAGGTCTCATACACGGTGGAAGGAGAGGAAGTTCAGGTAACGGAGCAGGAGAGGAATCTGGGGATTATGATTTCAGACAACCTAAAAGTAGTAAACCAATGGAACAAAGCGGTGGGAAAAGCAACCAAAATGCTGGCGTGCATAAGGAGGGGGTTTACAAGCAGAAGGCAGGAGGTGTTAATACCCCTATACAGGTCCATGGTTAGACCACACCTGGAGTATGGGGTGCAGTTCTGGAGACCTCACTTACAAAAGGATTTTGATAGGGTGGAAAGAGTGCAGAGGAGGGTGATCAAAATGGTGTAAGGCATGCATAAGAGGACCTATGAGGAGAGGATGGAAGAGCTTGATCTGTAGCCACTGGAAAAGAGGACGGAGAGGTGGGATATGATTGAAACTTTTAAATACTTGAAGGTGATAAACAAGGTGAGAGAAGGGAGCATCTTTCAGAAGAAAGAAGAAAATCCAAAAACTAGGGGGCACAGTTTAAAACTGGAGGGAGGAAAGTTCAGAGGAAGCAGGAGAGGGCACTTCTTCATGGAGCAGGTAGTGGGACCCTGGAACAGACTACCGGAAGAGGTGGTGGGGGCCAAAACGGTAAGGGAGTTTAAGAGGTCATGGGATAACTACATGGGAATAAACAGGAGAGGAAGGAAAAATGGAATTATGGGCAAGGTGGGATGTAAAGAGGTAGGTCCAGGGCTACCTAGGGAGATGGGATAGGGCCAGACTAGATGGGCCAATGGAGTCCTTTTCTGCTGTCAGATTTCTATGTTTCTGTGTTTACAGTACAAGTGTACATTGTCATACAAAAGTTTGTAAACTGGATAGTAGTTATATTATGTGAAACTGGATGAGCTGAGAGTCTGGGCCACTGTTCACAAGATCAATATTTATTAGTGCACAGTTGGAAAACTGTTGCTTCATTCCAGAATCCCTGATTCATGCATTAATATATACAGAAGGATACACTGTGCACAGGCAGGATAGAAACAAGTGTGGAAGGATGTCGCTTTCTATAATATGAACAATCTTATAATGTCTGAGGCAGTGGGGAGGCGGGGGACATATCTGGTAGTATGTAGGCCCTCTGCGAGAAAGAATATCTTAACACTGCTAAGGCTTCTGTATACTAGGGGCTATATTTATAGACCAGAGAAAGGGTCTCAAGACTTTGATGTCTTAATAGGTGCACTTCACTCTGCTACAGTATTGGTAGGTACAACCTTGAGAACTTTCCTGCTTGATGCCCCTAATCTCAGCTGGTTGGGAAAGGGCTGTTCAAATACAAACATGCGCTTTCCAACTTAAACCACTCCCAAATTGTCTTACTACCCATGGATCTCAACCATGGCCCAAATAACAGCCTTTTAGGCTGGATTTGTGTGTTAACCACTCTGTTAGAACTTTCTTTTCAGACTGCTTGGGACCATTCCATCTCCTTCACTGTCTGGAAAATTTGAAGCAAAAAATATCTTTTAAAAATAATCACAGCATGCTTGTACAGGCTATAAGATGGATCTGTATCAACCTTACTTCCTTTGTAGCTGATGTCTGGGAATTCTTTGCCAGTGAATTTCTCAACATACATGCACCAATCAGAACATACAGTACATGATCAAAAGACACCATTACCCCTTGATCTTTAAGGAGATTATTGAACTGTTCTCACAAAGGGATGCTGCTTGGGCCAGATTTAGAAAGACCAGATCCCTCAGTGACATACAAATACCATAATCTAAGTAAACTGAAACATAGAAACATAGACTTTGACGGCAGATAAGCACCGCTTGACCCACCTAATCTGCCCATTTCCCTACCCATTGGATAAGCTGCAGATTGTAGTCAATCAACAGCCTACTTCCTCTTACCTCCCACTATAATTGCCTTATGTCTGTCCCATGCATTCTTGAATTCCCCCACTGTTTTTGACACAACAACCTCCTTGGGAAAGCGGTTCCATGCATTCACCACCCTCTCTGTGAAAAAGTATTTCCTCACATTGCCCCTGAGCCATCCCCCTGTCTATCTTTAAATTGTGCCCCCTTGTTCTTGCACATGTCTTTTTCTGAAAGATGTTCCCCTCTTGGACTTTGTTGATTCCCTTGAGGTACTTGAAATTTTCTATCATGTCCCCCCCTCTCCCTCCTTTCCTCGAGGGTGTACATATTAAGCTCTTTTAGTATCTCTTCATATGGCTTCTGTTGCAGACCCTGCACCATTTTAGTTGCCCTCCTCTGGACTGCCTCCATCCTGTCTATGTCCTTGCGGAGATGGGATCTCCAGAACTGCATGCAGTACTCCAGATGGAGTCTCTCCAACTGTATGTACAGAGGGATAACAACTTCCTGTTTTCTACTGGTGATGCCTCTCCCTATGCATCCCAGTACTCCCAGCCCTCCTTACTGCCTTCTCACATTGCTTGCCTACCTTAAGGTCATCTGATATGATTACCCCCAGGTCCCTTTCCATTTTTGTTGTTGTTAGTACCTCCCCCCCATTGTGTACTCTTGTCCTGGGTTTTTGTTTCCCAGGTGCATCACTTTGCACTTCTTTGCATTGATTCTAAGCTGCCATACTTTTGACCATTCCTCCAACCTTGCCAAGTCCCTTCTCATCCTTTTCACTCCTCCCCTTGTGTATCAACCCTGTTGCAGATCTTTGTGTCATCTGCAAAGAGGCATACTTTTCCTTCCAGCCCCTCCACAATGTCTCCTATAAAGACATTAAAGAGGACCGGTCCCAGTACTGAACCCTGCAGTACCCCACTAGTAACCACCCTTTCTTCTGAGTGTACTCCATTTACTATTACCCTCTGAGTCCTGTTGTCCGGCCAATTTTTTAACCAGGCTACCACCCTGGGACCCACTCCCAGGCTGGCTAACATGTTTATTAATCTTTTGTGTGGGACTGTGTGAAATGCCTTGCTAAAATCTAGGTAGGCCATATACACAGCCCCTCCCTGGTCTACTACTTTGGTCACCCAGTCAAAGAAATCTATTAGATTCGTCTGACATGACCTTCCTGCTGTGAATCCATGCTGCTTTGCGTCCTGTGCCCCGCTGGCCTCTAGGTACTCAACAATTCTTTCTTTCAGAAGTGAGTCCATCATTTTTCCTACCACTGAGATCAAACTAACAGGTCTGTGGTTCCCTGTCTCTACCTTGCTCCCACCTTTGTGAAGGGGAATCACATCCACCCTCCTCCAGTCCTCAGGTACCACACCATCCTCCCATGATTTGTTAAAAAGGATAGTCAGTGTTGTCACTTGGTCTCCTCTTAGTTCTTTTAGAATTCTGGGATGAATCCCATCAGGCTTCATTGCTTTGTCCACCTTGAGTTTTGGGAGTTCTTTCAGGACCCTTTCTTCTGTGAATGGACTGATGTCGACCCCCCTGCCCAGAGTGCTTCTATTGTTTAGTTTAGGTGCCTCCCCCTCTTCTTCTTTGTGAATACTGAGCAAAAGTATTCATTCAGTATCTCTGCCTTTTCACTGTCATCCTCTGCCCACCTCCCCTTCCCTTTATTAAGCCTCACTATTCCTCCCTTGGTCTTCCTTTGCTCACTGATGTACTTATAAAAGGTTTTATTCCCCGTCTTAACTGAGTTGGCTATCTTTTCCTAGGGCACAAAATCCAAACCAGTTTTAAACCTGAAAATAAGAAAATGGTCCCCCGTCATCTGCGCTGTCCCCTTCTCCCACCCTGACCCTCCCACTAAACACCCACCACCCTACCCCCCCTTACCCTATACTTACCACCGGAGGTTGTAGGCTGTCATCTTGGACTGGGACACGGCTGCACTCTTCAAAGCCGAACCGTGAACTGAGGAATCAAGTACTGTAAGTGCTGTATAATGTATTTCAATGTTGTTTTGAACTTATGTTCATAACTTTGCCATTTTTTGGAATTTTTTCATCAAATTTTCAACATTGCCTTTTTGGAACCCCACCTTATGAACACTGACACCTTCATTTCATTAATTGGGCCTGGAAGGTGCTTTTGTGGTCACTGCTTGAAATCACCTTTCAGGCCTGATTAACGAAATGACAGTGCCAGTGTTCAGGTGGTGGAGTCCCAAAGAGACCACGTTGAAAATTTGGTGAGAAAAATTCCTTAAAATGGCTAACTTTTGAGCATTTGTTGAAATTTTCATATGCATGTGCATAACTTTGGTAATCTGCAATATTTTGAGTCCAAATTTTCAACAAAGTCATTTTTTTTCACCACCTCGTGAACAGTACAGCTGTCATTTTTCACATCCTGTCGGAAATGTTTTTTCACACCTGTGGTGCAGAATGGCATTTTGGCACAAATTTGAACATTTTCACCTATGGGGTCTATGAGGTGGGGTCATAAGAAGGTTATGTTGAAAATTTGGGTCAAAATATGAAAAAATTCAAAGTTATGACCATTCGTGCAATTTTATCATGCTAAACCAACTTTGAAATGTATTGAAATTTGACCCCAGATTTTCAACACAGCCTTCTTATTACCCCACCTCATGTATGTAACAGCTGTAATTTTCATATCCTGGCCAAAATGTGTTTTCACACCTGTGGTGTGGAATGGCGTAGCAATTATAGAATTACATTTGGTGAGGATTCAAAATATTTTAGTACTGGGTACATGAGGTGGGGTATATATATATATATATATATATATATATATATATATGCATCTATGGGGATGGAAGTGCAGGGGGACCCTGCCCTCCTACAGTAAAATAAATATACTATTATACTATCTCAAAAAGTAAGGAAATAAGTTGCAAAAAATTTCATTGATGCTTCAGTTAGGGTCAAAATGAAAAAAGTTGGGAAATGAGGCCTTAGGGTTTTGCCTAACATCCCACCCTTCCAAACCGGGCAGGCGAGCAGTGTGGGGTGTGCCTTAGGCTTCTCAAGTCTAATGCTCACCCCATTCTCATAAAGTCTACACATCTGACTTTATTTACAGATGTATTAGGGTGAGTGTTAGGTTTGAGAACCCCAAGGCACACCCCACCCTGCCCACCTGCCTGGTTTTGGGGAGGGCAGGGTTGGGGAAACCCTAAACCCTAATTTCCCAACTTTTGTCGCTTGACCCTAATTAGAGCATTAATAAAGTTTTTATTTTATATATATATATATATATATATATATATATATATATACACACACACACACACACATAGGGAGAGAAATGGGGTTAAATGAATATGAATTGGGAGGGCTGCAGTACTTCCCTTCCCCGTAGGGGCAAAAACCAGGGACACATTTCTGCAACAAAAGTTGCCTCTGAGTCAGATCTGCTTCTGAGGCAGTCCTGCCTGCAAGACAGGCATGTCTCTGAGGCACTACTTTACTACTGCACTCATTCTGTCTCACATTTATGTTCCTTTTCTTAGATACAGTATTTACTATTCAAACTTCACGCCAACATGGATCACCACTCTAGTGAAATTCTAAAAATAGAAAACAGACCTTTCCTTAATTTGAACCCATAGTCTGTTGTTTATTAAGCTGTAGACCTTTCCACTATGCCAACAGGCTGGCCCAACACTGAAGGTCATCTCTTTAGCTGTAGAGGTTAATGCCCTGCGTGGGAGGCTGCCCTATCCATAATGCCTGCCTCTAAGGCAGACTTACCTCAGAGTCTGGATTGCTTTGGAGGCAGTTCTGCCTTGGAGGCAACTTTCATTGCAGATGTGCATCTCTTGTAAGACACGATATAAAACACTGTAATGTACTGCAGTAAAATGGTGCCGGCTGTACACAGCCATGTCAAAATTACTTAGCTCATACTTAAGGAAACCTGGTACAGGTGGTGTACACTTCAAATGCAGTAATACAGGTGACTTCTGGTAATATTCTCTATGGGGCAGCATCTATGACAGCTGTTTGTACTACATGGATGAAATTCTGGAGATTCCACTTAGGCACCTCATAGAAAATAGGAACATAAGAGTAACAGATGGAAGTGGGTACGTATGTGTCCATGTAGACCGTCTGCTACTTTTAATTACTAGTGCCTATTTAAATCTGCAGTCCTCATGTGCCTGTCCAAGCCAGCCTTAAACTCATGCAAGCTTTTTGCATACACCACAGCATCTGGAAAACAAACTCTAGCCAGAGTCGATATGGTCGTGGCGAGCTTGAAGAAGCTCCAAGTAACGAGTGCCATGAGTGCTGCTGAATGCCATCCCACATTCACCATACAGTACAAGAAAACTTTCAGCTTTGACAAATGCTTGTTTTTTGTTATCTTTGCACGGCTTCCAGCAGTCTAACTGAGATGAAAACATAATTTCTGATTGTACACTGTAGTCACTAAATATTTTAGTACGATTTTAACTTGCTCTGTGCTGTATAATAGAATGTAATCCAGTCTATAGTTTTAATTTCTGACATGACCACACTTACCCCTTGTACAAACCTGTCATAATAGAAAAAATAACTTAATCACTGTTTCAACTAATATCATCTTTAGCAATAACAGTAGGAAGTCCAGATCTCAGATCTGAAGTAAGAAAATGTAGTGATACAAACATACAAAAATGCCAGCAAATACAAGTCAATTAGTTTATCGCGTCTGCTCAGTCATGCAGCACACAGGTTAGACTCCTGCTGCTGCCCCCCCCCACACTTTGCTTCCTTCTCTCCCCCCCAAATTACAACCAACTAGTATCTTGCCCTTGACCCTGCCCTCCCCCTTTTGAAGCTCTCTACTGTTTTAAGAGATACCACTTTCTCAGGAAGTGTGTTCCACCCACCTCACCACTCTCTCCGTGAAGTAATGTCTCTTCGCCTCTCTTCCGAAACTACCCCCACCAACTTCAGGCTGTGTCCCCTAGTAATTCCTTCTCCCTCTGAACTAACCCTGTTGATGCTCTTTAAGTACTTGAAGATTTCGATCATATCACCCCTCTCCCTTCTCTCCTCCAATGAGTACATGTTGAGGTCCCTCAACCTATCTTTGTAAGGTGATCTGACATGTGTCATAGAAAACATGACAGAAAAAATGTGGTACATTAGATTTATGGCACAACAGAAAACAGTATTCTGCAGTCTTATGTTTACAAAGTTGTTACCTGGCTTGAGATAAAGGAATCACTTGCTTCAAATCCCACCAGAGCCACTAACATGTGATGACCCAGGAGTACTTATGTTAGATAAGGGCTACTTTCATCATGTTCATGGCTACTGTTGCAAAATAGAATCTATGCACACATATTTGCTTTTTAAATCTGAGTTGAATACATTTTGCTTTAGAATGTATGTTCATTTCCCTGTTGCAGCAAGGTTAAACTGCTTTTTTTTTTCAACTCTCTTTATGCTCCTCCTTCACTGGCCTCTTAGGTCTCTCTTGGGTGTGATCACTCAGACTGGCCAGTTCCTGCTCTGCCTGAAGTCCTCTCCAGGCCAAGTCTCCATCCCGGGATCTAATCTCCACAGCTACCGACCCCCCCAACCCTCCGGCTCTGAGCCCCCCGAGGTCGGACCGCCTACTCCTCTGGCATGCTATCTAGAATCTAGTAGGGGTGATCGGAGTGTGGAGGAGAGCCAGAGACTGGCTGGGAGTGACCCAGCATTGAGTGTGGGGGCCGTCCACTGGACCCATCATCGCCTACCCGGCTGCCAGGGCTTTTTCCATGTTCTGGTGTTCCCGGGAGTGCAGATAGGTTCATAGGTGTGGTACGAGTTAAGTGGGGGATCCCATTAAAAACTCATCGCCTATAGGCAAAATTGAAATTTCTTATCACCCATATGATTATCCAACTCATATTTAAATTGTGACAAATTATTGCTGGAAACAACCTCAATTGGTAAGGTGTTCCATATTGTAGGTAACCTCTATGTGAAGAATTTATTTCTCTTAGAGGTATTGTTTAATTCTGTTTTAAACTTTAATTTATGTGATCGAGTATTATGACTTGTTGTAGATTTCTGGAGACAAAGAGCCTCACATAAAGCTGCATCCTTCGTAGATCTATATGCAAGACACATATCACCTCTATAAGCCCCATATTCAAGAGAAAATAACCCTAAAGATCTCAATCGTGAACTATAATCTAGATCTATCAAACCTTTTACCTTTTTTGTTAGTCGCCTTTGTACCTTTTCTAATGCTACTATACCACCTATAGATGTTTGAGTGCAGAAGGGAGCACAATAGTCAATTTATGACCTTACTAGGCTAGTGTATAAAGATATCAATACTTCGGGTTCTCTGCTTTTTATATGTCTAAAAATATAGGATAATGTACCATGGCATTTTTTAATAACGTTATTATTATTATGTGATGTAAACTTTAGATCATTCGTGATTGTGATTCCCAAATTCCTCTCAGCTGTGATAGACTGTAAAACACAATTATTGATTTTAAAAGTTGCTAATACATTATTTTTAACCAAATGCATAACTGCATTTGGCAGAGTTAAAGGTCATTTTATTTTTTATAGACCACTTAACTAAATTATCAAGGTTAGTTTGTAAAATGTCTACAGAGACAGGGTTATTAACAATACAACCAAGCTTACTATCATCTGCATATTTATGGATCCAGACACCGTTAGTAGTTTGCACATTAGCTATTGACAAATTAAATAACAAGGGGCCCAACACTGCACCAGATGTGCAATGACATCCAGTGTGTGATGGGTGTGCTCCCACACCATTGTGCAGGACATCCACTGATGCCCCCCTACCCCATGAACATGCTGCCGCAAGTTGTGATGCTCTCAGCCTCCACTGGGAGCAGCTAGAACTGCAGCATGCACCATCCACCCTCCCCAGGAGAGGAGAGCTATCCTACGGATGCTCGATCCTGCTCCTCCCCTGCTGATCCCCGATGACCCGAATCCATTCCTGAACCCTGGTCGCTGGCAACCTAATACTGTATTTGCTTAGCTTTTTTGCAGCTTCCTTGCATTGACACTGCTGCTTTAGGGCTTTTGTTATCATAACTCCCAAATCCCCTAATAGGTAATAGTATGCACATTGCTAAGAACAGCTACTTGACAGGCTCTTGGAAGGACTTAAATAAAGTTGCTATTGGCTTCTAGAAATTGTCAAGTAAGACTGCAAGTATCAACTACTGGCATGAGGTTTGTTCACTCTGGGACTCAAAATTGTACTGTTCTGGCTTCAGTCAGAGACCACATCAGCCCCCAAGGTACAAGGACACTTAGAATAGCCAGGGTTAGCATGGATATTTTCACTCACCCAAGAGAAACCCAGCCACAATCAAACCACGTTGCTCCCAAAAAGCAAAGTCCAGTAATTGGTCAGTGCCAAACAGCATGCAACTGTGGCAGCACTAGTTGTATTTCTGAGTCCCGCAATGAGAACCCCCTGAAGGTGTAGGCCCAAAAGTTAGATAAAACTCTGGTGTAAGAGCTGTGATCCTGGGCAGCACCAGGTGTGTCTGGCCCTCAGATGACCCGATGAGTTGCCTGGCCCAATGACCCATTGCCTCATTACTCAAATTTTGCTGTTTCACAGTCCCGCTTAGGCTCCTGTCCTGTCAGCTTTAATCCAATCAGTCCTGATGGCACTCAAAAAGAAAGATCAACTGCTGTGCCATTCTAGATAGTTCAATTGGACTGAGTAAGTACAGATGATGACTCACTCAGTTAGCCCTGAGTGACCCAAAGACTCAGGGGGAGTCAGCTGGTGGAGCAGGAACCTCTAATCCAATGAGGAACAAGCATGCATGCACTGTACAGAAACTATCTGTCTTGTGCAAGTCCCAAATGGCTAAGCAGCCAGATGTGCTCGATTGAACGCTAATCACACATCCAAGCCAGCACCCGACCCAATGGTTGGGATCCAACACTCTCCACAGACACATCTGACACAAGAAATTTGCCCATACCCTGTGGCCATGACACCACTGACCACAACTACTGGAAGGAAAACTAAATTAATTCCAGCAAATTCTGGTCAGGGGCTAAAAACCCATTTAAAATGGATATTCAAGGGTATTCAAGAGCAAATTGATCAAATCTGAAATTGCTCTGGAGACCTCGTCACCTCTCTTCCAGACACTGTGAATACTTTTAATGCCTACCACACTAACCTCAGCATTACTGCCAAGATCCAAAACTCCTTGGTGCAATCCATGGTTGGTCTCTCATCAAGCATCCCAGAGTCTGACTCATGATTGCCAAAACGTTAACTGCCAGCAAATCACTACAGCAGAGATCCTCAAGGTACTAAAGGGCCTCAGTCCAAACAAGAGGACTAGTGCTGACTCCCTTGATCTGAAGCTTCTCTGTCTTGTGTTGCATCACATCTGCATCCCAGTTACCATGCTGTCAAACATCTCCCTTGTCTCTGATGAAATGCCCACTGTCTGGAAATGTTACAGAGTTCTGTCTCTCAATAAAAGAGGGGCTAAACAGGATTTGAATCAACACAGATCCATTTTGGTTCTTTCTGCCCTCTACAAGTTTCTCAAAAAATGTGGTAATGCACAGCTGACTGAACATCTCATTCTCCACAATCTGCTCTTTCCCATACAATCAGGCTTCAGAAAGGGGTATGCCACCATATCTGCTTTTCTCAAAGTAACCAGTGATGTCCAAATAGCGATGTATACTGATCTCCTCTCTGGGCCATCATCACAGACCTCTTGACTTGGTGGATCATGCATTACTCTTGCTCAAGTTCAAGACCCTTCATCTCAGCCAACCAGCCATCAAATGGTTCAAAATTACCTGAATAACTGAACCCAGCTAGTGCACATCTAAGGCATTAGTTCAGATCTTGCTGTCTTAAATCTGGGGGGTTTCTCAATGCACAATTCTTAGCCCTCTGTTGTTTTCCAATTTTTTAATGCCGTCCCAAAGCACAGGAGGATGTATCCTCTACATATGCAGATGAAACCATACATCTTTCTTGATGTATCACTTACAAACAGTAGGCACATTGATCACATCTTAACAACTGAGTGAATGCCTCAGAGATGACCTAGCAGGGGGTTGGGGGATGACCTGGGTGGGGTGGATGAACAGTGGGCTAAGCTAAGGGAAGGCATAGTGAAGGCAATGAACCTCTGTGTAAAGGAAGTGAGCAAAAACAAGAGGAAAGAGACCGCTATGGTTCTCGAAGGCAGTGACTGAAAAGATAAGGCTAAAAGGGTTACTTTCAGGAGATATATAGAGATACAGAGGGAAGAGGACAGGCAGGTGTATCAGGAGAAGCAGAGGAAGACAGGAAAAGAGGAGAGGAGTGCAAAGGCGCAAACTGAGGAAAGAATAGCCCAAGGGGTAATGAAAGACAGCAAGACTTTTTTTAGGTACATAAGTGTAAAAAGGAAGACTATGAGAGGAATTGTGATGTTAAGAAGAGCAGGTGGGGACTGCAGAGGAGCAGGATCAGGGAAAAGCAGATATCCTGAACAAATACTTTAGTTCAGTCTTCACAGAGAAAGGGGATGGGCCACAAAAAAGCAACAGGGGCTCTGGAAAGGAGGAGGTAGACACAAGTCCCTTTAGAGAAGATAGAGTACTGAAGGGATTTGCAAATTTGAAAGTAGTACTGGCTGCACTTCTGACAGTTCTTTTTAACAACTCACTGGAAGCAGGAGTGGTTCCAGAGGACTGGAGGAGGGCAGATGTCCCACTTTGCAAAAGTGGTCGCAGGGAGGAGGCTGGCAAGTATAGTCCAGTCAGACTGATATCAGTGGTAGGGAACCTAATGGAGCCAATTATGAAAGAAGAAGAATCAGCATTTATATAGCGCTTTCATACACAGTGTATCCCAAAGCACTTTACAAGCAATGCTAGACTGGTAGTAAAGTGACTGAATGTGTGGTGGCAGCCATATCGCACATCATCACCCACACACAGCCTGGATAATTGCATGAACTGGTTTATGGGAAGGGGAATGTTGGCCAGGACGCTGGGAATGTTCCCTACTCTTTTGCGAAGAGTGCCCTGGGTTCTTTTACTTCCACCTGGACACCCACCAGGACAACACCAGGATGGGGCAGAAGGGACCTTGGTTTAACGTCTCATCCGAAGGACGGCACACCCCAGCAGTACAGCACCCCCCAATACTGCACTTGGATGCCAGCGATTTTTAGGTGCAAGTCCAATCTCAGTGTGGGATGAGAACCCACGACCTTCTGGTCCAGAGGCAGATGTGCTATCAACTGAGCCATGCTGGACTATCTTGAATCCAGCAGGTTACAAGACCCGAGGCAAGACATATTCACAGGGGGAGGTCATGTCAGACAAATCTGATAGATTTCATTGACTGGGTGACCAGAGACAATTCTCCCTTACCCTGCCCTATCTGTCCTCCCTGTCATTCCCACCCCCTACTACACTCTTTCCTCCCTCTCCCCATCTCCTGCGGCTCACCTGCCCATCCCGATACATGTTCTGCCCTCTTACCTCCCCCCACCCTATGTGCTGTCGACAAAGCCTCTGGCCTGAGGCTGTTTCCTAACCCCTAGTCTCCCCCCCCCTCCTCCAAGGGGGAGGCTCCTCTTGAACATTGCTCTGTATTTTGCTCCCTCCTAGTGGGGGTCTCTTTCTTTACCTAGCACTTTTTTAGCCCTTCTGATGTCTGTTGGATATCAGCTGTTGAAACAATGTTTAATATGTGTAATCCTAATCCTTTATGTATTTCTCAATATCTGTACTCTATTGTGTCTGTTAACTGTTATATGACTTGGAACCTTTGTAAAAAAGCCTATGCTCAAAGGTTATTTCTGAATCACTAAATAAATAAATAAAAATAAATAAGAAATAGATCAGGGTGGGGTTGTGGTCATGACCTACTTAGATTTCAGTAAGGCTTTTGATACCGTTCCACATAGGAGGCTTATAAGAAAACTGGGCAGTTTAGGGGTAGGTCCAAAGGTGGTAAACTGGGTAACAAATTGGTTAAGGGATAGGCAACAGAGGGTAGTGGTAAACTGAGTTCACTGCAGGGAAGGGAGTGCATCCAGTGGGAGCCCACAGGGCTCAGTACTGGGACATTTCTCTTTAATGTCTTTACATGTGACATTGAAGATGACCTGAAAGGGAAGATCTGCCTCATTTCAGATGATACCTAACTCTGTAATAGGGTGGTCACTCCAGAAGAGGTGAAAGGAATGTGCAGAGACCTGAGACAACTGGAAGAGTAGTACGGTCAAGGGCATGACAGCTGGGTTTCAATGCGAAAAAGTGCAAAAGCATGCACTTAGGGCACAGAAACCCAGAGGCAGAGTACAGTATGGGAAAAGAGGTATTGACAGTCACCAAACAGGAAAGAAATGTGGAAGTCATCATATCTGATGATGTCAAGGTGAAAGGCCTTGTGACAAGGCAGTAGGTAGGGCCAGTGGGATGTTGGGGTGCATAGGGAGGGCTATAACCAGCAGAAAGAGGGAGATGGTGTTGCCACTGTATAGATCAGCGTTTCTCAACCTTTTCCACCCCAAGGCCCACTTAGTTACCTGTGACCCATAACAGGAGGCCCACATGTGATCAGATTCTCACACCCTCACCAGGCGTAAAAACATAACATCCTTACCGAGATTTACTTTTCTTATTATTTTCTTAGTAGTTAAATTTTATTTGATTACTTAATTAAATTATTTTGCCCTAAATTTTAATTGCTATAATAAGTTGGTTAATTCTCACATTAGTACAATATATATTTTTATAGCTACTTACCAGCAGTTAGTGAGACACTTGTGCTTGCTTCTGGTCAATGATGTTGTCCAGTCTTGGGGCAATTGTAGACAGGCTGACTCTTAGAGTGGCATTTAAAGTAGTGCGGAGTTTATTTCTAAATTTAGTCTTTGTGACAGTCACAGTTGAAAATCCTGCTTCACATAGGTAAGTTGTGGTGAATGGCAGAAGGAACTTAACTGCCCTCTGACAGTGCAGGGTATTCTGTTCTAACTGAAATCCAAAATGTAGCAAGTTCAAGTCTTGAAAACTGTAGTTTTAGGCTGCTGTCTGCTGATAGTTCCATCAGCTGGGTTTCCAAGGCTGTTGAAAGGGCAATGTCTGAAGCAACAGGATCTACTGAGAATGGATCCAAAATCCAAAGGTTGCCATCCCGGGGATCTTCTGAGAAATATTCTGAAAATTTCTCCACCAGTTGAGTTAAATGCTGACATACAACTTTGGAGATGTTAATGTGGGGATTCTCTTCCAAAAGCTCACTCAGGAGAGGAAACATTTCAAATCTCTTCTCATTTACTTTTTTGTTCCAAAGAGTGAGCTTCTTCTTAAATCCCTAAATTTTGTCAGCCACCATGAACACGCTGCTGTTTCTTCCCTGAATGGAAAGGTTCAGTTGGTTGATATTGTCAAATATGTCAGACAAGTAGGCAAGCTTTGCAAAAAATTGAATCTGTATAATTTCTGCCATGGGACTTTTTTTCTTCAAGAAATGCATGAACCTCCTTTTCATCTCAAACAACCGTTCAGCACTTCCCCTGGAAAGCCACCTGACTTCACAATGAAATAGCAATTGTCTGTGTTCAGACTCCATGCTCACACAATGCTGCAAAACATCTGGAATTCACTGCATTATTTTTATATAGTTCACAGTTTTCACTGCTCTCTGCATTACTTCATTCAGTTCTGGTGACAGTTTTTGCTGCCAGGCTCTCTGTGTGCAAAAAGCAATGCATCCACTTAGCTTCTGACGCTTTTTCTTTTATTTGCTTCACCACAGCACAGTTCTTTCCCGTCATGGAGGCCGCCACATCAGTGCACACACTGACGTAATTTTTCCAGTCCAGTCCCTTTTCCACAATGTACCTGTTAAGGCAACGGAAACACTCATCCGCTGTTGTTCGTGTAGGTAGCTCATCACAGAAAAGTATGTCTTCGTGCAGGATACCTTCCCAACAATACTTCACAAAGACCAGTAGTAAAGCTGCATTGGAAACATCAGTAGATTCATCTAACTGTATTGCAAAAAATGGGCTTTTCTTTATCCTTTCCAGAAGCTGGCTTTCAATGTCATCACTCATATCCACTATTCTTCTAGCAACAGTGTCATTTGAAAGAGGAATGCTCTGTATTTTTTTTGCTGCTGTTTCTCTCAGTATTTCACGACAAATCTCCACAGCACTTGGCAAAATGAGCTCTTCCCCAATGCTATACGATTTTTGCAGTGGCCGATACGTGCTGCAACAAGGTAAGATGCTTTCAGGGCATTTTTAGAATGTGTTGTGAGCGTACTTATGGACTTCTGTTGGCTTTTTAGCTGATCACACTTCCTTTCAAAATATTCTTTTGGTTTTTCAACACATCCAGGATGTTTAGTTTGTAAATGCCTTTCCAGGTTTGAAGGCTTTAATGCTTCATTGGACAACTCCTCTCCACATTCAACACACTGGGCCCTTGCCTCTGGATCGGCTGTTGTTGTGAACCCAAATTTAATGCAGCTGGGGTCATACTTTCTCACAACTCACTTTACTACTTTTCCAGACACTCCAGATGTTTCCCAGCCATCACCAACCTTCCTCTTCAAAAACCGTTCCATCCTCCGATTTCGACATAGCCCTAGCTTTACACTTGTATTACGATGTCTGTTGCTGCCTTACTCATACTATGGCGCGAACACTTGTCTTCCGTTATATGTCATTATTAAAAATATAAAAATTAAATATAAATCACCTTTCCAAAAAAAAATGTATCTATAACTTGCTGTATTTGTATTTTGTCCTTGTAAAATATATTTATTTTTTATTATGATAATTATGAACGTTTGCTACTATTGCTCAGTTTCCTGACTGACGTGACTGGTACATATCAGCTGTGGCAACGAGCAGACACATGCGGTTGTAAAGAAAGAGCTTCATTTCTTATGGCGCTGTCATAGCAGAACTGTGTATATAGCTTGATAGAGACACACTTTCAGCAGCATGTCTGGTGCAAAAAAGCGCCCACTCTATCCAGCAGCGAATTTATGAATCTTTTCATCAGACAAAACTTTTAAATAATCATTATCATTCAGGGAGGTTTGGATTACCCGGAGGCACCCAGTCCTTTTTCTCCAAGGTCAAGTTATTTGCTGTTTAACTGGGGTGTGTTAAAAAGTGCCGAACAATGCCTGTCTGTTAACTTTTTCTCTTGTTCCCCTGCGGAATTTAGATAGCAAGTTATCTCTTTTGAACAGACCTTTACAAACTCTGAATGGTCTCATGAAAAGTGGGCATATAAGACCCCTCCTTTGTAAATTCCACCTTAGCAGAAAACTGTTTACAAGTACCAGCAGTAATTCATTCATTGCACAGTAGCGGTCTTACTGAAAGCACACATATGCCCCGACCCTTTGCATTTTGGTTGCTGTGAAGTCATGCTCGAGTGGGTAAGTAACCTACTGTGCCCCGCCTGTGCCATGCTCATAGGTAGCATGGTGACGCGAGCTCGCAAAAGACTTGCTCTGTCTTGAGAAAAGGACTGGGTGCCTCAGATAATCCAAACCTCCCTGAATGACAATGATTGTTATTTAAAAGTTTTGTCTGATGAAAAGATTCATAAATTCGCTGCTGGATAGAGCAGGGACTTTTTTGCACCAGACATGCTGCTGAAAGTGCGTCTCTATCAAGCTATATAAATATATATACACAGGTCTGCTGTGACAGCGCCATAAGAAATGAAGCCACTGACTAAATCAGCACTGTAATATTCCTTGAGGGGCACGGATCGGGCTACCCAGTGCCCAGTCAACTGAGCAACATGGTCAGTTCCATGTGGCCCCACGTCGAGATGATGGACTCCATGGCAAGCATGCCAGTGCCTCCGGACTATGGACCCTTTGCAATGCCCATGAAAGCCATTTGCCACCCGGCTAGTAGCCAGACTATGCCAGCTGTCCCGGTGCCAATCAAACCCACCCCATCACTGCCACAGGTTTCGGCTGTCATCTCTGGCAGGCAGCCCAGCTCAGATGTGCTCCTTAGTCTCATCCCTGCAGGAGCAGCATCCCTCAGACTCAGCCGAGGTGGGCAAGAATAGCAGCAACTCATTGCACATAGTGCTTGCACACTCCTAGGAATCATGGAACTGAAGACTCGCAGGTCACCTTTGGGGTTGAGGGGAGGCAGGGGTGGAAACATATATTTAAACTTTAATATGAAATGAATTAATACCTGTAAAATCGTTAGTCCAATCTAATTTCTGTGTTAAGATGTTGTGCTACCAAATTCTTTAGATTTAGATTAAGAATCATTCAGGTAAGACATTTAATTTTTTATTGCACCGATGTTAAAAAGATGTGTAACCCGCTTAGCAAATACCTATTTAAATATTGTTAAAATGTGTGGTATAACTATATTTGGTGGCTCTTATACTCAAAAATCATGGCACTGCATAGCAGAACACTTGCTGCAGCCTGGTTTGGGGTGAATGTATTATCGTGAAATACATCCAGCAACAGTTTTTATTCAAGAGCATATCTGATTACATTATGTTCTCCTAAACATTTTTTGGGAAGTTCTGCAGAGTTCCATACGAAATGTTTCTAAAAGAAGTGGCGATAGGTGATAGCGTGGAAGATGCAAGAACAAAAGGCTGTTAATAAAGCAAACATGCATGTTATGTTGTCCAGATGTTGGGCAGCAGAAGGTGCAGTTTATCCGGGTGGACTCTCTGCTCAGAGACTGCATGGTGGCTGCTGGATTTCCAGTCGGGAAGGCTACATATAAGCAAGGGGTGGTCCTCAGTATGATTCATACAGCCCTACGGATCTTAGTTTTTGTAAACCATCTACGTCTCATGTGTTCTCCAGTGAGATGAAAAATAGACTTTGTCTTCACAAGCATGCTTCTAAAACTTCCCACTGACGAAAACCAAATCCTTTTAGGGTATTTTTGTTTGTTTGTTTGACTTAAGGATCATTTTTTTATGTTCTACCATTTGGTTCAGCTGAATTGTTGTATTTGCTTTGTTTGTTAATAGATAGAATATGTGTACAGATGTTTACCTCATACTTACTGACAAAATGCAACTTGCTTCTAAGTCTAAAAATAAATAATTTCATTAGAATCATATGTAACGACACAAGATAAACTTATACGAGGCCCATCAGTTCCATTCTTACAGAATTCCCTTTTTAGTTGTTCCAATGATAATGTGCTTAGTTTATACTTACATACTGACTCAGAACCGGCACTTTTGGCATCACCTCGAAATCATAATCATAAAGATATGAACTTTTATCACCATTGCTAAATTCCTATATTCCTGGTGGAGAAATATAATGTGTTTAGGTCTTGGAAAGCACTTTATTATTGAACAAATGTCAAACAAAAAGTAAGAATTGTGGAGGAGTATGTGCATCCTGAACTGTAAAGCTAAGAAGGCTGGTAACGCACTTGGAGACTTAGCTGCCCCGTTTCATAACCCTTCCAAACTGTCAGCTCAGTCAATCTCAGCATCAGCATGTCACATTTCTGGCTGTTACCTCTGGAGGGGATATGCTCTATGTTTAGTAATAAGAAACAAGAATGACAATTTGGAGTTTAGTGCAGCCAAAGCGATAATTTATTTTACTTCAAACAGGTAAACTCCAAGTCGCTACCAGCCTTCTTAGCTTTACAGTTCAGGATGCACATACTCCTCCACAATCTTACTTTTTGTTTGACGTTTGCTCAATAATAAAGTGCTTTCCAAGACCTAAACACATTATATTTCTCCACCAGGAATATAGGAATTTAGCAATGGTGATAAAAGTTCGTATCTTTATGATTATGATTTCAAGGTGATGCCAAAAGTGCCGGTTCTGAGTCAGTATGTGAGTATAAACTGGACACGTTATCATTGGAACAACTAAAAAAGGAATTCTGTAAGAATGGAACTGATGGACCTTGTATAAGTTTATCTCGTGGTGTTACATATCATTCTAATGAAATTATTTATTTTTAGACTTAGAAGCAAGTTGCATTTTATCAGTAAGTATGAGGTAAACATCTGTATACATATTCCATACCAGTGCGATATCCGCTTGGTCCCGGTCTACCCACGGCCCATTACTTTGTGTCTCACAGCCCACCAGTGGGCTGTGGCCCACCGGTTGTGAAACACTGGTATAGATCACTGGTGAGACCCCACCTGGAGTAATGTGTCCAGTTCTGGAGACCACATCTCAGGAAGGACATATAAGCCCCTATACACCATCCCACGGAGTGGCTACACACTGTGTATCTGGGGCATGTAGCCACTATGCACCCAGTGTGCCCCCCATGCAGGATGCACTAATGGGGGACATCCAGCTCCAATGCACCCGATTCCCCTGGTCCGCAGACCGCACCACACCAGAGGTGGTCTGTGGGCATGCCAGCACTACACACCATGCACAAAGACAAGTAGTGCTGGCCGCGGGGATGCAGAGGGGGTGCAGAGTATGCCAGGGAGAACCCTGCCATAAGCCTCCTATGTGCTCCACCCAACACACACACACACACATACACCACACAGGGGCACCAGCCCAAGGATGCTGCCTCCCCCACACCCCTGAATGGCACCACTGACCCACCCCCACCACCAGTCCCTCCAGGCATATGGTGAAGTACAGTGCCCCCCTGACACCGCCAACAGACCCCCCACCCCATCCCTGTGCATTGCTCTGGTGCCGCATCATGAGTGGGCCAGCAGCTTTGCCGTCCTCTCACCTCAACAGCCGCTGGCCGTCGGTCATCCACAGGGCATGCTGCCAACATACACCCTGCTGCGTATGAGATCCACTGTGTGATCCCGGTCTATGCATCTGATTGGATGCCTGGCCGGGTCCACAACTCTGCCCTCGGCCAACCTGTGGAGTCCTGCGTGCTGGGGGCGGGGCCATGGACAGGTGTTGGCCAGTGTTGAATTTCACTGGCACGCACCTGTCCGCAAGTGTGGAGCTCCATGGGTGGGACATGTGATCTGGCACATAATTCCCACCCCTATGTGCATAGGGGCCATACAGAGTGGAGGCAGTCCGGAGGAGGACAACTAAAGTGGTGCATGGTCTGCATCAGAAGCTCTATGAGGTGAGACTGAAGGATCTCAGTATGTACACCTTGGAAGAGAGAAGATTGAGGGGGGATATGAGAGAGACCTATAAATACCTCATGGGGGTAAATAAGGTACAAGAGGGGAGTATTTTGAAGAGGAAAAGATGCATGATAACAACAGTACATGCAGTGAAGCTAGAATGGAGTAAATTCAAGAGATGTGATGAAGTACTTCTTCACTGACAGAGTGGCGGATACTTGGAACAATCTTCCAGTGAAGGCAGTGGGGCAGAAAACAGTGGTGGACTTCTAGCATGCATGGGATAGGCACAAGGGAATCTTAGTGGGAAGCAAGGGGGTGGGAGGGAGCTGGAGATCAAGTACAGTCAATGGTGACAGTATAGGCAGGGGGAAAAAAAGGGCAGAGTGGGTGGGCCAAGCAGTTCTTATCTGCTGTCACATTTTATATTTCTATTAACTGTAAGGCCCAAGCTCAACTTTCTCTATAGGTCTAAATGCTGTCTTGGTGAATATGTGAGGAAACAGGTGGTATCCCATTTCCTACTCCCTTCTGTTGACTATGGAGATATCACGTGCTGCTGTGTAAACAAAACAACTTTGCTGCCCTTGTATTGCTTGTACAAACAGTTGTGCAGCTTCTTCCTCTCCTATGGATGGTCTACCCACTGTTGTCTACATATGAACAGTTTAACTGGCAATGTCCCTCAGTTAGGCATCGCTATCATTAACTTTCTTTGTTTTACAACTGTGCACAAGGAAAAGCCCTGATTGTGATTGGTTGACCATCCATGGCACTCCAGGTAATTATATCATGGGTTTTAGCCCACCTGATAGGCTAACGATGCACAAGACCTAGGATCAAATTTCTAGACCCCATATCCCAGAAGCCCCTGTTCTCCAGTTCTAATTGTGCATCTGAAAAGGCAACAAGCACTCCAGGAGCCCTTGTATTGTGCCAGGAAAGGTAGGCCTGTGGATTTCCACAGAACATTATTTTTTGCTTTTCTATGGTATAAGATAATTATGAACCTGCCTAGGATTGTGTCTGATCAACTCCCAGCCTAGTTGAGATGTGAGATTTTTGGAAAGAAAGACTGCTTCAGAGTCTGTTGGCTTGTCTAGGCCCCAGCTGGCCTTAGAAGTTGTTTGTTCTGGTTATTTAGGTGTTTCTTAATCGGTTGTGTGGTCTTATTGCCATAAGTCTCTCCATCTATAAATCGTTTTATATGCTACAACTTTCGTTTTTTGTTATTTCTACTGGAAATTGGGCCCCCCGCTGGCCTCTTGCACGCGGGAGCATCACTCGCTACTTAGAGCCATTTTGCAGTTCAGTGCATTCAAAATCCTCTGTTTTGGCTCTGTTATATGGGGGAATTCATATTTGCCGTTATTTTCAGTGTTAGTAGCCCTCTTTCGTGAAGAACTCAGATGGTCAGGCAGCGTGGTTCTAAAGCATGCCCCCCTCCCCCCTTCCTTTGTCTCTGACTCCCCTCCTCACCATGCTACCTCCTTGCTACTAACCTCTCTCAGAGACTTCAGTTCACAAGTCCCATCGCTAAATTCGCCATCCTCCATGGCGGCGTGATCAGCTCCATGCGGCTGCAGATTCGCCTCAACTCATCGAACAGGACGATTCTCGGTACGCTGGCTAGTGTCTCTCCCACTCTCTCTCTCTCTAGCTCCCAACGGCCGTGCTTGTCCCTTAGCGCCTTCAGGAGATGTTACCTCACCACACGCTTTGGCTTAAGCAGAGCGAGAGGGACACAGGGAGAGATAGGATAATTCCTTTCCAGTAGTTCACCTCGACTGGGAAGCTTGCTCCTGAGGCCTGGAACCACGTGTGCCATCCAAGGTACCAAGAGGCAGGGGGGCAGGGGAATCTGCAAAATTACAGGAGACATGTTTATCTGCCATTTTTCAGGCAAAAACAAACAAGAAGTTACCTCGGGCCTCTGGGGATCCCCTTCCAAAGCAGAGACCTCATGGCACCATCAGTGAAATACACAAGAACTCCCTGTTTATTTAATCCTGGGACCACTCTGTCAGGCCTAGGCCCCTCCCATAGTGGCCGACCCAACTCAGGTTCTCTTCCCCTGGGGCTTAATTTTTTCATACACATATGTGGCAACAATGACAGGCCCCATAAGAACAAAGATGGAACACACTGAGAAAGCCAAAGGTGGCCCATCGGGATCCAGTTCTCTCCCCTGTCAAGTGGAGATTACCAGGCCCTATCAGAGCAACCTGGGTTGGGCATTTTCAGGGGAAGCTCATCATCTCCTCTTAAGGGGCACCTCACCATAGCGGCCCTCTGTCAGAGGTTCTCCACTCTCCTTATCCTTCAGCAGAACTCAACGTTATGGGTCAGCCATGCAGTACAGCCATGAGTAGGACCTCTCCTGCCAGCATCACGCTGCGCAGGGAAGGGGAACAAAAGGGACCATTTATCATTTAAGTCCTCTGCTTCGTTCAATACCCTGCTGTAGATGACATTTTTTTTTGTCTTGGGGCCTTCCAGATTCTACTGATGGCCCGTTATTTACCTGTCCCTAACATGCAACATTTATTTTTTCTCTCTCTCTCCCCAGATGGTGAAAGCAAGAAAGTGTACTGTGTGTAGTACCAATCTAATGCCCCACAACATGGGTCCCTTATGCCCTGCGTGTATTCATGATGAATAGGACTCTTCCTTAGACCCTTCCATGGGCTCAGATGCCCCAGAAACCAGCGTTACCACTTGGATGGATCCAGGGACCATACTCCAACAAAATCAACAAGCAGCAGTGGCCATGATGAAGAGTCAACAGAATTTTATGTTGAGAATCATGGAAAATTAGAGGTTATCACACAGTTTAGATTGGCGCTGGCTCTGAATCCCCTGCCGGAACCAATAAATCATGGGGAGACTTCCGGGATACTCTGTGAGCCATGTGGCCCACCTCTGAGCCCCACCGCACCCTCCAATGGGGACGACGCCGGAGACAAGGAACCCCTTGATGAAGAAGAGCCTGTACCATTCAACGAAGAAGAGATGGAAACACAGTCGATCCCATCTCTCACATCAAAACTATGCTCCTTCGACTTAATACCAGGGTTCATGTGAATAATCAAAGCCACTATGGGGTTCGAGCTCGAGGAAGAACTCCCTGAGTCAAAGCTTGACCCCCTAATCCAACAAAGGAAAGCCTCCAAGGAAATCTTCCCAATCTGCCTGGTGATTGATGACATATTCATTAAGGAATGGAAATCCACAGAGCCAGGCAGGATGCCAGATAAGAGAAACCTAGACCGCATGTATCCGGTCCAGGAAGACAAGGCCAGCATATGGTGCACCAAACCTATGATTGATCCACAAGTAGCCGCACTCAGCAAAAAGATGGTCCTACCATGCAGGGCCATATCAATGAAGGACCCAGCAGACAAGAAGGTGGAGGACATGTTGCAAAAGTTGGTTGAGACAGAGGGCACAGCTGCTAAGGCCTCTACGACTGCCATATACATTACGTGCACCCAAATCCGCTGGCTTGAGGAGCTCCTAGAAAAAGCAGCCCCCAATACCAGAGAGGTCGAACTCTTGGAATGCACACTAAACTCTGCCAGATACTTAGCAGATATGGCAGTAGACTCTCTAAAACTGAAGGCAAGAGCCATGGCCCTAACTTACCGGACAAGAAGAGTGCTATGGCTAAAACTATGGGAAGCAGACAGTGAGTCCGAGACACTGCTCCAGAACCTGCCCATGAAAGGAAAACTCATCTTTGGCAAAGGTCTACAAGATTACCTAAAGCAAAAAGAAGAAGGAAAAGATCTGCTCAAACACAAGAACAGACCAACATACCTGCCCACTGGACGATGAAGATTTCGGGGGGGGGTACAAGCATCAGGCTCGCAGATACGTATATTACGAAAGCAATTTGTTTTGAGGAAGAGGAAACCAAGGAGGTCACTGCTCTTCCTTTACCCCCTCCTACCAATCTTCAAGCTTCAGAGGCCGCGGCTCAAAATTCGGAGCAAGAGGAAGTTGAAATAGAAACAAACAGCCATGACTACAGACCATTCTCTTCCCTCAAGATGACAACCCCACAGGGCTCCTACCCACCCTTGGGGAAAAGACTCTTGCTCTTTCAACAACGGTGGCACAGCACAACCACAGACAGATGGGTATTGGAGGTAGTGTCAAGGGGGTACTCTATAGAACTGTCCAACCCCCAGTTATCAGACAGGTTTGTGAGCTCTCCCATAGCAAAGAAAAGGGCTTTGCCTCTTCAGGTACAGCACATCCAACAAGACCTGATGCAGAACAAAGCGATCCAATTAGTTCCACCACACGAGCAAAAACAGGAAGTATACTCCATCTTTTTCCTCATTCCCCAAAAGACCGGGGAGCTTCGTCCCATCCTAGACCTCAAATACCTCAACAAGATTGTGGTCACTCAGAGGTTCAAGATGAAGACACTGAGGTTGACTCTCCACAGCATCTGGAGAGGCGACTACCTCACATCTATAGATCTAAAAGACGCATGCCTTCACATCCCCATTCGCCAGCGACACAGAAGGCACCTACGTTTCCACGTTCTTGGCCAGCATTTTCAGTACCAAGCCTTACCCTTTGGTCTTACCTCTGCACCAAGGGTATTCACCAAGGTCTCCATGGTCCTCATGGCCAGGCTGAGAGAGCAGGGAGTGGATATTGTCCCCTATCTAGACAACTGGCTGATCCAAGCACGATCCAGGGAGCAATCCCGTACTGCCACCATGATGGCGTTAAGGGCACTGGAGAAGCACGGCTGGGTCATGAACCAAGCCAAGAGCCACCTAGTGCCAACGCAACAACTGGAACACCTGGGAGCAGACACACATCTCAGGGGTGGGCCAGACTGTCCCAGAGCAGAGTGCAAACAGTGATATCTTTGACATGTCAACTAAGGGACACCAACATGCCATCTATCAGTCAGATAGCCCAGATGCTAGGCTGCATGGCTTCTTGTATCGACCTGGTTCCTTGGGCCAGGTGGCATATGAGACCCCTACAGACCTACATGCTGTCACACGGGGTCACCCAATGAGCGGAACCTGAAAATCAGAATACCGCTACCCCCCATGGTGAGACGCTCTCTAAACTGGTGGACAACTCGATGATCTCTCATGCAAGGGGTTCCACTAGAGGCTACGTACGATGTCGCCATCAAGATGGACGTGAGCCTTTTCAGGTGGGGGCATGCATGGGCCCCCAGTCAGCCCAAGGCAGCAGGACAACGTCAGAGGCCAGATTGTCCATAAATGTGCTGGAGATGAGGGCAGTCTATCAAGCCCTCATGTCCTTTCAAATGACCATCTCTGGTCAATCAGTGTTGATTCTCTCTGACAACCAGGTTACAGTGTCCTACATTGCCAAACAGGGGGAAACCAAAAGCAGAGCCATGAAGAAGGAAGTGACGAAGGTGCCAGACTGGGCTCAGGCCCATCTTGTTCACATTGGAGTGGTCCACTTGGCTGGAAAACTCAACGTCCGAGTGGACTGCCTCAGCCACCAACAAGTACACCCAGGAGAGTGTCACCTACTCGCAGACCTAGTCAGGCTGATAGAGGAGACATGGGGTCCTATTCCCATACACCTCATGGGGACAGCGGACAATGCTCAGGTACAATGGTTCTTCTCCAGGTACAGGGAGTGCCACTCACAAGGAGTTGACGCACTGTCACAGACCTGGTCCCTGGACTGAACATATGTGTTTCCTCCCATTCCCTCCTACCGCAGGTCATAGCAAAGATACGCCAATCACAGAAGACTGTTATTCTGGTGGCACCATATTGGCCAAGGAGAGCCTGGTTCTCCTCAGTGATAGCCATGGCACTGGACAGATGCAGGCTCCCGCACAGACCCAACATGCTGATCCAAGGGCTGCTAGTCCACCCCGCACCAGGGAGTCTAAAACTAATGGCCTGGCTCCTGAAAGGCAAAGACTGCTGAAGACAGGCTATCATGCCTCAGTCATAGCCACATTGCTACAGTCCAGGAGGCAGTTGACCAACACTACCTACGGCAGGCAGTGGTCCCTCTTTGAGAATTTTTATTTATTTTATTTATTTATTTAAGAGATTTACCAGATAAGCATTCTGAGCGGGGACCGCTCATTTCCAGATGCGACCTGGGGTTACATAGGTCAAAGAATAGATACAGTAAAATAACAGTACATCAGTGTTACATAGGTCTAGAGTAGCTAACAGTAGTCACAGTACACAGTGTGGTTAGACAGCAGACAGCAGGTACAAAGACCTTATTATATATGTCAGCTAAATCTGCGGGTGGCAGTTACATACATCAGAGTAGTGGGACCTCAGGCGTGGTTTGAGAGCCCAGTGGGAGTCTGAGAGCCTGATGTCTGCAGGTAGCTCATTCCATAGTTTTGGCAGTCGATGCATAAAGGCCATTTGGCCCTTAGAGGTGCGAATGAAAGGTACATGGAGTTGGTTTGCATCAGAAGCTCTGAGGGGGTAGGCAGGGGGTGGTTGGGTTGATAGAGCACAGCTGAGGTACAGGGGGAAGGTATTTGACCAGTATTTGTAAATAAGATTAGTACAATGTAGTTTATGCTGAGACTCTAAAGATGGGAAGGAGAGGGCACTGTACAGGTCACAGTAATGGGTGGAGGGATGGCAGTCGAGTGCGTAACGACAGAACGAGTGATAGAAGGGGTCCAGTCTGGCTAGGGTAGATGGAGGGGCAGCGCTGTAGACCACGTCACCGTAGTCAAAAATGGGGAGGATCATTTTGGAGACTAACTCCCTCCTAACAGAGGTGAGAAGGGAGCCTTTGTGCTGCTACAGTGCTCCTAATTTAGGGTGGATTTTTTTCTGTAGTGATTCGATGTGGGCATGAAAATCGAGGTGTTGATCGAGCCAAACCCCTAGGTACCTGAAGAAGGTGCAGGAATCTAGGTTGGAGCCATCCAGGGTGTGGAAGATGGGGGGGGGCAGCCGGGATAGCTTGGGAAAGGTGCCAAGGTTATGGAGACAGTTTTCTTGGCATTTAGGATAAGCTGGTTGGACCTGAGCCAAGTTTGTACGGCATCGAAATCCCATTGAAGAGATATAATGTGTCATCGGTAGAGGGGTCAGAGGTGTACAGTACTGTATCATCCGCGTACATTTATAACGCTGAGTTGGAGCAGACTAGAGGCAGATCGTTTAAGAAAATAGAGAAAGTAGGGGACCCAGGACTGAGCCCTGGGGACCCCCATGTTCACTGGAAGGGAGGAGATGGGGCCAATTTTTACAGCCTGCACTCTGCCTGACAGATAGGCTTGGAACCAATTAGAGGCGGGGGAGAGGCCTGCTTTGTTGAAATTTTGAGAGAAGATTAGAGTGGGACACAGTATCAAAGGCTTTGGCCAAGTCAATAAAAATATCAGAGGTGACAAGGCCCTTGTCCATACCCAAAGAGATATCGTTAGTGAGCCTTAGCAAAGCTGTGATGGTGGAATGATTTTTGCGAAAACCTGACTGAAATGGAGTGAAGAAAGAGGTGGAGTCCAGGAACTGTGTTAGTTGGTGAGCACGAGCTGCTCTTGCAGCTTGGCCAGTGCCGGTAAGAGAGAGATTGGCTGTAGTTGCCCGGCTCAGATGGGCCTCCTTTGGGGATGATTACAGCTTCCTTCCAGGCAGCTGGGATTTTGATGTGGCGAAGGAGAGGTTTAGTAGGTCGGCTAGGGGGGAGGCTATTGCAGGGGCTGATAGGAAGAGGAGTTTGGTGTCCAGACCTTGCAGGCACTTGCCTTTGTTTGGGTTGAGGGAGCGTAGAGCAGAAAAAACTTCTGCTGGGGAGACCGGCCGAAAGGAGAAAGTGGGCATGCTTGAGGATGGCGGGGGTATGGCAGGGTGGTTGTTGGTGGCTGCACAAGGCTGTTGGTTGTCTAGGAGAGATTTGGCACTAGTAGAGAAAAAGGAGTTGAAAGCGGATGCAGCTTCGCTGGGGGTTGATATGATGTTGCCCTGAAGGTTTAGGGTAGGGGTGGGAGACTGGGCTGGGAGAGAACAGGGTTTTGATGGTTTTCCAGAATTTGGAGGATGAGTAAGATTTTTGGTGAGGGTGTCACGGAAATAGTAGTTTTTTGCCTGTCTTATGGCTTTAGTGCAATTGTTTCGGAGGGTGCGGTAATGTTGCAGAGATGTGGGGGATTGTAGTCTCCTGTGATTTTTCCAGGCCTGATCCCTTGCTATACATTTGCTAATTATGTCAGCAGATATCCAGGGGAGGTGGTAATCCCTAACTCTTTTCTTTCTTAGTGGGCGTGATAGTCCCATATGGTAAGGAGTTGCTTTCTGAACCTATCAAAAGCGTGGTCGATTGAGGACGCTAGATTGATAAAAGACCAGTCAGCAAACACTATATTGTTTAAGAGTGATTGAAGACAGAGGGATTTGTAACTCTCATAAGGATCAACCTAGGAGGGAGGTGGTTAGTTGGTCTGTGCACTTTCCTAGACATGTAGATCATGTGGTGATCGCTCAGGGAGTCTGGAATGATGCCAGCCATGATTATTCTGTGAGGGTGTGAGGTGAGAGCCCAGTCCAGGAGGGAGTGGTTACTTGTTGCGGGATTTAGACACGTGGGCTGATCTATTGGTTGGGAAAGGTTGAGGGCTTTGACACTGCTGCGTATTTTCGCGCAGACGGGTGCAAGCCAGTTATGATTTACATCGCCTAGGATGTGGAGTTCGCCTGTGGCAGCCAAGGTTTTTAGGGTGGCTAGATGATTGATGATGGTATCACCAGGAGTAGCTGGGCAGAATAGGTGCCAGCAACATATACCGGGGAGGAGTGTGGCAGCAGGAGTTTAATCAGCTTAGTTTCAATCTGGGGAGGCGGGCTTCTGATTTGGACAGGGGTGTAATTAAGACTGGTTGACATATACATGGCTATGCCTCCGCCTTTCTTAGGGTCTAGGCGGTCCTGCCTGATTACGGTATACCCCGGGATGGCTATTGAGGCATCCATATGGTGAGGTTTGAGCCAAGTCTTGGATATAATGCAGATGCCCGGCTTGAGAGTTTGAATGGTGACTTGCAGCTCAGATATTTTTTTAGTAGGCTGCGGATATTCAGATGGAGTAGGCTAAGTCCCTTTGGGGGAAGCGCATGGTTGTGATTGGATATTGGGCCAGGGTTAGTTTCAATGTCCCCTGACATGAGAAGCAGCAGGGTGAGATATCTAGTAGCATTTCGTCATGTAAGTCTTGTTTGAGGCAGGATCTGGACAGTGTGAGGCTTGGGGTGGGATGCCAGCACCTAGGTTAATTAGGACTGGTAATCTCATGGAGAAGGACAGGGGAATGATTGAGGGGCTTATGAACCACGAAGGAGTGGTTATGTGGAATTGCCAGCCCTTGGGAATTGGCAGGGGAGGGGGAGAGGGTGAAGGTGAGACACAAAAGCAAGGAGCAGGGTTGTATAAAGGCAGGTTTGCAGGGGGTAGTGAGGTGAGGGCGTAACCATGGCAAGCACTGTTATTAGAAAAAAGTACATGTTTGAAGTAGAGGAATACTAGAGCAGAGTGGTAGGATTGTGATAGCGGCCTCTGCTGGTGAGAGGTGATAACCTGCAAACCTGAAACTAGGCTGATAGGTTTTTGCAGTGTCACCTGACCTTCCAGCAGCCTATAAATGTGAGAGCCAACCAAGAGTGGTGGGGGAGGCGGGGCCAGAACCACGGCAGAGCAGTACAGTGCGTGCCTCAGGGGCTATGCTGAAGAAGGCGCCAAAATTCAAAAAAGTTGAAACAAAGGAGCTGAGTCCAGGCTCCCTGCGATCCTCGTACCTTCTGGCTTTGGGAGGTGGGGTGGGGGTTCCGCAGATCAGTCCTGGGAGAGTGCAGCAGGCTCTCACGACCATGAGGAGGCTTAGGGGGAGAGCAAATCTTCCATTACCCTCGCGACCCACTGTGGAGGGAGAAAGGTGAGAGGTTAGATATAAGTGTGCAGCAGGAGGGGCGGAGCAGCTTTGCAGGTAAGAACAATGTACAGGAGGGTATCAGATTGCAAATTCTACCAACGATTGAGGGTTTGCTTGAGCAGTTTTCAAGAGATGCGTTTCTGCTGTTTAAAGTGGCCACCAAGTAGGCGGAGTGCTTTGTGCTGAAGCAAGAGGCTTGGTTCAGCGATTAGAAAAAGCTTTCTGCGCTTTCAGCTTGAGAATTACCCCCCTGGCTATATGCAGCAGCTTGTTACAATGCTTGTCCCACTCTCTGCGCTTTCAGCTTGAGAAATTGCCCCCCTGGCTATGTGCAGCAGCTTGTTACTATGCTTGTCCCAGTTTTAGAGCCTAAAGTCTTTTGGCTATATTCTGTGCCTTGTTGCTATACTTTACATTATATTTCGCGGTTGCAATTATCATCCGGTATAAGTCCCTCAGTTATACAGGCCAGCTTATCAAAATTACATGCAAGTGAGCATTAAAGGGGAGGACTCCATACTATAACCAAGCAGATATATTACTAAAGCAGTTAAAACAGATGCAAGAACTTTCAGGATTTGTAGAAAAAGGACAGAAAACTATCTATAGTGTCTAGACTGCACTGCCTTTAAAACTCATGGCAGAGCAGGTGGCCTTGTATTCAGGGGCTATGCTGAAGAAGCGCAAAATTCAAAAAGTTGAAACAAAGGAGCTGAGTCCAGGCTCCCAGTATCCTCGTACTTCTCTGACTTCGGGGTGTAGTTCCGTAGATCGGTCCTGGGAGAGCGTGCAGGCTCTCGCGACCACGAGAGGCTTAGGGGTGAGCAAATCTTCCATTACCTCTCGACCCGCTTCTGGCTTCGGGGTGGGGTGGGGTTCCATGAGATCAGTTCTGGGAGGCGCAGCATGAGCCTCTGCGACCACGAGGAGGCTTAGGGGGAGAGCAAATCTTCCATTAAGAATTGGTGCAAAGACAGAGACAAAGTACCAGAGCAAGTGGACATATCAACCATACTACTCTATTTACAGCAGGGGGTACAGAAAGGACTTTCTCATTCCTCTCCCAGAGTCCAACTCTCAGCCATCGGGGCTGCCATTAGCCCTATAGGACATCACAGCCCGGGAGTGCATCCAGACACGGTACGCTCCCTCAGGGCAGTAGAGGGACTCTGTCCCAGGACCAGACCCCTAATCGCTCCCTGGGATCTAACCCTAGTATTACATGCACTCAGCACTGCCCCTTTTTAGCCATTCCAGGATGTGGACCTATACTGGGCAGGACTGAAGACCTGCTTCTTGGTGGCCATATGCTCTGCTAGAAGGATTAGTGAGTTTGGAGCACTGTCATGCAGAGAACCCTACACCATGTTCACCTCCCAAGGGGTGCAACTGCGCATGGTTCCAGCCTTTAGACCAAAGGTCACATCACTTTTCCACAGAGACCAGCCCAGTGAGTTACCTACTCTCTCCAATATGTCACAGGCAGGGGATATAACAATTCCACATCATCTGGATGTTGGGGGTACATTAGCAAAATACATAGCTAGAACGCAGTTAATATGTAAACAGAGTGGTTGTACATAGTGTCAAGAGGACAAAGACAGGGAAAAGCAGCATCAAAGACTACTATAGTGGGTTGGCTCAGGAGGACCGTACAAGAGGCTTACAAGGCAAAGGACCTAACACCTCCTGGGCAGAAAGAGCCAATATGGCCACAGAGGATATCTGCAGGGTGGCCACTTGGACCTCTATCCATACGTTTGCTAGGCACTACAGGTTGGACCACCTTTACAAGGTACAGACCCCATTCGCCACTCAGGTCCTCTCAGCGGCCAGCTTGCACTCCCCTCACTCTCAGACCACTCTGCCCCACTCAATTGAGTACAGTACTGCTGATTAACAACCCATGATGTAATTACCTGGAGTGCCATGGATGGTCAACCAATCACAATGGGTGTTTACTCATTTGGTAAAGGTGATTGTGTTGGTTGACATACATGGCACACCACGGCCCACCCTACAGAGCAATCAGAGTTACTGGGAGTTTACAGAAGGATACAGAAACAAAGGGGAAAATTGTCTTTAAGAGAGATGCAAGCATCTAGGATGTCACTGTCGGCCATTTAGTAGGCTGAGTACTAGTACTGTATTAATGGGAAAATAAAGTGGGCCTCCGGCCATGTTTAGAAGGCTCATCAGTGTCACTGTGTATTGTTCTCAAGGTATTTGGTGGTGTTACTAACCTTATTTTTCAGCTATGGAAGATTCGAACTGGAAAACAGGGGCTTCTGGGATCTGGGGTCTAGAAATTTGATCCTAGGTCTTGTGCATCGTTAGCCTATCAGGTGGGCTAAAACCCATGATGTAATTACCTGGAGTGCCATGGATGTCAACCAACACAATCACCTTTACCAGGTGAGTAAACACCCATTATCTCCTAGTCTACCTCCTGCAGTCAAGCAGTGCATTCTTCTCACTGCATTCAGCAGCAACACTTACCTTCTCAATTCCCCAGATGGAGCAAGAATCTGGTAGAAAGACCTTTGCATTTGCAACACCAAACACCTCAAACATCTCCCTCTCCAGCTAAAGAAAGCTTCTAGCTTGTGAGTGTGAGTGTTCAAGTCCAGTCTTTCCAGCCACCATGGAATGCCATGGATTTTTTAATGGTCCAGAATCCCCCTCTTCCCAGCTATGATCAGTTTGCTTAACAATGCTTATAATACTCATTATTTGCTGCAACCCCACATTGTTAATTTGCTTTAATTACCATTTAGAGGTACTTACTTTTACAGTTTGTTTTTGTCTTGCATATTTTAGCCTATATGTAACTATTTCTGCTGGACTATATTAACTCTTTGACTGCTACTGTCCTCCCTGGGACCTCCATAAAAACAAGATGATGCATGTCATGGGGTTGTCCTGGTTGCAATAATTTCAAATAACTAACTAATTACATAAATAAATAAAAAATAGTTAAAGCTTAAAATGATTTAATACAGATCTAATTATAACCAATACCTATTCCATAAAATAGCATTACTATATTTCATCTATACTATATTACAATTAATTATAATCAAAGCTAATTTCATAAAAATAGCTTTTCTATGTTACATCTTTACTATATTGCATGTATTTATAACCAAAGCCTGTTCCATAGAAAGAGCTTTTCTATACTATACTATGCCGTTCCAGGGACAAGGCATGGAGGCTATATAAAGCCTCCCTTGCCACCCGTGACCTCCTAGCTTACAAACACCTTAGAAACAAATGTACAAAAGCCATTCGGCTATCCAAGTCCTCCTACTTCAAAGCACAACTTACACGGAACCAAAATTCCCCTGCATCCTTCTGGAAAGTAATCAACTCCCTCACCAGCCCACCCCCAAAGCAGACCTGTCCCATCCTAAACATCGACGGCAAACCTGTCTCAGATCCTGCCTCAGTAGCAGAACTGCTCAACTTGTTTTTCGTTTCTTGTACCCTGCCCGACTCCCCCCCCCCTCCACTGCCTGACTATTCCGCATCCTCCCCCACTTCCTCTGGCTTCTACTTTTCTCCCTTCACTTCCCTGAAAGTCTACAATGCTCTCACCTCCCTAAACCAGTCCAAATCCAGCTCTGACAGCATGCACCCCAGTTTGCTCTGCATCTCGGCCCCAGCCATAGCTGCACCCTTAACTCACTTGGTCAACCTCTTGCTTGCCACAGCCACAGTTCAGTCAGCCTGGAAACGGGCCAAGATCCTCCCTCTGCACAAAGGCAGTGACCCCTCCCTGCCAGGTAACTACAGGCCCATCTCACTTCTTCCCTCCCTCGCAAAAATCCAAGAATCCCTAATGCTCTCAAAACTGTCTACTTTTCTCTCCTCCAACAGCTCCCTCTCACCCTTTCAGTCAGGATTTAGAAAACACCACTCCACTATCACTTTCCTTCTGTGAATTACTGACTCTATCCTCACTGCCATGGACAACAGCCAAACCACCACTGCCATTTTCATCGACTTGGCAAAAGTCTTCGACTCTGTCTTCCACCCCCTGCTGCTCCCGAAAATTTAGCTCTTTTGGCCTCACCCAACCCACCATCAACTGGGTCCACTCTTATCTCCAGAACAGACAGCAGTCCATACAAATTGGAGACACCCTCCCCCCCCAACCATCCTCTTAGGAGTCCCCCAAGGCTCTATCCTTGGCTCTGTCCTCTTCTCCCTTTTCATAAATGACCTCCCTCTTTCCTGTCTCTCCTCAAATGTGCACCCATATGCCTACAACACTATCATCTATGCCTCGGGACCCTCCCATAACAGTGTCCTCTCAATTCTTCAAAATGACTTCAACAGAGTCCAATCTTGGTTCCAGAAAAACCAGCTTACACTCAATGCTAAAACAATTGTAACCATGGTCTTCAGCTCTAGACAAAAGCTTGCCTCCCTACCTGCCCCCCCTGCAATAACCACTCTGGACAACTCCCACCTCGAGTTGGTCCCTGCCTTCAAGTACCTGAGAGTCTGGCTGGACAGCCACCTCAACTTCTCCACCCATGTCGAGGCCATCTGCGCCAAACTCCGGCTGAAGTTCGCCATTCTCTATCACCACAAAGCCAGTCTTCCCCTTTCCACCCATAGCGAACTTGTGAGGAAAACAATCCTACCTGTGCTGGACTATGGGGCCATCATCTACGGAACGGCCCCAACCTCATCCCTTTCCAAGCTTGACATTCTACTCAACTCTTTTTGTCATTTTGCCACTGCCCCCCCCCACTTACTCATCACTGCCTCCTATACACCACCCTTTCTCTGGCCCCGCTCTCACAAAGGAGAACTGTCCACAGTGCCTCCCTCATAGCTAAATATTGGCTAGGCTCCTTACCCCCCTACCTCATTTCCCGCCTTTCGCCAGCAAATTCTCTAGACTATTCACTCTGTCACAGGGATGCATGCACTTTCCACCTCTTGTGCCCCCACAACATTGCCAGCAAAGCTGCCTTTTCTTACAATCTCCCCCTCCTATGGAACAATCTTCCACCTTACCTTCACCAGGCCTCCTCCCTTTCAGTCGTTAAACAACTCCTTAGGCTCCTCCCCCCGCCTTCCTGCCATAGATGCTCCATGAGGCCCACCACTACTTGGGCCAAACTCTCAGAGGCTATTAGGTCCATCACTGTACAGCAGGTCCCAAAGTGAATTCATGCCTCTCTATCGTATAACTCCTGGACTTGTTTCTACCATACTGCAAATTGTTTAAATGCCTGTACTGTTTTTCAGATGTTGTACTCAATGCCTGTAATCTGTAATACTGTTTGTACTTTTTTTCCTGATGTTTGTACATACCACCTGTATTCCTAAATACTTTTGTACCTCTTGTATAACTCAGTGTACACTTGTACCTGGGTTGCACCTGGAAATGAGCCTTGGCTTAGTGTGTCTTTCCCAGAAACCAAATTTTAAATAAATAAAATAAATAAATATTACATCTAATTATAGCCAAAGCCAGTTTCATAAAAATAACTTTACTATATTTTGTCTGTACTACATTAAATGTAATTATAACCAAAAATACAAAATCACACATAACCCCATAAAGCAAAGCATCATGGGGTATATATGCAAATCACTGTGAACATTTAGGCTGGTTCTACTTTAAGCAGGAATGTATAGTGACAAAGAGCCTTTTCATACAATCTGCAAAGGGTGAGACCAGAAAACACAGACACCTGCTTCATCCTACATAGGACTCAGCAGAGTGCCTTGTCTATATCTCACCCCAGGGGAATACGAGCCAGCCCTAATGTAGTCTTACAGCCAGCTGTGGGGTCATGGTGGGCCCAAAATAAGAAAGCAAGCTAAAAAGACAAAGAAGTTCTTTTTTTGTTCATCTTAATTATAACCAAAGCCTGTTTAATAAATAAATAGCTTTTATATGTTACATCCATGCCATATTATAGCTAAATAAATATAAACAAAGCCTTTTCCATAAAACTATGTTTACTTTCAGATTTGCTTGCTCTCTAGATTGTAAAAGTTGTCTTTAAAATCAAAACTCAAGAAAGGTTAAAGTATAAATAACTCTATGATGCAGCCATATCCAAAAATCCACCAGATGGCAGTCTTGGCTTTATTATTATTAACCACTACTGCTTCTATCTCTGCAACATAATCTCTGCAAAACAACATTGTCATTTTGATTTAAATAATGGATCTCTGATAGGCTGAGGCAATGGGAATTATATATTTTTGTGCTGGCATTCAGTTTTCTTTATCGTTCATGTGTTTTCCAACATTTTCTATCTTGCACAGACAATCTCCTGACAATTGAAGTATAGTGTTGGCATACTGTAGGCAATTTCTCAGAAATGCAAAAGAGTGTTTTAACAGATAAATCACTGGCTTCTTCCCCAGTAGCACTGAGGAAGCACACTGTGGAGACCTGGGATTAGGAGTGACCTAGGAAAGGTGGAGAATAAACATGCTGAAAAGGTGAAATGTTCCCTCTTTGAGGAGGGGAGTCCACAGCAAATATGAATACATGGTCCCTCTTATTTGCCAATTCATGGATTTGGTTTAAGGGAGAATTTTCACCTCTACTTGTCATGACTCAGGGCTGATACTAGTGACAGAGCTTGTAATATGGTGGTATTAAATGACAGGGGAATACATGGAGCAAAAAGAAAAAGGAAAACAGCTTGGGAGTTACTTGTGTTTGAAACAAGTCTTTCACATAACTGAACAAGATTCTATACTATATGTAGGCTACAACATTAGTCTAAGTGAAATGGAAAGTTCAGTCTATTAACCAAGCTGATTGATACTGTATAATATATGGCTTCCCAGACAATCTTTGAGGAATGTAATAAATCATTTGTGCCATGGCATTTGTAGGAGTGTGGGTGGAAAACAGAACACACCCCGAACCTGATTGCCCTTAAATCCCCTCTCAGAATGGCTCTAGGGCAATTAACATTTAGGGGCATTCCAGCAGGGGCAGTAATTAGGGGGGGCATTCAAAGAGGAGCATTAAGTAGAGGGAGGTGCACCACCCAGAGACGGAAAGATGCGCTGGTAATGCCCCGAGGAATGTCCGTAAATGGAGATTTAATGTAATGTCTGGCACATGAAATATTATTCACTAATTAAAGGAACTAAACATTGGAGGATTTAACATACCTTTCCAGGTAATACACAAAGAGCTTAATACAGAGGATTGTTTTTAAAGCATACTAGTAGGGCTTTAATTAATTTTGATGAAGTGGTTAGTTTCAAACCATGAAACATCAATTTGATTCCAGCAGCCTGTTATCAAATGGTCATATTTTATAATAAATACTTGAAGCTCTAACTTTTGAATTGGTCTACTTTCTACACTGGTGTAGCACAGTTTGCATTGACGTTGTGGAACAGATTCCTCCCGGTATTTTTGTTTTCCGTTTCAGGTACTGAGGGCCACACTGTTCCCTTTTCTAATTGAGCATTCAACAAGGAGCATTAGGTAGGATGACATTCAGTTTGAGAACCATTCTGGATTTAGGGTGCATGTAGGTTTAACACCAGAATGCATTCAGAACAAGAACGTACCCCAAACCTGTAACAGTACCCAGTAAATTGAATGCTCCTATTTTTTCTTGCTCCTTCACCTGCCCTCCGACTGGTTCCTCCTTTGGGCCATGCATCGTTGGCCCCATGACCTGCCTGCCTATACCCACTGCCATCTCCTCCATCCCCAGGCTTGTCCATGACTCAGGAGTCCAGTGTCTCCCTGCCAGGGGATGGGAGGTAGGGGAGAAATGTTCCACAGCCTCCGAGAGTGCGGGGCTTGGGGGTTGGAGTAGTACATTGAAGGGCTTTGTGGTGAGGGGGTAACTTGGTGGCCATCATCCAGCCAGCCAGGCATGTTTTTTTTTGCTCCTTCCCAGGCTCCCCTGGCCAGCCACTCCTTTGGGCTGCCTAGGCCTGTTGCCACCATTCCACCCCATTGCCCCTTAGTGCTACAGCCCTGGGTAACCTGATGTAATCCATGATTGGGTGAGTCCCCCCTTCTGAGGGAGAAGTGCCTCACAGGCACCAATATGTATCCCGGGTGTGACGGGTTGGCTCAGACACTTCCAGGCTCTGTGGTGACAGGGACTGGTGGCCATCATTCGATCAACTGGGGAGAGGTTTTCGACTTTTCTACCTCTCCCTACTCCCCTCCGCCTGTAATGGGCCTGGTTATGATATTGACCTGGGGCGTGGACGTATGGTGGCATGCCAAGGCATCACATCACCTAGCACGTCATTCAAACCACTGCCAGGTGCTGAAGGCCTGCCCCCCTCCCAGGAGGCAATCATCTAAAGGATGCTCTGAACTCACTCTCTGGCGGTCTCTGCTCCAGGTACCCAGACTTGGGCCACAAACCCAGGTTGCCAGTGTGTCAAGTAAACTCCTTCTCTCTGCACCATGGAGCCAGCTGGCAGGTGATTTTCAGTTTTCCATGTTGGGGTCCCACCCACTCCTGCATGTGCATGCAGTCACTCACAACATCCTGGGGTGGGGGTCTTCAGCAGCATGTGGTCACCCACACCACCAAGAACACTTCCATGAGGTCACTGCCAGGAGCTGCTGTCAGAGTGACACATGGCAACCCACCCCTTGGGAGGGAAGTGTCCAAAGGACACTCTGAATCCCTCACCACCAGCATCAGCTCCTGACATCCAGGCTCTGGGTGCAAACCCAGGTTGCCAGTATGCCAGAGAGATGCCCCATCACTCGGCGCCATGGAGCAGGTGAATATCTCTATTTTAAATATCCCTGCTGGATGGAGTCATTGTTACTGACTCTGCTAAAATGTTCCACATTGTGATTGCCCGAGGAGCATACTGGCATAGGACTTAGGGGTACTTCAGTTTTGGATCTTGCAAGTGCCCATATGTAGAAATATTTATTTGTAACATGTTTATTTGCATTTAATTATTATTGTTGCAGTTTTTACCAGGAAAGACATTCTGAGCTGGCAACAGTTCATTTCCAGATGTGTTCTGGGCAGAAGATGAAGGGTAGGGTGCAAAAACTACAAGCTACAAAAATACAATGATATGCAAATAAGCCCCATCAAACTGAACAGTTGTGCAAAATCAATGCATCCGAGTATGTATACAATGCAATAAAGTGCAGAAGGTAAAAATTTGTAGGGTAAACAAGGCAATGCTGAGTTTGCCTGGTAGGAATGGTTGAACCTGGGGAGAGGAGAAGGGGAGCTGCACTAGGGTACCTGCAAGGTAAAGGGAGAGTAGGGGATGGATTGTGGCAGATTGCACTCTGTGGATCAGTATCAAGGGCAATTGCTGTAGTGAGCAGTGAAGTCATGGAGGAGAGATCTGATTAAGTGAAGGAAGGAGCAGCATGGATGGTAGAGGGAGAAAGAGAGCACCAATGTTTGGGGAAGCAGAAGGAGATGGTAGCTTCACCAGCAGAGGATGATACTGGGGAGAGAGGGGGGAGAATGAGACAGCAAGGGTCAGAGTGCAAAGAACATAACAGGTAGTGGTGGTGGTTGGGGGAAGAGATGAGGAGGTGAGGTAAGAGGGGAGGATGCCAAGTCAATTGTTATATAGTATACTGTCTTGCTACAAACTAAAAAAAAGTAAATAAATCCAACTATCATTGTTTTTGATCACAAACTAAAGGTTGATGTACTTCATTTTACAATGGAAATATTTACAATAGATTCAAAAAGTGCCAAATTACGAACATTAGCAATATCTTATTTAGAGACTGGGGGCTATTATCCATGTCATGAACCCACTTCTGGGGAGGGCAGGTTTACTGATCTCACAGTGCCCACCCCTAAGTGCAGTCCATGTCAGGGGGAGAACAGGACTACCCTCCTCGTGTCTTTTTAGACTGCTCGCCGAGGTCACAACTGCATCTTTGCCATGAGGACCCAGGGCATCCCTCGAAACGCTGGATAAGGGCACAATACCAGTATTGGGTCTTGTAGCCAAATATGAACCCATCCTTGGCTATTACCCAAACAGGGATGCCCCAGACATTACAATCTCTTGGGGGTAGCCTTGTAAAACCTGATTTGGTCTTCTCCCATGGGCATGCAATAACTGGGTCCAACTCCCTCCAGACTCATCCTTGAGACTTTCGTATTCTCCCTATCTTTATCCAGATGTCCCTTACAGACCCTTGCTCGATTTGGTTGCTTAGAGTAACGCCCCTTTTAGCAATTAACAGTTTGATCACAGATTATTAATATTGTCCCACAATTCACACACAATTATAGAAATGTCACTCAGGCAGATTTTCTTTAGAAAAACAAATGTTTTTATTAAACTACTGAAATAAAAATCATACAGTTACAACTAAAAAAAACCCCACACATTTGGTCACAGAATACAGAAAATAAAATGGGAAAATGTACAGGAAAACACAATATGACTGGTAGCTGAAGTCTACCTGAAATCTGTAGAAACTTGAAGTCCAGAACAATAAATGAAAGTTCAGTTTCGTTGGTCTTGGCAGCAGTTTTCTTCCTTGTGTGTCAGGTGAAGTCCAAATGAAAAGTGCGTGTGTTCAGTCACTGAGTCTCAACAGTTTGGCTTCTTGTGTGCCAGGTGGAGGCCAAATGAAAAGTGTGTGCAAATGCCCTGAGCTGGGGCTTTAAATACCTTATGTAACTTGCAGTGTCATCAGCTATTCTCAGTTCTAAAGAGCTGGTCTGTTTCCCCATAGCAACTACTCCATTTGGCCAGGAGATGTCACTGTTCCACTGTTTCCCAAAATCTCAAGAATATCACAATCCTGAGATATATAATTAGCATGGAAATGATATTCAGAGTTTAAGCCTTTTGAAGTCCCCTGTAGACAGTTGGCACCCTAAAGATAAAATTCCCAATATCCTGTCAGAATGGTCATTTGCAGCTCAAATCCTGGCTAGAACATACTCCTGGGCTTTTGAAGTGGCTTCCTTAAATTAGTTCCAAGGAAGATCCTGTAAGATTTATGACTATACAAGCTGATTTTATTATCTATGTTTCTCTTGGTTAGTTAACTTAGGGAAATACCCTTTGATCAGCTAGTCCCAAGCCTTTAACAATAACTTGTCAGTTTCTTGGCAAACAAGCTGGCCTTCAGGTCAAAGGAAGGTCAAACCCCAAACCTCTTTTAAAAGAGATCCAGTATCTCTCTCTCCCTAGGTGCCTTTATATAAACTCTGGCATTTCTTGGGGCATGTACATATACACAGAATTACCTCAAAAAAAAAAAACACACACAATTACATCTACAAATAAGCACTGGCAGTTGGATAGCTCACCACATCCCTCCCTCCTAGAATGCATTTGTGAGAACATGCCTCCTGATGCATGGTAAGGTTTTCACAAATTCAGCTACTGTTCTAACTGGTGAGATAACCCATCTGCGTTGGAATTGGCTGATCTGGCCTTGTGGGTAATGGGCATATCGTAGGCTTGTAGGGCAATACTCCATCTTAAGAGATTGCCATTCATTTTACCCATCTGAGTTAGCCACACCAGGGGGTTATGATCAGTCTGTATCTCAAAGTGCCTCCCGCAGAGGTATGGCTCTAATTTTTTCGAGCCCATACCAGCGCAAGGCATTCCTTTTCAACTGTGGAATATGCCTGCTGCTGGAGAAGTACTGTTTTGCTCAACTGTGGAATATGCCTTCTCCCAGGGAAGTAACGTTTTTCTATGGTACACTATTGGTGGATCTTTCCCTGATTAGAGGTCTGACTGAGGACTGCTCCAATCCCCGCATCTGAGGCATCTGGATACAAATGTCTTACTGTAATCTAGACTGGCCAACACAGGGGCACTGCACAGTGCCTCCTTTAGCCATGTGAAGGCTCATTCACAGGCTGGCTCCCATTTTACCTTTTTGGGCATTCTTTTCTTTAGCTGGTCAGATAGGGGAGCTGCCAGGGTACTGTAATTTGGTACAAACTTTTGATAGTATTTGGTGGTCCCTAGAAAACTCCTAACCTGCTTCTGGGTTTCAAGCCTGGGCCACACCTCTTTGCCTCAATCTTTGCTTGATTGGTATGAAGCTGCCCCTGCTGCACTACATATCCTAGGTATGCTACCTCTGCTATGGCCACCTGACATTTTTCAGCCTTGACAGTGAGCCATGCCCTCTGTATCCTGCCCAATACTTCCTTCAGGTGAGACAGGTATTCCTTCCAACTGGTACTGAAGATGGCAATATCATCCAGATACACCACTGCGTATTCTTCAGTACTATGTAACACCTGGTTGACCAACCTTTGGAAGATGGCAGGGGCATTTTTCATTCTAAAAGGCATAACACTGAACTTAAATAATCCTATTGGAGTGACATAGGCTGACCTCTCCCTAGCTCTGGCAGTTAAATCCACCTGCCAGTACCCTTTTGTCAAGTCTATGGTGGTAAAGTAAGTCACCCCTCCCAACTTGTCCAGTAATTCATCCGTCCATGGCATTGGGTGGGTGTCAGACTTTGTGACTGCACTGAGTCCACAATAGTCCATGCAAAAGCAAATAGAGCCATCTGGCTTGGGAGCAAAAACTAATGATGAGGCCCAAGGGCTGTGGGATTTCTGAATTACCCCTAAATCCAGCATTTTCTCCACATCCAGCATTTCCTGCACCTCCCTCCTAATGTCCTTTAGGATGGCCTCAGACACCTGGTAGGCTGTCTGTCGGATGGGTGCTTGCATTCTGGTTGTCATGTGTTGTTAAGGGCATATGTCCTGGCTTGGTCATAAACAAAGGAGCAAAGTCCTCTGAAACCTCCCTCACTTCCTGGAACTGTTCTAGGGTCAACTGGGGTGACAGTTTAATTGCCTCCACAGAAAACTCCCACTTGCTTTCCTCTAGCAAGTCCAGTAGGGGGTCTTCTTCATCCATCCCCTTCCCAGGACTACAAACTGCAAATACCATGTCAGCCCTATTTGCATATGGCTTCATCATGTTGACATGGTACATCCTATGGTTATGTCTCATGTCAGGCAGTTCTACAATATAGTTCACATCATTTACCTGTCAGACTACCTTGTATGGTCCCTCCCACTCAGCCTGCAACTTGTAATTCTGGACTGGGATTAGGACCATGACTTCCTGACCTACACTGTATGAGTGAACTCTGGCTCTGTGGTCATACCAGACTTTTTGCTTCTGCTGGACAGTTGATAGATTGCTCTGGGTTGCTCCCATAAGGTCCTTTAGCTTTTCCCTAAACTTTAGGACATATTCCACTATGGGAGTTCCCTGGGTGGAGTGCTTCTCCCAGTCTTTCCGGAACAAGTCTAGGGGTCCACGCACCCTACATCCATATAAGAGTTTGAAGGGGGAGAACCCTGTCAACTCTTAGGGCACCTCCCTGTATGAGAACAACAGGTAGGAAAGGTATTTCTCCCTGTCCTTCCCATGCTGTTCAGCAAATGCTTGGAGCATAAATTTTAGGGTATCATTAAACCTTTCCACCAGTCCATTGGCTTGTGGGTAATAAGGTGTCATGGGTCCCTGCACCACCCCACACTTTTCCCACAAACACTTCATCAGGTCTGACATGAAGGTACCCTCTTGATCAGTGATAACCTCCTGCAGAAACCCAATGTTAGAAAATCCATAGCAAGGCATCTGCCACTTTGTCTGTCTTAAGTGAGCAGAGGGCAACCACCTCTGGGTGTTGGGTGGCATAATCTACCACCGTCAGGATAAATCTCTTTCCGTAGGAACTTGGAGTACTCAAAGGTCCCACAATATCCATTCCTACCCACTGGAATGGCTTCTCCACAATGGGCAAGGGAATTAGGGTGGTTTTGGTTTTACTACCTGCCTTCCCTATTTGTTGGCACTGGTGACAAGACCTGCAATATTCCTTCACCTGCTGGGTGAAGTTGGGCCAATAGAAATTCTGGGCCAATCGCTGCATGGTATGTACAATTCCCAGATATACAGACATGGGGATATCATGAGCGATCTTGAGCAACCACTCATGGTACCCCTGGGGAACAACAAGCTGTCTGCCCATCACTCCTCCATCTGTCCTTACGGCCTGTGTATACAACAGTCCCATGTCCCAAAATACTCTATGTCTCACATCACTTCCCTGTGTCCTGTCAGATTCTGCACAAGCCCTCAGCCTCTCCAAACTAGGATCCGTTCTCTGAGCAGCTGCAAATTCTTCACACTTTCCCAAGGCATGGGACATGTCCCCTTCAGTTCCTAAACTGGGGTCCATAACTCTAGCATCAGCGCATTCAGAGTCACTGCCATCCCAACCCTTCTGACCATTGGTTACCTCTCTCTCCTCAGAGTAACCTTCTGTAGCTGTTTCATGAACTGCTACTTGGGGAATTTCTACCTCCATTTCACTACTGTCCATTTCAGGATACAGGTTGGGGAAGCAGCCTCCCATTGTTTTACACAAGGGCTTCTACGGGGTCCAGGGAACTACAATCAGCCTTTGCCATCTGACTGCGGGTAACCGCACACACCACCTCCTTCTGGAGATTGTTCCCTATAATCACATCTAGGGTGAGGTTGTCTGCCACTGCCACCTTTTGCACCCTCTCTCCTGTCTCACCCAAGTCCAGGAGAACACTAGCTAGTGGCAGAGTTCTCTCCTTCCCTGTGAATCCTTAACCTCTCCAAGGAGTTAAGGAGATTGCTGCTATTGTTATTCTTAATTTCCAGCTCAGCTCATCTGCACCCTGGCCCTCTGAACGTGCATTGTGTTAGTCCCTCCCCCTTCAAATTTCCTAATCCCTGTGTTGCCCAGAATACTTTTGCCTTGAAAATTGTATATTTAAATATTCAAAGCACACCTGCTAAGTGGGACCCTTTTATTGTCTGGGTAAAGCAGCATACTTTTGATGTTATTACTTTATCTGAAAAATGGTTAAATGGTAACATTCTTGATTGTGAAATTTTACTTCCTTGTTTTAATCACTTTAGGCAAGACAGGGTAGGAAGGAGAAGGGTAGGACGGTTGATGATTTATGTTAAAAACAACCTGAAAGTTAGCCATATTGATCCTTCTGGTTGAGCTTCTGGTTGTAAATTAACTACAGTTGATATCCTTTTGGTTCTTAACAAACATCTTACTATTAGTTCTCTCTATATATTCCTCCTGGATGTTTCAAACTGGGTTGGAATCTAGTGGTTGAAGTTAAAAGTAATCTCCACCCTAATAGAGAATGGGGCTTAATGGGTGACTTTTAATAGTGACTGGGGCTGTAATTCAAATAAGGACCCATGAGAGCTTCCCTTGGACCATGGCCTTCAACAACTAATTACTGACATCACTAGGCCCAGTTATAAAACAGGAAAAGATTCCATCCTTGATTGGATAGTAGTTCCCCTTAACAATAAGATTCTAACTATGGAGGTTATGCCAAATGCTTTTAGTGACCATTGTCCCATCTATTGTGAGTGGTCGGCCAGATCTAGGGGAGGCCCCCAAGGATTATCGAGTCCAGGAAGTTTAAGTGGCTGGACTCAAATATTGTAAATGAAGATTGTAAAAATGTTGATTGGTCACAGTTGGAGTCAGTCTTGGATATTGATTCTTTACTGCAGTCTTTTTTTAATTACAGTACCTTAATAATTGATAGCCAGCATTGCCTCCAAAAAGAAGATTAGGGTTAGAGCCCACTCAAATAAATGGATTAAGCAGTAGCTTTTGAGATTAATGAAAAGCAGGGATAAAGTCTGGAGGAAATATAAGATCTCAAAGGACGCTTGCTAATTACAAAATTATAAGATGCTAAGGAATAAATGAAAAACTGAAATAAGGAGAGTTAAAAAGCATTTTTTTTTATCACAGCAAAAAAAAAATGTGCAGGTAATTCCCCCAAAAATGTGGCAAACTCTAAATAGCCTCAAGTCAGGAACAAAAGGATGCACCTATAATCCTAGAAATTGGTGACTTAACCACCAGTGACCCTAATATAGTCTCCAGTTCCTTTAATTAATTTGTTTGGAAACTTGGAGAAATACAGGATACCTCTTACTTCAGTTCCACTACCTATATTTTCGGGTAGTATTCCTGTATCTCATCCTAAATTTCTTTTCAGGAATATCTCTGCTGAACAGAATAAAGAATGCATTTTACAAAAATGGACCCTTGGCCCACTATTGCTCATGATAACATCGATTATAGATTTATTAAACTGGGGATTGATTCTTTTTCTTTTCCACACTCACTTATTTTCAAGTCTTTCCATACAGTCTGGTACTTTTTCTTCCTTTTGGAAAATGGCTACCATTAAACCCATTTTAAAAAGTGGCAATCCATCTCTTATTACAAACTGCCATCCAATATTGTTATTAGCTCCACTTTCCAAGATTTTGGAACAGATAATTTTGGATCAAAACGCAGAATTTCTTGATTAGCAATAATTTACTTCTAGAGTTCCAGCATGATTTAAATCAAAACATAATACGGAGATAGCCTTGGTGGGGTTCTGCATTTAGAGTGCCCTTGATAAAGGATGTTCTGTTGCAACCACATGTCTGAATTTTATTTTTCCCAAGAGGTTATAACTTGTTTTTTAACTACCTTAGTAATAGGCATCATAGTACCAAGATTGATGGGATTTTTTCTCCCCCTAGAACAATTTGTTGTGGAGTTCCTCAGGGTTCCATCCTGGGCCCCTGGATCTTCTCGCTCTTTATGAATCCAGCCCCCAAATGTGCACTCAAACATTTATGACACTCTATGCAGATGATGCAGTCAGTACTTTATGGCATCTCTGATGATCCCATTTCTTTATTAAGGATTGTTCAGTATGATTTTTCCAATTTCAGAGCTGACTCATTCCTAGGTGTATGGTTCTGAATTCAACAAAGACTAAATATATGCTTTTCATGGGACCCAGGAGGAAACCCATTCCTTCTTTAAATCCCATAGTAGATCTCAGAGGTGAGGTTATTGACAGGGTAGATACCTTTAAATATTTAGGTATTTTTTTCCGATTTCCACCCGTCTTTTCAGCCTCATATTTTTTCCGTATGGAAAAAATTAAATCAAAGAATCAGCTTATTATATAGGGTTAGACCCTGTCTTATAAAGGAATCACGTCTACTTCTGACACAGTTTTTTTGCTAAGCTTACTTGATTACGGTTTAATTGTATATACTGCCACTTCAAATAGAATTCTTGATAAGCATAGGGTTAACTATAACTCAGTCCTGAGATTTATGACAGGGTCAGCTTATCGCATTCACCATTGCGAACTTATTAAGCTATCTGGCTTTCTGTCTCTCCAAAATAGAGTATGTTACAAGATTGAGCTATTTCTTTTCAAGGGTTCCCTGGGTCTTTTGCCTCTTTCTATACATGCCATATTTCCAAGGGCTCTGAATGGCTGTGGAACCAGATCACAGAGCAGGTTAACCTTTTCTATTCCATTCTTCAGAAAAACTTTTGGTACAAAGCTACTCAACTGTTTAACACACTCCCATCTAATATTGCCAACTGCTCCACTGTCTATCTGTTTAAAAAACATTATGACAATTGCTCAATGATTCGGATAAATGCACTTGTTTTTAGGCTTTGAATTGATGGCTATGTATTTATTTGTTATGTCTGTTGACATTTCTGTCTTTTCTGTCATGTATTTATTGTACAATATCTTGTAATGTTTTAATGTTTTTTGTACATTTGTCGCATATGAAAACGGGCAAACATGCTCATTGTGCTTACAAGTATAAAAAATAAAAATGAAATGTAATGAAATCCCCTCACCATTACAAACTGATTAAGTATAAGCTGTTCAGGCTCAACCACATCCCCTTTTTCTAAGGTAAGAGATGGCCCTGTGTTCTTTAACCCATGGGTCTGCACCCCATTTACAGTAACCAGGTGTATGTGCTCTCTCATGTTTATAGCATGTTTTCAGGGATACACAGTGTACCCAACTATGTTTGAGCAGCACCTTGTCCACCCTGTGCCTTTTTAGGACACTGTCTAGCAAGATGCCCTGGCTGTTTACAAAACCAACAGTCATTATTTCTTTTATCTGTGAAATCTCTTTTTTGTAACTTGGGGCTTCCCCTTTCTGTGGAGGCAGTAAGGGCTTTAGCTGCCCTAAAGGTATGCTTTTCCCCTTCTGCACTACCACACCCTCTCCATTTCCTTTCAGAGTAGGCCTGCTCCTGGCATAGCGATCCGAGAGCTCAGCAGCTTGCTGTGCTGTTTTGGGGTCTCAGTCCTCTAACCAGGTTTCTAGCTCTACTGGGCAAGCCCAAAAGAACTGCTCTAGCAACATAACTGCCTCAATTTTTTCCACAGAATTTGCTTTTACTTCCTCCCACCAACGTTTCAAAAACTGATGTTGCTTTGTGGTAAGTTCCTCATAGCTCATGTCAGGGCTTCTCCAGAGCTTAATTTAACCTTGTATGCTTCAGGAGTTAGTTCATACTTTTTAAGTAAAGCAGTTTTATGTTTCTCATAATCACTACTGTCCTGATTGTCCATTTGGCCTAGTGCCTTAGGCCCTTCCCCAGTAAGTAGCAAGGTTAGCTGGTAGCTCCAGGACTCCCTGGGTATTTTTGCCTCAATACAGACCTTTTCAAATGAATTCAAAAATGCATCCATATCCCCCCCATCTTTAAATTCAGCTATTAATTTTGAATTTAGCTTATACCCCAACCCTGGAGTTTCAGGTTCACCCCTGCTACTTATCTCTTCTGGCATTGGTCGTTGGAGTCATAGCTTTTTTAGTTAAAACTCCCTCTGCCAGTGTTTTTCTCTTTCCTCTGTCTCTCTCTGAAGCTGTCTTTCTCTTTCCTTGGCCTCTTGCTGCCACTACTTTTCCTGCAACTCCATCCCAAACTTACTCTGCTTGAATGCCAGCTCCAGTTTCCTCAACTCCAGCTGCAGCCTGATCCCTTCCAGCTCCGGCCTTGTGATGACCTTCCTCTGACACTGTGGCTATGGGTTCCCTCTGGTCTCGCTGTCCTTCTGCCTGGGACTGGACACTGCGACATTCCCTAGCACCCCCATGCTCAAGGTCTGGTCCCTTTCAGTCACCAGCAGTGACTCAAGGTCCTGGGCAGTTGCTTGCTCATCAGCTACCACAAGAACCTCCATGAGGTGCTTTTTGCTTCACCCCTCGCACTGGACCCTTCTTTCCTGACACAACTACTTTAGGTATTCTGCAGTGTATTCACTGTAGATGGAAGCCATCTTCTTCCCTAACTACTGCTACACTAACTTACACCCAAGAAAAAAAAACAGATAGGGAACTTTTTATTATAACTAAATTATATATATATATATATATATATATATATATATATATATGTTTTGTTGTGTGTGGACTGTTTTCAGTTTATCAGTCTGATATACTGGGCTTGAATCCAGCCGTTATGCCTTTGCCACCAATATCTCTCAAATCACAACACTATGTGACCAGATCTCTTGGATTCCAACACTGCACACCAGATCTGTCATAAACCCACTCCAGTGGGGGGGTCAGGTACAATGAGCTCACAGTGCCCACCCCAAGTGCAATCTGTGATGGGGGAGAACAGGACTAATCTCCTAGGCCCAGATATTCAAAAGGGTTGCGCCATGTGCAATAGGGTTGCGCCTTCGCAAGTCCGAACTTGCTCCATTCTGCCATATTCAGTAGGAGGCAGTTGCGCCACAGAAAACCTGCTGAGCAACAGCGCAATGCAAATGAATGCATGCTGAACTGGAGGGGGAGGAACCATGCAAAAACTGCACAGCCCGATATTCAGCAGGGCTGTGCAGAGTTGTGCAGGCACAACCCCCAACCCACGCCTGCACAACTTTGAGGCAAAAAAAAAGGCTTAAGTTGAGGGCCACCCACAGATGAGCTGCTGCATTGCAGGGTACAACACAGCAGCTGCCACCTGTGGCTGGCCCCCAACCCAGTCCCTGTGCCCCCCCTGCAGCCCGATCGCGGGCAGCCGACTGTAAATCCCCACCACCCACCACTGGCCCGATAGCGGGCATAGTTTAACCCCACCAGCCCAATTGTAGGCAGCAATGGCCCCCAAACATATCCCTAGTGGTCCAGTGGACTGAAAGCCCAATCGCGGGCAGTAGTTGTTTAAGAAACCCCCTCCTCCCGCATTCATCCCTGGTGGTCCAGGACCGAAAAGCCTGATCGTGGGTGGTAGTCATTAAAAACCCCCAAACATAGCCCTGGTGGCTAGTGTCCCCCACCCCACCCACCCAAAGCCCTCACCACCCCCGCCTCCCTGGCAGCCGGCGGGCGGCAGCATCCCACCCGCTTGCCGACTCCGGCACTGACTGACTGCCCGGTAGGCACGCTATTGTGCAGAGCAAGAGCCACTGGCCGCAGTACATGAAGATGATAGTCCAGTTTTGTGAATGAATGTATTTATTCACAAATCTGACTGTTCAGCTGTATGGCTGCACGCCCATTGGCTCTTGCTCTGCACCAATGGCATGCAGCCCACTGGCAGTCAGTTCGGGCGGCGGGCGGCAGGGGGTGGATGCTGCCGCCCGCCGCCGCCGGGGGAGCGGGTGGTGGGGCTTCGTGGTGGGTGGGTGGAGGACACTCAGCCACCAGGGCTATGTCTAGGGGGATTTTAAATGACTACCTCCCACGATCAGGCTTTTTGGTCCACTGGACCACCAGGGATGAATGCGGCAGGAGGGGGGGTTTCTTAAACAACTACTGCCCATGATCGGGCTTTTCGGTCCACTGGACCACCAGGGATGAATTCAGAGGGGCTTAGTAGACAACCACTGCCCGCAATCGGGCTTTTCGGTCCACTGGACCACCAGGGATACGTTCGGGTGGGGAGCCACATTGCTGCCCGCGATCGGGCTGGTGGGGGGATTTCACTATGCCCGCGATCGGGCCAGTGGGGGGTAGTGGTGGTGGGGATTGTACACTGTTTCACCTGTGATCAGGCTGCAGGGGGCATTGGTCCCTGATGGCTGCTGCCTGGCAGGGTGCCAGGTGCAAGTCCTCGGGGATCGGAGCACCTGCATGCTAATGGCATGCAAATGGGGCCATAATCAGATGCAAATGGCCCCCCTGCACCTTGCAAGAATTATGGCCCCATTTGCATGTCACTGTTTGAATATGGGGATTTTGCACATGGCGCAATGGTACTTGTGCCACCGCAAGTTGAATGCTCCACTCTGACCACTTGCAATGGTGCAAGTTCCACTGCACCATGCACAGTGGCTGTGGCCAGGGGGTGATATTCAAAGGAGTTGCTCAAGGGCGCAACTCCTTTGAATATCGATCTGGACACACCCCTGTGCAAATATTTTGTGCAGCGCAAGGGCTTGCGCCACAAAATAGCGCAGTTTGAATATCCAGCCCCTAGTGTTCTTTTAGACTGCTCGACGAGGTCACAAGTGCACCTCTGCCATGAGTACCCAGGGCATCCCTCGAAACTCTGGATAAGGGCACAATACCAGTCTCAAGTGTTGTAGCCAAATATGAACCCCTCCTTGGCTATTACTCACACAGGGATGACCCAGGCATAACAATCTCTTTGGGGTAGCCTTGTAAAACCTGATTTGGTCTTCTTCCATGGGCATGAAATAACTGGGTCCAAATCCCTTCAGTCTCATCCTTGAGACATTTGTATTCTCCCTATCTTTATCCAAATGTCCCTTACAGACCCTTGCTCAGTTTGGTTGCTTATGGTGATACATCTTTTAGCAATTAATAGTTTGATCACAGATTATTAATACTGTCCCACAATTCACACACAATTATAGAAATGTCACTCAGGCAGATTTTCTTTAGAAAAACAAATGTTTTTACTAAAATATGTAAATAAAAATCATGCAGTTACAACAACCCCCCCCCAACTAATTTGGTCACAGAATACAGTTTTGTTCCTTGTGTGTCAGGCAAAGCCCAGATGAAAAGTCTGTGTGCAGCCACTTAGTCTCAGCAGGTTGGCTTCTTGAGAGTCAGGTGGAGTCAAAATGAAAAGTGTGTGCAAATTCCCTGAGCTGGGAGTTTAAATACTTTCTGTAACTTGCAGTGTCATCAGTTATTCTCAGTTCTGAATAACTGGTCTATTTCCCCAGAGCAACTACTCTGTTTGGCCAGGAGATATCATTATTCTGCTATTTCCCTAAATCCCAAGAACATCACAGTCCTGGGATATATAATTAACATGGATATGACATTCAGTGTTTAAGCCTTTTGAAGTCCCCAGTAGACAGTTGGCACCCATAAGATAAACTTCACAATATCCTGTCAGAATGGTTGTTTGCTGCTCAAATCCTGCTAAAACATCCTGGACTATTGAACTGGCTTCCTTAAATTAGTTCCAAGGAAGATCCTGTAAGGTTTATGACTATACAAGCTGATTTTATTATCAGAAGGGGAAGGAAGGAAACATATTCAATTCAGTGCTTTAGAGTAACTGGTAATTGCTATTTTTCTTTTAAACTTAGATTGTGGGCTTTTAGTGACACTGTACTTTCTTTGTTGTCTTTACTTAGAATTGTTTTTGGGCTGTTGAAAATTTAAAACGTAATGGTGGTGTATTTCTGTGCTGTTTTAATTGCTGCAAATTTTATCTTGGCTTGTCTGACTGCCCTGTAGTTTGAGTGAGGGGTGTTAATTATCTGGCCTCTGACCTCGGCTATGTGATAACTGGAGGTGGGGCTTAGTCAGAGTTGAGGTAGCAAGTGAGTTTTATTTCCTCAGAAGAAGCCAGAAGGGGAAGGAATGAAACATATTCAATTCAGTGCTTTAGAGTAACTGGTAATTGCTATTTTTCTTTTAAACTTAGATTGTGGGCTTTTAGTGACACTGTACTTTCTTTGTTGTCTTTACTTAGAATTGTTTATGGGCTGTTGAAAATTTAAAATGTAGTGGCTGTGTATTTCTGTGTTGTTTTAATTGCTGCAAATTTTCGCCCCCTCCCTCCCCTTCCCCAACTCTTAATTATATGCCCTGTTAAATCTGATTGACAGGAGCTAAACACAGGGTATAGTAAGGGGTGTGAAGTAGGAGGGGCATAAGGGGGAAGAAGCCCACTCTCAGCACGACAAGTGTTTTGACCCATTTATTTATTTATTGGTTTATTTTCTTTTTTTTTAAAGAAAATTATCTGAGGACCAGTGGCAGGATTTTTAGGACAGTAAATTAATAAAAAATGAACTAGGAGAGCTTCAGTAGCAGACAAGTAGTGGAATAGCAGTATAATTGCAGTATAATGTGGGGAGTGGTGCAATGCAGTGGCTGTGGGGCAGCCATATTCAGGCAGACCTTCCGGACACTGAGGTGCTGCTCTATCTGCATGCATCTCTCTGGACTGTGGGATGAGGTAGCCAGACTCAGAGTGGAAGTAAACTGGGTCAGGAGTACCATCACCCCTATCCAGAGACCACCCAGTCCAATGCAACTGCCTCAAAGGATGCCAAGAACGAGGAGCACTTGGATGACAGTGAGCTCAGGGAGGGTTAGAGTGGTCAGGCAGAGGCACATCTCAGATCCTATTCCACTCAAGAACTCATATGCCACACTGGCAAAAGGGGACAACCAAATAGAGGTACCAAGGAAGTGGAAGGAAAGGATGTGGAGGTTATCCAAGGAGGTGACCTCAGCGGGGAAAGTAGTGGACCCCAGAGGAGGAGGAAATGAATCCTGGTGGGGGCTCCATCATAAGAGGGATCCAGCTAGAAACACAAGAGGGGGAGGACAGGGAGGTGAGGTGCCTACCAGGTGCCATGGCATGGAAGGATGGAAGGAAGATCCTAGGGATCACTGGGAAGGCAAGATGGGAGGGTGAGCTGGATGTCATTATCCACCTAGGTACAAATGACCTGGCAAATGGGGAGCCAAAGGAAGTTTAGGAAGAGTTTAGGAAATTGGGAAGGGGTCTCAAGAAAGTAGCTACTTCTGTCACTTTCTCAGAAGTACTACCTGTGAGAGGCAAGGGAGAGCATAGGAGTGCATGCACCAGGAACTTTAACTCATGTTTTAAGAACTGGTGCTGTGAGGAAGGGTTTGGATTCATTGGTGACTGGGGACCCACCTGGAGGGATGGAGGTTTGTTCAAGCCTAGAGGCCTGCATCCATCCTGGAGGGGAATCCAAGCACTCAATGATAAATTTAAATGCTACATTGACAAGCATTTAAACTAGCAAAGGGGGGTGGCAGGCCAGCAAGGAGGGCACCTACTTGCTCACCCCCTGTAGTGGAACCAGTGAACCAGAGGAGGGCTATCTCTACAAAGTAGTGTGCAAAAGATGGAAATTAGCACCCGAGAAGTGGATAGGCAGAAAAGGGGAAACATTCAGCAGAAGAGCAGCCAGCAAGGAGAACCAGGGATAAAGGACAACCAAGGAAGGGGCTGGAGTAGAACAGAGAAACAGTCTAGGGAGGTCAAATCATGGAAAGCCATGTATGCAAATGCCAGGAGCCTTAGCAACAAGATGGAAGATCTGGAGGCTGTCATGGTGTAGTCAGACCTGAACATTGTGGCCATCACTGAAACCTGGTGTAATGATAACCACAACTGGGAGATGGCCATACCTGGCTACAACATATTCAGAAGAGACAGAACAGGCAGGAAGGGAGGAGGAGGCACTGTATGTGAAAATGACATAAGGGCCACGAGATCAGGAGGAACAAATGGGGAGAGATGCTGTGGGTTAGCTGGAAAGGAAAATGGGGACAGCCATCTGCATAGGTGTGGTCTATAGACCACCAGCCCAGGAGGAAGAAACAGATAGGAGCTGATGCTAGCCATCCAGAGGATGGCAGACAAGGTGAGTAGTACTGGTTGGAGACTTCAATATTCAGATGTGGACTGGAGCATCCCAGCAGCAGCAGCATCAACTAGGAGCAGATTTATCCTGGAGTCCTTCAGGGTGCCTTCCTCAAGCAACTGTTCATGGAACCAACTGCAGAAGGCAATGCTGGACCTTGTGCTCACAAACAGGGACAGTGTGATGGGGTAACAGTGGGGAGCACCTGGGGAACAGTGACCACCAGTCATTGTGGTTTTAAATCACAGAAAGAGCAGAACCAAGCCACACAAAAACACATATCCTGGATTTTAGGGGGGCAGACTTTGGGAAAATGGGGAGATACTTGAAAGAGGCATTAAGGGGAATGGGACAGGAATCAGGGGTTGAGGAACAGTGGGCAGTATTTAAAATGGGGATTACAAGAACAACAGAATTATGCATTAAGCAGGTTAGCAAAAGGAAAAGGAAGAGCAGACCATTATGGTTTTCCAAAGAGGTAGCAAAGAAAGTGAAAGCCAAAAAAGATTGCATTCAGACAATACAAAAAGACACAGGCAGAAGGGGATAGGGAGAAGTACCAGGAGAAGCAAAAGGGAGGCAGGGAGGTCAGTAAGGGAAGCCAAAGCTCAGACAGAAGAACACATTGCAAAATCAGTGGGTAGAGGGGACAAAACCTTTTACAGGTACATAAGTGAAAAAAAGAAAGGCAAAGGGAGGGATACTGAGACTGAAGGGGGAGGATGGGGGCTGTGTGGAGGATGACAAAAGTAAAGCTGACATATTGAACAGGTATTTCTGCTCAGTCTTTACTGAGGAAGAGGAGGATAATGGATCTGAAGGGAGTACAAGGGGTGAGAATGGTGCAGAAATGGACAAGTCCCTTTACAGAGAAAGGGTCCTCAAGGAACTGGAAGTAATAAGAGTTGATAAAGCAATGGGGCCAGATGGGGTGCACCCAGGGTCCTTAAAGAACTAAGAGAGGTGGTGGCTGAACCTCTGGCTATCCTGTTTAGCCAATCACTGGAAACAGGAGGTACCCAAAGACTGGAGGACAGCAGATGTAGTCCCCTTATACAAAAGTGGGAACAAAGAGGAAGCAGGGAACTACAGACCAGTCAGCCTCACCTCGGTAGTGAGGAAGATCATGGAAGCACTACTGAAGGAGAGATTGGTGGAACATCTGGTTGTCAATGGACTACAGGACCCAAGGCAGCATGGTTTCACCAGGGGGAGGTCATGTCAGACCAACCTTGTTGAATTTTCTGACTGGGTGACTAGGGAGGTGGATCAGGGGAGGGCAGTGGACATGGCCTATCTGGACTTCAGCAAGGCCTTTGACACTGTGCCACATAGAAGACTATTACACAAACTGGGAAATATGTGTGTGGGCAGGACAGTAGTGTGGTGGGTAGGTAACTGGCTGGGTGGCAGGACACAGAGGGTGGTGGTAAATGGCTGTCACTCCACAGAGGGAAGAGTGACCAGTGGGGTACCACAGGGATCAGTGCTGGGACCGGTCCTATTCAACATCTTCATCAGTGACATTGCCAGGACCTAGAAGGCAGAATTTCACTGTTCACTGATGACACAAAGCTCTGTAACAGAGTAGACACACCAGAGGGTGTAGACAGAATGAGAGCGACCTGCAGAAACTTGAAGAATGGTCAGGGGTTTGGCAGTTGAAATTCAATGCAAAAGAAGGATAATGCATATGGGCACAAAAACCCTGGCACAATATATCAGTTGGGGTAGAGGATATAGCATGCACCAAGCAGGAAAGGGATCTTGGGGTTATCATCTATGATGACCTCAAGGTAGGGAAACAGTGTGACAAGGCAGCAGGTAAAGCAAATAGGATGCTGGGATGCATAGGCAGGGACATCACCAGCAGGAAAAGGGAGGTCATAATTCCACTATACAAGACACTAGTGAGGCCCCACCTGGAGTACAGTGTACAGTTCTGGAGACCATACCTACGTAAGGACATAGACATGGTAGAGAAGGTTTGGAGGAGGCAACAAAGATGGTGCATGGATTGCATTACAAGTCCTATGAAGACAGGTTGAAGGAACTGAACATGTACTCCCTGGAGGAGGGGAAGGAGAGAGGGGATATGATAGAGACATACAAGTATCTTACAGGGAGGAACAGGGTGCAGGAATACACTATTTTTAAGCGAAAAAGATGTTCTAGGACTAGAGGGCATGGGATGAAGTTGGAGGGAGGACGATTCAGAGGAAACATGAGGAAGAATTTCTTCACAGAATGGGTGGTGGACAAGTGGAACACCCTGCCAGAGGAAGTGGTGGGGGCTGAAACAATCACGGGATTTAAGAATGCATGGGATAGACATAAAGGAATTCTGGAGGTCAGGGGTAAGGGGCAACAGACTTCTAGGAAAACATAAACTGAACTTACAAGCTCAAATGGGCAGACTGGGTGGGCCATAGGCCCTTATCTGCTGACACTGTCTACGTATCTATGTATCTATGGTTAGCTAATTTAGGGTAATACCATTTGATCAGCTATCCTCTATCCTTTGACAATAACTTATCAGTTTCCTGGCAAGCAAGATGGCCTTCAGGTCAAAGGAAGGTCAAACCCCTTTTAACAGAGATCAAGTCTCTGTCTCTCTCCCTAGCTGCCTTTGTATTAACACTGGCATTTCTTGGGACATTTACATATACACAGAATTACATAACATAAATATATATAGTATATATATATATATATATATATATATATATATATATACATACATACATACACACACACACACACCAGAGGTACATCTACAAATAAGGACTGGCAACTGGGTAGCTCGCCACAATCCAAACTACTGTGAATAATGTTCAGAGGTACTGCTCATTTTTCTGGCCTGAAGAAAATGTTGCCATTTTGTGTTTACTCAGTTTCTGTATAAAACACATTCTATACATTAATTTCACAAGTAAGAATAGCTAATAAGATTTACAGCACATTATCTGCAATCAGTGCATAACTACTTTACCTACAACAACAAACTACACCTACAGAAAACTTGCACAGCTATCAGGCCAAGAATGGCACCTCAATATGCCATCATCTTCATGGCTGCATTAGACTGGGGATTCCTATCATAGCGGAGAACAAAATCAGTGATCTACTACCATTTTATTGATTATATTTTTCTTATTTGGACAGAGTGTAAGTGTAAACTACACAAATTCTACAGAGTCTTCAATAATTTTCATCCCTTGGTCAATCTGAAAATGGAGTACTTCCAGGAAAACACAACATTTTTCTGGACTCCACAATTGAAATGCAACAGGGCAAAAAAAAAAATATATAGGGCCGGATATTCAAACTGCATCGAAAAAGTGCGCAACAGCAGGAGCAAGCACAAGTCAATTGCGCATAGGCGCAACAGACGCGATATTCAAACATGGAGGAAAACAAATTGCGTAAGCAGCCAACGTCTGAATATCGTACAAACCGCGCCATAGCGCAACCAGGAAGGGGAAGTTGAGCAGAAGTTGGCGCCCATAGCGCAACCAGGCTAGCCCAGCTGAGCAGTCCAGAGGTGCCACAGCGCAAGCAGAGCCCCCCACCCCCAGCAGAGCAATGGAACTGCACAACCAGGGAGGCAGGCTGGGGCCCACCGCCAGCCATGCCACATGGGCACAGGAACACACTGCAGAACCAACAAGACACCCGCACACCCCAAGCACAGCATCACTGGGGAGGATGGATGATCCACTGGCCCATGGGGACAAGCCAACAAAGCACAGCAGGGCCATGCCGCCCCAGCACAACCACTGTCAGGCTGAGACTGCCACACACAGGGGGTTGACAACCACAGTGCACAGCAGCCCCCCGTCTGCACAGCACACCCTGCACCATGACCCCAAGACACCACCCATGTGCAGTGACTGTCACTGCAGTAAACACCATGCATCCCCCCCGGCACACGTCAACCTTGTGTAGCATAGAACCATACAAGCCAGACCCACCCTGGGCACCCAGCAGTGGGTGGCAGCAGATGGCAAGAGCGACTGAAAGTCACTGCCACACTGGAGACACCTCCCCATGCACACACACACACGCACACACACACACATACCCAGGACCATACCACCCCAGATGGCATGCACACCACTGCAACTGAGCAACCATAGCCAGCTGCAAATCAGAGACCACCACAGTATTCATAACAAAATATATATATATTGGAAAACAGAAATTACAACAACAAAATCAAGAACAAAACTATATACAGATATGTACAAGACAAAGGGGGTAGGGGTACAAGGTAGGGGTGGGCAAGGGGTAGGGGTGAACAACTAGGAGGGGAAGCAGGGTGGAGGGATGGGTGAAGTGGGAAGGGGATATCTATCACCTTGCAGGCTGGTCTGCTGCTGCCTGGTGCTGTCCCTGTCGCCTCCGCTGTCCGCCCTCACCCCATGGCGCTTGAATGTCCTGGAGGATGTCATGTGTCACCATGGAGACCCTGGTCAGCCGCTGGAAGGCATGGTCCATCCTGCGTAGGATGCTGAGGCCTAGGAAAAGGGAACACAGCCAATGGCTGTGACTGTCCACAGCCCTGAACACCACCCATCCTGCAAGGCATATAGCCCAGTGCCCCGCACCTGTGATGGTATGCACCCACCCACAGTGACCATGCACATGACACTCCCAACCAGACAGCACCAGCTATGTGCACCACTGCACACACACACTGCCCATGTCCATCACAGCACAAACAAGGCTGTCAAGTGGCGTGGCATGTGGTGGGATGCCAGTTCACAGCCATGTGCCCAGTGCATGCATGGACCACCAGTGACGCACACACACAGACATGCAGTGACACTGGACAGTGATGACTGTCGCCTGTGTTGTGCATGGTTGTGTTGTCCATGGCTGGTGGTCATGCCCACCCCCTCCAGCATGCAATAGCATCCATGATGTAATGATACTCACACTCATCAAGCAGCTGTGGCTGCTGCTGCTGCTGCCGCTGTGACCCACCCCTCACGTCTCCTCCGTCCGCCACCTGGTCCCTGCCATGGCCCTCCTCAGCCTGTGCCTGCATCCTCTCCACCCAGCCTGTGGGTGACAAATGTTGAGAAAAACATCAGTGTGACCCCAAAGCAGACTGCCCCCTGTCCCAGTGAGTGTGCCTGCCCACACAGCCAGACCCATGCATCTCACACCTGCACACACTGACACAGCCAACCATGGCAGAGCCATCCCCCATGCACCGCCACCAAAACACAGTCACACCCCTACGGAGAATACAGGTGCAAACATGGTACACCCACCTGGCCTAGGCACAACGCCCCTCGTGGCACGTGACCTCAGGCGTCGAAGCACGTCCGGCTCCCTCCTGCGGAGGTCACTAAACCTGTGCCTGCACTGCTCCACAGACTGGCACTGCCCTGTGACCCTCACCAGGTCAGTGGCCACCTGCAGCCACAACTGGGTGCAGGCCATGGTGAGGGGCTCATCCCCGTACAGTGCCTCATAGTGGGGCTCAACCAGGGCCACCAGGTTGGCCACCTCCACCTGGCTCCATTGGGGAGCTCTTCTGCGTGCCATATTTTGGGTCATACAGCAGGCAATATGGCGCCCCGCAGCGCGGCAACCCCACGTGGAAATGTTGCGCAATAGACCACCATAGGTTCCAATCGTGCTGTTCGTACAGCGCCGTCAGTTCACATAGTGCTGTCACCAAACAGCGCAATAGAGCCATACACATGGCAGCTGAACAGCGCCGGGGGCAAAGGTCGGACACCAGGTCAGGGGTCTATGACACAAGGCCACGCACAGCACCATCTGACGTCTACGCATCCTGCGCGACCGATCACCAGCGTGCCAGTGCCACAGTGGACTATTGCGCAGTAGTGCCACAGCGCCATATGGTGCCCAGTGCTGCAGCGCCACTGGCACAATGGTGGCCATGGCCTGAACTGCCGATCGCACACAGCATGTCATCAGCGTGGCAGATGCCTGCGTAAGCTAACTGGGCATGCGCAATGCAGTGTACCACACAGTCACAGATCTGTACCATTGGCTCAGCCGGCTCAACCGTATTGGGCAAATCGCAACGGCGCGATATTCAGCCGACACATGCAAATCATCTGATCAGCCATTCAAAGGTGCAGTGGCGCGATTTGCATCTCATTACAGTTGCTCCACTCCTAATTTGCATGCATTGCGGTATAAATGTGCGACATTGGGCTGCGCTGGCCAGATTCGGTTACTGCAGGTGAGAGGTGGGTTGCATGCTGTGGGATGTTCTGGACAATGGGCATGGGATAATGCTGTAGACTGCACAGTGACAGGTGTCCACTTCCACCCATACAGATCGCCATGACCGAGCAGAGCCAAGGTGAGGGTGAGGATGGTGGGCGGAGGAGGAGGCCCAACTTCACCACGGCGGAGACAGAGGCCCTCTTCCAGGCCTACCTGGAGGAGGAGTCACTACTGAGTGGACGGTGGGGCACCCTCAGGCCCATGCGGCTGCATGGGAAGGGGTAGCTTGGGCAGTGAACCTGCACGGAAGCCACCAGTGCTCCATGCAGGAATGCAAAAGAAGATGGGGACAGACCGCAGGAGGGTGAAGGAGAAGGTGGCAGCCCTCAGGGCAGCATGTGCTGGCACTGGCGGGGGCCAGCCAGTGGTGGTGGAGCTGACCCTGGCTGAGGACCGACTGGCTGCATCAATGCAGTGGAGTGCTGTTGAGGGCATACCAGGAGGTGGATTCCAGACAGGTGGAAGCCCATCACTGCACGGTATGACATGGTGGTGGTGTTGGGGGAGGTTGTTCACATGCACTCACATGTCCTCTCTTTCTGTTACAGATCCTGTTCGTCTTCAGGGGACAGTGGTGGTGGGTCCAGGCAGTGAGGAAGACCTGCTGGACATGGAGGAGGGTCCATCCACCTCTGTCACCAGCCAGCATGCACTGCACCAGCATGCACGCTGGGCTTCCAACTCTGGTGTCGGTGAGTCGGTGTGGGGGTGACAGCCTGTGTCTCAGCAGTCTGGCATGCAAGCATGCCAGCACACTGTGACTGTGGCTGTAGCACGTACCTGCACCATTGATGATGCAAGGACTGCAATGGGCAGTGACATGTGTGTGTGTCCCATGACGGACACAGCAGGCCAGCACGCGCCCCTGGGCCTAGCTGGTTCCAACGCAGGTGCTAGCATGTCAGCACAGTCCCAGGCTGTGCCTGTCAGCACCGGTGGGGCAGCACGGTGGCTGTGCAGGTGTCGCACTGTTGCGGCCACAGCAGTGGAACGAGTGGTCCCTGAGGCACAGCGGTTGGAGGGGCAGCAGCAGCAGTCACCCACCAGGTCTGGGGGTACAGTGTCCAGCAGTGGCACATGCCCACCACCCTTTGATATGCCCATTCCTGGTCCTGGTGAACAGCGCCCACCCTCAAGGGGTGTTCAGCATCAGGACCTTCCATACCCTGGGGGACAGGATGCCGTTGTGGCAGAGTACCCATTTGAAGAGCACACATGCCTGCTGTGGGAATCAGTACAGCAGCAAAGGAGGGTTGCAACGTCTGTGGAGGCACTGTGTGTGGCTGTGGAGTGGCACAGCAGGGACTGTGCTCTGGACCATGCAGAGATGGTCCATATGCGGATGGATGTGACCGCCGCCATTGACAGGCAGACCCAGGCATTGCTCGCTGTCGTGGCTGCAGTGGGCACACAGGCAGGTGCTCCTGTACCACGCACCCCACACAGTACGCTCTCCACTCCCCGTTCCTGGTGTCTTGCGACACCAAGCCTGTGAATGCCGGGTTCTACTGTGGGCATCCCAAGCACCCCTGGCACAGGTATGTTTGGCATACTACAGACCCCACTGCGGACAAGGTTGCGATCGCGTAGTGGGACCCCTGGTGGTCCATCGGTGCCACCCCATGTGGCCCCTGCTCAGCCTGCCAGTGCTGTTGGGTCACGGTGGGGCTGCCCACGCATCCATGGTGGCCGTGGAATGGTGCAACATGACTGACCTGTCTCCCAGTGCGGGCCCTGTCTGGTGCTGCCCTGTGTGCACTGTGCGTCATGGTGGGCAGTGCACTGGTGGGTGCCCTGCACATCACGCCGACATACGGACCACCTGCACACCATCCCGACTGCTGTTCACAGGTGCGTGTACATGATGATGCCTGCATTGTACTGTACACCAAGGTGCAAGGGTGCCCAGCATCTGACACACGTACTTGGACAGTACAGGTGGTGGGTGTGGTCTGTGGATCTGTGTGTTTGCCATGTCTGTTCCTGCTCTGCTGTGCACCTGCCCATCTGCACTTTGTGCCTGGTGTGTGTGTGTGTGTGTGTGTCCATATGACTGTTCGCCCCTCCCTGATGGTGTGTTTATGTGCCTGGTCCCTTCCACTCCCCTTGCCATCATGCACCCCTGGTGTGTCACTCTGTGTGCCTGTGGGTTGTGCCAGGACAGTGTTGTTTGCACATGGCCCCTTGACTTACCTGTGTCGTGCATAATGCTCCTCCGTGATGGTGTCCCGGTGCAGCTGGGCCTGCCAGATCAGTCGGGGGTCCCGCCGTCCAAGGGGGGGCTGCTCATCACCATCAACACCTGCGCCAATGGCGTCCCCATCGCTGTCCCCCTCTTCAACCTGTAGGGCTATCCCACAGTCTTTGGCCATGTTGTGCAGGATACAACAGGCCAGGAATATCCCACAGGCCTTTGAGGGACTGTACTGTAGGGCACCGCGGAGGTGTCTAGGCATCGGAAGCATGCCTTGAGCATCCCAAACACCCGCTCAATGATGTTGCACGTGGCGGCATGTGCCTCATTATAGCATTGCTGCGATGGGGTCATGGGGTGCCGGTACAGTGTGAGCAGCCAGGGATGGAGTGGGTATCCGCTGTCACCTGTGTGGAGATAGTGGAGATCAGTATCATGTTCAGGTCCATATTGCCCATATCCCTGTGTGCCACTACCATGGCACCTGTGGCATTCCCACTCTTGCCCCGAGTTTGCATTTCCTACATGCGTACTCACCCACTAGATGGCCTGTGGGGATGTCCCCACTCTCGAATCGATGGCACAGTGCAGACTGATGCCATATGAAGGCATCATGTGCTCCGCCAGGGTGTGTGGCACAGACATTGATTATAGCCCAGTGGCATCACACACCACCTGGCAGTTGACACTGGAGAAGCCCTTTCTGTTCCTATATGCAGCCCCATCGGGGCCAGGTGGCGTGCGAATGGCCACATGGGTGCAGTCTATGGCTCCTAGCACGCCAGGCATACATGCTACCCTGTGGAACTCCTGCATGTTTGCTGTACGCTCTGCCGCGGTGCTGGGGAAATGGATGTGCTCCGCAGCATGTGGCAGCAGTGCGCTGAGGAATTGGGTGAGGATGCATGACGTGGCCAACTGTGTGATGCCTGTGGTGTCCCCTGTTGGCCTCTGGAAGGTGCCCGTGGCAAGCAGGCACATGCAGGCTGTCACCTTGGTCTCCACTGACAGGCGTGACTCCGCCGCAGGTGCCTGCATCACATCACTGCACAGCTCACAGAGCCGCCTCAGTATTGCCCTGTTCAGGTGGTACCAGCCACAATCTCTACATCTGTGTACAGCTCAAAGCTGATGTGGGCGCGGTACTGCCTGTTGAGGCGTATCACCGACGGGCCCATCCACGGCCACGTCCCCCTGCACCTTGCATTCTCACCCCCCTCATTACAGCTTCCATGTGGAAGCTGCCACTGTCCATCTCCCTGGCTTGTGACCCCCCTGGCTGATGTTGCTCTGTTACCCCGCTGTCCTGACTGCTACTTCCACTGCACCGGGCACCCCCCGCTGGCCTCCGCATCCTATGGCCCACACTGCTTCCCTTGCCTGCCCTGGCCTGTCACTGTCTGTCTTTCTCTCTCTCTCTTCCCCACTTGGCATCCCTGTAGCGTTCTTGCGCCTCTTCCTTGAGCCTTTTTATTTTGGCTCATTTCTGCTGGGGCGCAACTTCCGGCTGTTCCGCTGTTGCGCATTGCGCAAGTCTTTGAATATCGCATTGCGCTCTTTATGCATGGATCCACCCCCTTCGGTTGCGCATGCCTTCATTTTACATTGCGCTGTTGCTCAGCATGTTTTCGTGGCACAACTGCTTCCTGCTGAATATCGCAGAATGGCGACTCTCGGACTTGCGATGCGTGAACCCTATTATGCTTGGCGAACCCTTTGAATATCCGCCCATAGTGTTTGTGGTAGAATGCTATACTAACTCGAAATTCCACCATACCAGAACGCTGTTCATACACACACACACACACACACACACACACACACACACAACACAATAATGAATGGAATGCTGTACTGACCATACGTGCAGAACAGCATTCCATTCATTTAGACTGTGAAACTTGAGCCAGCTGTAACAAAAAAACGCTGTAGGTCAATATCACTTAAACAGACAGAAAATGACCATGGCGGTTTTTAAACAAGCAAATAGTTAATCATCAATTAACAGAAAAGCTAGATCAACTAGATTTTGATTCATAGAAATTGTTCAACTTACATTTCTCGGCCTTTGGACAGTTATTTTCCTCACTAAGTGAGATGTCCAGCCACCATGTTTTTTTTCTAAATCCTGCCCACAGCAGAGTGGCAACCAATGGGCATGTGTGCTGCTATTTTAGGGACACCCAGTCCCTAGCAACCACCCAACTCCATCTCCTAGCTAGGGGAGACAACAATTTCTTCATCTACAATTCAAATACAGTTTCCATGCCTAAAAATGTTTTAAAAATAATTCTAGGGGCACCATACACTATAACAAATACTGGATGGGTAACCCATCGCAGAACCTGTGTGTTCTGCCACCTTGGGGTCTGATTCCCAAGATCCTCTTGAGCTTTGCTCTTGAGGTCACAAGGAATCAGTCCCCTCTGTGGCAGAACAACTGGTTCTGTGTGGTTACTCATCCAGTAGTCTCTATATACAGAAAACGTAATGATCATTTTAACTAACTAAACCATTCTAGTGCTCACTTAAATCATGCAAAAAAGGCAATTGTCTACAGCCAAGCACGATGATAACAATGCATATTTATGGACGAGCTGGAAAGGCACAACAATTTAGAAATACTATAGGGAGCCTTTACCAGCAAAAAACTATCCTTCACATATAACTGACAAACAGATTGTGCAAGCTCAACAAATACCACAAGAACAGCTACTGTGGTAAAAAAGAAAACAACAATCAAAATGTTGTGGCATATAACCCATCAATCGGACCACTACAGATGATCATCAAAGAATTGTAACCCGTCCTGCACAACAATGACAGACTGTCAGCTATATTCCTTTAAACGAACACTGTCAACCCCCTTAGGTCTCAAAGTGTCCCTAGTTTAAAGAAACACATTTTATGACTGCCAACATTCTATAAAGATTGCTGATATACAGTAGCTGGTAGTTTAATTCTGACTCTTATTTTCTTTAAGAAAATGAAAAACAAACTGCCCACCATACTTGTGTTACCACACAAACACAGATGTGTTTACATTCCTTGATCAGCTCCAACTGCATCTTTTCTGGGCTAGGGAGCACCCACAACACAGTCTAGCCCCTCATGATGCAGTGGGAGTTTAGGAGGCTACTGCCTCATTAGTGACTGCACTGCTTGAGTGTGTGTATAATACTCAGGAAGTATGCAGCAAGAACAGACCCAGGGTTGTAAACAAAACAAGGTTGTTTATAAATATACATTAACATGCATTTCAGTTCTACTAAACAAGGAGACAGATGAAACAAACAACAACATTAATGAATTTTAGAGAAGGTAAGTAATCATAAAATGTAGGTGTTTAACTAGAAATAATATGATGAAAAACAGGTTGACAGTGTCGCTTTAACCACCTGTAATATTTTACAGACAACCTCCAAATCTGGAAAGAACATTGGTCAGGAATAACAACCCCACAATTTAAAAAGGCACATGAGGAACAAGATCATGCAGCAAGTCCAGGGACCAGATTCACAAAAATCACAAACTGCAGCACAAAAGTTTGCACTGTGCCTTGCGATTGTGCGGGTTTCAAAAGTTGCTATTCACAGTTGGACAGTGCACCATGCTATCTGACTATTGATAGGACAAGGATGGGGCAGCGTTAACCCAGGAAAGCCACTGCTAACCCCACAACCACTGTCCCAATGTTTAGCCAGGTGAATGGCCCTGCAATGAACAGTGCAGGTGCACTATTTCCTATCCACTAAGCTCCCATGTAAATGAGCCCATTTGGCATGCAAGGTGCTAGGTGGCCATTTGCATGCCCATTAAGGGTCTATTTACATGGACTGCGGGTGGCTTACCATGGCCCCCAGCCTCTCCCAGAGGCAGATGCAGTACCTGGTAGTCTAGTGGTCACTGCCCTCTGCTCTAATCACCATCTCTGTATAGGAAAATTATGCCCTGGTAGTCTAATGGTCCCACCCCCCTCCCCTGTGCTCCTATCACCATCCCATTATAGAAAATAAATTCTCTGGTACTTCAGTGGTCCCTACTCCCTCCCTGATCACAGAACACCATCCTGTTATATATTTATTACATTTTCCTGGTAGTCTACTGGTCCCTCCTCTCCTCCGATGTCTGATCGCTGTCCCTGTAATAAAAAATAATGCCCCTGGTTGTCCAGTGGTCCCTCCTCCTCCTCCTCCCTCCCCAATGTGATGCTGAAGCTGGATATTGGAAAAAGTGCTGCCACTGACATCATTGATCCCTATTTCCTAAAAGTGGCACAGCACGTGTTAGCCATGCCTATAATGCACCTATTTAACCTATCTCTGTCCCTAGGGTTTACCCCATCCACATGGAAAATGGCACATGTCATTCCTCTGTTTAAGTCAGGGAACTCTAGAGATCTAAACAACTACAGACCAACTTCAATTCTTCCAGTACTGTCAAAACTACTGGAAAAAACTGTAAGCAATCAGTTGCAGCTGTACTTAGAATCTATGAATCTCTTAAATCCAGTCCAATCAAGCTTCAGAGCAAAACATAGTACTATTACAGCACTTGCAAAGGTGACTGACAATTGGCAGAGAGCTGGACTGTAGGAACAACATTTGTGCTGCCTTTTTAGATTTAAGTAAGGCTTTCGACACTGTTGACTACAGTCTGCTTCTCTCCTCCCTGCGTGCAATAGGGTTGGACTCACTGTCTTTGCAGTGGTTTAATAGATACCTCACTGACCGCCTCCAGCAAGTGAAGGCTGAAGGTGAATTCTCAACCCTCAAACCTCTCCTAAGAGGGGTCCCTCAGGAATCTATATTAGGTCCCTTATTGTATGCCATCTACATCAATAACATTGATGATTGTATAACCAGGGCCAGCATCCATCTGTTCGCAGATGATACAGTACTTTACTTAAGCCACCCAACCCCAGAAGCCGCATGCAGTGACCTGCAAGCCAAATTCAACTTATTACAAAACCAGCTCCTAAGCAAAGAACTTTTACTTAATGCTAAGAAAACCAAAGCAATGTGTTCTCTTCTCTGATACATACAGCAAATCCGGTGTATGCAAGTTTAATACCACAAATTTCTACAATTCTCGGAGAAAAATTGGAATTCATTAATAAATTCAAATACCTGAGAGTGTGGCTGGATCATAGGCTAACCTACATCGATCATATAGAGGATCTTCTAAAAAAACTATGACGAAGATTGTGTCTTTTCTTTAGGATTAACCACTTTCTAACAAGAGATTCTAAAGTACCTCTGGTCCAAACAATGTTCCTCTCTCTGATACACTACGCTGATTTTCTGTATAGTCAATGCCCTACCTCCTACCTCATAAAACTGGAAACGCTATACCATAGAGCTCTGAGATTCATCACAGGTCTCCCCTTTTCTACTCACCACTGCTCCCTGCATGCAGCTGTGGGCTGGTCTTCCCTCCAATATAGACGGGATAGAAATGCTGCCATAAGAACACTCAGAACAATTTCAAATAAACTTCCACAATACATTGCTGACTGCCTCCCTTTAAACCAATTAGGCAAGTATGCCCTGAGAAGCCTTACATCCATCTCATTGAGAATCCCCCAAATCAAATCTCACTTTGGTAGGGTGGCTATAAGTGTCTTATTGCCCTCTCTCTGGAACAAACTTCAGAAAACTTTGAAGCTGAGTACTCTGGTCAGTATTGCTACCTTCAAGACCCTTTACTCTTGTCTCATTAAGGAACCCTGCAACTGCTTTCCTTGATCCCAGCCTTGGTTCTTTTATCCTACCCACTTCTAACCCTTAATCCTCGGTAATCTCACACATCCTGTGGATCTTATTCCTATCCTTTGTCCTCATATATGTATTCATGGCCTGTTGTTTCACTCCTACCATTCAAAATACCTAATAACCAACTTAGTCCTCTTTGGCAGCCCAGTCCTTATCCCAGCTCTTCTCCCAACTATTTACTTCCCTACCCTGACTCCTGAAGGTGACCCCGGGATCCTAACAATATACACTTTTCTGGGTTCTGACCACCCCCCCACCTGGTTCTTCCTTTACCTGCTCAACACTGTACAGTCCGGCAGCATTGAAACTTGTTCCTCAAGCTTAAGCGCCTGCACTATATCTGCATATGGGGGCTGGCATCCGTATATGGTTCTCCCACAATATGCTGTCATGTGAATGGCCCATCATTTATCGCTTCGGAACTGTATGTGGTTCTTTGTCTTATGCCCTTCAGGTATTGTACCCTATGTATCATTATTGCTTCTGTTTACATATGTAATTTTGTATATTGTGTGTATATATAATTGTGTATGTGTGTATATATATTTTTTATATATAATGACTTTCCTTGTGTACCTGACCTTGTTTTCCCCAGGTCCATCTTGCAAATGAGCCTTGCTTAATGATGTCCACCTGGATAAATAAAGATTTTGATTGATTGATTGACTGAATGTCCGATCACTGTCCATGAAGTAAAAAATAATTTCCCTGGTAGTCTAGTGGTCGGTTCCTCTCCCCTGTGCTCCGATCGCTGTCTCTTTATATGACAGACATTTAAAACAATCCCCTAGTGGTCTAGTGAACCCCCGACCCATCTTTGAATAGAACCCCATCCATGATGGTCTAGAGGACCCCCACCCCATTTCCCCTCATCCCAAAAGTGGGCTGGTGACTGGCACAGCCCTCCTCTCACCAGCACGGCTGGCTGCTAACTGAGTTGTCCTGGAGCTCGTACTGTATACAGTATGCACCCATTGATTGAGTCAATCAATTGGTGCATACTGTGTACAGTATATGCTCCAGGACAACCCAGTCAGCATCTGGCTGCGGTGGTGAGAGGAGAGCATTGCCAGTCACCAGCCTGGTTTTGGGATGGGGGAGTGGGGTGGTAAGGTGCTACCTGCTGGAATGGGGGCAGGGGTCCTCTAGACTACCATGGATGGGGTTCCATACAATGTACAGGGTATTGGGGATGGGTGGGGGGTCCACTAGACCATTAGGGAATTGTTTTGCATGTCTCTACAGGGGCTCAGGATGGGGTGTTACACTTTGATAGCAGGGGACATTCTGTATTCTTTAGGCTGGGTGATTTGGTGGGGGGAGGGACCACTAGACCACCAGAGATTATTCAGTCTTTATATGGGGTGGCGCTTGGCAAGGGAGAGGACCAGGGAACAGAATTATTTTGTATGGGGCCAGTGACCAGGGAAGAAGGAGAACACTAGACCACCAGGGATTATTCATTATGTATATCTGGTGGTGATCAGCAATCAGCAAGGGGGGAGGGACCACTAGATTACCAGGGCATTATTTTTCATATAAAGGGATGGCAATCAGAGCATGGGGATGGGCCCACTAGACTAGCAGGGAAATTATTTTTTATTACGGGGACAGTAATCAGACAGTGGGGAGGGGAAGGGACCATTGGACTACCTGTGAAATTATTTTTTACTATGGAGACAGCAATGGGACATCTGAGGAGGGACCACTAGACTGCTGCTGACATTATGTTTTACTATGGGGACAGTGACTGGAGCACGGGGGAAGGAACCACTAGACTACCAGGGAAATTATTGCTTACTACAGGGATGGAAATTGGACATCTTGGGAGGGACCTCTTGACTACCAGGGACATTATATTTTTACTATGGACATGGCGATTGGACATTGGGGGAGGGGGAGGGACCACTAGACTACCAGAGACATTATTTTTTGCAATGGGGATGGCAATCGGACATCATGGGAGGGACCGCTAGACTGCCAGGAACATTATTTTTTACTACAGGGATGGTGGTTGGACATTGTGGGTAGGGGAGGGACTGTTAAACTATTAGGGGAATTATTTTTTACTATGGGGATGGCAGTCAGACATCAGGGGCTGGGGAAGGGACCACTGGACTACCAGGGACATTATTTTTTACTACAGTGACAGTGAATGGACATCGGGGAGGGATCAGTAGACTACTAGAGCATCTCTTTCATGTACAGGGACAGCAATCAGAGCATGGGGGAGGGAGTCAGATCACTAGACTACCAGGGACACTGTGCTGTGGGTTGGTGGGGCCACCTTGCTTTACCTCCGACAACTACTAGGGTTGTGCAGAGTTAAGAGGATGTTTTTCTTGGTGGTATTTTCTCCATGCAAGGGTACCCCACAAGAGGCCCTTGCACAGAGAAAATGCTTAGTGAATGGGACTGCACTGATATGCAGGACCCCTCCCCCCATTTCCATTATGACCCCCTCACAACTTTGCCCAGGTGCAAACCCAGTCTGCGGGTGCTAACTGGATTTTTGTAAGTACCATTCTGGGGCAAAACCCAGTTTGCACGGTGCAAACTGGGTTTACGTCCAGGCAAAGTTTTGTGAAGTGGGCTCCAGATGTCAAACTTGCAGCATGACTGACACATGACTGTCTACACTCCATCTACAAAAGAGTACTACAAATGAAAAGAGACTTTCTCATGCAACACCCACAATCTGACTTATCTAATAAAATCAAATGAGCAAAAAGATGAAGACTACCAGTGAACACACTCTGTTTGCTAGGTTTAAATAAATTCATTTTTAGGGCTGCAGTGGGCAGAGCCCTGCAGACCTACAGTATTGCTTTCAAAAAAGAACTCCACTTTCCTTGCATTCTTTGTGACCGAACAACCTGATGAAGTGCCACCACAGTTGCCTCCATGTCTGTGGAGCACTTTGGTCGTACTGCACTATAAAAATTGCAGGCTGACTTGATCAGGACACTGGGGGATTGGGCACCCCCAGTGTTACTGTTATGTTTCTGGGGGGTATGGGGTGGTGGGTGCTGAGAGAGAGGGTTGGGTGGGGGGAGTATTCCTAATTTTAAAGAAAAAATTGCAGTCACGGTAGAACACTGAACACTGCACCATGCCCAACATGGCCACCACACACCACTGTGCATGCACCAGTATTTGTGCATAGACAGTACACTGTGGCAACCATGTTGGGAATAGCACATTTGCTGTGACTGACAATTTTATTTTCCTTTTAAATTATAGATAGCTCCCCACCCAACCCTCCCTCTCAGCACCCACCACCCTACAGCCCACTGGAAACATAAGAGTGACACTGGGGAGCGGAGGTGTCCCATCCCCCCAGTGCTGAATACTTTGTCCAGACACGGGGGGCAACTTCCAGTGCCAAAACCTCAATCTTTTTTTTTTGTTTCCCCACCTGACCCTTCCTTTAGCACCCCCAAACATAACAGTGACACTGGGGGAGTTAATCTCCCAATGCTAAAATCACACTGGGGGTGCCTAATCCCCCACTGCCAAAATCCTCAATTTTTTTTGTACCTGTAGCAAGAAAACTGCCCATTGATGTCTTTTGTGACTAAAACTCCCTCCAACTGACCCTTCCACTCAACAAACACCACCCCACATCCTCTCCCAAACCCTTACTTACCGATCGGAGGTCCAACGCCATAATACTCTATTGGCCACAGACACAACTTCACTCTTTAAAGACAAACCGCGAACTGAGGAACTCAGGTATGTACTTCAATGTATTTCAATGGAGTTTTGAACTTAGTGGTGTAACAGGCATTTTTTGATATTTTTGGCACAAATTTTCAACATGCCTTTTTTGGGACACCAACTCATGAAAAATGCAAGTAAAGTTAGGTAAATCTGTCCTGAAAGGTGATTTCATGGTCGCTGCATGAAATCATATTTCTGACAGGAGTTGGACATTTTCTCCACCATTGTTCATGAGGCTGGGTCATAAGATGGCTATGTTGAAAATTTGGTGTAAAAATATTAAAAAACAACAAAGTTATGAGCTTACATTGAACTTTGCAAATGCAGGCATTTACCTTATTTACAACATAGCCATATCTTTACAGTACCTGGTGTTGAAAAGCTGTTCAATGTCCTCTGTAGCTCCCAACATACCCAAAGTTCTCTCTATCAAACCTTCCAGGTTCCAAGGCGTTGGACCTCCATGGGACAGAGGTCATTTGGCTACAGAGTTCCTCAGTGGTACAATGTACTGAACAGAGAAATCCTGTCTACTCCCAAACTTGGCCCCTTCAATCAATTGCTCTGGCAGCACCTCACAACTAACAGTAGCTGAGACTGTTTCTCCTAAGGGGGGCCTCTTCTCTTTGTACTCCATTTGCATTTCAGTGCTCTTCTGCACCTAACTAGTTGTGCCTGCAGTCTCCCACTTGTTTGCCCATTTCCACCCTCTCTACCTCCTCTCTCCCTTCACTGCTCCCCTCCCACCCTTTTTTTTTTTTTTTTAGTTGTTTTTAACCAGGTATAGCACACTAAGCTGAAAGCTTTTTTACAGGAGCGACCTGGGAGCACAAGGAGGCTAAGTGACTTGCTCAGGGTCACACAGTATGAAAGTGGAAGCTGTGGGATTCAAACCCAGGTCTGGTTTGCTGGATGTCACCAGATTTGCAGCTCAGAGCCTTAGACCACTGTGCTATACTGCCTCCTTAACCCTAACCACCCATACTCCCAGCCCCTCAAACTGACTCTCCTCTGACCCCTGTACACATTCTGCTACCAGCCTGAGCACTTCTCTGTACTCCTTTCTACTACGACAATGGCCTTTCAGCCTGCCTACTCTTCTCAGTTCTACCCCTTTCTACTCACATACCACCTTTGCTCTATCGAATAGCATACCTTAGCACTCTGTATAGATCTCAGTCATATTAGTCTTTCTTCATGAATTTTTGATATAGTAATCCTTTTGCCTTTTCTGTGTTATTGGATACTGTGTAACTATTTGGACCTTAGTATGCTTGTTATCCTCCCCACTGATGTGGAACTTTTGTAAATGATCTGTTCTTGCTCAAAGGTATTGTAATCTTAGAACTCACATTTTTTTACATCCCAAATGGTGATTTTGCAACCCCTGTGCAAAATCACCTTTTGGGCAGGAGTTGAACATTTTCTCTGCCATTGTGCATTGATGGGGTCATAAGAAGGCTGTGTTCTAAATTTGGTGTAAAAATATATAAAAACCAAAAAAGTATGAGGCTATGATGAACTTTGCAAATGCAGGCTCATAACTTTGGTAATATTCAATATTTTAACCCAAATGTTCAACATAGCCATTTCTTTACAGCACCTCATGAATGTGACAGCTGTCATTTTTCAACTCATGCCCAAAATGTGTGTTTGTGTCCCGAAAGATGATTTCACAGTACCTGCATGAAATCACCTTTCAGGCAGGATTTGAACATTTGCTCTGCTCTTCTTCATGAAGCAGGGTCATAACAAGGCTATTTTGAAAATTTGGTGTACTGATATTATAAAACAACAAATTTAGGAGCCTACATTACATTTTGCTAACAAAGGCTAGTAACATTGGCAATTTTCAATATTTTTACACCAAATTCCTTGCCTGCAGCCCTATCAGCTCTGGCCAGATGTGTTATTCTTTCTTTGGCCATCATCTATATGCCCCAACATTTCACTGGTGCCTCTCCCAACTTTTTTCAAGGGGAGTGGTCCTAAGAAATAAAAATAAGTATAAAGTTTTTCAGAATTGCATTAATTATGCTGCACCAATGAAAATACACAAAAACATTTTGGTATCAACCTTTTTACACATAACATTTGATTTAATATTCATCTTGTCAAAGTTATTCAAACTCACCTGTAACCCCCCTACAAATGGGATCTCCCAAAAAGTCTTCCTTGAGCTTGCCTAAATGCTCACTGCCAGGCTGGTGTCATGCATTTTAGCAGTTTAGATGTGACTGCCAGAGAGTGCCTGTATAGCCTCTGCCCACTGTCTCTTTAAGAGCTGCCTGTATTGCAGTCATAAGTAATCTGAGAGGGAGCTCTGTTGAAAGATGTAACTATTTGCTGAAAATCATTTAGAGTGATAATAATAATGTAGTTTGTCTAACCTGCCTTCTTAGCATTAAGGACTGTTTTGTTTGTCTCCGCTATCTTGGTCCTGGACTGCAAATTGGACCAATCAGTACTGGTGTGACCTAAAATGGAGCTGGACTATGGGAGCTGTCTGGAGTAAAAATCTGTAGGAATTGTAGCTTTTGGCTTTTGGCACCTTTTTGCACCTGAAGGGGGAGCCTTTGTTGTGACTGACAGACAGATCAGCCAACCAAACCTTTTGGATTCTGGGAAAAGTCCCTGGCTTGCTGGCATTTGAGTCTGATCTCAATTGGGAGCTGAACAAGCAAGAGTTTGTGACAGTCAAGCAGCCCTCTGAGTAGTTTCACGTGGGAGAACTGTGGAAAGGCTTGAGATGTGGCCTGCATGTCTGCCTACTGCCCCTGAGAGGGAGAGAAGAGAATTATTTTGGACTAAATCCAAGTTTGTGAGATCAAAGTAAGCCACTGATTTTTTACCAGGCTCATACCTGAAGAATACTGAAGATTTACTGAATACAATCAGCCTGTCAGGATTTCCAGCTGCTTTTGAATTCCTGGTTTGTGCAGAGGCTTTGCGATTGTGACCGGAGAGCAGTTTGCTTGGTACAGTAGAATTTCCTTACATGTAAATGTGCTGTGTATTGAAAGTGGGTTGTGATTTGGTTCCCCACTGTGTGAACTGTGTTCTGCTTGCTGGAAGTTTTGTCCAGCCTAATCGGACTGAATCCGCATTCATCTCCATTCGGCCTGGGCCATGCCATGCTAGCCCAGCCAGACTACCCTACTGCACAGAGAAGGCTAGCGACGAGAGACCTGCCTGGGGATCAGCCCCCTGCTCCATGCTTCAACAGGAATGATGCCTCGGCAAATTGTGTGGGCCCTGCTTCTCCTGGCACTCCAGATTAACCACCTGCTGTCTTGATTTTTGTCCAGCTTGTGCCCAGTCTTGGGTATTGTGAGTAATCATCAGGGTAGCTCCCTGCAACAACAGCCTAATCTAAAAGTGTGTCCTCTGATTGTCTTGTTGTTTTCTTTTCATGAACTGAGCCCTCCTGCTCCGGATTACAAATAGTGTGTGTTGTGCATGTTGTTTTCTTCCGTCACAGGGCCCCAACCAGCTGCAATGTTCTTGGCTAGCTCGCCATTCTCCATCTGGGTTCCCAGAGTGTGCGACTGTTTATGGACCCTGAAGTGCATGCATAACTGTTTGATTGATAGAGCCTTTAAGCAAATTAAGCTGATTACGCCCCTTCCTTGTTCTAGCCCCTTAAATAAATCAGATCTAACTCTTTTTTGCATTTACCCTGACTGTGGTTCCAGTTTGTGCAAGAGTACTGTACTGCTGTTATTTGCTGTGTATACCCTTGTTTTACAGGGGTTCCGTAGGGCCGGGCCACAGGAAAGCCCTGGTGGTAAGTGCAAACAGTGTAGGTACTTGTGTGGTGTATCAGAGGTTTTGTGAAAGTGCTTAGTGTGTATTGTTCTGGCCACTAGTAAGGAAAGAGTGGGTTACAGTGTCCCGGAGGGCTGTGCCCAGGTTAGCTTGACCATTACCAACCCTGACCTCTGGGTGGAGGCACCCATTTCAGAACTCAGGCCCCTTAACCTGCTACTGGCCAAGCAGGCAGGGGTAGTAGCCCTTGGGATAGTGCCACCTAGGGGTTACACACCAAGCATAGAACAGTGTATTCCTTGTAAGCTGCGTAAGTCCTGGTAAAACACACCAAAATGTGTCACAGAGAAGATTATGCCATGCAGTGCTCATCTGGCGGCATTTTCAATACTCATGCATCTTGAAGTTGCCACGTATCATGGCGTCCTGACTTCACACATCAATGCATACATGTGAGGTCACTGAATGACATCTGTAGCACTCAGGAAAGTGTAGGCTGATAGTGGGTGTCTGGAAAAATCCAATCACAACCTCCCATGGTACACACAGTGAAGATCCAGAACTTAATATTATGTTCAGGTCTTACAATTTGAGTTCATGCTTCAAGCTTATGTCCATATCTATTATTACAAGGTATTACATGGTTACTCAAACCAGAAAAGGTTCAGAAATAAAATTGTTCCCTGAATTTGGGTTTGGAGATCAGCTTTTCAAGAGCATGAGGACAGCTGAGTGCTAAGGTACACATGAAAGCGTGAGTATGTCTCATAATGACTATTCCTTGATAAGCAAAAATAAAAATACAATTATAAAAATAAGCAAAATGGAATGCATTTATACCCACATTATTATGTGAATGAGGGAGAACAAGACATGTCTTAGCCATAGCTAAGCATACCTCTATACATAATTATAACTGTGACACATGATAATCAGCAAACCAAATTTGTTGTAACAATTGTTCCCACCAACATTTGAGACTGAATCTTCCAAAGTTCCTACTAAGGTAAAGGACAGGTACAGGGGACTATGTGATTCAGGGAAGAAGGGGGGAGGGGAAGATGGGGATAAAGATCAAGCATATAGAGGGGGCAAAGGGGGGAGGGACAGTAAAACAACTGGGGAAAGGTGGGGCTCTGAGTTAAAAGATGAAGTTAGGGGAGAAGACAAATGGGGAAGGAAGGTGCCATGAAAAGCAATGCAAAAAGGGAGAGGGAGGGGGGAGCACTGGAGTATAGTGTGCATGTTTAGTGGAAGAATGATGTATTAGAACAACCTAGTTGGGAGTGCTTAAGATGTTCTATATGTCTCATACCTACAATTAATATTTTATAGTAGGGGTAAGCAGCTGATTTCTTCATTCATCCCATTTAGGACTGCTTGTGATCTTATTGGTGTTGGATTATCTCATAAGATGCCAAAAATGTCGACATGGATGGTATGTGGGAGAAATGGGACAAACTCTCTAAACACAGCTCCATTATCAGACATTCAGACAACCAAACACCAGTGATCCTTTGTTTAACAATCTATGATTCGCAAACTTACATATATATTCTGAAATGCTGGATAGTTTCATGTACACCTGATGAAGGGACCTTGGAGGTCTCAAAAGCTTGTGTAAAAATTATTCAGTTAGTCTAATAAAAGATATTACCGCAAAAAAGTATTAGATTTTCCTGAGACTTACACCGTACTACAAACCTGTCCTCTACCATTGAGAGTTTATTTCTGTAGTTAACATTTTTATCTTCTTTATCCTCTTTGTGAACCATGTTCTCTTCTTAGGACCTCCCCAACCCCATCACAAGGCTTTTTCTGGAGTTAACCTTCCACTCCCAGATGTCCATGGCTTACCTGCAATAGCAGTGGCAGTGGGGCTTCACAAGTTCCACTGAGAACAGGATGGCGGTAACTAGGTCACCACCATGGGGCCTGTGAGAAGCTGATATCATACCGCTTGGCCTGGTGTTTTTCCGTGTTCCAGTCTCCACCCTCAGGAAAGTGATAGAGAGGGTGGTCATGCACCACATATGCAAGCAAATGTAGTGCAGCACCACCCAATATCTACTTCCCACTAGCTGCTCCAGACTGCACTACACCTGTGGCCACACAGGTAGCAGTATTACAGTAGAGCCAGCTGTTCTTCTCCCCCCAGAAGATGAGCATGTCCACTGCCCACACAGGTAGCAGTATTACAGTAGAGCCAGCTGTTCTTCTCCCCCCAGAAGATGAGCATGTCCACTGGCCACACAGATAGCAGTATTACAGTAGAGCCAGCTGTTCTCCTCCCTAGAAGATGAGCATGTCCTCTGGTCACACAGGTAGCAGTATTACAGTAGAGCCAGCTGTTCTTCTCCCCCCAGAAGATGAGCATGTCCACTGCCCACACAGGTAGCAGTATTACAGTAGAGCCAGCTGTTCTCCTCCCTAGAAGATGAGCATGTCCTCTGGCCACACCGGTAGCAGTATTACAGTAGAGTCAGCTGTTCTCCTCCCTAGAAGATGAGCGTGTCCTCTGGGATGCTCAGTCCCCCACCACCTGGCTGGCTTCTAATGACCCAAGTTTGTTCACATGCCTGGGTTACCAGTGCCATGAGTGAAAGCCCCACCACTGTGCAGATGGGTCGACTTAACCTTGAAAGTTTAAAAAAAAACTTCTTTATTTATTTAATGAAGCCTTCTGCCAAACTTTATCTACCTAGTTATTTGTTCTGCTAATGTCTGAAATGTAAGTTTGTTTGGCTGCTGTGTTGTCAATGTTTCATCTGACCTGTATTGTATCTAGTGCCCTGAGCACTATATGGAAGCCGTTAAAAATAAACCTACCTACCAACCTACTGTACACTCTTATAGCACTCTCTGGGTGTGTGCCAATGTCACCTGCTACCCTACCAAACCTCAGGCTAAATCTTGCAAATGATAGCTTCAATTCTGAGACTCTAGTAGTATATCCAGAAGAAGTAGCACATGCAGTTAATTAAACAAAAGGGGACAGAGCCCCAGGACAAGATAGACTCCCACCCTATATTTATAAAATGGATGTAGCATGGTGGAGTAACACTGTAGTTGGTCTGTATAAAGCTTGTTTCAGAATAAAATTCCCAGAGAATTGAAAGGGAATGTGATAGTTCCCATTTTTAAAAAGGGAGATTCAACTTAATGAAGTAACTATAGACCAATATGTTTAACTAATTTTGTTGCTAAAACATTTACCAAAATACAGTATGCGCCACTTATATAGGCTCCGGTTATAATGGACTTCCACTTCTAATGGACGTCTTGCCATTGCCAAATGCCACTTGATATAGTTGAGGTGTTAAACTTGCCCCTTATAGCGGCCAGTAATGGCCATCAGTTCATAAAAAACACTAGTTTACTATGCAAATCATTGATGGTCAGCTGACTGCCAGCTGTCTTACTGGCTTCATCACCCAATCACAGGATGCACAAAATGACAAGGAGGAAGAGGAAACCTCACAGGAAGAGAACAGGGAAAATGAGGTGCCGGTAACACTGGCAGGTGTAAGGAATGCTCTCCTGACTCTCCGTAGGGCCATTGAGTAGAGAGATGACATTACCCCCCAGTGGGATCAGGTTGCAAATGTGGAGACCATCTGGCATCGCTACACAATCGGGAAGAAGCGCCAAACTATTATGGAGGATTCCATCCCAAAGGAGCAGTAGATAAGTAGAAAAGTACAGTACAGCACAACCTCGATCAGAGCTTATACGTTTCTGTTTTTTTTTATTGCTATTTTTAAAAACATAAATAAATAAAGTTTCCGGAGGTTTTTTTGCATGCTGCAACTGACTCTGAAAGGTGCTGTGAATCACTTCTGGTGAATAATTCTCACCGCTCTCTCACTCGCTCGTTTTTTTTTTTTTTTTGACTAATCATTGTAACGGACACTGCATGTAATGGACAGAATGCAGTTTGTCAAATCAGTCAATTACAAGCGGCATATACTGTAATACTAAATAAGTTGACTCAGAGGGTAGAAGCAAAAAATATACTTAACTCATACCAGGCCAGTTTCAGAAAAGGTTTCTCTACAGCAGAGCAATGTTTTACACTACAGCATTTAGTTGTCAAGTATTATGTTAGGCAAAAATTAAATATGCATTGAACATTTGTTTTATCCCTCCTCCCCCTTCCCATCCAACTCCCTTTTGTTCATACTCCTCTCCACTCTCCCCCACTCTGCCTTCCTTTTTCTTTTCCTCCCTTCCTATTCACCACAGATTCCTGCTTCCCCCATCCTTAACCTGGAATTTCTCTACTGTGTCCTCCTTTTCCCTTGCCACCCCTCCTCACCTTGCTCTCCTTCCCACTCCAAGGGTAGGAAGCCCCACTCCATCCTTCTCTTCATTCTCCTCCTCCTGTCTGGTAACATGGAGCCCAATCCTGGACCCCCTCCCTTCTCCCTTCCGCCACCTAGAAAGGCCTCAGAGTCTTACATCTAAATGCTAGGAGCCTCCTACCAAAACTTGACCTCCTCTCTGTTTGGCCGCAATTACACTCCCCTGATGTCCTATGTATGACTGAGTCCCGGCTCTCTTCCAAAACTCCAGACTATAACCTGTCACTTCCTGATTATCATCTTTTCAGACAGGACAGGGATAAACGTGGTGGAGGCATGGCCATCTACATTCGCTAGAGTCTGTTATGCACTGCAGCTAGCAAGGAGGCTATTCCCTCCTCCCTCAAATATCTGTAAGTCAAACTCTCCTTCCCCTACTCAGTACCCATTTTCACTGGAATTCTTTACACCTCTCCTAAGATTTCTCACTCTTCCCTGGTAGACTCTCTTTCCACGAATGCATCTTTTTCCTCTGCGGCTGAACTCATCTTCCTCAGGACTTCAGTGTCAATTGAACTTGCACATCCTTCAGATCTACCATTCACAAGATTGAGTCACTTAATTTGACACAGGTTATTTCATAACCCATCGGGCTCAATCCCAACTCTACTACCTATTCCCTATTGGACTAGGTCCTAGTCTCCCATCCCCATTCAATTGTGGCTTCTGGTATTTTGCCAGATGGCTTTAGTGACCACTGTATGACCTTCTGTGTCAGAAAAATTTGATGCCCCCATTACCAAAATATATCTGGGCTAGGTCTCTCTGGTTGCTGAATATTGACAGTCTACTGAGCGACCTCACTGCTACTGACTGGTCTGACATCCTCACTATCTCTGCTATCAATGTAGCCCTTGCTCTTTTTCAATCCAAATTCTCCTCTGTCTGGGACAGATCCCCCCATAAAACTCAGACAAAAAACACCCCACCATCCCTGGAGTACCACTGATATCTATATCTTATATATATATATATATATATATATATATATATATATATATATACACACACATATAAGCTTGTTTACAGGTGTGACATGGGAGCACAAGGAAGTTAAGTGATTTGCTCAAGGTCACACAGTATGCAAGTGGGGGCTGTGGGACTCAAACCCAGGTCTCCAGGTTTGCAGCTCAGAGCCTTAAACCACTGTGATATACTGCCTCCCGATATCATTGACTTGTGCAAGTCCTGGCACCATGCTTGGGTCTATTACAAATTATCCCATTTCTTCTCTGACCACATCTTCTACAGGGCTCTGCAGAACAGATGTACTAAGGCTGTCGGGTCAGCTAAATCACATTATTTCAAAGCCAATCTCCAGTAAAACCTAAATTCCTCAGCTACATTTTGGAAGATTATACACTGTCTATTTGACCCCCTACCCAACCAGCTCCTCCATTCTCATGGAAAATGGTTCACCTGTTTCTGACCAAGCCTCTGTTGTGGCTCTCTTTAACAAATTCTTCACAACCTGTGCCCTTCTGCCCACTTACACTACTGACTCCCCCTTCTACTTCTCCCCTCCTTCATACCTCACTAGGTTACCACCATTTTACCCTGTCACCATCCAGGAAACCCTGTTTGCCCTTTTCTTGCTCAACCCAACAAAGTCCAGTCCTGACCGTCTTGACCCCAAATTCCTACACCTCTCAGCTCCCGCTATTGCAGCTCCCCTTGCTCACCTGCTTAGGCTTTCCTTCACGCTCTGCACTGTTCCTGAGTCCTGAAAGTTGGCCAAAGTTATTCCTCACCACAGATGGGGTGACCTATCTTCTTCTGGTAACTTGTATCCCTCCTCTTCATCCTTTCTCTCTAAACTACAAGAGAATTCGGTCCGCTCCAGAGCCCTCGATTTCCCTTCATCTACAAACTTACTATTATCTTTCCAGTCCAGTTTCCTGAAGCACTATTCCAAAATCTCCTCCCTGCTGCATGTCACTGATGCCGTCTTCTCTGGGATGGACCAGGGGCACATTACAGCCACAATTTTTGTTGATCTGGCCAAAACCTTCAACTCTGTGTCCCACCTGCTTCTTCTGGACAAGTTGAGAAATGCTGGCATCTCTGCCCTCACTGTTACTTGGCTCCATTCTTACCTAACCAGCCGTCTACAATCAGTACAGGCCAGTGGTTCCCTGTCACCTCCCCTTCCTATCCAGTCTATGATTCAACAGGGCTCCATCCATAGTTCCCTCCTTTTCTCAGTCTTCCTCATTGACCTTCCTACACCTGTGTTAACTTGTATATCCACATGTATGCAGAAAACACAGTCATCTTCACCTCTGGCCCCTCTTCTGCAGCTGTGGAAAACCTGCTCCAGTGGGACTTCAACAATGTTCTCCGCTGGTTTCATTTTAACCAGCTTGGAGTTAATACCAAAAAGACAGTCTCCATGACCTTTGGAACCAGTCAGAAAGTTACCAGAGTCACTGTCCCCCATTGTCTTCACAACTCTGGATGGCACCCCACTTGAAGTGGTTCAGTCCTTTGAGTACCTGGGGAGTGGCTTGACAGTAAGCTTGACTTCTCAGCCCAAATTGCTGCATCCATGTGAAGCTCCATCCCAAGCTTGGTGCGTTCTATTGTTACAAAGACTGCCTATCTCTGCATGTCTGTCGGGAGCTGATTACCAAACTGGTGCTCCCTGTCTTTGACTATGTGGATATAGTCCATGGTTCTGCCACCTCCATTTCCCTCACCAGACTGGATACCTTCCTCAACTCCTTTTGCCATTTTGCATCTAACTCACTTCCATGCACACATCATTGCTCACCATATTCCTCCCAATCCATCCTCCCTCTGCCTTCTTGCCACCAGGCCCATTGTGCTTTGTTCATCTCCAAATATTTGTTCAACACCCTTCTTTCTTAAGTTTCCTCACTCCTATCCAAAATCCCCCTGACTCCTGCTCCCTTCACTCTAGAGACCATCACACTTTTGCCATTCCTTACCCATTCTCCTCTGCTGGACAATCTATATTCTCGTATAGGCTTCCTTCACTCTGGAACAAACTCCCCTTCTCCTCCCCCAAGCTCTTCCCATCCTCTAGCTCCTTCAGACATCAGCTGAAACTTCAACCCTACCCCATTTGTTCCTGCTACCCTTCTTCTGATTACACTTGAAGTCTTTATTTTAGTCCAGATATGTTATCGGTCATGATTGACATATGGACAAATAAGGCAATCACTCATAAATTGCCTCAGTACCTCACAACCTGCCTAACTCCCTGCATCCCTAGTGCCTATTCTCTCAGAAGTCTTACCATCTTATCTGTAGCTATCCCTAAAGTTAAAATTCGCTTTGGTAGAGCCTCGATAAGCTTCACTCTTCCTATGCTCTGGAATAAGATCCAGAAAACCTTAAGGCTTGCTACCCCATCACGTTCTCCATCTTCAAATCCTTGTTCCTGAGAACCTTCTCTGAGGTCTGTCATTGTTTCAAGTCAAGGTCTTAACATCACGATTTGTTACTGCTTTAAATTCTGGACTTAAACCTCAAACATTGCCTGAGGCGTCATTTGAGTTCTCCCTTCTGTCATTGTCCAAATCAGGGTCCCAACATCACCATCTGTCTTTGCTTCAAATATTGGACTTCAGCCCCAACCATTGCCTGTGGCATCTGTCGCATTCTCCCTTCTAACAGTCCTTCCTCCCTAGGCCATCTTGTCCAACCCTCTCCTATCTTGGCTGACCTTCCCTCCCCACTCCCTATTCGCCCCTTCCCTTCCCACCCCACGTGCCAGGCCATGCCTACAGTACTTATCAAAAGACTCTTACATCTCAGTCTTCTTCACACGTTAACGCTAGAGGAACTGCCACTCCTGCTCACTATGACTCCTCCAATGATGTTTACTGTATAAACTTTAGCTCATTACCTTACATCCATATATCTGCATCCGTGCAATTGTATTTAAATGGCACTACCTTCTGTTGAACCTATTGCTATGTTCTAGTGCAAATATCTTGTCACTTGCGATAGTTATATGTTATTATGTTGCTATTATTACTATGTAATTGTCATGTACGTTCACTCAACCTGTGATTCTTAACCCTCTTGGCAATTGTTTTGCCCCAGGTCCCTCTTGTAAATGAGCTTCTTTCAATGATGTTCTGCTTGGCAAAATGAAGATTTTAATTGATTGATTGAGTGATGATTATATGCACTGCTAAAGTTCACTGCACATTGGTTAATTGCTGTACTTGCAAATATTTCTTTATTTATTCTATTATTATATCACATTGCTTGTCATCTGTTTAGATGTTGATTTGCTTTGTCTGCTGCTGTTTGCTCCATCTCCCTGTCTCCCAGGTCGCACCTGGAAATGAACCTCGGCACAGGGTGCCTTTCCTGGTTACCAAATTTTAAATAATATAAATAAATAAATGTGGCATTTGGTGAGGTTTTTGATTTTAAGGTAGCTTTTGATGATGTTTCTAGTATATTACTATGGGAAAAATTAAAGAAAACGGATATTAATGTAACATTAATAAAAGTGATACAACACTTGTACTTGTGGTCAAGCGTGATACCAGGAAGGAAGAAAGGACATCAGATCCCTTTGAAATCAACATCAGAGTAAAACATAGCTGTCTGTTAGCCCCATTACTATTTTACCTTTTTTTTCTAATGACCTCCCTAAGATACTAGAACATTGTACAGGGCATTCACCTAATATTCTGGGTACTTCTATACCAGCTTCGATGTATGCCAAAGGCTTGGTAGTAATTTTAAGGTGCTTTTACAGACAGGTTTTTAAAATGAAATGAGCGTTACCTGTGGCACAGCTGTGCTCTGTTATGTTTTTAGGATCCCTTTACACTCTGTGAGTTTTCCAGCAGCTCCCACCTCCATTTGTGTTTTGGCACCCCCACAGAGCTTGCTGCTCTATTGCTGTTTGTGCACCGCTTCGGAATGGCTGTTTTACACAGCTCGACAAAACGGAACACAATGGTGCAAACCGCACAAAGTAGAGACTGCAGTTTGGACGAACGTTCACCTATGGAACGAAACAGATGCATTTTACACACAAGGGATGTAACAGGATACTGTTTCTGTAACAGTTATTCTGTTACATAAACCTGTGTGTAAAAGCACCTTTATTGTCACCAGCAGGCCTGAACAGGAAATTACTGTATAATGTTTGGAACAGCACTACAAAGAAAATATATTAATAGTTAATTAAAGTAAGATCAAACTGTTAACTTATGGAAAGAGAAAACATAAGATTAGATGGCCCATCAATGAAGGAGAACTGGACTTGTAAGATAATACTGCTATTTGGTACAATATTTTACTAATGATAGCAACTGGTTTGTACGTATAAGAAATACAATCACCAAATAGATTCAGATAAGGACAGGAATAGTTAGATTCAGATTAAAATATGGAGGTTGTTCCTTGAATCTGGCCTTAGAAGTATCAGAAATTAAAATGAACAGTGTCACATTATATATGACTGAAATGTGCAGAATAGAAAAAACTACAAATATGAGAGTAATTCCTTGTGTCATCCACAAACAGGCAGACCTTTCCTTCCAGCCCTTCTGCAATGTCACTGATGAAGACATTGAACAGAACTGGTCCAAGGACTGATCCCTGAGGTACTCCACTGGTCACCCTCCTCTTCCCAGATTGTACTCCATTTACCACCATTCTCTGTCTCCTACCCGTTAGCCAGCTCCTAATCCAGTTTACTACCTATTTTCCACACATAGACTACCCATCTTCTTAACCAGCCTCCTATGTGGGATGGTGTCAAAGGCTTTACTGAAACCGAGGTAGGCTATGTACACTGTGCCCCCCTGATTTACTTCCTTCGCCACCCAGTTGAAGAAGTCTATGAGATTTGCCTGACACAACCTACCTGCTGTGAACCTATGTTGCCTAGGGTCCTTGGCACTGATGGCTTCTAGATGTCCCACTGTTCTTTCCTTAAGTAGTGCCTCCATAATTTTCCCCACTACTGAGGTGAGGCTGACCGGCCTATAGTTGCCCATCTCCTCCTTACTGCCTGATTTGTGTAGAGGGATGACATGAGCCCTCCTCCAGTCCTCTGGCACCACTTCTGTGTTAAGTGACTCAGTGAACAATGCTGCCAGAGGTTCTGCTAGCTCTCTTTGCAGCTCCTGTAGTATCCATTGGTTTATGCCATCTGGTCCCATTGCTTTGTCCACTTTCAATTTAATGAGTTCCTGCAGGACTCTCTCCCCCATGAATGGACTGTTGTCCACCTCTTCCCCCCTTGGCATCTGATATTCAGCTGCGGTCCCTGTCCCTCCCCCTCTTTTGTGAATACTAAACAGAAGTATTTATTCAGTATTTCTGCCTTATCCATGTCTCCCTTCTTACATGCCCCTTTCTCCCTTTTAAGTCTTACAATCCCCCAGTTTCGCTCCTTTCGCTGATGCATCTGTAGATTGTCTTGTCCGCTTTCTTTACTATCTGTACTAAACGTTCCTCAGTCTGTGTCTTTGCTCTCCTCACTGCCCTCCCTGCTTCCTTTAGACACTCTCAGTGCACATCTCTGTTCTCTTTCCATTGGATCTCTTTATATTTCCAGAACCCTGCCCTTTTAGCCCTTACCTTTTCTGATACCTCTTTTGAGAACCATAGTGGTCTTTTCCTTCTCTTGCCTTTTAATACCAATCTGATGCATTTGTTTGTTACTTCCACCATGGCTCTTTTTAGGTTCTTCCACTGCTCTTTCACATCCCCATCCCCCTATGAGTTTTAAATAGGATTTTAAGACTTATTTGTTTTATCAAGCTTTTTCTGTATGATTTGAATTTCTGTTATTGTTTATATTGGATTTTATTGTAAAGCACCTTGATAATCTGAAAGGCACTCAAGAAATACATTTTACCTTACCTTACCTTATTGCACCTATTCTCCAGGGCACTTCTTACAACTCTCCCCATTTCAGCGAAGTCTGCCATTTTGAAAACAAAAAAACCTTTGCCCTAGTGCGATTTGACTGAATCCCTGTCTCTATGCTGAACCACACTATGTGGTGATCACTGGATCCTAGTTACCCCTCCACCCAGACATCAGTGATTCATTGATTCTTTCTCTTTTGGTCATTGCTAGATCAAGAATTGCCCTGTCTCTGGTGGGATCAAGCACCAGCTGCCTGAGTCCTGCCCCTTGTAGGGAATCCAGAATGCCTCTGCTTCTGGCTGAAGCAGCTGCCTGGGTGGTCCAATCCACATCTGGCATATTGAATTCCATGAAATATTGTAATGCTACATTGTCCACAATTTAAAGATGATATCTAAGTTTATATTTGCAGGATGGCATGGATCAGGTCCTGGAAATAATAAAGTGTCCAATGCAATGGTGATGAAGGATGTTTTAGCCTTCTTGAAATCAGTAAATGCTGTACTCATCAAAAATATGGGAAACTGTAAAAATGAGGGTAAAATATCAAAATAAGGAACCTGCTAGGGAAAGGTATGAGCCGTCGATTAAAATGTGCAGTAATATTCTGGTTATTTCTCATTACATTTATGGTTGAACATATATAGACTAACCTTTTAATGTGTTAAAACCATTTATCCCAGTTTGGAGTTAGAGAGTACTAACCTTATTCATGAGTTTGGGTATAGGTAACCCGACCCAAATCACTCAATGACTGAGCATTTGTAGAAGTAATAAGTTTTTATTGATCAGCTTTTATAGTTATTACAATTAAAACTGTGTAATTGGAGTATTATGTTAATTTAACATGAGTTTCCATGCTAACTAAAGATACTGTAAATATTCTCATAGACATTTGTAACCTGTAATATGGCCTGTAATGTGAAAGATTCATTGTGTACAGTTTAGAGAGATGAAATTATTGAGATATAATAATTTTTCTTGGTTAATTTATTATGAGATGTAATTGGAAAATTTTTAAATGGATTAGATTATATTATTTTTCTTTGTGTAGAACTGGAATTACTGTATAGTATATGTGAGTTTTTTGGTAGATGGTATCTGTTTTTTAATGTGTGTACATGTAAAGGCATATCTGTGCCGAACATGAATAAACTAAACTGAACTGAACTGATAACTTGAAGTCATTACATCAGATAGGTTTCTCTGAAAAATGGAAATTAGTGAAAACCCGTCTAGAATTTGGATCAGTCAAATTGCTGAAATGATTTTTAGAAAGGTGTTTGATCTTGGCCTGTGTGTACAGAGGACTGAATTTAAATTTCTTAATGTTAAACAAATTCTCTTCTGTTGAAATATAGTGCATTTCTGCTTAATACACTTTTTATAGGAACTACATAATATGACATTTTTCAATACCAAGTCCCATAAATGTTGTTGTTTTGTTGTTTGTAATATTGTTTTAAGGGTTTTAAGCCAATGGGGAGTCAAAACCGAAATCTGATAAGTTGATCAGTATATGTTTGCTTCAGCAAATATGTTTTTTTTTTCATATGGGAGATCCTCAGACAAAACTTAAAAATTCATGAGAGAGACAATGCAAGAAGGGTACTCTGACCTTATTCTACCCTTTGAAATGCCTTGATGTACACTTTAGAACCCCCCCACATAGATTTTTAAAAAATGTTTAAGATAACTTCTAATTTAGAGATACAGAATCTGTGCCACCTCTTATTTCTGTTGCATATAAAATTACCGGAAATAGTTTTGCATTAAGGACGCTTACAGATGCTTTGACATAATTGTCACCATATACCCATGAACCTCAAAGGTCCTGAGGAAGATTGTCAAGATCTCACTTTCAGATAACCTACAAGATTTGTCCAAGAGAAAGCTCTACTGAATGTGAAACCCAAGTATGCAAACTGCTTCATAATATTTATCTATTTTTAATACACCGCCTATAAGTTGATTTCCCCTTACCAAATTGCATAATAGAAACATATAGAAACATAGAATTTGATGGCAGATAAGGACTGCTTGGCCCACCTGGTCTGCCCATTTCCCTACCTAACGGATAAGCTGCAGATCCTAGTTAACCAACAGCCTACTTCCTCCTACCCCTCACTAGAATTGCCTATGTCTGTCCCAAATTGATACTTCATTTTCACCACAAGAGAATTCCATAAGGAGAGGCAGTTACTGTTGCTTCAGTTGCTTGGGAGCAGATACATTTGAATGCCTTTCTTTTTATTGTTGTACTGAGTTGAAAGAGATAAAGACATTTGAATGCTGATAAGAAAAAAGTAGAACAATATGTAAGGTGCATAATTAATACAATAAGGCAATCACTATCAATCTGTGTGATTTCTGTAAACACACATACAATTAAAAGCATCATGGAAATGCAAACCTGTGTGTGTGTGTTAACCTGACTTGAATTGATTGACAGGTGTTGCATTCTGTTTAATATGTCACTAATCAGACCTCACCACAGCTGACTCACAAACATAACAATAATCTTTAACATCTTCACAGAGGTGTATGTATGATGACAATAGTCAGAATCTATAGCTTGCCACCTAGAAACTGAATTGTCTGGAGGACAGACATTGATGAACTGAGATTGGTTCAAGAGAACATGGATAAAATATGTATGGAGACATGGGTTGAATAGAGATAGAGGTAGAACTCCATCAAGAGGATAATAAAAATGCAATGGATTACTGCATATACATGAGGAATGAAGAAATATAATGAAGGATGTGTCCAGCCTGGATGAACAAGACCACCACAAAACTGGTGAGGGAAAAAAAGAAAAGCATGTATAGCATATATTCACATATGGATTAATATGCCATTGAGAATAGGGACAGATATTCACGGGCACTAAAAAATACAAAAATTGTATCAGGCTAACAAAAAAGAAACCTGAGAGTGTTGAGGCAAGTGATAATAAAAAGTTCTTTAGTCATATGAGGGAGCAGAAGACAGGGAAAAGTGGGAATTTTACGCACCGAATCTGGGGAGTGTACACTATCAGAGGATAATTCAGAAAAGGGATGCATGGGACTTTTAGGAGGTCTCCAGTGGGTTTCCCTTGGGGTTGATATTGCATGCCCTACTGTTCAGTATTTTTATTGATTACCTGGAGTCAGGTGTCTCAAGTAAGGTAATTCAACTGACAGTTGGCATGAAGCTTATGATGGTGGTAGATTCTGGGTAAGAATGGATGAAATTAAAAATCCGAAGTGAACATCTGAGAAATTTCATTTTTTGCATGCAAAAAGATGCTGATTTGTTTGACTTATTTTTCATCTATTTACTCACATTTTGCATAAGAAAAAGTCTGCCTCTAGTACCAGATACAGATTTTTGTTTCTTACACAAGTCTTGTGCCTAGACAACTAAGCGGTTCACATTTCCTTCTATGTTTTGATTACAGAAATGTATTTCACACATTTGCATTACTTTTGTGATGCAAGAACTCTAGATGGGTAATTTCCACTTGTTGCCCTTTGCTGAGCTGGAGATTGAAGAGAGTTACACAGCTGCAACTGGAAGCCTGAAAAAGTCCACTATCTCTCTACCTGCCACATACTCAAGGTACCATATGGTTGTGGTCAACGTGGTGAGCCAAGAAGAGCAGGGAATACTACACATTTCATATTGGATGACACTGCTCTCCTATTGACACAAATATGCCAGTATAGAACTCAGCTTTTAGGAGCTCTGGCCATACAATGGTCTGAATGGGAACAGCTTTGGGTGTGAATGGGACAGAGGCTAGAGAAAAGGTCTGTCATCCAAAGGACCACCAAGCAACTCAGGTGTAGCTGAGACAGTTTCAAAACTTGGGATCGATCAGTGCCTCAGGAGTTGGTTTGTTCTTTTCTATCTGATGTCCCTGATATGGGTCCAACAGAAGCAGGAGAAGGATAAGCAGGGCACAACAGACAGTTTAGGAGCATCAGTCTTTAAATGAGAAGGAATGGCACAGCCTGAAAGTGAGTAGTGAGTGAATGCTTTCATTTGGCAGCTTGTCTGGGAAATGAGTGGAACTAGAGTGAGATCAGTTTGACTAAGCTGTTACTGAGTATGTAGAGTTGTTACAGTATTATGGAATTTAAAATGCAGGGATGAAATACACTTCTTAAAGAAAAACAATTTGAGGAAAACCTTCCAACCAAATGCTCTGCCCCCAAGCAGCTATTTCCCATTTATTAAAGGTCCAACTCCATTTTAGCACTACTGGATTGCCTTCTTCAAAAATTATCTCAGCAAACACTCCCTGCCACAATTTCAAACTCTATAGAGTAGTTCCATATCATGCTGTATGCGAATGCACAGTGTGGACCCAGCAATTTGTCAGCAGCACTTATCTGCATACAGTAGTGGTGGAATCACACTCTAGAGTCAGAAATGGTGGTGGGAAATATGAACTGAGATGGGGGCCCGATCTTCAAAGGTTGAGGTAGACTTGCATCAAGCCCTGCATTAGCCCCATTGTTTGGTGCAACTGCCCCAAACTCCTTTGATGCAACTGCCCCAAACTCTTTTGACGCAATTGCACCAAATTTTAGTACATTAGGTGCAGCTGCAACAGTTTCCACACTTTATGCCAACTTGTGTCAAATATTTGGTGCAAGCCCCGTTAAAACGGTCCCCCAAATGGTGCAAGTTAGAGCCAGGAGGAGCTGGTCTAACTTGTGGCATTTGGCACACAGGACAGAAAAGCACGATTGGCACTGATAGAATGCCACAAGCTCCCTGCAGCATATGATTGGCACACAAAGAGCTTGCGGCTTTCTCAGGTCTTTTGAAAATCAGGCCCATGATATGGAGCCGGTAATTATGTAGGGATAAAATACATGAGTATAGCTTAGAGGGTAGAGCACGGAGCTGTGAATCTGAAGAACCAGCAGACATGGGTTTGAATCCTACTGTCCCCATTTGCATACTCTGTGAACTAAGCAAGTCATGTAACCTTCCTGTTCTCCCACAACATCCCTGAAAATGAGCTTACTGTAGGCTCAGTGTGCCCTTCTCAGCCAAAAATTCTAAAATTAAAATGGAGATAGGTATTCATATTTTTAAAATAGAAAACAACAATTGGGGGTGCCTTTGACTGGAGAGGTTTCCCCTAAGTTCTACAGTTTTCCTTTAAGGAGCAGATTTCCCACCTGCAACCTAAATTACAACTGTTGCTAAACAAAAGGTGAACCTGTAATGTTACTTGCAACCACCCACCAACATGTGGCTGGAAGGATGGCCATGATGAACTATAAATGTCCTTGCTGTCTCTGAATTATTATGTTACTGTAGTAATGCACATCCATAATGGACACAGGTTATTTAATGCCACATCCACACACTGTCCAGTGCAGGATTTATATCAATTGCACATTTTGTGTATTAAGCAGCAGCACAATTCTTTGCACACCTGATTATTACTCTATGCACTCTGTTTTATCCAACATGTTTTCTGGAAACATGACACACATATTGTGATTACCATACATCAGGGGTTCTCAAATGGTGAGGCCAGCCTCCCTGGGGAGACCCCAACCTGTTCCAGGGGAGGCTCAAACAAGTCTAAAAAAGTACTGTATTTAAATTTTGGGTTTTATATATTTTGTGTGAAGAGATGAAGCAAATTGAAAAAGGATAACAACAGTAGGTGAATTTTATATATTTATTTACTAATAGGTGACAAGGAAAGGTGACTGAGCCAAGGAAGCTGGAAGGGTAGGGAGTGAATACATTTCAAAAGGTAACTGCAAAACAATCAAGAAATATACCATGAGCAACAGTACAAATAAATATGAACAATAAACTAATAATGAGTGGTGGTAATTGACAAATTTCTAGACTGATGGCACAACAGCCAAAATACAAGGGTTGAGCACAGAAGTGCTAAGAGCAACAGCAGGAAGGAGCAAAGTAATGCCAGAGAAGTTGATTAGGAGTAGGGAAGGAGCGTGAGAGGCAAAGTATGTAGGAAGGTTATTTCATATAGAGAGGAAACAGAGAAAGTAGTCTGACCCATGAAGGTGCTGCAACAAGGGGTAACAATGGTTCAAGAATGAAAATAGCAGAGCAAGTCGGTTGGTCTGGGGGGGTTACAATAAGATGAATACTAATAATATTTATTTTATTTATTTGTTATTCAGATAATACCTTTGAGCACAGGAGTTATTTTTCAAAAGTTCCAAGTCAGTATAAGACAAAGAACTGAATGTGAGCCAAGTAGTCAAAGGGGTTTCAATTTATTCATGGTGTACTGTGCAAAGTACAGTGTGTTATTTTTCTTTGGGGAGGCCCAAGATTATTTCAATTTTCGGGGGAGGCTCAAAATCTTTTCCATGGATTTGGGGAGGCTGACTGTGACAAAGTCTGAGAACTATTGCCATACATCTTTGTATTTCCCATCAATAGATCAGCCAATGAATGTGAAGACTGTGGAGGATGAGAGGGAGGGGAGAAAACAACAGAACAAAAATAAAATACCAATGGTACTGACAGGCATCACACTGTCCTTAACAGAAGCAGGACCTCATTGGAAATGAGTTGTTACATCTCACCTATGTTATCCTGTATAAATAAGTTGCTTGTAGAGCACTTTGAGATGCTATGTACTACAGTACTACATAAATGGTAATACCATACCATTTTTTAGTCTAGGTACTACCGGTAGGAAATCAAAGTACCAATGGCATTGATATGTACTGAAGATCACACATATGCAAGGCTATGCACACTGAAAGGTAGTATTAAAGCAGCAGTGCAACGAAAATGGCTTAAAATGTGACCCCACCCTTTTTTCTTCCTAATCAATACCAGATGTCTTCCAGTTTATTTTTGGTGGTAATATTTTTAGCTTTTGTTATTATTTAAGAATTTTATGAAAGTTTTAAAATAACTATTTCTCAAGAAGAAAAGATGTCCGCCTCATTTTTACTTAGAAATAATACTGAGGACATGAGGAGGGTAAGAATCTATACAAAAATTCAAATGTATGGTACGTAAGATAGGAAGCATCCAGAAAACCCAAATCAACAGTTCTACCAATATTTTTCATAACCACAGCAGAAAATTAGGTTTTTGGAATAACTTTTTTCAATGCACTGCTGCTTTAAAGGATATGATTCTCTCAGTGGGCCCACTTGGCTATCAAAATTCAAATAAATGAATCCTCCTAAAACACAATTTTTTCTGCAACTAAAATCCACAATAATTCACATCTTCAGCTTCAAGAAGAGGGTAAATAGAAAAATTCTCCCAAAACTGATTGCAATTCCTTTCTTACAGAATCTAAATCCCTTTAAGATGAGCAATTGCTGTTGCTGCCTTAGAGGAGATACATTTACACTCCCTTGTTATTGTTGTAGTTAGAACACGGTGAAGTAATTGAAATGCTGATAGGAAAGAATAGCATTTACTGTACAATGAATAAATGATATAAGTAGACAGATTATTTTTAAGTTATGTGGCTTCTGTAAACACACTCACGATCAAAATCCTCAGACTCAGCACAACGCATTATGGGTATGCAAATCTATATGTGTGTGTGTGTGTGTGTGTGTGTGGTGGGTGGGGGGTAATCTGATTAGGAAATAACAAAACTTTTTTCCTCATGAAATCCACGAAAAGAAGATGCAGAGTGCTGGAGCGAGAAGACTAGCTGCAGGTGTTTGATCTGGCTGAGTCTAATACACTAATTAACACAACATGGGGTGCAGCATGACTTTCCAACTTAAGTTTCAAGAAAGGGGTGACATCTGGTAATGTTAAACAGCCTTTAACCACAGCCAGCACCTGAGGATTCCACTGTCTGAACAAATTCTACTTCCAAATAACAAATTGTTTTTACCACAAAATGAATCCCATAAGAATGAACAGTTGTTATTGCTTCAGCTGCCAGAGACCATATACATTGGAACTCCTGTGTGTATTGTCATAAAGATTAAAATGAGGTGAAATAATTTAAATGCTAAAAGATGAACAATATGTAGGATGCATAAATGATATGTGAAGACAGATACTTCACAATCTGTGTGGTTTCTGTAGCCACACATACAATCAAAAGTCTCAAACCTAGCACAAAACATCATGGGTACAAAAATCTGTGTGTTGGGGGGGGATGGATAAGTGTCCTAGGAAAAATGTTCAATTGATGCAACATTCTGTTTGACATGTCACTAATCAGATTGCACCACAGCCGACTCACACACTAAACTCAACAGTAATCTTTAAAATCTGTACAAAAGAGTATGCATACTGACAAGAGGTAGAATCTATTACTTGCCTACTATTAAGTGGCCAGCCTTAAAAATGAACATAGAAAAATCCAAAAAGAGAGATGGCATATGCGGCCCATCAAGAATCAGATAAATACTGGGAGGGAGTAGAGAAGACTAGTGAGTCATGGTGTGCCTTCTGCAGAGGATGCACCTGCTCCATCATGGGGCCAGGCCCCTGCAGCTAGAGGGTCAGCCAGATGAATCTTTCCTCACTAGTATTTTCTTGGCTGCAGGCTCAAGCAGATGAGACTATGGAGAGGATAAATTGGCTGGAACACTGCCAGCTGGAGCGCCTGTGAATTCTGATGAACGTCTAGGACTTTCAGTAAGCAGCAGTATAAAGAAAGGCAATAGTGGAGCTGTTTACTCCTGGCTGGCATGCTGTGAGTGACTGTGAGGTAACAGGTAGCTCACAAAATGTCTTTAAAAGCGTCAAGTAGCATTCTTGTCTGATGCTTTGATTTCAAAGGGAATGTGTACAATTCCCTATAAGATTATGTTAACAATTACTATAGTTGTCGAGAAATTAACAAATTACTTTATTAAAACAATGAAGAATATTGTTTAAACACAGATATGCAGGCATCAGATTTGTGGACAGGAAAGGTGTTGTGATACTATCACTGCCTCACCAGCCTTAACAGTGTGCATTGCAGGAGGTGAGAACAATTGGGCTGTGCTGATTGGGGTCCAGTTACACTGTAAAGAAAATCCTGGATTTGTGTTTAGCAGGGCATCACAATTTAGCATGACCCATGTTTGTAGTAGCAGTTTGTTTTAATCTGCTCCACTGCACACTGTTTGGGCTGTTGAGCTAGTGACATCATCACAACACTCTCTCTGTCTACAAAATGGACACCTCCACATCACAATTTTAAATGTGTTGTTCTACTTGATTAAGACAGTTGCTAACTATAACCCAGCAGTTCACATTCTGACTCTTCATAGTAACCTTCACAATATTCATATAAGGAATGGTGTGGATTCTGTTTAATGGAAATGTTTAGGATTTTTACATATTTCCTTTGAGTTATTTTGTCCCAGACTCCATTTTCATTATTTTTACTTTCCAGTTTTATATAGTCAAGTTTTATTTTCATATTGGGTAATTCCTTTCTTTCTGAAGATATATTAGTTATTGAATATTGCAACTTTATGTGGGCTTCTTGTCTATTTATTAGGATGAGGATTAAGGGGGGACCTGCTTTTACCCATTTTTTACAGTTGTGTGGAGTGTTGGAGACTAGAAAACTGAAGGGTTAAGTGACTTGCTCATGGCCATACATGTAGTAATGGGGCTTAGATGGGATTGGAACCTGTGTCTCCAATATGCTAAAGCTACCCTGCAGGTGTCTGCCTTGGGGGGGTAATATATGTTTTGCTGGGGAAGCCTTCTGATGGCCCCCAGAACTGCCTTGACCTGTTGCCGATCGCATTGACAGGTGTAATTGGGTTCCAGGTCCTGTGGACCAACACTCTTACCCCTTTCCAATGTGGCTGGTAAGATGATGTTGAACCCCACCTATTGTACAAGTTTGTAGTCAACCTACATGAAATTAGAGTGTCTTTTAAATTTTCAGAAGCAGGATTCATGTTAAACCTGCTAGGGCATGCAATGACAGGTCAGAGCAGTACTGGGGATAAGCCCCTCCAACAAAATATGAGTGATGGGTTTCATACCTGAGTCACCAGTCTCACAGAGTCACCCACATCTTAAGAGACTCCAAATAAGTTGAATGTGATTACAGTAGCACAGAAGGAGTAGAGAGTGAAGCCACTGGTGCATACTGGCCGTTGAAGTGCAGTAGACCCAGAGCTGCTGTATAACTTCATTGTTTCAATTGACTGTATTAATTATTTTCCCGATATACAACATTTTGGGTTTCAGTTCTGGTTCCTATTTGTCCAACCTGTGGACCCATTAGAACTGTAAAAACTGACTGGCCCATCAGGACAGCAGTAGCGCTGCCGCGCACTATGCCGGTGACTCAGGTTTGGAAATGATCCCAAGCCATTGACCCAGGTTTGGAAATGTGCCCAAGTCATTGGAGGACTGGTCGGGCAGAAAGATTGAGTGTTCCAGAGGACACACTCATTCCCCGCGGAGGGAGGGCCCCACCTACCACTACTACACTACCACCTGGATGCAGGGGACAGTGTTGTGTGGTTAGATCAGGGGTAGAAGGAACTGAACTGACTGTGGATGATGCTATGCTCTGCATGCATGAGTCCTTGCAGTCTTTACATGTGCAGCTCCTGTGGGTGAGGCAGGAAACTTGGAAAAAAGGTCAAGCCCAGTGCCCAGACAACAAAGGATCCCCAGCGCTGCTGATTTCCTCCTGCCATGCTGTCCATGCTTCCTGATGAGACTGAAGTTCAGGGTATATACCCTCCACCCTGTCTCCACCCAGAGGGCAAGCTGAGGCTCAGTGGAGGATGGTACCTCAGCACAAGGTAGGAAAGGGACCAGCAAATGGGCATGGGGGTTCAGAGAGAGAACTTGAGGGACAGATGACAAAGAGGCATAAACAGAAATTATATAAAAAAAAAGAAAACTGTAAAAAATGAACTACACACACCCCTGCATGTGCTCTGTATTTACAGCATGGAAAGTGGTGGGTCACCTGCCTAGAAACAGGTGCATAAATATAGTCAGTAATTAAATATTGAGTGAGATACTTTAGCCTATGTGGAAGGTTGCAAAAAGGCCTGATAGGCTTATGTGCAACTGTCAGCGCCAGCACCCAACTAGCACAACACAATCAAATTCCAGATAGACTAACATAATTTAAAAATATGCTGGGCTGGGTGCTTTTTACTTGTTGCTAAATTGCCTTGTATCCTTGTGCTTCCCTATGTACCAGATCCAAGGACGCCTCAGGAAATATGCTGTTTCAGCTCAGTAGGCATTTCATGGTAAAATTCAATAAACAAATACATATTAATGTATATTTATTTATTTATTTTTAGAAAAATTAGATTGTTTTAATGAGCTTTATAACAAAAGATGTTGATGGTCTGTGATACCTGTCAGACTCTCTGCTGCAGTCTGTGTGCCTGAAAGCCTGATTCTCGCAGTATGAATAGCTACTGTACAGCAGGAACAGGAAGGTGTTTGTGAGTGGAACTTTAACCTCACCCACAGGTCAAACAGATGATCTGACAAAAGGAAAATCCCACGTCAAGAGACTCGCATAAATATCAAAGGGGTTTTCATGTACTTGAGATTTGTTTTCTGCATTTTGCAGACTTTGACACTTTAATTACAAAACAAATTAAATTTTCAAACACCTAAAACAAATTATCAGCAAAAATCACTTGCGCTGCTGGCCCAGTAGCATGAAGGGCTGAGGCATCCATGTCTTACCTCCTGCTATACCGGTGACCCGTGTTCGCAATGTGAGTGGGTCGGCCGGGAGGGAGAGGATTGAGCATCCACAGGACAGCACTCCTCTCCCGGGGAGGGGTTGAATACGCTCAGTGCCTCCCTGACACCTAGTGGAGGCTGGATGCCGGTGTGCCCTGAGCCTATTGCCAGCGTGGGGGGGGGGATGGAGTAGTCAGCCGGTGTACCATGGGCGGAAGCGTGCACAGCATGGCCATTGCTGACATTGCATGCCCTACACAGGGGGATCACAGAAAAAGAGAGAAACTGAGGCCCCAGGTTGATGCAGGATGATAGCAGCCACCCGCCACAGGTCCAGACTCAGAATGGCACTCCCAGAATCTGGATCCTGTTCGAGGTGAGTCTGCGTGAGGAGGGCTCCTCACCACTCTGCCATGGAGGGCAAACAGTGGGGGAAGAAGGGGGTTAGCTGCTTGATGTCGAGTGTGGGGCTGGGTGGGTGGCTGCAAGATAGAATCCAACTGGTGGGACATGAGGAGAAACAAATAAACTATAAAAAAAAATTGATTGCACCTGAAAATAGGAATTTTAAAGTCTTTGAAATTTTTATGATACAACATATTTAATTTTCAAACACTCTAAAGAGGCTATCAACAAAAATAGTTTGTGTCTGAAAATAGGCATGTATTGTCTACTGAACCTATCCTGTTAACAAGAAATAAGTAAATACAAACAAAGGGATGATAATTTTCTATGTCCAGATCTGTGGAACCAATAAGGAGTTGCATCACCACCCTCTGCAATTCAAAGATCACGTGGTTTGTATTTAAACATACAATTGTTACCCCCCAGCACACGCTTGTGGGGTGACTTGTGCAGGAAAATATACTTCATCTGTGGAATATAGAATTTTTTTCAAAATCAACTTTGTCATGAAAAAAACATATCAGATGTTGTAGATTTTTTCTGTGCTTTCTGCAAAATATTAATTTTATTTATTTTACTGTTTTTGGCCAGGAAAGGCACACTTAGCCAAAGCTGATTTACAGGTGCATCATGGTATATGCAGATTAAGTAAGCAATAACATATGATGGGGTGTATGTTTAGTTTTGTAAACTGCACACCCAGGTGTGTTGTGAGGAACAAGGTACTTGCGCTGAGTGCCTTCAACCACCTGGAAGTGCGGTTTACAAAAACCAAAAGACATCCTGAAGTGTCATATTGCACATAGAAAATGGGCATAGGCCAGAGGGGAAAAAAAACACAAACAGACATTAACTTTGAAGAAGTTAATACCAACTTTATTTTGCAATTAAGGTAACTAAGGTAACGTAATTCCTTTATAAGATTCAGTGTTTGGATTCAACTGCCTTAATCCCTCCTCCCATTGCTCATCCCCTGCTACACCCACAGATTTAAACAGCCTGTATTGTGTAACCTCTCTTCCAAATCAGAAGCTTACCTCGGGGCTCCTGCCTGGAGCCTTGTTACTGCATCTGACAGCATTCCCCCCCCCCACCGAGTGCCTCTTCTGTGGCCAAAAGGCTGTGTCCTCTACTCCCGTGCCCCGCTCCTGGATGGAAGCCAGGGCAAGGGAACAAACAGAGATGGTGTCCTGGCACCTCAAACCAGCAACCTGCTTGTATCTTTAGACTCTCCCTCTCCCAGAGACATGCAGAGGGGCAAGAGCACAACAGCACCAGTGAGTACATTCTCCCGGCCCCATGAACTTTGCAAACAGGGTCCGGGGAATCCAGGAGCAGCCACAGCTTTCTTTGGACCTCAAGGCACCATAGTTACCATGGCCAGAGAGTTGCTTGCATGTTTTCTCTTCCTCGCTCCCACGAGTCAGGGAGCCCCAAAACACATCAAGTACCCAGCAAGTCTCTCATGTTGCAATAAAAAATATAAAATATGCAGAGATTCATTGTATTTGCATTTCAGGGCTCTAGTGATAGACAATAAAATAGAGAGACAAAGAGAGTGAGAGTGCACGTATCACACAGCTGGTGAACTGCTGTCTCGGCTGTTTTTTTAAATGAATGCCTGCCTTACTCTGCGTAAAACTCCTTGTGTCAGGCTATCAGTTGCTATGGAGTCGGCTTGCTGTGTTACTGCTTCAGGGTTGCAGGTGGAGGCTGAGTGTGTGAACAATAGTGCTGGACAGGCTACAATACAGAGCAGGGTAATTGCCTGGAGTCCATGTCGAGCATGTGAGGCCTTCAAAGAAAAGCAATAAACAATAGTAAATAGAAACATAAGGCAGTTCACAGATGTATATGCTAGCCGCCCTGTTAATTTGGGGGTTATTTCTGCAGTGTTTCAGGAGAACCTGTGGACTACTGCTGGAATTTTGGGCTCAGTGTTTACCTCAGCAGACTGGGTGCAGCCATGGCAGTAACCTTTGGCCCCCTAAGTCCAGCAGTCAATAGCCTGCAGTTTTGGTGCATTTTTCTCAGCCAGTAGGGGTCCTAGCAACAAGACTAACACAGCATTTCAACCAATTGGGATGTCTCTGCACCTGGACAATAAAAGGGGCTGTACTGGTACTTCTGTGTGCTTCTTGGGCAGGCAGAGAGAGTGACTGAAGGAGAGAGACAAGAGCTGCATGCTGCTGTGTCCTTTCCTGAAAGGCCATAGTCTGCAAAGTAGAGAGGCAGGAACTCCCGGCAAGTGAGACTCAAATGTGAAGTGAAACTACAGTAGTTCAGGGGAAGAGCTCAGCATTTCAGCAAGCATCCTGGAGGGCCTGAATTTTCCTGCAAAGATACCAACTGCAGAGACTGTGAGGGCACCCATTCTGATAATTGAGTTGTTAAATCTAGGAATAACTTACTTGACATATCTTAGTTATTGTGTTTACGTTTTCCCCTACCTTGACTAATGACCTCCTCTCGCCGATCTCACTTAAATTGTTACATTAGTGTCTACCACTACCTGTGCTTGTATAATTATAATGTGATCAATTCTCTGATGTATGTCCACACGGATTGTAATTGATTGTACTTATTTTATTGTTTCTGAATCTGAAATGTCCTGTTTTCATCACTGTATTTTTGATGTTGTACTCTCGTGCCTGAAAATAGGCAGGATTGTTGCCTAGTGCACTTACCTGGTTACCAAAAGCTAATGAATAATATTTTGGCTACAAGCTGTGGCACAGAGCAGGCTAGTTTCAGTTGCATGTTGCATCAGGGCACCAGAATAAAGTGTAAGCCCAAGAACTGTATTTCTGTTTGTCTCCGCCAGGAGATATTTTCCTGCCAGTTTGCATTCTTCTATTCTCATGCAACCAGGAGTCTGAGGATACTGCCCAGACAGTTTATCCCTGCAGAGAACTATCACCTTCAGCAATGGAAGAGGATCGAACCCCGGTTGGGATATGGACACCGAATTGAAACAGCTAAGTTCATCACTTTAAATTGCATTCTTGTCAGTCTTTGCCTGATTTTGAACCAGCCAAAGATCTCAGTAACTTTACTTTCATAGTGGATTACAATTTAGTGTTTTGCAGTTTATGCATGTGGACCCATGGCCTCTTCGGGGGGCATTATTTAACTAAAGCTGGCCAACTTGAGCTCCAACCCAGCATCCCGTGCAATGACATCAGGCCTGCAGCAGACTTTACTGATTGTAAGGAGTACCCCAGATTTAACTATAGTTACTGGTTCCAACTATTCTATTGTGGGGTAAATGCTGTTTGGGGAGTGGAGCCTAGAAGAGCTACTGTATGTATCAATTTGTGCTGTGTTAATTCCATAATCCCTGCAGGTACCACAGCTGCTGGTCATTAAACCTATGTTCTATGGTGCAACGTGTGTGGTTATTGGCTACTATAGAATGTAAGTACTATAGAGTTGATAAATATATGCGGGGAATTGCATCATTGAATATACCAGTGTGTGGGTGGGCAAGCTGTAAGTTGGGTGCTAGGCAGGAACTGTATCCCAGGGGGCAGTACCCAAATCACCATCTAGCGCATAACATACTCTGGATGGAGGTATTGAAACCATATTCCCCATATACCTAAGTCGTGTTTGTGCCAAGGCAAGCCCCATACACCCAGGGCCCTCAACATTGGAGCCCAGCAAACAGGCACAGAGCAGGGAGGTGTGACTTGCCCGGTGTGCACCATCATGTGCCAAAGCCAAACAGGGGGTCACGTATATCTCAGACTATATGCTGTGGATAAAGCTGGGGGGGTGAGCTAAAAAAAATAGAATATATGGTGTTTGTAAAGTAAAGGCAAGCATAGCTTTTACTTTGTAAATACGGCTGCCAAAATTGTTTTTTAAAAATGTGCTAGCAGCATGGATATGTGAATGTACTTCATCCTGATTGCTGTAAGGAGTCTGAAGCCATGGGTTTTCTGTTTTAAACTACATGTCTTTGGAGCCTTCTCAGCCAATCAGGATGCAGAAAATTGCCTACTTATTTTATATCTTGCAGAAGTTCACCTACCCCTGGTCCAGCATCAGTGATATATATAGTTTGATTTTTTTTTTAAATAATACTAAAGAATATTGTTAAGACACTAACACTTTGCAATACGGGGCTAGTTTAATAATTTGTAATCAGTTGTGGGTGAGTACTTGTTTATACATACAAAGGGAGGAACACATCTGAGTCAGGAAACATTTACTTTTACCAAACCAGCTGGTATCCAATTGAGTTTCCCTTTGCCAAAATCATGCACTGATGTGTTAAAGGTAAGGATAGATGACTAGGCTAACTGACATGGTATCCAGTGAAAACGGCAACCATGATTGAGTGACTGTAAAACAGGCGACTCAATCATGGTTCCTGTGTTCTGAGCTACCTGGCAGGATAGCAATGGTATACAGGCGTAGGCGGCTACAGTGACAGAATGGGTGTGTATATACATGTGCAGGGGGGGAAGGACCACACCACACGACGGGTGGAAGGGGAGGAAGGGTATGTGGGAGATAGCATGGCAGTCAGCTGCTGAACTGGTCATGTGGTGTGGTGGGTAGGGTGGCAGGCTGGGGTTGGGAGGGTGCTGAGTTCAGTTCTGGGGCGGGCTTCCTTTTTGTGTTGGGCTGTTTTTTTTTTAAATTAAGTTTTACACCCCCCAATATGCACCCCCTGGAGTTGAGAATCTTTAAGTACGGGGATGCGGGAGGTGCAGCTCCCGCATATCATGGAATCCGCTGTTGGTTTTAGGGTCGCCGGGAGTGTACATTGCTGTTATTTATTTTTGGCAATGTACACTCGTCCAAACAGTGATCGCTGTTTGGCGATCATCTTTCTGACATAGAACCAACTGACATGTAGCCATTACAGTACATCCACAGAGGTACAGTCAAACACAGAAGCACACTTAATCATGCAGTCATACACACATGCAGTCACTCCAGAAAGGAACATTAATTGGTTTTCTATAGCATTGTACAAGGCATTACAAGCAGCAGCAGCAATTAACCACATGCAGGAAGTTTGAGTGATTTTCAAGGTTAAACAGTGAGTAAGTAATTTATTTATTTATTTAGTTTTTGTTAACCGGGTAAGTGCGCTAGTCAGCAAGTGACTGTTTTCAGAGCCTGGCCTGAGGAGAATACAATTACAATACACAAAGAGTACAATGAATTATTAAGACAGCAGTACAAAAAATGCAGAGAGAAATACATATGGCAATGTAACATACATTAGTAAACAAAAATATACTTTAGCACTTGATCATGGAACATACTCAAAATGTGAATAGTAGAAGGCAGAAAATAAGAGAGGATAGGCATCAGTAGAAAAGACACAAGGAAGGAAAACTGGCAAAGGATGGGAGGGAGAGATTAAGTGGAAAGGAGGTGCCGTCAGATACGGCAACAGCGGGGTGAGGTACCAACCTGCGGCCGGGCCTATGGAGCCGAAAGACGGCAGGTGAAGAGAGGGTGGAGGGGGGAGCGGCAGTAGATGGCAACAGCGGTAGGAGGTAGGAAAATACAGCCGTCTGGTGGAACCGGGAGTAGACGGCAGGGGCGAGAGTGAGGATGCTGGTGAGAGGGGGATAGAGGCGGAGGAGTTACGGCAATAGCGGCAAAAGTGTCAAAGTCAAGCCGAGCCAGTGGAACCAAGAGATGGCAGGGCAGGGAAGGGGGGGTCGGTAGACGGTGGGAGTAGGCGGTAGTAGGTGGAGAGAGGTGACTAAGCACAGCCAGGAGGGTGGGGACTAAGGAGGGGCATGGATGAGGTAGGAACAGGTAAAGGTGAGTTTGGTGGGGAGTGGCAAAAAGGGGGGAAGAGGATATAACAGAAGAAGGAGGGAAGAGAGCAGCAGTGGGGTTAAGTGAGGAGAGGCTGTGAAGTGAAGATAAGAATGTCATGGAGTAGAATAGTGACTTACAATTGTCAACAGCTAACATTAGGCTTATAAAGAAACAGGTTAAGGCAACATCAATTACAAGGCACAAAATAAAACATTAATTACAAGGCACAGTATAGAACACCCATTTGGACAGGCAAAAGTGCTAGCAATGAGGAAACAGTACAAATGCAGCGGATCAGGTAGGGTCAAAGCAAACATATTTGTCCATAGTAGTGAGGAAAGTCCTGAGTTTGCTCTTAAAAGTCACATGAGTGGAGACATCTCTTAGATCCTGAGGTAGTAGGTTCCATAGGTGGGGGGCAGCATGATGTAAGGAGCCCATGCCCTTTTTAGTCCGACAAAAGGGGATGGATAGTAAGGTCTGATCAGCCGATCTAAGATTCCTTGTGGGAATGGCCGGCCTGAGGAGATCAGACAGGATAGAAGGCTTGGACGTCCTTAGGATGGAATCAACTAAATTGTACAAGTAGTACTGCCTGGTAGAGGAAGGAGAGAGCCAACCAAGGTCCCGATATAAGAGACAATGATGCTGCAGCCGAGGTGCTTTGGTTGCATACCTGCACACATTATTGAAGGTAGTATCCCACAGTTGCAGTGAAGATTTGGTGCAAGGACAGGATGGGAAACCCATATGTAAGGGTTGGCAATAGAATGCCCTGGCTATCGCCAATTTAGCAGCAGGGGTGAGCAGGTATTTGGTTCTATAGGCAGCCCCAATTTGCAGTTAATTGACTTGCAGGTTTCTGTATATGTGCTTTCAGGTCCAAGGTTTGATCTAGGTGGATGCCAAGGTAAAGAAAGGAAGTGACAGTTTCTATAGGGTCCCCATCGATATCAGAGACAGAGATGGTCAGAGGACAGGATCTAAGCTTGTGATTGGAGCCAAACATCATAACTTTTGTTTTATTTGTATTTAAAACCAGGCGTTGAGAGTTCAACCAGTGTTGTACAGCACGAAAATCTGCAGTGAGGGCAGCATTTAGATCCAGGACCTTATCAGAGTGATAATAAATTACCAGGTCATCCCAAAAGAAGTGAGTGACCTGTGGTGACCAGCTCAGGAAGTTTATTGACAATAATGAGAATAGAAGAGGCCAAGTATAGACCCCTGAGGGACCTCCAATGTTGATAACAGCACTGTCTGACATGGATGAATTAAATTAACAGCTTGTGTTCTGTTGGAGAGGTAGCTTTTGAACCAGGTAGTGACTGGGGAGAGAAGCCCAAGGTACTGAGGGCGGATAGTAGCAGAGAATGGTCAACCAGATCGAAAGCTTTGGTTAAGTCAATGAAGACTGCCCCTGTTAACTTTTCTCTATCCATATTGGTAACGATATCTGAAGTGAATTTTGCAAGTGCTGTCATGGTGCTGTGATGCTTTCTAAAACCATGTTGTGCTGAGCTTAGTAAATTGAATTTCTCAAGGTATTCAGTGATTTGCATGGATACTACTTTTCCAGGATTTTATTCAGAACAGACAAAATAGCAATAGGTCGGTAATTTGATATGTCATTTTTACTGCCTTTCTTAAATACAGGAGTGACTCTGGCTGCCTTCCAGACTTCAGGGACAATGCCATTGGAGAGAGATAGGGTGAAGATGTGTGCCAGGGGCCAGAGATGTAGTAAGAAGCCATTTTTAGTAGTCTTGGTTCTAGGCCATCTGAGCCAGTACTGGTGTTTTCAGAGAGTGACCTGAGCAGCTTTAGGACCTGATGCCTAGACACTTCCCTGAAATAGAAGGGGTTGGTTAAGTTTGAGTCCTTCAGATGCTGTGGGTTAAACTGTGAAGCAGAGGATTGTGATGGGAAGGAAGCTGTGAAGGCAGATAAGTCAGAAAATTGTTGGTTAAAAGCATTTGCAATGGTAGTAGAATCATTACAGTGTACACCATGTAGGACCATATCTGAGGGAGTGACATCTTTAGCAGAACCCAAGAAGGACTTAATGTGACCCCAAAACTTGCGAGGGTCATTGGAAGAATTAATCATCAGGTTTTGTCAGTATTTACTTTTGGCCTGCCTGATGCATCTTTTACAGTCATTTCTGTATTGTTTATACAGAATGAGATCTGACTGCAGTCCAGTTTGTTTGTACTTTTTCCATTGATTGTCTCTAACTTTTAACTTTTGAAGCAGGTCTTTTTCAGCCACTTGAATGCTGGCCCCTTACCCTCCTTTGACTGTAGGGAGGTGTTTTTGATGTTGCCAAATTCAGTCAGAAATGAATTGAGGGCAGTATCAACATTGGTTGTGTATAAAATGTTAGACCAGTCAACACAAGAGAGGTCAAATAGGAAGGCTTGTTTGTCCAGGGCAGCATAGTTTGAAAACCTAATCAGACGTGGTGGAGGAGGAGGAGGTGGACAGGATCGCCATCGACAAAGTGTGGGGAATGATCAGTGATTGAGTCAGCAAGCACTGTGGCATCTAGTACATGATCAGGTCTGGTGGTGAGGATCCAATCAAGTAGGGACCCTGAGTGCTGAGTAGTAGTTCTGGTAAAGCCTGTGATAGTTTGGTGTAGATTGTGCTTCTGTATTAGAGATTCAAGGATGCTGTGCTGTGGACCCAGCCAGTTAAGGTTCAGGTCCCCAAGGAGTACAGCCTCATTTGATTTTACATTCTGGGAGACATATTGTAGCAAATTCTGGAGACCACTCATCCCGCTTGTAGGTGGATTGTAGACACAAATGATGTGCAGCAGTTTTGAACCCAGTGCCAGGGTAGCGTGCAGAGTTTCACAAGGTGTTAGGGAATCAGTGCAGGGTAGGATGTTCAGGGATAGATGATTTTTGTACATAATCGCAACCCCCCCTCTTGACCCAATACGGTCTTTCCTTAGAATGCTATAACCAGGCACAAGACAAGTGGCATCAGGCACCCAAGGCTTCAGCCAAGTCTCTGATAGGCATAAAATGTCAGGGTTAATCAGTTTAGCCCAGGCTTCGAGCTCAGGCAGGTGACTCGTGAGACTCCAGATATTCTTGTGGGCTATAACCAGACCCTTTTTGTTGCAGCCGCTGCAGGGGTGAAGCAAACCATAGGGCCCGGATTGTGTCAATATCTCCGCAAGCATAAGGAGCCGCTGGCAAGGGAGAAAGTAGGTTGGCAGAGAGGTGCCTAGCTGGCGTTGGGTCTCACGATAGTTCAAGAGATAGAGTGGATAGACAGATAGATACAGCCTTTGATGAGGATAGAGTGAGCAGGGTAGAATTTGAGTAATAGTACAGCAGGATGTTAGAAAACCTGAAGTCACTATCATTGTTAGTGCAGGGATAAGTAGCAAGAGATGTACAAGTTGTTAGCCAGTTTAGACATAACAGGAGAGACAGGAGTATAAGTGGCTGAAGTTTTAGAGGTGAGAGGAGGGTTCATTAGGGGAGACTGGGTGCAGCACCATATCTGAAGTGGCCAGTTTCACAGAAGAAACTATGTTGCTATCTGAATACCCTGATCACGTAAATGACCTAACCTAAAAGTTAAACTTCAGCATGATTTGTGTAATTTGTCGACTTCCAAAACGTAATATTAAAATTACGATGCTGACGAATATTTAATTCAACGTTCCTGCCAGACCCTCCTGTGCTCTGCATGGGCGGGTCTGCTAATTTAATAGTTTCAGGATACTGCTTAACAGTCAATAACAGAATAAATTATTTAACAAAAGCTGTAGTAATGACATTTTGAGAATGCTGAGGTGGCCTGCTTATATACACACACTGAAAACTAAATGGCAATTAATGCCTAATGCTTTAAAACAGTTATGAACAATCTTATTTGCTAATATTAAGATTTTCCAGAATTAAGCAGTAGAATTTTGAATGAGAGAAGTTCGTACTGTAGAGCCATGGCATTTCAAAAGAAACTGGCCAATAGGAGCACACAGTCAGGGAGACCAACCAATCAGGTTGCAGAAGTAAGAAAGCACTGCTTTCCGGCTGGTCAAAAAGTTACCATACCTGTCATTGTTGCTGGCTGGAGAGGGTGGCGTGGGTGGTGGCTTTGAAGGTGCCGGTCGCCCCGCTAAAAGGTCTTGGAGGGCTGTGGTTGCTTGCAGGCTTTTGTGGTCTCCGGTTTTGGAGGTGCCACTCGGGCTGCTGGCAGAGGCACAGTTAGGAGGGAGCTTGGAGGGCTTGTATGGCAATGGAACGCCCGCTCAGGGGATCCTCCAAGGAGAAAGCAGCAAATGAAATAAAAGATAGATCCAGTGGAAATGATGAACTGAAGAGGACCAGAGTCACAGAAAGTGTTAAATTCCTTCAATGTGATGAACTTTGGCCTGGGCATATGCAGGATGTGAAAAGATGTGTAATGTGTAATGATGGTGGGATGCAAGTCTTGGTTTCCAGGTTCACAGCTTGGCATTTTAATCACTAAGCTACACCGTCTCCACAGGCACTCAATCTTATGCATGGGCATGATGGCACATACAAAGCCAGTCATGCACATGCAGACTGGCCTACATACACATAGGCCTAAGCATACAATGTCTTGTTCTCCATTACACTTCAGTGCAAATTTTTGTGACATAGCTCCTAAACATCTGCTCTGCAGTCATGTGCACTCTGTCTTATATCATGGATTATTCAGTTTTGCAGCCAAATGCTTTTTCCTTTTTTTATGTTATTTACTCGTCTTCCATGCTCCGGTGCTCTCCTCTCCTCTTCTCTCCTTTGGACCCACAGTGCTCCCGACTTACCAGCCATCCTCTTCCCTGACCCCCCACTGTCCTCATATTGCAGCCGACTCAGAGGTGCATCCCTTCACCAGACGGGTTCCCCTCCTCCGAGAGGGAAGGCACCAGGAGGGGGCTTACCCAGCGCACTCTCTGTTAGGCCCTTGGGAGTGCTGCTGAGGCAGAGGAAGTACCTGGAGGTTCCGGTGCTGTCACGGAGTGAGGGAGCCGTCATCCGGCGAGCACACTGAGCCATTTTCCACTTTCCTGGTGTTCTCCCTTCTTGTGCCACTTGTAAACAGTGCCCCCAGTCTCCACTGGGAGCCACTGTTGAATGAGGTGACCCAGTCCCCTCACCCCTGAAGAGGAGAGCAGTCCTCTGGACACTCAATCCTCTTCATCCCCTTCAGACCCCCGGTGCCCCGAGTCTGTTCCCAAACCCAGGTCACCGGCATGGTTTGAGGTGTGGCGTCCAGTGCCTCAACCCTCTGCACCGATGGGCCAGTGCCAAATGCTTTTTAACCACTTGTTAAGCTACAGTATGCAATGTCATCAACATACATTCTTCAACCAAATTCTGGGTCCGTGGGAGCACTGAGTTCCGGGGACCCCAGCTCATATGCACATGGGGAGCATGAGACAGAGAGGAAGAGAGATGCATACAAACAGAAACAGGGGCCTTTTGCCTGCATTTATAAACTCAGAGATTTTAAACTTGTATTAGATTTAATACAGTATGAGGATACCAAAACCGTTGACACCGGTTTAACTTCGTGGTGAATTTTCTGCTCTCTGAACTGCAAAGTAACTAAACTGGTTCTCTAGCTAATAGTGTAACTGGTGCCCCAGATGTGTACTACAAGCCCTCCACATACAGTAAGAAGAGAAATAGCCAGGGTTAAAAAAAATTGTCTTGCACTTGGGTTTAGGCAGGGATGTCCCCTCGGGTAGTACAGCTGCACATAATATTTCTCTTAAGCTTTACAAAATGCATTGTACACACCAGTCTTAGAGTCAAGCATAAAAGGAAATGAATTACATTTTTTTCCTCCTATCATCCTCTGTTTAGGAAGACTATACATATATACAGACAGACACAGGAAATCTTCCCTTCAGGGGCACATTCTGGAGATGTGCTAGAGCCAGCTTTCACCGGCTCACTCGAGATCACATTTAGCTCTCTAAAGTTATTTTACTGGCTCACACATGCGAGTAAGTGTATTTCTAGCACATAAGAAACTTTAGATGAGAAGTTTTTTGTGTTGTTCTCCTGCTGCCCTAAATGACTAACTGACTCAAGGAGGAGGAGGCACTGATGAGGTGAGGGGGTCAGTTCACGATGGGATGCGTGCTCCGCTCATGCCTCTGTGGCGGGGGTGTCTGGCTACCCACAAAACACTTCATGCCCTCACACTTTTTTGCTGCACTCCCAACCAGTAAGTGAATCAGACTGCAGTTTCTGGCCAGTTATCGATAGCTACCCAGCCACCACCACCCATTCCTGTCATGGTGAGGCCAGGAGGCTTTGTATCAGTGGTGAAGGGAACACCGTGCAGCATGGGAGTCAACAGTTGAGGGCTGGCACTCAAAGTGCCATTTTGGCACAGTGTGTGGAACTGTACAGCTCCATTGTTGTGGAGTTGACTCACCCATCACTCACTGTGGCTAGTTAGCACAGTCAGCATTTGGGGGTTTGCATCCGGAATGGGATTTGAGTTGGGACAGGTCACTGAAGTGTGAGCCTGAGGTTGGAGTCAGGTCCATCTCAGTACTCTCATCACTGCACCAATTTATCACAGAGAAGAGAAGACTGGAGAAAGAGACAGAGGATCTGTCTGTCCAGAGAGGAGGAGGAGGTTTTTTATAACATCCCTGTGGCTGAGTGGAGGGTGTTGTCAGGGAAGGACTCACTCGGATGGGAAGCAGGAGCGAGGAGTAGCCCTGGAGCCAGGTACAGAGAGTCCACATATGTGTGACACATGATAACAGTCATCATGGTTTTAGATTTTATGTTATTAAATAAATAGTCACCACCTACACTACAGTGGCTGCAAGCGCAAATGAAAAGGCGTCATTGGTTAACTGCAGTTCACTAGTGCTATGTGTAATCTGTTACACTATGGGTTAATTAAAACACTGCCATGTTTTGTTTTGAGCAGCAACTCCACCTCCCCCCCCCCGTATTCCATACTGGTGCTTTGTCTCCTCCTGTCTATGTCTCCCATAAATAAGTAATAGCAGTAGTGTGCTGCCAGGTTATCTGTTGTGAAAAAAGATAAAAAAAGCAAGAAATTGCTTTGCCTGTTAGCCATCTCTTTTATTTAATGTTTTGGTCATGTGTTGCAGCCCATGCTCAATAATTATAGTTGCTTTCATAATTAAAAAGAGGTGTGATGGTGATGCCATTCTTTAGTGCTGTACGGATTCAACTTTGTTTGGGGCTTGAGAAGGCTCAAGAGACAGGGCAGCAGTAGTAATACAGAGAGGCTGCGGTTTGAGTGGGGCACGAGGGGGGAATGGTGCACGGGTGGAGCTGAGTGAGGCCCTGAAGGGAGGGTTAAGTGTGTGGGGGGGGTGGGGTGCGAGGCCAGGGTGGTTGTTGACTTGTTAAAAAGTTGGCTGCACATCACTGGCACATACATAGGATATTTCGGCTTGGTCATCCATTTCAATACCCTGTCCCTTTCCTCTAAGGCACAATGTACAGTAACTCAGAAAACATTCATTAAACAAAAAATGTTGGGTATATGCCATTGTATTACATGGGCTGCTGTTGTACCTAAAAAGATATTACTGTACATATATGGGACAATGAAGGATAGAGGCTTTATTGCTTGGTACACACTGAACTATTGGATATCTATGACACAATGTGTGATGCTATCAGTGAAGGTGCAGTACTTACTGTAACCATATGTAGGCTACTGACATCTATCTATCTATCTATCTATCTATCTATCTATCTATCTATCTATCTATCTGAGACAGGGGAAGGAGGAGGAGGAGAGGAGAGGTTGTACTATATGTGTGAGAGAGGGAATAAAGGCCAAGGAGTAACAGGGGCACCCAGAGGAAAAGGAAGGGCTGGAGGTGATGTGGCCATCTAGGAAATAGGCTCTGGGGTAATTTACGAGGGCAGTACTCAGACCTCCAGCACAGGGAGAGGAGTTGGATAAGGCACTAGTGGAAGCCATTATCAGGATGGCAAATAATGGGGACGTGTTGCTGGATGGGGACTTCAATTTGCCAGACATAGAGCGGAGCCTTCCAGCTGCAGTTTAGTAAGAAGCTGGGACATCTTTGACTCCCTAAAAGGGGCTTTTCTCAGGCAGCTATTCAAGGAACCCACTAGGGACAGGGCAGTGCTGGACCTGGTGCTTACAAATAGGGACAGCATTGCAGACATCACAGTGGGCAGTCCCCTATGTACCAATAATCACTATACAGTGTGGTTTAACATTAAGACAGGAACATAGGCTAACACATAAGGACAATGGTCCTGGAGTTTAAGAGGGCAGATTTTAAAGAAATGGGAGGATGTCTCAGAAACTGCCTCATAGATGGAGATTGCTAGGAAGGGGTAGACCCACAGTGGGAAAACAATAAGTGAGGGTATAATTAAAGCAACCAGCCTCTGCAGGAAGGAAGTGAGTAAAAGCAGAAGTAAAAAGAGACCATTACAGTTCTGTAGGAAACTGTCCAAAGTGTGAAGGAGGTAAAGGAAACATAGAAGGAGTAGGACAGAGAGGTTGACCAAGTAAAACAGAAGGAGGCGGAAAAGTTAGTAGTGTAAGTAGTAGTGTAACATGAGTGGAGCAAAGGTGCAGACAGATGAAAGAATAACCAAACAGATATCTAAAGGGAATAAGACTTTCTTTAGGTGAATATGAGAGAAAAGGAAACAAGGAGAGAGATAGTGAGGATGAAGAGGGTGGCAGGGGGACACTGCGCAGAAGTGGACCAAGAAAAGCTGCTATCCTGAACAGGTATTTCTGCTCAGTCTTCACAGTGGAGGGAGAGGGGATGGACCACCAGAGAGCAATAGGAACAAGGGAGAAGGTAGACACAAATCCATTTTCTGAGGGAAGTGTCCTGAAGGGACTTGAAGTTCTGAAGGTGGACCATGCTATGGGACCAGCCAGGATACACCCAAGGATACTAAAGGAACTCACTGAGGTGCTAGCTGCCCCACTGATGGCCTTATTCAACAGTTCACTGGAAACAGGCATAGTTCTGGAGAACTGGAGGAGTTCAGATGTGGTACCTCTACATAAGAGCAGCAGCAGGGAGGAGGCTAGCAACCATTTTCATTGGGGGGGGGTTAATGGATGCTCTGCTAAAGGAAAGGCTGGTAGAGTATTTTGAATCCAGTAGCCTGCAAGACCAGAGGCAGAATGGCTTTGGGGGTACATGCCAGATATTCGACTGGGTGACCAGGGAAATAGATCAGAGGAGGGCAGTGGACATGGCCTATCTGGACTTTAGCAAGGTCTTTGACACTGTGCCACACAGGAGGTTGATTAAGAAATTAAGCAGCTTAGGAGTAAGATCCAAAGTGGTTAATTACATTAGAAACTGGTTAATGGATAGGCATCAGAAGGTGGTGGTTAATGGCACTCAGTCTAATAATAGGTTAGTGACCAGTGGGGTGTCGCAGGGCTCAGTATTGGGACCAGTCCTCTTCAGTGTCTTCATAAGTGACATTGCAGGAGAACTGGAAGGGAAGGTATGCTTTGTGCAGATGATACTAAAATCTGTAATGGGGTGGACATTCAGGAGGGCGGGGGGGGGGAGTGGAGAGAATGCACAGGGATCTTGGGAGACTTGAGGATTGCTCAAGAGCATTTCAGTTGGGGTTCAATGCCAAAAAGTGCAAAATCATGTACTTGGGCCATAGGAACCCAGGAGGTGAGTAATGGGGGGGTGGAGGTACTGACAGTCACTAAGCAGGAAAAGGACCTTGGGGTTATCATAACTGATGACCTCAAAGTGGTAGTATGGGGAATGTTAGTAAATAGGCAAGGAGGAGGGAGGGTCACCGGAGAGCAGTTAAAGTCTGCAGAGACAGACTAAGCAGGGATCATCTGGGCAGACTAAGTGGGCCAAGTGGGCCTTTTCTACCAATAAATTATATTATCTGTCTGTCTGTCTGTCTATCTATCTGTCATGTATTGAGCATTGTTCTGTATAGAATTCCATCTCTTTCAAAATGCTGTTGTACCACAGTTCAAAGGTTATGGAATGTCATTGTACCCTTCTGTGGTACAACAACATTCTGAAACTTCTAGAGACTGCACTAGTTAGGTTCCTTCTTAAAAGCGAAAGAACCACCATGCACACATTTTACATAATACTGTACACTATAAAAAATACAGGATGAGCAACTTCATGTATAACCAATGTGTTCTGCCACCTTGGGGGGGTTCTGATTCCCACAGGCCTCTTGAGCTTTGCTTTTGAGGTCAGAGGGAATCAGAAACCCTCTGCGACAGAAAACCCTGGTTGTGCATAGTGTCTGTCTGTCTATCTAGCTACCCCCCCGGCCTTCTATCCCCATCGGGGGTCTATAACCTGCCCCCAGTTCTCTCTCTTCTCCCACCTCCCCTTATCACTCTGTTACATTACCCATCTTTTCCATATGAATACATTCTCTCTCTCCTCTCCTCCACATGCACTCTCTCTCTCTCTCTCCCCCTCCTCTCTCCCTCCACTCTAGCCCTCCACCCCGCACTATTTCCACCTCACCAGCCCTCTGTTATCTCTACCTCCTCCACCCTTTCTCCACCCTATGGCTCTACACCACCCACTACACTCTCTCTTCCCCTTCTCACTCCCTCCACTCTTGCCTCCACCACCCACACTATCTCCATCTCTCCAGCCCCTCTGCTATCTCTACCCCTCTCCTCAACCCTTTCCCCACCCTATGGCTCTACACACAAACCAAGAATCCCCCTGGTACCCTCAAACCACTCCTCTCTGCCAGGCTGTACTCTGCCTGTCCAATGCACTATCTTCACCTCTCACACACCTCCCCACCTCCTATTTTGCATCTCTGACAATGCCTGCTGGGCTGCCCGCTGTAATCCCCTGCCTGTCCCCTACAGTCATCTTTATCAGAACTCAGATACACCCTACTCCAGCCTGTTCAGAGTATTCTTGAATAAGATGTAATTTTCCAGTGGGAGTCACCTAAATAGATGTTTATGTGGAACAAAATGAGCAGTGAACTTAGTATGTCTGTATCATGTTATCTTTGTTCATTTGACGTGGAACCTTTGTAAAAGAGACCTGGACTCAAAGGTTGTTTCTGAACCATGAACTAAATAAATAAAATCTGTCTGTCTGTGTATCTATCTATCTATTTACATAGAATCAATGCTAAAAAGTGAAGTGTACTGGGAAATAATACCACTGAGGGGGTCTAACTAGGTCATAAGCTATGAGCCAAAAGGGCAAGTTGATTTATGAGTATACTACACTTTTATAGTATTTGTTTTACATAATAGATTCCGTTAGTCAAAAAGGTTTTATTTAAACTTTTTGTAGAGAGTTTAAAAACTTTCCAGCACTGTAGAAAATAATTTCTTTATGAATGTGGGAAGACTGGAAACACCAATTTAATGGCTGAAGGTGATTGGATTTCTTGGTGAAACAGGTATCTAGTCATATAACTTTCAGATCATGTAATTGTGTGAGGCAGTGGAGGATGGCTACTATCAGCTTCCATGCTTTGTGAGTTTTTCTGTTCCTCAGATTTTGTGCTTATTACGTTGATGCCTTCATATTTTAAAATGCTGTTTTTGCTTGCAGTTGTTTAAAAATAAGCATACTAACAAACCAACCTTGTGGAGTTCTATGAATGGGTAACATCAGAACTGGATAGGGGTAAGCCTGTGGATGTATTATTCTTGGACTTCAGCAAGGCGTTTGACTCTGTCCCCCACAATGGTCTGGTGGAGAAACTGATGGGGTTAGGAGTAGGCCCTTTGATGGTCAGATGGATTGAAAAATGGATAGCTGGACGCACTCAGAGAGTAGTGGTCTGTGGGGAGCTCCTAACCCTAGAGAGAGGTTGGTAGTGGGGTACCACAGGGCTCGGTCCTGGGTCCAATCCTGTTTAATGCATACATATCGGACATCAGGGATGGTATAGGGTGTGAAATGAGTCTCTTCAGGATGACTCCAAGATGGGAGCAGTAGTTGAGGGAGAAGAGGGGAGGTTGGCCCTGCAAGGGGACCTGGACACCCTGGAAAGCTGGGCTCACACATGGAAATTAAATTTCAATATCACCAAGTGCAAGGTGTTGCATCTTGGTAGGGGAAACCCTAAACACAGGTACACCCTGGGAGGGGAGGTGCTAGAAGCCTCAACAGGGGAAAAAGACCTAGGGGTCATGGTGGATACATGTATGAATAACTCTGAGCAGTGCAGGAGAGCAGCTAGCAAGGCAAACAGGATGTTGGGATGCATCAGGGGGATCACCTCTAGGAGCAAGGAAGTGATTCTGCCACTGTACAATGGACTGGTTAGACCACACCTTGAGTACTGTGTACAGTACTGGAGACCACACTTGAAGAGGGACATACAGCTCCTGGAGAGGGTACAGAGGAGGGCAACAAAGATGATACGAGGGCTAGGGGATTTGACTTATGAGGACAGACTTGAGGAGCTCTGCCTGTTTTCATTGGAGGAGAGGAGAGACAGGGGGACATGATTGAGGTCTTCAAGTACCTCAAGGGAATAAATAGGGTAAACATGGAGGGATCTTTAGACTAAAGCAGGGAGGCATCACCAGAGGGCATGGTTTGAAGTTGGAAGGTGGAGGGTGAGGGGAAAAGAGGAGGAGGTTTTTCACTGAGAGGGTGGTGGACCCTTGGAATGCTCTGCCTGGTGAGCTGGTTCAGAGATCCACAGTGGAGAGCTTTAAGAGAGGGTGGGACAGACACAGAAAGTGGATGTATCAGATGATGGCCTATCCCGGGGGGGTGGGGATGGATGATAGGGGTTTCTGGAGCACAAGGGATGGGAGGGTCTCGGCACCCAACTAAGGATCTAGGTTCGAGCAGACTTGATAGACCATAAGGCCTAATCTGCTGGCAAATAGTATGTTAGTATGTTAATGTTACTTAGTCTGAACTGCCTGCTGCAACATTTAAAATGCTTTTAAAGTGTTTGTGTCATAGTCTATGCTTCTGTTTCACTACATTAGATGCCTGAAATGTGTTTTCAAGTACTGTAGTGTTCTGCAAGTAAGTAACTTGCTTCCTTCAAATAGTGTTTTGTGGTTGTTTAAAGATAACCACACTAGTCTTATTGAGTTCAAAGATATGTGTTACTGGTTTAAATGCTTTTTTTTAAAGTAAAGTAGGGACTTTTTTCTGTTTCACTTGTCAGTTGACTGTAGACATGAAGGAAAGTGGTTGAAAACCCCAGCAGTCGTAAGTTAAGTTTATACTGCTTGTTTGACTGTATTAGCTTGGGCATTAACTCCTGATCATGAAGGTATTTAAATCTGATTCACTACAGCTGCCTGATGGTGGTCATATAGCATGGGAATTAGAGCAGAAGTGAGGTAAGCACACACTGACAAACAATATCTGCTTAATTGGGGATTTCTAGTTAATAGAGTGAATATGCAAATATTCTATTCAACAGCCTAGCAAACACTGCTGAATGTGAGGGGAATTAATTTTGATTTAAACTTTTTCCTTATAGCTCCTGCGGGCAGCTAAACAGCCTAAGATTCAGAGTAGGGGATACGGAAGCACACACTGACAGAATAATCACATTTTGAACTGTGCTTTATTTTAATATGGAGTGAAACTGATAAAGAAATAACCTGGCAGTTTTATAAACAGTATTGAATAAGAGTAGGATTTGTATTTCTATGTTATTTTGAAATAGCTTTAGGAATATGGCAATTAGGAATTTGAGATTTACTGTAGCTCTATTTCAAAAGTGTAGTTCGCTTGTTCAACCCTATTATTTCAATCACTATCAGTTACCATTGGAAGGACTTGGGATCAGCATTTTAGTCAACTGAAACACCCCTATTGATAATATTAAATATTCTTCCTGTTCTCTTGATTTATTTTGCTACTAATAGCATTTAGCAAAATAATACATATAATCAAGTTAATCAATAATCAAAGAGCAACACTTAAGGAATTTTATGCAATACTTTAGAATGATGAATATTAGGGTCTATATGATTATTTTTTGAGAAATCATTTTAAAGAAAAAAAATGGATATACTTTGAATACTACCCTCACCATGTCTATTACAGATTTTTTGTTGGTGGGAATGAAAATACATATAGAAACATGTCTTTATAATGTTTCAGTCCTGTAAGGAATGTTAAAACTGTGTAAAACTGAATGTTGTTCTTTAGTTATCATAGCACTAGAAGTGCATCTCTTAGAATACGAGGACAAAGAATCAGTAAAAGGTGAATAGCCATTATTATTTTTCTAGATGCATTAGATCTAAAGATGTAATTTACTATTTAATTATTTAGATTTTGTTTACCTGGTAGGTGCACTAGCCATAGGAATGACTATTTTCAGGCACAACACGGGAGGTTACCGAGCAATAACAGGTATACATACAGAAGACAAGAATAGTAACATTCTGAAATAGGGAATTAAACAATTTACAGGAAATACATACAGAAGGCAAGAAACAGTCAAATTCTGAGTAGGGAATTAAACTTTGAGATAAGGAGAAACAAAACGAGGAACATGACCATGTAGTAAACAACATTAGGGCATTTTGTATCACAGGGCATTATACATAGGGTCAAGCAGTACTCGAAAGAGGTAATCTGCAAATAAGGAGTATTATGCATAATTAATGTGAGTAAAGTACAGAGTTTGGTACGACATACAAACAAAATATTACATTTTTGTCACCAGAGTGGGGGCCAAGCGGGAAACAGGTAGGATAGCACAGAATATATTGTGAGGAGATTCTATTAATCCATGAAAGCAAGGGGAGGTAGTATAAGGACAGAAAAACCTTATGGCAATGAAAGAAGGCAGGTCAAATAGGTAGGGACAGTTAGCAAAATGGGCCCTTGTGGGAAAGCATCCAGGGAGTAGTATGTCAGAGTAACTAGGGGAAGGTAACATAGAAGTGCTAGGGAGGGCAGATGAGAGTGGCAGTTGAGAGTCGCAGGGGAGAGCTATATATTATGGGGGCTTGAAACAGGTACATGGACTAGATGAGATGAGGTAACAGTGGAGCACTTTTTTGAAGGCATAGTGTGAGGGTGCTAGGAGAACATTGAGTGGTAGGGAGTTTCACTGCTGATGGGTAATGGAGGGCAAATGCACTAGCACCCTTTGTTGTTTTGTATTTAGGCACACTAATAAGAGATTTGTCAGAAGTGCGCAGGCCATAGCTGGAGGATAGGGAAGTGAGCATCTCAGCCAGTGCCATAGGGTCTGAGTCCTCATGATGTTGTCCACAGTACAGCACAGAGAGTGGGATCTGGTGGCACTGGGAGATAGCCAATTTAACTCAGCGTAGAGGAGGCAATGGTGTTTCAGTCTTGGAGAAGAAGAGGCATACCTGCATATATTGTTGTAGGTTACATCCCATTTATGGAGGTGCAGTTTAGAGGAGGCAGCATAAGTAGCACACCCATAGGTCAAAGTAGGCAGGAGAATGCTCCTGGCGATAGCCAGCCTATCTGATGGTGTTAGGGCATATCTGGTCCTGTACATGATGCCGAGTTTGGAGTTAACAGATTTATAGGTTAACTGTATGTGTTGGTCAAAGCTTAGGGATGGGTCCAGAGTTACTCCTAGGTATTTGAATGACGTGACAATGCCGTTGAGTGAGCCATTTATGCTGGATACTTTGAAATTGTGTTGGCTGGATTTGAGCATGTGGGTGGATCCAAATAGCATAGATTTGGTTTTGGCCTTGTTTAGAACAAGTTTATTGTACAATAACCAGGTCTGTGTATGTTGGAAATCCGTGGACAGATGTAGATTGATGTCAGTAATGTCCTTAGCACTGGTGTACAAGACTATGTCATCAGCATAGAGCAAGACAGAGGTGAAGAGTGGTCGGAGGAAATATTATTTATAAATATTGAGAATAGTAGAGGCCCTAGAATGAAACCTTGTAGTACACCGATGTTCACAGTGGCTTGATCCGAGTAGGTCGAGTTGAATATAACCACTTGGATTCTGTTTGATAGGTAGCTACAGAACCAGCTGGCTACATTTGCTGTGAATCCCATGGTTTTTAAGGTGTGAAGAAGAAGAGAGTGGTCCACCAGGTCAAAAGTCTTGGTTATATCAATGAAGACAGCCCCTGTTAGTAGTCCCGAGTCCATGGCAGAAATGGTGTCTGTTGTAAATTTGAGTAAGGCTGTGGTTGTACTATGCCCTCTGCGAAAGCCGTGCTGGGCACTTGATAAGAGGTTGTTTCTAAGGATGAATTCGATGGTTTGGTTGGCAGCAATCTTTTCAAGAATTTTGCTTAGCACACACAGAATGGCTATAGGCCTGTAGTTTGATGGGTCCTTTTTGTCACCTTTCTTGAACACAGGTGTGACTCTAGTTATCTTCCAGATATCAGGGACGCAGCTTTGGCACAGGGAGAGGGTAAAGATTCTGGCCAGAGGGGTGGCAATGAGTGGAGCTGCTAGCTTCAGATGTCAGTGTGGCTCAGTTGGTAGCACATCTGCCTTAGGTCATACGTTCTCATCCCACACCGGGATTGGACTTGCACCTAAAAATCGCTGGCATCTGAGTGCAGCATTGGGGGGTGCTGTACTGCTGCGGTGTGCCATCCTTCAGATGAGACGTTAAACTGAGGTCCCTTCTGCCCATCCTGGTGTTGTCCTGGTGGGTGTCCAGGTGGAAGTAAAAGAATCCAGGGCACTCTTCACAAAGAGCAGGGAACATTCCCGGTGTCCCAGCCAACATTCCCCTTCCCATAAACTGGTTCATGCAATTATCCAGGCTCTGTGTGGGTGATGATGTGCGATATGGCCGCCACCACACATTCAGTCACTTCACTACCAGTCTAGCATTGCTTGTAAAGCGCTTTGGGATACTGTGTAAGAAACGCGCTATATAAGTGCTGATTCTTCTTCTTCTTTAGAAGTTTGGGTTAGAGACTGTCAGAGCCTGTGGCAGTGCTGTCTGAGATGGATCTAAGAAGATTAGTTACCTCCTTTTTGTGACAGCTTTGAAATGGAAGGAGGATGTAGCAGAGTCCTTGTGAGAGAAATCAGGGGAGGTCCACACTATGTGTGGTAGGGAAGGAGGAGGTGTACCCAGTTAGACCTGTGAATTGCTTGTTGGAAAAGTTATCAATTGTCTGTGGGTTATTGCAATGGATACCCTTCAATACCATGTCATTCGGAGTAGAGGAATGAGAGGATCCCAAGAATGTTTTAATATGCCACCAGAATTTTTTTGGGTCTCCTGAAGTTATTCAACAGGGTTTTGCAGTAGGAGTACTTTGCAGTCCTTATTTTCTTTTTGCAGTCAGTTCTTAGTCTCCTGTAGGTGTTGTAGTCTTCTTTCCATCCAGAGGACGTAAAAGAGCACCAGCTCCTGTCTCTTATTTTGAGTTTACAAGGAGGTCCTTTTTTAGCCATCTAGTGTTTTCCCTTTTATTTGGCAAGTAATGAAGGGGGAGTGGTGATTCTGTAAGACAAGAAATTTGGTGATGAATATGTCAAGGGCAGCCTGCACATCACGGACATTGTAGAGATCATACCAGTTTATGTTGGCCATGTCATCTAGGAACTTTTGCGGATCAAGGTTGGCGTAATTTCTGAAAGTGGCAAAGCGCAGATTAGCATGGGGGTGGTAGGGGATCCCCAGATGCAGTAGATAGGGGAGTGGTCACTGATTGCATCAGCAATTGTGCCAGCAGCATGGATATGCTCAGTCCTGTTTGTTAGGATCCAGTCAATGAGTGAGCTTGTATTTGTGCAAGAGGCAGTCCTGGTTGGCTGGTCAATTTGGTGGTGAAGGTTATAACTCTGAATTTTTGATAGTGAAGTGGCCTGGTTGTTCCTTAGCAAGTTAATGTTAACATCACCTATGAATATTACTTCATTTTTGCCTGAGAGTGTAGATGTCTGGTTAAGTAGCTTATCCAAGCCATGGTGGGCATTATTAGGGAGGTTGTAGGTACATACAATGTGTAATTTTTTGGCCCCCAGAGTGAGGAGGGCATGTAGCGATTCACAATGTGTCATGGGGTCAGCATCCAGTTCCATAAGGTGAAGCTGATCTTTAAAATATATAGCCACATCACCACCTCTTTGGAGTGTGATCTATCCTTCCTGAGGAGGTTGTAAGAGGGGATGGAACATTGCGAGTCTGGGACGGCAGGTTTGAGCCATGTTTCAGATAGGCACAATAAGTCAGGCTTGTACAGGGATGTCCAGGCCTCAAGGTCAGCTAGGTTGTGTTCTAGGCTTCTTATGTTGTGGTGGGCAATGAGGAGACCTTTTGGGCCCTTGAGTAGTGGATCTGAGTGTGAGAGATTATGAAGTGGCCCAGGATTTAATTCTACATTGCCAGATCAGAGGATGGTCAGGAGCAGCAGGTACCATAGCTTGCAGTGGAAAAAAGAGTTAAGGAATAACTGATTTCCAAGGCACTTTTTTGTATAATCTTCAGTTAGGTAGAAAAGGCCATTTTTTATTAGCAGTGGGGTCAGGTCCATTTGCATAACTTTTAGTTGTAGGAGATTGGAGAACTGCTTGCAGCTTCGTGTTCAGTTGTATTTTGTTATGACCATTGTACCTGCTGACTAGGTGTTGTTCTGACATTGTGTAATAGCCTAAAGTGTATCTTGTTGTACCATGTCTAAAGTGTATCTTATTGTACCATGTCTAAAGTGTATCTTGTTATACCATGTCTAAAGTGTATCTTGTTATACCATGTCGTATTTCCTGTACTCTCCTGGGTCGTACTTGAAAATAGGCAATTGTCTTGTCTAGTGTACGTACTTGGTTAACAAAAGCTAAATAAATAAAACTGGTAATCCTCTGCACAGGAGAATGATGCGAGTGGACCTAGGTTCACATAATCAGGTCTGTTTACAACTAGGCATAGCAGCAGAGCCACTGAGTATAGGAGGACCAGGTGTGATAGGCTACCCATGATGATAGAGCTCATTTAGCACAGCGTTAGTGTTCACCAGGAAGGTGTTTACTGGTTAAATCGATGTGAAATCATGGAAGGAAAAACTACAGAGCTTTTCCTAGGAGTCAGTTTTAGTTTGTGGAGCACAGGGTAGGAGCTGACAGATTTTTATGTTAGCTTGAGAGTGAATGGGGACCGTAGTGGTCATGGATGATAAGGGACGGGACCAATGGGAAATCAGACACTTAGTCATCTGACTGTGATAGTCTCTATATAAGAAAAGGTCCACCCAGGGTGGGTGAGGTGGGGGAGGGTGGGGAGCTGATGCATAGTGCCGGCGGGACCTATGGCTTAGTCTGGCTGAACCAGCGGGGAGGCTCAAGGCAGCAGTCTAGGGAGGAAGTCTCATGATGTGGCAGCTAAGCAGTCCAGCATCAGCGGGTGCAGGCTTTAGTTCCAGCGGCTTTTGGGGGTCAGCGCGGTCTGGCCTGAGGAACAGGTGGGATCCGTGGCACTCGCCCCAGGGGAGGTCCTGTGTGAAGCGCTCAGGCTCCGGTCCACTAGAAGTAGATGAGCGGCAGCAGGTCCAGCAGCCCAGGAGGACTCTGAGGTGTAGAGGGTCTGGGGAGAGAGAGAAGAGGAGGTTAAGTACAGGTGTAGAGGGGGAGGGTTACAGGCCAGAGAATAGTAAGGGTGGAGGTGCTGGGTAAAAGCGTAGCTCAGGAGAGAATTAGAAGGAGAGTCAGGTTTCAGGAGAAGATGTACAGGATGCCATTAAAAACCTAAGTATGAATACAACACCAGGCTCAGATGGCCTAATCTGTAAGTTTTATAACACTTTCAGTAAGTTACTAGGGCAGGATTTAGTAGTACTTTTAATGAACATTCTAGACAATCAGAAAGTATCTAAGGGTATGTTGCAGTCCTTTATGATATATATTTTCAAGAAGGACAACAGACTCAGTGGTAGTGCTATCATTCTTAACGTCTATAATCTGGGTTTGGGAATGAGCCTGAGTAGTCGGAGGACTGGCCGTGGATGGTGGGCTGAGAGGCCCAGAGGATGCTCTCCACCTTGGGGAGGGAGGGAGGGAAGATGGACTCCACAGTACCACTGCTACAGTACCTGGGTGACCACAGGTGGCAGTGCAAGTGGAGCCCACAGGTCCAGGAAGGACACATATGATGACTCACCCACTACTGCATTAACCTCTGGCCACAGATGGGACCATTTCACACAGAGATAGGTGACATCAAGGATTCTCTGTTCCTTCTCCTGTGACAGCCCTTTCCCAGATGGGCACTACCTGAGTACAGTACCTTGCCTTCCCAACTGAAGTAGCTAAGAGCTGCCAAGAGTAGGGGAATCTGCACAGGACTGCCCTTGAAACCTTTAGGAATATGAACCAATGGTACCGCAAGTAAGGAGTCTGACACTTGGGTAGATGAGGAAAAAGGTAAACGTTTAGTGAAAATATTAGAGAAATGTTTGCAAAGACAGCCACGAAAGACACAGTTTGAAAACAGATAAAAACAACAGTTCATATGCATCAATCACTTTCTTATACTCTTATGTATCCCAGCAGGGTACCTCCACCTCACTATTCACTAGTAAATCACTCCTGGAGACTGCAGGCACTCACCTCCCACCAGCCCTCCAGATATCACACTTTCCCAGGATAAGTGTCCACCTAGGACTTCATCCTTGAGCTTTCTGTACTGTAAAACTAAGGTAATCAGTGACTACTGGGCCATACCTCCGAGCAGTCAGTTCACTGAATCCTTCTGTCAGATACCCTCCCTTGTATCCAATTACTGTGACCTTAAGGACATATAGTGACGACTGCTAGGCCTGTCTACCTCAGTCAGCCCACTGACCCCTTCTGCCAGATACCCCCGGTATCCAGATCTAGTCACATACTGTATCTTATACTCTAAAAATCATTTATATCAGTTAACATTTTCACACTTTCATTTCTACACACATTTTTATTTTCAGTCTTTTGGTAACCGGATAAGGCCCACCAGGCACAAGTGCCTTTTTTCAGGGGCGACCTGGGAGCACTGGGCGGTTAAGTGACTTCCTCAGAGTCACACAGTATGCAAGTGGAGGTTGTGAGAATCAAACCAAGGTCTGGACTGCTGGATGCACTAAGCTCATTCACAGCTTGTTATTCTAACCTCTAGGCTATACTGCCAGCCCATTTATACTAAGTAATGGCATTAAACAATGTTGCATACTGGTAAATTAAAAGTTGTGACAGAATCCCCCCTCAGTCCTTTCCCATTCAGTCCTTCACTTTGACAGAGTCTCTTAAAATCAGAACGATTGAGGTAAATTCTCTGCAAAACAGTGTCACTGTGGCTTTTAAAATAGTCCCCAATTTGATTCAACAACATTTTTTACTATACCATACTCCTTTGGAACTACAGAAGAAATTCGGTAAAGATGATGCAGCTTGATGTAGTTGGAGGGCCATCTGTTGAGTCAGCAGGTGGTTGATGAGAACGATGATTTCTTCAGATTTGTAGATTTCTTTTCTGTGAGGAAACTGGTTGCACAAGAACAGGCACTTGAAGCAACAGGTTTCTACACTAGGCCCTGTTCTCACTTACTGCCCTGCACCGTCCCTTTTCTGGGATACAGGTGATCCCCTAGCCTTACACTGTAATTAAACTAAACTGGTTCTGTCAGGTTTTCTTTCTTCAATAGACCTATTCAGACAGATACCCTTTGGCATGGGCACCTTCCTTGCTGCTCACGCTCCCTGCTCAGATTGATTACACACTGGCTGTGCAGCTCTTCTTATAGTCAGATTCTCATTAGCATATTTAAATATGTGGTCAATGAGTGGACACTGACCTGTCCAGCAGCTCTGCACCAATCAAATTCCTCCCTACAGCAGCATATGCCACAATGAAATCCTCAGTTTTGAAGCTCAACTGCCCTCCTGAACATTCTAAGGCTTCCCCTGTTTTTTTCTACTTTTGGTCATTTTAAAATACATTTTTTTTGTCACTCAAAACAAACATTTTCTCAAGGGTCAAGCACTTTCTCACTATAATGGTTGGACAGCTGACTTTCTAAGCTTTCTGCTGAATTTGTTCTGTTCACAATAGCCCCCAGGAAAGCATAGTCACTATGACATCTATTATTTTGATAATAAAACACTTGAATAATGACTACTGAACACTTTCTTAGGCGTTTTCCTCTCAAAATAGCCATTTCCTCTTTAATTGTGCTGATCACAAGTTTCTTCTCTCAGACATTAGCTATGCATTTTCCCACACTAAGTTCCACCTCTAGTGTAACTGCCTGCATGGATTAGCTTCCCCAAGGATCACTCACCCTAAAAAGGTTAGCGACGCTCTTATTTTACATTCCATATAGCTCAAACTATTTTCCCATGTGTAGAACACTATACTGAACATGTATGCCAAGTCTGGTTCATTTTCATTTAAAATTGGTTTCGCAGTGCGTTGCTGAATATGTACAATGTAATCTGACTTTTCTGCTTCACTTTCTGACTGTGTTCGTATTCAGAATGCTCCGTTTTGGATTCTGCACATATTTGTGAGTAATCAATGTTTGTGTGCTGTGGCTAGAACTCCTCTAGCCCCTGCATGCCCTTTAATTTAATTATTTGATTAAAATCAGTGTGTTTTTCATGCATGAGAGACCATGAGCTCCTGTGCCTAATCACACCCCTTTTCTTGCACAAAATGGCTCCTGTGAGCTTTTATTTTCATTCTGCTGTGCATTTTACACTGTGGAGACTCCGTGAGCCCCAATACCAGGCTGTGCTCTTTTTATATATTTTCATTTATTTCTGAGAGCCAGTCCCTAATGTTCACATTCCCTGGTGCTTTTCACCTTGCCAACTATACTATGAGGGAATTGTTTATCTAGTTGATCCTGCCACGAGAGGAGCGCATCGTGCTGCATCCTCTCGACTCTGCATGAAGCAAGACACACTGCCAGGCCAAAGCCTGATTTCCATACAGCTGCAGAGTGAGGTGACTGCCTGAGGCAAGCCTAGGATCCCTGACTGAGTGCACTGTGCTCTGCTGTGGGACTGACGCTAAGTCTCTCACTCTCCACTCTCACTCAGTTTTTGGACCCAGTAGCGCCCACAGCTGCCATTCTGTATTCATTAATTTACTTCAGAGCAGCAACACCTTTTGTTTAGGAAGGGATATGTCTACTAAATAAAACCATTACTAAAAAAACAGCCCTGGGCAACTCAGGCAGTCCAATTGTTCACTGGCTGTCCAGCACTTGTGTCACTAGCCAGGATGATTCCTTTATTAGTCCACTGGCAATCAGCATAATAGTTCTCTATTTTACCATTAAAAATATTATATTGTTTTCACAAAGACAATGCCAATCAATACATTTAAGTGTAAAACTGCATGTGTGTGAGAAAACAGCAAACCAGGAGTCCTTTCCTCTTCTCCCCTGTGCTGCATCCCACTGTCACAGTAATGCTACAATTGAAGTCATTTAAAACTGCTGATTTTTATTATAGTACAATTATGGAGGTTAAGTCTAATCTTTAATTACTGCAGAGACTGCCCAACTTATCTCTGGCAGCGTCTACCTATTCTGGGTTTTGAACCTGTATCCTTAACTACTACATTTATGTCTACAATGAAACCTATAGGCTGTCCCTATTCTCTTGGTGGAACAGGCTATCTGAGGCTGTTACACACTGTATATTGAGGGCTTTTCTCAGTGTCCTACAAGGAGCTGGGCTAGAAAATGTAAAAAAGCCAGATACTGCAAGAGGATGTCTACCCCTCACTGCGGGCTTCCCACTACCAACCGGGGCACTCTCCTCTGAAGCACCTACCTAGTCCATGTTGAGGTAGAGACCCCTCCCAATGGCCCTGCCTGAGGGGTAAGCCAGGATGTGAATGAAGTGAAATAAGTCCCGGGTAAGGTGGGTGAGGGGGCCGGATGTGTGGATTGGACTGATGGGGGCTAGCTGGCAAAAAAAGGGGAAAAAAACATAATTAATTGAAAAAAAAAAAAGAAGGGAGACAGGCTGGAGTTAAAAAATTGATGGCCCTTATGTTTAATGAATGCAGACATCAAAACAAATTGTTTTTCTTTGGTTTGTTTTTGTGAGACAGCATCATAAGTGCATTTTTTGCCAGCTGCTGACTGTTGCTAAGAGCAACTGTTCCGGCATTGTGTTCTGGTTCTGTGATAGAATCAGAAGTAGTAGCATGTTGAGTTGTTTGATTTCACTCAGTCCACTGAGTTCTGGAATACACTAACATTCATGAATACAAAGTGTTTTGTAAATTCTGTTTGGAAGTATTTGATCTGGGTGTGTATTATGATCTAAACTAAGTTTATTTTAAGCTAAGTTTCTCTCTCATTAACTACAGTTCTTTATAGGATGGGCTCAGAGGGAAGGCGCTCAACTGTGGGGACTGTGGGAAACTCTTCTCCAGGGATGTGCTCTGGAGGAGGGGGCACTGCCCCATCTGTAGAACCATAGTAGAGCTCCAGGATCAGCTGGTAGCAGCATGGGTAGAAATATCTCAGCTGCATGCTTGGCTCAGCGGGAGCTCACACCCCACACCCCTCACTTCCACTCTCCTAGAGACCCAATGATCCAGAGGGATGGAGAGTGGTGGGGCAAGGGAGAGGGGAAGGGTAACCATAAGGAGGTTGTCCAGCCCAGTACCTTCCAGACAGCGAATCGCTTTGTATGCCTGGAGGAGGTTCAGGCACCTGACTTCGCCAGGGAGGACTCCGGGTCAGTTGACGGGAAAGAGCAGGACAACTTGATGGCACCTGGGGGGGGGGGGACAAGGCTGCCAGGAAGGTCATAGTGGTTGGGGACTCAATGATTAGGGGTGTAGAAAAGGTAATACAGGAGGGGTCAGATAGGAGGGGAATGGTCCAATGCCTGCCTGGAGCATCAGCCATCTGGGATTTAGACAGAATAGGGAGGACGGTGGAGAGGGAGTGGGGGGAGCCGAGGTTGATGGTGCATCCTGGGTACTAATGATCTGGCAAACCAGTCAGTGGAGACGGTGAAGCGGAGCTTCTGTAGACTGGGGGACAGATTGGTGGCACACTCAGCCTCCCTGGCCTTTTACAAAGTCCTCCTTGTGTCGGGCAGGGAAGGGAGGCAGGATAGGATAAGGAGTGCTGAAATAGAGGAGTTTAATAGTTGGCTTAAGGGTTGGTGCCATGATATGGGGTTCCATTTTGTAGGGGACTGGGGGAACTTCTGAGGCAGAAGACTCTTCAAAGGTGATGGTCTTCACCTGATGAGAGAGAGGGCCAGTGAATTGGGGTAGAAGTCTGACATCTATGTCAGACAGTTAAACTGACTGCAGGGGAGTATGGGTCTAGGGTAACCATGGTGGATGGTGAGCAGAAGGGGATCCTAGATCGTACTCCCTCACATTCAGGGGACTGTAGCAGCAAAGAGGGTACAAAGATAGCAGTAGTGTTTACAGGACCATAGGATTGGGCAGTAGTGATGGATAAAACAAAGGGCAAAAGCCCCAACAAGGGTGGGAGAAACATGGAAAACAGAAGCACAGTAGCAAGTAAGAACAGGGGTCAGATGGAAGGGGGTATACCTTAATGCCAGGAGCCTATGTAACAAACTCAGTGAGTTCCAGGCTCTGATAGCATATACTGATGTGGACCTAGTGGGCATTACAGAAATGTGGGGCAAAAATAATAATGACTGGGAGATGGCCGTCCCACGGTATTCACTGTTCAGGAGAGATCGAGAAATTGGTTGAGGGGAAGAATTTGCCCTGTTTGCCAAGGAAGGTGTTGAGGTGTTAGAAGATGGGTGCATTAGGGGTAGCAGTGATGAGGTTGAGTCTGTATGGGTGCAGCCCATGGCAGCCACAGGCAGGCAAGTACGCTTGGGAGTGACATATAGGCCTCCAGGGCAGGGGAGAAATGGGACACAGAACTCATAGAGGAACTTGAAAGAGGGGTAGCAAAAGGGGAAGTAGTGGTGTTAGGAGACCTGAACCTGTCAGACATCGAGTGGGAGGTCCCAGTGGCCAAGAGCGCCAGGAGTCAGGCCTTGCTGGATGCCTTCCAAGACTGTCTACTGGTGCAGCTAGTTGAAGAGCCCACCAGACAGATTGAAGTCCCTGATATTGTGCTACCAACTCAGAGATGGTGGGAACAGTGGGAGTAGGGGAGCCACTGGGGAACAGCCACTGTAACTCTGTTTGGTTTGAATTGACCCTAGGGGACGGCAAGCCACAATCGAGAACTCAAGTCCTTGACTTTAGAAGGGCTGACTTTGATAGGAGGAGAGAACTGGTCAGGAATAAGTTAGTAGGGGTGTAGGACATAGGTGAGGTGGAGGAGAGACAGGGGGTAATTAAGGGGGCCATCCTTGAGGAATCCAAAGTATGCATAAGAATAGTAACAAAGAAAAACAGTTTTAAGAGACCACTATGGTTCTCAGTAAGGGTCAGGGAAGCAGTAAGGGACAAAAAGAAGGCCTTCTATAAATACAAGGATAAATGAAGGGGAGGTAGAATGGGAGGATTATCTACAGAAAAATAGTGAGGCAAAAAGGGTCGTTAGGGAGGCCAAAGCAGACACAGAGCTGCATATCATGGAGGGGGTCAGGAATGGAGAAAAACAATTTTTCAGATATACTGCATTAGTGAAAAAAGGAAAAAGGACAGGGGAATTGTAAGGCTAGTTGAGGGGGGGGGGTAGGATGATAGAGGAGGATGGGCAAAAGGTCGCCATCCTAAATGACTACTTTTACTCAGTTTTCACTAAGGAGGACAGCGGGGGTCAATGCCAGAGAGTTGCATCAAAGTTGCCACTAAGGGAATCCCGGAAATGAGACAGCCATGTTTACAAATGAAAGGGTTCTGAAAGGGCTGGCTGCCCTCAAGATGGATAAGGCCCCAGAATCTGATGGGTTGCATCCGAGGATACTCGGAGAATTAGCAGCAGAACTGTCTGAACCACTAGTATGTCTTTTCAACAGCTCACTTAGGTCCACGGAAGTTCCAAGGGACTGGAAGGTGGCAAACGTTGTAACGTTTCATAAAGGGAGGATAAGGAGCAACCAGGGAACTACAGGCCTGTCAGTCTAACCTCTATATTAGGGAAGGTGATGGAGTCACTGACCAAAGAGGACCTCACAGACTACCTGAAGAGCAACAGGATCCAGGATAGTAAACAGCATGGTTTCATGGCAGGAAGATCTTGTCAGACTAACTGGATAGCTTTCTTTGATTGGGTGACAAAGGAATTAGACAACGGCCACACTGTGGATCTGCTCTACTTTGACTTCAGTTACAGCAAAAACAGCTCCTCCGTGAGACAAAGGTGCTCGAGTCCACACCAAATTCTCCAAAAACAAGACTCAGCACTCAATAGTTGGCGTGTAAAACAAGCATAATTTAATAGAACAGAATGCCATTCCAAAGCCAAACAGCTACAAGGTGCACAGCAAGGCAAACTCCCTATTGTCTACTTTTGACTTCAGCAAGGCTGTTGACTTGGTACCTCACAAACGATTGCTCAGGAGGATAGGAGGATGGAAGACCTGGGTGCAGCTAAACCCATAGTGAACTGGGTGGGTAACTGACTAGAGGGGATGCAGCAGAAGGTGGTGGTCAATAGGGTTAAATCAGAGGAGAGGGAGGTTATGACCGGGGTTCCACAGGGATCGGTCTTGAGTTCAGTCCTCTTCAACATGTTCATTAGTGACATTGGAGAAGTGTAACCCCCTTTTCCTCAGAGTTACTAGAATCCCAGATAGAATCAGTGGCAGGCAGAGAAGGCAGCTCGTGAAATGCCAGGTAAATGGGTTTCACACTGTCACACTCTATCTTCAGTCTCAGCTGAGCTGGAGTGATGATGTAATCATAGAACTCTCGCAGCAGCATCAGCCACAGTCTCAGCTGGCTTTGGAGTGAATTGGAATGTTCAGTGAGAGACAGTAGAATGGAGTTCCAGGAGGAGGCTGCAGCTGCTGGGCAGCTCCGCAGATTAGCTCTGACAAAGAGCATCTCCTTTTTGTTTTGTGGTAGTTTGTTCTCACCCTGGAAAAAGAACAAAGATGACAGTTTTCTGAAGTGGTGGAGACCTGTGCCAAAAGGTTTTCCCTGCCCCAACCCAGGAGAGATTGGGGCGAACTCCGGGATTCAGGGGCAAATCCCCTTAATACACTTGGTTGGTGAAGCTGCCTCGTACATCTTCATTTGTTGTGAGTACAACCCTTTTCTGTGTCAGCTCCAGGGCATCTGCAATACCTTGGGGTGAATGTCTCTGTCAATGGGATAAGTAACCCAGTATTAAGTAAAGTTTCTGCCTGCGTTGGAGTCCAAGAATGTGACTGTCCAAGTAAAGAGCTTTTTAACTTTGACACACAGAGGTGTGTCAGTAGTTTGTTAAGTGTGAGAAACATTTTAAGATGACAAGTGCAGTTTTGTCTGTGAGGGTGTTGTTAGCCAGATGAATGGCCGAGTATAAACTTGGGAGCAAATGGTGGGAGAACCCCCATCTGGAGTAACCAGTTTACCTCTCCAGGTTCAGTTTGGGCACCAGTACATTTACATTTAGTGCATGTGGCCATTGCCTAATGGAAGTAATTACCTCGAGATGTGGGTTTTGAATTTTTGTTTCTTCAGTTTACCCCAGTATAGTGGGTTCTGGAAGATCTGAGCCTGGATGTGCTCAGTGTTGTCACGGGTACCACTTTCTATTCCTGTAGGAAATGGGAACAGTACTAGTCTGGCTGTATGTGCCAACACTCAAGTTCAGAACCAGAGTGTTCGCTGTTTTGTATTTCTTCAGCCTATGCTAAATGGGAATTTAGGAACTTCTGTATCCTGGAGAATCTGCAGTACCAGTATGTGTAGCCCCATGGGAGTCCATCTTCGCTTTGTGTTATTCTTACTCTGTTACATGAATAAAAGCCACACTCTAGAATCCCAACCTGATTTGGACAGTATTGTTATTGCTTTCCTGTGTCTGGATTTTCTTGGGTGCCCTATTCCAGAAGTGCAAACCTAGCATAATTGTGAGCAAACGTTTCCTCCCAGGGACCTGGGTTGCTGGCCATGGTAATTGGTCCCAACTAGGTGTGTGCCGGGTAGTTGCCACACTTGGTTTACTGTTTTTGTATAGCAGTCTGGCCCACCTAGCCTGATGGTGGACACCTTCTCTGTTTTCTCTATGTCAAACTTAACTTATGTAACCCCCACCCCTCTCTGTTGCCCCTAGACGTTTGTGGTGAGAGGAGAAGCCCTGCTGGTTAAACAAGGAGGGCCGGGGGAAGGGGTTACAGAAGGAATCCAGGTCAGGTTGTGTCTCTTTGCAGATGCCACAAAACTATATGGGAGGGTGGATAGTGATGAGAGAATAAGGAAAATGCAGAGAGACCCACAAAAGCTAGAGGGGCGGTCAAAGATCTGGCAGTTAAAATTCAATGCTAGAAAGTGCAAGGTAATGCACCTAGGGAAAACGAACCCCAAGACAGAGTACTGGATGGGAGGAGAGAGATTTATCACTACAGCTGAGGAACGGGATCTGGGAGTTATTATTAACAACTCACTTAAGCAATCGAGTCAGTGCAACATTCAGGGCCAGCAGGGCAGATCCTATGAAGAGTGCCTCAAGGCGCTAAATATGTACTCACTGGAGACCAGAAGGGAGAGGGGAGATATGATATGATAGAGACCTTCAAGTTCCTTAAAGGAATTAACGAAGTAAACTGCCGGGAACTATTTAGCCTGAATACCAATTTGTGGTCACATGGACAAGAATGGAAATTAACAGGAGGTAGGTTTAGGAGAGATGTGAGGAAGTACTATTTTACAGAAAGGGTGGTGGAACCTTAGAACAGTCCATCAGCTGAAGCGGTGGATGCAAGAACAGTCAGGGGATTCAAGCAGGGTGGGGACATAATGAAGGGAATTAATGGTTACAGGGGGTGACAGGACCAAGGAGGAGAATAGAGAGAGGACGGGGATGGTTACTACCCTGGAGGAACTGGAATTATAGGGAACTTGAGCAAACTGGATGGACCGCTGTTTTTTTTCAGACATCATTGTCTATGCTTCTAACTCTATCTAAATATATTATGTGCCAGATTGTTGCCAGTAGCCTCTGGGGTAATTTCTCCTATAAGACATATGAATTTCTGAATAGAAGGATCTAAGATCATGTGATCCTGATTAGAGAAATTTTCCACAGAGGGCATATACATAAATTGTCTGGGTTTTTCGTGGCTCTCAACCAAGGAAAAAAAGCTTTCCACAGAACCATACATACATTTCTTTTTAGAGTATTAGAAAAATATAGTGTTCTAAGGCAGAATATCTTGTGGATTCAGGTATTATATAAGGAAGCTGTAATTCTCCCTTATATAAATGGGTGGATTGGGAGGCCCACTGATACAGTCATAGGGTTAGAACAAGGTTGTTTACTGAAACCTTTGTTGTACATTTTTGCTATAGATTCTGTGTTAGAGAAACTTCAGAAAACTACTTCAATTTCAGAACTCAGACTTGGATATACGATACTGGTAAAGGCATTGGCTTATGCGGATGATATTAGTTTATTTCTAGATTCGAAAAAGACAGCAAACAAGCCTTGAATGTCTTACAAAAATATTCAGAAAACATCAGGTGCACAAATCAATATTCAAAAGTATAAAGGAAAGCAGACTGGAGCTGCCCCAGAGAAGATGTCATACTTGGGAGTTGTTGATATCAGTGACAGAACATACACGGAAAGTTATTGGCATTACTTTCAGGATGACTGATACAGGGAAATTAAATTGGGAAAAAAACATGGAAGTAGCACAAAGAAAAGTAAATTTATGGAAAGGGAAAAAGATAGCTAAAAGGAAATGAGTTTTATGGTTAAAACTATCCTTATTCCATGTTTTTTCAGCTTTTACGTTACGTGTTTCTACCCCCCACCTGAATTGGAGGCCAGACTTTATAACATATTTTTTCTAGGCCATTTGAGGAACTCTCTTAAATCCTGTAGAAAGAGAAGTAACCTGTCTATCAGTAACAGAAGGAGGACTGGGAATAATGAACCCCCTGAGTTTTTTGTGTCACGATATTTTTAAAATCAAATCTCATGGATACATTTCTAATGATAAACTTAAGCTAATCCAAACTAAAATACATCACAATGCTTATTACTCTCCATCTAAACTGTTTAAATATGGTCTTTTACCAACCTCGGCCTGTTTTAGATGTGGTTTGATGACAGGTTCCTTATCTCACATCTTCTGGGAATGTCCCTTGGTTACCCCTTTTGGTCAGCTCTTAATGGTCAATAGGTTACAGACTTGGACTGACAAAATATTTTATTGCACAGACTTGTCTGGTGGGAGATTTATCGAATATATCTTGCATGACCCACAAACACAACATTTCTGTGATTATTTTATTGGCTAAGAGAGTTATATTGAACCATTGGAAAGACAATCAAATTCCAACTTTATTGGAATGGAGACAGAAAATACTATGTAAGCTAAGAGCAGAACATTATATTGCAAGTATGAGGTATAACCTGGGAAGTTTTACACTCAAATGGGGTAACCGATTAGACGCAGTTATTAATTTCTGTTAATTCTAGCTCCTTTATGTTTTTTGTGTTTTTGTGCGTCCAAGTATTATACACTCATATACTAATGTTTTTATATATTCATATGTGCTTATTTATTTGATGTTGACCTTTATATTTACAAACTCTTCATATATTTATAGTTATTATTTTGTTAGCGCTATATGATTATATTGCATTGCTCGCTCTACTGTTTAAAATTGATTGTTGTTTTAATAGATTGTATCATGAGGTCCAGATATGGTTCTTTACCTTGTAAGCCCAGTTTCTTCTACTAAGGGGTGGAGGGGGGCATGGGGGGAAGGGGGATTCTTGGGAAGGTTATTTGTTATAAGTTTGGGGATTTTTCTTTTCTCCAACCTTAATGTTCGTGTGATTGTGTACACCTTACTTTATATCAAGTGTATCATTGTTGTTTCCTTTTTATGAAAATCTCAATAAAGAGTATAGAATTAAAAAAATAAATAAAAACTAACCGCAGTCCTGATTGGCATGGGAAAATATGGTCCCCATTGGTAACAGAATGACTTGGACCTTGTATAGAGGCATGGAAAGCAAGAAAAATAAAAATTCCTAATCCAGACAGGTCTCAGGAACTACCAGTGTATGGAAGGGTAGTTCAAAGTAAATTGCAACAATGGAGGGTGGACTATGACTCTGCAAAGAGTCAGCAGAGGAGAGTACCATATAACACTGTTCTTGTCACTAATTTCTCCCTGAACTTAAGCTTCCATCTTGTTCAGAAGGCAAAGAGAAAACAATAACAAAAACAGTCACAGAGCCACTGATTCCTAGACATATGTGGGATATACAGTGACTGTGCTGCCACAACAAGCTGGGAGTCAGAAACTCTTTAAAACACAAGCCAACAGAGGAAAGATATTGTCTGAGAGACACATGTGTTAGGGTTCTGGAAACACAAGTGTACTTACTTCTTTAAAGTACTTGTAACTCCCCTCCCAAGTCGGGAGCTTACCTGTACTCCTGCTGCCGTCTTGTAGCTGCCTGTTTCTTCACTCCCCTGGCCCGATCCTGGACTGCAAGGGCCAGGGAGCACTGTAACTTTTTTTGGTACTTCCTGCACCTGTAGTCTTAGTGGCCGGTGAGGTGCCTTGTCCTCCTCACTTCCCCTGCTCCCCCAAACTGCAAAAGGGGCCAGGGAGCAGAAAAAATGCCATCTGGTGCCTCCTGCACCAAATTAGAAGTGGCCAGAGTGCTGCACAGCACAGTTGCTCTCCTGCCCCTGAACTACTGCACAGTGGAGCGGGGAGCACAGGGACAAGGCTGCATTGGTGGCCTAGCACCTCAGGGCACTTGCAAGAAGTGGCAGAAGCGCTGCAAGGAGTGAATTCATCTCCCCAGCCCCACCAGACTGTCTAAGGGGCTTGGGGACCAGAAAAGAAAGAAAAATAACTTTTTAAAGCACTCCCCAACCAGATGGAAGCTGTCCAGAGGAGGGCAACTAAAATGGTGCAGGGTCTGCACCGTAAGACATATGAAGAGATACTAAAGGAGCTTAATATGTATAGCCTCGAGGAAAGGAGGGAGAGGGGGGACATGATAGAAACTTTCAAGTACCTCAAGGGAATCAACAAAGTCCAAGAGGGTAGCATCTTTCAAAAAAAGAGGTGCGCAAGAACAAGGGGACACAATTTGAAGATAGAGGGGGGGGCGGCTCAGCGGTAATGTAAGGAAGTATTTTTTCACAGACAGGGTTGTGGATGCATGGAACGGCTTTCCGGAGGAGGTTGTGGAGTCAAAAATAGTGACTGAATTCAAACATGCATGGGACAACCATAAGGCAATTCTAGGGGATGGGGGTAGAAAGAAGTAGTTTGCTGGTCAACTAGGATCTGCAGCTTATCCATTAGGTAGGGAAATGGGCAGACTGGGTGGGCCAAGTGGTCCTTATCTGCCGTCAAATTCTATGTTTCTAAGTAACCCTGAAAATGCCACCAGTGGGTCAGGGAGCAAGGGGGAAAAAATGCTTAGCAGCCAAGGATGGCTGTTTAGAGAAACAGATCCTTCTGGGGAGCTCACAAAACGGAGCCAGTGACTCGGCTCCTGCCCCTACAATGTACCCCCGGCCATAGCGACCCTCAGATGGGACGAGAAGTCTGCTAGCCATGCAGCCAAATGCTGCCAACAGTGTGCCAACATTATTCTACAGTACAGAGAAAGTGACTGAGCTGAGAGAACTGTTCAATGGCGGCCATCTTTGCTGAGGTGCTGGAGAACAGTGTAGTATCTGATTGGTAGCTGCAGTACCACCAATCAGGATGAAGAGCTTGTGAGTTGTGTGAACCAATGGGAAACTGAGTTTTAAACCTGAGGATTCTGAAGTTTACAGTTAGTCAGTGTGTCTTTGACTGAGAGTTTGAAGTGAGAAAAAGTGTTTCTGGACAGCTCCTGCTGCTGTCAGATAGAAAAGCCTGCATTTTGTGCCTTCTTCACAAGCAAAGAGCTAGAAGGAGACTTGCCAGTGAAAGTTAAAGAGAAGGCGTTTTTTTTTATCAGCTTCTGCTGCTGACAGACAGAAGATCCTGAAGTTGTGCCTTCTGCACAGGGCTACAACTGGTGACTGAAGATTGGTGAATTTCACAGAACTGGAATTTTGCCTCAGCTGAATGAACTGGAATATTTGGTGTCACAAATATCCAAAGCCTGCTGAAGAAATGATTTGTCTGCTGTGGAGAGTTAGGTAACCAAAGCACTGCCTCATTTCCTTACCAGTTCAGAGACTGAGTTTCTTGTCAGGTCCTATGCTCTGAGGTCCTGCCTGACTGCTTGATCTGCTGCTGCCTATCTACTGCTAAGGTGGGTGAAGAAAAGTCCCTCTGTAGGGTGAAGATTGCCTACCTACAGTCAAGGTGGGTGAAGACAAGTCCCTCTGTGGGGTGAAGACTGCCTACCTACAGTCAAGGTGGGTGAAGACAAGTCCCTCTGTGGGGTGAAGACTGCCTACCTACAGTCAAGATGGATGAAGACAAGTCACTCTGTGGGGTGAAGAGGATCATTGCCTGCATCCAAGCCTTTAATGTCTGTTCTTCCAAGTTGCCTGAAGAGGGGAGACGTCTCCCAACAGCCTTCATCTGTTCACCAAAGGTCGTGAGTACTGGGTTTTACCCAAACAAATACTTTTCTAACTGTTCAGCTAGCTAGCTTGTTAACGTTACATCTGGGCTTCCTGCGTGACCTTAGCAACTAGTACAGCTAGGAATAAAACTGTTTCACTGCACCCCCTGATGTGGTTGGTACTGTGCACTGCAGCACCCCAGCGTTTCACTTGTGCTGCACCTAGCTTTTCCACATCACAGGCCTGCAACTGCTCAGTGTATGCACACCAAAATTGAGAGCTTTCATAGGGACCATGGGGTTAACTGGTGCACCAGTGGGGGGAGTAGAACTGGGGCTGGTAATCCTGGAATGCATAATACCATTTATGAATGCCAGTGTTTTGCCATTTTGCTGATTTACATAGAGTTTAGAATCTGATTATTGAATGTTTTTATTTCCTTTTGCTTCTGCTGCCCCCACCTCTTTATTCACCCCAAAATAAACCCATTGTTTATTTTCTGAAAACAGTTGCAGCCATTGCATTATTGTGTAGTGTGATATTTCATGCTTAGAGTTATAAGTGGGGAAGGGACAGTATATTGTTTACCTGTTTCCAAGGGGGGGGTGGCTGAATTTCATTTCCTGTGGGGAAGCACCTTGGCAGTACTCTGTTGGAAGGATCCCCATAGGTGGAGTAACTGTGCCAGTCACCCAACCAATTATAACCACGAACCCAGGCGCCAGCCTATATTCCCTGAGGCATCACCACCTGTGGGTGGGTGTGCAGGTAGAAGGGAACGGGTGGTTACATACTTTTACAGCACAGTTTTGGAATCTAGTGAGCTCAGAATGGGGGAATGCATTTTGGGCCACATTATACTGGGAATATACGATGACAAGTGGGAGGGCTTCCAAGAAAGCACTCTAAGGTCTTTGCCATTTTCAAATATTATGGCAAGGGAGATGTGGCTTGATGGTTAGACAGAAACTATACACACCCCTGGAAGTTTTCAGAATAGTAACTCCATTTATTATATTTATGAAAGTGAAACTTGTAGAAGGTCAGCATCATGGCTGTCTAGGAACTGGAAAAATTTAGAATGGTTACAACAGTGGGTCAGCTACAATTTTGTCTGAGGCTCCTGTTATTTATTTTACTGGATATCATGTGGAAATAGGTTTGGGAATGTGTTTTTTTTTTGCATTCCCGTATGTATACTCTGTGGAATACTATTTGCACCTTTTCTTTTCTTTTATTTAGAGCTGTTTCCTATTTATGTTACATTCCAATACAGCATGGATAGATAAGTTTCATCTCTTGAAAAGTATTTGATTGGATCATTTTTTTGTTTATGTTTTGTCTTTTGAAATTCTTTTAATAAAAGTTCCCTACTCTTACTAGTAGGGGGAACCCTACTCTGTCTATTCAATTCAATTCACTTTATTTACCACGTAAGATCACTGGGCTAAAGCCCCTTTTTAGGATCGACCTGGGGCTTCAATTTCAAAGAAGCAAGTTGGCATGCAAATAATACAAACAAATATACAACATACATAATTACTTAGATTAAGGTAAGTAAAACAGTACAACTAGTCTAGGATTCCTAAAAAACAATTACACACAGCAAGTGATTGCAAGTGACAATAGAGGACTTTCTTAAACCTTTCTTGCTTGGAAACAATAGCTGCCAGCCAAGATGGTGGACACCGGTGATGGAGTAGAGTATGGAGCTGTGGTAGCAGGGGAGTTGATCTCTCTCTAACTTTCCCAAGGAGGTCCATAGCCTGGCACTTTTGTCTGGTGATGAGGAAGAAGAGATGGGGTTAAAGACAGTACCTGAAATAGTAAAGGAAAATCTTGCAGGTGTATTCTAGGAGGAAGAAATGATGCTATGGTATCCACAGAAGAAATGCCTTCACAAACAATGCCTGAACCTCTAGACCAGGATTCTGTGTTCAATGCAGCAATGACAGAAATGCCCAAGATCAAGAAAGCATTATCACTGAGAGTCAGGCTAAAACAACATACAGTATAATAATAGTCAGGCACCCCCTGCATCAGAAGCTTAGCCCCCCTCTGTCTCAGACTCATCTGCTTTCCTGACCCAGGATGAACCACTCCTTGCCCTGCCTGTTGTGCAAGAAGCTGTGGAATCACCTACCCAAATTGGCTCAACACTGCATCATCAATTTCTAACCTGATGGAGAAATATTGTGATCTCTCCCCCCCCCCAAAGTCACCAGTAATAGTACCTCCAATAGTACTCTACACTTCTAGTTGATGAACTGCAGAAGCTAGATTATATAACTATTGTGGTTGCAACTACTCCACCCCTAGAAGATGAGGACATGAACAGCCCCCACAACAGAATGCCTCACTCCCCAACCTCCACCACCTGATGATGCAGAAATGACAGAAGTTCCCCATAAAAGAAGCCAAATGTGCACACAGAAATCTAAGCCAGGGAGACCACCTGTCATCACTACTAGTAATAGATTTGCTGCTTTGTGAAAGAGAAGAAATTGGGGGCACATGGATGAGGAGGATGGTGATTTGGAAGCCTCTCACTTCCATCATCTGTACAAGATAATTCTTCTGACAGAGAACAGTCCCAGGCTGAAACCTCAGCAGCTAACCGACACAAAAGGAGAGCTAGGTTGCACTCTAGAATAACTTGACTTTTGTGATTTCCTCTTGCATACTTGTAAATGTGTTCAGGAGCTACATTAACTCCATAACCTTAAAGTAAATAGTTTCTAAAGTTATAAAAAATGGGCAACCACCTTTGCAATTTTAGACTCACTTCCATGTACTATTATATGCTTACAGGATACCAGAAGAAAAACCTTACATGTAATAACACAAGTCAAAAGGTTATAGGGTTCAGGTGCTTCTTTTTGGTCTCAAGGGTTGGATAACTGTGATGATGCTGAAATATAATTAAGAGGTACAAATGTTACAGTACAGAGACTGGTACATGTTTTCATCTGAAAGAGCATTATTATTGGATGTAACAAATAGAGCAACAGTACCGTTTTATCAACATTTATGCATCACAATCTGTTGTAGCCAGAGTTATGCTTTTTCAACAAATTCATGCACATGAGTAAACTAATCATAATGGGTGGGGATTTTAATTGTGGTCTTTCAACAGAAGAGTGAGGCCTCCAAATGAAAAAATTGTTCCATGATTCCAACACGTACTGCAAGTTTATGTGATGTGTAGCTAATGTAAAACTGTGTAACAAATGTAACTACTGTATATAACTGTTTCTAAATGTACTTTTCTGTAACTAACTCCAGGTCGCTCCTGAAAAAGGGACCATTGGTCTCAGTGGGCTTACCTGGTGAACAAAATCTAAATAAATAAAATAAATAAATACCGATCTGTATGTAAATCTGGAGGTAAAACATATGTAGGGAGAATGCTGGCAACCTGTATAGATTACAAAAACAAGAAAAAAGTGGCTCCAGATCCCCGAATTCAAAGACAGTCACTTAATTATTAAATATAAAGTGCTCTGTGTGTCTATGAAAACAAAAAAGTGCTAGGAATCCCTCAAGGCAAATACTGTCCTGATGATTCTGGTCCTCCAGCAAAACTGGTAGAGTCGTTGTTTGCCTTGAGATATTCCTTGCACTTTTTGTTTGCATAAACACACAGAGCACTTTATATTTACCAAAAAAGTGACTGTCATTGAAGTTAGAGGTCTGGTGACACTTTTTTCTTGTTTTTGTTAGGGCATTTCGGGCTGGCACAGTCCATTTTAGTGAAGCACCTGTTTTGTGCTTTTAACCCATATAGATTACCTGTTTTTTTTTCTAAAGGTGTTACTCAAAATAAGGCACATACTGTTGCCTTTTAAACGTCAGACCATTTGGCTGTAATGTGTAGTAGGTACCCACATGCTCAAGTATGACACATGAAAATCTAAATTTTGTCACCTCAATAATAATCTATTGGAGAGTGAACATATCTGCAAAGGATAGTGTTACTTATACAAAGTGTGGCAATCTATTATTTGTGCTTATGACATACACCTAGAATGATGGGAGGCCACAAAAGTGGATTTAAAACAGTACCTCCTTATACAAGCAAAACAGATTTGGTTTTCTACTTATCAAAAATATGTAAAGCTGAGATCAAGTGTACAAAGTGATTTCACTTATGCATGAACAGCAGTGTGATTTGAAAAAAAAAATTGAAAATATTAAGCAGAAAATGTACACTTACCCATATAATAGGGCCCTATCTCTAAAGCAGGAAGCACACTCAGGATCCCAGGGAACAACAGTAAGGGCCCCATATTCAGAGGTTAGCTCCAGTGCTAACCTGGGTTTGCCCAGTGTACTGGACTAGGCCATCATTTCAGAGGCCCCCAGAGCACTACTCAAATCCGGCAGCGTGATCACACTAAACATACTCATGTGCCTATGCAAATGGAGAGTCCCTCAGGCATAACGACACAGTGATATATTCAAAAGTTTGTGATGGTGCTACCCAGCCTCCAGAGTGATACTTACCTCTATACAGAGCGCAATCATGTAAGGGGGGTCAAGATAGATTCTCTAAAAGACTCATGCCATTCTTAAAATCTCTCACTGACAACACTATTCATACCAAAACAGTAGAAATCCTTCAAACTGTAAATGCTTACATTAAGTATATGTTTGGTTCATCTTCCAAGGAAAAATGGGACTCTACATTTCTCTCAAATATTTCTCCTCTGGAGATGCAACTTAGTGTCAAGAATACCGTAACCTGCACAATCACTTTGAAAGCAGTTTTACAGGCTGTCACACAGCTTAATAACAATACTGCCCCAGACTCTGATTGATACTGCTTTATAATGAGGTCCAGGACTCTGGCACCCTATCAGAAACTATGAACCAAATGATGCTAATATTTTTGTATAAAAAAGGGACAAGTTGGATATATCCTATCAAGGCATAGCCGATGAGAGATAAGAAAATGTCATACCAGGGCTTTTAATGAATGATTAAGGACATGATGTATGGAGGTTTTGGATACATTGGGCAAGGGGGATCAACCTGAAAAGATATGGGCCTGTATGGGAGGTTGCATCATTCTAGGGAAAGGTCTGCTGTCCTTGATGAAGGTTCAAATGCTACGTAGATGAGCATTTTAACTAGACAGGAGCAACAGTGAAACCAAAGAAGGCATCAATTGCCTTCTCTCTGGATGGAAAAAATTTAAAGAGGAAAGAGTTAGAGAGGAAAGACCATAGTAAGCAAAACTCCCTTGAATCAGATGCGCAGAAGGAAAGGGAATGGAAAAGGAAAGAAGACAATGGAATGTAAAGCAAGCAGGATTAATGGGTCCAGAAATGATGAAAGTAATAAGGGAAAGTGTGTGTTAAGGGGTATGCCAGTAAAAAAATAAAAAATAAACAGGCAGAAGAGGGAGGGAGAGGCAGGGTGGTAGACAAGAGGAAAAAGATTTGGAAAGTGATGTGCAGTAATACAAACAGCCTTGGAAATAAAATTCCAGCCCTAGAAGTCATCATGGTGGAAGAGGCTACTCTAGACATAGTGGCTATAATGGAGGTCATGGTGTACTGAGCACCATAAACAGGAAATGAATATACTGGATACAATCAGTTCATGAGAGACAGAGAGGGGTGGAAAGGAGGAGGGGTTTTATTATACAGTGCGTCCCACTTAAACGCATACCTGATAAATGCATAGCCCACATAAATGCATAGAATTTCCGAGTCCCGATTTTTTCCCTATGCTTCCTATGTAAAATAGACCTGTTAAATGCATATAAGGATCCCTTTTAAATGCATACTTTTCCCTCAGTTTTGTTGTTCAAGTGTGGACTGACCGGCCCAATTTTACTAACACTGCCTGTAGCTGCCTTACTAATTAGCAATGAATTGTCTGTTTATGGACTGCTCTATTTAAATGATGTGTTAATCACCTACTTTAACCTTTTAATCATCAAACCCAAGTCACAGAAGCACCCTCCCTCACACTGAAATTAAAGCAAAGAACCCAATAGGTGGTGTTACTATGGATAACACCAGGGTTTAGTGCTCCGTGGAAGGAAATAGAGTTTTCCCATAACGGCTTATACAATATAAATTTAACCCTTTTCTCCACAAAAAAAATTTACATCCCCTCAGACATTTTACTAATATTTCCACTCTAACCCTGACATTATGGTTAACATTGCATAACCATCAGAAATTTGCAGATATTTTTTTATTATCTAAGGGTCTTTTCAGAGGATGAACATTTGTTACCCAGTTGTCTGGACCATGCCTATAAAAACTGGCGTAAGCTAAGTCTACAACTTATATATCAGTTTTTGAACAAGGAGGGGGTTCTTCCATTTGAAACTCTTCAACACAACAATGGGCTAACGAATAAAGATAAATAATGTTATTTACAGGTGAAGGGGTATTTACAACAATAATTCGACCATCTAACTCGCCTTCCACTGTGTAATCCCCCATTATTAGATATAATCCTAGCACATACTGTGGAAATGGATCAGTATGTACACATTTGATAGGTTTATTATATAAAATTCTGCGAGAAATGTTAGGGGATTCAGCCTTGTCTGTTCTGGAGAGATGGAACAAGGATCTGGATGCCCAAGTCACTCCAGAAATCTGGCTACACTCTAACCTTACAGCAGTAAAGATAACTAACCTTCCTAACTGGAGAGAATTTGCCTGGAAATGCTGGCACAGATTCGAACACTGGCGGTGTTGGCAAAATATATGCCGGCCTCCTATGGAAAATGTTGTAGGGGCTGCCGCTGCGTTTCGGCAGATATGGGACATATATTTTGGTCTTGTCCTCTCCTGACTCCATTCTGATGCACTCTTCAACAGGAGCTAGGAGACTGTAAGGGAGAGAGTATAGAACTCACTGACAAAATGGTTCTACTTGTGGTCCTCCCCTGACATTCTCCGCCTTGGTGTAAAACATTATTGCCAATACTGCTCTTGGCAGCCAAGAAGGCTGTGACAAAAAGGTGGATGAAATCAACATTTCCAACAGTCAGAGACTGGAGGCAGATTGTACAATCAATTTACCACTGGAAAAATTACATGCTGGCTTGATTGGAGGCCTGTCAACCTTCACTACCAATGACGAAAATGGATTTTGGTATATGGCCCAAATTGACGAAGATTTTGTACCGTAGGGCATCTGTTAGGGGGAAAGGGGCCTGCTCCAATTGATTTTTAGTATTCCAAGCATTACCTTTTGTTTACTTGATAAGGTGGAAATGTCTTGACTGAAGTCTGTTTCATACATAGTCTTCAAGAAAAATTGTATTATCAATTGTATCAGAACAATGTGTGCAATCTGCACAACAATCTTTTTTTCTTTTTGTGTGAGCTCTATATTGCTGGATGTCTTGCAGAAGTCTCTCAATAAAAATGAATAAAAAAAAAAGCAAAGAACACAGAAGAATGTCACTGAAGCACTTCACATGAATCCTAGAAGAACCCTCCACCTCACAAGAATCAGACCAAAGAATGCCAAAGCATGTCGCAAATCACTTTATCCCAACCAAAGAAGCACTTAAGTGCTGTTTGCATTTCTTTTCCCTATACAGTCTCCTGGCACATACTGCAAGTTGCTCTCACCATTAAAAGAATACAAGATTTGGTAAACACATAGCCCTCTTAAACACATACTTTATGCTGGTCCCAAGGGTATGTGTTTAAGAGTGCTGCACTGTAGGTGAAAGAGGACATCAAGGCCACAGATGTACAGGGGCACAAAGAAGAAAATGAGGGGCTGGAATTACTATGGGTAAATCTGGAGACAGACTCTGGGTATACTGTCCGTGCTGGAGTAGTGTACAACCCCCCAGCACATGGTGACGGGAAGGATAAGGCACTTATAGAAGCCATAATCAGAACAGCAAGTAACAGAAATATGCTATTAGTTGGCGACTTCTGTCTGCCAGATGTTGAGTGGAGTCTTCCAACTATGGATTCGCCAAAGAGCAGGGCCACGTCAGTGTCAGTGGCTCAGCAGGTAGCACATTCGCCTCTGAGGCCGGAAGATCAGAAGGCTGTGGGCTCTATCCCCACACCAAGCACTTGGGTTAAATCACAATACTGACACTATAGTGCAGCACGAGGGGGGTGCTGCACTTCTGAGGTGCCGTCTTTCAGATGAGACATTAAACTGATGTCTCATCTCCCTGTTCCAGTGGTAGTTCAGGTAGATGTTAAAGATCCCATGGCACTTCATGAAAAGAGTAGGGGAATTTCCCCGGTGCCCTGGACAAATTCCCCCCATTCATTAAAAATACCACCAACAGCTTAATCTGGTTCAAGGTCAGTTGGCATTCATCTGTATCCCCCTCCCACAGGTTGTGCCTGAAAATAGGCAGGATTTGTCTAGTGCACTTACCCGGTCAACAAAATCTAAACAAATAATAAAAAAAATCCTTGACACCTTTCAAGAGGCTGTTCTCAGGCAGTTAGTCAAAGAACCCACTAAGGACTGGACAGTGCTTGACTTGTTGCTTACAAACAGGGACATCATAGAAAAAAGGTCACAGTGAGCAGTTCAATTGATACCAGTGACCACCGTATAGTATGGTTTAACATAAAAACAAGAGCACAGTCTAACCACACAACGATGGTTCTGGACTTTAAGAGGATGGATTTTAAAGAAATGGTTGACTGTCTCAGATGCAGCCTAAGTGAGGTGGAAGAGTGCCAGGGAGGGGTAGAGACACAGTAAGGGAAAATAGAGGAGGGAATAACTAAAACAACCAATTTATGTGTGAAGGAAGTAAGCAAAAACAGAAGGAAAAGAAGACCATTATGGTTCTCAAAGGAAGTGGCAAAGATGGCAAAAGAAAAAAGGTTGCTTTCGAGTGATATTACAGAAAGGACCTTGGAAGTGCTGCTATCTGATTGGTTGTCAACATTCTGAGACCCCACATTAATCTTTTCTTAATGACTTCCGGTGATGTCACCGAACCGCATGGAAGCTTAGATTTGAGCTCCGTGGTAGCGGTGGGAATTTATAAAGAAATCTGGTGCTGTTTAACGACAGATTGTGCCTTAAGTCGAGACAATAAGGGGGATAATGAGTCAGCCAGTGAAACCGAGAGGCAGAAGCAAAACCAAACCGCCAACCAGGCATAGATCCAAGCAAGACCGCAGCCCGAGCACACCGCTATCGAGGGCCTCAGAGTCGGCCGCGGGATCAGGTGAAGAGGATGAAGAGACTACCTCTCGAGGAAGTTCCCTCGATGGTCGAGCAACAGCACACATTGTCAAAATGCTGCAATGGATAGATCCCAATGTGAAGGACATAAAACAAGAACTAAAACATCTCGAGCGGAGGACCAATGACCTAGAAATGGGCCTTGATGGGCTCTGAGATGATCCTATGAGACTTAGCAGAGCACTGCTTTATTTGGCCTGATGGGAAAGGGAGCTTACTGCAAGGGCTGAAGATGTGGAATCTAGAGGGCGGAGGAAAACAATCAGGATCTTTGGGTTTCCAGAGGGAACGGAGCAGGACGATCCGACAGAATTTGTCTGAACATGGCTCCAACAAGAACTTGATATCCACAGCAAGGACCCTCTGGAGCTCGAGAGGATTCATCGTGCCTTTGGGCCAAAGCCACAAATAGAGGCCCCACCTTGCTCAATCTTAGTCAGATTTAATCGTTACCCAATAAAAGAGATGGTACTTCGCAAGGCATGGGCCAAACGAGATCTGAATTTAGATGGCAAGAGGGTGCACGTAGATCATGACTTCCCACCCACCACAATGCAGAAAAGAAAGTGGGTGTTGGCAGTGATCAAGCAACTTAAGGACCAACAGATAAAGGCACATCTTAGATATCCAGCAAAACTACTTGCCCACTAGCCCTCTGGTGGTAAACTTTACGATTCTTTGCTGCATGCTAGCAAATCTCTGCAGAAGGCGGACATTACTCTCCCAGACCTTCAGACGGAACAGGCGGAACAATCTTTGCTACAGCTGCACTGGGAAACAGTGCATAAGGGATCTTCGAGAGGCACTGCAGCCCGAGGTACAATCCCAGACGACCGGCTCTATAAAGATTTGTTACAACTGGGGAAAGGATTACAGAACCATTCATCCACCTGAGACACTGGCCGGCAGAAGACTAGGACTGAACTTTCTTTTTCCCTGAGACTGTATCCAGAATTGTAGTGGACACCCACATGCAAGGAAGGTTGAATATGAATATATCACCCCCATATTTCATGGGGACTTCTGCAGGCTGACTGTAGTACCTAAATGTTTGTATTTAGGGACCATATATGGGTACAAAGGTTAAAAAATTTTATACTATGGAAATCGAGGGCCATATAAGAATGGCTGGGGGGGTAAAAGCCATTACTTAAAGTGGTAATAGTTTCATTTTAAGTATATGTGTACTCAAGGTATATTATATTCACCACTGGGACTCCAGGTCGAGAGTTCCGTTGGCCGTTTTAATTTCTGAAGGCCATCTTGGGACCCTCTCAGGGTCGCTAGGGGGTGTTATTTGTTGGATTAAGCACGAATTCAGGCCCACTCCCCCCCTTCCCCAAAAGGTGGGATCAGCCAGTGGGGTCTGTTTGATTTAGGATGGGCTTTACATCTTATACTTTATTATATTAACTTACCTGGAACCCAGTAACGACAAAGGCCAAGGCCCCTAAGTTTTTCTGTTTTTATTTGATAAGCACCAGACAAGGATGATGTACTTCGATGTGGATTTGTTCTTTATCTGCCCTGATTAGAAAGTCCCTACACTCACCGGAAGCCAGTTCAGGGGATAGGTTGCCCATTGGAGGTCAGTCAGTTGCCTTAACAGTGCTGTCCTCCGCTAGGGAATTTTTCTTTGCCTTCCCACTGAAGACTCACCCCGGGAGACTCCTTCCCATTACTTCCAACCAGAAGAGTGGGGGATGCAGGACTATGTAGCTAGTCCATGCTCCAGGGCGGAGGGAGCTTCCTTCCATTGCAAGCCTTGAACTGCCTGACTGTATATAGTTTCTTACTGACAATATGTTCTTTTCTATATGTAAGTGAGTTTGTTGTAGGTAGTATGTTTGGGAAAGGAGGAGGGGTTTCTGTTTTGGGATTTTCTGGGACAGGGTGAGTAATGCAGTGTGGCATATTATATAGCCTGAGGTGTGTTCTGTGTGCGCCCTCTCAGAGTAGTTGGGACACGGGAGGAGGGAGGAGAACCCAGTGGGTCTTACAAAAAAGGCACGGTCGGGGACAAGTATGGAAAATTACAGAAGTGGCCACTTTATGGGACTCTAAAATTGATTTCTTTAAAAGTTAAAGGGCTGAGTACCCCGGCTAAGAGGCACAGTATTCTAAAAGATCTGGCCAGAGCCTGGTGTGACATTGTCCTGCTGCAGGAAACCCACCTTTCTGCGATGGAGCACAATAAACTACGATGTATGTGGGTGGGGGATTTGTGGCATTGTCCCATCAGAACCCTAAAAAGGCAGGGGTGGCCATCCTGGTCCGGAAAGGATTGGGCTTCACCTGGAAAGATTCTTCCTCATGAGGGGAGGGCAGACTGGTGATCCTCATGGGCAAAATTGCGGACAGGGTAATGCACATTGTGAATGTCTATGCCCCTAAGCCCACTAATCTGGAACTTTTTAGGTATGTCTTTGGAACCCAGGCCTCCCTCCCTGAGGATTATATCATTATGGGAGGTGATTGGAACTGCATAGAGGACACTCAGGTTGACAGATCTGGGGGGAAGGGGAAGCGGGTACAGGGTAGCGGTGCTAAGACCCTAGCTCACCTGCATGAGGAAGCCGGCATGGTGGATGTATGGAGGGACAAATATCCCACCAGTAAGGATTTCATCTTCTACTCCCACCCACAAGAGTCATACTCATGCGTTGATAGGTTTTACATGCAAAAAGCCTGGGTAGGGACCATAAAAGATCAACAGATCTACCCCATCTGCCTATCGAACCATGCAAAGGTCAGTTTGACTGTTGCTCTAGGGCCAATGCAAAAGCAGTCCTTGTGGCATCTGAATGCTGGACTGCTTAAAAAAGAGGGCTTTATATCCAAAATTAAAGAGGCGGTAGAGAACTACATTACAGAAAATACCAGGTCCATCTCAAGGATTAAATTCCTTTGGGACGGCCTAAAGTCAGTAGTAAGGGTTGAAGCAATTGCCTATGTGGCCCAGCAAAAGAAGGCCAGGCAGCAACAACAGGATAAATTAGAAAAAAAAATTGAGGAACTAGAGAGTTTACACAAAAAAGGGGCTCCCACAATACTTGGAGATCTGAAGTCAACAAGGGAACAATTATAGCAACTTCTTTCTGTGAAAACAGAAAATGCCCTTTGGTTCATAGCACAAAAGTACTATACAGGGGGTAATAGGGCAGGTAGGCTTTTGGCTTTCAGGTTAAGGAGGCAAGAAGCTCACAGATATATTTCAGGGGTTTAAAGACCCAAGACAGTCTGGTCGGTTGGTCATGGACTCCGTCCAAATTGCAGAATGTTTTAAAAAGTTCTATGAGGACCTATATGCGTCGGAGTCCCATGCCAGTCAATTGGACAAAATTAAAAAGTTCTTAAAAGGACTAAAGTAACCTAAACTCTCTGGTAACCTGGAAAGAGAGCTCGATCATCCCTTTTCCCAAATAGAACTGGTCAAGGTGATTAAAAATCTAAAACACAATAAAGCACCAGGTCCTGATGGTTATATAGTGGAGTACTACTAGAAGTTCCAAGATAAACTTGTCCCACTTCTGTTACAAGTATGCAATGTGGCCCACATTCCATTGGAGGCTCCTGACACGTGGGCAAAAGCCCTACTAACCATTATCCCTAAACAAGATAAAGACATAACTTTATGTGGTAGCTACCGCCCCATTTCGCTTTTACATCTGGACGTTAAGATTTTTGCCCAGATGGTAGCAAACAGGCTTCAGGGGATGGTGACACAACTGGTACACCCAGATCAGGCAGGATTCATGCCAGGGAGACACATGCATGACAATGTAAGAACATTGCTTACTGTGATGACTGATTGCAAAAACAGGGGAAAGGGAGACCCAGCGGTAGTTATCACACTGGATGCTGAAAAGGCCTTTGATCGCTTTGAATGGGATTATCTGGGTAAAGTGCTTGAGAAGTTTGGGTTTGGCCCCAGATTTCAAGCATGGGTAACTGCCCTGTATACCAACCCCTCAGCTAGGGTCAGGCTGAGTGGTGTATTCTATCACTCATTCCCCATCAGGAGAGGGACTAGACAGGGTTGCCCCCTTTCACCCCTCTTATTCGCTCTAAGTATGGAGCCTTTGGCAGAGCCAGTTCAGTATCATGAAGGTATCACAGGGATTAAAGTGGGGGAGGTCGATAACCATATCTCTTTATATGCAGATGACACCCCTCTCTATTTAAAAAACCCTGTTGCATCCCTGCCTGCTGCTATGTCTCTCCTGTGGGAATTTGATTGTATTTCAGGTTTCAAAATTAACGAATCAAAGTCCGAAATAATCTCTATTGGAGCCCCTGTCCCTTTAGTGGTGAAAACATCAACCAATTTAAAATGGACCACTACCATTTTTAGATATCTGGGGATCTACATAGTGAGAGATCTCAGTAAGTTATACCAAGCTAATCATCTGAGGCTGTTAGACACGATAAGAAAAGGTTGTGATAGGTGGGAAGCTCTTTCTCTCACAATTTCAGGCAGGGTAGAATCGGTGAGAATGAATATCCTCCTGAGGATGCTCTTCCTGTTTGATGCAGTCCCCCTATGCCCACCAAGGCAGTTCTGGTCTGATACTCAAAAGCTTTTAAGCAAGTTTGTTTGGGCAGGGAAGAGACCCAGGCTCAGCTAGGCCCTCCTGAGGTTGCCCAAAGGGAAGGGTGGTCGGCGTGTCCCGGATCTCAAGGGGTATCACAGAGCAGCCCAACTACAATGTCTGTCAGCATATGCACCCTCGGGAGTAATGCAAAGTTGGGTAAAAATGGACTTACACACGTTAAGGCCAAATACACTATTTTCAATCTTATTCAACAAATGTAATCCCAGGGTGATTCAGGGGTTACCTAACCCATGGCTCAAGACACTGGTTAACGTTTGGTCACAAATGGCAAAGGACAGAAACCTACAAGCTATTGTCCTACAATATGGGAAGATCCTCGAAAGGGTAGAGTTCCTGCCGGGGAGGGAGAACCGGCTGTTTATGCAATGGACAAACTTGGGTCTTAGACACTTTTCACAGATGTATATAGGGGACATCATAAAAAGCTTCACTCAGATCCAACTGGAGTTCAAGGTTCCATCAGTGGATTTTTATGGCTATCTGCAAATTCGACACTACCTCCGGACTACAGAAGAAGGGGACACTCAGCTGTCTGAGTATAACAACCTACTCCTGGATCTCCTTCTAGGGCTGACTAATGGAACCTCCAAAAAGACACACCTGATATCCATGTTGTACCTGGCGGGAGAATTGGATATCTCAGACACCAGATCCAGAATTCAGACCCTTTGGGAGAAGGAGCTCAGTATAGGTGAGGGAATCCTAAGATGGGGGGAGATTTGGAGGTTGGCACATAGAACTACAGCCTCGCCCGCGTGGAGGGAATTCCGTTGGCAAGTACTCACAAGATTTTTCAGAACACCTGTTATAACCAAACATTTTGGGCAAACTCAATCAGATAAGTGCTGGAGAGGTTGTGGGATGGTGGGGTTGCATGAACATATTTTTTGGAGCTGTAATAAACTCAAAGAATATTGGAACCATATAAGTGATAGACTGAACGAGATACTACAAGTACAAATTCCTAACCATCCACGTTACCTCTGACTGGGAAAACCCCCGCTGGGGTTAAAAGGTGTTAAAGCAAATTACCTATTTCCAATTCTAATAGCTGTAACTCAAAAGGTTATAACAAGGTTGTGGCTTTCAGAGACACTTCCGGGACAGAAACAATGGCTAATGTGCTGTTGTGAAATTAAAACAATGGAAAGACTTACGGCCAATTTAAATCTGAGACTTGACTCTTATAGGACTTGCTGGTTCCCATTCTTTGAGTTCCTCAGCGCTAAAGAAGGCATTCCAACTCTGGAAATCTTAGCCAGAGAGGCCCTAGACCACTAGTAGGAATAAATTTAAGTACTAAACCCTACTCTAGGGTGAAGCAGAGAGTGGGAGTTGGGCATATAGAGAAAGGACTTTTGGAGAGCACATCCTTTAGGGATACGATTGGTTCTTCAGCAGTTCAAGCTCCATAAAGTCATTTATATTTGACATTCTAGGACCACGCTGCAGGGGTGGGGGTTAAGTTGGGGGAGTGGTAAGGTGTTTATTTTGAGTTTTTATTTTATGTAAGTATTCTTTTAATTTTCTTTTTGGTGATTGCTTGTTTTGGATAGTAATGAGCAGGTATGAGGTCTTAGCTCTTTCATCAAGTTCAGTAACTCCTGTTCATAATTTAGAATTGAATCCCAGTCCTTTGGACAGTTGGGAGAGTTTGCACCCCCTGACATAGTTTTAATTTTCTATGAACATAAATCCTGTGTGTAACTAATGCTGCTTATAAGGCACCTGTATTTGTCCTTGTTTTTCGGTTTTGTTTTGTCAAGTTTTGTCGCTGCTGGGGGAAAAAAGGAAATAAAAATTACAATTTCAAAAAAAATAATAATAATCTTTTCTTAATATGCTTGTGCAATCTTATCACATGAGTATTAATTTGCCCATGGCAATGTTTCTAAAAAGTTTTATTTATAGAATTCAGAGCCACCATTAGCGTTAGTGATAGACATACATTGCAAATAAAAATATTAAATAAAACTATTAACATTTTAAAGAGATTCATTCTTCTTTTTTTCTACGTACTATTCTCTAACCCAGCTTTTACCATACCTTGTTCTAGATTGTAAAACCTATGATGAACAACCGTGGGCTTTCTCTGTAAACACACAAGAGCTGAATGGAGTGGGGGAAGAGGGGGCACATACATCACTACAAGGGACACCACAGACTAGAGATAGAATGAGTTGCTTGAAATACTCTAGGTAGGCAGACTGTGATTAGAGCAGGCACATAAGTAATAGATTTGAAATCTGAGCAAAACATCAGTTCCCTTCAACTGAAGAAAAAAAAACAACATATATTCAGACTCGCCAAGCATTGCTGTTGCAACGGTCTGTTATTCATGCATCGAAAAAGTCTGACCCCTGAAGCACTTAAACTTGCTATCAACAGCTCAGTTCTATCCATTATAGATTATGGATTGGTTGTCTATGGCGCTGCCTCTGTCACATCTCTAAAAAGGCTAAACACAACACTGAACAAAGCCTGTAGACTACTCACTTGTGAAGAGCCCCTCACCCACACTTGTGATCTCTATGCACAAACAGGCTGGCTCAATCTACAAGGTAAAATCAAGTACTATTCATATACAGTATACTCACAAAAAAGGTGCTACAAGGAACCCTGCCAACTAGCATCTCCAGTCTTCTACACAGATCCCTAAAGGCTCGCCATACTTGGACCTCTTACTTGGACCTCTTACTCGTATCAAGCTTCAGAACCACACAGTGCCAACGATCCTTCCTGTACAAAGCCCCTTTGTGGCTGAATTGTCTGGGCCGTGATCTTACTGATGTTCCTCATCCTAGTCAGTTCAAATGTCTCCTACATCAGTACATTATGACTGAAAACACTTGTGATTGCACCATATAATCACACTACTAGCTCTCTTGTGCCCTGAGAATGACTGGTTCTATGACAAGGCCTCTGGCTGTCTCTTCTCCTCCACCCCTTCCTTGCCAGCACCTCCCCTTCCTCATAGTACTGCCCTCTCCTTAGCCACCACTTATACTGCATTCATTGGCTACTGACTTCCCCCTGCCCCAATGTCCTCTCCACACCCTTCCCCTGACTCCACTACCCCATCCCACCATCCTCTCATTCCCTGTACTCCCTCTCTCCTTTCCTTACTCACTTTTTCCACCATCCTCTCCCTCCCTCCCTGTACTCCCCCTCTCCTTTCCTTCCCCATGTTTTTCCTTGTTTCACACATGACAATTGCCACCTGGCAGCAACTTTCTTCCTCCCCATAACTACTTGTCTTCCTCCCTACACTGTGACTATGAACAACTTGTATTAATGACTTTTACTGTACATTGTAATCAATCTGTTTTTCCCCTTGTCTTTGTACTACCCCTCCGACAATGACGTGGAACCTTTGTAAATGAGCTGTTCTGTGCTTAAAGGTATTGTAATCTGAGAACGAATAAGTAAATAAAAAATAAACGGCACCCTCACTTTCCTATTCAGTCATGCACACATACCTCGTATGGCCTTTACATTTACTAGCTTTATGGCACACATTACTTTTAAAGTCTTGTCACTTGACATTTTATTGTTGCTAGAACAACACTGCATAAATGATCTTGTCACATTACTGAGTTCACATTCTTTCTGACCATCACTTTCACATTTGTTGACCACACACTGCAGCTCATGGTCAAGATCTGAACACAGAACAGTGCATGACCATTGAGCAAGAGCAGCAGCACAGCAGAGGAACTATTTGACTTCAAACTGGGATAAAACCCAAGAGAAAACAAAAAGTACAGTTACAGCAGGTAAAAAAATGTTGAACCCATTTTTTATAATAGCAATAAAGTACTCCCAGGGATTATTTTAATATTCATGTTAATCACCCCCTGGGGGCATGTAGCATTCAGCTGTGCCTTGCCATGCCAGGGGTGATTAACTAGAACATTAACATAACCCCTGGTCATACCTTATTGCTTAACAATGAAACGCAGAGAGAGGAGGGCAGGGAGGTATGCCTATAAAAACAAAAGGATGCAGGCAAGATGGTGAGGGGTGCAAAGTTGCAAACAAACTTTAATGCCCTGGCAAATAATTATGACATTTGTATTTTTAAGTGACAATGCCTCCTCCTCCTATGTTGTCAGCATCTTTTCAGAATATGCTAAAATAGCTGAAGCCCAAATTATTTTTGGAAAAAGTAATAAGGGCATTGGAATAGGACAGACACCAGCAGTTCTACAGCTCTCAGAAAGTACACACATTCCTATAGTAGATAACAGTAAAAAGATCTTGGGAATGGTTTTTGATGGCCCTAATCCAATAATTGAAAACAGGGACTTTGTTTTAAAACAAGCTGAAGCAAAATCAAATATTTGGAAATCAAGGATACTCTCCAAAAGAAAAAGAGTACATTTAATGAAAACACTATAACTTCCTCTAGTTTTAGATGTCTGTTATGTCATAATAGGATTCATACTAGGATGGGTGAGGAGCCAGTATGTGGTTAGCCCATAATTCTCCCTTATCAGCTGTAATATGTCAAATTTCCACCACTTGTTAGAAATATGTCCAGTCTATTTTTAAATTTGGTTTTCTCCTTGATTATTATTATATCAAGTGGCAATGAATTCCATGGATTTATAATTCACTGTGTAAAAAAAAAGATTTCATTCTAATAGTTTTTAAATTGTGGCTGATTAATTGTAAGGGGTGGCCTCTTGTTTCAATGTTCAGTTGTTTAAATTCAAGATTTAATTCAGATATTAAACATGGATCAGGCATTAAATTATATAAAGTTAATAAATCTGCTCTCAGTCGTTTCTAATCCAGTGACATTAGTTTTAATTCTGTTAATATTGTAGGATAGGTCTTGTCTTTTAAGCCATGAATAGCCTTAGTTGCTTTCCTCTGTACACTCTCCACTCCATTTATGTCCCTTCTTTTGTAGGGGAATCATACAGTTGTTGCAAAATCCAAAAATTATTGAACATAAGCTCTGCATAATGGGAAGAAGATTGTTGTATCCTAGGAGTTAATATTCCTTTTTTTTGCCACAACCTAGTTCTCAAGACTATCCTCCCTATCTTCGACTATGGGGACATAATCTATGCATCAGCCTCTGCTACTCTCTAAGCTCAACACCCTACTCAACTCCTCCTGCAGATTCACCACAAACTCCCCGCAATGAACCTATCACTTTACACTTCTTTTCTCATTAAATTTCTCACCCCTCTCCCACAGGCAGCACATTCACTCACTTACAATCATGGCAAAATTTCTGCTCAGACTTCTCCCCCCTTACCTCTCCTCACTCCTCTCCTCTCCTCTCACTCCTTCCTACCCCCTTAGATCCTGGCATCCCCGCTCCTTCACCATCCTTCTGAGGTGATCTTTGGCCAGTGTCTCTGCTTTCTCTTACCTCCTTCCTCACCTCTGGAATCAGGGTTCCTAAGACAGACACTTAAGAAGTATGAGGGTGAAATGTTACTCAGATGCAAGAGGAGTTGGCAGAGAGGTACTCTGTTGGGATATGGATGCTGAAGGGACATGGATACAACTGGGGAGGGGGGGGGCTGCACAAATGCCAAACACCAATGCAAATACCAGCAAGCGAATGTTTGGCATTGACAGATGCTTGTTATAAATAGGTATAACACTGGCCATTTTCCAGTCAAGTGGTACATTACCTTTATTAATTGATTTTTTTGAATATGAGTTTAAGTGGTGTTAGGATGTTGTCATACATGAGTTTTAACATCTTGCCAGTAATATTATCTGGACCTGGGGATGAATCCTGTTTTAGTTTTTTCATACAATCCCTTATTGTTTCTTCAGCGTTAGTTATTGGAGAATCCTGAATGTAGTCTAAATGTATATTTTGATAACTCTTTGCAAATATTTTACAAAAGTGGTCATTGAACATATTGGCCATCTCTTGCAGTATATTTTTGAAAGATATCCCATCTGTAACTACGTATGTATTTACCCCCACCTCTCTCATTGAATGCTACAATATGCAACATTTTTTTTCAAGGTTTCTGGGGAAGCAGACTGAACCAGATAAAAAGAAATATCACCTTTTAGGATTATTGTATAATGGAGGTGTTGGGATGTAGCACTCCACAGTGTTCTTTCTGGGGATTTATATTTGCAGTAATTTATACCCTGTAATAAATGGAGTTGAAAGAATATGGTCATATTATATAAAGAAAATGGTTAATGCCTGTCATGAAAGCTTGGGTGTAGCGAAGCTTATGACTCCTGAACCCTATTGTATCTCCACATATACCCTTATATCTGACACTTTGTCTAATAAGAATAAGACAATGAAAAGTAATGACAGAACACATCATTGATAAAACTAGGAAACAACGTCATACTGTACATTTATTACAAATAACCATTTCCTTCCCACAGTCCTCCCTCTACAGTGTCCAGAAATAAGTTATCATATAGCCTTAAGACAGTCGACTACCAAAAGAATTCCATACAATATTTGGGACATAACATGGCTATGCTGCCAAGGGAAAGTAGGAGTGCATGGCACACATAAACATAAACAAATGGAGGAACAGATATGTCCCTGGGAAACTTGTCCCACAGAAATTGAAACACAGACACATTTTTTTGTTTTACTGTCCATGTACAGTTACATTTTTTGGAAAACACTTGCCCAATCTTGGAATCTTTCAAGATTTACAAATATTTCATATGAAGTAGTGAGTTTAGGATTATATGTGGCACCTTGGAACATGATATATGAAAGTACACTATGTATTATTTTTGGTGCTTGCAAATACTACCTTTAGCAGGCTAGATGATTTCAAACCAATCAGCAAAAAGTGGTATGACATAATAAAATAGTACATAATGTTTCTACTTTTGTCACAGAGAGCATTCTCCTTTAGTATATGAACAATTTTGGAAACTATGGAAAAACGGTGGCTGGATAACTGCTGTCTTTGGAGCATGATTTTGATTTTATATAATATAATTTTTCTGTTTTTCTTTTCTCCTTTTTTGTTTTGTTCATTCCTTTGCACTTATGATCTAGATTTATAGTTAGGATTTCATATGCACTCCTTTTCTGATAGTTGTAATTCACACATTTGTTAATGGTTGTTATTGTATGTTTGAGATTGTATTCAATAAAAAAAATCCTCTACTCTTTTTTAAACATAATTTATAGTAAGCTTTTTCCATTTTTTGCAGGTACAGAACTATGAAGAAGACAGGAACTGAACAGGCAGCCTCATTCCGCAAGTTACAACAAAATCAATATTACACAATGTACATAGAAAGCTGTAACAAGTTCAGCCACATTACAGACATTTGAAAAAAGAATGGTTTAGAAAGTTCAGGTCCAATCTGAGGCCCAAAAGAAATGAACGTCATGTCCTGTGATCATTACGGAAAACTAATAAAGGGCTTAGTCCAGTAACAGTCCCATTATTAGATTGAAGTGAAAAATACCTATCATAAAAACATGTCAATTTCTGCGTCAGTATATTTTATTTATTGCCATTTTACCCTCTGAGAGTTCCCAAACCATAATTAAGGAAAACATTCCAGATCTATCTCCATCTGATATAAAATCCATCTACGTCAGAAGTCCTCACCTTTTTGTGTGTGTCCCCTTATCCTGTATGTTAAGTGTTCCATATTATACATGGAATTAACTATTTTATGCCAATGTAACAATGTTGGTAGTGTTTTGGTTCTCCAAAGTCTGTTTAAGACTTTTTTTTAGCTGCAGTGATTAAGATTAATTATAACTTGGAATGCCTAACAAGATCAAGGAGGGGTTACCAATCCAGAGTTTGTCAATATTTGCTGAATTGCTTTCTCAGTTTCTCTCCAATATCCCAACAGATTGGGGCACAACCAAAAAATGTGACTTCAGCTTGCCTTTGTCTCTCCACAATTCCTTCTGCACTTCCCATATTGTGGGTTGATATATTTAATTTGCACTGCTGGTGTTACGAAATATCTCATTCTGCATTTCCATACAAAATCCCTTCAATATCCAGAAGAAGTAATGCAGTTATTTGAAATGGAGTATTTATACCATGCTTCTGGTGTATGGTCAGTTTATATTTCTGCATTCCATCTATCGAAAATAGTAATACTGGTGTCTGGAACCCCTTTAATTAATCCTTTGTATGGCACCCCATCAGGTGTTGCGACTAGCCCCCCTTTTGATGACCACTACGTACTTTTTGTAGCACTGTCATTTGTACTGAGTAGGGTTGAAACGTGTCTTCATGCCCTAAAAAATAATATCGCAGTTGTAAATAATGGAAGTGGGCTGCAGTGGGGAGTCGAAACTCCTGTTTTAACATCTGGAACAATCATATAATTGGTGTACGTAGCATAAGCCTTGTTGTCCCCAGGTTCTCAGTGTATCATCAATAACATTAGAAGGATAGGCTTTGTCATAGGCCATAGCCCTTAACCAAACAGTAAGAGTTGGAGTGATGCACATTTTACAGCTGTTTCTCCACTAGTGTATGGTAACAGCTATATACCGTGAGAAGGCTCTCAATGGAATATCATTTAATGGGTTTGCAAATAGGTATTTGTCTTGGTCATATAAATCATTAATCATAAACTCTTCCAGTACATCTGTAGTGCATGGAGATCCAATTGCATAGCAACAGGAGTTTACCTGCTCCACTGTAAAGGGTCAGATTACATAGGCTTAGCTCTCCTTTTTCTGAGTGGTAGTACTGAGTATTTTATTCATGGTTTATCACCTCCCCACAAAAAGTGTGATATGACTTTATTCCAGTCCTCTTCTCTTTTAGAGAAGTGCCATAGGATCTTTAACAACCATCTGAATAACTACCAGAACAAGCAAACGGAACCTCTTTTTAATGTCTCATCCAAAATATGGCACCACAAGACTGTAGCACCCCCTCATGCTGCACTATAGTGTTAGTAGGGGGATTTTACCCCAAGTTCTTGGTGTTGGGCTAGAACCCACAACCTTTGATCTTTCAGCCATAGAGCTGATTGTGCAACCTGCTCAGCTACTCTCACTGATCAGGTTTCTATTCCTTACTGCGGAAGGGCTTGTTTTCTCAGTCATTGCTGGACTAGAGAGATAAATACACTCATATCCAGGTGCAATCTGGGGGAAGTCTACATGAGAGAGTACAAATGGCATGTTCAGCAGCCACCTCATGACTTACTGTTTGCACAAACTACAACTACCCTACTCTTCCTCTACTTACCATTGGGTTAGATCCTTACGCTCCCTAAGTACCACAGCAATCCTACATGATCTTGCTTCCTCTAACTGGCCCCTTTTCTACACTTCTACTGACATCAACACTGCATATTCCCTCTTCTGCCACATATTAAATAAGGCATGGAATACTCATGCCCCATCATGATGTCACAGAGTAAGACACTACCACCACCCTTGGATATCTGCAGACATCTTAAAGCTTTGCACCTACAGTATGACAACTGTGCATGGGCACGCTACAAGGCCTCACTCTCCCACATCAACCTCTCAACCTACTGCACCCTAAGAAATGCATACACTAAAGCAATTAGACTAGCTAAAGCTCAATACTTCAGGAACACCTTAAAAGAAAACCTTAACTTTCCCCACAGATTCTGGCAAACCCTCTGTTCCCTTTTCAACCCCCATCCAAATCCTCCACCCCTTCCCTCCTCATTGAAGGCAAGCTAGTCTCTGACCCCCTCACCATTGCCTCCACCTGAAAGAATTTCTTCACAACCTGTGCCCTTCCTTGCACTCCGACAAACACCCCCACTTCCTTACATACTCCAATATATACTCATAGATGTTTATGTAATAGGTAATGTTTAAATGACATTGTATAAGATGCTTGTGTCTATGATAATGTTTTGATTGTAAAACTGTATGAATGGTATTTGTATTTGAATGATATGTACTTGTATTTGTATGTTGTAACAACTTAACATTTGTACTACACAGATATGCCTTGTAAATAGGGATTCTTTGAACCCTAATTGCATAAATTTTCTGTATAAATAAATTTTACTTACTTTTACTTACTTATCTACAAATGGGTTTCAATTGACCCCCCATCACTGCTGATGAAGTGCTTTGCATCCTCCAATCACTAAACCATCTCAAATCAAGCCCCGACAGCCTTGACCCGCTTCTCCTTTAAATCACAGCCCCAGCCATCGTCCATCCACTGTCACACTTATTAAACCTCTCTTTCTCACTTAGCATAGTCCCACAAGCTTGGAAATCTGCTAAAGTGATCCCCCTTCACTAAGGAGGCAATCACTCCTCACCTGGTAATTACCATCCCATTTCGCTCCTCCTCATATTAGCCAAGCTCCAGGAGTTCCTAGTCCTAACCAGGCTTTCCCACTTCCTCGCTTCCACAAATGTCTTCTTCCCCTACTGATCCAGCTTTCAAAAAAAAATCACTCAACTATCTTCTTCCTTCTCTGGGTCACAGATGCCATCCTTACAGCATGGACCAAGGGCACCTCACCTCTGCCATTTTCATTGAGCTAGCAAAGTCCTTTGATTCTGTCTCCCATCTTCTCCTCCTCACTAAACTAGAACTTGTTGGCCTTGCCCCTCCTACAGTTAAATGGTTCAGCTCCTTCCTGTTCCACCATTCCCAATGTATCCAGGCAATTGCTGTCCTATCACCCCCCTCCCAATCCTAGCAGGCATACCCCAAGGCTCTATCCTAGGTCCCATCCTCTTTTCTATCTTTCTTAATGATATCCCTCTTGTACACTGCTCACCCCAAATACACCTTTACACAGATGATACCATTTTCTATACCTCTGGACCCTCTGCCCCCACAGTGACTTCTCAACTGTAAAATGACTTTATCCACATTCTAAAATGGTTCCAAGCCAACCAATTAAAAGTCAATACCAAAAGAAAACAGTTTCCATGTCTTTCAGCACCCCCAAAAAACTATTCAGTCTTCCCACACCACCCTCTTACTCTACTCTCGAAGGCACTACACAGGGCACTTTCTCTGCCTATAAGTACCTAGGCATCTGGCTAGACAGTCACCTAGACTACGCAACCCACATCAGCTACATCCATTCTAAGCTTTGCCTTGGTGCTCTACAGAAATAAGTATGCACTCTCCATCCCCATCCACAGAATTCTACACACAAAAACAATTCTTCCCCTCTTTGACTACGCTGATGTCATATATGGGTCTGCCTCCACCTTCACCCTCTCTAGGCTTGAGTCTTTATTCAATGCCTTTTGCTGCTTCACCTGAAATGTTCCTCCTAGGACCCACCACTGCACCCTTTACTCCTCTCCATCACTCCTCCCCCTATCCTCCTGCAGCTACCACCACACATCCATCATCACATTCAAATACTTGTTTGGTTCACTCACCCCTTACCTTGCTTCCATCCTTTCCCCTGCCACCCACACATCCTACCATCTCCATTCTAGAGACCCTTGCACTTTCTCCCTTCCCCATCCCCACTCAAGCTCCAGGAAGGCAGCTTTCTCCTACCATTTCCCTCATAGCTGGAACTCCCTTCCACTGACACTCCATATGCTATTTTCACGAAATCTCTTTAAACGTTCTCTCTCCCACTCTTTACCTCCTCCCTGCTGTTGCCATCAGCCACGTTAAGTTCTATCCACTCAGGCAGCTAAAGACAAGCTAGTTCAACTCTTAGATAACCATGCCCAACATAGTGCACCTTGCTGTATGCAATGTAATGTTTCTAACATGTGTAAAAAAATTAGGTAATCTCAAATGCTATTTCTTAACTCTTGTATCACATTTGTAACTTGTACTCTACTCAGGCAATCTGTAACCAGCCTGACAAAACTCATGTATCCTTGTACGTCTCCCAAGCTATTTGTAAACAGCCTGAAAATTATTTTTTGTAACCTTGTCTCCTTTGTCCCCCTTCCCGGACCACACCAAGAAACAAACCTTGGCTCAGAGTGCCTCTCCCAGTTACCAAACTTTAAATAAAATAAAATAAAAATAAATAAAAATATGGCAGATGGAACCTTAATTTAACATTTTAACTGAGAGATGATACCTCCAACAGTGAAGCACCCTTTTCAATACTGCACTATAGTGTCATACTAAAGTATGAAGCCAAATCCAGGCATTTTAATTTATCATTTGTTTACCAAGGACAGCCAAGCTGGAATGCAATGCCTCATTTTCAGTGGGTGCCTGCTTCTAAACAGTTCTTTAGATGGGAGGACTGAAGGACAGGAAGGTCAAGTTAATTGTTCATGATCCGATGATGAGTAAGCGGCTCTGGTGGGATTTGAAACTACTGTAGGCCTTTTGGATCCCAAACCTGTGCTGTAACCACCAAACCTCACTGCCTCTCAGAGAGCTGTGTTTGAACTCAAAACTTTTTTTTTTTGCCCAAAGGTCAGGCTGCTACCAACTGAGTCATACACTGTCTGACAACAACATACAAAAACATGGCTCAGACCCATGAGAGATCTCATTTTGCAGTGCAGTATTTGCCTTCATAAGAAATTAAAGATTCACTGGTCAAGAAAAATGACAAGGACACATATAGCAATGACTCAAATTAACAGGTACTGGCCTTTGGCCATTGAGCCATAGAGAATTTCAAACCCTACATTGCAGAGTTTGATGGCTCTTTACGTGATCATTTAAAAGTCTGCAGCCCTTCTTAATTGGGTCTGGCATCTAGTCTTGAAAATTTGTGCTATTATCTCAACTGATAAAGTCTACCTATATTGTGTATTTTAAAGTGCATTACTGGACTAGCCTGAAATCCCACTTTAGAAGATCAATAGTAATTGAATCACTTGTTAATCTTCTCTGGCAATTAAATTCATCAAATGCAAATGATTATATTTATCTGCTTACATAAACATTCAAGCAGGCATTCTGAATGGATTGTATCAATTGAAAGTGGGAAGCTGAATGTTTCTCGAAGGATAAATGGAAGAAAAGAAAGGAAGGAAGGAAGGAAGGAAATACTGTAGGGAAAGGAAGGGAAGGAATTTGGTTTTATGTAGTACCTTTCAAGTGCACTATTTCCCAAAGTGTCTTATAACTTAGGAACAGTTTTAGCAGCCATTTGAGGCCAACAGGGAGGAAGTGAGACTGAAGGAAATTAGGGGCCACAGACGTGAAGAGAGAAAGAGGAGGTTACTCACAGGGAGGTTAAATTGTTCACAGGTGAGCCACTAGTTGTTGTGGGAGTCAAACCTGGGTCTCTAGATTCACAGCTCTTCACTGCAGTACACTGCCTACTAATGGTACTGAGTTATCAATGTTTGTGATCAAAATGCAAGATACACAAGCCTTTTGATACATATTAAAACATGTATTAAAAATCAAAATACAGATCTGTGTACTTCAAGCACTGAAGCTGTAAAAAGGTGATAAAGTACCATGATACCAAGGTTTTCCGCATGTAATAACAGTTTTCTAGACTATAAATCTCAAAATAGGTATAGTCACTAATGATGGTGTAAGATATCTTCATACTAATAATTATAATTATACAATAGCAAGAAAGAATGCTGGGCTCTGATTGGTCCATCTGGGACTGGACCTATGATGTTATCCCAGCAAGGATCTAGCCCCAGCACATTAATGACCCCATTAAATCTTAAAAGAATCACTCTACAAGCAAGAAAAAGTTAATCTGTCAGCGTAATCGGCTTCTTGGTCCACCGCTCACCAGCTGGCTTCACTGTGCCCCCTCCCACCCACTCCTTACAAACTGTCAGCATTCAACTTTGGCCAAACTGTTACATTCTCCTACATCTAACTTTAAAAGTAAATTAAAGTTGCTATCCTCCAGTTATTGGCTGCTCTGTAATAATGACAGTAACAGCACATGCCCATAAAAACAGCTGCACTCACTTCACAACTGTCAGGTGTGCATCGTGTGCTGAAAGCGAGAAACATCTTTTTTGTGTGTGTTTTCTAAATTAACTCTGTTATATTGCCATATTGTTTTCACGGCCATAAGTCAATACGGCTTTTTAACACACAACTGGGGATTCCAAGGAAGCGGCAGTTTAACAGCTTACCATGCAGTGCTTGGCTTCACATACCACTCGATCAGCACAGGCAGATACAAGGACCAGATCAGGGGACTTCAAACATGAGTCTGCTGAGGTAAAAAACAGACAGAGGGATCCATCTACTGGTTACTGACCACAGGAACACAGAAATGCATGGGGGGGGGTGGTCACACGGAAGTGGAGCCAGTAAGAAAGACAGATATAATACTGAATAGAGGGCACGCAAATAGCACCAGAGCCACCTGCTGGACAAAAGAAAAACTATGGACTCTTTTTTTGAATCAGTATACTGTACTTACCCTAAGGAAAAGTAAAAAAAAATACTTTTTAAACCTATTTTTTCCCCATTTTTTTTCCTTTTTAATAGAGGAGCCATTGTATAACAGGAATACTGCACTCAAGGTGTGTGTTGTGCGGGGAAAACATCCCTTCTTGGGTGATGGTCGCACTCAGCCTGCGGCCTCATGCCCGGCCACACTAGGTGTGTCATTATCCCAGCATGACATGCACCCTATCATTCATTATTCCTTTAATGCCTAAAGTACAAATCACATTACATGGTCATACAAATGACTTTGTTTTACATTTCTCGATGAGCTGCTAAATGTTGCTGGATTCAGTAGAAAGCCTTACAAAAACTTCAGCTTAGTTGTTGCAACCTGTTTTGCATTGCATTGTGACAGAAATGCTGATGTATTCCATCTGAGTTGCAAACGCATTGCTTTTGAGCTGGTTAAGTGCTAAAAAACAATTCAAAATGAGTCATTAAAGAATTGCCAGCTTTAAAATCACAATGCTAAACCAGCTCATCACATACGAACATACAAAATTTCCAGCAGATACAGGCCTTACGGTCTATCTTGTCTGCTCGAGTGTGCAGCACTTCAGCCTTTTATACTGCAGCTGCACCCCTTCCCCTTGCGTCCCCCTCTGTTTTTTCTCCTGCTTCCTTCACACACGTATCCCGTCCACTCTCAGTTTGGACCCTCCCTTTGAACCTATCCCACCCCCTCTTGAAGCTGCTCACTGCCATCAGTGATACCTCCTCCTTCGGCAGTGCAGTCCACCCTATAACCACCCTTTCAGTGAAATACAGCCTCCTCATTTCCCTCCGGAATGTACCTCCTTCCAATTTCAGACTGTGCTCCCTGGGTTTCCTCCCACCTTTTAATTTGAAAATACTCTCTGTGTTTACTCCGTTCATGCCCTTCAGGTACTTGAAGGTCTCAGTAATATCCCTTCTCTCCATTCTGTCCTCCAGGGAATACGTATTGAGCTCTCTTAGTCTCTCCTCATAAGGTTAATCTCCCAATCCCAGGATCATTTTCATTGCCCTGCACTGTACCCCTTCCAGCAACTTGATGTCCTTTTTCAAGTAGGGGCACCAGTACTGCATGCAGTACTCCAAGTGTGGCCTCACCAGGGACCTGTACAGGGTAGAACATCTTCCACTCTCCTAGAAGTGATTCCCCTTGTGATGCACCCCAGCATTCTGTTGGCCTTTGCTACTGCCTTCCTGAACTGAGCTGAATGGTTAATTTCCCCTGTTACTAGTACACCCAGATCCTTCTCCTCCGTTGATGTGGATAACTGCACTCCCCCAGCCAGTAACTATTTCTGGGGTTTCTGGCTCCCAAGTGCATGATTTTACATTTCTTGGTGTTGAACCCAAGTTGCCATGTGTTTGACCATCCCTCCAGTCTTGCTAAATCCTCCTGGAGTACTTTACCGCCTCCCCCCCATCCACTTCCACACAGGTCTCAGTGTCATCTGCGAAGAGGCTGATCTTACTTTTTATCCTGTCTGTTATGCCAGCAATAAAAATGTTAAACAGCACTGGTCCCAGCACCAAGCCCTGTGGAATCCCACTTGTTAACGCTCTGGGCTCCAACAGTTCATCCCCCACAACTACCTTCTGCTGCCTATCCTGTAACCATCTCTTGATCCATCTAACCAGTTTCCTTCCTGCTCTCAGGTTACTCAACTTGCTGGTCAGCCTTCCATGAGGCACTGAGTCAAAGGCCTTGCTGAAGTCCAGGTAAAGGACATCCACTGCATGAACCTTATCCAGTGCCTGCATCACCCAATCAACAAAGTCAACCAGGTTCGTCTGGCAGGATCTGCTTGAGACAAACCTGTGCTGTTTACCATCCTGAAGACCATTATCCTCCAGAAATTTTACTAGCCTTTTCTTGAGGATCGTCTCCATTAGCTTTCCTACAATTGCGGTAAGGCTTACGGGTCTATAATTCCCTGGTTCATCCATGGGCCTGCTCTTTTTTTATGGTTTTTCAGTTTTTCTCTCTGCCCCCTGAGGCCACGGTGTACACATGCGTGTGCACGCATGGAGGCGCACGCACACACCAGGATCCAGTGGCCCCTTCCGCCCCTCCCCTGATGTGCATCACTGCACTGTGCCACCTATGTGCCCACCAGACCTCCACCCAGTAGGAGCAGGACTATGGATGGGCGGGCGTCCACCCCTTTGGAGGGGAGAGCCGCAGCTCAATCTTGCTCCAGTCCACCCTCCCCCGAGCTGGCACCCCGGTGATCCGAGGTTGTTCCTGAATCTGGGTTGCCACCGTAGTGCAAGGTAAGGCACCAGCACCTCAGCCCTCTGGCCACCAGGCTGGCTACCATGGGCCCACTCTTATGGAGGGGCACCACTTGCACCACCCTCCAGTCCTTGGGCATGCATTCCATATCCAGGGAGGTGTTGAACAGGTCCATCAGTGGCCATGCCAGGACTTCTGCCAACTGTCTCAGGACTCTAGGATGAACTCTGTCTGGCCCAGGTGCCTTATCTGCCCTCAGGGACTTAAGGCCCTCCCTCACCCTACCCACTGTGATCTACCCATCCGTAACCTCTTCCCCCCCTCACTCCCACCCCACCCTTCCCCTTAGGTATGGGCCCCACTCTCTCTTTGTTGAATACTGAACAGAAGTATTTGTTGAGGGTCCTATGTCATAAGGGCGATCACCAAAAGGCGATCGTCATTATGGCCAGTGTACATCACCGAAATTCAATTTCAGAGATGTACACCACTAGCAAAAAAGATAACGGCGCACAGAACTCTGTGTTTTTTATGTCACTCCCCGCAACCCCCTACTTAAGGATTCTCAACACCAGGGGAGGTGCATGTTGGGGGGGGGTGCAAAAGTGTGCAAAAATGAAAAGAACTACTTGGGCCAGGAGCAACAAAACATGCCTGCACCCAGACCCAAACCCAGCATCCTGGCTGCCCCAGGCTACCACCCTCCCACCACGCCACACAGCCAGCTTGGCAGCTCACTGCAGCACCACCCTTGACAAACCTTCCCGCCCCTCACTCGGCGTGCCCCCCCCATGCCTGTGAATGTATAGCGACATCACGTCACCATTAGTGACCCCCCCCATCCGGTCGCCCTCCCTACTCCCTCGCCTTGTGGGTATGCATCATAAGTGGGTCACTGTTTTGGTAGGCACCCACTTGCGACTAGCGCATATCACAGGAGACCCTTGTTGAGTACTTCTACCTGCTCTGCCCCCTTTTCCACCCATCCACTGCCATTCTTGATCCTAACAATCTGGTCCTTACTCTTTCTCTTCTCCCATATATACCTGAAGAAATCCTTTTCACCTTCTCTGATCCCCTGTGCTAGCTTCAGCTTTCTTGATGCCTTGGCTGCCCTTACTGTTCTACTCACCTCCCTGGATTTCTTCATGTATTCCTCCCTGCCCTCCTCTCTGTTGGATCTTTTATAGCATCTAAAGGCAGCCCTCTTTTCTCTCATGCTTTCCGCTACCTCCCTGTTCATTCAGTTTGGCTTCTTGGTCCTGGTTTTCTTGATCTGGCTCTTTACACATGTGCTAGTAGTCTCAGCCAGACCCAGCTTAATAACTGCTCATTTTTGCTCAGCATCCATGTGTGGGCAGACGTTAGTAATGTGCCCTTCCAGTTTACTGCCCATCCTGCCAATGTTTACCCTTTTGAAGTTGAGGACATTAGTCTTTGTTGTGGCTACCTTCTTTCCTAGATTGAGTGAGAACCACACTGCGCAGTGATCGCTTTTCACCAGGAGATCCTCTACCCCAATGTCTTTGACTTGTTTACCATCCGTCAGCACCAGGTCCAGAATGTTCCCCTCCCTAGTTGTCTCTGTTACCTTCTGTGTCAGGAAGCCATCCTGGAAGGCATCCAGGAGGATCTGCGTTCTGGCATATGAGGTAGCTGGGATGTTCCAATTCACCCCTGGCAGGTTAAAGGCTCCAACCACCACAGTGTTACCTTTGCCACTAAGCCTCCTTAACTGTTCTCCCAGCTCCCTATCAGTCTCCTCCTTCTGAGTCAGAGGCCTATGTACAACCTTCATTCTAGCCTTTATACCCCTTGAGTTGTGTAATTGCTCCCATAAGGCTTCCACCCAGCCTTCCTCCCCCTCCGCCCTGTTACACATTATCCCTTCACTAACATAGAAGGCCACACTCCCTTTCCCTTTTTCTCTATCCTTATGGTATAGCTTGAATCCTGGGATAGCTAGGTCCCAGTTATGGTATTGGGTTGCCCATGTCTCAGTGATGGTGACTATGTCCACCTCCCCTTCTGCCATCATTGCGTGTAACTCTGCTGTCTTGTTACCCAGGCTCCTAGCATTCAATGATACCACCCTCCAATGTGATCTTATCTCCTCTGCACCTTTACCCTCCCCCCATCCCCTTTCCTATTCGAATTTGGTTCCTGCCTTGCTTTAGGGGAAGTCCAAAGGACTCCCTTTCCTGGTGGCTGCTCACCTCTTCACCCCCCTTACCTAGTTTAAATTGTAATTCACTTGAATTAACTCCCCCAACTTCTGCTTCAGTACCTGCAAGCCTTCCTTGCTATGGTGCAACCTATCCGGTGTGTACAGCTCCTTGTTCTCCTACTTGTTGTCCCACTCCCCCACCAGTCCATACTCCATGGACCCACACCATTCCTACAGCAATTTGTTGAAATCTGTGGTTCTCTGCTTCCTGGCTGTATTCGCTCTTCATACTGAGAGAATTTCAGAGAAGGCTACCATGTGTCATTGGTCTGACAGTTGAATGCAAACTGTACTATATGTTTATTGTTGGACGTGGCGCTCATGTTTCTTAACATATTGACACTGACATCAAGAAAATGTTATATAAATTAGGATATCTTTATTAGAATGAAAATTATCTGAATATTAAAACTAGAAAGAAAGTATAGTGAGTAATATTATTAGCAATTTAAAATGGGGATGTGGTCTGCAACACAACGACCAGGAGCAGTTTAAATGGCTAAAGGGTTTGGGATAAAAAACTTCCAAAGTCTGCATGGCGCCTGGATCCTCCATGGCAGCAATTTGATATTTACAATTCTGCAAATATCTCACCTCTGGGTAAGAGGAGATTATGACACCGGTACATATTAATATACAAGACAGTAAATAAATTAATGTCATCATATTTAACAAACCTAACCTCATTAAATGATGCCGTATACAACACATGTCTTCATCTCAAGGATGCCTAACAATTCCTAGAAATAAAATGTTGATAGAGGAAAAGTCCTTTGCTTTACTGCTCCTCACATTTGGAATAGCATACCAACAAACCTTACACAAAATCAACAAGCTGAAGGAGTTCAAATTCAAATCCTTTGGATTTCTTTTGACCCCACATACTTGCACATAGTTACCGGGAATTAGCCCAGTCATTTTATATGAATTTTATGTCATGACATGTATAGTGGATGCATTTATTTGTTTAGAAACTGGTGACTGGGAAATCACACTGAGCCAAGACTCATTTTTGGGTGCAACCAGGGGAAGGGTACATGGCAGAATAAATCATATAGGCAACAAAATAACAGCATAAATGCAGTACAAACAAATGCTGACTTTGTGACCGTAAACAATGTATGTATAATGGTTATAAAGAAGGGACTCCTATGAAAAGCAGTTGTTCCACCTCTTTAGGGCTATCCCTTAGTTGCTTAATTTTTAGACATAAATAAACTAAATCAATACATTAAAGAGCCCGACACCATTGTGACAACTTTGACTAAATGTAATGTTTAGCACAAGAGAGCTTATATTTTAATATTGTTTCTGTATTTCTCATTCTTCTTTATTACTAAGGACATTTGCATGTAAACAAGATCACTGCCCTAGCTGTTCTGGCTGCTTGCCTACATATGACATCACAGTTCTGTTGATGACATCACAGTCTGTTGCTGTGGGGATAATTACGATGCCATAAATGGGGGATTATTTATTCATTTTATTTATGTATTTATTTAAAAGTTGGTAACCAGGAAAAGCACCATGACCAGAAGCTCATTTCCAGGTGAAACCCGGACTATGATGTCATATGTAAGATAGCAGAAAGAGCAGATAAAGTCTAAGGGACAGTAAGCCTCTTTCATACAGCTGTCCTCGGTAATAAAGAAAAAAGGTAAATAATTATAGAAAATACATGAAATATAAACTGAACTGTCTAAATCTCACATTTTTCCAAGTTTTTCTAACAGTTTCAAGTAGTACGTAATGTAGCTTGCTGGAGATTGTCTGTAGTACAGTAGAAAGGAAGGAAAGGAAAGGAGAAATTGTTCAACCAGGAAAGGCACACTAAGCAGGAGCTTGTTTCCTGGTGCGATCTGGGAGCACAAGGAAGTTAAGTGACTTGCTGAGGGTCACACAGTATGCAACTGGGGGCTGATGGGATTCAAACCCAGGTCTACAGGTTTGCAGCTCAGTGCCCTTAACCACTATGCTATACTGCCTCTTAGGGGCTTCTATAATCCTTAAATGCTTTCCTGACAAAGTATATTCAGACTTTGGTTACTGGGTCAAGCCCATTAGGACAAGACCCATTTACATTGGATGCCCGCCTGTGCCCTGCACTCTGCCACGCAGCCCCAAGACAGCAATGTGCGGCTGTGCACCAGGAGGGCAGGGCTGCAGACAGGTGGCTTGGGATAGTGAATTCTGGCTGGTGTGCACCTGTCCATGGTTGCAGAGCTGTGCAGGCAGGGTACGTGCCTTTGGTGCATACTTTACACCCTGTTGTGCATGGAGCCCCTGGTCATACCTTATTGTTTAATTAACTTTGATTGATTCGCATACATTATTTGGGTTTACTGCCATTTACTGCCTACAGCTGTTACAGTCAGTACTAACACAAGAATATAAGAATTCGCTGGCAGAAGGAGACCATGTGGTCCATCTAGTCTGCCCGGGTTTTCTGCCCTCCACTATCAATTTATCTTGCTAAGGTGACTATACTGTCTATCCCATGCCTGTTTGAATTCACTGACAATGCTGGCTGCCACTATCTCCAGTGGCAGGCTGTTCCAGGGGTCCACCACCCTCTCCATGAAAAAGTTCTTCCTAACATTTGTTTTGAATTTACCTCCCACCAGGTGCACGTTGTGTCCTCTAGTACGTGCAGCCCTATTTTCTCAGAAGAGGTTCCTGGTTTGCACTGTGTTGATCCATTTAACAAATTTAAATGTCTCAATCATGTCTCCTCTGCTCGAGAGAGAATAAATTTGGCTGGCTGAGCCCAGCATCATACGTTTTATGGTGCAGACCCTGCACCATTTTGGTGGCACGTCTCTGCAAGGTTTTCAGACAGTCTATGTCCTTTTTTAGGTGAGGTCTCCAGAACTGCACACAGTACTCCAAGTGAGGTCTCACCAGGGACCTGTACAGCGGGAGGATTATATCATGCTTTCTACTGGTAATACCCCTACCATTACATCCAAGGATGCTGCTTGCCTTTTCAGATACTACATTTAACCTGTTAATTACACAGCTTTTCTGTGTGGTGCTTTTGTGTTGCTGTTGTTTTTGCTTACTGCTACCTCACTACCATGTTCTTTACCCTCTCTGTCTCTCTCATTTCCCCTGTCATGCTCCCCATCCATCCATCCTGCACTCCTCCCCTCTACCTCTCTCAACATAGAGTTTCTGCACCATGCCCTCCACTCCATTCACCATCCTCCTTCCCCCAGCTCTCCTCCTTGCTCCAAAGTGAGGAAATCTCACTCAATCCATCTCCTCATTCTCCTGCTCCTCCTCTTGGCTGGTGATGTGGAACTCAATTCAGGTCCCTTTTCTTGCATTTTTCACTTCATTGCTAGGAGCCTTCCCTGCAAGCTCAACCTCCTCTCTCTGTGGGCCCTCCAGCACTCTCCACACATCATCTGCATCACTGAATCCTGGCTGTCCTCCAGGATCCCAGACTCTAACCTAACCCTTCCTGATTGCCATCTTTTCAGGCAGGACAGAGGAAAATGTCACAGAGGTGTACCATTTACGTCTGCCAAAATCTCACCTGCACTCTGGACATGAGGGAGGCTGCACCCTCCTCCCATTAGTTTACTCTCATCAGGATATCATTCCCCTCATCTGTCCTCTTCCTCATAGGGTTTTTTTTTCTTCATACAGGAGCGTTCCTCTAACATTACCTCACATTCCTCCATTAGCGAACTCATTTTCCTTGGGGACTTCAACATAAATTGTCTCTCCTCTTTATCAAGATCAACCACCCAGAGAACTGAATCCCTCAATTTGTCCTAGGTAATCTATGAACCCACACGACTCAATGCCCATTCCTCCAATCATTCTCTGTTGGACTGGGTTCTGTCCCCCCAACCCCAGTGCATTGTTGCAGCAGATAATTTATCAGACTCCTTTAGAGACCACTGCATGACATACTACATCAGGAAAATCTGGTGTACCCCCTCAGCCCCGAAATATATCTGGTCCAGGTGCCTCTGATCACTGAACATTAATGCTCTCTTGAGTGACCTGGCTGCAACAGACTGGTCGGCCATCCCTTTGGCCTCCAACATTGATGTGGCCTTCTCCCTTTTTCTCTCTAAATTTTTCACAGTCTGGGACTTGCACACCCTCTCAGGAAATCCAGGGTCAGATCTTCCCATTTCCCCTAGATCTTCACCGAAACCACTGATCAATGAAGTCCCACAGTCTTACCTAGACACACTATAAAAATTACCCTACTCCCCTCCTGATCTCCTCTGCTACAGGACCCTGAGAAATACGTGCACTAAGGCTATCTTGGCTGCAAAATCCCTTTATTTCAAAGCAGACCTCCAGAATAACCTTAACTCCCCTGCTAAATTCAGGAAAGTAATCCACTCCCTTTTTGACCCTTCTGCTCAGTCTGCTCCTCTTGTCCTCATGATAAATGGTTCACCCTCTGATCCTTCCTTTGTTGCTGCTCACTTCAAGTGAATTTTTCACCACTTGTGCTCTCCCCCCTCCTACTCTTGACTCCCCTTCTTCCCCTCCTGTTCCCCTTTTCTATCACCCCCAAACCTCCTGGGGTTTCCATTTTCCTCCTGTCACTACTCAGGAAACCCTACTTGCTCTTTCTTCCCTCAACCTGTCAAAGTTCAGTCCTGACATGTTCAATCCCAAACTCCTCCATTTCTCAGACCTGCAATTCTGCTCCACTTTGCCACCCCACTCAACTTTTCATTCTCCCTTTGCCCCATTTCTTGGTCATGGAAGATTGCAAAAGTCCTTCCACTTCACAAAGAGGATGACCCCTCCTCCCTTGGCAACTTCCTTCCTATCTCCCTCCTTCTCTTCCTTGCCAAGCTACAAGAGAGGTTAGCTTACTCCAGATTCCTAGACTACCTTACCGCTTCCCGTTTTCTCTCCTTGTTTCAGTCTGGCTTCCAGAAGAACCATTCTACTGTCACCTATCTGCTGCGAGTCACTGAGTCCATCTTTTCAGGGATGGATCAGGGGCATATCGTGGCTGACATTTGTATCAATCTGGCCAAAGTCTTTGACTCAGTGTTCCACCCGCTCCTACTGGATGTTGACTGGTTCCATTCCTGCCTAACGGGCTGTCAGCAGTCAGTACAGGAGGCACCTTATCATCACCCCATCCCATCCCATCCCATCTAGGCTGAGGTCCCTCAGGGTTCCATATTAGGTCCTATCCTGTTTTCCATTTTTCTGAATGACCTTCAATCTACTTGTGTCTACTCGCATATACACATGCATACAGATGACACAGTCATCTTCACCTCTGGTCCTTCCATTGCTTCTGTGGAAGACCTGCTTCAACAAGACTTTCACAATGTCCCATGCTGGTTCAATGCCAGCCATCTCCTGGTCAATACAGAAAAAAAATGGTGTCCTTGATCTTTGGTGCTAGTCAGAAACTGCCCGGGCTCTTGAGATGTCTGATCTTCTGCATGGTGGATGGCTCCCCTCTTGAAGCAGTGCAATCCTTCAAGTACCTCAGGGCAGACAGCAAGCTTGACTTCTTAGGGCACATTGATGCCATCCATGCCAAGCTTCATCCTAAGCTGGGTGCCATGTACTGTAATCAAGACTGCTTCTCTTGCTGGTCCCTGTGAGCTTGTCACCAAAATGGTGCTTCTGATTTTTGACTATGCTGATGTGGTGTATGGTACTGCTCCCTCCACTTCACTAGCTAGTGTGGACACCCTCTGCAATGCCTTTTGTCACTTTGTGACAAACTCCTCTCCTTATACTCACCATTGCTCCCTCTACTCTCCTCTCTTTCCATCATCCCTCTACCATCACGTCACCAGTCACAATGCTCCTCCTTCATCTCCAAATACTGATTTGGTTCCCTTCCCTCCAACCTCTCATCACTTCTTTCACCAGTTACCACTGCTCCACACACTCTCCATTCCAGAGACCAACAAACGTTCTCCACTTCTCAGCCCCATTCATCAGCTGGGCAGTCTGCCTTCTTCTATCACCTACCAACTCTTTGGAGCAGTTCCATTCATCCCTCTGTAACTCCACCACCTCTGACTCTTTCAGGCACCTGCTGAAACTCCTCCTGCCCCCAATCTGCTCCTTCTTCTCCTAAGAGGTCTTCCCTGTTTGACACTGGCACCACAGAGTTTTGATTTTCTTCCTTTCCAATCTTGTGTCTAGTTGTACTGCATTGCTCGTTTGTTTAACTTACTCTATGGCAGTACTTGTGTTTCATATAGCATGTGCTCATGGCATGATAATTGTCCATAATATTGCATTTTAATCTTTTCCAGGATGTACCTGTGAAGTATTATACTCTGTAATTGTGCCTGCACTTTAGTTGCTGAAATTAACTGCATTTTTTGTTTCATTGTTTCCTTCCATTTCCCTTTCCCCTGGATTACACCTGGAAATGAGCTTCTAATCAGTGTGCCTTTCCTGGTCACCATTTCACAAACAAACAAATAAAAAATAACTGTTAGTAAAGAAGTATGAGAGCACTGAAAACTCTGATCACCAGTGTTGTTTTTTTGTAACACTCCCATGGTGTCGTTGCCTGACCCATGTGTTACCAAGACCAGTACAGTACTTCAAAATTTTGCTTTAAAGCTTGTAGCTGTGATGATACATGTTAGTCACTATAAATACCAACACTTCTAAGAGCTATGACAACTTAGATAACTTTCTACTGAAGGCTGGCTTAGAGGTTATTATTATTTATTTGCTGACAACTCTTTTCAACTTATCTTTCACAGCCAAGACTTTTCCTTCTATTGGGAAGCATTATTTAGTTATCCCTATTCACAAAGTGGTGGAAAAGTTCTGTCTGAAAATGAATACTCTGTGCCTCTCCACCCTTTTCTGTTGTATGCCACCCCTCCCCACCGATGTCTAGGGTCCTGATGGAAAAGTATAGGGAGGGGTGCCCAGCACAGCAGTGGTCCATCCAAAGATAAAAACAGATTAGATGCCAAATACCTGTTTTCTGCTGCTCAAAAGGGTTTTTCTTTGTGGCACTTCTCCCTGCAACTAAGGGCAATAGAGCCCGGGTCCCTAGCATTCCCAGATCTAGCACAAAACACAGGTGATACAGGGGACTCACCAGGCCTTCTTCTCTCCCCCCACAGGCTATCTAACCAGAACAGAGTGCCACACCAGGTAACAGGGTTGGAGGACCACCACCACCTCCAAGCCCCATGTCATAGGCTGCCAGCACTACAGCATCCCCACTGTTCCACCATTCCAGGCCTCCAACCTGGGAACCAGACCCCATCCTGCCCTGGTGCCGTGAAGCACAAAGTGGGCCACCAATTCCTCTCCAGGCTGTGGCTCCCCTAAGTGCACCCAGTCCCTATTATGGCTGCAGTACCCTACACCACCCTCCCGTTCATGAGCGTAACTCTGTCGCCAAGTCGTCAAGGCCTGAATCCCGGGCCAGGCCAAAGCCCTGACCCACTGGTGACACCATGTCTGTCTCCCGCTGGCCTCCCCTAGGTGCCAAAACCAGCCCAATAAATATCTGGGGGGCTGGACTGGCTCTACCTGACCAACAGGTGGCCAGTCCCCCAAGCCCATACACAGGAGAAGTGGGAGGAGAGGGCCACATTAGTAAGCACTCCCCAAAGGGAATGCTTACACTGTCTAAACTGTTAGAGAGTTGTTCATGGGCAGACCATGTTTTTTGGAGGTGAATGGCCTTCTTACCAGCTGTCATTCTGGTTTTGGCCTAGCTACTTGACCCAGCCTGTTTTTGTAGATGTCCATGACTTGCTCACTACTCCCTGAACTCTGAGTTCTGTGTGGGATCAGTGTTTGGAGGCTTCTCAAGGGCCTTGACTTACTGTAATTGACCACACCATTCTTTTTCACTGACTTTCTTATTATGAATTATCCAATAATGTGCTGGCCTAGTTCTGCTCCTCCTTATCTGATTGCTCTCACTCTGTCTCCTGGGACATTTTTCTTTAAACTTCCATATCTGTATCTCTAGGTGTTCCTTAAGGGTCCATTCTGGGTCTTTTCCTGTGTAAGTAACTAGTATTGATTTTATATTGTAGTTGACTTTGCTTAGTTTTAACTTTCATTTGCCAGGGAGGAACTGTAGCTGGGAGATATTTGCAGTCATTTGTGACTAGCCTGGTACTTAACCTCTGTGAAATAGGTGTTTGTTAAGGGGAGGAGCTGAAAGGGGCCTAGATGAACTGTGGATTTATAACAGAGTTGTTTGTGGTTTCTGTCTGCTGAGACACAGAGAGGGAGAAAGCAGCCACAGCTTCTTTGAATTAAGGAGGTTATATTCTAGACTACACTGAACTGAATTATTACTTTTTGGACCTGTGTAAGTAACTAGTATTGATTTTGTTATTGTGGTTGACTTTGCTTAGTTTTAACTTTAATTTTCCAGGGAGGAACTGTAGCTGGGAGATATTTGCAGTCATTTGTGACTAGACCTGGTACTTAACCTCTGTGAAATAGGTGTCTGAAAGGAAGGAAGGCACTCCCTGGGGTGGAGGGTCAGAGTTGTAGCTGATTGTTTCTGGACAGCATAGGTTTACTTGATTGTTTCTGGACAGCATAGGTTTACAATCTACAGGAGGGACAGGGAGGGAAGAAGAGGAGGAGGGGGAGTAGCTCTCTAGGTAAGGGAAGGGATCAAAGCAACAGAACTAAAGGGTAAACAGGGAGGAGAGGAGGCACTGTGGGTCACCCTGGAGACTAAAAATGGCTCCACAATCTGCACAGGGGTTGTATACAGACCTCTGTCTCAGGGGGAGGAAATAGACAGGGAAATTATAGAAGGCATCCTTGGGATGGCAGAGAAAGGAGAGGTATTGCAGATGGGGGACCTGAATATGCCAGATGTTAACTGTAGCACCTTTGCTGCAGCCACATCTAAGAGCAGGGCCATTCTCAATGCCCTAGAGGGGTCACGCCTCAGACAGATAGTTTTGGAACCCACTCAGGAGGGAGCAATCTTAGTCCTGGTACTCTCAAATGGGGACGGAGACAGGATCTCTGATCTTGAAGTGGGCATCCATCTGGGAACAAGTGACCACCAAACAGTGTGGTTCATGATAAACGTAGCTGTAGAGTCAAGCCACACAAAAGTGAAGGTACTGGACTTCAGGAGGGCTGATTTTGTCAAAATGGGAGAGTGCCTCAGAAAAGCACTAGCAAACAGGCAAGAAGGTGGGGTGGAGCAACAATGGGGAAACATTAAAACTGACATCACAGAGGCAACAAGCCTTTGTGTGAAGCAAGTGAACAAATCAAAATGAAAGAAAAAATCTCTATGGTTCTGTAAAGAAGTAGCGGGAAAGGTAAGGGAGAAAGAGATAGCATTCAGGAAGTATAAGGAAACATAGAATGAGCAGGACAGAGAACTGTACCAGTTAAAGCAGAAGGAAGCGGGGAAGGCAGTCAGAATAGCAAAGACCCAAATCGAGGAAAAGATAGTCAACTCAGTTAAGAAGTGGGATAAAACCTTTTATAGGTACATTAGGGAGCAAAGAAAGACTAAGGCAGAAATACTGAGGCTGAATAAAGAGGAAGGTGGTTGGGCAGAGAGTGACAGTGAAAAAGCAGGGATACTGAATGATTACTTCTGTTCGATATTCACAATGGAAAAGCAGGGGGAGATACCTAATCCAGTCAATAGAAGCACTCTGGATGGGGGGGTTGATATTAGTCCTTTCACAGAAGAAAGGGTTCTGAAAGAACTCTTAAAACTGAAGGTGGATAAAGCAATGGGGCCTGATAGGATTCACCCCAGAATTCTAAAAGAACTAAGGGAAGAACTAGTAACACCACTGACTACCCTTTTTAATAAATCATGGGAGGATGGTGTGGTACCTGAGTACTGGAGGAGGGCCGATGTGATTCCCCTTCACAAAAGTGGGAGCAAGACAGAGGCAGGAAACTACAGAGCTGTCAGTTTGACCTCAGTGGTAGGAAAAATGATGGAATCACTGCTGAAGGAAGGAATTGTTGAGTACCTAGAGGCCAGTGGGGCACAGGACCCAAGGCAGCATGGATTCACAGCAGGAAGGTCATGTCAGACAAATCTAATTGATTTATTTGACTGGGTGACCAAAGTAGTAGAGCAGGGAGGGGCTGTGGACATGGCCTACCTAGTCTTTAGCAAGGCATTTGACACAGTCCCACACAAAAGATTAATAAACAAATTAGCCAGCCTGGGAATGGGTCCCAGGGTGGTAGCCTGGGTAAAACACTGGCTAGACAATAGGACACAGTAGGTAATAGTAAATGGAGTCCACAGTGAAGAAAGGAGGGTTATTAGTGGGGTACCACAGGGTTCAGTACTGGGGCCGGTCCTTTTTAATGTCTTTATAAGTGACATTACAGAGGGACTAGAAGGGAAAGTATGTCTCTTTGCAGATAACACAAAGATCTGCAACAGGGTTGATACACAAGGTGGGGTGGAAAGGATGAAAAGGGACTTGGCAATTTTGGAGGAATGGTCAAATGTATGGCAGCTTAGATTCAACGCAAAGAAGTGCAAAGTAATGTACCTGGGAAACAAAAACCCAGGAGAAGAGTACGCAATGGGGGGTGAGATGCTGACAACAACAAAAAGGGAAAGGGACCTGGGAGTAGTCATATCAGATGACCTAAAGGTGGGCCAGCAATGTGAGAAGACAGTAAGGAGGGCTGGGAGGATACTGGAATGTACAGGGAGAGGCATCACCAGTAGAAAACAGGAAGTTGTTGGCCCTCTGTACAGACAGTTGGTAAGACCACATCTGGAATACTGTGTACAGTTCTGGAGACCCCATCTCTGCAAAGACATAGACAGGGTGGAGGCTGTCGAGGAGGGCAACCAAATGGTACAGGGTCTGCACCAGAAGACATATGAAGAAAGACTAAAGAAGCTTAAGATGTATAGCTCGAGGAAAGGAGGGAGAGGGGGACATGATAGAAACTTTCAAATGCCTCAAGGAATCAACAAAGTCTTAGAGGTAGCATCTTTCAGAAAGAGATGTGCAAAACAAAGGCACAATTTGAAGATAGAGGGGATGGCTCAGAGGTAATGTGAGAAGTATTTCTTCACAGAGAGGGTTGTAGATGCATGGAACAGCCTTCCTGAGGAGGTTGTAGAGTCAAAAACAGTGGGGGAATTCAAGAATGCATGGGACAGACATAAGGCAGTTCTAGTGGGAGGAAGTAGGCTGTTGGTTAACTAGGAACTGCAGCTTATCTGTTAGGTAGGGAAATGGGCAGACTAGGTGGGCCATGTGGTCCTTATCTGCTGTCAAATTCTATGTTTCTATGCTTCTATTAAATCCTCTGCCACTTTTTCTGCACTCCAACTCAATCAGACTGTATGCAGATAATTGTATCTTTTTATGCTCACAAATCTTTAGAGGCTTTGCAATCTCATATCCAGCAGGATTTCAACAGACTGTTTGCATGGTTTCAGGGCAATCACTCAATAGTTTATTAGAAAAAAATAAAATATATTCTCTTTGGAACTCACTATGCCTTGAAGTGTAAAACCACTCACCTTGCTTTTTCCCTCACTGGATCTCTATTAGAACTAGTGTCCACATACAAATATATTGGAGTCCTTTTTGACCTGACACTGTCCATTTTGTATGAAGTTGATTCTGTTTTGTCAAAGATCAGACTCTGCCATGCTAGGCATTGACTAAATCAGCCTGACTGTCAGTGAATTATCTAGCATGCTGTGCTACCATTGTTTGAGTATGGTGATTCCATTTATAGGCTTACTTTCAGTACTACCTTAGATCCTCTAAACAAAGTTTATAATTGACTTTTGTGATTTATTCTAAACTATAAGCCTGATGTGCACCATTACAAAAAGCTGCAACCACTGGGCTGTCTTTTTTAAATTCTGGAGGCAGCCTAATCAGCTGAAATGGTTGTACAATTGGTTAATCATCTTTCTGCTCCCTTTATACAGAACGTATGTTTTACCTCCAACACAGTTGCAGTTTGTGTGATAGTCAGCACTGGATGTTTTCCTTACCCAGCATATCCTCCGAGCTTGGCAGGGCCACTTTTACCTATGCTGCTATTGCATCATGTAATTTATTAGAGCTTTCCTCACAGAACTATAGAAATTTGATTGCCTTCTCCTTCATGTTGAAGCAAAACTTTAAAATGTACCTAATTGCTTTTTACCTAAATACTTGCTATTTGAAATTTAATGTAACTCTTATTATATTCTGTATTTTGTCTCAGCATGTTATGTTCAATAAGACTTTTGTCTCCTGGGACCCATATTATTGATAACATTCTTTACATCAATACATAAATCAATAAATAAAATCTGTGCTCTAAAATAAATAAACTCCATTTAAGAACAAGAACAAAACCCAAAGAGACATTTCCTAGATTTCTGGTAGAACTCCTACTATGGATTAGTACTGAGTTTTGCCTGGGAATGGCACCATTACATGGTACAATTATTTACTGATGCTTCCTCTGTCAAATTATGTTGAAGACATTAACTATGTGGCATGTTAACTTTAGGAATGATGGTGGCATAAACAAAACATTTTCTGAAGCCAGATAGACAACTTTGGAATACCATCATTATTCCTGATGGCACATTTATGTACATATACTTTAATGGAACCTCAGTGCACATGTGTGAATGACACATGAAATAATGTGTCTTAATATGCTACATTTCTCCTATCTTCAGTTTAATGTCAGTGGAGTACCATGCGCTGTCATTTTGAAAGCTTAAATATCTAGATGTCTAATATGGCTGTCATACTGCCATACATCTAGACATGTCACCAATCAAACTTGGAATGGTTACATTTATAATGAGTGGAAAATAAATGAGAGATGCATCATGAATTCATGTAGAGGAGACAGGAAGTCAGTAACTATGTAAATATACAGTATACCTGTGATACTATACTAGAAGTTTTGTGCTAATGCAGTGCTGTGGGACACCATCCAGCTATAATTCTTAAAGTATCACTGCATATGCATGATGTGAGGGCAAAGAGAAATTTGAGTTGCAAAAAGAGACAATGCACTTTCTATCAAGGGATACTTGGGAGCTATTCAAACTTTTTTTTGCTGGTCCTGGCATGAAACATGTAATAGTAAAGTGCTTTTCATTTAATGAAATATAACATCAGAAAGTGGTTTAACAGTTTTTCACCAACAACAGAGGAACTCTGGATCACAGTGAGGAAGAAGATGTACCAGATGGTGATGTAGACAGAATTTGTTAGACTACAGAAGGATGTTTTTGACAATGACTGGAATCCATAGGTGGTAGTTATCCTTCTAAGGTTAATTATTTTGTTTTCCTTTAAGGCAATACGTTAGACTATAGAAGCTGTCCGATTAAATATGCAGTGCTGGAGGATACACAGATTTGCAGTACGGTATAACAGAGTTCAATTAACAGTTCAAAAGAATTAATGATCTGTGTGGAGGCAGAGGTATTTTCTGACAAAAACATGCAGAAAATGAAAATGTGCCATAACACAGTGCATGACTGCAATAAATTATGTTTGATGAGACATGCTAAAAAAGAACGTTACAAATAAGCATTTTTTTAAATTTAGGATCTATTTGAAATGGGGACATTACATGTGATGTAACAGTCTTAACAGTGTGGCACCTCTTCTACCAAATCCTTAAGCTGGAACTCAAGTACTAAAGCACAAGGCAGTCAAGTGACATGCCCAAGGCCAATCAGTGAGCCAACTACTAGTCTTAGAAATGTGTAGGATGGTTGGATAATTGTTGAATATTGGAGAGTTTTGAGAAGGGTTAGCTTTTGTAATTACATGGAAACATGAACTGTGCGTCACTTTTAACTATGCTCTACTGGTGAAATGAAGGGATTTTGATTGCAGTATATCGGAAATGTATTTTTTATTTTCTTTATTCTATTTATTTAAGGGTTCAGAGAAGACCATTGAGCACAAGCACTTTTACAAAGCTTCCACTTCAGGTTGACAGACAATAGACGTATTTCATCAAGGCAGGTATTGAACATACATAGGTTACAATATTACAGTGTTGTCACTAGTACCATGAAACTAGTACAGCATCAGTAAAGGATATGTCTTGAAAGCACATTACTACATCTTTCATGTAAAGAATGAGATGGGAGGGAGAAAGAGAGAGAGAGAGAGAGAGAGAGAGTCTATTTGCTACCTTTTTAATTAGAATAAATACTGTACATATGTTTGAGGAAGTGAGCAAAAATAAAAAGAAAAATGGTCTCATTCTGTTTGTTCAGTACATAATTTTTTTCTGAGCATAGGGAAGATTTGATGAAAAATAACTGAACTAAATAAATACTGTTGAATGTAAGGCTTGTCGGACGATGCATTTCAAAGCAGAAATGAGTATGCCGCTCTGGCAACCTTGTAAGACAATAATAGCAGAAAAACAACTCTTTAAAAATAAGTAATTTATGAAAATGAGGAAGCTACAATTTTACACCAACTGAAGATGCCATAGCATAAGTCACAGTCACCTGCCCCATTGCATATGCTATCTACAAATGTTTTACTTGTAGTCTCCCTAGCAACCTTGCCTCACCTCTTCATCTCCCTCCTTCTACTCTCTGAAGCAGTCATCCCCATAACCCTTCCAGATTTCCCACCACAGAAATGCCTTCTGCCAAGCAATTTTTTCCTATCACCTCCTTTACCTCTGGAACAACCTCCCCTTCCCTGGCAGTTCTTTCATCTCATACAATGCACTTTTGCCCCTTCTCCATGTGAGAATGAACCCTAAATGCTACAATAACTAGGCCTTCTAGACCTTTGGGATCTTGTATGTAACACATCTATTGTATATTCTCTTGCCTTTTCCTGGTCCCTGTATATAAGGAATAATGTATGGGTGCCCATATACAACAAGCCTGTGTTTCTATCGAGGGGTTGAGATACCAGCGTATGAACCTAGAGAGTGAAGCTCGAGAGATCCATGCTGGTATCTCAGTCTTAAGATGGAAACACAGGGTGAGTTGTGTATGGTTGCCCATATTTTATTTGTTATAATGTATGGTTTTAAAAAGAAATACGGCAGACATGTCTTTTTTTTTAACCCTAGTTACAATAACACTGAAGTACCCTAAACAGGGAAAGTGAAACCAAGCAGTTGGAGACAATGGGAGGGACTCGCAGCTGCACTTAATGATAGCATGTGCACAGTAAGGTTTTTAGAATGTGCACAACAACTTTAGAATGTGCACAACAACTTTAGAATGGGCATAACAAGGTTTTTGAGCTACTTGAATTCCATTCACAATAAGCCCTAACCATACACTGTATGTATATTTATGCCTGTTGCACTTTCTTGTTATTGTACTGTATTATTGTGTTGTTCCCTGATTACTGTTGCACAACTGCGATTTAATCCCCCTCTACTATAATTAGTCCTGCTTGACCATCATGATTTTGCATTTTAACACAGCTATAATGTATGTTAGAACGCTGTTAACCTTAGGAAATCATCATTTCCTAAGGTTGTTAACCTATCGATGTGACATAGATATGTTGTTAACCTATCGATCCTTCGTCACATCGATAGGTTAACAACAGCGAGTGGTCTGCGCATGTGCTTTTTTCCGACGGGGAACCGACTGAAGGGAAACCGACGGGGAAGGACTGAAGGGCCGCGGCGGTGACTTTTTAAAAATCATAAGCCGTTTAATTTTTGATAGTGGGACCATACACTATAAAAAATAATGTATGGTCCCTCTATCGGCAGCCGGTCAATTTTAACCGTCTCGAGGTTGCCATGGTGACGTAAACCTCTCGAGCTTCACTCTCGGAGTTTACATGGTCGCCCTGGCAACCTCTTGACTGCTAACTGACCGGTTAACGATAGAGGACCATACATTATCCTCTATATGTTCTACTGTCTTTCCTGCTCACTGACCTGGTACTTGCCAGTTCTAACTGTCTAGATTTGGTTTGCTTGTTAAAAGGTTGTGACTCTATCTCCTCTTTCAAAAATCAATTACTGGATGCAGTTACTGCTTCAAACCCTTGTAACTGCTTCTAGATTCTGTTGACGTCTGACAATGTATCCCCTTATATTGCTTGGTATGTCTTCAGCTATTGTTATTTTGCCCAGTGTGTTCACATACAATTTATGTATGACTCTAGATTCTTTGAAAATAGGTTCCTGCCTAAAGGATTTTCTGTGCAATAAAATTCAAATATTCAAATTCAGATTCACTATCCACACTTAGGCAGCCTTTCACAGAGATTGCTTGGTTACTGGAAAAGTCTTCAAGTTTGACTCCTCAATCACACAGTCACGTGATTATGGTCGTGCTGCTTCTTAAGCTCCATGTCCGGTGTCATGTTCGACTCTCCCTACACCCTTGCCTTGTGGAACACCATATCTGTTACATAGCATTACCCCAATGCACTCAGATCTTTTCTTTGCTGGAAGGAATGGGTCACCTCCTTTATAGCTCCTGCTAGTGAGTTAGTATTCTGCTAGTTTTCAGCTTTTCAATTATTTTTTTGTAAAGTTTTAATCAAGTCTTCAGTACATTTCTGCATCCTGACTGTCATCTTCCTGCTCCATTATTGCTCTTCACCATGGAACAAAACAAGAAGCTAGTGTTTAAGATGTGTGAAGGTATGCAAATACCCAATGCCTATGACCAGTGGACATGACTGCTGCATGTACTACTTGGGCAGTGCCACAATGTGGTGCATTGTGCCTAGTGCAAGGTCATGCACCCACAGATGATTGATGAGTGCTGGCTGCGTATGCTCCAGGGCAAACTAACAAACATGTGCTAGCCTTTCCTAGCTGTGTGGTTAAGGACAAGTTCACTGTGAGAGAGGATTCCTCACTCTCCTTGACCCTGGTGCTGACCATGGCCCATACCAAGCAGAGCGATAAGGTCCAACTGAGTTCCCAGTTAGCCACCAACTATTTCAGCAGTCTTTGCTCATCCTGACCCTGGAGCAGCCTCTTGGTACCCAGGGTCTCTCTGTCAGGGTACTTGGATCCAGAAGTCCTAATGCCACCTTGATCCTTGAGTCAGTGTTCTGGACTTAGATGACAGTCACACTCTTGATCCCAGTCTTGATATTTATGCTGACATTGCATTCAGCAGTTGACATTGGGGTTCTTCTTCATTGTCTGGCTCACACCACTGACACTGACACTGAGCCCATTGCAAATGGGAGAGGATAGCCTGACAACACTGGGCCTATGGAACATTTGCCCAGAGTTGAGGTCAACCAGTGCTGTCGATGGACCTGTCCAGACCTTGGCTGCCTCTTCCAGTGTGGACACCAGTTGTGCATCCCCATCCTGGCTTTTTTGGCCAGGCTGCAAGGACCAATACAGGTGAAGCCCTATTTCCACAGTCAGTGGTGGGCACTCTGATCAAGAACTTTAAGCCACAGTCGAGACGTCCTCATCTCCTTGCAGTGGTGGTCACCCCCATGAGGAGGATCAACCATATGAAAAAATTACTCACCTTAGTAATGTTGTTTCTTCTAATGGAGTCTTGCTATATTATGACAATTGCAGTATGACCGCAGGTTAGAACTGTTCTGGAGGTGAAATAGTTAACTTTCCATGCAGGCATGGAACTTAGAGTGCGAGCTCGGTTGAAAACTCTGTCTGTTGTGCTTCAAACGCAAACTGTCAGATCTTTATGAGCTAAAACTCACTAAGGTTCTGTGTGGAAGCTGTAAACCTACACTAGCCAACTGGCTACTAACATAAACACTCATTTTTGGTCTAAAACAAAGACTCAAGTCAGGAGACCCAAAAATGCAAAAACACAACACCAATTCACCCAAAAAGGTAGCTGAAAAACAACAAGGTGGGCATCAAAAAGGTGCCAACCCTGTACTGCCCACCCACATCCCCAAAACAGAGGTTCAGAGAGGGGCAGGCAGGGAGGGAGGTCATAATATAGCAAGACTACATTAGAAGAAACAACATTACTAAGGTGAGTAATTTTTTCTTCAAACAACATGAAGTCTTGCTATATTATAACAATTCAGACTACACAGCAGTACCCCCATGGAGGAGGGACAGAACCTACCTAGGAAATAGGCTCTGTTAAGCATGGCTGTGAAACTGAGCATCACTCCTAGCCTGATGTCCAGGGAGTAATGCTTGGTAAAAGTGTGAACTGTTTTCCAGATAGCTGCTTGACATATTTCTAGAATAGGAATGTCTCTGGCAGCAGCCAGAGAAGCAGCTGTACCTCTGGTAGAGTGAGCCCTCAGGCCTGAGGGTGGACCTTACCAACTTCTCATAGCAAAATTGGATACAAGAGACAATCCACCTGGCAATGGATCTTTTAGTAGCTGGCTTCCCTTACCAACCACGCATGGTAAGGAACAGATGGAGGAGTCAAACCTATGACCCTTGATGTACGCTCTATGTAGTAACTAAGGGCTCTCTTCACATCTAGGCTGTGCAGCCTCCTCTCCCCAGAGGAGGAGTGGTCAGTGAAGTACACTGGAAGAGAAATAGATTGATTAAGGTGGAAATCTGAAACCACCTTAGGCAGGAACTTTCTGTTAGTCCGAAGGACCACCTTATTTCTGTCAAAAGAGATAAACTCCTGCTCCACTGACAACACTTGTAATTCACTTATGCGTCTGGCAGAGGTGATGGCTACCAGAAACACAGTTTTCCAAGTCAAGTACTTGAGCTCAGCTGAAGACAAGGGCTCGAAGGGGGGTTGCATAAGCTGAGCAATGCAGACTGATAAGTCCCAGGCAGGGGCAGGATCTCTGAATGGAGGGTTGGTGTGAAGCAACCCTTAAAAACATTGGAAAATACAGGATGAGCTGAAAGAGAAGAGATTTACCTGCTGAAATAAAAGCAGACACAGCTGCCAAGTGCACCATGAGGGTAGCTGGTCTCAGCCCCAAAGAAATTCAGGTGGACCATATAATCCAGGACTGTGGGTAGATCAGCAGAGACTGGGAAATATGCTTTTCGAGCACCATATGGAAAACCATTTCCATTTGGAATTATAAGTAACCCTGGTGGAAGGCTTCCTTGAGGCCTTCATATATCCATTACACTTTGGGAAAGGTGTAAATCAGCAAACTCTAACTCTTCAAGAACCAAGCCTTGAGATTGAGAGATTTGAGATTCGGGTACCAGACCCTTCCCTGGGCACAGGTTAACAGATTGTGATTCCTGGGAAGGCACAGGGGAGGATGGACTGCTAAGGACAGCAGGAGTGGATACCAGGGCTGTCTGGCCCAATCCGAACTATCAGAATAACTTTGCAAGATTGGGATCTGATTTTGACTAGCACTTTGAACAGGAGAGAGAAAGGGAGGAAGGCATGAAACTTCCCTCCCAACTGAGGGCTAAGGCATCCAGTGGGAGAGAGGCCCAACACTGGGGGCCTGCAGCAAAAAAGAGGAAGTTGGTGATTGTCTGGGGCTGCAAAAAGATCTATCTGCGGGGTGCCCCATCTGGCAAATACTACTCCCAAGACCAGGGGATCCAGTAACCATTCGTGGTGGCCCTGGGAAATCCTGCTGAGAGCATCTGCCAGGACATTGTCCTTGCCTGGGAGGTGAACTGCCATAAGACAGGTGTTCAGAGAGTAAGCCAGAGACTACAATCTCAATGCTTCTGTGCACAAGGCCGTAGACCGAGTGCCCCCTTGCTTGTTGATGTACCACATTGTAGTGGTGTTGTCTGTTCTGACCTGAATACTCTTGTTCTGAACAGATTTGAAAAAAAACTTGAAGTGCTAGAAAAACTGCTCTGAGCTCCAACAGGTTGATGTGGAGCAGGGATTCCTGGGGAGACCACAGACCCTGGGTGGTGAGGTCGCCCCATGTGAACTCCCCAGCCCAAGAGGGACGCATCTGTGTAAGGGATTAGAGAATGAGACTGAGTGACAAAAGGAACCCTTGTCTCAAGTTGGTCTGATCCTGCCACCACTGTAGGGCTTGGATCAGGGTTCAGTTACTGGGATCAACTTGGTAAGAGGATCCTTTCTTTGAGACCAAAAAGCTCTCAAATGGAACTGGATGTCCCTCATCTGAAATCTTGCTCCCTGCACAACTGCTGTGGAAGCAGCCATGTGTCCTAGGAGCTGCAGAAAATGCCTTGCTGGCCGGGATACCTGCAGGGTAAATGAAGAGGCCAGGGAGACCAGGGTCTTTGCCCTGTCTAGGGGAAGGAAGGCCCTGGCTTCCTGTGTGTTCAGTTCTGCGCCTATGAAGGTAAGAAGCTGGACAGGCTGGTCATTGACAAGCATTTAAACTAGCAAAGGGGGGTGGCAGGCCAGCAAGGATGGTACCTACTTGCTCACCCCCCACAGCTAGTAATGGAACCAGTGAACCAGAGGAGTGGCTATCTCTGCAAAGCAGTGTGCAAAAGTTGGAGATTAGTGTCCAAAAGGTGGATAAAGCAGAAAGGGCAAAAATTCAGCAGAAGGGCAGACAGCAAGGAGAACCAGGGATAAATGACAACCAAGGAAGGGGCTGAGTAGAACAGTGAAGCAGTCTAGGGAGGTCAAATCATGGAAAGCCATGTGTGCAAATGCCAGGAGCCTTAGCAACAAGATGGAAGATCTGGAGCTGTCATGGTACAGTCAGACCTGGACATTGTGGCCATCACTGAAACCTGGTGTAATGATAACCATGACTGGAGATGGCCATACCTGGCTACAACATATTCAGAAGAGATAGAGCAGGCAGGAAGGAGGGAGGAGTGGCACTGTATGTGAAAATGACATAAGGGCCACACAGATCCAGGAGGAACAAAATGGGAGAGATACTGTGGGTTAAGCTGGAAAGGAAAATGGGGCCAGCCATCCGCAGGGTGTGGTCTATAGACCACCAGCCCAGGAGGAAGAAACAGATAGGGAGCTGATGCTAGCCATCCAAAGAATGGCAGACAAGGGTGAGGTAGTACTGGTTGGAGACTTCAGTATACCAGACGTGGACTGGAGCATCCCAGCAGCAGCATCAACTAGGAGCAGATTTATCCTGGACTCCCTTCAGGGTGCCTTCCTCAAGCAACTGGTCATGGAACCAACTCGGCAGAAGGCAATACTGGACCTTGTGCTCACAAACAGGGACAGTGTGATGGGGGTAACAGTGGGGAGCACCTGGTAACAGTGACCACCAGTCATTGTGGTTTGAAATCACAGAAAGAGCAGAAGCAAACCACACAAAAACACGTATCCTGGATTTTAGGGGCAGACTTTGGGAAAATGGGGAGATGCTTGAAAAGAGGCATTAAGGGATGGGACAGAAATCAGGGATTGAGGAACAGTGGGCAGTATTTAAAATGGGGATTATAAGAACAACAGAATTATGCATTAAGCAGGTTAGCAAGAGGAAAAAAGAGGAGACCATTATGGTTTCCAAAGGTAGCAAAGAAAGTGAAAGCCAAAAGAGTGCATTCAGGCAATACAAAAGACACAGGCAGAAGGGGATAGGGACAAGTACCAGGAGAAACAAAGGGAGGCAGGAGAGTCAGTAAGGGAAGCCAAAGCTCAGACAGAAGAACACATTGCAAAATCAGTGGTTAAAGGGACAAAACCTTTACAGGTACATAAGGAAAAAGAAGGACAAAGGAGGGATAGTGAGACTGAAGGGAGGATGGGATCCGTGGAGGATGACAACAGTAAAGCTGACATATTGAACAGGTATTTCTGCTCAGTCTTTACTAAGGAAGAGGGGTAATGGGTCTGAAGGGAGTACAAGGGTGAGAATGGTACAGAAATGGACACAAGTCCTTTACACGAGAAAGGGTCCTGAAGGAACTGGAAGTAATAAAGCTGATAAAGCAATGGGGCCAGATGGGGTGCACCCAGGGTCCTTAAAGAACTAAGAGGTGGTGGCTGAACCTCTGGCTATCCTGTTCAGCCAATCATTGCAAACAGGGGAGGTACCCAAAGACTGGAGGACAGCAGATGTAGTCCCCTTATACAAAAGTGGGAACAAAGAGGAAGCAGGGAACTACAGACCAGTCAGCCTCACCTCAGTAGTGGGAAAGATCATGGAAGCACTACTGAAGGAGAGATTGGTGGAACATCTGGTTGTCAATGGACTACAGGACCCAAGCAGCATGGTTTCACCAGGGGGAGGTCATGTCAGACCAACCTCATTGAATTTTTTGACCGGGTGACTAGGGAGGTGGATCAGGGGAGGGCAGTGGACATGGCCTATCTGGACTTCAGCAAGGCCTTTGACACTGTGCCACATAGAAGACTATTACACAAACTGGGGAATATGGGTGTGGGCAGGACAGTAGTGTGGTGGATAGGTAACTGGCTGGGTGGCAGGACACAGAGGGTGGTGGTAAATGGCTGTCACTCCACAGAGGGAAGAGTGACCAGTGGGGTACCACAGGGATCAGTGCTGGGACGGTCCTATTCAACATCTTCATCAGTGACATTGCACAGGATATAGAAGGCAGAATTTCACTGTTGTTGGCTGATGACACAAAGCTCTGTAACAGAGTAGACACACCAGAGGGTGTGTAGACAGAATGAGAAGGACCTGCAGAAACTTGAAGAATGGTCAAGGGTTTAGCAGTTGAAATTCAATGCAAAGAAGTGCAAGATAATGCATATGGGGCACAAAACCCTGGCACAATATATCAGTTGGGGGTGAGGATCTAGCATGCACCAAGCAGGAAAGGGATCTTGGGGTTGTCATCTCAGATGACCTCAAGGTAGGAAACAGTGTGACAAGGCATCAGGTAAAGCAAATAGGGGATGCTGGGATGTATAGGCAGGGGCATCACCAGCAGGAAAGGGAGGTCATAATTCACTATACAAGACACTAGTGAGGCCCCACCTGGAGTACAGTGTACAGTTCTGGAGACCATACCTATGTAAGGATATAGACAGGGTAGAGAAGGTTCAGAGGAGGGCAACAAAGATGGTGCATGGGTTGCATCACAAGTCCTATGAAGACAGGTTGAAGGAACTGAACATGTATTCCCTGGAGGAGAGGAGGAGAGAGGGATATGATAGAGACATACAAGTATCTTACAGGGAGGAACAGGGTGCAGGAAAACACTATTTTAAGCGAAAAAGATGTTTCAGGACTAGAGGGCATGGGATGAAGTTGGAGGGAGGACGATTCAGAGGAAACATGAGAAAGAATTTCTTCACAGAACGGTGGTGGACAAGTGGAACACCCTGCCAGAGGAAGTGGTGGGGGCTGAAACAATCACGGGATTTAAGAATGCATGGGATAGACATAAAGGAATTCTAGAGGTCAGGGGTAAGGGGAAATAGACTTCTAGGAAAACAAACTGAACTTACAAGCTCAAATGGGCAGACTAGGTGGGCCATAGGCCCTTATCTGCCGACACTGTCTATGTATCTATGTATCTATGTATCTATGTAGGCTCTACAACTGACTTTGAGAGATTCAGAAGGAAACCTAGAGAGGTAAGCAGTTGCTGCGTTATCTGAAGGTGTAATTTGACCTGGTCTGGGGACTGGCCTACTATGAGCCAATCGTCCAGGTAAGGAAAGATGGCAATCTTTTGCCTTCTTAGGTAGGCAACTGCTACTGCCAGGCATTTGGTGAATACCCTTGGGGCAGAAGTGAGGCCGAAGGGCATTGCCCTGAACTGGTAGGCAATCCCATCAGGGCGCCTGCTTGGCAGGGGCTTTGGGCTGAGGGGTGGAAACAGACCTGCTTGTACCCCGTCTGCCTCTCCCTCTAAAGAACCCCCTCTGAGCATAGGCGGAGGAGGAGGAAGCTTTGGCTTGGTAAAAGGCCTATGAAAAGGCCTGCCCTGCCTCCAGGAAGCTGCTTTTGAGGAGTGGCCTGCCTTTCCTTGGCCTGTGCACTCCTATAGGTGGTCCTATATTCATCCATTTCTTCAGTAATTCTCTGTTTGCTCCCCAAACAGAGAATTTCCCACAACAGGAAAATCCATGGCCTTAGACTGGGTATCCTGAGACAGGGTAGTACATCTGAGCCAAGCCATCCCATGAAGTGCCAAAGATGTAGCCATGACTCTTGATGAAACATCATTAGAGTCCACTGCAGCATGAATTGCACCTTGGATGCCTCAATACCATCCATAGCCACCTGTTCCAGCTCCTGGCAAGCTGGTCAGGGGACTTGTTTTAGGCCAGCACAGTATCCCATCTGGATTTCTGGTACCTAGCAGCATAAGACATATAATTTGCTTGTCTGAGTCCCAAAGATGCTGCCATGTACTGTTTCTTTGCCATAGCATCAATCTTCCTGGAGTCCTTCTCAGGGGGTGTGAAGCTAGGGGAATATTAGCCTTGTCACAGGCTGCAGCCTGCACTACCCCCACATGGCTGCATTGCTGAGTGAGGAAATCAGTGTCAGAGCCTGATAAGGTATACCTCTTGTCCATTCTTTTATCCACAGGAGGTATAGTGTGAGGAGTTTTTAAAACTTTTACTGTCTGTTTCCGAAAAGATTTATGCAAAGGAATAGACAGTCTCCTAGACTCTGGAATATCCATCATTTCTACGTAGTCTGGCTCCTCTTGGTCATCAACAGCTTCCTCAACAGGGAGCTGGAGAGTTTCAGCAACTTTTTTATAAAACATGAAATGAGAAGGGGACTCAGAAAGTCTTGGAGGAGAAACCCCTAGGGGGTCTATCTGGAGAGATGTCCGGATCAATGGGCACATCCAGATCTTCAAAACCATATTCACTCTCCTCATATTCCTCTTCCCCCTTCCCCGGTTCATAAAAATCCTGAAAATCATAATCTTGAACCGGTGGAACCGGCCGAACCAAACGCTTACCAGAAGGTGTCGTTTCGGTCGGAACCGGAGAGAGAGACTGGACAATTTTAATTGCTTTAGCTATTTCCACAGCAGTTGGGGAGAGAACTTTTGGCTCTACACTAGCTGACTTTCTAGTCCTTTTTGCTGGAACCGGCTCCTCAGAAACAGCTCTTCGTTTGCCCGAGGAAGTATCGCCCTGGTCAGAGGGCACTCCCTCCGGTTCGGTTGGCACCGAACCGGGCTGGCCATCCGGGTCAGCGGACTTTTTGGCCTCCCTTTCTCTGAGCCTACCAACTCTCTTATCTATGGTGGCAGCAGGGAAATTTATTGACAAATCTGGCAGTCTGAATTGAGGTGGTCAAACCCCAGACAATAAACACATGTGGTGTGTGGGTCAGCCTTAGCAAAGCTTCCCCACAAACACTACAGTGTTGAAACCAGTGGTCCGGTTTTCTTTTGGGTTTCTCAGACATAATGCCAGCCTAACCAACTTGCCCGTTTATGGCAATCCACCAAACAAGACACCCTTATCGGTTCCCAACCGTGTCACGGGTCGTGGAAAAAATGTAATGAAATCGGTTTTTAGAACCGATAAGAACCGGAACTGCACCTAAAAAGGACTAGAAGATTTTAAATAACCTGATCGGTTCAAACCAAACCGATAAAGAATTACAAGTTCCACACAGAAAAATAAATGTAAAACCTATCTATTACTTACATTACCACAGACAGAGCTTGAACCGACCAGTTACGGTTTAATTTCAGCTAAAAACGAAAAATAATACTTTTAAACCGACAAAAGGAACCGAGCAGAAGGAGAAATCTCCAGAGCGACTGTTCAGTGAGGCGGAGTAAAGAATCTGACAGTTTGCGTTTGAAGCACAACAGACAGAGTTTTCAGCCAAGCTCGCACTCTTAGTTCCATGCCTGCATGGAAAGTTAACTATTTCACCTCCAGAGCAGTTCTAACCTGCGGTCATACTGCAATTGTCATAATATAGCAAGACTTCATGTTGTTTGAAACCGTGTTGTCAGTTGAGAATTTCTACCCCTACTCAAATTTGGATACATCATCCATCCACTGACTCTTTGCCATGAGGGTGGTAGACAGCCAACAAGACAGGATCCCTATGAGTGACCTCTCCTCCATGGCTGCCTTTATGGAAAACATTTCCATGGCTCTGGATGCTCCTTTAGAGGAAGTCCACAAGAAGGAGAACTGCCTTCTGTTGGACATTCTTAAGTGACGGTTCTCACTGGGGGTAGCCTTCCCTAGCACCTCTGCTGTTGTGGGCTCAGTACATGGTATCTGGCAGCAGCCAGCATCCCGAGGGCCCCACTGTACCTGATAGAGCACAAGCATGTTGTCCCTCTGGGTGGACTGTCAAGATTTGTGGAGCATCGGTCACTGAAGGGGCTAGCAGCAGACATGGTGTTCCACAAGGCAAAGGTGCAGGGAGAGTTGGATATGCCACCGCACAAGGAGCTTAAGAAGCAGCATCACCGTAACATGAGGGCTACACAGTTGCATCCCGGCATCTGCTAGGCTAGCCATGTGAATTTGATAGCTTGATGAGCTGCCCAGGAAGTTCTCCATCCTCATCTACCAGCTCCACAAAGGGCAGCAAAATCTAAATGAGATTCATGATCTGGGACTGAAGGTAACCAAACACCAGTTGCAGTTTACCCTGGATTCAGCTGATGTAGTGGCCTGTATGTTGGCCAAAGCAGTGCCCATACACTGACATATCAGGATATAGATTTCACTTTTTAGTCAGGAAACCCAACAATGGGCTACAGATCTGCCCTTCACAGTGATGGGTCTCTTTGGGTCTGGGGTCATGGACAATCTTATGCATATCGAGAAGTCCAGTGTGATCTTGTTTTTTTTTTTTTATTTAGTTGTTTAACAAGGTATAGCACACTAAGTTGGAAGCTTTTTTACAGGAGCGACCTGGGAGCACAAGGAGGTTAAGTGACTTGCTCAGGGTAACACAGTATGCAAATGGAAGCTGTGGGATTCAAACCCAGGTCTGGTCTGCTGGATGTCACCAGATTTGCAGCTCAGAGCCTTAGACCACTGAGCTATACTGCCTCTATATGTTTATGTGACATTGGTTACCAATCCCAAGCAGCAGCTCGTGCCCAGGCCACAAGAATCAGGTTCCTTTTGTGGACCCTACTGGGGCACACCAGGACAGCAGCAGCAGCAGCTACAACAGTAGCAGAGGCAATAGTTCCATCAGCATCCTCTGGCCAAGCCTTTCAGTAAATTAGGAGGTCAAGGCCAGTGAGGCTGGCTCCTCTCAGAAAGCAGGCATTGGGGGCCCTGTTAAGGGCAAAAATTGTTGGAATGAGGTGCCCCATCCCCTGCTGCAGGTCACGCTCCAGGGCTGACTCTCCCACTTCCTGCCACAGTGGTTCACTATGGTTCCATGTGATAATAGTGAGGCAACAATGGCGCTGACAAAACAGGGCGAATAAACAATAATGAGTACCAAAAAGAGGGACCAGCACTACACTGACCACCTAAACTGCAAAGTGCTTTACTGAGATTCTGTGGGGGGCTCTGTCCCTGCACCTCGTGTAGAGGGTGGATTCACCCCCCCAACCCCTATCTATAATAACCATCCCTGGGGGCAGGGGACCTACTCAGGGAGTGGGAGAAACTCAGGAGGGGAGATATTCTAGAAGGGAGGCAACTCAGGGAGGGAGAAAAAGTCAGGGAGGGGGGCACAAAAATCTATATTGCCACTCGAGGGGCAGAACTGGGGAGCAGGGGGAGTGAGGAACTCTGGGAGGGGACAAACTCAAGAGGGAACAAAAAAAAAGAAAAAGCACCCACCGGGATTGAACCCAGCTCTATGGCATATCCCAGCAACACACAGGTGGTGACTCTAACCACCACGTTATGCTGGCAGCATAGTTTTAGCCCACAGCAGCTGCACTACATTCAGCAACTGCTCACTATTTTCCTGTTCTCTTAATCATCACTCTTTTGCAACCCTAGTTATTTTTTATAGCTTGCTATTTTGTATTGCCTGCTATTTCCTCAGGCACTCTAACTGAGTCGCTCAAGTTGAGTCACTAAGTTTGACTCGCCCATATCACAGGATACCATTCACTATCACTTTGGACAATTTGGCCATGGAAGTGGTAGGATCTGGAGTTTAAGACCATACCCCATGTCATCCCAAGTCCCACTGAAGGATACTCTTTCACTTGACTCTCCCCCCACATTATCGTGTGAGGTTCACCAGCTTCTTGAATGGCATGGTATAAAGTCTGTCCCAATAAAGAGCTCTGGAAGGGTTCATGCCATGGTGCTTTCTGATACCCCACTAGACAAGTTGCTGGTACCCTATTCAGCCTGCCTTCAGCACCTATGGTGATCATCCAGTGCCTTTCAGTCATAGTGTCCTTTTTCAGGTGCACAGGCTTCAAGATTTTACTAAACCTTCATGAATGGGTCATCATGGGGAGATCATTATGGGACGTGGAGTGATCCAGGAATCTGGCTATCCGGTTGTCCCAGGAACTCAGACAAGTCAGCCTTGTCAACTCTGCTCTCATGCTTATGCAGGTGATCTTTTCTTTGGAGCGGAGTTGAGCTCCTTTCAAGCCAGAGCTCATCTGCCCCTGGACCTTCAGATCTGAGTACAGAGGGGGGCAGAGTGGGAGGAATATGTGGTTGGATGGTAGGAGGAATCAAGCTTGAAGACTGCTCCAGTGACTGAGCATGCTCAATGGAAGACTGCCTAAGTGTGGATGTGAACTGAATACTAGAAGTAGAAATGTGGTTACAAGTAAGTAACCTCTATTTCTGCCTGTTGCACTTTATTATTATTGTACTGTACAATTGTGTTGTTCCTTCCCACGTTACTATTGCACAACTGCAATTTAATCGCTCTTTGTCATAACTAGTCCTACCAGACCACTGGGATTTTGTATTGTAACACAGCTATATTTTGCTGGTTTTAATGGTCTCTGACCTGGAACCTGCTAGTCATTCCTGCCTGTTGCACTTTATATTTGTTGTACTATACTAAATAATTATGCAATATATTGTTTTCTGATGATTATTGCAAAAATGCCATTTATTCTCTCCTGTACTCTTTCCTCCAGGACACTTCTAGAACAAGCTATGTCAGCTCAGCATGTTCTTGCTGGAGAAATATTTTAAACAAAATAATAAAATGCAGAATTTCCATAGAAATCTCCAGAAAATCAGTCTTTTTTATCAGACGTTAAGTGTTGTAATTTGTTCATTTGGCTCAGATTTTTAAAACACGTGTAGGCCCGCAAGACACAAAGCTTTCACGGAGTTGTAGTTTCTATTTGCAGTCTGCCTTGAACTATATTCTGATTTTGGGGACTGTGGGCTGATTTCTGCAGTCTACATGGAGCGGTGCTAACTCATTCCTTTATGGTCACAAATGATAGACAGGGTTTACTTGGCTGGCCAAGTGCTAAGGCTGCATCATGGTGCACTGTCACCTGGGAGACTGAGGTTCATGAGTGAGCTGTAGGGTCTAGCACTACAGACAGCTGGGGGGGCAGGATTTATCATGGAGGTGTGGTGTCCAACTCCAAGGGAGGGAGGGTACAGGCCTCCCAGAATTCCACACATGCTCCCCGCTGACCAGGATATTGCTTTGGCATCTGTATTGAAGGCAGCTACTCACCTTCTTCCTGCTTTCTGGCCACAGGAAGGCTGCAACAATAGTTGTCTTGAATACTGGGGTTGCAATCTGGGAAAAACTGGGAAAAATCATGGAAAATAGTAAAAAAAAAATGACATAGCTTACTTAGTTCCATTGTACCTCTGAGGCCTTTAAAGCGCTAACAGCACCACAAATAGCAGACAGACATTTTTATTAATTATGAAAATTAATCAGTTGTTACTTTTTATTTCAGAGGTATTTCTCTTTTTCCTTTTGCCCATTAGAAGGATTTTACATGGTAGTGTTGGGTGTGATGTAAAGAACAATGTAATTAAGGGCTTACTCAGTTGCAACCAGGCCCAATAAACATAGAACCCCATTATTTTTATTAGGTTACACCTCACACCAGTGATTGTAAGTATAACCCACAGGTGTCTAGCATGTGTTCCAAAGGTCAGGCCTCTCATTCAGGCCTGTACATTGCTGCAGAAATCCAGCAGGATTGCAATCAGTCTGCCTCTGAAATACCACCTGCTGACTCTGTCCATGACAGAATAACATTGTCAGAGCTCGGAACACTATGTCTGAAGGCATAGTTCTTGAAGAGGTAGAATTCTCTAGTTTGAATCTGTCAGAGAAAATGCTGACGGTGCTGAAGGTTTCTCGAAAACCAGCAACAAGGAAAGCATACTCCTGTAAGTGGAAGAGATTCACATGCTGGTGTGCTACCAGGAAGATAATCCCAATGCAGGCAGGGCAGTCCACATTTCTGGACTACCTGGTGCACTTCCAGTCCTTTGGTCTGAGACCACCAACCTTGAAGGTACACCTGGCAGCTGTGTTGGCCTACACATCCAGAAAAGACAAGTCCTTGGCCTCACAACCTGTTTTTAAAAAGTACTTTAAGGGTCTCAGTCATTTGTATCCAAGGACCCAGGCCATCCATGGGACCTAAATCTATGTCTTGCCCAGCTGATGCAGGCTCCCATTGAGCCTATGGCTACTGCTGATTTAAAACATGTCTCATGGAAACAGTTTTCCTGATAGCCATGACATCTGCCAGGAGGGTAAGCAAACTGCAAGCCTTCTGTGCATATCCAAACTACATAATTTTCCACATGGCTAAGGCTATCCTTAGGACCAATAGAAAGTTCCTACCTAAGGTGGTGTCAGAATTTCACTTAAACATGCCATTTACCCTTCCTTTATAAAACGGGTAGGGAAAATGAAGCTCTCTGATTTGCTGAGAGAGCCTTTTGCTCATACTTTTTTTTTTGTGGTATAGCACAGAAAAAACAAAAACAAAAAAAAAAAAACAAGAGCAACCACACAGTGACCACCTAACAAAAAAAATCCTTGTGCCATGCTGGCACCCTGGCAGAAATTATTTGGCTGCCATTTTTCCTTAGTGAGCCATTTGCTTTAAACATCCCACCCTCCCTCAGCAGCACCAGAAACAAAAAAGCAGGCAGAAATAAACTGTCTGAAGCTTTTTGTACTTTCTGTGAGTACAAACAGAAGTAATAAAGTTACTGCCATTGTGCAGCATCACTCACACCCCCTACCTGCAGTTCAGCAGGACACCGCCAACAGGATTTTAAAACATGCTACCACAGATGGTAGTGTACTGCAGGCAAGAGCATAAGAAAATTGCGGTTTTGCCAGAGGCCTGACATAGCTACGCAGTGGGTCTGTAAAATACTGTGGCATAGCACAATGCCCCTAGTGACACTGGACAATACCACAGCACTCCTAGTAACAAATGGAAAGCAGAGGGACTATTTAAAATGAAATGAGACATTTTTTATTTTGCCATTTTTTTAAGGGATACCACAGTTTCTCAACATGGACCCATTTTGTAGGTGCAATAACACATTTTGGGGTGTGGGTTAGTCTGTGATAAATGCACTTCTAGGGGCAGTAAGGGCTCAGATTGCGACCTTGTACCTCACTATACCCCTAGTTGTGTGTTTATCATAGACTATCCCACAATGTATCATGTGTTGCAGCTTATGCACCCTCTATCCTGAATATTCCAGTACAGGAGAGCAAAAATTGCACTGTCTAGATTTAAAAAGGGCATTAGGTCACTATATGGACTAGACAAGGGGTGTCAGGTCCCAGAGTACATAGTTCTTTGTTAATATGGAGAGGTTGGAAAAGGTAAGACAGCAGCTAGGATAACTATCACTCATTGGATAGTCTCCAGCATATAGTTCTGTTATGAAAAAGCTGGCAAGGTACCCCCCTGGACCTATGAGCACATTCCACAAGGTGCACCTCGTCCACTGTGGCAGCCACTAGGGGTGTCCCCTTCAAAAAATCTGCAAGCAGTTTTCTGGAAAAAAGTACACACCTTCACAAAACACTGCTGTTTGGATACACTGTCCAGAAAGGATGCCGGTTTTGGAACAGCTGTCTTGCAGAACCTTTTTCTTAAATATGTGCTAGACCCATCTTCCCTAGGTACTGCTAGTGAGTCTGCCATTTGTAAGATATCTCACTGATGGATTTTTGTTGTTTGTAAAGAGAAAAAATACTCTCTGTAGTAACGTTGTTTCTCCTCAGGGATCCATCTATCAATAAGCCTTACAAGCATTAACTCTGCCTTCCCCTTCTAGAGCCTGAATGTAGGTCCACACCAGAATCAATTCTTACCTTAAGGTTGTTTGAGCATTACTTATTGCAATTCCTCAGCAACTGTTAAAATGTGATAATTTTAATTGTACATGTTGTCGGTTTCAATTTGGTTAGAGTTTTCAAAATTTTAAAGAAAATTTTAGAAATATTTTAGTAGCCTTTTAGCTAGCTGTAGTAGTCACTGCTCCCCGGCTATAGAAAAAAAATCAGACATTAGACCAGCAGGGGAAGCACGACCACAGTGCAAGTTTGAACTTGTATTCTAAATTCTGTAATTTGCATAAAGTTCTATCTCTGGGCAAGCACACTAATGCCATTTGTAAGGCTCACTGAGGGATCCCTGAGAGGACACATTACTTTAGTGAGTAATTTTTCTCTTTCAACAAATGGCTGTTCTAGTGCACTGGGTGTGGGATATGGTCTTAGGGGTGGGACTATGGTAAAGCATGTGCAACCCCTCTTTCACGAATCAACATTACATACAACCATTCAACTACGGCCTCTTTCAGCTGAGACTGGCTCTGTGTAATAACCCTTTTTTGGTGTCAGCAGGGGCTGGGCTTAGCCAAAGGAGACCTTCTGTGTCTATGGGTAAGGTGGTAAGCATGCCAGAGGGCTCACTACATATCAGTCACTCCATCAGTACACATCTCCTTGACTGTGGGGGGAGTTCAACCTGTACCTCTGTTCTGACAGAAATGATCACACAGCAAGTGTGGTTTAAACGATACTTACTCCTTATTGAAACTTATTTATAGTTCACCCCAGTCACTTAAAGCAGCAGTGCAATGAAACTGGGCAAAGCGTTTGACTCAACCTTTTTTACACTATAAAAGATCCAAGGCATCTTCTAGTTTTATTTGTTGGTAAAATTTTCCATTTCCAATAAATGTGAGTATTTTATATATGTTTTCATTTATTTTTTTCTTAAGAAAAAAGGTGGCCACCACATTTGACTTAGAAATACCATTGTAAACCGGGTAAGGGTTCAGATCAAGAAAAAAAAAAACTTATGGGCCCAGATATTCAAAAGAGTTGAGCCATGCGCAATAGGGTTGCACCTGCACAAATCTGAAAATGCGCCATTCTGCGATATTCAGCAGGAGGCAGTTGTGCCCCCCAAATCACGCTGAGTAACAGCGCAATGATAATGAATGCATGCGCAACTGAAGGGTGAGGAACCATGCATAAATGGCGCAGTGTGATATTCAACAACATGCACCATGCGCAATAGGGGAGCCAGAGGAAGTTGTGCCATAGCAGAAATGAGCCAAAATAAAGGGAGCAAGGGAGAGGCGAAAAAAGAGCAGCTACAGGAAGCCACATGACAGAAAAATACATAAGAAAACACTGGGCAGCAGGGACACACAGGGCAGGCCAGGAAAGGGCAGCTGGAAGCAACAGGCACAGGGGAAGGTGTGGGGAGTGACAGTGCAGAAAGGGGAAGTACACCACACAGCAGTGAGGCCAGCACAGGCAGGTGTTCCCGGTGCAGGGGAAGTAGCAGCCAGGACAGCGGGGTGAATACAGAAACAGCTGCCAGGGGGGGTGAACACAAGCCAGGGACATGGCCAGTGCCACTATCCAGATGGAGGCCATAATGAGGGGGGTGAGAAGGCGGGCAGCAGGGGGCATGGCCGTGGAAGGGCCCGTCAGTGGTATGCCCCCAACAGGCAGTACTGAGCCTGCACCAGCTTTGAGCTGTACAGTGATACCGAGATTGTGGGCTGGTACCACCTGAATTGGGCAATTCTGAGGCGGCTCTGTGAGCTGTGCAGTGATGTGATGCAGGCACCCACATGACAGAGCCATGCCCTGTCAGTGGAGATGAAAGTGACAGCTTGCATGTGCTTGCTTACCACGGGTACCTTCCAGAGACCAACTGGGGACACCACAGGCATAACCCAGTCAGCCACATCATGCCACCTCACCCAATTCCTCAGTGCACTGCTGCCACATGCTGCGGAGTACATCCATTTCCCCACCACACTGGTGGAGCGCACAGCAAACAGACAGGAGTTCCACAGGGTAGCACATATGCCTGGCATGCTAGGGGCAATAGACTGCACCCATGTGGCCATCCACACACCACCTGGCCCCAAGGGGGCTGCATATATAAATCGCAAGGGCTATGCCAGCATCAACTGCCAGGTGGTGTGCGATGCCAGGGGGTGCATAATCAATGTCTGTTCCACGCACTCTGGGGAAGCACATGATGTCTTCATCTGGCACCAGTCAGCACTGTGCCACAGATTCTAGAGTGGGGATATCCCCACTGGCCACCTAGTGGGTGAGTATGCAAACCACATGGACAATCATAGGGCCTGGGGGGGCATGGTCAGAGGTGACATGGATAGTGGCCTACATGGCCCGGGGCAGGGCGATGCTGATCACCAAACTAACCTCCACCCTCTACACAGAGGTAACAGTGGATACCCACTCCGTCCCTCGCTGCCCACACCCTACCGGCGGCCCATGACTCCATCGCAGCAATGCTACAATGAGGCACACGCCACCATACGTAATGTCATCGAGCGGGTGTTTGGGATGCTGAAGGCAAGCTTCCGTTGCCTGGACACCTCCGGCGGTGCCCTTACAGTACAGCCCCTCAAAGGCCTGTGGGGTTTCCTGTCCTGTTGCATCCTGCACAACATGGCCAATGAATGTGGGATAGCAATACAGGTCAAAGAAGGGGACAGCAATGGGGATGATGAGGACACCGGTGACAATGGTGATGGACAGCCCCCCCCTTGGCTGACAGGACCCCCGACTGCTCCGGCTGGCACAGCTGCACCAGAACACCATCACAGAGGAGCACTTCAGCCAACCCAGGTAAGTCATGGGGCCATGTGCAACCAACAGTGGCTAAGGCATAACCCACAAACACGCATGGACACACACCAGGGGTGCATTCCATCAAGGGAAGTGGCCGGGCATGGAACCACACACACAACCAGGGATGGGTGAGGTCTAACATGCCACGCAGATGGGGACACACACACACACAGACACACACAACGTGCCACACATGCACAAAGGGTAGGAGGCACACTGACCCAGAATGCCACCCCTAGCCACACACATGTCTACAGACCACCAGGCCCACTGCCTGTCCTTGTGTGTGTGTCAGATGCTGAGCACCATTGCACATTGGTGTACAGTGCAATGCAGGCATCATCATGCACATGCAACTGCGGACAGCAGCTGGGAGGGTGTGCAGATGGACTGTGTGTCCACATGCAGGCCGTGTACCCACCCATGCAATGCCCGCTGAATGACACAATGCACACAGGGCAGCACCAGACAGTAGCCGCGTTGGAAGACAGGTCAGTCACGCGCCACAGTGACCCGGCCACCACAGATGCATGGGTGGCCCCGTTGAGACCCACCAGCACTGACAGGCTGACCACTGGCCTCATGTGGTGGCACCGATGGTCCCTCAGGGGTTCCACTGCGTGAACGCGACCGTGCTCGTGCAGGGGTCTGCAGCACACCAAACATGCCTGTGCCAGGCGTGCTCGGGATGCCAACAGCTGAACCCAGTGTCGACAAGGAGGGTGTCACACGACACCAGGAATGGGGGGTGGACATTGCACTGTGTGGTGTCTGCGATGCATGGGCATATGACTGTGTGCCTATTGTAGCCATGACAGCAGTGAATGCCTGTGTCTGCCTGTTAATGGCAGCGGTCACATCCTCCCGCAACCGGTCCATCCCTGCCAGGATCAGGCGGTGTCTCTGCTCGGCGCCTCTGCCTACTCCAGGAGCCTGCGCGGTGCAGCCACTGGCGTGCATAAGCCACATCTGCTGGTTGACTGATGCTTGCAGTATGTGGGTGTGCTCATCAGAGGTCATCTCCCTCCTCGGCATCCTGTCCTTCAGGGTGTGCACGGCCCTGATGCCCAGCACCCCTTGAGGGTGGGCGCTGCACACCGGGACCAGGTCTGGGCATGTCCACAGGTGGTGCACTGATGCCGCCCCCTGACCCTGTACCCCCAAGCCCATTGGCCGACTGCTGATGCTGCCCCTCCGGCTGCCACTCACCAGGGCTCACTGGTGCTGCCGCAGTGGCCGCAACAGTCTCACTGTCCTGCACACACACCAGTGCTGCCCCACTGGTGCTGACAGGCACAGGCTGGGACTGTGAGGACATGCAGGCCTCCATGGCGGCACCACCCACAACCATGGCCGTGATGTTACCTGCTGTGTGGCCATCCCGTGGCACACACGTCTCACTGCCCATGCCGTTAGTGACATCATCATCAGTGACGGACCGGGCACCGGCCCGAGTCCTAGCATGCTGGCATCCATGGACGCTGGCATGCTGGGACATGGGCAGGGCCTCCTCTACACCTGTTTGAACAACATCAGTCTCGACAGCCAGGCGGGCCCACTGTTGCACTGAGCCATGTATACCTGTGGAGGTGGATGGACCCTCCTCCATCTCCATTGGACTGTCCTCAGTAGACAGGCCCACCACCGCTAACCCATGCAGATGCTCAGGATCTGTAAGGGAAAACAAAGTCGCGTTACTGCATGTGACCTACCCTGCCCCCCCCAATAGACAGACCATGACCTACCATGCAGTGACGGGCTACCACCCGTCTGGGAGCCACCACCCGGAACACCCTCAATGGCACAATGCTGCATGCTTCCAGAAACCCTTTCCTCCTGTGGGGTCAGGTGTAGTACCTCCAGCTGTCCCCCACCTGTCACAGATCATGCTGCCCTGATGGCAGCCACCTTCTCCTTTATCCTCCTCCTGTCTGTGCCCATCTTCTTTTTCTTGCACTTCAGCACGGAGTGCTGTTGGCTGCCATGCAGGTTCACTGCATGCGCCACCTCCTCCCATGCAGCAGCATGGGCCTGTGTTGTTCCCTGCCATCCGCTGAGAAGCGGCTCCTGATCCAAGTAGGCTTCAAACAGGGCATCGGTCTTGGCCTTGGTGAAATTAGGCCTCCTCCCACCACTGTGTTCCTCCTCTCCCACAACTCGCTTGGTCATTATTTAGCCTGTGAGAATGAAGTTGTTACCTGTGACTGTGCAGTCCCAGTGCATGTCCCAAAATCCACAGTCCACTCCCCAAACAGCATGCAACTCACCAATAGACTGCAGTAACCGACTATGGCCAGTGCAGCCCAATGTCGCACTTTTATAGCTCAACCCATGCAAATGAGGCGAGGCGCAACTTTAAGTGGATGCAAATTGCAGTGCTGCGCCATTGAATGGCTGATTAGCTGATTTGCATATGATGACTGAATATCGCACTGTTGCGCTTTGCACAATTGTGTTGAACGTGCTGAGCCAAGGGCGCAGTTCTGTGACAGGCGCAGTACACACCTCACTGCACATGCCCGGGTTGCTGACGCAGGTTTCTGCTGTGCTGCTAATGTGCTGTGCATGGGAGGCAATGCAGGGCATGGCCACCATTGTGTCAGTGGCGCTACAGCGATATTCACCTATATGGCGCTGTGGCAATGGGCCATCATAGGTGCACTGGGGCAACAGCGTGGTAGGCCGCTACTGGAGGTAGCACACAGGCATCCAATCACATGCATTGGGTTCCAGTGGCGCTGTTCCTGTCCATGTGCCACAGACCCTTGACCCTGTGCCCGATCTTTGCCCCCTAGGTGCCATGCATCAGGCATGGGTGCACCACTATCGTGCTGTTCAGTGACAGCGCGATAGGGGATGGCAGTGCTGTACCGCACAGGATCTGCACGTGGTGGAGCCACGCTGCAGAGCGCCATTTTGAGCCAGCTGAGCAAGTGGAATGGCGCAGAGGAGGGCTGCACAGTGGACCCAAGTTGAACTGGCCAACCTCGTGGCCATTGTAGAGCCACTTTATGGCCCACTGTTTGGGGAGGCACCCCTGGACAGGTCCAGGAGCCAGGTGTGGGAGGAGGTGGCCAATGCCCTGGAGGAGGCCACAGAAAGGGGGCGGATGGCAGAGCAGTGCCGCCACAGGTATGGCGATCTGCGGAGGAGGGAACCAGACCTGCTTGCCCGCCTGCGGGCACGTGCCAGGAGGGGCACGGTGCCATGGCCAAGTAGGTGTTATGTCCACACACTTTTATCTTCCATACGGGTATCATGATTGTATGTGTTGGAACATGGGGAGGGACCATCAGGTGTTGGCTGTGGTGGTATTATCAGGGTGTGGGGTGGGTGGGTCTGGCTGGGTGGGAGTGCACACACATGGGGGCAGGGGGACTTTACTACAGGATTGTACTGATGTTCCTCTCTCCATGTTTGCACCACAGGGCCAGAGGAGAGGTGTCTGGCCAGGGAGATGCGGTGCCATCCAGACGACAGGGCCGGTAGGAGGGGCGATGGTCCACAGTGCCCGAGGGACCGGCCTGATGATGGTGAGTGCCATACCTCCATGATTACTATTGCATGCTGTGTAACAGGGTGGGCAGCGGGGCATGGCCACCATCCATTGACACCACTGCCATGCACGTAACTTGTTACAGTCAGCACTGTCCAGTGGCACTGCATGTCTGGGAGTGCGTCAATGGTGGTCCATGCATGCACTGGGTACATGACTGTGCCACTGCCTTTGCACCACATTGCCATGTCACTAAACAGCCACAGTGGTGCTGTGCAGGACTTGGCTGGTGGGTGTGTGCAGCGGTCTGCATAGCTGTATGCACCTGGGTGGTCAGGTTTTGTGGACGTGATCACTGCGGGTGGTCACACACCATCACAGAGGCATTTCCCACGGCTGTATGCCATGCACAGTGGGTGGGCTGTATGGGGCTGTGCATTCACACCTATTGACTGTGCTCCCTTGTCCTAGGTGTCCACCAGCTACAGGAGATAAGGGAGGCATTGCAGGAGATCCTCAGTGTGGGCCGGGCATCGTTGGAGATCCTGCAAAGGATTGACTGGCTTGGGGTCTTCGGAAGACACTGGAGGCAGAGCAGCCGGACCAGGGAGCGGGGCTCCCATTGATCATCCCTCTGCCCCTGATATCCCCTACCCCCCTGGACCCACCCTCACACCCCTCCTTTCCTGTCCCATTTGTTCACCACTGCCCCTTACCCACCCCCACCTTGTTTGTGGCCCCCCCCACATTTGTACATAGTTTTGTAAATAGTTCCTTTTGATATGTTTTTTGAATCCAAATCTTTTGATATGAATACTGTGGTGGTCTGTGATTTGCAGCGGGCTATAGGTGCTCAGCTGTAGTGGTGTGCATGGCGTCAGGGGTGGTGCAGTCATGGGTATGTGTATGTGTCCGTGGGGAGGTGACTATGGTGTGGGGGTAGCTATCAGTCAGTGTCTGTGGTGTGTGTGTTGTGCCCTGTGCACTGGATGACTGTGTGCAGTGGTCCATGGTGCATGCTCTGTGTCCATGGTGCCCCTGTCAGCCCATCCATGGCTTGTGCAGCTGACACCTTACATGTCTGTGACCTGCAGTCTGCTGGCATGTCAGTGGTGGCTGCCCATGCAGGGCAGCCACTGTACCCATCCTAATGCTGGGTTGCCTCCTGTCACTGGTGTGGTGCATGTCTGCCTCGGGTGACACTGTGGCCTCCATGAGTTGTTGTCCCACCTCCATGCTGTGGCTTGTGTGTGTTGCAGGGGATGTGCACCACTGTCTGTGACTTGTGCTCCGGGCAAATGCTGGTGGCGTACAGGTCCACAGTGCCTGTGCAGGGTGGCTGGCACTCCTGTGCCATGGAGGACTGCAGGCTGTGTGAGCACGGTTTCCATGGGCCCACGCTGGGGGCTTAGTTGCCCCGTTACTGCATCCCATTGTTGTTGTGCCCTTGGATATGGGTGGGTGTTTGTCCATGCACTGTGTGGCATCTGGTGTGGTGCATGCTTCCACGCACCACTGTGGGTGTCTGCGCTGGCTGTTGTGGCCAGTGCTGGGTCGGGGTGTGTCCTTGGGAGGGTGTGCAGGGTGCTGTACCACTGGTGGTGGTGTCCGGGGCATGCCCTGTCCCATGTGGGGTACCTCGTGTGCCGATGCATGGTCGGTCTCTCAGCTGTACCTCGAGGGGGCTGTGCGTGGTGGCACTGGGTATGCCATTGTTGCATCGCTGTGTGCTGCCACCCACTGATGGGTGCTCGTGGTGGGGCTGCCTTGCATGGTTCTGTGCTGCACAGGGTTGCATTGTCACAGTGGGGGTGGTGGCATGTATGGGGTTTCCTGCAGTGGTGGACGATGCTCCTGGGCAGGGTGTCTGGGGGTCATGGTGCAGGGTGTGCTCTGCATTGGGGGGATGGTGTGGCACGGGGTGGTCGGCCCTCCTTGTGTGCCAGTTACAGCTTTCCAAGGGGTGTGATGGGGCACCATGGCCCGGCTGTGGGTTGGTTGCTTGTCTCCATGGGCCAGTGGTTATTCCAGCCCTTCCCCAGTTGTGCAGTGCATGGGGTGTAGGGGGACGATGTCTGTTCTGCTGTGTGTTCCTCTACCCATCTGTGGCATGGGTGGTGGGCCCCCTTCATCCCTGGTTGTGCAGTTGCATTGCTGCACTGCTGCTGGAGGGCGTCCCTGGTTGTGCTATGGTGCCTCTGGACTGCTCAGCTGAACATCCCTTGTTGCGCTATAGTGCATCAGATCTGCTCAGCTTCCCCTCCCTAGTTGTGCTATGGCGCAGGTGGTGCGATATTCAGTCGTCGGCTGTAGGCGCATGTTGGCCGGCTCAGTTTTTGAATATCGTGCCTCTTGCACATGGGCGCAATGGACTTGCGCTTGCTCCTGCTATTGTGCACTTTTTGGGTGCAGTTTGAATATCTGGGCCATGGTGCACAGCAGCAAAGGCACTTGGAACAGTAGATTTGACAGTAATGCTAATATTTTTATTAACCGTAGTTGAAACTAGCTTTTTTTTTGGGAAAAGGTATTTTGTTGCACTGCTGCTTTAAATCTCTGCTGTTTAGCACTGTATGGACAGTTTGGATCCTGACCCTGGACATGAGTCAGAACCTTAGGGTTCTTTTGTATCAGCGGTGCTCTCCACTGACACATAAGATACCACATCATTCCCCTTATTCCTTTTTGTAAACTTCTTTACTGTATTTAATCCATGATACAATGCATGCAAAGCCATCAGTGCATCACAACCAAGTACACATAGATCAACAGACCTATATTCCATATTCAGTATTACTAAAACAGTTACTACTGATCTCCAAGGTTAAGAATTGATTATCTGACTGCTAAGAACAATTGTATAGTCCTATCTTTCTGATGACCTTTAGTATGCATAACCTCTGAGTTAATGCTGTCCCTTCAATATGCGCAGTATGATAGTTATTATACAGTTTGGTATCAATACAAAGATGACAATTTAATACAAACCAAAAATAAGAAAGAGTTGTCAGTAACTACCCTAAAAAGTTGTTGAATTAGTAGTTTGTTATGTTTACACTTGGCAGATCAAAGTAGTGCCCCAGGCTGTGGAATTCCTCAGGCCCCCACCCTAATAGCCCTCACATTGTTGGAAAAGGACTGAACTCAGTTTCCTCTGTGTGGTCCATGAAAGATAACCAAACCCCATGAAGCTTGTCTAATTGTAAATGTGATTCTACTGTAATTTTTTCTATCTTGTGGATTGACTTAATAAGAGTTAGTCATTCCTATAATGAGGGAATCTGTGGGGTTAACCATTTTCTGGTAATGACTTTGTGAGTTGCCACCAGTAAGACTCTTGCAAAACTTCTTTTTTGGTTAGACATTGTACCTTTTGGTAAAGATCCCAAAATGATATGCATGGCATCTGGTTCCAATGTCATCCCCACCAATTGTTTATAGTCCCTCTTAACATTTTCCCAAAAAGGTTGGAGAACTGGGTAGCTCTGAAAAATATCATAAGGGGTTCCTTCCTCTCCACACTTTCTCCAACACCTATCTTGACCTTGCTCCAAAGAGTATTTGGTTTTAGAAGGGGTCAGAAAATACCTCCCCACTACCTTCCAATGGAATTCTCTCCAATAGTTAGAAGCTGAAGTGCAAAACACCTCCTCCCATGCATTTTTCCACTGTGTATCATTTAACTGAATGTTAGCATCCCTCTCCCAAGCAATCTAACTAGGAATGGGAGGAGTCCATGCGATAGGTTTATAACAGAGGACCATTTGAGTTATAAGCTTTTTTACATGAAGGCCATGGCTTGCCTGTTCAATAAACCCAATATAGGGATGAGGGTCAGTCTGTAAATCTTGCAACCTGTTACCTACTTTGATAAATGAAGCTACGTGAAGGTGTCTGAAAAAGTATGTATCCTTCATATGGTATTCTACCCACAGCTACCAAAACATCTTGATCTGCCCATCATACACAAATTGGGCAAAAGGTGTGAGATCAATATGTCTCCATCTCCTATAAATCAAATCTATTCTTGGTGTGGTGAATGTCTCAAAACAATCAAGGTTTGTGTGTCTGGTTACAGTAGCAGTGATCCCCAAGGCTTTACAAACTCTTGCTCAAATGTTACACATTTGTTTTATCTAGGGATAAGTGACTGTAGGGAGCAGGGAATGATTAATAAATAGCACAAATCATGATAAAGGACAGGCAGATGTATTGCTGTTCTGCTCCATAGTTAACCAAATGTTATCTGGATCCCCTCGTTTATACATTACCCATGAAAGAAGTTGAACCATGTGGAAATACCATCTCAAATTAGGGAGATGCATCCCCCTTCAGTTTTTGTGCACTGAAGATCCACCAATTTAATTATTGTCTTTCCTTTTTGCCAAACAAGACTGCAGAGTGCTTTTTCTATTTTTATCCACTCTATTCATGGTATGTTAAAGGGGATGGTTTGAAACAAAAATAAAAATTGAGGTTAAACATTCATTTGAATAGATTCAATTCTACCCAATAGAGACAAAGATACTGGCTCCCAATGGTTTAGATTGGCCAGAACTTGTACGATGAGTTTCCCATAATGTATCTGATGCAACCTAACCAAATCCACTGGGATTTGTATCCCTAAATAGCGTTTCTGAGAAGTAACTCATCTATATGGTGTACCAATTCTAAGTTCTAATATAACTTCAGTTTTAGTTTCATTGATTTTAAATCCTGATAAAGTAGCAACATATTGCAGTGTGTGTTCTAAAATTGGAAGGTCCTGATAGGGTCCTGAAAGTATAACATAGTGTCATCAGCATATAGTGAAATTCTTGACTCCTCTCCTCCCACTTGGATCCCCTGTATGTCTGGATGAGCTAGTATCGCTGCCACCAAGGACTCCATACTTGCAGTGAATAAGAAAGGAGACATGGGACAGCCCTGTCTTTTCTTTTTTCAAACACCAGTGGGTGAGGTTATATAGTACCTCAGGTCAGAGCCTATTGCACTCTGCACAACTTGTTTTTACTTGGGTTCCCACATTTTACACACATGGTGACACCATAATGTCTGGTCAGTTGGTGTTGAAGGAGGCATCACCACTGTAGGGGGTTTACCCTTGGTCTTTGTTCCCCTGATGGCATCCAGGGTGTACAATGGTCCTGAGAGCTGTAGCTCCATGCATGCATGCTAGTCTGCCCCCCAGGAGTCTTGAGACCACCTCTGTTCTGGGTGCCCTACATCAGTTTGGCTTCACTCACTGGCAGGTGTGCTGGGCGTAATGTAGAAGTGCATAACCCAGCCTGCCCTCTGGCTATGGTTGGCAATTGCTCCAATCCCTCTGCCCAAGTAATTTTTCTGGTACCCATCCCAACTTGGAATCTTCTGTACACAGTGTAGGCCTACCAACTACCTTAGTTGACAGTTCAGTCTCTCTCACCAGGTCTCCTTCTATCAGCAGCTCAACTGGCAGCATAACTTGAGCACAAGACTGCAAATGTTCCCTAAAGGTGAACGTGCCATTTTCAGTGTGATCCTCCCTGTGCCACAAGGCCATTAGGGACTCCGCTTGAAGGGGGAACCTCTCAGACTTCCCACACCTTCCTGTTGTTTCCCTTATACATTTCCAGGATTTAAAAGTGATCTGCAATAAATATCCTGAGATCTCAGAGCCTTCAAATCTCCACTGCTGGCATGGTCCTGTCCCTGGAGGTTACCAGGTGACTGGGCATCAGTATGAGGTTGTCTCAAAAGCTTGTTCCATCAACAGCTGCACAGTGTAAGGTTCTTGCTGCCTCAGGCAGTCTGGCAAGCAACCAGAGGCAAGGCACCCTGAAGGCACACTATCATCCTTCTCACACAGGCATTCTAAGCTCCTCCTACTGGACTCTTAGGTAAGAGACATTACTAATCAGTGGGCTCTTGGCCTAGTCTTCTAGAAACCAGCAACACTCCATCTACTAACAAGAGGGGGTTGTTTCCCATGCTTGTTGACTACATAGCCATGGAAAAGTTAAGTGTAAGAATTTGCAACTTAGAGCACTACTTGAATAGGAAACCGTACCTTCTTTTTTGATACATGGGTTACAACTCAGACAATTTAGTTCGCCTGGGTTTTAATTGTGTAATCTCCTTCCCTGTGGACTGCACCAATGCCAATGAACTGTTAGGCAGTAATTGCTATTGCTTCCCCATTAACTGTTATTTATCACTATTTATAAATTCAGTGCTATGATTCGTTGTGTAATGGGGCAGCGGGCAATGCATGCCATATCTCCCATTGAGTAGTATTAAACCACTTCTGCACAAGGGTTGTTTGGGTGTTTATTTTAGCTACAGCAGCTGTGCAGTTGTTGGTTTGCCCTCCAACCCTGCTTAATGTTCCCTTCTACTGGGCAGTGATCTCTTGTGGATTCTGCTCAGGGATCCTGATGCTTTCCCTGCCAGCTCCTGTAGACCTGTTGCTGTTCTGGCTGTTCCTGTGTGTTGAGCCTACTCTGTGCATCCTTCCTGCCTGTTGTTCAGTAGGCTCAGCATCTGGGTTAGCTCCTGTCTCAGTGGCCTCTTGCTGGCTGCCTCCTTGCAGGGACCCTGTCTATCCTGTCTATCCTGTTGTTACCCTTTTGTGTCTCTCCTGATTCCTTGGTGGTTCTACCAGTTTGTCTAGGACCTGCCCCTCTTTCTCCAGTTACCTGCCCCTGCTTGCTTTTTCCTGGGTCTATCTCTCTGCCTCTTTGCAGTCTATGTTCTTGCTTGGCCATAGCAACAGCACTACTGTCCACAGCAAGGACGAAGGCTTCGGAGAGTTAGAAGTTGTGGATTTTGCCCTTCTGCCCAGATCAAGCCCTCAGCCTGCTGCTTCACCCTTTACTGTATTCACCAATCTGCCTAGGCAGTCATCACCACCATCTCTTTGGGGCGCAATACTCATACTATGACCCCAGTTCAGGTGATGTCATCCTTATTATGCTACTCTGTGGGTATTCACCTGCATCATCATCATCTATATCATGTGCAGTGTTTTCTATACCCCAGGCTTTGCCCTACCATTCATTCATTTTATCATCGGCATCATGCCCTTTTCTGCTACAGCCCCTCAAAGACTCATCCATCATGTCCCTCAAGGGGTATCCTCTGTGTGTTTTGCCCTTCAAAAGCTTGGCTCCAATGGTGTCCAGGGCCTTGCCACTCAAGGGCTTGGCTCCAGTGTGCAATGTGAGCCATGTTCTCAGAAGAGAGTATCTGGGCAGCCGAGCCAAAAGCAACTCTCAGTAGTCTTCCTTCTCTTCAGGGTTCGTTCAGTGATTCCCATCTTTCCATTGGCTTTGATGTTGGTCTTAGCACTTCCCCAAGGGTGGAATCCTTCCACACAGGGATTTTCAGTTGTATGGCTAGCTCTGCAATTCTTTCAGGTATGCAGAAGTCTTCAGATGGAATGAGAAACATTTTTATCCTGTTAATTCAAGTGACAGGTTTGTAGTCCTGTTCCAAATGCAGTAAGTAATCCCTAGATTGAAGAGACGGTGACCTAGGTCATAGTTCCACAGAAGTTCCCCCATAGTTTTTTCCCTCTCTTCTGCATGTTGAAGGTCATAAAAGTAATAACATCTGTTTTCCACTGAGAGGTGGAGATGGATGGAGATCTCATATTTCTCAACAACTTCTTTGTAGTCTGTGTCACTTCTCTGCTTATGGGAAGTACACGCCGCATCTGTTTCATTCATTTAAACATTTGGGTCTTCCTCCCTAAGGTCCCCTTTCATGAAGGGGACTTCGTCCCTGCAGCACCTATGGGGTGGCACCCTCCTCAAGGGGGTTCCTGTGTCCTCAAGGCACCACAGAAGGGTGATATTCCCTGTAGCAGTGACAGAGAGCGTGTATGCCAATGTTACATCTATGTTGCACAAGCACAGTCAAACTACATGCCATCCAGACTGTTAGTACCTTCATTCCCTTACCAATCATTAGTTTTCACTATATTCCACTGTATGCATATGAAAAGTTACCAGTCATTCCCTATGCTGTCAAGCATCCCAACATAAGGAGCCTGATCATCCATTAAAATTCAGGGCTCTAGGGGAGGTCACATGAGGGACCCACCAAAATGGTCGCTTAAAACTTTAGCTCCTGCCCGACGTTGATAAAGCTGTCCTCAGAAATTGATTTCTGTGCTTGCTCCACCGTAAATGCTCATTTCTGAAACTCTGGATGGTGCACAAAAAAGGAAAAAAGCAATCGATGAGAGTCCGCTGGGCCCGACCCTTCTGCCTTCTAAAATGGATGCATCAGCCGATCAGGAAACTCTGGGGCTGCAAAACCAAAAGCCAGCCCCTATAAACACTCTGATGGAATGCACTGCCACAAATATCAAACTAATCTATCAAACGGTGAAGGACACTCAATTGTCAATCGCCCACCTCATTGCCCGGGTGCTTACAACAGAGATAAAAGTGGAGCATTTGGAGGAATGAGACCAGGAAACCATGAGGCAGGTGATGGCCATGGAGCAACAGATCGAATGGTTCTTCAACAAGGTGGAGGATCTGGAAGGTAGGGAGAGAAGGAAAAATCTAAGACTGATAGGTTTAAAGGAGGGAGAGGAGGGAACCAATCCGGTGGGTTACCTGTGACAGAACTAGCCTCTATAGTTAAGCCTTCAGCTCACGGACTTTGATTTTGAAATTGACAGGGCCCACTGGATCAGGGTCTCCCACTGAGCTCAGGTAGCAGACCAGCCCCGGCCATTGATTTTCAAACTCCTCAGGTTCCAAGACAAGGAACTTATACTGAGGAATGCCAGGGAACTCCAGGAGATTATGGTTGGGGGCAATAGAATATCCTTCTACCTGGACTATCCCCGGGCTGTCCTTGACAAGAGACAGAAGTTTGACAAGACAAAGGCAGGCCTTAGAAACTGGGGCTCATGTACTCACTGCTATACTCAACCATACTTTCTGTTCAGCTGGATGGCAAGCAGCACCAATTTCATACACCGGAGGAAGCAGATCAATTCCTCCAACGCATGCTGGGACTCTCCAAGCAAGCATCCACCTTGAAGGAGAAGTCTTCCCCACAGAAACCTGAGGTGGCATGAACAGCCACTGGCATTGCCATGCAGCTCCCTATCTGACTCCTTCAGAGAGCTGACAAACAACAGCAGCATTTCTGGTTCTGCTCACCCAGGTTCAATAACCCCCCCCCTACGTTTCAGCCAGGTCTTTGAGTTAATGCAGAATGTTATTGTGCTCTGTCTCTCTTGCAACATGTATATGTTGCCCTCATATGCTCCCCAGAGTACTGAGTAGTGTGGGGGAACCACCGTACAATTTGTTTCTCCAGGCTCTCAACCACCCATTGCTGGGCTACCAGGGTCCTAGACCACTGGAGGGGCCTGTGTCCCTGTCAGTAGGCAGGGTTCTCCTGAAGCATCTGCCTGTTTCCCAGAGTGCTGGATAGCCTGGGGAGACCAACGTACAATGCTCTCCACCACATGGACACTTAACTGCAACTGGGCCTTGGGAGTGCCCATCACTGGGACACCTTTGGGCCTCAACCATGAGGCAAACTCTTTATGGCCCTCTTATCTGTCCCCTGGAGTGCCTCGGGCATGGAGGGACCCTCATGCCAGTTTTTCACTACTGGAGAATCTGATAATGCCACTAGACATAGGGGTCTTGAGACTTGAGCCAGGACATGCAACCGTGCCTGTTGGCAGGGGGGGTCATCTGTGAACTTCGTGGTCTTGTTATGGGGTCTTTATCTTATTCCCCACTGGTTGTCTAATGAAGAACACAGAAACTACACCAACCCTGGTGTTCTCTGGGTGGATTTTAACATTAGTGTCATTGTAATTTGAAGGCATGCAATTATACTTTGGCATTCCCATCTTCACCTCCCCCCCCCCAGAATGGAGTGGAGTCACAGCGGATATAAAGGAGTCTGGCTGGTCAGCCTGATGTGGATCCACAATGAGGGGATCATTCTCCCCTTCCCCCCGGGCAACATATAACAGCACATAACTAAAGTGATAGTCATCACCTCCCTCCTCCTCCCCATCCAATGCCCTCCCTGACTCCTTCCCTCCTGAGAGTGGGAATCTCTGCAGGCACTACCCCACTCTAGGGGAGAGACCTAACTAACGGTTAAATGGCAAGTGCACATACATGGAGGGCAGCAAAAAGGCTGACAGCAGTGCTGCTTTACCTGCTGTCTGGTCTGCGTGAGAGTACCATAGTCTAACAGATTGTCTTTGTTTGCCTTTAGGGAAGACAACTGACATGCCTCAGTCAGCTGGGGACACTCGGAGATAGTTTCTCTTTTCTTTACTATCAATTTTATTTTCATTTCAGGGGTCTCCTAGACATCCTCTATCCCCCCCAGCATTGGTCCAATACGCATAATTTTCTAATCCAATCTCACAGGTGTCCTTTTGACCATTTGAATAGTTAATAGTGTGGTTGTCTGAATTATGCTGAAACTGTTATCTTTTTGTATACTATACATAGTACTTGATTTTTGGCTCACCGAATTTGGAAGTGGGGATCGTAGAGGAGAAGGGATTAAAGTGGGGACTACTGATATCCTGTGGTTCTCTCAGTCTTATCTACCTAGAGGAAATCATAACATGGCTCAGCTGGACCTGCTGAAGTTGGTATCCTGGAATGCCAATGGACTACACAACCCAGTCAAGAAAAGAAAAATACTGGCAAAACTTAAAAACATGGGCTGTGATGTGACATTCTTACAGGAAACACACCTCCTGCAGTCTGAAATTGCCAAATTGAAGTGTATGTGGGTGGGTGAAGTATTTTCAAGTTGTACTCCTACAAGATCCAAAGAGGTAGCAATTCTCATCAGAAAAGGGCTGAACTTTGGGGCACAGCAAGATACCCATGATTCGGAAGGTAGGTTTGTGATGGTGGAGGGCACATACCTAGGGAAGCCTCACCAGCTTGGCTCAGCCTATACCCCTAATTCCGCAGACTTGAACTTTATCCAGATGTTTCTGGCTCACATCAATGGGGGCCAACCTAACACAATCATAGGGAGTGACTTTAACTTGGCCCTGTCCCTGGGCATAGACCATATAGGCCTGGGTTCCAGGGGGGCAGTACTTGTGGCAGATCAGGTGGCCCGGACACTGCATCAGGCAGGGTTACAAGACATCTGGAGAATGCTACACCCCAGAGAGAGGGATTTCACCCATTTCTCAGCCCCTAACTCCACCTACAGTAGAATAGACTTGGTATTAGTCTCTCATAAACTGGCAGCCCAGGCCTGGAGCATGACTCTGGGCAATATTCTGGTCTCAGACCATGCCCCGATTAGTGCCACCCTGACATGGGGCAAAGCTACAGGCCCTAGGAACAATGGAGGCTCAACACCTCCTTTCTGCAACAGGAGGCATTCCTCTCTTGGATCTGAGGAGAAACTGAGGAATAGTATCAATACAATGACACCTTAGACATATCCTGTGGCACCCAGTGGGAGGCCCTTAATGCAGTGTTAAGAGGGAATCTCATTGCGCATGCCTCGGGAGTGTGTAAGCAAAGAGATAGGCTGACCAGGGAGCGGATACGAGAATTAAAAAAGCTGATGGCAGAGACACCTGAGGACCCTGGCAAAGAGGAGACCCTATGACCTAGAATTTGGGAACTGAGGAGAGAGATAGAGGGAGCCCTCCACCACAAAGTAGAATGCCAGCTATATACATTGCACCAAACCTACTGAGAAGTGGGAGAACAGCCTGGTAGGCTACTGGCAAACAGATTGCATACCTTAAACACCGCTAAATACATCCCTCTTATACACCACACAGAAAATGAAATGATCACCTCACCACAGGATATCAATGACACCTTCCTGGAGTTCTACCAGAGGCTATATGCCTTGGAGGTATCCCCTAGTAGACAGCAGCTAGACACTTTCCATGACTAGGAGAGCCTGCCACAAATGTCTCCCATGCATCTTGAAGCCCTGACCTCTGCTTTTACAACTCAGGAGATACTAGGAGTAATTGTCTCACTGTCGAGGGGCAAATCCCCCGGTCCAGATGGCTACCCCTCAGATTTCTATATTCAACTGATATCCATCCTGGTTCCCCAGCTAGCAGCTGTCTTCAGCGAGGCAACATGGCTCAACAACCCCCCCCCCTTCCAGGAAGCCCTTATTACTCTTCTACCTAAAAAGGGTAAGGGTAGTACCCAATTTGATCAATTTTGCCCCATATCCCTCCTTAACACAGACATGAAAATATTTGCTAAATCCCTGGCCATGAGGATGAGCCCGGTGTTGGAGGAGATTATTCACCCTGAGCAGGTGGGGTTTGTCCCAGGCTGACCGGGACCTGGCAATTCTAGGCGGATATTGGACCTGCTCTGGTAGGCACAACAGATACCAGAACCCACTGCCACCCTGTCTCTAGATGCTGAAAAGGCATTTGACAGGATGGAGTGGACATAGAAACAGAGAAACATAGAAACTGATGGCAGATAAGGACCGCAAGGTCTATATAGTCTGCCCATTTCTTTTTCTACCTTATGAATGTGCCATAGGTCTTTACTCTGTCAATGGCCTATCTAGTCATACTCATTTGTATTGCTCCCTTTTGCCTATCCTATGCCTGTTTGAAGCCCTGCACTGTATTCATATCCACCACTTCCTGAGTTAGGCCGTTCCAAGCATCCACCATTCTTTCTGTGAAAAAGGACTTCCTCATGTTACCTCTTAATTGGCCTCCCTCTAATCTCATGCTGTGTCCTCTTGTCCTGCTGTTTTTCTTATATTGAAACATGTTAGACTCTTTCACCTTGTTAATGCCATTGAGGCGTTTGAATGTTTCAGTCAAATCACCTCTCTCCCTCCTTTGCTCTAGTCTAGGGTATACATATTGAGCTCCGTTAATCTGTCCTCACATGTTTTCTGATGCAGTCCCTACACCATTTTGGTTGCCCTTCTCTGGACTGCCTCCATTTTGTTAATGTCCTTGTGAAGGTGTGGCCTCCAGTACTGCGCACAGTACTCCAGATGGGGCTTAACCAGTGTCTTGTAAAGAGGGATTATTACCTCCCTCTTACAACTTGTGATACCCCTACTAATACATCCCAACATCCCACTAGCCTTACCTACTGCTTTAGTGGTCTACTTGGATGATTTCAGGTCATCTGTGATGATGATGTCCAAGTGTCTTTCTTCCCTTGTGACTGCTAGCAACTCCCCTCCCAACCTATAGGTGGCTTCAGGGTTTCTCTTTCTTATGTGCCTTGATATTATGAAAGGCGTTCTATCAAATAAAGTTATTATTATTATTATGATGTTGCACTTCTTTGCGTTAAACCCCAGTTGCCACTCTTCCAACCATTTTGCCAATTTATCCAGATCTCTTCTCATTCTGCCCACCCCATCTGGATCATGTACTCTGTTGCAGATCTTGGTGTCATCTGCAAACAGACAAACCTTACCCTCCAGTCCATCTGCAGTGTCACTGATGAAGATATTGAAGAGGACTGGCCCCATGACTGATCCCTGAGGTACCCCACTTGTGACTTGCACCTCTTCTGACTGAATACCATTTAACACCACTCTCTGTTTTCTGCCCGTCAACCAGTTTGCCACCTAGTTGACCAATTTCTGACCCACCCCGAGCCTACCCAGCTTGTTAATCAGTCTTCTGTGTGGAACAGTATCGAAAGATTTGCTGAAGTCAAGGTAGGCAACATCAACTTCTCTACCTTGGTACACCACTCTGGTTACCCAGTCAAAGAAATCAGAGTATTTGACAGGACCTTCCTGTTGTAAACCCATACTGACTTGGATCCTGCGCTCCTATGGATTCCAGGTGTTGCACTATCCTTTCCTTAAGGAGTGCCTCCATAATTTTGCCCACTACTGAGGTAAGACTGACTGGTCTGTAGTTCCCTGCCTCCTCTTCCCTGCTACCACTCTTGTGGAGCGGGATCACATGAGCCCTTTTCCAGTCTTCTGGGACTTCTCCTGTGCTCAGAGACTCACTAAACAGTTCTGCTAATGGCTCTGCTAGTTCCACCTTTAGCTCCTTTAGTACCCTGGGATGTATGCCATTGGGTCCCATTGCCTTGTCCACATGAGCTTATCGAGCTCTTGTAGGACCCTTTCTTTTGTGAAGGGACTATTGCACACCTCCCTCCCCCCTGTGTCCATGGTGCTGAGCTGTGGGCCCTGCCCCACCTTCTCCTCAGTAAATACTGAGTAGAAGTATCTATTTAGGATAGATGCCTTTCCATGGTCCTCCTTCTCACACTCCCCCTTATCCCCTTTGATCTTAGCAATACCCTCTCCAGACTTTCTCCTTTCGCTAATGTATCTATAGAAAGTCTTGTCCCCTTCTTTAACTGTTTGTGCCAGTGTTTCCTCGGTTTGGATCTTTGCCTGCCTTACTGCCTTCTCTGCTTCCCTTAGGGAAAGTTGGTATGCCTCCCTATCTTCGTACCACTGCATTCCCTTACAGTATATTTCCTCAAGGCCAGTCTTTTGGCTCTGACCTTTTCTGTTACTGTTTTTGAGAACCAAAGCGGTTTCCTTCTTCTTTTGCACTTCCTTTTCTCTCTTACACAATGGGATGTTGCTTCAAGTATTGCATCCTTAATGCTTGCCCACTTTGCCTGTACCCCCTCACCTGTATTTCTTCTTGCCAGGGCTAGCTTAACTCTGTTGGCCATCTTATCAAAGTCAGCTCCTCTGAAGTCCCATATTTTTGTCTTGGAATGGGATGATTTAGTTCTAGTGGCCAAATTGAACCATACCGTGTGATGGTCTCTGGCCCCCAGGTGACCTTCTACCTGGAGATCTGTGATCCTTTCCCTGTTAGTCAGTACTAGATCTAGGATAGCCTTGTCTCTTGTGGGTTGTTGTACCAGCTATTTGAGGCACTCCCCATGCAGGGAATCCACTATGTGTCTAGTTCTGGCAGATGTTCCTGCTGGTATTGACCAATCTGTATCTGGCATGTTGAAGTCTCCCATTATCAGAACCTCCCTTTTAGGTATCATGTTTTGTATATCTTCTAAAAGTAATGTGCATTCTGAATTTCTGTAGCTTTGACATTTTCATTGACATAAAGGGCCACCCCACTCCCCTTCCCTTTTTGCACCTTGGTCTCTTCTGAACAGTACATAGCCAGGCACTGAAGTCTCCCAAGTGTGGTTACTGGTGAACCATGTCTTGCTAATGGCTACTATGTCCAGTTTAGCCTCTGTCATTGTTGCCTGCAGGTCTGGGATCTTGTTTCCCAGATTGCGAACATTTGTGTACATGATTTTCCATTGGCCAGATTTCAGTGTGTTAGTTGTTGGGTGAGGTCTGGCATTTCCCCTGTGCATTGTATGGCTGCATATGGGTATGTTAGTTGTTGGGCGAGGTTTGGCATCATTCACAAAGAGAGCCAGCTTGGACATATCTGTTTGATGCCATAGGCAGATTCGGCTTACCTGAGGAGTTCATAAATATGATCCGTTTGTTGTACCAAAACCCTATGGCCAAGATATTGATCAACTCCACCATATCTACCCGCTTCAGTCTCAAGTGGGGCACTCACCAGGGATGCCCTCTGTCTCCCTTTCTCTTTCTACTTGCAGTGGAACCTATAGCTCACAAGATCCAAAACACCCATGGCTTTCCAGGCATAACAGTGGCTGAGGTGCATCACAAGCTGGCTTTCTTTGTGAATGATATCACTATCTTCCTAACAGATGTACTTGGGTCCCTCCAAATCCTAGAGGTACTAATCCAGGAATATTCTTCCATAGCGGGTTATAAGCTAAATGCCTTCAAGTCACACATCTTGCCCCTGAACGATGCATGTACCCCAGACATGACGGGAGCATACCCTTATCAATGATCTCTGGGGGGAGTGGTATGTCTGAGGATAAAGATTTTACCAACAGTTAACAAGACAGTCAAAGCCAACATACAAGTAATGTTGGACAAGCTGGATGGAGATCTGGGCAGGTGGCGCACGTATGCCCTATCCATAAGGGGCAAGGTGAACCTACTTAAAATGATTACATTTGCCAAACTCTAATATATCTTATCCAACCTCCCAATCACCCCATCCTGAGCTCCTTCTTCAAGACACTTAATTCCAAGCTCTCCAAATTCCTCTGGGCAGGGGCCAAACCCAAAATTAGCTAATCCAAAATTAAGCAACACTGGGAGAAGGGAGGCTTCTGATTACCTGATACGCGACTCTTCCACACCTGCACAGTCCTTCGTCAGGCAGTCCTGTGTTGCAGACCTGACCTGACCTGATCACCCCATCCCCAATGTGGGTATCTATTGAACTAGCCCAAACCAAGCAGATCACCCCGGGAGCCTTCACATCCCCTGATTGGCCAAAGAACAAACAAGCCTCACCCTGCACAAAATATACTAAGCAGGAGTGGAAGAAATTTCTCTAAAATATGCACTGGTTCTCCACTAGTTTGAGGTTCCGGCCTATGTGGAGTAACCACACTTTACAGATTGATAATAAACCTATAGACTGGAAACCTTGGAGAGCAGTGGGCATCAACACCCTAGGAGATCTGTACACCCCAGAAACAGGGATACTGGTATCCTTTGAATCTATCCGAACTAGGGAGAACCAGACAGGGAAGGGAAAAGTCCTCTTTTGGCAATATCTCCAGCGCTCTGAGACTTACTCAGGACCCCTGTATCTACCACCAATAGGCTACCAAGCACTCCCCTGGATGGTTGGCTGGGGGGCTGACTTCCCCCCAACACCTGACCAGCAGACTGATGAAACTCCTTACAAACAGCAAGCCCATCCTCACTATGATGGACACAAAGGAGAAGTAGGAGGTGTAGCTGGGACTGGGAATCTGTCTGGATGACAGCCTACAAAGCAAATAGGGAAATATAGGCAAAGACCTTACGATTCAAGATCATACACAGGGCATATCAGGTACCCCCTGTCTCTCTACAAAACGGGCCTACTAAAACACCCTGACTGCTGCAGATGCTCTCCCCCCCCCCAGGCCTCACTCATCCATATCCTGTGGTCTTGCCCAGCACTGGAACACTACTGGGAATGGGTGTGGACCACATGTTTCCAACTAATGCCAATCTCCTGGGCCAGAGATCCAATACTGGGTCTCTTGGGCCTCCCCACCCAGCAGTTACCCCTTCACCTGATCAGCCCAGCCCAATCTCTTTGGCTGAATGGGGCCCTAGCAGCAGCCAAATGAATCATCCTCAGGCACTGGAGGGACCTCCAACCACCCACAAGCCAAGAATGGGAGGCACTCCCGACTAACAACATGATACGAAAAGACCACACACTTCGCCATTGGTAAGCTCCCACTGTACGAACAGATTTGGACACCATACGTGGAATCAGCAGACCCAAGGGGCACTGCCCAATACCCCCACAGGTGAAAACCCAGGGGTGGGAGAAAGAGTAACACACACCAGTAGTATAGTGCATATTAGGACCTCACAGGCACACACTGACTGAATGGCCAAGAGCTGACTGAACATCACCTAGCCAGCTGAACTACAACCCAAGAACATAAAAAAACTTCATGGTATCACTGTGCAGCCTGAGACTCGACCTCTACACATAACACCTCCCTCCTCCCCTCCCCCTAAACAATTCCCTAGATCTTTAAACCTTCAGTACCTCAGAATTTCGGACTAGTGAACAACTTTAGGTTAGACTAGAGTAGACCCCCTCTAGTGATTTGATCTCATGAAAGGCATAGGTAATGCAATCTAGGAATCCACTACTTTGGACATAACATGTAACCCTGTCCTTAAGAAAGTCCTTTATTGGATTCTCAACTGGACTTTGCTACAATAGGCAATCACTAATCTTTCTCCATGACCAGGGCAATATTCATGATCCTGTCAGGGCTGCCACCTTAGGTCATGACCTAAGACCTGGCCAGAGAATGACAAATTCATGTATCATTAATCTGACTATTTTACTAACTGTGTAGGGATGATTAGAGATTTGAAATATGTCCAGGTATCGTGTTGAACGCCCACATATATGTTGGCTTGGGGTGACAAGGATCATTATTACCACACTCCATCCTGATTAAAATGTACATGTGAAACTACTAGATGATAAATGTACTATATGACACTGATAAATATACTATATGATGACAATGTACCTTTTGTAAACTCTGTAAAGCCAGTACCTTCTGTAAGTTCTGTATAACATGTTGGTTGCCTTCAACTGTCTGTAAAGTTAAAAACTTCAATAAAAACATTTATGGTAAAAAAAAAAAAATTCAGGTCTCTAGCTTGTTGCTTGATGGGGCAGCGGGTAAGGCATGCCATGCCACCCATCGAATGGTATTAAGCAGTGAAAACTAAAACATTCTTTGGATGTTTGCCTTTGCAACTCCCACCATCCAACCCTTCTCCTCTGTTAGCACCTCTTTTTCCTATAGCTTGAGCCTCTTTCCCTAAGGTACCTTTGGCCTAAAAGGACCTTGTCCCTGCAGTACCTCTAGGGGTGGAACTTTTCTCAAGAGGATTTGTCTGTCTTTATACCACCCCAAAAAGATGATAGTTCCTGTTGTAGGGACTAGCCCCTTTAAACATCAAATTGATCCTTGTTGTATATGTCTGCAATATGTAATGTATTGTCAGTTATTCACAGTATAATTGTCAAAGGCATCTATGCAGGACTATTCCTACAATGAACATCCAAACCTAGATATTAAGGGTTAAGGTCCAAGCACCATAGAGCACATTTATTAAAAGAGTTGTCTATGTCTGTAAGCTTGGACTGCAGCCTTAGTGAGTTATATCAAGCTTCACCGGCTAGTGCCACAGTCAGGAGATAAAGCTAGGCCTGAAAAAGTAAGGGGAGAGTCTTATTATCCCAAAGGATTTACTTCCACCTGTGTATTGCTAATTAAAACAAACTCTGGCCAGAGCTGATAGGGCTATGATGAGCTGCCAAGTGAGCAAAGTTATACGTGTGCGTAGAAATTATTGAACGCCTGGGTGTAACTTGACCATTTCTTTGAGGTGTTGCACCAGATTTTCAACATGGTCTTTTTGGGACCCATCCTCATGAAGCATGCCAGTGTCATTTTGTTCACTTGTCCCAAAAGGTTATTTCACAGAGCGACCATGCCATTCTGTGCCACAGGTGCAAAAACATGTTTCGGGCAAGATGTGATAAAAGACAGCTGTACTGTTTAAAAGGAGGTGTGCAAAAATGGCAATGTTGAAAATGTGGAGGTAAAATATTAAAAATTGGCAAAGTTAGGAGCGTGTGTAGAAACTGTGCAGTGCACGCTCGTAGTGCAGTCATTTTTTGGAAATTTTTCACCAGATTTGCAACATGGGCTTTTTGGGACCCCACCTCATGAATAGTACCACTGTCATTTCATGAATTGGTCTGAAAGGTGATTCCATGCAGCGACCGTGAAATCATCTTTTGGGACCAAGTAACAAAATGCCAGTGAAAGTTTTCTGAGGTGGGGTCCCAAGAACCCCATGTTGAAAATTTGGGGTCAAAATTCCTAAAAATGGCTTATTTATCAAAATGAGATGAAAACCCCATTGAATGGCATTATAGCACACTTACCTTTGATTCTTCAATTTGCGGTTCGGCTTTAAAGAGTGCAGACATATCCTGGTCCCGAAGGATGACATCACTGATCTCAGGACATAAGTACGGGGTAAAAGGGGGGAGATGCGGGGAGATGGGTGCTCAGTGGGAGGGTGGGGAGGGAGGGGACTGTGGCAATCATGAAGGACCATTTTCTTCTTTACAGTTAAAAAAAACAGAAAAACACATCGGGGACTGTTTTCTTTATTTACAGGTAAACAAAAAAAAAAGGCAGACATGTAGGCACACTGGGTGGGCTCCCAGTGTACCGTATGAGTTGGGGGGGCAATATAATGCTGACATGGGGATTGGGGACTCTGATGTCGGCGGGGTGAAAAAAACATTTGGGCACACTGCGGTGGGCTCTCAGTGCACCACATGAGTTGGGGAGGGCTACATAATGCTGACATGGGGATTGGGGACCCCGATATCAGTGTGTTTTCTTTGTTGCTTGTGCTGGCAGTGGTGCAACTGCACATGTGCAGCACTCGTGCATGCACAGTTGCAGTGAATGGCATTTTGCCATTCACAACATGATGTTGCCAGCAGAACTCGCATGTATGTGAGCTGCACATGTGCAGTTCATGCCATGGAATGCAGAAGTAACAGTTGAAAAAGAGCAGCTGTTATTTTGTAGCAGCTGATCATGGTAGAGTGTTTCAAGCTCTGTTAGACTTTTGGAAGGATACTTCCAAAAGTCCAATGGAAGGTTCCACGATTGGCCATTTTTAGATCTACAATCACAAAATGGCTGTAGGCTCCACCCACAGCCCTAAAAAGGTAGCACATTAAAATAGCAAACCAAATTGAGCAACTCAAATACTGTATGAGTGACTCAATTTGGGCATCTATAGGAACAACGACAATAAGTATATAGCGGGGGTTGGGGAACAGTGACAGAGGAGGAAAGAACAGAGACTGATAATGACGGGTTTTGCAGGAAGTGACAGGGTTTTGCAGGAAGAATTGGTGAAATACAGGAGTACAGCCTGCTGCTGCCGAGCTGGCCATTTGTTATGGTGGGTAGGGACGCCGCCTATGGAGATGATGATCCTGGGTCTGGGACTGCCTACAGGTCTTGTAGTTTTACTGGTGTTGGAGTTTTTTTTTTTATTTGTTGCCATCGTCTGGTTCTGGGGCCACAGTAGTCTCCTGTTCCCCAGTGTCTGCCTCCCTGGGTTAGTTATTTTTAGTTTGTGGGGTGTGGGGGACTTGCCCCCTGCAAAGGGAGTGCAGGGGGTGTAGCCCCATTAAACATTAATTTTACTGGGCTCAATTTGTGTTTGCACTGGTGTGTGTGTTATGCCGGTTAGGTATTTGGCAAGATGTACTTGCTTTTGCGAGTTGTGTAAAATTTTCACTATTATGACATGGAACCTTAAAAAAATATGCTATGAGTACTCTTGCATTTGAAGGCTGACACCATATGTTTTGGTCATGAACTTGTCTTTTCTGATGGGTTGGACTGGTCCGATTGGAGAGAGATGGTCAGACCGCTGCGGGGGGGGGGGTCAAGAAGATGCGAGAAAGATGAGCTCCTAAGGCAGCATCACGGAGATTGGAGTCTTGAGAGACTCTGATGACTTGCTAACATGGCCGGAGGGCATACAGATGAACAACGAAAGCTAGAAAGCTTACAAGCCATCTCAAGAGACCAACAACTTTGATACGTGAATTCTTCTTGCAGTGGAATTTACATGGTATAGCAAATCAAAGACATTTTGCTGTTGCCAGCCTGTTTATCCTAGAGTATGCTGCTCAAACCTGTGACCAGACAGGTCAGAGTAAACCCCAGCCATGAGCATAACCACAAAGGAGGGTGCCACCTGTGCAACTCATTCTACCAGCATGCAACTTTCCAATCCTGGAATGAGGACTGGAAAGTTATTTTGAAACTGTGAATGTTGATGTAAACTCTGACTGTTTGACTATTTGGAACACTACAAAATTCTTTAACTTTACCAATCAGGCTTCCGATCTAAGTTTTCCACCCAAAGTGCTCTCATTCATTTTCACAATCTTGTTTCGGGTGTGTTAGATTCTGATTGCTTTGTGCATTATGTGTCCATAGACTTGTCTAAAGCCTTTGATCTGATCAATCATTCTTTAAATCTATCTCTTCTTTCTTATTTTTTTCTCTAAATATTTCTAACTGATTTTCTTATTTACAGGGGAGATCTCTATGTATTTTCTGGCATGGGTGCCTTTCTTTTCCTCTCCTCTCCTCTCCTTGTCATTACTGGGGTTCTGCAAGGTTCTATTCTTGATCCCATTTTGTTCAGCTTATTTATCAGTCCTGTACCCGCTCCCATCAGCAGACGCTCATTGTGCCTTTGTGTGGACAGTACTGTCCTCTTCTCAGTTCACAAATGAGTTGCTACTTGATCCAAAACACTACAACCCAATTTTGATAGTTTGGTAAATAGTTTTTCAGATAATTTGCTGATCTTGAATGGCAAAAAAAAAATTATGTTATTTGGATCACAGTACTCTGTAGCTAACTCAGACTGCCCTTTCATTATTACTTTAAACAATTCTCAGCTGGAAAGGGCTATTGAATTAAACACTTGGCGCTTCACTTTGATACCTCTCTCACGTTTAAAAATAACATAAAAAAAAACCTACTTCCAAAATTTGGTCTCACTTGGGCTGTTTAAAATCAAGCCTGGCATTGCTTAACTGTAACTGGCAGAAAACACTTCGTCACACAAGCAATTCTTCCAGTACTAGATAATGGGGATACCATCTAGCAAGGAACACGCTTCAGAGTCTGAATGAGCTCCCCTAAATGTAGTTTATTACCAACTGTTATGATTAATTTTAAATGAAAAATGGAATGTACATCACTAATCACTCATTCAGAGACTAAACTGGTTACCCCTCTTCTCCAGGAGAGAATTAAACTGACTTTGATTGGTCCACAAGGCTGTAAATAACCAAACTGCTTCATATCTATCTGACTGCCTGGTGGCACCTTCTCATAGATATGTATTACATGTTCAGCATTGCTATTGCCAGTTACCTAAATTTTCAACTGCTTATTGCAGACCAAATTTTTCCTTTGGAGCCCTCTCCCCACTTGGAATAACTCAGATGTTTTATCGGTACATTATCTTTCACAAACTTGACATGTTAAAAAATCAGCTTAGTTGTAACTGTTTTGCTACTTGATTGGATGTTCTGATAGTTTAATGAACTATGTAGTATGTCTTTGTATTGTATTTTTATGTTGGCTCGCACATGCGCAGCCAACATATTGAGGTAGTAGCACATTTGGAGGCACGGTCACTGTTGGGCGAATACATGGCATGCATCAGTAGGTGCGTCCCTCATTCCCCAATCAGCCTACATGCGCAGCCACAACATGCGGGTGAGCACATCTAAGAAAAGGTCTGCTGCAATGCGAGCAAAGCCCATCACATGAAGCGGACCTCCCAATGTGCTTACCATGCTGAGACAGAAAAAAAAACATGGCGGCACACTGCCAGCCACAATGCCGACTTTGGGGGTGCCCAATCCCCCTGTCGGCATGCCCTGCCCGCAATGTATGTGCGTGGGGAGCCCTCCCCATTGACATAAAGCATTCCCCACCCATTTGTTATATGCCGAAGTGCCCAATCCCCTCAGCTCTTGCCCCGCTTTCCTTGTGTGCCGGCCGGGTGCCCAATCCCCATTGGCTAAAAACTCCCCCAAAAAAAACACTTAGATGGCATGCTGGGGCCCAACCCAGTATGCCAAATCCCCATAAAAATAAAAACAGTCCCGTAATATTTTTTTTAACCTGTGAAAAAAGAAAACAGTCCCTCGCCATCTCCCTGCCCCCTTCCGCAACCAGCGGCCACCCTCTGCGCACCCTGCCTCCCCACAACCCCTCACCCCATACTTACCTCCGGAGTCCAGCACGATGATCTTCAGTGGACCGGGAACACGTCTGCACTCTTCAAAGCTGACCACGAACTGAAGAAATGCTGGTAAGCTGTATAATGGCATAAATAGGGTTTTTTCAACTTTGGTGCATATCTCGGGCATTTTGGGAATTTTTGCACAAATTTTCAACATGGGGTTATTGGGACCCCTCCTCATGAATTCAATCACTGTCATGGCATTATTCAGTCCTGAAAGGTGATTTCATGGTCACTGCGCGGAATCACCTTTCGGGACCGAGTAACGAAATGACAGTGCCACTGTTCATGAGGGGGGCTCTCAGAAAGCCTATGTTGCAAATTTGGAGGAATAAATCCCAAAAATGGCTGTTTTATGAGCATGCACACTTGTAACTCCGTGCGTTTGTAATATTTTCACTCCACATTTTCATAACTGCCATTTTTTCACACCTCCTGATGAACAGTACAGCTGTCATTTTACACATCCTCCCTGAAATGTGTTTTCGCACGTCTGGCACAGAATAGCGTGGTCGCTGTGCGAAATCAGTTTTCAGGTTAGTTTGAGGAAATGACGGTGACACTGTTCATGAGCAGAGGTCCAAAAATGCCTATGCTGAAAATTTGGTGCCGAAAGTCCATAAAATTACTGTGTTACATGCGTACATTGAGCAGTTTCCATGCACCCTTGTAACTTCGCAAATCTGCAATATTTCCATGCCAGATTTTCAACACTGCCATTTTCACACCTCCTTATGAACAGTACAGCTGTCATTTTTGACATCCTGCCCAAAATGTGTTTCTGCACCTGTGGCGCACAATGGCATGGTCGCTGTGGGAAATCAACTTTTGGGACAGATTAACAAAATCACAGCGCCACTGTTCATGAGGGGAGGTCCCAAAATGCCTATGTTAAAAATGTGCCTAACAAACTCCCCAAAATAATTGGGTTACGGGTGTGTGTTGCGCAGTTTCTATGCATGCTCATTATTTCACCAATTTTTCATATTTTCACTCCAGATTTTCAACGTTGCCATTTTTTTACGCATCCTCATGAACAATACAGTTGTCATTTTCCAAGTTCTGCCCAAAATGTGTTTTCATCCCTCTGTCGCCGAGTGTCATAGCCGCTGTGCAAAACCACCTTTCAGCTAACAATCTAATTGTGCAGCTTTTCATGAGGTGAGCTCACAAAAAGCCCATGTTAGAAATTCAGAATGAAAATACCAACACATTAAATAAATAAAACACTGGAGAAGGCAGAGGGGGAATGGCGCCATAGCAGTAGCCAGGGAAACACAACGCGACCACTGAGGCATTTTTGATTATGCTCTCTCTTTCTTCTGGAATCTGCAACTCGAAGTTTGCAACAGCTGAGATAACAGAATTTAAGTCATATCCTTTATATGCCTGATTTGAAGTGGGGTTAACCCTTGTTCTGTTTTTTTAACTGTTCTGAAAATCACATTGTTCTGTAACGTTCTGCAATATAGTCGTCACTTCAGCCTTTGTCTTTACTTTCTTTTTTACCACATTTTAAACATACCACCTGAGCTGCTGCAATCTGTGTAGAATCAAGGGCAACCATATACTATATAAAACAATATATTTTCCAAGCTGTGGACCGATGTTCTTCCATGGATGCCATCTTTGTCAACCTTACTAAAGTATTCAACCTGGTGAATCATGGTCTCCTGCTTCAACAGCTACATACTCTTGGTTAAGATGCCAGTGCCCTTGGCTAGGTCCATAGCTTCCTGTCCTGCTGCTCTCAGATGGTCAAGAGGGCTGGTTCTGTCTCCAGCCATAGGCCTATAACACATGGAGTGCCCCAGGGGTCCATATGTGGGCCTATCTTGTTCTCACTATTCATTAATAACTTACCTAGCACTTGTGGTGGAGCATCTGTACACCTCTATGCAGATGATGCAATAATATAGTGCTCATCTCCTGATGCTCATCTCCTGATGTTAACCAGATGAATAGTGACCTAACCACTGACTCTGCTGCCCTGGAAGGCTAATTTAAGCATAATCAGCTTGTGCTTAACACAAAAAAAAACTAAATGAATGCTTTTCTCTAGACTTCCCTCCGCTTCTGGCACATCACCTCTGCTCTATATTACCTCCTCCAATGGTGATGCTTTTGAAGTTGTCCACACCTTTAAATATCTGGGCATTACCTTGGATGCTTTGCTTTCCTTTAATGACCATACATCCCACCTGATCAAGCCCTGAATCAAAAGTTGGCTCTCCTCTACTGCATCCGCCCCTTCCTCACGTCTGTCTCATGCCTTAAGATTGCCTCCTCATCCCTTCTCCCAATCCTAACATATGGAGCTCCATTTCTACTCTCAACAAATGCTACCACCCTATCTCTCCTTATAAAAGCCTACCACAATGTGGGTAGGTTTGCCTTGGGGGTCAATGCCCGTCACCACCATTGTGATGTTCTTCCTTCCCTAAGCTGGCTACCATATGAAGCTAAGCTAGAGTAGTCCAAGCTGATCCATAAATGTACCCATCCATGCCTCAGTGATATCATCCAGTTAAGACAAGCTCCCCAGGCCCTTAGGTCGGCCTCCCTCCCCCTCCTCAAAAAGCCTAAGCTCCATCTGGCTGTTGCCTGGAAGGTCTTCTCTTTTGCAGCACTGTCTGATTGGAACGCCCTCCTTCTGTCCAGTCCTGCCTCTCCCTTCCTACTTTCCAAGCTAACCTGCATTTCACTTTATCTGCCTCTGCAACATGTTCCTGTTTCTGTTGATGCATGCTACTCTTCCCCTCCACCCCCCCACACACACAGCTCCTCTACTACAGGGACCTTGCTGTGTCCCCTTTAAGATATATCGAATAATCAATCTGAAACATGCTATCCTGTTTATTACTATGCTTATGATGTGACTATGCCTATATTTAGTGTCTGATGTTTTATATCACATACGTATGTCTCTGTATTATGGCTTCTAGTCATTGCAAATTGTGTAACTTGCACTGTACTATGCTCTTTTTTGATCTCCTGGGTCACCCCTGAAAAAGGGACTGTAATTGTCTCAGTGAACTTACCTGGTTACCAAAATTCAGTAAATAAATAAATAAGTATATGGGTAACCGTACACCTCAAAGCATTTTTCCTTCTCAGGTTTGTGATGACATCATGGGGACCTCTCAAGCTTAGCTCTTGAAGTCCCTATGATGTCATCACAAACCCTCAATGGAAACACAGCCTTGTTGTGTATGGTTACCCATACACTATTCTAAATATGTAAACTGTGGATTACTGACCTGCAGTTTAAAGAAAACATTCTGCTTTTGGAATTTTGGAATGCTGGTTGCTGCAGAATTCTGTGGAAATACAGTAGGTGGACTTTCAGAAATTGCATGGAATTCCGGCAAAAGCAGGTCATTAAAATTCTTCACAGCTCAGATTTGCAAATGAAAATGTCATTGTCACATTGGAGCCCTATTTATGGCCCTGACACATCTGTACCAAAAAGCATCTTCAGACTCCAAAGGTTGGAGCAAATAAATGATTTTTTTTTTGGAGGGGGGGTTAGGCACCTTATGTTCCTCATTTTCCCATAGATCAGCCTGTTCCTGCACCCAAAGCCTTTTTCTCATCTTGATAACGTGCGCCAAATGGCAGCAAACATGTGCCTTTAGATGCTGTTTAGCTTTAAACTGATTGCAAATCCAGCTTGGTTACATTTGGGAACCAAGCTCTGTGTGTTTAACTGATGTGTGGTTGCCTGGCTTAAATCAGAGATGTTGTTTCAGTCTCTGAGAACTAAAGATTTGTAGCTTAATTACTTGGCAATAATCTTAATTGAAACTTAGAAAACTGACTGACAAGCCTTTTGGGAGGTATCTTTAAGGCGTACTTAAAGTAGCTGATAATTAACAGCCAACCCCAGCAGCACTTTTGTTTGGCAACATTTGTGTGCTTAAAGCAGCAGTAGTACGGAAAAAAAACCTATGCTTTTTTGACAGTTTATTCTCTGTACCCTGCTAATCATATACCTGGTACTCTTTCTCGCCGGCATTGTACTACCACTGAGTAATTTGCTCAGTTATTCTCTGCTTGTGTTTACATTTCTGCCCCTAAGCATGTTGCATTGGAACCCCCTCTGCTGCCAACTGCACATGTAAATGGGTCACAGAGACATCGGGAATGGTCAGCAGAGGGTCCCTCTGCTGTTGTCAAAAGACATGATGTGACCTGTGGAAAAAGCACACGAAAAAATTAGTCAGCCACCATATTTGTTGTAGCGCTACAACACTTCAAATAAATTGCAAATATCTAAAAAACTAAAGATGACTGGAAAAAAACATTTACATGTATGGAAACTGGAACTTTGGCCGGATGCTTACAGCCAAAAAACAGAATTTTGATAGGTTACTTCCTGGTTTCGTAGTACTGCTGCTTTAAAGATTGAAAAAAATTAAAAATCTTTGGGTCTAAGTTTATTAATAGGTGGTGGGCTTCAGTCTCCAGTGTTGTCAACTGGGCACTTTGCACGTGCACCAAAATTCTCTAGAAAGAAAAATAAATGTCATTTTGTGTCCTCTACAGACTGTGTATATATTCTGCTGTGCATACATACTGTACAACCTTTATGAAAATAACAAAGTTATACACATTTCTATTTTGACCTGCATATCATTGCAATTTTTTTTCTCAAGCCCATATGAGTGTTTTTTAATGTTATTGGGACAGAATGTTTAAAAGGATCTTTTTTTAGTTTTTCTTTATGCCTCCTTGCTCTCCCACGGCTGCCCCTACCATTGGGGTCCTGAATGCACCACACAGACTTGTGCTGGAAGGACTCGAGAACGCCTGCCCCCATTAAGTGCTCCACTCCTAGTAACCATGCTAGTAGCGGACAACCCCCCAGGTGGGGCAGAGGGAACTCCCCCAATCCCTCCAATCATCAGGGAAGCGGACTCTTGGAGCTGCTTCTCAGGCTCCCCCCAGTCACCGGTGCTGAGGCCATCTTCTGGCACAACCAAGAGGTATTTTCCTGTGTTTCTGGTCCCCACCCCCTGCTGACATTGGCACTTAAAGAGGGCCAATAAGACAAGGGCATGCAGAGATGTGCCTTCACTCAGGCCCTCGGCCGACGTCCACCACTTCCATCTCTACTGCCTCCTCGACTGCACCACCACCTGTGGTCACCCAAGTGGTGCTATAGCAGCAAGGGCTGCAGCCCACCCTCCGCAGAGAAGGAGAAAGAGTGGCCCAGCAGGAGCTCGATCCTTCTCCTCCTGGGTGGCCCTCCAACAGCCCAGGCTAGCTATTGAACCCAGGTTGCTGGCGTTACAAGCTGCAGCGCTACCGCTGTGCCAGCGGGCTGACCTTAAAAAGATCTTTATGAGATCCACTTGCCACTCATTTCAAAGTGGAATGCATCCAAACTGTTAGACTATCATACAGTATCTAAATTTTACAACAAAGAAGATTCAGTTTCAGAAAAACATGACAAAAACAGCATCTGCATCATTATTTTACAGCAAATCATTACTTTTTGTTGTAAACAGACATATCTTTGAAAATTGCACTGCATAAAATGACTTACTTGGTAAATCACTTGATGCATCCTCATATGTGATTTTATTAGAATAGTTACTGTATTTGAATATATGAATTTAATTATATTGTAATATCTGAGACATCTTAATGTTCTGTATTGACAGATGACAAGTCAGTGATTATATAAGTTATGTCACATGCCTTAAGTAATAAGAGGGGACATTTTTGTTCTGTGTTAGTAAAGACTGGGTCTGTATTTCAACAAACCGGTGGGTTATGTGGTGACAACTGAGCACGGCGGTCCTATAGCCGCTGTGAGGTGACTGCAGATGCCAAAGTCACTGAGACTTTGGATTACATCACCTGGGCAGGAAGTCACAGTGATGTGATATAAACCTTACATCAGGGCCTTTATTATGCTCTAGGCTCTTTAGGCTGTTTGCTGCTGAAGCTGAGAGAGGGAGAGAAGCTACCCAACAGTAAAGAGGTGATTTACTGAGTGCATTGAATTGAATTCTTAATTCAGGGGCCTGTAATAGTAAGTAGTAGTCAGTGTTTTGGTTCTCTGTTTTTGGGGTCTTCTTTACTTAGTGTAACTTTAATTTGCCAGGGAGATAATCTAGCTGGGAGAATATTTGCAGTCATATATGGGTAGAACTGTTACTGAAACTCTATGAAAGAGGTGCCTGATAAGGGAAGGAGCTGAAGAAGGCTTTTTATTTATTTAGTTTTTGTTTACCGGGTAAGTACACTAGACAAGTTTTATGCCTATTTTCAGGAACGACCCGGGAGAGTACAAAAGGGTACAACAGGTTCATTGATACAGTAATTGGTTCAGACGAATACATTCAGGTACAAAAACAGGAGAAAAGACAATTTTTACAGTTTTTACATTTACGTGGAAGGTACAACCAGATACAGTGCTGGGGCAAGGTATAAATTAGAGATAAATTCAATGACCAACAGGGCTGTTGAGGATTATGAGCATAGTAACATCATAATGTCGGTCAAGCAAGGGAGGGATTTGGATGAGGACATAAGCGCAAGTGGTGGCCTTGAAACAGGAGAGAAGAAGCCGGCACCAGTGGACACCGGGAGGCTAAGGAGGCTTAGGACATTCTGGAGAAGCCACCTTAAGATGATCCCACAGGAGGTCCGGAAACTCTTGTGAGAGGAGGCAGTACGGACTCTTTCAGGAAAGGAGTTCCAGAGCCTGGGGCCATGGACAGCAAACTCCGGTCCCCTATGTTGGTCTGGGAGTAGGTACACTAGTAGGCGGGGCCTTGGGATCTAAGCAGGTAGGGGGAGAGTCAGCAGGAGCAAGAAACCGGGCCAGTTCGGAGGGTGCGGAGCTAAGTACTTTACTCACGAGGCACCCAGTGCTAAAGTTAAGGTGATTGAGGCGGGGATAGCCAGCCAAGCTTCGTAGAGCTCGCAGTGATGGGTGAGGCGGGGGCAGCCAGGGCAAAGCGACAGATGTTGTTATGCGTTGTGCTCCACTTGCTTAGGAGGTCTTAGAAGTATGAGCAAATATGAGGGAGCCGTAGCTGAGGGAGGAAGTAGTACTCCCTGGCAAGAGCTAAGCGAGCCGCTGGAGTGAGGTTGTGCCGAGCCCTGTGAGGCCATCCCAGTTTGCGGTTTACCCCACTGCAGGCATTATGGATATGACTACCAAGGTCCAATTGGGGATCAAGCGTCACTCCAAGATATTTGAGGGAGGTCATGGTAGGGAGAGGGGAGCCATCTTCGTAGTTGATATGTAGGGGAGTTGAAGAGGCTCGTATTTTGGCAAAGGAACCGAAGAGCATAGCCTGGGTTTTGTTTTGATTTAGGACCAATTTATGGTTGGAGAGCCATGCCTGGATGTTCCAGAGGTCTTCAGATAAGTGACGGTTTAGTGAGGCTGTATCACAGGAGTGGGCCAGGAGAACCAGGTAATCCGCATACATGATGACACGGCAGCTGGAGACCACATCAGGGAGATTGTTGATGAACAGGGAAAAGAGTAAGGCTTGAGGGACTGTGGATTGCAAACAGGAGTTGACTGTGGACTCTGCTGCTGAAGCTGAGAGATGGAGAGCAGCTACTAGCTACCTTAGACTACAGCTATGTTTTGCCCTGTAGGTTACAGAAGAAAGTCTTTTTTTTTTTTTAACAGATTGTTTATTGTTTTTTGTAGACACCGAGTACCAAAGGAACAACCCCCCACTCACCCCCCATTCCCTAACCACCCCGGGTGCTCTACCTTTATAGCAGAAGGTCAGGCCTCACCTACTTAAAGACACAGGAACAGTTAGGTAGCACAGCACAAGCAATAGCCTAGCAGGTATATAGGTAAAATTACAAAGGGTGTAGCTAGCAACTAGGTCCACAAGGGCATATACAAGAGGAGGAGAGAGAGAAGCTGTAAGTCACTTCAGAAGGAGAGAAAGACAGGGAGAGAAGGAGAAGGAAAAAAAAAGGGTTAGCTGCTGAAGGTCTGTTTCTGAGCAAGTAAGAAGGAGACTACTGAAGAATACAGGAACTTCCTGTCCAAGAACAGGAAGGGCAGGAGCTGTAAGGACCCAGTGGCAGTAGGAAAGTAGGGAGAACAAACAAACAAATTAACAAAAAAAAAGAAAACGGAGAGTGGAAACAGTAAGCATACAAAACAACAGTCGAGGGGCCACAAATAGGCAAGGCAAGGCATGGAAAGGTAAGGCAAATTTTATTTTTCTAGGCACCTAATCTCGGAGGCTCTGGGTGCCACACAAATCAGACATACTATTAAAACCATAAGATTACAACAATAAGTTAAATAAATAGTATGAAAAAGTAAATAAGACCTAAAGTAACAACTGTAGCTAACAAGTAAGGGCCAACCCAAGGACAGGATCTAATACAGAGTGTCCGGAAAAGCCTGGCTAAACAAACGGGTCTTTAGGTGGGTTTTGAACGCCTCAACCGAAGGGGCCTCCCGTACAGATAGTGGAAGAGAATTCCACAGGATGGGGCCTGCGACACGAAATGATCTGTCACCAGCAGTTTTCAGCCTGGTCCTGGGAATCACAAGAAGGCCCTTACCGGAAGAGCGGAGGGAGAGGACTGAGGTAGCAGGGGTCAGAAGGTCAGACAAGTAGCCAGGGCCCAGCCCATGTAGGACCTTAAAGGTGAGTAAACCCACCTTAAAGAGGACCATCCACCTGACCGGCAGCCAATGCAGCTGCATTCTGCACCAGCTGCAGTCTGCAGAGGGTGTCTCCCGAGACCCCGAGGTACAGCTCATTACAGTAGTCTAGCCTTGATGTCACAAAGGCATGTACCAAGGTAGGGAGGTCCAGGGGCAGAACTAGGGGCTTGATCCTGGTGATATTCCTCAGATGGTAAAAGCTGGACCGGACAACAGATGACACCTGAGCCTCAAATGTCAATCCACTGTCAAAGGTCACACCAAGATTGCACACCCTAGAGGAGGCCTTCAATGGCACAGACCCCAGATACAAACCTGTCTCTGCACCAGAGGCCATCCTATCATGCCCTCTGTTCAACTCCACAACCAGTACCTACATCTTATCGGGATTCAGTCACAACCAACTGGAGACCATCCAGTCGTTGATCTCAGCAAGGCATTTATTTAGCACTTCCACCGCATTGGATTGCCCCAGTGCAAAGGAAAGATACAGCTGGGTATCATCCACATAGAAATGAAAACCCAAGCTGTACTTCCTAATGAGCTCTCCCAGGGGCAGCATATGCATGGCAAACAGCATTGGTGACAGGACCGAACCCTGAGGTGCTCCACATGACAGGAGGTTAGGGGAGGAAGAGGAATTCCCCATCACTACCCGTTGCCTCCTATTCGTGAGATAGGACTCAAACCAGCAGATGACAGTGCCGGTGAGTTCACAAAATTCCCTCAGGCAGTCAAGCAACACACAATGGTCTACCATGTCGAAAGCTGAGGACAGATCGAGGAGCACGAGAATTGTCCCTTCCCCACGATATCTAGCCCTGAGGAAATCATTGTGCACCTGAACTAATGCAGTTTCCATGCTATGCCTTGCACGAAACCCCGACTGGAGAGGTTCATAAAGATCAAAGGCCATGAGGTGCTCCTCAAGCTGAAGCACCACAACCTTCTCAACAACCTTCCATAAAAATGGGAGGTTGGCGATAGGACCATAATTTGACTTGATGTCAGAGTCTAGAGGTGGTTTCTTCAGAAGGGGCCTGACCAAAGCCTCCTTCAAGGCATCTGGGAAGGCACCTTCTGAGAGAGAGCACTGGACAATCAAGGTGAACACCGAGCTATTGGTAAGACATGATGGGAGTTGTGCAGTGGCTGTGGAGCAGCAGTCTTCCTGGAAACATTCTAGAGGATGCGGTGTTGTCCCATCTGCAGGCACCTCTCTGGGCTGAGGGAGGAGGTTGCTTGTCTCCAGGCTGAGTTGGCCAGGATTCAGGGGACCTCCTCTCTCACCCAGGGACCACCAGGGCTGCTGCCACTGCCTCAGAGGTTGACAAGAAAGAGGAGCAATTGGACCATGGTGGGTTCAGGGAGCGTGAGGGTGGTGGAACAGAGGTGCATCCCTCCAGTTGTATCTCTCCACAATTCATATGCCATCCTGGCAGAGCGTGGTTCCTCTATGGAGGCCCACAGTGGAGACCAAGGAGGATGCTGAGAACCCACAGAAGGGTGGCATGGGACCCACAGGGGAAGGAAACAACTCCTGGTAGGGAACTCAATTGCTAGGGGGTAGAACTGGGGAGCTGAGGGAGGAAGGGAGGGGAGAGGGAGGTGCCAGCCTGGTGCCATGGCTTGGAGGGACAGGGAGCAAATCTCAGGATCGTGGGTGAAGCTGCACGGGGAACAAATAACCTGGCTGGGAATGGGATCAGAGCAGTGCAGGGGGAGTTTGTGGAGTTGGGGAGGGGTCTTAGACAAGTAGCAAGCATGGTAACCTTCTTGGAGGTGCTGCCTGTTTGTGGCATGGGTGGGGCTAGGGTGCTCCTCACCATTGGATTCAATCATTGGTTGAAAAACAGGTGCAGAGCTCAGGGCTTTGGCTTCATTGGGTACTGGGGGTCCACCTAGAGGGATACAGACCTATACTGGTGTGATGGTCTGCATCTGTCCAGGAAGGGAACCAGGATCCTAGGTGATAGGTTTAAATGCTTCACTGGCAAGCATTTAAACTAGCCAAGGGGGGAGGAACTGAAAAGGAGCAGGAAAATCCCAGCCCCCCCCCCACAAAACAGGGTAGTTAGAGAGGCAAACACCAAAATAGAGAAGTTGATAGGGAGAAGGGTAGGGGTAAATGGAGAAAAAGGCAAAAGCAGTAAGGACAGGGGTGGGGCTAAAAGGGGTAAGGCCATCAAAAAATGGAGGGCAATGAGTACCAATGGCCATAGTCTGGGTAACAAGCTCCCCGAACTAGTGGCTTTGATGGAAGAGGGAAGCCTGAATATCATGGCAGTCACAGAAACATGGTACACATAGAGCCATGACTGGGATGTCAACATACCAGGGTACACAATCTACTGGAGGGACAGGGTAGAAGAGGAGGAGGAGTAGCTGTCTACATAAGGGAAGGGATCAAAGCAATGGAACTAAAGGGTAAACAAGGAGGAAAGGAGGCACTGTGGGTCACCCTGGAGACAGGAAGTGGTACCACAATCCGCACGGGGGTTGTATACAGACCCCCCATCTCAGGGGAAGAAATGGACAAGGAAATGGTAGAAGTCATCCTTAGCATGGCAGATAAAGGGGAGATATTGTTGATGGGGGACATGAATATGCCAGATGTTAGCTGGAACACCTTTGCTGCAGCCACATCCAAGAGCAGGGTCATTCTTAATGCCCTAAAGCGGACATGCCTCAGACAGCTAGTGTTGGAACCCACTTGGAAGGGAGAAATCTTAGACCTGGTACTCTCAAACGGGGATGGAGAGAGGATTTCAGATTTAGAAGTGGGTAGCCATCTGGGAACAAGTGACCACTAAGCAGTGTCGTTCATGATAAATACAGCCATAGAGTCAAGCCATACAAATGTGAGGGTACTGGATTTTAGGAGGGCTGACTTTGGCAAACTGGGAGAGTGCCTCAGAAAAGCACTAGCAAATGGGCAGGAAGGAGGGGTGGAGGAACAATGGGGAAACATCAGAGAGGTGACAAGCCTTTGTGTGAAGCAAATAAACAAATCAAAATGAAGGAAAAAAAACAACATGGTTCTCAAAAGAGGTGGTGGGGAAGGAAGGAAACAGAAGGAGCAGGACAGAGAACTGTACCAGTTAAAGCAGAAGGAAGTGGAGAAGGCAGTCAGAATAGCAACGGCCCAAGCCAAGGAAAAGCTAGCCAGCTCAGTTAAGAAGGAGGATAAAACCTTTTATAGGTACATTAGGGAGCGAAAAAAGACCAAGGGAGGGATAGTGAGGCTTAATAAAGGGGAGGATGGGTGGGCAGTGGGTGACAGTGAAAAAGCAGGGATACTGAATGAATACTTCTGCTCAGTATTCAAAAAGAAGAGGAGGGGGAGATACCTAATGTAATCAATAGAAGCTCTCTGGATAGGGGGATCGATACCAGTCCATTCACAGAAGAAATGGTTCTGAAAGAACTCCTGAAACTGAAGGTGGACAAAGCAATAGGGCCTGATGGGATTCACCCCATAATTCTAAAAGGACTAAGGGGAGAACTAGTGGCATCACTCACTACACTTTTTAACAAATCATGGGAGGATGGTGTGGTACCTGAGGACTGGAGGAGGGCAGATGTGATTTCCCTTCACAAAGGTGGGAGCAAAACAGAGGCAGAAAACTATAGACCTGTTAGTTTGACCTCAGTGGTAGGGAAAATGATGAAATCACTTCTAAATGGAAGAATTGTTGAGTACCTGGAGGCCAGCAGGGCACAGGATACAAGGCAGCATGGATTCACAGTGGGAAGGTCATGACAGACGAATCTAATAGATTTCTTTGACTGGGTGACCAAAGTAGTAGACCACGGAGGGGCTGTGGACATGGCCTACCTAGACTTTAGCAAGGCATTTGACACAGTCCCACACAAAAGATTAATAAACAAATTAGCCAGCCTGGGAGTGAGTCCCAGGGTGGTAGCCTGGGTTAAAAATTGGCTGGACAACAGGACATAAAGGGTAATAGTAAATGGAGTCCACTTCAAAAATAGGCGGGTTACTAGCGGGGTACCACATGGTTCAGTACTGGGACCGGTCCTTTTTAATGTCTTTATAAGTGACATTGCAGAGGGACTGGAAGGAAAAATATGCCTCTTTGCAGATGACACAAAGATCTGCAACTGGGTTGATACACGAGATGGGGTGGAAAGGATGAAAAGGGACTTGGCAAGGTTGGAGGAATGGTCAAAAGTATGGCAGCTTAGATTCAATGGAAAGAAGTGCAAAGTAATGCACCTGGGAAACGAAAACCCAGGCGAAGAGTACACAATGGGGGGGTACTTAGAACAACAAAAATGAAAAGGGACCTGGGGGTTGTCATATCAGATGACCTAAAGGTAAGCAAGCAATGTGAGAAGGCAGTAAGGAGGGCTGGGTGGAGGGGGGGTACTGGGATGTATAGGGAGAGGCATCATTGGTAGAAAACAAGAAGTTGTAAGCCCTTTGTACAGACAGTTGGTGAGACCACATCTGGAGGGTATGCCACCCTTACGGTGACATCAACACAGCGAAATACACACCTGTCGGCAAAATCGACACTTTTTCTGACAGGTCGCTGTGTTGGTGTGCCCAAGACAGGGGCATGCTGTCTCCCGGTCCTGCACCCCCACCCTGAATCAACTCCGACTGGAGTTGAGACTCCAAAAGAGGGGCAGGGGGCAGAGCTCCCTGCATGGGAGGGTTCAAAAAACAGGACTGGGAGTTACTCAGGAATCATGTAGACCGCAACTTGCGGTCGACGTGATTCCTGTTGGCGAAATGCTGGTCGGCATAAAGAATATCGAACTGGCATGGTAGAGTCCATCTGGAGTACTTCGTGCAGCTCTGGAGACCCCATCTCCGCAAGGACATAGACAGGATGGAGGCAGTCCACAGGAGGGTAACTAAAATGGTGCAGAGTCTGCACCAGAAGTCATATGACGAGAGGCTAAAGAAGCTTAATATGTATACCCTCAAGGAAAGGAGGGAGAGGGGGGGACATGATAGAAACTTTCAAGTACCTCAAGGGAATCAACAAAGTCCAAGAGGGTAGCATCTTTCAGAAAAAGAAATGTGCAAGAGCAAGGGGGTACAATTTGAAGATAGAGGGGGGATGGCTCAGGGCAACGTGAGGAAGTATTTTTTCATGGAGAGGGTGGTGGACGCATGGAATTGCCTTCCTGAGGAAGTTGTGGGGTCAAAAACAATGGGGGAATTCAAGAATGCATGGGACAAACATGCAATTCTGATGGGGTTAGGAATAAGTAGGCTGTTGGTTAATTAGGATATGCAGCTCATTTAATAGGTAGGGAAATGGGCAGACTGGGTGGGCCAAGTGGTCCTTATCTGCTGTCAAAGTCTATCTTTCTATGTTTCTATGTTTATACATCATGGGTCATGATAAAATGGTCGGTCAGTCACCAAGCAACTTGTGGTTGCTAGGCTACAGGAAAGCTGTGGCAAATTATGAGGACATGAAAGAATCTGTGCATTTTGAGTCAAGTGATTGTACTAGCAATAACTCCAGTCTTAGTTCAACAGGGCAAAGCCAAACCAATGCACATCACATACAGAGCAGTGTAGGAGGGCGGCAGCGAAAGCCAACAGGACACTGGGTTGTATTGAGAGAGGGATCTCCTTCAGGAGTAGGGAGTTGATCTTACCTCTCTACAGGGCACTGGTCAGTCCACACCTGGAGTACTGTGTGCAATTCTGGTGCCCATATCTGAAGAAGGATGTGAAATTACTGGAAGGGGTACAATGTAGGGCAACAAGGATTGGAGGACAGACCATACAAAGAGAGGCTGAGAGAGCTGAACATGTACTCCTTGGAGCAGAGAAGGGATGGGGGATAAGATGGAGACCTATAAGTATGTAACGGGGATAAACAAGGCAGGCACTGAAGGAATACTCAGGCTGAGGAGGGGGAAGGACAGAAAACGGCGCAGCCTTAGATTGGAAGGGGGAAGATTTAGGACAGTAATGAGGAGACACATTTTCATGGAGATGGTCATGGCAGAATGGAATGCAGTACTGGAGGAGGTATCCTGTAAGAGAGTGGGTCATTTTAAAAGGGGATGGGACAAGGTGAGGGGGGTTTAAATGGGAAGGGGAGGTGGGTGGGGCAGCTGCAAGGTGAGGGTGCTAGCTGCACACTTGAGCAGACTTGATAGACCAGGTGACTTATTTCTGCTGGCAAATTCGTATGTTCATGTTTGTATGTCTCTGGTCTAGCCGAGTGTAGGGATGAGGACCAAGAGCCCAGCTGTGTGAGCAACAGATGTGTGGGACTAAGGGATCCAGCATGGCTGTATGGACACTATAACAGTCTATGAGAAAACAGTCAGTGACAGATCCCATATGAACTTGCCCTCCTACAATGCTCCAGTTGTGTAAAAGCCATCCTGCACCAGAATCAACCAGATCCAGCATAAACCATCACCTGAAGAAGCCAGCACCTTTACAGGCCAGTGCCAGGACCTAACAGAACCCTAATTCCAACAGGGATGAGGTATGATAAATCAGTTGCTGTGGCAAAATGAGATCTTTGACATATTACACTGCTGCTACAATAAAGTTCTGCTTTTATATGCCCTTTGTGTGCTGTCACTCACTCTGGACCCCAGGGTAAAAGCAACGGATCCCATAGAGAGCTAGTGGTGAATTTGCTGAACTACTTTTTTGTCATGCTTCTCAACAACTGGGTTTTTAAGGTTTCTATATCTTTTTTAACTTTAAATTCTTTATTGAAAACATTTTCAAATATAGCAAATATAACAACACTCACAACAACAAATAAAACAGATGCAGGATGAGACATTTGGACATCAAGAGGTGATGTGTACATTATAATCAAGGTAAATATTTAACACCATCGAATCTAAAATGCAGAATGCACAGCACCATTCTGCCATGGAGGTGAATAAAGACATGTGTTTGATATCTGGTTTATGTCTGCTTCTGATGGATCACCATAGTAAGATGTCTGCGATAAGCAGGCACAGATTTTAAGGTATGTTTGCTTCTTATTAAAGGGGACAGGACATTTGTGCTAATCGGCAGCAGTTAGTAATGTTCCTAGTATGAGAAGTGATATACTTGCCTCCAAATGAGCTATATTTAACTTTACCTTAATAAACACGAATATGTAAAATTGTGTTTTCAATTGTTTTCTTTTTATTGACAACATTCTGCACCATTTTTTTCATGGAACTAGTAATTTGGAATGTTTACTATGTCACGGTTTGAGTACAGAATGCTAAACATGAGCTATTGTCCTATCAGAACCATGCTTAGAGTTCTTTTCTCAAACCATGACATAGTTAACACTCCAGATCACTGGTTTCGTGAAGAGAACTGTAACAGAATGCTGCCCATAAGATCAAAACAATACAAAATACTATTTTTCACATCACTTTTTATTCAGGTACCTTCATCTGTGAAGAAGTAGTCATTTGGCCAGCAGGCTGGCAGTCAGAGTCCAATGGACCTGCAGATTGGATTTAGGCTGGCTTGTAGTAGATAGGCTGAGTAGAACCATAGGGGCATCTAAGATCCAAGGCCCTGGATTTATCCTGTTGCAGAACTGGAGGACCTGTTACCAGAAAGGTCGAATCAATGGGCAATCCCAGAGTATGTGAGAGAAGGAACCTACTTGAGCTTCACACTTCCAACAAGTATTAGAGTGTCACGTTCCCATTGTTTTAAGTGCTTGAGGGATTCTACACTACCAACGCAGAATTTTCAGCTGTATAAGCTGAGCTTTAGTGTCCCTGCATGATACATGTGCTTGGTACAACCAGTTTGCCAGTCAGATTCAGAGACAGAAATGCGCAGTTCCTGTTCCCATTTTCTTTTACATACATTAGCAGGGGGTATCTATGTCCTAAGCTGTCTGTGAATAACACCAACCTTGACTTTGGTGGTGTTGAACCATGCCCGAAGAGAAGGATCACTCTAAGGTGTTATTTGGGCCCTGGTGGATCTAATCCATTGAGTGATCTCTAATCATAGTTGGAGAAATCTCCAGAAGTCCAGTTTGGGTAACTGATCTACTCTGCAGGATAGGATTTTAGCTAGGACTTTTGCATCAGCATTTATTAGTGATGTGGGGTGATAATTCCTAGGCACAAGGGTTGTTGTTTTTTTCCCTTTTTGGGAAGAACTGTGATAACTGCTTCCCTTATGGTGGGGAAGGTAGACTGAGCTGGTGAGTGTTGAAAGGTATGTAATAAGAGGGGTGTTACTTCATCTGAGATCTCTTGGTTGACATTTATTGAAATGCCATCTCTGCCCAGTGACTTTTATTTTTTCATAGACTTAATGGCAAATTTGACTTCCTCTTAGGCTAGAGGCAGATCCAATTGATTTCTGACAGTTTCTGGTAAGTAGGAAGCAACCCTGAGTCTAGAAATTTGGTTATTTCTGGGGGAGAGGGTGATGTGGGGGAGGAGTACAATTTGGCACAATAGACAATCATGACTGTGTTAATTTCTGAGTATTTAGTGTTGGTGATGCCTCTGTGATCCCGAAGCCCTAGTATCTGGTATTCTACCCATTGCTTGCAGTCTGTAGGCCAGGATTTTACTTGTTTTTTTTTCCTTCCCTTCTAGTATTTGTGATGAGTGCAAAAAAAAGGCAAATTCTGCCTTCCTACAGTAGTGCTTGTTTAATCTAATACATGGGGTCTAGGTGTAGTTTAGCCTCAAGCTTTTTCTCAAGTTCTTTCAATCTCACCTCCAGATCTTTGACCTCTTTCTCCATTATGCTTCTTCTGTTTGCCACGTACCTTATTATAGGTTCCCTGAGGTAAGCTTTGAGCATGTCCCACAGCATGCTATCTGATACAGCCCCATTGTCATTTATTTATTTACTTTTAAGCAATAATAAATGACAGGGTTTATGTTAATGCTGTTGTTAATCACCCCCGGGGGTGTAATGTGGCATGAGGTGCAACCAAGTGCCATATTGCCCCCAGAGGATGATTAACTTGAACATTAACGTAACCCCCCAGAGTTCAATATTACTTTTATTGTTTATTTGTTTATAAGCATATCGGAATGGCAACTCTTTGAGTTATAGAATCATTTCCAAAGGCTCCACGTCATGATACAAAGAAAAAAATACAGACAGTAATGAAAATTGAAGGAACAGGTAATACATACGATAGAGAACATTGAATGCAATTTGCAGGGTTATAGTGTCATTCAGCAGATGAGCTTCAGTCCTATACAAATAGTTGCTAGGCAGTTGTTAACATGTCCATCAGCAGAATGAGCTGTAGTCCTATACATTCAGTAGCTAGGCAGTTGCTAACATACAAGCACAGTAACTTCTTATTATGAGGTACAAAGTGTGCTGTCTCAGAAGATACATTGTCAAGGCTGGCTAGACTCCAGCCCCTGAAGAGAGGTACCTAGAGGCTTGGGTGGTTTTGGAAGAGGACACTCACAGTTGCGGGTGTACAGAATGTAATTCTTGAGTGTGACCTTGAAATAACTGGGTTACAAATTACTGTAGTTTGAATAATTATTTTTTTATATTTTTTTGCTTATTTTGTGTGAAATTAACAGAAAATAGTCCCTCCGCCGTGAAGGAAATTAACATAAGGCTGTCAGAATGATGACAACCAATCAGATTTCAGCATTCCTGAGACCCTTATAATTTTGCTTTATGATTGTTGGTTAGTGTTTGTTGCTTCCTTCCTCCTGCCATGTACTTTATAGTTTAAGGTTGTTTTGTGCTCTCTCCTCTTCCCCTTCCCCCCAGGAGGCATCCTGAAAGAAACTGTTATCAGCTCAGTATGCTTTTCCCGGTGAAACTTTTGAAAATAGATAAATACATTCAGGAACTGAAGTATCTCATCATAATCCTCTAGCTGTAATGGAGAGTCCGTTGTTGTGAAACTGGTCATGGTGTCAACAGCAAGGTATTAGGACTGTGGTGGCTTCCATTGTTTTTACTTTAAGCCATAAGTACTTGTTAATTAATTTTAAACTGTTAGGGCTTAGGACAACGGGAGCCACCCCAGTTGTCACTACTGTACCAGACTTTACTGCTGTTACAGCTCATCCACTTGCTGTCCCTACTCCCTGCCAAACATCAGCAGGCAAACACCTGGTAAACACACTAGCTTATGTTGTGCAACATTTCTTGCACTGATGAGAGATCTGATTGCGCGTTTCTCTCAGCCGAGCTGCCTCTGTGTCATTGTCAAATGTCCTGATTACCATTCATTCTTTCTGTCACTCAGTTATCTGTCCCGCAACTACATAGCTATGTACAAGCACAGTTCTCATTCCTGACCTAGGGTTGTGGGGGGGGTGCACTGTCGACTGCTGTTGACACACCAGACAGGAGACTTTCTTTACTTAAATTCTGGTATGGTTTTTGTACAGCAGCAGTTATGTCTTATAGTCTTATTTTATTATGATTATCATTCTGGCTAATGAGTGATTCCATTGTCATAAATAAAATTAGTCTTAGTATGCGTGTGCTCAGACTTAGGGTATTTATTTTCCTGTAGTGCCTGCTTATATATTTAACAGTTACACTGCACAGGCGGGAGAAGATGGGACTGTGTTTGGAACATTACTTGTGAGGACTATGTTGTTGGGCAGAGAGAGGCACAGATCCTCGGACATCGACTGTGTGCTGGGAAATACATTACAAGAAAAAAAAAAAAGGACACAGACGTAAGATTGATGGATGATTCTAAAACAATTTCTATACGGTTCCTGTTAGATTTGTTACATGTGGCCATCTCCAATGGCCAGCACGTCTATCGGTGAACATAATGGCGGTTCTAAATTCTAACAGTGAAAATGGAAAAAACAAACTAGTCCCAGTCTAATTAATGCTCCTGTAATCAGGCTGTACATGTACATTAATAAGCAGATTAATGTAAGGCTATCAGAATGCTGACAACCAATGAGATTACAGCATTCATGAGACCCTTATAATAAATTTGTTTACCAGGTGGGTGCACTGATCCAGTGGACCATTTTCAGGCATGCCCCAGGCCATAAAGATGGTACATAGAATGTACAATACATTTACATTAATTTAGAAAATACATAGAATGTACAATACATTTACATTAATTTAGAAAAATGTTACAGGTGATAAAAGCAAACAGGAAATGCATGTGTAACCCCTACCCAGGTATGCCGTTTCCATCTTGACAGCACTACCTGGTGGGCTGGGTTCGGGGAGAAATATGTCACTCTGCACATTGGCTAGGTTTGGCTACTCTGCAACGGGGGCACCCAAGTAACTCCGGACACAGGAAGCAATAACTGAAATGTCCAATACCAGAAGTGGGATTCTAAAGTGTGGCTTTTATTCACATCCAACAGAATAAACAAAGCATAGTTGGACCCCAAGGGGCTACACTCCTGGTAATGCAGATTTATGGAGATCAGAACACATCCTCTTTTACTTTAGCCCTCAGGCTCTGAAACACACTGGGCACACAGCCCGAACTTGTACGCTGCTCTGGGTTTTCCCTGGTGGCTCCCTAAACCACCTATGAGCACTTCTGCTCAATACCGGAATCTTCCTCATCAATCCCATGTCTGGGTACTTTCCTCAGGCACTGACCAAGTATCTGAGAGAAAGCAACTGGTGTCCCAAAGCAAACCCGTAGAGGTGAATTTGGTTACTACTGATGGGGGTCTCCCACCTCTTGCTCCCATCATTCATACCCGGCCATTTCTCTGGACTGTAACACCTCATCCTTGAAAACACTTTGCTATGTAGGTTGTCTTTAAATGTATTCACATTCAATCTACCGTCTTTACATCCCATTTGTGCTGAACTTGAACATACTTAATAAGTGGCTGTGTCCATTAATCTAGACCCCCCACAGAGTTAAGCAGTCCAATCCCCACATCTTCCAAACTGTACTTGGCTGTCTTTTCCTGACCCCACAGTAACAGTTACTTTAGTTCATCTTGTTTCAGGTGAAAACACATTGGCCCTTTAGCAAAGCAAACTCACCCCTTGGTTGCAGGTGCCCCACAGGCGTTTTCTCCTTAAAGAAATCTCGTCCAGAACTTCTGGCCCCTCAGCAAGAACTTAACTCAGGCAGCTTCTTTTTCCCTAGCAGGACCAGGGGAGTTGCCCGTGGAAGCAGGATGATTCCTTCCCCCCATCCCCACAGGGATGGGACACTGAACCACTGAAAGTGGTCTCTACCACTTCACTGGGTTTTTCTTGTGTTCCTTTTCAGGTGAGAACACACACCTATACAAAAAAATAGCTCTTTGACAGAGCTTAGAGCTCTGAGGGCCTGCTTACAGCAGACCACCTCCTTCCTCTTCTACAGACTGCAACAGACTCTTACAGACTGACTTCAAATTCTCCAACGTTCTACTATAACCTCCAACTGCAACATTCCAGTATGGCTTATGCAGCTGCGACAGTTCTAAATGATGTCATAGCTCCAGCTCAGCAGAGACTGAAAGCAGAGCAAGACATAGTGAAATCTATTTAACTGGAGTTTCACTAGCTGCCTGCCCCTGCCTGCCACTAGGTCTTACTAGGATTCTAGTAACCCCGGGTAACGGAGGGGTTACACATGGAATGCTTCAAATACAGTGACAATGCAGACTAGGTGCAAACAATGCATTAGGATACAGGATACACAACTTGAATACAGTACAGTACACGTAAGGTGTAAGTGTATGATGTAGGATGGTACAGAACAGCCAGTCTTGGAAAAATAAGTGCAGGTTATGGGTTTTAGGTGAGGAACTCTGATATCTCCTGTTTGGCTCAGGGATAAATTCCAGGTCAGATAGTAGTAAGGGGTCTAATTTTCAGAATGAAGATTTTGGAGATGAGGTCCCCATAGGATGTTCATGATGACTGGGGCATGGTCACAGATAGTTATGGGCGTATATACATATCTACGATGTGTGTGTTGGGAAATGTGAGGATCAGACAGCCAAAAGTCCAGTGTGCTAAAGGAGTGATGGAATCTTGAATAATAAGAGTAGTCTTGTCCAGATGGCAGGACAGCCTCCACATATCCACCAGGGAGTGCTCATTGGTCAGATCTAACAGAACATGGGGTTTCTGTGTAGAGAAGAAACAGTACATTGACACATCCGTTGTGAAGTTAAAGTCACCTCGTACTATAACTGGGATAGGGGTGGAAGTTATTTTATTTATTTATTGAAAGAGATTTACCAGAAAATACATACTGAGCCATAAAGCTCATTTCCAGATGTGTCCTGGGGGGAATGGGGGTGGGAATACGGCGCTGCTCACAATGCGCCCAGCCATTAGGGTGCCAAGTTCCAATGTTGTGGTCCCCTCTGTTTGTGGGGGCTGTGCCCTGCACTTCCACCCTTTTCTAAATATTCCAACTCCAGAGGGGGCGGACATCGGGGAGGGGGTGGTGAATGTGGCCATGTGGCACCCTAATGACAGGCACTGTGCCGCCAGTGCACACATGGCTGGAAGGGGGAATAAATACATAGTATAAGCAAAGTGCAGTAATCTGATAAACAAAATGCAAAGCTACTGTATGTACAGTATATACAGTAACGTAAATGGTAAGTTGCTAAAGAAGAAGGATGAATAGGAAAGGAGGAGAAAAAAGGAGGGGTAGGGAGCGGGGAGGAGGGAGAGGGTGAAAGAGAGTGTGAATAAATTGGAGGAAGTAGTGAAGGGGAGGGGGGAGATAGGGAGGAAAAGGGTTGAAGGGAGGAAGATAGTAGAAGCAGGGGAGGAAAAAGGAGGGGAAAAAAGGGAAGTGGAAGAGTGTGGGGTTGAAACATTTAGTAGTAGTAGTAGTAGTAGTATAGTAGCTTGGGGACTGGCAGGGGATGGGGAAAGATAAAGGGGGCAACATATTAGACTAAGGGCAATTGCAGTTGGGAGATGTATGGGCTTGGAGTTACAAGGAAAGAGAGTGCTTGGAGGAGACAGAGTGAACTGTAAGGGGAAGAGTGTACCACATTTTAGGAAAGCAGTAAGAGAAGGCATTCCGTCCACAAGGAATTTACAGGAAGGGAGCATTTAGGGAGCGATAGCTTGAGTTACAGAGAGAGTACTATCATACTAAAATGCCAGTAGAATAGGCCTAACGGTCTTTCGTGTCTGCTTGTTTGGTCAGCCTCCACCCTGGGTGCTGACCTTGCTACACCCCTCGCCTCCTCTGGCTTCTCCCTTCCCAGTTCTGGATATTCTTGCTGCATTGGATTTTGCTTCCAGAACCCTTCCCCTGTACCTGTCCCATCCCCTCTTGAACCCCTCCACTGTCTCTGCCTCCACCAGCCCCTAGGCAGCGCATTCCATGGCTCCACCACCCTCTCAGTGAGTAGCACCTCCTCCTTTCTCCCTGAATCTTCCCCCTCCAGCTTCCAGCCATGCCTTCTAGTGGCCCCTCCTCCTTCCTTTGAAGCACCTGACTGTTCCTCCCTATTACTCTCTTCATGTACCTGAAGACCTCTATCATGTCCCCCCGGTCCCTTCTCTCTTCCAATGTGTACATATTTAGCTCTTCGAGCCTCTCCTCATAGGTCCTGTCCCCCAAGCCCCAAATCATTTTGGTTGCCCTCCTCTGGACCCTCTCCAGGAGGGTAATGTCCCTCTTTAAGTGTGGCCTCCAAACCTGCATGCAGTACTCAAGGTGCGGCCTCACCAAGCAGTTATACAGTAAGAAGAAGGAGGCATAGGGGAGAGAAGAGAACTAAGATAATGGTAAGTTATATGGGTTGACTTTCATTTAGTGTAGCAAAGAAGTGGCGATCGTCTGTGTTGGGGGCATATACATTAAGTAATACCAGGGGACCCTCTCGGGTGGACGTTTTGGCTAGAATCCATCTGCCTTCTGGGTCTGATTTAGATGGCAGGCAACTTCTTTTTAAAGATTTATTCATTAAAATAGAGGCATCTATTTTTCATGATGGAAATGAGCTATGCAATTCCAAGGCCACCTATTCCATCTGTAGTTTAGAAGCTTCTCAGGGTGTTCACTTGGTTTCTTGGAGGAATGCCACTTTAGTACAGAGTCTTTAAGGTTGAGTTAACTTTATCTGCATTTGGTAGGTGAATTAATCCCTCATACATTCCAAGTTGTAAAGATTAGGTCAGCCATGTACAGTGTGTGTGTGTGTGTGTGTGTGTGTGTATTGTGGGTGTATTGGGTCGAGTGGGTTGAAACTTGCCTTATTGCCCCAGGCTAATTTTGTCCCTCTTATAAAGTGGAGTATGTAGATTCTGACCAAAGAGGGCTTTCCTCCAGTCTTCCCTAGTAATAGTACAAATTGATATATCATATCCAGAATAGCGGTCATCTCACAGTACAAACAGTTAACAACAAATACAAAGAGCTCAAATGGGGCAACCAATACCGGGGTATCCAACAGACATAAAGAATACAAAAGTGTGGTGCAAAATTCATACTTTTCACTACAAAGATCATACATTAGTAACCAATGAGCAACCAAAGAGCTGCCCAAGCAGGAAAATGTCAGTCTGGAACCTGGAAGAGCCCCAGCCCCCCAGAAACATAGCTATAATACCGGTATAATAAAGCAGTAAACATTTAAAGTATTAGAGAAAGTGTCAAACAACTGCAAGAATACAAGAACAAAATCTAACATTTCAAATTTTTAAGAGGGTCTAATGTTATAACTATTGTAAGGCATTATTAGGCTCTATGGGGGCGGGGGCCCTTATGGCTGTGCTGGGAAACATGAACAGGTTTTAACACACCTCTTTTTGAGCAGTGTCATGTGGGGGGATGCACATGCCTTCAAAAATCTTGCTAAAATGGCTGGCCCGGTGGCGTAAAGGGCTGAGGCGCTGGACGTCTCAGCTTGCAGCACACAGGCAACCGGGGTTCGGGATTAAGCCTGGGTCATCGGAGGTCAGCACAGGGGGGAGGGCGGAGTTGGATGGAGCAGCTGTCAGGCAGCTGTCTTCTCTGGGGAGGTGGGATGGCATCCCTTGCTCAAGGCTGCCCCTGGTGGAGGCTGAGGGGCTGCACACAGCAGGGTGCTGGCGATAGGCCAATGGGGCAGACGAAGGAGGGTTGTTACCGGGGGCTGTAAGGTGCATGTGTGCCTCCACATGCATGTGACCTTCTCCTGGGGCCCTTGGGAAAAATGGGGAGAAAATGGAGGAAAAACCAGTGGCAGGATGGCAACTGACTCTCTGCAGGCACCGCTCCCGGACTGGGCGTAAGGTAAACCCCGGTAATTCCGGGGTATGGAGCTGGGGGAGTCAGTCAGATAGGGGCCATACAGGGAGGAGAATAAATAGAAATACTAAAAAAAAGCCGGCCTTTCGGAGCAGCGGTAGCGCTACCGCTCGTGACGCTGGTGAACCTGGTTCGGGAATGAGCCCGGGGAGCTGGAGGGCTGGCTGGGGGGAGAAGGCTGAGCATCAGTGGACAGCTTGCCTTCTCCAGGGAGGGAAGGGGGACATGGGTTGGTGCTTGACTGACCCCAGGCGGAAGCCTGGGGCACAGCAAGGGCCTGGCCATTCCAGGAGGGTTGGGCGTGCCAGACGTAGGCGGAGCTCCGCCTTGATGTCTGGGCGCATGGCATGCCCAGAAAAACAGGGAAAAAACCCTCCATTGCTCTGGGTAGATGGAGCACCAGCACAGACCTCAATGGTCCCCTGCCTGCCCCACGTGGCGGCCCTGACGCAGTGATGTTAGTTTGGGGTGCTTGGGCCCCACTTCGTCACCACCTGGGGAGAAAATCCAAGGCTACACGGGGGGACCACCGTGGGGATCCAGGCACGGAAGGAACCGAGGCAGATGCCAGGCACTCCTGAAGAAGCAGAGCATAGGGGGCAGGGGGAAGGTGGAAAAAATAGCAAGTACAAAAAAAAAAAATACTAAAAAAAAAAACCTCTTGCTAAAATGGAGAGAATATGGCAAAGGGTTTGGGGTTACCTTCCCCTTCACAGAGGGATGTTGTCCACAGTCGGCAAATTCGTCTTTTCCCCCAGTATCCCTCCATAATTCACCCTCTCTTTCGCCATTTGAGGTGAGGCATCAGATACATAGCACTGATAGGTACACAGAATTTGCAGGGGAATAAATTGTGGTGGTGGACTACAGTTCCTGAACTAACGTGTGAGGTGGCTGCTGCTGCCCTGTGGGACTGTGTTCAGTAAGCTTCTGTGTTGATGGGGCGGAGGTCCCTGGTATGTTTGTAGAGAAGATGGCTGGGGATGGTTTCTGCAGGAGGAGGAAAGTAATTGAGGTTGTAATACAATTTATGAGCACCTGTTCCCATACTGAAACCAGGCCGACCCCTCACCTTTCTCAAGTGCATATCTGGCAAAGAAGAGACTACATAAAAAAACATAACTGTTCAGTCAGAGTAAAAACAGGGAGGGAAGTGATGGCTTGGAGGGGAGTCCCTTCATCGTTTTGGGCTCATAACACTGAGGAGTGGGAAGTGAAAGGCTTCCTGTATCCTGATCTCACCAGATCGATGACAGCTGGCCCTATTTAAAGTACTGCAGTTTGTCATTCTTGTCAGCCATACCTCCTCCCCTTACGCAAGACCCATAGCTAAGTCTGTGATATAATTATCAAAAAGTAGACAAAGTTTACAGAATGAGAGGGAAGGTAGTACCCCCCCACCCCAATAAAAGAGTGGTGCACATTTAAAATGAAAATATGGAAAGGGCATGCCAGTACACATAAAGGATACAGGTCAAAGTCTGTTAGAACAAGCCCTTTTAAGAGGTGGAGGTCAGCAAACCAGTCTTAACTGGAGGTGGAATATGACTGCACCAAGAAGGCATTCCGGGGTAGGGGATACCAAACAAAGGCTTGATAAGAATATAAAACTGGACATTTTGTCCAAGTCACAGACACATATCATTCATGCTGCAGACCGCCAGAGTTCGAGGGAGTGGAAATAGCAGCTGCATAGGTGCACAGTTTTGTATCTTCAGAAATGAGAGGTGTACTCAGAGGGAGCAGCTGAGTTCAGGGGCCTGTTTATGAACAGTCTGTGGGTGACATTTATGATTAGTCTGTGGACAAGTCTTCTGTTCTGAAGTGGTTGCTGTGGTTTGTTGATGATGAGGTTTAGGATCTTGGGGTGAGCAACTGGAGAGCTTTTGGAGGGGTGTGTGCTGACTACCAAAAGGATCTCCCTCTGAACTATCAGTGGAGGCCTTGTGCTCCTTGCTCTGACTTCTGCTTCTGAGGTAAGCTTTGCTGCTGAAATACAGAGGGGTGGATTTTTTTTAAGGCCCTGGTTTTCATTTTTGTTGCTCCTTTCCCTCTTTGTTGGTAAGCAGAAATCCAGGGTTCCTCTTCCTCCTCTTCTTCAAAGTACTCTGATGGGCCTAGTTTACCTCTGCTATGAAGTTGTTGCGGAGCATGGGTAGTGTCAATGTCATAGGCTTCTTCTTGTTTAGGCTGTGGGAGGTTGACCTTGGGCCACGATCATCAGATGAAGTCCTCTGCAGCTTCAGGTGTATGAAAAGAGTGGGGGACCCCATTTTTGTGAGTTTGTAAAGTAGCAGGGTACCAGGGACTATCTGGGGCATTAAACTGCATGAGGGCATGTTAGGCCTTTGCGTATGCTCTCCAACATTCTGTAAGACCAAGGGAGACATCTGGGAAAATTTGTATTTTGTGCACTTGCCATGATAATGGACGCCTCTCTCTTGCAAATTGCATTATCTATTCCGTAATGGGAAAACACAGGAATGTCACCAGTATTGGGGGTCATTGGCCTGATTTAGGAGGTGGGGCAAGGGAGTGGTGCAAGCACTTTAGTTCAAGGGGTCCTGGACACTGATGTTTTAGGATTAGCTGTTAAGCTTGCTGCAGAAATAAGGAGGTGTCTGCCCTATTTACCCTCAGGAAAGCCCACCAACCTGAGAATTTTTTCTCCATCCCTTATTCTCCAAATCCTGTATGTAATTCCATAATTGTCTGATAATGTGATCCTGTTCTCTGAGGTGAACAGCTATATGATTGTTAACGGCTCTGTAATCATCAATTTGTTGTTCAGTTTTCATCAGCTGTTGAGATAATGAGACAATGACCTGATCAGTTTTGTAGTTGGATTTTTTGAGTTCACCTATTTCGGAGAGTAGTTGTGTGAACATTCCTCTTATCTCCTTCAGGTCATTGGTAAAACCCAGCTGGGCTGCACCATTTCTTTCCTCGAGGACGTCCTGGAGGAAGGGCTAACAGTAAAAAAATGCTGCTGTAGTGGAACATGACCTGTGGAGAGGAAAATGGCACCATATAACTGACGGCAAAGATGAGTAGAGCCTGTAGGTACTAAACTCTTTCACGATCGTTCATTAGTATTGGTGGATGCTTTAGGATATTACTTGAGGTGAAGGAAAGTAAAAGATTTGTGCTGTTGTCTTGCCGGTGGCCAAGCCATATCCTTCCAAAGTTTCTATATCTTGTACTTTTTATACCTAATTGTTGATTCATTTTCAAAGTTTCTGAAATATGATTAATAATTTGAAACACATGTCATTTGGAGCAGGGTATTTCATCAGAGACAGAGACCAGGTACCACCATCTGATGAAGCCTCTCTACAGGCAGTACAAAGAGAGGCCTGCCAATGCAGATATTTTTGTTGATGATTGAGAATTGCACTCTTCGTAATAAACTGCACTTTACTCACTTTAGTCTGTGTGTGCGCTAACTTTTTTCTTTTGTGTGTAACCCACCCCATCTCCAGTGGCTAAGGGTATGCTGGTGGGCTACATATTAGGGCTCAAAACCTTGGCTTCCGCCACGTCCTCCCACATGCTCTTGCTTTCCACCCTATGGCCTAGAACACCTACAACTTCACCAGAGTGGGCAATTGCCCCCACTCTGTCCTCTCTCTCTCTCTTTCTGATCTTCCCTTGATCGCCTCTCCTCGCTCTGTATGCCCACGCTTAAATCCAGCCCACCTGTGGTGACCTCCTGCCAGCAGCAGGTCCCCAACATGGTGATGCAGAGTTAACGCTTTCATGACCAGGGCTGTTCTAGCCCATATTATTACCACTGGTGTACGAAATGTACACAGCCTTAAACTCTGACCCCAGAGGGGGGCTACAACCATCTTCCATTTAAACACTCATCATCCTCAGCAGCCACTTAAGGCACAAATAAGCCACCCCTTTGAGCCCCAGCTGAGGGGTTTGTGCACTTCCCCTCCACCAAAACTCAAGAAGCTACAGGGTGCACCGTTGCAGGGTGGTCTATCCTCCTACAGGGGAAAATCAAAACCAGGGCCCCTTGGAGCTTGACTCACATATACGTTCAAGCTCCCACCTGGACCCCCCCGAGGTGAACTACCCAAGAACACAAGGGCAGCATCCCAAGCCTGTTATCCTACATTTCAGGAGTGGTCAAGGATGTGGCAGCTAAGATTCAATGCAAAGAAGTGCAAGATCATGCACTTGAGACACAGAAATGCCGGGGAGGAGTATATGATGAGGGGGAGTTATGATGGCCACCAAACAGGAAAGGGACCTGGGAGTAATCATATCTGATGATATAAAGGTTACCAAACAATGTGAGAAGGCTGTGAGGAGAGCCAGTGGAATGCTGGTGTGTATAGGGAGCGGTATCTCCAGCAGAAGGAATGAGGTGGTGATGCCACTGTATAGAACATTGGTGAGACCTCATCTAGAGTACTGTGTCCAGTTCTGGAGGCCACATCTCAGAAGGACATAGACAGCGTAGAAGCGGTTCAGAGAAGGGTGACAAAAATGGTGCAGGGGCTGCACCAAAAGTCATATGAGGGGAAACTGGAGGATTTCAATATGTATTCCCTGGAGGAGAGGAGAAAGAGGGGGGATATGATAGAAACTTTCAAATACCTCAAGGGTGTAAAGAATGTACAAGAGGGTAGCAACTTTAGCGAAAAAAGATGTTCAAGAACAAGGGGCCATGATATGAAAATAGAGGGGTATAGATTTAGGGGTAATGTGAGCAAGTATTTTTTCATGGAAAGGGTGGCGGGTTTATGGAACAACGCCCCTGCAGAGATTGTAGAGGAAAAATGGTAGGGGAATTCAAAAAAGCGTGGGACAGGCATAAAGGAACTCTGGCATGAGGAAAGAGAGGATAAGCCACAGATCATTTAGGAGCTGCAGTATATGACACAGGTAGGGAAAATGGGAAGACTAGGTGGGCCAAGAGGTCCTTATCTGCCATCAAACTCTATGTTTTTGTGTTACACACTGCCTAACCCATTGCTGCCTGCCTTACTAGACTGTGCAAATTGCTACCCAACAACTCTTCTCCCTAAGTATAAATGTTTGCAGTGACATTGTAATGGGCACTACTAGAAACAGATCTTATACCTACTACCAAATAGGGCACTTATTGGAATGTGAAGTACTTTGAACAAATTGCGCAAAGAACAGATAAACAGCATGCCTCTTGCCTGTGCCAGTAATATACAATTGCCAACCATAACATTTGTAGGCACAAATATGACCCCCCCCCGGCAATATCCCCCAAAGTTCTGAATTACAGAATAAAAAACATCAGAAAAAATGTAAACATTCAATTTTAAATAATATAGTCCAACATGAGTCTATGAGGGGTTTCACTGATATGTGATAGCTCTGGAGGGTTCAGTTCAGTTAATGTCATGCCTGCCAAAATAAAACAGGGATCCAGTTTCATGCATGGCCGCTCAAAAGAGTTAGTGGCATCCACCGCATACTTCACCCACCCTCCGTCTATGTCTTGAATGATTGCATTGGTCTTAGTAAGAGTCAGTCCTTCGTATACACTTTCAGAGCAAATCACTTTGGCTATGCAGTGGGCTCCTGAAGAGATGGTGTAAGTTAAGTCATGCTTGTGATAGAGCTTGGCTAGGATGTCACGGAACACTCAGTCCCTTCTGTTGCCTTCAATTTCATACCAAGCTTACTCTGGAAGGTAAGGGTACTCATATTGGAGGGTACTATTCTCTGATGTGCCATTGTACAATCCTCTGAGCCTACTACTATTCTGACAGGCTGCAGATGACAGTTCTTGCTGCATGCCCCTCTGGAAGCCAGGTATCCGCTCAGTAGTCTCTTTCATGCCGCTTCTGCACTCTGATCTATCAGATTGTCTCCAAGGGCCCAGATCAAGAAGAACTAGAGGGTGGGGAACCATTTTTTTTTCTTGGTGGGAAAAGCATGGAAACATAGTCCATTTGGGGGTCAGTCTCTAATTCCTCCTCCCGAACATCCTCGACCACACAGCTGCTGACTTCCGATGTCTTGCTCACTAGTGGGTCTCTCCTTGGGATCATCTGGCTGCTACTTAGTCTACTGGCCCATCTTAGGCTTCAAAGTGGACTCCCAATGGTTCTTGAGACTGGGGTCTAGCCACCTCTGATGTCTCTGGCTGCTCATCCATATCTTCTAGCACTAGAAAAGTCCTCAAGAGTCAAGAGATGTGTAACTGGCTCTGATGGCTTTCCCGTGGAACTGCTCAGTGGGGCTGGCACTGAGAGTCTCTCCTGGGGGGTCCTCTAGCAATAACTTCCTCTCCCTCTGCTTGGCTTGAAGGCAATACTGTATACTCCCATCCCTCAGACTCTAAGGAGGTAACTGATGTACTCACCCATGCCCAGGACAGCAAGGGCAACAGGTACCCATGCCCTCTGGAACATTCACCACAGCATTGCTTGCAAACTGGGTGCAGTTCAATTTCAGTTCAATTCCACACCTCTGTGGCACAGAGCACACTCACTGGCCTTTGTGGATTTGGCCACTATCTCACACATCCACAAGAACATTTGTGCAGGCACAGAAACATCGGATGCTGCTGGTGCCTGATCCATTTTCCTCAGCTGATTTCATGCCAAAATGCAGCAGAAGTCACAGCTAAACAGGACAGTGCTGTCTAGCTTCAGTCCTCACACAAGTCTCTCCAGCAACAATACAAGCACGAGGCACAGGGACATGTCTCTACACCTAGCAGCTTGGTTGGTCCAATCAACTGATCTGGCCCTGGTCCATTAGCATATCACTCACATGGACCAGACATGGGAGTCCCCTTTTCCAGAATCCCAGGTGCTCATACTTCATTCAAGTGTATGAATTCTCTCTGCCCTCCAGCACCTATTGTACAGTCCCAAATGCAAGTGCATAAGGTCCACACAAGAAATGTCTTCACCCAGCACCTCTTTGGGGTCACAGTGTTGTCCTAGAACCCCAAAAGTTATCCCGGACGAGCCCCTATGTATCGCCCACCTCATCCCCAGTGTCTAGGGGTATGCTGGTGGGCTACACGTGGGGGTTAAAAACTTCAGCCACTGCCACATTCTCCCACAGGCTCTTGCTTTCCACCATATGTCCTGGAACACCTATGACTCGACCAGAGCAAGCAATGGCACCCGCTCCGTCCTCTCTCTCGATGATTGTCCCCATATCTCTCATACACCTGCGCGCACCTTTAAATCCAGCCCATTGTGGTGATATTCTGCTAGTGCAGGTCACCAACAGGGTGATGCAGAGTTAACACTTTCCTGACCAGGGTTGTTCTAGCCCACATTAGTACCACTGGGCGTACAAAATGTACACAGCCTTAAGCTCTGTCCCCGGGGGAGATTGGGGGGCAGGTGCATTCTTTTGAAAACAGCAACAGGGCTACTTGGATGCATTCTGCGTCCACTCTATTGAAGATCCTGCCCTAGGATTGAAAGTACTGTATTGCTACTAGTGGCACTTTGCAGAAGCTTCCTGTTATACTCACTGTGCATATGTTCAGGTTTTAACCAAGATAACAAGATTTATGTGTATAATAATTATGGTTCTGTTACTTTGGTGGCCTTTGTTTTCTGTTATTATAACTATTATTGCTAAAGGACTGCATATTTCAATTAAGAGAAATAGTTTGGTTCTATTATTTGTAACCATTTCTTTTAGTGATGGCAATGAATATGGAAATGAGTCTAGGATATACAATAAATGAAATCTGAATAATTGCAGTGTAATCAAGTCAAAATTACTGCTGTCTGTATTTGACATTGGATTATGTTGAAGACAGACTAGTACTACGTGCTTTGAAGCATGAAAAGATGACATTGGGGGTCTGAGCTATAATTGGGGCAGAGAGAGCGATCTATGGCATACATAATTATGAACACTAGTATTTGTTGTTTAAATGTTTATTATAATGTTGCCCAAGAGATATAAGGGTGCAAATTCTCCTTTAATGGTTTGAACTGTTTAAGTACTCAGTCCTCAAAGGGGGTAGAGAACAGTGTGCTTGCCTTTTAACAAGATGTGTAAAACAAAATGGTATTTAGGACTATTACCGTGAGTATGCAAGAAAGCTAATTCCTTGCCAGTCTCACGCTTTGCATTCTTCTATAGCTCTTTTACTGAAATAATTTATTGTTAAGTTGTTAGTGTATTATTATGAAATCACCACATAAGGTAGGCTAACCAGGCTTTGGAGCACTAATCCTGTAGTTACCTGAACTAAGATCTGTATTCAGTATATTAAAGCTGAAAGTAATAAGTATAGAAACAGTGTCAGCACTTCACTAGTAAGTCCCTTGCAGGATGTGTTTGTGGTGGTTGTTTTCAGTTTCCATGGTTTGAATTTAAAAGTTTGCTTCAAGTAACTTAGTTCTACTGATTCCTTATAGCCTACTCCAGTTCATGTAGTTTTACCCAGTATGCTGTGCATTGGGATTTTGCTCAATAAAGGCCCATTAAAGAATGCAAATCATACAGAATGAAAAGGTCTATAACTTACAGAACACTGGTAGGAATGATAAATATTTGCCTCTCTCTTTATTGATTTAGCTTTCTTGCTAGACCTTTCTTATAATGGGGTCTATGCACAAAAAGTATGATTGCCTACACACCATGTATATGGGGCATGTAGGCAACCCTAAGTCAGAGTGCCATGAACCAGGGCTCCAGTGGACCCCAATGACATTCACTGATGGGGCCTGCACCTCTTGTGCACTCAATTCCCTGTCCAATTGCATAGATATTCACTGTGGCTGGTGTGTGTGTGTGTGTGGGGGGGGGGCGTGCGTGCACTATGTGCCATTCACTAAAGCCCGGAGTGCTGGGCAAAGGGGGGTGCAGGATATGGCAGCAGGGACCCTGCATTATCTATTGTGTACCCTTCTAGTGAAAGCCCACAGGATGCTGGAGAGTAACCCCCTCCCCACAGTGCTGCCTCAGCCCTACAGTTGGAAAGGGAGGGAGAGAGGGCTGGTGGCAGGCATTTGAGAATTTGCCTGACATTGTAAACCTTTGTGCTCCCGCACCTTCCCAGAATCCTCTGCTCATGCAGAGCAGAGGATACACTTTGGGACCCAGAACAGGCAGCTGACTGGATGCCCGCCTGTGTCCCTCAATCCATCCCCATTGCAACTGTGTGCCAGGAGGTGGGGCCGCAGACAGGCACCCTGCGGAGGTGCACGGTTGTGCATATTGCGCACTCTGCGCCTGTCTGCAGGTGTGGAGCTACGCAGGCCGGGTATGCAGGCTGAAATAGTGCATAGCCCCAATAACTGTATTCACTGGAAGCTATTTCTAGTTAACTCTTCAGCTTTTATGGTGACCATAAGTCCACTTCTGACCAAGGTAATTCCAGTGTGTTAGACTGTGCCCCTGTCAAATAAGAACATTTGTGAAGTGCCCTAGTATTATTATAAAATACATATACAATCTTAACATTTGGGACATAAAAAAGTTACACAAACAGGAATTAATGACTACATGAAGAATAACAAAGGAATTTAGTAGTTACAATTAGGTGGGGCTTTAAGAAAAGTAAGATTACGCAACATTTATAATGTGGGTCCAAAAATTCCATAAACTTCATCGGCTTAAGGTCAAATGCACATGTTTTAAAAAAAGCTTGAATTCACTTGAATTCAAGTCCTTGTGTTGAGATTAGTGTTTCCTGAAAATACCATGCTGTATGATTTTGTGGTTTTCTCTAAATCAGCATCTGTTAATGTGCTTTGCAGTAACTTAAAACAATGAAGATGTTTCTGTCCCTATCAGTGAGCGATGACATCATTCTTGTCTAGCCTGCTGCTGCAGCAATTAAGTCCCTGACTGACTTGAATAAGCTGTTATAGTTCCCAGTCAAAGCAATCTGTAGTTAATTGTTTTCACTCAAAGTTTGTTACTAACCTGTCTGGTTTGTGTTTAGGTAGATTAGCTTAATATCTATCACTCTGTTCTCATAAAAAGTTGAGCATCTGAGTTTGAGTGCTGAACTGTAGTGGTATGAATAAATGTCTGTGAGAAATTACCTTATCTGTATTAGTTGTCAGTTCTGTTTCATCAAAACTCTGCATTGTTTTATGGCTATATAACACAGGGTTGTTTAATGGCTATAAAATAAATCCAAAGTTTGTTAATCCATAGAAGTAGTGTGGCTTTGATGTAGCCTCCAAAAATGGGTTCATGTGAAAACAATTTTGTTGTCATGTCAGATTGACAAACGGGTGTTTGCCACCCTCAACTATTTCAGGAACATATTCTGTATGAACTCACAAAATTCATTTCTTTTAGTGTTTCTGTGTAAAAAATACATCATGTATGTGTATAACTAGAAATATTATATGGTATCCTGATGCCCCTGTCTCCTGCCTGACAGTTGAGCCAATAGCACTCTTCTGCCCCTTTCACCTGCCCCACAAGCCCCCTGTCTTCTGCCCCTATTTGAGGCTGCTGCACCCCACTGCCCACTGTCTTCTCCACACAGTCAGGGCTGCTGCACCTTTCTGCCACCTGCACAAATAGTTGAGGCTGCTGCACGCTGCTACCCTCTGCCCCCCACCCTATAACACAAGATGAAAGAATTTTTTGTTTTTTTTCTTTTGAGCAGTTTAGGCAGTGTACCAAAGGATCTGACTCTGATGGCAGGGAGCAGCATGGTGCAACAACCCTAACTGTGGAGGCAAGAGGCTCTATGGTGCAGCAGGGCACAGTGGTGGCAGTGGACAGAGGACAGTATGGTGCAGAAGCCTTGACTGTAGTGCAGGACATAGTAGGGCATCAGGGTACAGTAGCCCTGACTGTGAGATGGGGTACATGTGGTGCAGTGGCCCTGCCCATTTGGGGCAATGGAAGTGGTATCTGGGAGCAGCAAAAGACCCACCTTTTGTGGCCTGGGGCAGCATGGTGCAGAAGCCCCAACTGTGGAGGCAGATGCCCTGGGACTCTAGGGCTTAGCAGTGCACAGCAGCCCTGTCTGTGGAGACAGGAACAGGGGGAAACAGGGTGCATTGGCCCTGACTATAGGGGTGGGGGACAGAGGAAAGCAGGGTGCAGCAGCCTCAACTGAGGGGCAGGAGAAAGGGGCATCAGGATGCCATAAAGTATTTCTAGTTATACACATACATGATGTATTTTCACACAGAAACCCTCAAAGAAATGAATTCATACAGTACGTTTCTGAAACAGCAGAGTGGCAGACACCTGTTTGTCAGTCTGACATAAAAACACAATTGTTCTCACATGAACCTATTTATTGAGGCTTACTTCAGGGAGACTAAGATGAATGAAGCTCGCTGCCACATCACATCAGCCATCTCCACTTCCAGAATCAGCAGTGACACCCTGGACCTTAAGCTGCTATCACTTACACTTGATGAGGTCCTCAGTCCCCTAACTAAAATTCTTAACCTCTCTCTCCACACCAGTATATTCCCTGAAATATGGAAAAGTGCCACCGTGACCCTGGTCCACAAAACTGGGGATAAGACCTGCCACTCTAACTACCGCCCAATCTCCATATTGCTACCACTGTCCAAGGCTCTAGAGCATATTGTTGCGGACCAACTCACTGATTATTTGGACAAATATAATATTCTGTGCACACAACAGCATGTTTTTAGAAAAGGGCATAGTACCACCATTGCTCTGCTTGAATTTAATGGTGCAGAGCATAGTTCCCTTGATAAAGGACTTCTTACTGGGGCTGTCTTCATCAGCCTCTCAAAGGCATTTGACACGGTCCATCATTGGCTGCTGTATGACCAACTACTCCTTGCTGGCCTCACACCGGACTTAGCCCGCTGGTTCAGAAGCTACCTTGACAACCGCTCTCAAAGAGTAAAAATTGGCAGTGCTATCTCGGACATCTTACCTGTCTGCTCTGGGATACCTCAGGGGTCCATACTGGGCCCTCTCCTTTTCAGCCACTTTTTAAACTCCCTACCACAGTCCTGCTCGGAACAAATCATCCTGTATGCGGATGATGCTGTTGTCTTTTCTATGCACAAAGACCTTTCACCACTACAACACAGCCTCCAACTCGGATTCAGTACCATTGAAAAATGGTTCTCCAATCATAAACTAGTCCTCAATCACAGGAAAACCAAGTCATTACTATTCTGCAGTTCACATAACCATTACAAGCAACACCCCCTTACCATCTCCACCAAGCAGGGGACTATCCTCGAACAAGTTTACTCTTTCAAATACCTAGGGATTCTGCTTGACCCGAATCTCTCCTATAAGGCTCTCATTGGCAGCATGGCTAAAGCTGCCAGCACACACCTTGGATTAATTTACAAGCACAGGCAGCACCTCACCCCAGAGGCCCTGAAGATTGCCGTCCAGAGCTCTGAGGTGTCAATTATTGATTATGGCCTCATTATCTATGGCTCCTTCACGACGTCTGCCCTCTGACATATAACAACTGCATTTAACAAAGCATGCCGACTCCCATCTGGTGCCCACCGCCTCACCCACACCTGTACCCTTTATGAACAATCCAGATAGCTCCAACTCTCCAACCGTATAAAGTATCTCACATTTGCTATGGCAGGAAAAATCAACCTTGGCCTCACACCCCCCGGTGTTACTGCCTTGTTACATCAAAACACCAACCGACAGAACACCAGGAGCTTGACAACCCAGATTCTACAAGTTCTTCGCTGTCGAACTACACAGGGTAACGCTTCTTCACCTATAGGGCTCCACTATGGATGAATGTTCTCAGCCACACCATCTCCTCTGCCTTAACACTAGGTCTGTTCAAAACCAGGCTCTGGGCCCATCTCATTGCCTCTAGCTCCTGTGACTGCCTCTCCTAGATGATGACCTACACAGCTTTAATCTGAACTTATATACTGCTTGCCCCCAGGCCCCCAGTCCCCTCCCCAGCTCCTGAGGTGCCACTTCAAATCTCAGGTCTTCATACCACCTCATTAGTCTCTCCTTGCCCCCATTATAGCACTTATTCCCCCACCCTGCCCCTTTCTCTTCTATTACTCCTTCCCATTTATTTTTTGACAAATGCCTCCGGCTGCATCTTCATCCTCCCCCTCTTCTCTCATCCCTGTTTCTCTGCCACCGCCGGGCGCCTGACCCTACCCATTCCTTGTGGGCACATGCATCCTAGCTGTGTTCACCATTTTACTTTAGCGCCTCTGTTAACTACCTACACTTCTCCTCCTTCTCTACACCTTACTCTTCCTATAATTGACTCCTTTCAATAGCACTGTTGTACATGAATTGATTACTGTTATTTCATTGTTGCTTCCCTGTTGTTTGTCATTTCTAACATGGAGTCTTTGTAAAAGAGCCTTGGCTCAAAGGTACTTACATTCTTAGAATAAATAAATAAATAAAAACATCAAAGACACACTGCTTCTGTGAATGAACACACTTTAGATTTATTTTATATCCATTAAACAACCCTGTGTTATATAGCAAGAAAACAATGCAGAGTTTTGATGAGAGAGAACTCACAGCTGTGATACGGACAAGATAATTTCTCACAGACATTCATTTATAACACTTCAGTTCAGCACTGAAACTCAAATGATCAACTATGAGAACAGAGTGATTGATTTTAAGTTAATCTACTTAAACACAAACCAGATGGGTTAGTAATAAACTTTGAGTGAAAACAATTTGTTCTACAGACTGCACTGACTGGAAACTATAACAGCTTCTTCAGTCAATCAGGGACTTAATTGCTGCAGCAGCATGCTAGACAAGAATGATATCATCGCTCACTGATAGGGACAGACACATCTTCACTGTTTTCAGTTACTGGAGAGCACATTAACAAATTTAACAACTGCTGATTTAAAGAAAACCACAAAACCAAACAGCACGATATTTTCAGGAAACACTAATCATGACACAGGGACTTGAATTCAATTTTTTATTAAAAATGTGGAAAAACTGGTGTATTTGATCTTTAAACTAGTCAGGCAACTGTGCATTAAAACAGCTTATAAAATGAGTACTAAGAATTACATCGTAACTGGCTAAAACTTGTTCTTACCCATTGGATTGAGACAACAGAACCAATGGGCATAAAAAAGTCTCGGTACCAATGTTGCTCAATTACTACAAATATCAGTGTGCAGCTCCTTGATGCTGCAGTCCCTAATCCTGGTGTTGCTTTTATTCATGCTACTACCTTGCTTGATCCACTCAGTCACTAAAGTGAAACACCTGAAGCCTGTCATTCCCAACTCAAGTTCACAAAGTAAAACAATATGAAGTTGTTTTTTCACTTTAAAGAAAAAAAAAGTGGAACAAGGGGGGGGACTTAAAGAGAAAGTGTTCTCATAAAAAGCATGCACACATACATGCCTTCTACGTGGCAGCTTCAATCCTCTGGCTGTGTTCTCTCTGAGTACTCTGGTGGGTGGGTGGCAGACCCTGCTGAGTGTTCCTTCCATTAGTACTGGATTCCATCCATAGAGGTGACCGCAGAGTAAAAAGAAGGAGAGCTGTAATTGTGCCATCAAAGCTAGTGACTGTGAGCTGCAGGTGTAACCCCCCCCCCCCAGCATGCTGACTTTGACATCTTCAGTATATTCACTATGACATCACAAAGGTACTGGAGCTGTGTAAAATATTGGGGGTCCATGTGGCTATATTAACACTAACTGTGCTGGACTGAATACAATTGCTGCTGTCTGTTTGCCATTTGTCTTGCAATCTTCTGTGCGCTGCTGTGATTTGGAGCCCTCTAAAGTACTGTGTGCAGTCTTTTTTTGTAGAACTGCTGCTATTTTGTTGCCTGTACATCTGAGCCTCCAACTAACCATGTGCAATTTGCTCTATTGATAGCCCAGCAACTGTCCCTCATTACTCCTTGCACCTGGGGTTTTGAATTTGCCACTAGTAGCGACTCTCCACCAATCAGCTGTGGTGGCAGGGTGGCTGAGGGTGGGCTTACTTGAGCTATTTAAACAACAGCCCGTAAGATCCAGTGGCATCTTCTACATGGTGGCTTCAATCCTCTGGCTGTGTTCTCTGGCCAAGTACTCTGGTGGGTGGGGTGGCAGACCCTGCTGAGTGTTCCTGCCATTAGTACCAAATTCCATACATAGAGGTGACCATAAGTGAGTGAAAGGGGGAGAGCCTTTATTATACCATCAAAGCCAGTGACTGTGAGTTGCAGGTGTACCCCACCCCCAGTGTGCTGACTTTGACATCTTCAGTATATTGATTGTTGCATCGCTAGGGTATTGGGGCTGCATAAAATGTTGGGGGTCCCACTTCCATTTGTATTGCAATCTTCTGTGCTCTGCTGTGATTTGGAACAATCTAAAGTACTGTGTGCCGTCCTCATTGTGGAACTGCTGCTATTTTGTTGTCCGTACATCTGAGCCTTTAACTGTGTGTAGCTTGCTCTATTGATAGTCCAACAACTGTCCCTCATTACTCCTTGCACCTGGGGGTTTGAATTTGCCACTAGTAGTGGCTATCCATCAGTCAGCTGTGGTGGCAGGGTGGCTGAGAGTGGGCGTACTTGAGCTATTTAAACAGCAGCCCTAAGATGCAGTGGCTTCAATCCTGCTGCTGTGTTCTCTGGCTGAGTACTCTGGCAGGTGGGTGGCAGACCCTGCTGTGTGTTCCTGCCATTAGTACCAGATTCTGACCATAAATGAGACTGCAGAGTGAAAGGAGGAGAGCCATTATTGTACCATCAAAGCCAATGACTATGAGCTGCAGGTGTAACCCACCCCCCTAGCGTGCTGACTTTGACATCTTCAGTATACTGACTGTGGCATCACAAAGGTATTGGTGCTGTATAAAATATTGGGGTCCCTGTGGCTATGTTAACACTAACTGTGCTGGACTGAATACAATTGCTGCTGTCTGTTTGCCATTTGTCTTGCAATCTTCTGTGTGCTGCTTTGATTTGGAGCCCTCTAAAGTACTATATGCACTCTTTTTTGTGGAACTGCAGCTATTTTGTTGCCCGTACATCTAAGCTTCTAACTATGTGTAACTTGCTCTATTGACAGCCCAACAAATCTCCCTCATTATGCCTTGCACCTGCGGTTTTGAATTTGCCGTTAAAGGTGGCTATCCACCAATCAGCTATGGTGGCAGGATGGCTGAGGGTTGGCTTACTTGAACTATTTAAAAAAACAGTCCCTAGGATGTGGTGGCATCTTCTATGTGATGGCTTCAATCCTCTGGCTGTGTTCTCCAGCTGAGTACTCCGTCAGAGTACAGAGGAGTCTGCCGATTTCAGCCGGGGAAGCTGGGAGCTGAGACTGGGAATTTTGGTTGAGAGAAGTGGTAACCATGTATTGGTTTAGCTTAGTGTATGTATATATATATATATATATATATATATATATATATATATATATATATATATATGTATATGTATACCATTAATTATTATGGGTTTGGTTTATCATACAGTACAAGCTGTGTTGAATCAAGGCTCTGTATAATTTTTGTTTTATACTTTATACCTTACATATTTGTTTTGTTGGATTTTACCTTTTATTAGCAATGCTTTACTTCTTTTTTCTCCCTATTTTTAGCTGTTTAGTTGTTTTTGTTTTGAAGTTCAAAGCCCAATTTAAGTGGACTGTAATGTGGTAGATATTTTTAATTACTTAGTTTACTTGGTTTATTGAGACATAAGTAGACTTAGCCCATTGAGAATGCCTCCCACAACTTCATGGGTGTATCAAATGTTGTGATTCCATCCAAGGAATGAATTCAAACTAGCTTTAAATATTTCAAATGAGGTAGCATCAACCACATATTTGGTTAAGTTTTTCCATGCCTTTGCCACTTTTACTGTGTAAAAGTTATCCCTTTTTGTGTTGTTAGCTCTGGGGATCCTTATTTGTTGTTTGTGGCTTCGTAGGTTAAGTGCTCTGTTATTAGTATATGTGTACTTATGCAGCTCGTGATGGCAGAGTCTATACAGCTTGAAATTGATATGCACAGAAACATAGAATTTAGTAGTACTAAGTAGTAGTAGTGATTTTTATTCATTTCATAAAGGAACATGGTAATTTCCCATTGAGCAAAGCTCATTTACAAGAGACACCATACAATTGTCCTGCTAACATATGCGCTTGGAAAAAAATCAAATTACTATACAGATCTGTATACAAAAACACTTAATAAAAGGGGTAAAATAGATTATACATCATGAGACGATTATGTTGCAAAACAGCATAATATCTTACTATTGCTATAAGATAGGTAAAACACAGACAGAAAATACTCTAATACAACTTTTTTTGTTTAGAATTTGATGGCAGATAAGGACCACTAGGCCCATCCAGACTGCTTGTTTTCCCTACCTGTATCAGCGGTCGCTGACCCTACTTGGTCATTGGCTTTAGCCTCTCTTTCCCACCTCTAGGGTTCCCTTGTGCCTGTCCCATGCATTTTTGAATCCCCCCACTGTGTTTGCTCCCACCACCTCCTGGAGTAGGCTGCTCCATGCATCCACTACCCTTTCTGTGAATAAAAACTTCCTTCCATTCCCCTTTATCCTGCCCCCCCTCCAATCTCATATCATACCCCATCATTCCTATACATCTCCTAAACTAAATGATGTCTGCCACTTGCACCATATTGATGCCCTTAAGATACTTGAAGGTTTCAATCATCTCCCCCGGTTCTCGCCTCTACTCAAGAGTATACATATTGAGAGCTTTCAATCGCTCCTCATATGCCTTCTGTTACAAGCCCTGTATCATCTTAGTTGCTTTTCTCTGAACAGCCTCCACTATGTCTATGTTCTTCCATAGATGCGACCTCCAGAAATGAACACAGTATTCCAGATGAGGTCTCACCAGTGTTCTGTACAGTGGCATCACCACCTCCCTTCTTCTGCTAGTGATACCCCTTCCTATGCACCCCAGCATACCACTGCCCCCCCACCTTTGTGCACTATTTGGCCACCTTTAGGTCATCTGAGATGATTATTCCCTGATCCCTTTCTTCTCTTTTCCCATGTGGCTGTCAGTAACTGTCCCCCCCCCATCCTGTAACTTTCCTCAGGGTTTTTGCACTCCAGGTGCATGATTTTGCACTTCTTCATGTTGAATCTTAGTTACCATACCTCAGACCATTTTTCAGCTTCCCTAAGTTCCTCCTTATTTTCTCCACCCCTTCTGGAGTGTCTACTCCATTGCAAATCTTGGTGTCATCCACAAATAGGCAACTCTTTCCTTTCAGTCCTTCGGCAATGTCGCTAATGAAGACATTAAAAAGGACTGGCCCCAGCACTGATCCCTGTGGTACCCCACTGGTTACTCCCATTCCGTGGATTGGACCACATTCACCACCACCCTCTGCTTTCTGTCACTCAACCAGTTACTGACCCAATTCGCCACCTTTTGGCCCAAACCCAAGCTCCCCAGCTTGTTTACTGCCTCTTATGTGGAACGGTGTCAAAGGCCTTGCTGAAGGCGAGGCAGGAGACATCCACTGCTCCCCCAATCCACCTCCTTTGTCACCCAAAGAAATCTATCAGATTTGTCTGACATGATCTCCCCACTGTGAATCCATGCTGCCTCAGATCCTATGCCCCACTGGATTCCAAGTGTTCCACAATCCTTTCCTTAAAGGATACTTAAACAACATTTTGCCAACAAACTGTTCAAAAATCTGACTTCATAGTGGACTAAAGGGAAGGCTGCTCTATACATCAATGCTAAAACTACGTTTATATAATTTACTTAAATGTGGCTCCAAAGCATTTGAAAAATGTAACATCTGCCTTCTAATTTCAAAAAAAACTGCTTTGCCTGCTTCCTAAAATGGCTGCCAAATGTGTAAAGTGATGACATCATTGGAGACAGAGTCAGAGAGCTATATGGCTCTCTATAGTGCTAACTAGTTCTTTTTTCTCTCCTTTGTTTAGAAGTGTTTCACCAAAATGGTCAAAACCATGTGCATTATTTTGAGCAAGGTTAGGCAATTGTTCAGTTCATTTTGTTTACTTTAACATGCTGAAATTGTTCTAATCCAACAAACTTTCACTTTGGCAAAGTGCAGAACAAATCTTCAAATACCTGGTGGTCTAGTGGTTACAGGGGATCCAGGATGTTACATGGAGGGTGCTGGGGTGGTGTGCATACTTGACATGCACTTTTTAACATTTTATTAAACCGTTATATTGTCTGCTATTATTCTTTCTTAATACGTTTTTGATAGAACATACACATGTAACCCATAGTTTTGAATGTAAACATGTGTACAATCAATGAATCATAGTTCCTCAACAAAGTGAAATGCAGCAGCAGCAAACAAGTAAGTTACAATGTATGTGTGTGTGTGTGTGTGTGTGTGTGTGTGTGTGTGTGTGTGTGTGCAGCCACACCCTTCACCACTCCCAAGATCCACCACTTGTTTATAGCAATGTTCTTGTGTAGTCCAATGCCAGAGTTCATACTTCTTGGAAATCAAAAATATGCTTGTCTTGTCTTCTTTTTCCTTGGGAAATAATAATAATAATAAGAATCAGCATTTATATAGTGCTTTTCATACACATTGTATCCCAAAGTGCTTTACAAGCCATGCTAGACTGGTAGTGCAGTGACTGAACATGTAGTGGCAGCCATTTCACACATTAATACCCACACACAGCCTTGGACAATTGCATGAACTGGTTTTATCGGAAGGGGAATGTTGACCAGGACACTGGGGGTCAGGTACAGTAGTGATCATGGTGCTGGCAGCCCCACATCTTATGTCTCACAGTGATCTGCACATCTTTCTCCCCCTTCTGTCTTCCCCTTCCCTGAATGTAGCAGTACCCTGCAGGAGTGGCCTTCTCAGTTCTCCTCTGGTATTCATTCTTCACTCCTGCTCCCCACACCAAAAACTGGTGAGCTCATCACCCTTCTGCATCATGAATGCATCATGAATGCAGTTAGCACAGTCCGCCGGGGTTTTTAACGTATTGAAAGTAAACAAATCTTTTCAGCAAGTCAGTCTGACAACAGCAGGGCACAAAGGGGAAATATAGGCTTTCCTATCTTTAAAAGATCTAGGCTACCTTTGATTAGGCACTATTAAACGACAGGTGTGTGCATCATTATGCACATCATTTAATAGTGCTTAATCATAGGTAGCTGAGATCTTATATGGATAGGAAAGCCTATTTTTTTCCTGTGTGTCCTACTACTATCAGCCTGGTTTACCAGAAGATCATGTTTATCATTAATATGTAAAAATAATACGGGAGACTGTACTAACCACATTCATGATGTGGAAGGGTGGTGAGCTCAGCAGTTTTTGGTGTGGGGAGCAGGTGAGAAGAATGAATGCCAGAGAGAGAGTGAAGAGGCCATTCCAACAGGATACAGCTATATTCAGGGTAGGGGAAGACAGGATGGGGGAAGTTGAGCAGATCATTGTGAGATCTATGATGTGAGGCTGCCAGCCCTATGATCACTGCCTGACTGTGGATGAGAGCAGCTAGTGATGACAAATACTCAGAGTGGCAAGGCTGCACCTAAATTGTTACTTGAATTAAGTATAGGGAGATTACCCTGGGGGGCAGTGTTGAGGTTTGTTGGGACAGTATTGAGGGAGCTGTGTATAGCTCATTCAAGATTCAGAAGAGTGGTAGCCAGCCAACTTACATTGTGGAGTCAGGCACTGAAAAGTACTGGAGAAGAACTGCAAAAGACTGTCCTGTGGGGTTCTGCAGATCACAGGTAAGGGATTAGACCGACACTGGAAGTCTGCTGAGTTTGCTCAAGGCATTAGTATGCCTCTCCTGCTAATAATATTGTTTTCCATAGTAAGTGCAGCCCTTATGAGGGTATGAACAGCAGTTTTTCTGTTGTGTACTGATGTTGATTGCTTGGCCCTATAGTAAGACTTAGTTGTTGGTTAATGAAGTAGGAAAAAAACATAACAGGGGGACTGTACATACTGCCTTCACTGTGCAGAAGTGTGGTGATCCACTCAATGTTTACTATGGGAGCAGAAGTGAAACATTTAGAATGTGGACTGGAGAGTGATTTGGGAGGCATTTTTAACAGTGCCAGCTGATGAAGCATATCGGTATAGGTGCATACTACTCTCTGAGGTACAAGGTTACAATCTGAGGTGTGATAATTCTCTTCATGAGACCGCAAGCTCATATACGGCCTTAGGCAGTACTAAGAACAAACTGTGGATGGTGGGGTGTTCAACAGTAGTGATGGGGCGAAGTGGCTGATTCGCTCCGCTGAGTGATTTGCGGAATAAAAGCAATCACAGTGCTCCATAGCGAGCGGTATTTTGCGTTACTAATGAGTACGAAAGTCCATTAAACAATGGCTTCATGTTACTCCGCCTTCCCAAACCACTACTCCACAATTCTTAAAGGCGAGTACATTGAAAACAATGTACTTTGCCTTACTTTGCCTTGTTTTAAGCTCCAAAGGTAAATTTTGCAGTGTTTCATGGGATTTCAGGTCACATGGGCTTTACATTGTTCTGCACAGCCTCAGTTTGGGGTAGTGTGTGTAGGAAGCTGTAGGAAACAATCTGCTCTGAGAGCTCTCTGCAATTCAAACCTTCAAAAAGCTGTTAAAAAAGCCTTTTTGAGTAATTTTCTTTGCTGAAACTTTAGTTCATCGATTATAGGAAACCCTCCTTTGCTTATATAATCGAGCGTTTATTGTTTGTATATGGATTTTGAATGTTAATGTACAACATTCCGTCTGTGTACTGAGAGACAGTGGAAGTGTGCTTTGGGGGAAGGGTGTATCTGTGGTGAAGGTAGATTAACTTGGAGAAAAAGACAGTGCTTTCAGTTTTGGTGATATTTTTCTTGTATAACTGTTAATGTACACAGTAATATTTTCAATATTTCTTGCCATTTTTTTTTTGCTGATTGTTGTGGTAGAGCAGTGCATAATTTTAGTTTGTTTAAAATATTTGGTTATATTACTGAAGTTTTCAATTTGCATACATTACTTAGTGTGTGTGTGATGTGTGTCATCAAATCAGACACCTTTTATTGTGCCACATAATAATTTCAGCAATGTGAAGCTGCTATCCACTGCAGCTGTATGATTTTTGTACTTCTTTGTGGTATCTTTACCGGTACTAGTGACTGTTACTGCAGCAGTGCATAATTTTAGTCTAAGATATGTGGTTATATTACTGAAGTTTTCAATTTGCTATGCATTACTTGGTGTGTGTGTGAGTATGTGTGTGATGTGTGTCATCAAATCAGATACCTTTTATTGTGCCACATAATAATTTCAGCAATGTGAAGCTGCTATCCATTGCAGCGGAGTTATTTTTGTACTTCTTTGTAGTATCTTTACTGGTACTAGTACTAGTGACTGTTACTGCAGCAGTGCATTACACTGCCCCCCCCCCGCAGCCTGCCCCAACTGGCAAAGGTATTCTTTTCCAGATTTGAATTTCTGATGGTGAGCACTGGTTAGGTGTTGTGCCTTTGTGTCTGCATCTCTTCAGTGCACAGTGCAGTCTTAATCTGTCTGTGCATTTGCATCTCTTTAGGGCCCAATCTCCATCTGTAACTTAAGTCACAGCTGTTTCTTTGACTTCCCTTCAGAGTACTGGACAGGTGTGGTGCTTAATTCTGCATAAACATTGTACTCATTAATATGCGTTTTTAAGTCAGGACCATCATCACGAGTCACTTGTGATTCAAATCACATTCTTCATCATCATGGTCACAAATGCAGTGACAAATCACGATTCACGATCATTCACATTACGAATCACAACATTAATTTTTTTTCTAGTTACCTGGATGTATTGTAAGCCTGTTTTGTAGTATCTCTCCAGGTTTCACCACCCCACCATTGTACTCATTAATGAGTGTTTTTAAGTCAGGGAGTTGGACAGTGTCTGCAGTACATACACAGACTGGAAAGAAGACTGACTGCACACATGCAGTTTAGTACAGTATACTTGTACTGCTCAGAATACAAAGTGTCATGCATATGGAAGACAACAAAAAAGGGCATAATTACATACAAGGGTCGGGGATGGTGGAAGAATACATTTTATAACACAGCAATTAAGGTGTGGAGGGGCACATGGCGTGAGGAAAAAAAAAATAATGTGGGATCCCATGATGATCCAGCAGCAGTTCCAGCATGGACATAATTTGCAACTGATGTTCCTCTATGTGATCCAGCTGCTGCTCCACAGCACTCACCCTCTCGTTGTTATCCTCAACAGCACTCCAGAGAACTGCCAAGTCAGCCTATGTTACATGCAGTTCTCTGGGGTCCACACATTGTACAGACTGACCTGCTGGTGGTGGTGGTGGTGGTGGTGGTGGTGCTGGTGGAGCAGCAGGTACTGCTGTGGCTCTCCTCTTCTTAGGGATGCTGCAATGCACAGCTGCACCCTCTGCCACAGAATGGCCAGCAGGTGCAGGCATGGTCCGTTCTATGGCAGCCTGCCACTCCAACTGATGGTGATTGAGCATATGGGTGTGCTGGCCCCCAGTCCCCAGTCCCCAGGTGAGTTCCCGGGGGTCACGGCACACCTCCACCTCACATAGGCAGCACTTGACCACACTGCTGTCCCCCCCAACATAGTCAAAAAACTGCCAAACAATGGAGGTGCGGGGAGGACCAGGCACAGACAGGGGATGGCCAGATGAACTGTCAGCCAGCTGGTCACAGTGCTGAACAGGGATGGGATCCACACCTGGGCCCGGGGGAACAGGCACATCCTGCTCCAGAGGATCTGGTGCTGGACTTGGTGGTGTGGTTCAACTGCCTCAGAGTCAGGACAAGAGACAGTGCTGGTCCTGCTTCTGGGGAAGGGGACACTCACAAGTTTTGAGTGGTCCAACAGGAATGGGCGCCCATGCCCTCCACACAAGCGTACGGTACAACGCTTACCACTACCACGCTCTCCCAGAGCTGCCCCCACCCCAGACATTCCCTCACCATGGTTCATCTCTCCTACTGAGCTCCCTCAGTCTGAGCAATCACTACTCACACTGTCACACAACACACACACAGAGTCACACAGACACAGACAAACAACTAACTACTTATAAAAGTAAGAACAAAAAAATTACAGAAAGATCAAATTAAGTAAAAAAGAGTACAGAAAAGACAAAAAAAAGTAGCTTTTAAAAAAGCTGTTGGGTCCAAATCAAAGTTTAAATCTCCTCCTCACTGTGATCTCAAAGTATCAGCAGTCACAAAACACACTATTCTCTCTCCGTCTGCACAGGAGAAAGTAAAAGTGTCTGCTTGTATGACTCACTTTCTTCCTGCCTAGCTAAAAAGCATGTGACTTGTAGTACTGTAAGCCATGTGATGTGGGGGGAAGGGCTGCCAAATCTGAAACACCAAGTGGATCACTTAGAATCATAATGAGGAATGCGAAGTCCATTAAAAACAATGACTTCGCCTTACTTCGCATTGCCATTCCACCTTAACGCGAAGTGGTAATGACAAGGCGGAGTGAGCACTTTGCATTGCCCACTCCATGTAGCAGAGTGGTAACACGAGGTGCCCACTTCGTGTTCACTTTGCCAGTGGAATTTCAATTCGCTGCATCTCTATTCAACAGAAGGTAGGCTAGGTGCAGGTAGTTCACATGGAAAAAGACTACAAAGAAGCTTATTTGTGGATTACCAAAAAAGCATGAACTTTGGAACTGGACCAGACCAGTACTTCGCTACAAATTTCAGGACATCACATAACCACTAGATCACCAGGTATTTGAAGTGTTGTACTGTACTGTGGTTTGTCAAAGAGAAAGCCAGCTGGATTACAAAATAATTTCAGCAAGTTAAAGTAAACACAATGAACAAAACCACAACCAAATGTGTGTACTAATCAAAATAGTCCACATGTTAACACAAGGTGTTGATCTTTCTGGTGAAATAATTCAAAACAAAGGGGGAAAAGAACTAGTTATCACTATAGGGAGCCATGTGGGTCTCTGCCTCTGGCTCCAATTATGTCATCACTTAACACATTTGGTAGACATTTTAGAGAGCTGGCAATGCTATTTTTTGAAACTGAAAGGCTGATGTTTACATTTTTCAAAAGCTATGAAATTGCAATTATGTTATTTACATAAATGCAGTTTTAGCATAAATGTAAACAGCAGATTTTTCTTTACTTTGCTTTGAAGCCAGATTTTAGAGTTTGCAGTTTTAAAAAACTGCTTGTTTAGGTACCCTTTAAGAAGTGCCTCCATAATCTTCCCGACTACTGAGGTGAAGCTGACTGGCCTATAGTTGACCGTCTCCTCCCTGCTTCTGCTTTTATGCCTTCGAAGGAAAATGGGACATGGAGGAGTATACTATTCCATTAATGATAAGTAGAGAAAGAAAGGTACAAGTAAAAAGGAATTATTTTAACCCAGGAAACTTGTATCAAATTAAATCACTGAGTGAAAGGGTAAGAAATGAGTATAATATTCCAGTAAGGTTTATGGAAAGGACAGGGAATCAAATAATTTTTAACAGAAATGTAAGCAGGAATAACTTAATACCAATCCAAATTGATAAGAGATGGGCACTGACATTATTAAATACCAATATAAGGGTATTGACGAGGAAGGTTGATGAACTTGCTGTGGTAATGAAACAAAATGGGGTTCAAGTGGGACTAATAACTGAAACATGGTGTCATCCTAATATCCCTACTCAGGTTGTTGCAATTAAGGATCATCAGATGGAAAGGAAAGACAGACATGAATGTAAAGGGGGAGGGGCTGCAATGTACATTCATAACAGTGTTCCATATAAAAGGTTGTTGGAATTAGACGCAGATGGTTTTAAAATGATGTGGATGGAATTACAAATTTAAAATCTTCCTAGACAGTGTCGACCATTGATTGTTGGTGGGTTTTATCATCCCCCCAACAAACAATAAACAACACATGATAAATCATATAATTTGGTGTCTGGATAGAAGTAATGAGCACTATGATAGGTGTGGAATAGTAATAATGGGAAATGCAAATACATTGCCACTAGGAAAAATATAAGGGGAAAAAGGATTAAGACAAATAGTAGAAGAAGCTACTGGGGGGAGAATATTTTAGATATTATTGTGACTAATTTAAGTGATGTCTACGGTAAAGCAAAGGTCATTCCCCCTATTGGGTCATCAGATCATTAGGTAGTATTAATAACAAATGACCCAGAAGGGTGTAGGAAGTTGAGAGGAGAGGAATGTAAATTTAGTTGTAGGAAAGAAAATGAGGTAGGTAAGAGTAGAACCTTAGCTACGATACCAGGGAAACCACAGGAGAAGAAATTTGGTTGTGGGGATATGGATAAAATGTGGAATATAGTAACAAGGATAACTAATGAATCTTTAGATCAGGTTATGCCTATGAAGGAAGTAACAACTATAGGAGGAGATAAAACATGGGTCACTGATGAATTTAAAACATTGATTACAGAGAGGCAAGCAGCATTTAAATGAAATGATATGGTAGTATATAATACAATAGGAAATCACATTAAATGTAAGGAAAAGTGGTTAAGAAGGCATTATTATGAAAGAAAAGTGAAACGATTAAGGAAATTAGAGCCGCAAAAGTGGTGGAAAAAACCAAAAGATTTTCTGAGTATAGGTAAACAAAGAAATCAAATTGATAAATGTAAACAAACTTGTGGGTATTGCGATTTAGATGGAGATGTTCCCTTTTTAACAGCATTAAATAAAGTGGCATCTGAAGTGAGTAAAGATTTATCCCCCCTAGAAAAGGAGGATGGATCAGAAGTGCTTGTTCCAGATAGATTGTTGGTAATGGTTGAGGAAATGTCAAAGGAATGAAAAAGAATAATGTGAACAAAGCTGTAGGTCCTGATGCTATTCCAAACTGGATATGGAAAGAAGGAGCAGATTTACTTGCACCAGGAGTGAGTCATGTTTTTAATAGACAGAGAACCTCTGTGCGTAAACACTGAGGCAAGGGTTACCCCAAAGGGCATTTGGCTGGGAAGCCAAGTTTCAAGAAAATACAAAATCACACATGCCCCCACAATGCAAAGCATCATGGGCTGCATATGCAAATCACCACAGAATGTTATGCTGGTCCAACTTTAAGCAGAATTGCATGGTGCCGAAAGGCCTCTCACACAGTTTGCAAAGGGTGCTAACAGAAGACATAGACACGTGTTTCGTCCTACCAGGACTCATCAGTATGCCTCGTCTGTTTGACACCCCATGTTTTTAATAGGTCAATTATAGCTGGAAAAATCCCTTTACAGTAGAAACAAGCAAAGATTGTCCCTATTCCAAAGATTCTGACGCTAAAAAATATGTTGACAGATTTTAGACCAAATACAGTAGCTTTAACATGTACTATATCTAAAGTGTGTGGAATTTTTATTTGTAAATGGATTATGGAGTTTGTAGAGAGTTTGCTAGACAAAAAAACTGTTTGGGTTCCTGCGGGGAAGTTCAACTACTGATGCTGCCTTGAAATTCACAGAATTAAGTATGAGAGCTTGAGATAAAGGAATGAATGGTAGAGCTGTATTGGTGGATTATAAAAAAAAGCTTTTGATCTTATTAATCATAAGACAGTAATCAAGAAATTGGAAAGTCTGAAGATTCCTGAATAAATTTTTAATTGGGTATATGATTTTTTGCAGGGGAGGTCTCAATGGATTGAGTTTGAATGTATGACATCTGAGGTGGCTTCTGTCTGTGGAGGAGTTCCCCCAGGGCACCAGATTGGGGCCGTTACTGTTTTGGATTATGATAAATGATTTAGTTACCAAGAGTCCATGTATAAAATATGTGGATGATACCACAGTCTTAGGTATTTGGGAACATGTTGAAAATAGTACTATTCAAAGGGATTTAAATTATATAGAAAGATGGTCAAAAAAGAATTTTATACAAATAAATCCAAGAAAAACTAAGAAGATACAATTTGGGAAGTAGAGTAGATGGGAGGGAGTAAATCCATTATTTTTTTTGGGGGGGTGGAAGTGTAAGTGGTAAATAAAGTAACATATTTGGGTATTATTTTTCAAAATGACTTCAAATGGACAGAGCAAGTTTCCAACCATGTTTAAAAAGGCAAATAGTAGGTTATATATTTTAACTGTTTTGAAAAGGGCCAGACTAAATTTATCTGGTTTAATTTATTATTATTCTATGGTAGTCAGGCCTGTGGTGGAACATGGGGCAGTTGCTTGGCATGGAGGGCTTGCAAAAAATGAAACAGATGAATCAGGTTACAGAAAAGAGCACTCAGAATAATGTTATGATGTGAAATGAGCTATAGGGAGACATTACTTATGTGTGGGCTTGAAAGGTTAGATATAAGATGGGAAAAGATGGCAAGAGAAATGTTTAGAAAAGTATGTGATTCAACTCATAGACTTCATTGTTTACTTTTACCAAAGGATATTACAAGAAATAATTTGTGTAAACAGTTAAGGTGGGAAAGAAAATTAGTGAGAACTCAAACTTACAACAAATCTCTGTTTGTGTTGTTTTTAGATATGACTTAATGAGTGTTTTGAAGTATGGGTGTATATGTGTGTTGTGATTTTATAAAATTTTGTAGATACGTTTTTTATTATTTTTGAATTGTGATGTTATATAAATGTATACATGACTTCCTGTGTTTTTATGTATGATGTTTTTTTTTTGGAATTGTATGTAAACTTTAACCTACACTTCTGTGTACGGTTGCAATATTATTAGTAAATCAATCAATCAGTCACACCATAGTAACTCACACAGTGCAACTCAGGCTAGGACCCTGTAGTGACAGCCCATCTGAGGAGGGAATATTTCACATGAAACTACTGATTTTTAAACAAGTTTTTATTTTTAATTTTCTCACTTTTTAACACACCATCCATTTTATAAGCACAATGAAACACTCTGGGGTGTTGTTTTCCCCCCTTGCAAAACAGCTGAGACTACAAAACCCAAACAAAAATCTTAAAACTACTCCTTTCCCATCAACCCCCATGAAACACAGCAGCAAGAAAGTCACAATAGTTACAGAAATACTCTTAGAAATTATCTCCTGAATTTTTTTATTTTGTTGCGCATTTTAAACCCTGATAATCACACTCGCATTAATAGGTTCCCTCCCCCAGCACCCCCATAGTCTCTGCTTGTTCACAGGCTATGCCAGCCAGGTACAGCCACCTCTGTTAATTTTTAAGCATAGCCCTCTTTCACTTTTGATAGCACAGCATACAGTATACAGTCTTTGATTTAAAACTACACCCTTCTAGGGTATGCAATCCCTGGGCCTTACACAAGCTGTTACTTCCACGACTCACCAACATGGTCATGTCTTGGACTCTGTATTCTCTCTGGGGCTCACAATTGGTAATCTCAAGATGGATCTGGTCAGTTGGTCTGATCACTGTGCCATTAGATTCACTTTCAGGCCCCCCCCTTGTAGTCCACCCCTGTGGAGGTGGTCCTGTTCCGCCCTTTGCAAGGGCTTTGGCCAGAGGGATGCTTGGCAGTTCTGGAGACCTTGGATGTATTGGCAGTATGCTCTGGTGGATCAGATGAAGCAGTGATGGCCTATAAAAGGGTGATCACTGTGGGTTTTAATCTAGTGTTACTGGTTTGTGTATGCCCACTGGTTTCATGCCTTGGTTCATTTTGGTTTGACTGAAAGCAAAGAGATGGAGGCTAGAACCTTGTTGGAGGAAATCCAGGGCCCAGGAGGACAGACTAACATTAATGGCTCACCATGGTGAGGATCAAAGGGCAATCACCCATAAAAAGGTAGTGTTCTTGTCTAGGGAGATTACTGTTGGGAGGAACTGACAGGTTCAGCTCTTTCAGACTGTAGACAGGCTTCTCCATACACCCTGTCTAGAGCCTGTAAGAGCCTTTACAACTGCAAAATGTGAGGCATTCTCTCAGTTTTTCTCAGACAGGGTGTCCAAATGGGCCATCACAGCCCAGTAGTGTTGAGCTAGTGAGTCAATGATGCATTCAGTGGTCCTGGGGAGGTTTTCAGCCAGTGACGATGGAAGAGGTGAATGAGGTGGTCTCAGAGCTGTGGCCCATGTTTTGGAATCTGGACCCGGGCCTGACACATCTACTTGTGAACTATGTCAGGCAAGTGGGCCTGGTGTTCACTGAGGTTGTCTGGTGCTCCTTCTCAGCAGGGGTATTCCTAGGGCTACTGAAAAGGACACTGGTGAGGCCACTTCTGAAAAAGCCATCCTTAGATCTGGATGCCCTGGAAAATTACTGACCTGTCTCTAACCTACCCATTTTGGGCAAGGTTATTGAGAAGGTGGTGGCGCTGCAGCTTGAGGCACACCTCACTGCTTTTGACATCTATGAGTCTTTCCAGTCTGGCTTGAGGTTTAGGCACAGTACAAAAACCACACTAGTTAGGGTGCACAGTGAACTGCTCAGAGTGAGAGTTAGAGGAAAACAGTCAATTCTTGGTCTCCTTGACCTCTCTTCAGCATTTGACATTATGGACCATGGGCTGTTACTATATTGACTCAGGTATTATGTAGGACTCTGATAGATAGATAGATAGATAGATAGATAGATAGATAGATAGATAGATAGATGATACTTTATATAGTGCTCCTTCCCTGGGGCTTGGAACACTTAACAAAATCGTAAAACAATACATAGAGAATATCAGGCAACAAGCCTAATGACAAACAACAAAGCATGCAATACTACAATGAAAAATCTATCATTCATATAAAAATACTTCAATAAAAACCCACACTAAAATAACAGTCAGTCAGTTCTGCTCTTAAACATCAAAAGCCTTTTAAATAAGAATGTTTTGAATCCCCCTTTTAAGGTTTCCACAGAGGATGCCTCCCTTAGATGTCTAGATAGCAAGTTCCACAGGGTTGATGCAGCAACTGCAAATGCTCGATCACCAGAATGTCTCAGCCTAATCCTGGGAACCGTAAGGAGGCAACCCTCAGAGGAATGGAGAGCCTGGGATGGGCGGTGGGGAACAAACAGGTCTTGCAGGTAGGCTGGTCCTCTCTGATGCAGGGCTTCGTAGGTCAGTAGTCCAACCTTGAAGGCAATCCTCCACCTAACTGGTAGCCAGTGCAGTCCATAGAGCACAGGCATAATGTGTTCCAATCTCGCTATGCCTGTCAACAATCTAGCCACCACATTCTGCACCAGCTGCTGTCAGTGGAGATTGCCTCCAGATAGCCCCAGGTACAGGGCACTGCAATAATCCAGTCTGGAAGTGACAAAGGTGTGACTAGGGTGGTCAGATCCTCAGCTGAAACAAGGGCTCAGATCTGAGCAATGTTCCTCAAATGGTAAAACACACTTTTGACGATGGCCAGCACCTGAGCATCAATTGTCAGACTGTCATTGAGGATCACACCCAGATCCTTAAGCCAAACAGAAGGGGTCAAGGGAACACCCCCCAAGATTAAACCAGGGGGATCTCCAAGACCCTCCTTGCCCCTTCAGTGACCCAGATCCACCAACAGTACCTCTGTCTTGCCTGGGTTGAGTCGTAACCAATTGCCAGTCATCCAGTTCTGGATCTCCTCCAGGCAGGTGTTAAACACGGAAGCCGCCACCTGATTTCCAAGTGTGCAGAACAGGTATAGATGGGTATCATTAGCATAGCAATGAAAACCCAACCCATACCACCTGAAAATGTCTACCAATGGCAGCATGTACATTGTGAACAACAAGGGTGACAGGACTGACCCCTGTGGAACTCCACTGCGCAGATGCATTGTGTTAGATGAGGCTAAACCCCATCATCACCCTTTGCTCTCTGCCCATGAGGTAGGACCTAAACCAGTTGATGACATTACTGGTCAGCCCACACCAGTACCGCAGGCAGTCTAGCAGGACCTCATGGTCCACGGTGTCAATTGCCACTGAGAGATCAAGAAGAACCAATATGGTATGTTCTCCCCATCTCTTGTTATTAGGAGATCATTTAGCATCTTCACCAAGGCAGTCTCCATGCTATGTAAGTCCCTAAATCCAGATTGGAAGCACTCATAAGTGATGGAGGAGGCAAGACAAGTCTCAAGCTGGATGGCCACCACATTCTGTAAAACCTTCCCTAAAAATGGAAGGTTTGAGACCAGTATGTAGTTGCTGAGACAATCCGGGTCCATTGAGGGTTTCTTCAATGGGGTCTAACCAAGGCCTCCTTCAGTGCCATAGGAAATATCCCACTCCCTAAGGAGCCCTGGACAATCTCAGCCACCACAGATCCTATCAGGTCCACACATTCAACCAAAAGTCAGGTTGGACCTGGGTCAAGAGCACAATGTGTTGGTCACAGCCTCAAGAGTATCTCAACCACCTCCTCCATTCCAACTGGATTGAACTTAGCCCATACAAGTGTGGTGACCCGACACATCTCAGGCTGAACCCCATAAGGCCTTTAAATGACACTGAAAGAGATCTCTGCCCTGATAGTGGACACTTTGTCTGCAAAGAACAGAACAAACTCCTCGCACCTCATGCTTGAACCTGCTCCCCCCATTCAGAGACAGGCTGGATGTAATAGCCCATCTATCATATGGAAGAACTGAGCTGGTCTGTTCCTTGCTGCAATCTCCCTTGACAAAGAAATCTGCCTTCTTTCAAGAGATTGCCCTCTGATAGTCACCATAATGTGACTTCAGGGCCCATTTGTCCCCCCTCAGTCCAGATCTCCTCCAACACCGCTCTAACCTCTGATCCTTTATTTTAACTGTCTGAGCTCCCCATCAAACCAAGGGGGCCTCTGGTGAGTAGATAGGGATTGGACACAAAGGGGTGCAATCGAGTCAAAGGTGGCACCGATGGCCCTATTATAGGCCACCACTGTCTCCTTTGGCCCGATCGCACAAGCAGCTCCAACACTCAATAGGTCTAGCACCGAAGGGGAGAAAACCGGAGGAGAAAAGGTTGCTGTGATGGATGACAGAGGGTGCCTCACATGTCCCACTCCTGGCTAGTCATGGTGCTGGCCACACTGGATCCAGTCCTCAGCAGGGGTTGGGGAGCCCTGCTGGCCCTGCCGGTAGAGATGCAGTGAATTTAAAATCCGCCGGTGAAGTAAACGTGAAGTGGTCACTTTGTGTTGGCACTTAGCGAAGTGCCCCATAGGAAAGGCTCACTTCACCTTGTTATTGCTTCGCATTGTCATTCTGCCTTAAATGCGAAATAAGGTGGAGTGACAACAATATTGGCAGGACTCCACCCACACAGTCACCAGAATGAATGTGCATCCCCAACGTGCTACTGTCTTGTGTCCAGAAAACTCCCCAGTGCTGATGAAGTGAAATGAGGGTGTAACAAGAAATGCAAAGTCTCCCAGAATTAATGGTGCACTCAGTCATGCATGCCATGGTCAGGTCACACATGGAGTCACCAGAATCAATGTACATCCCCAAAATGCTACTGTCTCATGTCCAGAAAATTCCCCAGTGCTGACGAAATGCTACTGTCTTGTGTCCAGAAAATTCCCTAGTGCTGATGAAGTGAAATTAGAGTGTAACAGGAAATGCAGTCTCTCAGAATTAATGGTGCACTACAAACGCACAGACAGAATAAGATTGTGCTGCACGCTCAAGGGATGCATACGAAAGGGCACAACAACACCACCTAACCAGTGCTCACAAGTCACAAATCCAAATCTGGAAAGGAATACATTTTGCCAGTTGGGGGATTAGTGCATGGCAGTAACAATCCACTACCAGTAAAGATAACACAAAGCGGTATAAAAAATTCATGCAGGTGCGGTGGATAGCAGGTTCACACTGCTGCAATTACTGTATGGCACAATAAAAGGTGTCTGATTTAATGGCATGCATTGCACACACACTCACACACGCTACAAGTAATGCGTAGCAAACTGAAAACATTTAGTAATAAAACCAAATGTTTTAAACAGACAAATTATACACTGCTGCACCACAACAATCAGCAAAAAAAAAGTCAAGAATTACTGAAAATATTACTGTGTGTACATTAATATAGTTATACAAGAAAAATATAACCAAAACAGAAAGACTGCCTTTTTCTCCCAGTTAATGTACCTACACCACAAATACGCCCCTCCCCAAAGCACACTTCACAGTACACAGACTGACTGTTCTAAATTAATATTCAAAATCCACACACAACAATAAACACTCAACGATATGAGCACAGAAGGGTTTCCTACAATCGATGTACTAAATTTTGAGCAAAAAAAATGACTCAAAAAGGCATTTTAAACAGCTTTTAGAGGTTTTGAATCGCAGAGCTCTGAGAGTAAACTGTCTCCAGCTACCACTACACACACACACTACCCAGGCCAGAACTGAGGCTGTACAGAACAATCTAGAGCCCATGTGACCTGCAATCCCATGAATCACTGCAGAATTTAATTTGGAGCTCAATTACAAGGCGAAGTGAGGCGAATTACATTGATTTCAATGTACTTTGCCTTAAAATTGGTGAAGTGGTTTGGCGAAGGCGGAATAACGCAAAGTCATTGCTTTCAATGGACTTCACGTTCCTCATTATAAAGCGAAGTACTCCACTTCACATTGTGGAGTACTCTGCGAATTCCACGTTACTCTGTGAATCACTTCATGGAGCGAATTGTGGCCACTTCGCCCACCACTACTTACAGTGCTGTAACTCACATGCTGTACAGGAAGGAACTCGAATGCCTATGACTGCACTTCCCCGATGAGCTGCAGCACAAAACTCCCCGACACAAAAATGCTTATTAATGAGTACAATGGTGGAGAGGTGAAGCCTGGAGAGATACTACAAAACAGGCTTACAATACATCCAAGTAACTAGTAAAAAAATTAATGTTGTGATTCGTGACGTGATCGTGAATCATGATTTGTGACTGCATTTGTGACCGTGATGGTGAAGAATGTGATTTGTATCACAAGTGACTCATGATGATGGTCCTGACTTAAAAACGCATATTAATGATACAATGTTCATGCAGAATTGTGCACCACACCAGTCCAGTACTCTGAAGGGAAGCCAAAGAAGCAACTGTGACTTAAGTTACAGATGGAGATTGGGCCCTAAAGAGATGCAAATGCACAGACAGATTAAGATTGTGCTGCGTACTGAAGAGATGCAGATGCAAAGGCACAACACCTAACCAGTGCTCACCATCAGAAATTCAAATCTGGAAAGAAATACCTTCACTGGTGGGGCGGGCCGGGGGCAGTGTACTGCACTGCTGCAGTAACAGTCACTAGTACTAGTACCAGTAAAGATACCCCAAAGAAGTACAAAAATCACACAGCTGCAGTGGACAGCATTTTCATATTGCTGAAATTACTATGTGGCACAATAAAAGGTGTCTGATCTGATGACATGCATCACGCACATACACACACACTAAGTAATGCATAGTAAATTGAAAACTTCAGTAATACAACCATGTATTTTAAACAAACTAAAATTATGCACTGCTGCACCACAACAATCAGCAAAAAAATGGCAAGTATTATTGAAAATATTACTGTGTGTACATTAACACAGTTATACAAGAAAAATATCACCAAAACAGAAAGAACTGTCTTTTTCTCCAAGTTAATCTACCTACACCACAGATACACCCCTTCCCAAAGCACACTTCCACTGTCTCTCAGTACGCAGACTGAATGCCATACATTAACATTCAAAATCCATATACAAACAATAAACGCTCAATGATATGAGCAAAGGAGGGTTTCCTACAATCGATGAACTAAAGTTTTAGCAAAAAAAATTACTCAAAAAGGCTTTTTTAACTGCTTTTAGAAGGTTTGAATCACAGAGAGCTCTTAGAGCAGTCTGTCTCCTATAGCTTCTTACACACACTACCCCGAACTGAGGCTGTGCAGAACAGTCTAGAGCCCATGTGACCTGAAATCCCATAAATCACTGCAATATTCGTCTTTGGAGCTTAAAAACCAGGTGAAGTGGGTGAAGTACACTGTTTTCAATGTACTTCACCTTAAAAATTGGTGGAGTAGTGATTTGGGAAGGCGGAGCAACGCAAAGTCATTGTTTTCAATGGACTTTGCGTTACCCATCACATTGCTAAGTACACCACTTTATGTTGTGGAGCACTCCATGAATTCACTTTCACTCTGCAATCCAGAGCGAGTTGGGGCCACTTCACCCAGCTCTACCTGCTGGGGGGGGGGGGGTAAGCCCTGGGAGTAAGGGTCAGCGCCGGCTGGTGGATGCCAGGGGATGGGACTGGGGTCTCCCTCCAGAAGCAGGCTGCAGCAACAGGGAGTACAAACTGATAAGAAAAAAAAAATGGAGGTATGCTGTGGCACCTGCAGCTAGTGCAGAATGCAGCTGCTGGGTTGCTAATTGGCCTTCTGAGGTCATGTCATGTCATGTCTCCCCGGTGCTGTGTGACCTGCTTTGGCTGCCAGTCAAGTGGTGTACCTCCTTTAAAGTTGGCTTGATAGCATATAAGGTCCTAAACAGGCTCTGTCTGGGTTACCTGGTGGATATTCTGCACCCTTACATGTCCTTTCACCCTCTTCACTCTACTTAGGGGGGCCTCCTTGCAGTGCCCAGGGAATTTTAAAACCTAAGGGGACTGGGCATTTGAATTGCTGGCCCAGTCTTATGAACCTCTCTCCCATGAGCCCTGAGGGAAGCCTCCTTGAAGGAGGCCTTCAAGTGGATTCTGAAAATAAAGCAGTTTGTTCAGGTGTTTGGGGAATAATGTCCTTTTTTCTATTGTCCCAGTCTGTAGCTTAATTGTTTATCAAGAAAGAAACTGTTGCTGATATTTTATCTATGTATATTGTTTTTTTTTAGTTTTATTTATTACTTTGGGGTTTTATGAATATATGAGATTGATCCTACTGTTTGATGTCTGTAATGGTGCCCTGATTCTCTGGGAAGTGTGCCAAAAATAAAACTGCTACTACTACTAATACCCCACTCATCCATAACCAATTTAAAATGCTGATTTCACTGCAAAGCAGTAGGATTTGTTTTATAGTCACAGCTGTCTTTCACTTCCGATGACCATCTTTCCCTGATGTGTCATCCGGCCATCTCTCACGAACAACATAAAGTCTCATTCCAAGCAGCGGCTTTTTCCTGTCACATTAGAAGGTACTGATAACATTTGCCTTTTCAATGTTGGCCCATTTGTGCAGCGGTAGCAGTACCACTTGTCACACCAGTGACCCGGGTTCGGAAGCAGGCCTGGATCATTTGGGGCTGGCGAGGAGAGGAGAGAAGAGGAGGACTGAGTGTACCAGAGGATGCTTTCCTCCTCCAGGGAGGGAGGACTGTCTGGTCTGCTATGACACTGCCACCTGGGTGACCCAAGGTGGCAGAGCAGTGGAGCCACTATGGGTGGGTGCTTCCTGGCCAGAACATCTGCATGCTTGCCTGCAGATGTCCATTAGGCCCTAGCCCACAAAGCTCTGAGGGGAAGGGACTAATAGGAAAGGGAAACATTTTCTTGGCCTGCAGCAGCATGATTCCACGTCTGTCTCTGCAGACTGCGCACTGCTCACTGGGTGCCTGACCACAACCCAGCTCTAACTCCTCCCAGACTTGGGGAACCTGGGAGGCTCTGCCATGTGGAACAATCCGTAGGGTACTGACTATTTGGAAGATAAGTCCTGGGGCAGGTGGGTTATGGGGCTGGGAGAGAGGGAGGGCCAAAGAAAGCCAGGCAGGGATGAAAAAGTGCAATAAATTCAAACATTTGCTTTTTCAAGTAACTGAAATAATGAATGTACAGTGATGTTTTTTGCACTGCCTCAGGTACAGGGATTGGGGGGAGAGAGACAGATGTGTTGGAGACAGTGCGCTCACTTCAAACAGTACTCCTGGCCTCTCAGTTCCTCATGTAAGATAGCACCCTCACTACCTCACTAATCACTGAACAGATTTTTTTTTAATAAATCAGGCTACTTTCTTCACTATTGTCCTGAAACTTACATTCATATTGGAAAAACACTTGCTCTGTCTCTCTCCCTCCATACCCTCTCCCTCTCAGCATCCACTTGACATATCTGTCTGTCTCTCTCTTATAGCATATATTAAATCTGTGTTTGATTTACATTTAAAAATCTAAGTACCAATGATACTAAAGGTGTCAAATTGGTCTGTAAAGTGTAAAATAAGTATGTATAAATATACAGTGTACTTACCTGGAGTCAAACCACTAATCCTTTGCCTGCTTTGTGAACACACAGTCAGTGTGCGACTGAATGGCAGGTATGGGAATTATGGTTGCTGTGGAGTAGAGAGTACATCACAACCTGGACAACAGGCAACTGGGGATCTAATCCCAGCAGGCAATTTACCTTCACATATTGTTTTTCCTAGCTAAATTTACTTATCATATAATTTACTATTCCAACTCCACACCACCATGAATTGCCACTAAAGTGAATTTCGATTTTATATTGAACGGACAATTTTTTGCCTGTTAAGAAAACACACATTCAGTGTGATTCAGTATGCCACTGAGCTGCAGGTGAGTGAGTTACAGTTCTTGTGATGTAGAGGTATATCACAACCTGCAAAACAGGTGACTTGGGATCTAATCCTAGCAGGCGTTATACCTTCACAAATGTTGGTTCTTAGCTAAATGTACTTCTCATATCATTTATTATTCCAACTTCACACCATCATGAACCACCACTTAAGTAAGTTTCTATATTACAAAAAAAATGAAATAAATGTTTAAGGCAGTGCAAGGATTTGAACCACTGACCAGTTGCCTAAGTGCACATACATGCAGTGTTCCTCTGAGTTGCAGGTAAGTGAGGTGCAGTTCCTGTGGCATACAGGCTATGTCACAACCTGCAAAACAGGCAACTAGGGACCTAATCCCAGAAAGTAATCTACCTTCACAAATTGTTGTTCTTAGTTAAGTTTACTTTTCATATAATTTACTAGTCCAACTCCACACCACCATGAATCACCACTCAAGTTAGTTTCCATCTATACAAAAAATCAAGTTATTACCAGAATTTGAACTGCCAATCTTTTGCTTACTAAGCAAACACACATTCAGTATACTTCTGAGCTGCAGATAAGTGAGCTGCAGATACAGAGGTTATGTCACAACCTGTAAGACAGGCGACTGTGGATATAAGCCCAGCAGGCAAATTACCTTCACAAACTGTTGTTCTTAGCCGAATGTCCTTATATAATTTACTATTCCAACTCTACATCACCATGAATAACCCCAAAGTGTATCTCTAGCTTACAAAAAATGCTTAAGTCTCTGCTCAGATTTAAACCTTTGTTCCTTTGCCTGCTAAACAAATACAGTCAGTGTGCCACTGAACTGCAGGCAAGTGAACTGCAGTTCCTATGATGTAGAGGCTATGTCACACTGCAAAACAGGTGACTGTGGAATGGGATCTAATCTCAGCAGGCAAATTACTTTCACAAACATAAGCTTGCACAGGAGGGGGCTGACCCTGACCCCAGACCCCACTGTTAAAACAGACACCATCTGAACATTTTTTAAAGGTTGTTAGTGTTGATGCAGACCCCTTCCCTCATTTACAGTACTTCTTAACTAAACATTCACCCTCTCACAAAATTGAGAGTCAGGACATGGGACAGGAGTTGACATGTCAGGAAATGGTGTGTGACAGCACAGAATGGGCGAGGCAGCACAGGTGTGGAGGTGCAAGAGCAAGGAAAAAAGCACATGGGTGAGGTTAACACTGGCAGGCTGGATGAAACAGATGTGTATGGTGAAGATCAGAGGAAGACTATTGCAGCTGATTGGAACTTGGCTTTTTCCTCCTCCAAGGCAGTTCTGTGTATGGTTGGTGGTGGCCCGTGGGTAGGAATGTGTATCATGCAAGGTGCAGCAACTGTTCAGGAAGCTGGCAGGTGAGGGGTGGGTGGAAGATGAAGAAAGACTAATGGGCCTGCAAATGGGTACTGAACTGGTGTCCTGTCATTGGGTGTGCTCACAGTCTCTGCTGTAAGATGAACAGGTAGGTACTAAGGCACAGTGTAAGTAAACTTCAGTATGCTTACTTAATGCTGATCTTGGGGAGACACTCCATGAGACTTATAGCCTTGCCTGGCAACTTCGCTTGTTGTGAAGTCCAATCCCACTCAACAGAGCAAACTGCACATTCCTAGTCACTGGAATAACCAATATCCAGTGAGGCTGCTGAAAATTGCTACTGTTGTGTGAAAAGTATTGGGGACAGCAGCGTGCTGCTGAGCTTTCTTTTTTTGGGTAGGGGAAAACATACTGTAACTGGGAGTGCACCAGGGACAGCAGCTTGATTGAAATTTTTTTCCTTGGTGGAGGAGTGCGCTGTACTAACAAGGGAAAACAGCCCAGTTGCAATTTTTTGGGTGGGGGAGTGCACTGGAGTGCATTGGAAAAGAGCATGTGTGTGTTTTTGGGAATGATTGGGTTGGTGGAGAGATTGCATGATGAGGTATGGCAACAAACATTCTCAGCCCGACATTATGTGTGTCGGAGGGAGTTAACTATCAAGGGGTCTCTAACCTGATACAGTGAACGTATATGTTTGTTTTGGGGGAACAAGCTGTATGAAACATAGCTTTAAATGCAGGAAAATGCACCATTTATACTGTTTTTTTAATTTCAAAGTGGGGGAGCATGTCTTGCTATGCGGAGATTTTGGCTCCCCTTGTTCTTTGATTCTGTGCAGCCCACTGTTCACAAACTTGTTTTTAGCTAAATGTACTTCTCCTGTAATTTAGTGTTCCACACCACACTGCTGTGAATTGATACTCAAGTAAGTTTCTGTCTTACAGAAAAAGTTGAAAAAATGAAAGTTCCTGCCAGGCTTCATGCTATGTCTACCAGAATTTAAACCACCAATCCTTTGTTTATTAAACAAACACACATTCTGTTTGCCACTGAGCAACAAATAAGTGAGTTGCATTTTTTATGTTGTAGAGGTTATGTCACAACCTGCAAAACAGGTGACTGGGGATCTCATCCCACCAGGAGATTTGCCTTCACAAGTTGCTGTTATTAGCTAAATTTACTTATCCTGTAATTAACTATTCCAAGTCCACAACACCATGAATCACCACTCAAGTAAGTTTTCATCTTTTAATAAATGTTTAAGTCACTGCCAGAATTTGAACCACTGATCCTTTGCCTGCTAAGCAGGCACATATGCAGTGTGCTGCTGAGCTACAGATATGTGAGTAGCAGTTCCTATGGTGGAGAAGTTATGACACAACCTGCAAAATAATAATCTGTCAGCAGAAGGAGACCATATGGTCCATCTAGTCTGCCTGGGTTTTCTACCCCCCCCCCAACTATCAATGTGTCTTGCTAAGGTGACTATACTGTCTATCCCATGCCTGTTTGAATTCACCGACCATCTTGGCTGCCACTACCTCCAGTGGCAGGCTATTCCAAGGGCTCATCACCCTCTCTGTGAAAAAGTGCTTCCTACTATTTGGTTTGAATTTACCTCCCACCAGGCGCATGTTGTGTCCTTTAGTATGTGCAGCTCTGTTTTCCAGGAAGAGGTTCCTTGTTTGTACTGTGTTGATCCCTTTAACAAATTTAAATGTCTTAATCATGTCTCCTCTGTTCCTCCTCTACTCAAGGGAGAATAAATTTAGCTGGCTGAGCCTAGCTTTGTACGTTTCATGGTGCAGACCCTACACCATTTTTGTAGTACATCTCTGCATGGTTTCCAGACTGTCTATGTTCTTTTTTAGGTGAGGTCTCCAGAACTGCACACAGTACTCCAAGCGAGGTCTCACCAGGGACCTGTACAGTGGGAGGATTACATCATGCTTCCTACTGGTAATACCCCTATCAATACATCCGAAGATGCTGCTTGCCTTTAGTGCCACTTTTTCACATTGCTTCCCTACCTTTAAAATATTTGCGATCATGACACCATGATCCTGTTCCAGCTTTGTTTCTTCTAGTAGCTGCCTCTCCAGGACATACTTCATGCATGGGTTCCTTCTACCCAAATACATGACTTTACATTTTTTGGCATTGAATTTCAACTGCCAGTTCTTGGACCATTTCTCCAGCATCCTGAGAACTGCCTCCATCTCTGCGATCCCTTCCTGTGTGTCCACCCTGTTGCAGAGCTTCATATTGTCTGCAAAGAGGCAGACTTTCCCTTTCAGTTCTTCAGTGATGTCGCTGATGAATATGTTGAAAAGGATGGTGCCTAGTACTGACCCCTGTGGCATGCCACTTGACACCTTCCCCTCATGGTGTCTTGAATTGTATTCAAACCTAGACAAGCCTCAGCCAAACTAATTTAACTGACTACAACATACTAAAGAACTAAGTTCAGTTATCTGAAAGTCAGCTAATTAGCTCTTCTGAAACCTTCACTACATCTGCAGTGACAACTAAGAATGTCTGCATACAATAAAAATTGTAGCAAGAAAGAAATAAAATGTGATTTATAGGGGATCAAACCAAGACTTGTGTAGGTCTAAAACCATATGACTAGACTGAAACCCCTATTACTGACACCATCAATGACACCATGCAGCCAAATCACTCACACTGAACGTAAACTTAAACTTGACTGAAATGCAGAAAAGAGTATGCATGACCATAATAGGTGCTAACAGATAAGCTGTTGGCACCTGAAAAGGACAGCTCAAATATGTGCAATACAAATTGTCTCCTGTATGAGTTACAAGTACTGTATAATTATTGGTGTGGTGTTGGTGGTGAGCGGGTGACGGGCACTGCACAACTACAGCTACATCTTTTAGATTAGGTCAAAAGACCTAATAAAAGCAGTAAACTGAATCTAATTCCAGAAGGTGGAAGGACTATTTTAGCTAACAACTACATATTCTATTAATTAAACCTACTTTAAAAATAAAAGCCTATTTTGTGAGTACAATAAGACACTCTGGGGATGTCAATTGTGCTGAAAAACCACACTTCTAGGAGCTGAAGGCAGCTGGTCTGCAACCTTATGCCTTACTATGCACCTGGGTGTGTGGTTATCTCAGAACAATGCACATCCCATTATGCCTTATTGCTTACATACAGATAACAAAGTATAAGAATTAATGAAGCCTTAGAGTGATCTTCAAATACTTTACAGATCTACACATTATTTTCAAGTTTTTAAAGTGTCAGATTCAACAGAGTAACACACAAATTTAAATACTGAAGAAATACTTTAAATCTAAGTCCTAGGGTTCAGTAACTATATAGCCTTATTACAGATGTACTGTAACTCTTATTGTTAGTTGAAATGATCATATATATAGTCTGCCTTTAAATTACACCACCTGCAGGAGATACTGTACAAAGTCTGCAATGTAATCATTTGAAACTGACAGATCCCAACAGATCCAGGAACTAGATGACTTGTTACCCTGAAAAACTCAAGGGGATAGATTTTCAAAGAGGATGATTGAGGGCAACTCCCGATTCAGAATTACGAACATGTCATCTGAAATTAGCCAAAAATATTTGAATGCTACAGTATTTTCAAACATTTTGATATATTTACGACAGTTCTGCTGATTTACACTAGTTTGCATCAAAAATACAAAGCATGCATCTCTTTTTAATGTACTATAAGTTGGGCCCACAATGCCACAACTCATGGCAATTGTGGACAAAATTTAGGCTGCCTTTTAGGTGGCCAATGTAACCATTATAACAAGGCCTACAGTAAGGCAACCAGGATGTTGTTGTTTATAGGGTGGTTGACAGCAGAAAGGATGAGGTGATATTGCCTCACTAAAGATCACTGGTGAGGCCACAGCTTGAATACTGTGCCCAGTTCTGGAACTCCCACCAAAGGAAAAACAAAGACTTGTTCGAGACAGTACAACATAGGGTAACCAAAATGTTTCTGGGTCAGCAGGACAGATCCAATGAGATATGACTTAAGGCCCTTAACATGTACTCAAGGGAGACCAGAAATGAGAGGGATGCTATTATAGAGTCCTTCAAGTATTCAGCAGGACTGGTGAATCAAGAACATGGGGACATGAGTTAAAGCTGGCAGGAGGATATTCAAGAGGGATGTGAGAAAGCTTTATTTTACAGAGCATGGCCGAGCTGTTGATCAGCCTATCGACAACTGACACAGCTGGCCCAGGGGCTGACTCGGTTAGAAAGGACACTGAACCTTGTACTGGATAACGGGGAAGCTATAAGGAATCTGAAAGTGGAAGAACTACTGGCTGGGAGTGACCACTATTCAGTGTGGTTCATGCTCAACAAGGGGAGGGAAACTGGGGGCACGGGTACAAGGGTGATTGAGTTTAGGGGGGTGGACTTTAAGAAGATGGGGAAATTTTGGGCAGGCACCATGCAGGTATGCAACCACACATGGATGCAGACCAGAAATGGAACATCATAAAGGAAGGGCTGGCAGAGGCTATGGAGTCTTGCACTAGGAAGAAAGGCAAGAAGGAGAGGGCAAAGAAACCCAGTTGGCTGACACAGGAGGTTATGAAAGGGGTGAGGGCCAAGAGCGCAGCATTTCGAATGTACAGGAAATCAGGGAGGGGTGAAAATAGAGATATGTACATGGAGAAGTCCAGGGAAGTTACCAGACTGGTCAGGGCGGCCAAGGCATCCAGGGAGCTAAGACTGGTGTATGGAATCAAAAGTGAAGAAAAAGTTTTCTTCTGCTATGCTGGATAGAGAAGAAGGAGAAAGGATCAGCTGGTGAGGATTAAGAAAGACATAGGGTGGGTGGAGAAAGGGGCGGAGCAGGCAGTGGTACTGAATGAATACTTCTGTTCTGTAGTCATGTAGGAGAGGGGAAGATATCCCAAGAGAGGGTGGGTGGGTGGGGAGAGGAGACAACAGATGTATGGATTACAGAATGCAGGGTACTAGCTGGGTTGAAGGCATTAAGGGTGGACAAAGCACCTGGACCTGATGGCATTCACCCTGGGGTACTAAGGGAATTGGCAGAAGTCCTGGCAAGGCCACTGGCTGACCTGTTCAGCACCTCCCTGGACACAGGATGTGTACCACAGGACTGGAAAATGGCCCATGTGGTGCCCATCCACAAAAGTGGCCCAAAGGATGAACCAGGAAACTATAGGGCAGTGAGCCTCACATTGATCGTGAGAAAGCTCATGGAGACCATCCTAAAAGAGAGGCTAGTGAGCTTCTTGGAGGAAAATGGTCTCCAGGATGGTCAACAGCATGGGTTTGTAGTAGGCAGATCCTGCCAGACAAACCTTGTAGAGTACTATGACTGGGTGACGTGGGAACTGGACAAGGGCCATGCAGTGGATGTGCTGTATTTAGACTTCAGCAAGGCCTTTGATTCAGTGCCACATGACAGGTTGTGAGGGGAACTGGAACATGTGGGAGTGGGACCAAAAATGGTGAAATGGATCACAAACTGGCTAGGTAGCCCATGATGTAGGCACTGGGGAAAGGGCACCTACAATAACAGCGACCCCTTTCCCAGTGCATTTTAAGGATGGCTAGGTAGGGTAGGGTGGCGAGATAGGGGTGGGTGGGTAAGTATAGTGACTTCCTGACACTATATGTACATGGGGGGGGAGTGAGCATGCAAGGGGGGGACAAGAGGGGTTGTGATGTGGTGGTTGCCGAGCCAACCCTGTGGCAAGGTTGGTGGGTTATTGGCACTGGTCAGCAGGGTACAGGGTTCAGGTCCGGGTGCTGGTGTATTTTTGTTGCGCCTGGCACGAATCTTGTTTTTTTTTATGTTTTCACCCCCCCCACATGCACCCCCTGGAGTTGAGAATCCTTTAGTAGGGTGGTGCAGGGTGAAGCCCACCTGTGGGTGTGTGGGGGTACAGCCCCCTGAAAACATTAAAGTAGAGGTCCCAGCGCCCGTGTTCTGTGCACCAGGGTGTCACAGTGCCAACATTTTTTTTCAGCATTATGACCATGATAACGATGACTGCCTTTAGGCTTTCGCCGTTATCACATAGAACCACTGGCTAAAGAGAAAGCAGCAAAGGGTGGTGGTGGTGGTGGGGGGACCTCTCATCATTGAGATCGGTGACGAGTGGGATACCACAGGTATCGGTACTGGGACCAGTACTGTTTGGGATTTTTATTGCAGACAACTCACACCAGATCCAGAACAACATCAGTTTGCAGATGATACCAAGATGGGAGCTATGGTTGATGATGCATAGGGGTGGAAGGTGTTGCAGGAGGACCTGACTAAGCTGCAGGAGTGGGCAGAAACATGGCAGTTAAGGTTCAATGCCAAGAAGTGCAAGATTCTGCACTTTGGAGCCAGGAACCAGGGTAGGGATTATCATTTGAATGGGGTACAGTTGGGGAGCTCCACAGAGGAGAAGGACCTAGGAGTGATCATTACAGGAGCATGAACAACTCTGCTCAGTGCAGGAAGGTGGCAGCAAAAGCCAACAAAATGCTGGTGTGTATTGCAAGAGGGATCTCCTCCAGAAGGAGGGAGGTTATCCTGCACCCACTTAGGTCATTGGTCAGGTCGCACCTGGAGTACTGCGTGCAGTACTGGTGCCCATTCCTGAAGAAGGACATCAGATTGTTGGAGGGATGCAGCAAAGAGCCACAAAGATGATCCAGGGATTAACGAGCAAGCACTACGAGTATAAGCTGGGAGAGTTGAATATGTATTCACTGAAATAGAGGAGGGATAGGGGGATATGATCGAGACATTTAAGTATCTAAAGGAGATAAACAAGATCAACACAAAAGGGATTTCCAGATGAGAAAGGGGAGGGACACGAAAGGGCATGGACTGAGACTGGAGGGGGGAAGATTCAGGAAGGAGATGAGGAGGCATTTTTTCATTGAAAGAATGGTGGAGAAATGGAACACCTTACCAGATGAGATAATGTCCTGTAAGACAGTGGGCAGTTTCAAGAGGGGTTGGGATAGGGTAAGTGTAAGGGATGCTGGGAAGGGGGGGTGGAAGGGACAGCTGCAAGATGAGGTGCTAGCTACACACTCAAACAGATTTGATAGACTGTGAAGCCTGTTTCTGCTGGCAATTTTGTATGTTCATCTGTTCGTAACAAAGGTGGTGCATGCAAGAACCATTAATGGTTTTAAAACTAATTGGTACCAAGTTAAAGGCTCAATAGTTACATGGGGGAAAGCAGTAAGGCAGGGGTAAAGGTGAAGAAGGGGTGAGTACAATAACCCCAATTAGACATCAGGTCCTAGGGTAGGATAAGGGAAAAGAGGGCAGACTGGTCAGATCAGTGGTCTTTTTTGACTGTCATTTTCTATGTTTCTATGAGGTGGGTGATATAATAGAGATCTTCAAACTCTTGAAAGGAATGAACAAGGTGGATTGCCAGGAAATATTCAGCTGGATTAGTGAATCAGGAATACGGGGACACGAGTGGAAGCTGGTTGGGGGGGGGACTGAGGATGGATGTGGGAAAGTGCTGGCAAAGTTAGATGTGCTCTACAATAGGTTTGCCAACTTTAATCCTTGACACCCCCTACAGAACTCACCACTGTCAATTGAATTCACAATCTGGGTGGATGAAGGTTAGGGGAATGGAATAATTTTCAAGTTCTTAGTTACTTGTTTAACTGTAGCAAAGGAAAGGTTTCAGAAAATATTTTGAATGGCTTGGAAAAAAGACAAATTAAGAGTGGATTAAGGGAGGCAGCAGGAGTGGACTATATTGTACCAGTATAGAAGATAAATATTGGAAGGACTTCCTTGTTTTATCAGATACCTGTGATTTGGAATTCTGTCGCACAGTGTTTAAGACCAAATTCGGGCCAAGGATCAAGCATAAAAAAAAAACTATATCTTGTAGCCTGAATTATGATCCAGGCTAATTATGTGTAAACTCATTTGATTTTTCCCCCTAAATTAATAAAACAATGATTTTCTACCTTGGCAAATTGTATTCTAGTACCTCTAATGCCCTTATTATTGCTATTACTACTGTTTGTAAATATGATGTACTATTGTTTCTGACTTGTATGGCCTCTATTACTGTACTTCTTTATGGTGATTTGGCACTGTGTAAGTATGTTATATAGCAACTTACTTGTCAAGATAAGCTGATTGCCTTTTGTGTCTTTTCAGGGCTGAGTAGTATTGTTAAAACATTTTATCTACTGTAACTAAATGCGGTAAGGATCCCTTGAAAATGAGCATCTGCTTAGCTGGGGTACCAAACAGATGAGGCATACTGATGAGTCCTGGTAGGACAAAACACGTGTCTATGTCTTCTGTTGGCACCCTTTGCAAACTGTGTAAAAAGCCTTTTGGCACCATTCATTTCTACTTGAAGTTGAACCAGCATAATATTCTGTGGTGATTTGCATATGCAGCCCATGATGCTTGGCATTGTGGGGGCATGTGTGATTTTGTGTCTGCTTAGCTGGGCAATCCTTATTCATATATTCTATGAATTAAATATATACTGCAGTATTACTACTAATTTACAGAGAGTGGTTGAGCCATGGAACAGTCTACCAGCAGAGGTGGTGGGTGGAGGAACCATTAATGGTTTCAAAGAGGGCTGGGATCAAGTAAAAGGCTTAATAGTTACACAGGGGAAAGAATTAGGGCAGGACCAAGGGAGGGGGAGAGGTCAGGACAATAACCCCAAGACATTAGGTCTCAGGGGAAGAGAAGGTAAAACAGGGCAGTCTGGATGGACTTATGGTCTTTTTCGTCCTTTCCAATATGTTCAGTAGTGACACAGGAGAAAGCCTCAGGGCAAGATGTGTCTCTTCAGAAATGACACAAACTATGTGACAAGGTAGACAGTGGGGAGGGAGTTCGAGAGTTACAGAGAGACCTGAAAAGGTTAGAGAGGTGGTCCACAATTTGGCAGTTGACATTCAATACCAAAAAGAGCAAGGTGATGCACATACAGTAGAGAACAAGAACTCTAGGATGGAACATTGGAGAGAGGAGTTAAGCAGGCCACTACTTCAGAAGAAAGGGACTTGGAAGGAATCTTGAATGACTCCCTAAAACAGACTAGCCAATGTAACAAGGCCTGCAGCAAGGCAATCAGAGTGCTGTGGTGGTGGTGGTGATGGTGGTGGTGGGGGGGTTACATAGCAGGAGGAAAGAGGTAATACTACTTCTTTATAGATAATTGTTGAAACCTTATTTGGAACACAGTGCCCAGTTTGGGAGTTCCTGCCTGAAGAGACAGTGAAATGCTGGATATGGGGCAGCATAGAGTAACCAAAATAATTCAGGGATAACAGGTAGGTCCCAAGAGGATCAGCTAAGGGCACTGAATGTGTACTTGCTGGAGGCCAGAAAGTAGAGGGGTGGCATGACAGAGACCTTCACATTTCTGAAAGGAGTCAACAAGGTAAACTGCAGAACTATACAACATGAATAGGAGGTTGAAAGCAAGGGGACATGAGTGGAAACTGGCGGGGGGAGATTGAGGAGAGATGTGAGAAAGTTTTACTTTATGGAGAGGTTGGTTATTCAGTTGGATAGCATACCAGCAGAGGCAGTGGGCACACAAAACATAAATGGGTTACAACTTGTGATGCTTGCTGCAGAAATAATAATCTTTTAAAAAAAGATTTCTGGCAGACATGTCTGTAAAGTAAAAAACATTAACAATCCTTTTTGCCATAAGTGACAAAATTACATTTAACTACATTTTTTAACGCACCACTAGAAATGTTGTGAAATTTTACTTCGCCGGAGAAGCTGTGAAATTCACCTTCATGGGCAACTTTGTGAACTGCCTACTTCACCACTTTGCATTGGGTTTTCCTGGTGAAATGGCACTCTTGCAGGTGAAGTTAAGGAGAAGTTACAACTTTGGCAGTGAATTTGTATAACTTCACCTGAAAATGTGCCACTTCGTCAGTCAAAAACTTCATACAGTTGGTATTTCACACTTCACAAATTTGGCAAACTCTGCAAATTATTTTGCGCATTGACGTTTGCTAACTTCACACATCTTTACTCTCCAGCCCACCCAAGACCTATCACACACCTAACAGGTCAGATAAAAATTTATGTCCACCACATACTTTTCCCTTGGGTCCTCTGGCAGTTTTATATTGTAGTCCTCCAATGCTGGTCCTCTGTTTAACTGACACACTGTAGTAGCCACACACAGAACCTGCTATGCCCCTTCCCCTTGCCCCACTCCACCCCTCCCCCCAATGTTCAGGCACTCCATGTTTTATTTATTTATTTTCTTTTTTAAAAATCTTTGGTAACCAGGTAAGGCCTGCTAGACACAGGTGACTGTTTTCAGAAGTGACCTGGGAGCACTGGGGTGGTTAAGGGACTTGCTCAGAGTCACACAGTATGCAAGTAGGGGTTGTGGGAATCAAACACTGGTCTGCTTTATGTACTAAGCTCATTCACAGCTTATTATGTTAACCTCTAGGCTTTACTGCTAGCCACTGTATGTTATAGTTCACCAACTTGCAGCCCTCATTACCTCACTTTCTCTTCCCCTTGCTCATTTGCATGGCCATGCTTTTACTTCAACCACTATTGAACACCTCTCAACCACACTTCTAGTAGCAGTGGTAGCATGTGTCAACATTAAGTTGCCAATTTCCCAACAGTGTTGTTGCAGACACAGCACTTTCGATGATCTTTCTGGGGCGGCTCAATATTGCTGTTTCAAACAGCGTAAATGACTCGCTCTTACGTGCTCTCCTAATTGATCTGCTGCCCAATAGCATACAGTATAGCTAGAGCCCAAAACCTATAAACACATAAAAAAGTGGCAAGGCTGGCTTTTCATAGCAGTTATAGACAACAGCACCACATTGTGGCACATGGGCACAACATTGGTACAACAGGACCACAGTGTAGTGTACAATAACGATTACATATTTTTTTTTGCATTATAAAAATTTGTTTTCTTTGTACGTTTCCCCTTATATTCTGGTGTTGGTTGTTTTTTAGTTCATGGGACCCATTTTATAAGTGCAGTAACACTCAATGCAGAGGTGGTTATCATAAATAAACAGCTTTCCAGGTGCTGTAGTCCCTTGGTATAAGTGCCTTGGGCCTCACTACACACCTGATCGGGTGTTTATCCCATGCAACCACCTCCCTATCATGTCTTATTGTTTACTTATTCTGTATCATATTTTGGTCATAATACTGTGTTTGAAATACATGTAAAGGTTATTTTCTTCAGAACATCACAGAGGTTACATTCAGTGCCTTGCCCTATATTAAAAAAAAAATAACAGTATTTTTCAATAGAACCAAAATCTGTCAATAAAACTGTACAGCAGCTGGAAGAGGTTTGGTATTTGATTGCAGTGGACATTGTCTTATTCCACACCAATGTCCCCCATACTGGGGGACTTGAGGCTTTAGAATACTGGCTAGCACTAGATGAGACCATGGACATACACTGTAAACAATTTTTATTGGAATGTTCAGAGTATGTTCTAATGAAAAACTTTCTTTTTCAGGGTGAACACTATCTTCAGACTAACAGTACAGCTATAGGGGATACATTTGCCCCTTACTATGCCAACCTTTATTTGGGCAAATGGGAAAGAGAAACAGTCTATCACAGCCATGTCAATCCCTATTAACATAAGATTGACATTTGGCGTCACTTTATAAATGACATCTTTATGGAGTGGCATGGCATGAGGGAGGAGCTGAATGAGTTTATTAGCAACTTAGAAAACAGTAATCTGAATTTGAAATGTACTATCCAGTGTGACAAACACTCAGTTTCCTTTTTTGACATCATGGTTAAAAAGAAGGATGATGGGACTATTGAAACACATTTGTTTAGAAAATCAATGGTTAGAAACTCATTACTGCATACCTCCAGTTGCCACCCACAACATCTTATTAATAATATTCCCAAGGCCCAAATGTTAAGGATTAGAAGAAATTGTAGTGAAGATAGTGATTTTTTGATTAATGGGTCTGAAATGAGTAGGAGGTTTTGTGAGAGAGGTTACAATAAGAGAGTGGCGGATCAGGCATTCCAGAATGCGTTTGGAGTGGATAGGGAAAGCTTACTCTACTAATAATAGGCAGGAGAGACCTAATGGAATGCATTCTGTTACTGTGTATTCTAGACAGTCCCAGGAAATTGAGAGAGTCCTTAGGACAAACTGGAATATCTTGCAGACAGATTCCCTACTGAGGGAAGCTACAAGGCAACCGCCCAGGATGGTATACAAGAGGGGCAAAAACTTACAGGACCGCCTGGTGCATAGTTTACAACCAGTCCACAATAGGACAGTGGTGGCCCCAGTGACCATGCAGAACATTTGCCTGTGGTAACTGCAAATTCTGTACATCTATCCTCATAAATTGTACATTTACCAGTGTTAATAACATTAAGATATTTGAATCCAGATCATTTTTTCAGTTGCAGCACAACCAGCCTAGTATACATGGCTGTGTGCAGATGTGGAGCCTTCTATGTGGGTAAAATCATGAGGGCTTTTAAAATATGCGTTGGAGAGCATTTGAGAAACATTCTGAATGAGACTGTAATAATGCACTGGCTAAGCACTGTAAAGTGAAGAGACAGTCTGGGGAGCCACATACATTAACATTTTGTGGGATAGAAGAGGTGGGGGTGGGTCCTAGAGGAGGAGGTCTAGACAAGAAATTAATTCAGAGATGGTCCTACTGGATCTTCACCCTGGGGACACTTAGATATCCAGGACTTAATGACGGAATAGACTTACTTCAGTGTATAAGAAAATAGATGTTGCAGTAATATTATAGGGTTTGTTCTTTACTAGTGTGCTTTTTTCCCCTGTCTTTTTCCATTACAAAGTATTGACTAGAGAAGAAATATTTCCTTCTGGCACCAGCATGGTAACTTTTGGAACTTAAACTTGACAGAGAAAAATTGAGTTTTATATATATATATAATAATTGCATGGATATATTCAGTTAATTAGATGCTGCATAGATTTTATTGATTTTTTACAGACCTCTTTACCCACACTTTAACACTTCGTGTGTTTTCTGCACTGTCACTTTAAGCAGTACCTTTTAATCACTGCCTATCACCTCTGTTTTGCATCCCTCTGATGAAGAAGTGAAGCGAAACTAGTTGGGAGTTTGTCAGTGACCCAGTCTGAAGTACTGTTTGTTATTTTAATTTAATAAAAGCCAGTTGTACTAACAGTAGAGTGGTGCTGGTGTTTGTTTTATATCTGTATCAAAAACCCTATGAGGAGAGAATAAAGGCCTCATGTGTACACCCTTGAAGAGAGAAGGGAGAGAGGGGATATGATAGTAAGTAAGTAAGTAAACATTTATTTAGTTAGGTGCCCAATACCAGGGGCTCTGGGTGTCATACAGTACAACAAATTTGACAAAATAAACAATAGGAATTATAAAACAATCAGCAGCAAATAAAATTATAAAAAATGTTTATAAATTCAGAGACATGTTAAAAAGCATTTTCAGGAAAGGCTAGGCTAAAAAGATGAGTCTTTAGGCCTCTCCTAAATACCTCCATTGTGGAAGCCTCCCTTAAGGATCTTGGCAGCAAATTTCAGAAGACTGGGCTGGCGACCCTGAATGAACGATCACCCAAGGTTTTCAGCCCAGTCCTCAGAACTGCCAGGAGGCTCTGGTTGGAGGAATGAAGGGAGTGTGCAGAACAGCAGGAGTAAGGAGGTTTGCCAGGTAGCCAGGGCCCGATCTGTATAGGGCCTTATAGGTGAGCAAGCCCACCTTGAAGAGAACCCACCACCTGACTGTCAGCCAGTGCAGACCCCGCAGGACCGAGGTAACATGGTAGGACCTGGGCAGTCCTGTCAACTGCCTGACCATTGCATTCTGCACTAGCTGCAGCCAGCAGAGGTTCCCTCCACTGACCCCATGGCACAGAGCATTACAGTGGTTGAGCCTGGATGTCACAAAGGCATGCACCAGTGACGGCAGGTCTTCAGGTGGAATTAGGGGTTTAATCCAGGCAATGTTCCTCAAGTGGTAGAAACCACTTTTGACAACAGCCAACACCTGTGCTTCAAATGTCAGCTTGTTGTTGAGAATCACACCAAGATTTCTCACCCTAGAGGATGTCATCAACGGAGTCGACCCCAGAACCAAACTTGCTGTCTTCCTGGAGTCATCCCCATCATGCCTGTGACCTGGCTCAGTCACCATTACCTCTCTTATCCAGGTTAAGTCTCAACTAGTTCATCCAATCCTGGATCTTATCAAGGCATTTATTCAGCACTTCGACGCCACCATTTGTCCCTGGTGCAAAGGACATGTACAGCTGAGTATCATCTGCATAGCAGTGAAAACCCAAACTGTACTGTCTGATGATCCTTCCCAGGGACAGCATGTATATCAAGAGCAACATTGATGATTGGATCGAGCCTTGAGGAACTCCACAGGTCAGAGGCATTGGGGAGGAGGAGAAATTCCCCATCACCACCCTCTGCCTTCTGCCCAAGGGAAAGGACTCAAACCAGTTGATGACAGTACCTGAGAGTCCACAATATTCTCTAAGGTGATCCAACAACACAGTGTGGTCCACGGTATCAAATGCTGATGACAGATCGAGGAGAATGAGCATTGACTGTTCCCCTTGATCTCTTGCCATGAGGAGGTTATTATGCACTGGGACAAGTGTTGTCTCTGTGCTGTGCCTCTATCTAAATCTGGACTAGAATGTCCTGTAGATGTCAAAAATCTCCAGATGTTCCTCAAGCTGCAGAGCCACTATCTTCTCAACAACTTCTCCTAAGAATGGGAGGTTGGAGATTGGTCTATAATTCACCAGAACATTGGGGTAGAGAGATTTTTTTTTCAGAAGAGGCTTCACCAGCACCTTCTTCAAGGTGTCAGGAAAGACTCCCTCTGAAAGCAAACACCCAACTATCCTGGTGAACACTGGACCAATAGTCTTGATGCAGCCCACTAGGAGACACTTTGGACCAGGGGCCAGTTGACAATAAGTGGGTCGCAGCTTTGAAATCACCTTCAGACACCTCCAACTCTGCCCAAACAGCAGTAGTGCCCCTGCTCCACCCAGACCCTACCCTGTGGGACTGATTCAGACCCACTGGCAAGATCCCATCCCGAATAGAGGATACCCTGTCAGAGACCTTTAAATATCTCACAGGTGTAAATAAGGCACATTAGGGAAGTATTTTTCAGATAAAATTGTGCTCAAGAACAAGGGGGCATGCTATGAAGCTGGAGGGGGGTAGATTTAGGAGAGATGTGAGGAAGTACTTCTTCACAGAGAGTGGTGGATTCTTGAAGCAGCCTTCCAGTGGGGGTGGTAGGGGCCAAAACAGTGGTGGGGTTCAAAAACGCATGGGATATGCACAAGAGAATTGTAGAGGAAAGGGGGAAGGAGAAAGAGCTGTAGATCAAGTAGGGTCTGTGGTGATAATGTAGGTAGGGAAAAATGGGCAGACTGGGTGAACCAGATAGTCCTTATCTACCATCATATTCTGTGTTTCTATGTAAAAGAGCAGGCTTTATAAGACACTATGTGAAGAATTACTGTTGTGGTTCCTTTTAGAATGTGCTTACTTGAATTTAAAGGTTTTGCTTTTTTTTAATGATATAGAGATACATGCGTACCTTGTAGGAAGGTGTGTGATGCTTTCTCTCTCAGTTACTTATACTGTACCATGTTTTTCTGCTGTTGCATTTTACAATTTATGCATTTGCCATTAAATAATCAGCTTTTAATGATGTTGGGAGAAGTGTAGCTTCATAAAACAAAGTGTGATTTTCTCTTCTCTTTCTTCAGTTTTTCTGTCTTTTTGGGAAAGAAATTTACTGCTTAAATGGATTAAGGGGGCTACAACAGCATGACAGGAAAGAGTAGAAAACCTTTACAAAACATTAAGTAGAATTATCATCTTGGAAGCACTGAAGTGTGCCTACTAGACTCAGAACAGCTGTCACATCCACCAACTGAGTCTATCAGCTCTAATAAAATGCAGAGGGATCCTGACTCATTCTGACAAACTCAGTGGAATTCCAGGTGTATGCCCCATAGCCTAATACAAGTTTAGTGAGATTGTGTCATATCCTACTAAAACCTATGTAATTTTAGCAAGAGCCTTCTAATACTAATGAAAAAGAAACAGGATGGAAATTAGTTCCAGTGTCATTGTCTTGGAAATGTGACGGAGTTCTCAAAAATGCAGTGAAATTGTTCATAAATTCCTTCTTCCATATGATTCACTCACAATGTAATTATGCTTGACAAGGCTATGGCTCAAATTCTGTTAGATTTGCATATGAAGTTGCCTTGAATCAACACAGAAAGCATTGTGTTTAACAGTATCTAGCTAGACAGTATTAAAACTGCATAGCTAGGTAGGCTGTGTGTTATATCAGACTCAAAACCTACTAGCTGCAACCTCATGTTCAATAGTGTGATGGGATTTATTGGATCAAGACAGATATAGTGCAATATACATTGGGCATGTAAAATACTGGGATCTAATTGATCAGTTTGGGTCTTTATCCATTGATAAATCCTACAATGGCCCATGGAAAAGGACCAGTCAACCTCATTATCCAATTAAAATCCTTGCGCCTACCTCTTGAAACTTTAATCTTTCATTTGGCAGCCATTTTCCTCTTCACTAAAAAACTTTGACTAGGCCCTTAAAAATTAAACGTAATTTTCATGTATTATCCCCTCATTGTACGCATACATAAATTAAAAAAAAAAATGAAGTACTAATCATCATTTTAATTTGTAGTATTCCTTTTGTTACCATAAAACCTCTCCTTACCAGTTTATCAGAAATACCTCTGTTGGTTACCCTGCTATAGATAGAACTGAGGCTTTGTCTCAGTATTAGGTCTTCTGTTGTGAGCATGTGTGTTGGTGGGGTAAACTTTCTGTCTGAAGATTTATGCAGAACTTTAAATTCTTGTTTTCCATGGTAAAAATTTCATGTATGTGTATGTGTGATTGTGTGTGTGTGTGGGGGAGACAAACATTCTGCCAGAAAAATTTTGCAGAATTTTGATTTCTTGTGTTCCCTGATAAACAGTCTTTCCATTCCATTGGATATGTGTAAAGACTTACCAAACAAGGTCTGGCAGAGCCACTACGACTGTAAATGCATTAAAGGGACACTGTCAACCCCCTTAGGTCTCAAAGTGTCCCTAGTTTAAAAAAAAACAAATTTTATGATTGCCAAACTGTTTAAAGACTGTTGATGTAGCTGGTAGTTTGATTTTAACTCATATTTTCTTTACAAAGTAAAAAACAGACTGCCCAACATACTGGTGTTATCACACCAAAACAGGTTTGTTTACATTCCTTGATCAGCTCCAAATAATATTTCCTGGACTTGGGAACACCCACAAAACAGTGTAGCCCCTCATGATGCTGTAGGAGTTTAGGCGGCTACTTCCTTATGAGTGACTGAACTGTCTGGGTGTGTTTCTGATGCTCAAGAAGCATGCAGTAAGAACAGAACCAAGATTGTAAACAAAAACAAGGTTGTTTATAAATATACATTGCCATGCATTTCAGTTCTATTAAACAAGGAGACAGACAAAACAAACAGCAACATCAGTGAATTTTAGAGAGGGTAAGTAATCATAAAATGTGAGGTTTCAACTAGAAATAATATGATGAAAAACAGGTTGACAGTGTCCCTTTAACTAGATAAGGGTGTTTCATGGGCTTAAACATAAACATGAATTGCTGTTGCAACACTAACTGAATCAAAGTACGGCACATTGAGAAAGGGCAGATATAAAAATAATGCCACTGTCTGTATTACAGTTACCTATATGTTTCACATTTTATTCTATGCACTGTTATAGCAATCAACTCAACAGAACCGGGCCATCATATACATGAAGGTACTGTACCTTAATTGCAAACACTGCTGATACAACTATATGTTGTGACAAGGCATAAGATAAACACAATGTTGAGACATGTTTTTGAAGACACTTGATGTGTTTAGTTGATTTTTTTAGACATTGCTATACAGTTCACAAACATAATTAATATAATATAAAAATGCATATACCCAAATGTCAATGTAAATCTTACACATTTCATTATACGTTTTTCTCTTGAAGGAAGATCTTACTGTACAAGGCCTAAAAATGGGCATTAGATAAAAGTAAACTGGGGTAAGTGTGTTACTGAAGGTATTGCATAGATTATCTTTTATTGCAGCTCCAAGCAAGGCACACACAATATGAAATTCAACAACCCCTTGATATGAAACAACAGGAATTAGTTAGTACAAGGACAGAAACAAGTAGGAGACTGAGTAAGTGGGTAGACAACCATGAGTATGATAAGTCAAATAACATTTCAAAAAGTCTCACTATTATAATTCATTTTTTATAAATGCCTCTGCACAGTTGACAATTTTTGTAAAAAAACAAACAAAAAAAACAACAATGGGAGTTATTCCACATATGTACACAGGTGCAAGCATGCAGGTGGAGGGATTTGAGGCCCAGATTCACCAGTCTGCCCTGCTCCTGAGTCAGAAGATTATGGCAGAGAGGCAGAGGTACTGGGGGTTCCATCGATAGCTGTCGAAGCAGAGGTAACCGAATCTGATGAGACCAAAGAGGGGCTATTAGAATCATGTGAGCCATTTCCACCTGTAGCTTCAGGAGAACCCTCTGAAGCATTGGAAAGGGAGGAAAGACATAAAAGAACCTCCCTGTCTAGCAAAGAGACAGTGTGTCTCACCAGAAAACACCATGCCTGGGAATGAGTGAGCAAAAATTGGGTAGTTTTGCATTGGATGGAGAGACAAAGAGGTCTATCTCTGGCTGACCCCACAGGTTGAATAAGTTTTCAACCACCTCTTGATTTAGCTCCCACTCATGAGCCCTGATAGTGGTGTGGCTGAGACTGTCTGCTAGGATGTTGCTGACAACAGGCACATGGACAGCAGTAAGGCGGAGGTCATGCTGGACTGCCCAGTACCACACTCGCATTGCCTCCTGGCATAGAGGGTACGAGTGAGTGCCTCCCTGTTCATTCAGGTACCAGACCACAGACATATTATCACTTTGAATCAGGAGTGTCCCTGGACCTAGAAGAGGCTGGAAGGCCTGGAGGGCATACAGTACTGCCCTCATTTCTAACACATTGATGTGTAGTGACACTTCCAGCTGAGACTGTGTTCCCTGGAACTGATGGTCTCCTTGGTGGGCTCCCCAGCCATGACACGAGGCATCCATTGTAAGGATCATGGTAGGAACAGAGGGTTGAAAGGGGAACCTCCATGGAGAGATTGGACAACTCCTATCACCAAAGATGATTCTTCTTCATGTACCCAGTCACTAGGACCCTGTGGTTCAGGTTGTCCAGCAACTGATCTCATTGAACACGAAGAGTCCATTGGGTCACCCTCATATGCAGTCTGGCTAGAGGAATTGTAGGAATTGTAGCTGCCATCAGCATGAGAAGATAGAGGATCATCTGGACTGTGGTCCAGTGTGAGTTGGCCACTAATCTGGCCTGTTCCTGCATGGTCTCTGCTCTGCCCTGGATCATATCCAGCACTGCCCCAAATGAACTGTAAGTGCTGGAAGGAGAGAGGTGGGACTTGGGATAGTTGACTGTTATTCCAAGTCTGGAAAAGAGGTCCAGGGTGAAGGAGAGTGGCTCCCTCAGACTGCTCTGTGATGGGACTGATAGAAGCCAATAATCCAGATATAGGCACAATTAGATCCCTCTGTGGCAGAGGGCCACAGCCACCACTGCTAGACACTTGGCAAAAAACAGAGGTATTGAGGATAGGCCAAAAGGGAGAGCCTTGAACTGATAATGTTCCCCCTGGAAGGTAAACTGAAGAAAGTGGCGGTGGGCCTGGAAGACAGAGATGTGCAGATAAGCATCCTGCATGTCCAGCGTATAAAGTCAATGGCTCTTGTGGAGCAGGGGTAGAAGTCCCTGGATGGTGAGCATGCAGAACCCCTTGTACTCGATGTACAGGTTGAGCATGCTGAGGTCCAAGATGGGTCTTAGGTCACCTGTCTTTTTGGGCACTAGGAAGAAAAGGAAGTAGTATCCTCTTCTTAGCTGTACCGGAGCCACGGGCTCTATGGCTAACCTTTGCAGAAGAGCCTGGGTCTCATTCCCTATCACAGGCAGGCACCTTGGAGGATAATGGGAGAAGCCTGTTGTGGTTGTTCTGAGATCTGTCTAGGAACTCTATGGTGTGACCTCTCGCTATTAACTAGGACCCATGAGTCCCTAGTTATGTCCTGTGACCCCAGAAGGTGGAGGACAAATCTTCCCCCCCCAGTAGTTCCCCTAGAGGATCTGGAAGAGGCAGGGAGGTCCCCCAAAAGTCAGGAGGCTGAGGGGATAGAGTCAGCAGCTCCTCCGGGGGGCTCCTGGGGCTTGGCAGGGGGAGAAGGGGTTCCTGATGCTGGATACCAGCATTTGGCCTGGTGCTTGGCAGGGACCTCTTTGGTCTGGCATCTCTGTTGCCAAATAAAAGGCTATTTGCCTTTCTAACCCTGTTGGAACATGAAGTGGATGTAGCAAATGAATTTACCTAGGTTCTGCAATTCAATGATGATATCCTTCCTTAGCGTCACCTCCGAATAACGTGGATCCCCTGAATGGGGCATCCAGGATGGAGGTCTGTACATCTTGTGCCAGGCCAGGAATCCTGAGCCATGAATGTTGCCTAATGCAGACAGAAGTGGCTGTGGTGCGAGCAACTGAGTCTACTGTGTCATAAGTGGCCTGGAGGGCATGACGACAGAAGATTTTAGCCATTCTCAACATCTTGGCAATCTCATCCTTAAGCTTCTGGTACTGGATAACTTCCATCTTTGACTCAAGTGAGGCCAGGGAAGATTTCTGATAGGAAACCATATAAGCCACATAATTACAGAACCTGAGGGCACAAGTGAAGGAGGAATGGATCTTGTGACCAAAATTGTCCTGCTGCTTAGACTCCTTGTCAGAAGAAGACATGCTCAAATGTTAGGTTTAGAGGACCAGTTGTGGACAGCCATGATAACAACTGAATCTACATTAGGATGGCCAGTAAGGTGTGTGACCCCATCTGTGGGGGGGGTACACTCTGTCTGCCTTTTAGAAACAGCCAGAATGGATGAAGGCTGTTGCCAGATAGTGGACATCAGGTCTTCATGGGGCCCAGTCCAAGACAGTATAGGCATAGGAGCTGTGTCAGTCATGTCAAGATGCTCTGCAAGCCTTTTCCACTTTAGGTCCTGTTCCTGAATAGCTCAGCCACAGGCATTTTGTATAGCTATGAGGAGTTCTGCAAAGGAAGGATCCTCTGGAGGGGACTTCAGGGACTCCATAGGCTGAGGCTATATAGGTGAATGAGTAACAGAACTGGAGGAAAAGTCGGAGTCAGAGTCCAAAGAGTGTCTGCGGGGGGGGGGCTTAATTCTTTTTAGAGGAGTGTCCTGGGTTTTATCCCTGACCTGTTGTCTAGAGGAGCCTTCTCTGGAAAGGTGGGAATCCACAGGAGAGGCTTATCTAGGGTTTGGAAAGGAGATGGGAGTAGAGGCTGCCACTGGTTTCTGACGGTCATGCTCTGAGGCTGTGGAGGTAGAGGCTGAGGCTGAGGAGGAGGTGATGGAGGAGGAGGCTGGTATAATGGATAGCCCAGCATCTGATATTGAGGGTATCCATGAGCCTGATAGGAGTAGGGAAATCCAGAAGGAGCATACCCTTGATCAGACATAGCCTGGCATCTGGTACCCTGGTACATAATGGGGTTGATGACCAGGTGCTGGATACCTTAATGAAGGGTACATTGGGTATCGTGGGGGTGAATAGCCTGGAACATTGCCCATAGGTCATGCTGGAGGCAGAGCTGAAGGCCCGGCAGGAGGTCCAGAAGGGCCAGGCACTTGCCCTGTAGGGACATTCAAAGGGGCTGGCACTGGATCAGGCACAGGAATGTCCAGCACTGAAATATTCTGTGCCTGGGGGCCTGACGGAAGGCTGTCCAGCATTTGAGGAATGGCCGGAGTGCCAGATATACCCTGACCCGGTAAAGGGTCACATGGTGAAGGGTCACTTAGCATCAGGGTGTGAGTAGAACCCAATGGAAGACCCACCATCATCTGGGGAGCCGGAGTCCAAGATGGTGGAACCTGGTTGTCCAAGAGGGCTTGGGTTGAGGAGGTCCTGATGGAAGGTCCCCAGAGGGATTAACAATAGGCCCAGAGGGTGAATCAGGAAGAGACTGACCCAGCAAAGGAAGGGAAACCTCCAGATTAGTGCCCACCTCCGGCTCTTGATCTTCAGTCAAGCCTGGAGGGTCTGATTGTGTCAGTGGGAGCAACGGACCCTCAAAAGACTGTTGCATGTCCAGCAGCTGGCTCAGCTCGATGTCGGGGGTATGCTGCGACCCATGGAAGAATATTTGCGACTTCCTTTATCACCATACATACGTAAAGCAATAACCTGGGCGAGATTTGAACTTATTACATCAAAATACATTTACTTCAATAAATTAAAATTAAATGAATCAACTCAGGATAAATGTCCTTGCAATAGAGGATTCACTGAATCATTAAAGCATGTATTAATTCAATGCCCTTTATTTAATTATATTCGTTTTAAATATTTGGGGGAAAATTCTTAGTAAATATGCAGATTTAACATATGATGTGATATTCATATTGATGCACCCAATGACTGTTCAAGATGCAATACTGGTAGGGAATTTTATAATGTCTGTAATAAGGGTTAAGAAAAAAGCATACCGAAAGTGGTTCAGAGATAAATGAATTGTTTTTTATACAATCTGAAGAATTTTAACCAGCATACTTTCTTATGAGAGTTATTCTAATGAGATAAGGAGTCTATTTAATCATATTTTTAATTTATTTCACATTTTGTATTTTTAAATTTAAAAATTGTAATGTCCAGAAATTTTTCTAATTTATTGGAAGAATAATAAACTTGACTTGACTTGACTTGACTATACTGCGACCCTGACAGGAAAGCCCCAGCTGTGTGGTCCCCAGAGGAACTGGGGGAGTGACTTATCAGCCACAGCAGTGCAGATGTCAGAAGAGCTCCACTGTATCAGCTTGGGCCATGCAGGCAACAGCGGAGCTGGAGTCCAGTTTACTGACTGTCACCATGTGCTCCATGGTGGGGCTGGGCAGTGACTTATTGACCTGGCTGCTGGCGATGGATCCTGAAGAAGATATGGGCCTAAGGAGCACAATAGGGATTCCGTTGTCCAAGAAGAGCCCTGACTGCACCATGAGTAAAGCAGACAGGGAGACCATGGTCTGATCCACCAGAGCGGTAGGAGACTTGGCAGTAGGGGTACTTACTGAAGTGGAGGCCCCTCTGGTGTCAGTGGTGCCCGATGGTTGCCACCAAGTGGATGGAGACCTATCCTGGTTTCGGTGCCTCTCCTTGTCCTTTTTCTTCTTTTTGGGTTCTGGCGTTGAAGAAGATGATTTTTCCTGCAGATTCTTCAGCTCCTTTTCCATCAAACTAGGCACTTCTCCAGCAAGTGGGCTTCGAGCTTTTTCTGGTGCCTAATCCGTGTGGCCTGGTTGAAGGATTAGCAGAGCGTACAATCCCTGACCCGGTGTTTGGGACCTAGGCAGAACATGCAGCAGGATGCTTGTCAGCATGCAGGATCTGGGTGCCACAGTACTTGCACTTCTTCTTTTCGACGCATCACCCAACTGTTCATGTTCCTTAATTGCACCTCCAGCTATATCCCATGCTGTAAATTTGTCACTGTTATTTATTTGCTTCCCCTTTCTTCTGTACATCCCTCAAGATATCTGTATTAGACCTGTTTATGTTAGACCTGTTTATACTGTGTTTTACTATGTAATTGTTTGACCTGGTGTTCTGTTCTCTTTTTATGCTAAACTGGACGTTTGTGTAAATGGCCATTTTTGCTCACATAACTTTCAGTATAAAATAAAGATTGATTGATTAAAAACTGGACTGACAGACCTGAACCAAAGCAGTTCTGTAAAAATCCGAATTGGCCATACTGAGTGCAACTTGCACAAATACTGCTGGTCTGGTCATTCTGGGTGCACTGTTCAGTCTGACTTTTACATATCTGGTCCACTCCTGGAAGTCTATTTTTCAACCCTTCCTTGACATGATTGAAAAGGGAACCATCAGGACCAGACCAGATAGGTAAAAGCCAGACCAGATCATCTGGAGTGAGTGGATCAGCAATATTTGCACTAGCTGTGCCCAGTCCAGATTTTACAGCTCTGGTCCGGGTCTGGTGATCTGGTTGTTATCTATTCCCCACTGCATGTGGCTTAGTGACATACTGTACAGATGGATGCAGAGTCTAACCCATTGAAGGTTGAAGTTTCAGAAAACCATTATGCTAAAAATACCAAGACTCACTCCCCCAACCACCAAGTCACACTTAGTCTTCTACAAAATTATGCTTATATATTGGTGCCTCTACATGCATACCATTAAGCTTTTAATGCCATCATGCCTCTTCTGCTGCCATGAGCTCCCCCATCCATGAAGTCCCATTCTGCTTGTGGCAGCCCCCCCCCCAAAACCAGGTAATTTTCCAGGGAGCAGCTCTTTACGCCACATCAACTAAATTACTGCTAAACTCCTTATTTTAAAATGTTTTGTTGACAAATTTTTGTTTCAGTATATCCATGGTCAGGAAAAATGAATTTGTAAAAGAAACCATAGCCCCCATTTATCAGTTCCTACCTATTTGCAAGTGAAGCAAATGTGGTTACTATCATTCAGTTGTAAACACCTATAGTCACAAATTGCAGGTTAAGAACATTCAGTAGAATATAAACAGTAGCCCAGAACTGGCTGCCTGAGAAAATGGAGGAGCCTGCAAGGTATTGCAGCAGGTGGGGCTTTGTCTGGGGGCAGAGTCGGAGACACCTGAACAACAATAGGGACCCAGGTAGGACTGCGCAAAAGGGGCTGGGGGAGGATAGGGTTCCCGGGGGGGAGGGAGCTTGTGGCCAGGGACAGGGAGGAGCCAGGCCCCTTAAAAGGGGCTGCACAGGAGGATTTCTCCCTCATTCCTCCTTGTCCCAGATTGCAGCAGAAAAGGTAGAAGGTAGCCAGGCTCAAGCACCAACAACAAATCTGAGGTAAGGGCTTTGAGGGGCCTGTAGCCTGCATGGCCTGGAAGGGGTTCAGGATTAGGGTCTAGGTCTGGGATACCTCACAGGGCCCTCCGGCTGTTCAGCTGTAGGGAAGAAAGCATAAGTTTATTGTGAGGTATTGCTGTAAAGTTCGCTGGCTACCACTGCTAGAAATGAAGATAACGTTAAGAAGAAAATAAAATAGCACTACAAGAAAGCTTTTTAATAGGACACTGTTTAGGTATATATATATATATATATACAGTGTATATATATATATATATATATATACACTGTATATATATATGTATATATGAATGAAAATATTATACAGACTTACACTAAGCGAGATGTGGGCTGCTTAAAAATAATGGAACATTTAGTGCTACTATTTTCGTTATCAGGTTTATCAGATGCAGTCCGAGTGCATGGTCAGAAAAGCTCCGAGAGCAGAATGCACATGGATCTCAGCTGGTTTAGTCCACAGAGCATTCTCAGGTAGCCGAGGCTCATTTACCATTAAATTAAGTCTCTCCCCAAGCCTGGGCTGCCTCGCAACCATGCAGTCAGCCTACAGGGCTGCTCTGGCCAGCAACCTGGTGGGTTCTACCCCCTCCACCTCCCCCCTCCACATATTATGGGCAGTATGAGGAAGGGCTTACCTGAGAGGCAGCAGCAGCAGAATTCTCGGGGGACAGTTCCAGAGCTGTGCAGCTTTGGCAGGTCTCCCATCTTGGGCCAGAGGTCGTGGTAGTCCTCCCTGTGCCTTCTCCTTCTGGGGGGGTAGTGACTGATGTTGGGGCCGGTGCTGGCACTGCGTAGTGGTAACCGGCCAGAACATATCCGACCTGCAGATCCGCATGGCCTGGGGGTGGCATGGGTCCAGGCTGGGGAGAATTTATTTGGATGGTGCCTGGGGTTCAGGACATGCATTTAGGCTGGCGGGAGAAGCACAACACGGAGGGAAAGATCCACCGAGAGGCCACCTGGCGTCCAGGCAGGCACACATGAGTGGGGGGGCCACCATCTTAAGAAAGGCAGAGCTTGTGGCTCAGATGGCTGGTTACCAGCCTTTCATACAAAGGGTTTGGTGTTCCATTCCTGGAGGGGGCAATGGTGAAATTTTAAGGGCCCAGGGTGGCCACAGTATAGCCAGAGTGGTGATAACGCGCATGCGTGCGGTCGATGCTGATGCGCATGCACATTAGGGCAGCGGCCACCATCTTGGCATAGGCACAGAGCAAGAATATATAATAAGTACAGAAAGAATAAAAGGGGAAAAAGCTGGAACCTGAGGTATGAGAACTAAAAGGTGAAACATATTCTGTGAGGGGGCCGGGGGGGGAGGGGTGAAAGGAGGATAGGGAAGGAGTATAAGGAAGGAGTAATTGAGTACCAGACTGCAAATAGTGGATGTTGCTTGAAAGCATGAGATCAGGACCGGATGTCAGCTGACCACTGGTTTTAGTGATATCTCAAGAAAGTTACGAACAGGTGCAGTAGTATTTTGAGTTGATAGGGACACACTGACACAGGCTGAGTGTGAGGCATGACAGGGGTCAGAGGTTCAATTCCCAGCAGACCCAGGCCTTTCGGAGCAAGTAACTTAAATTCATGGTACATAGGTGGCCTGGTATACAATAAAAAAAAAATATATATACATGTATATATATATATATATAAATAAATATATATATATATATATATATATATATAAAGCTAATGGTTGGTTACCTGACGGTGGTGCAGAAGGTTTCTAAGGAAATAGAGGCATTATAGCACAGTGATTGAAGATGCCAAGGGCAACAAAAGGGGACTTGGGTCAGTAGCCACAGCCCCCTCACACATACTGCAGGGGTGACTGAGCAAGTATGGTGGTGCTCCTAGCTGAGCAGGTAATGTCCAAAAAAACCCAAAACAAATCAAGGTGTTAAAAGGTCCCACGGTCAATAACCCATGTGAAACTGGTTCAAACTACCTTTCTTTCCCTATTGGATTACACAGACTTTCTATATAGTCAGGGACCTGCAGGTACCCTAGCCAAACTCGATATGCTTCATCACAGAGCCATAAGATTTATCACGGGTCTTCCATACTCAACCCACCACTGTGCATTGTACACGGCAGTGGGATGGTCATCCCTTACCTACAGACGGCAAAAAAATGCTGAGGTTTGGACATACAAAGCTATCTCAAATAAACTACCCTAGTATATCTCTGTCTGTTTACCTTTGTGCACTCTGGGGAAGTATGCCCTGAGAAGCACCTCATATATCTAACTTTATGTTTACAAAGCAAAATCTCACATTGGCAGAGCAGACATCAGCTTTGTGCTCCCTCAACTGTGGAACAAGCTGCAAAAAACTTTGAAATTAACTCACCCCATCAGCCTAGCAGCTTTTAAATCTCTATATCTACATCATAATAAGGAGTCCTGTGCCTGTCTATCCTAAATAGTGACTCCTATAAGTCCAAGCACACTCTAATTACTACTGTTAAAAGACTGATCACATCTATGATCGACTCTTCCCTCTCCCTTTTTCTACCCCCATATCTGTCCCTTCCACATTCCTTTGACCCTGGTTCCAGCTCTAAATTCTCCATACTGTATCACTATATATCTTTTTATATCAGGTTTTATTTGTGTTTGGTGCACTTGATATGTATATTTTTTTTACTTTTATGAAAAATTGTGTCCTACCCAAAAATAGCTGTGTCTTCTGTTCCAAACATATACTACTGCCAATGCTACCTGCTGTTACTTTGTATATACTGTATTATTGTATCTCACTTTATTTGTATTATTACTATTTTCTTGTGTATTGCATCCCATGTATACTGTCCCTTGTTCCTTGTTAACAAACCCAGGTCCACCTCAAATATGAGCTTGTTCAATGGTGATCACCTGGTTAAATAAAGACTTTGATTGATTGATTGATGGTTGCAGCAATGTCAGCTTAAGCACCAGCAAGGGGAGAGTGGCCGTGATTTGTCTGATTGCAGGCATATTGTGAAGATGAGTGGAGATCTCGAACAGCAGCTGGCCGCCCTCGTCCGAGGCAAGGGTAAGGCATGGTGGGAGGCGCTGATCAGGGAGCAGGGTGAAGATGGGGGAGCAGGACCTTCGGGGCTGCTGCCCCCACCAGATCCCAAGAACCCAGAGGAAGCCAACCCGGGGAAGCAGCCTGATAACCTGGCACTGTGGACCTAGCCAGCTGAACCTGTGTCTCCAACAGGGGTGCCGGACATGTCCGGGCAACAGCCGGTGAAGCTGAAGCACAGTCCAGATTAGACACTGGTGCACCCTCCTCCTCCTCCTCAGAAAAAAGCACGAAGGAAGAGGGTCGATCAAGGAGCAGCAGAAGTAGACCAAGTAGCGGGTATGCCAGAGTTAGATCAGCTGTCAGCTGAGGAGCTGAGAGCTCTCCTTAGGAGTGGAGGTGCCCCCAAAAGGAACAGGGGGTGCCAGCTGAAATGGGGCAGAGAGTGGGAGGCCATGGAAAAGGTGCTGGTAGGGCACAGGAGGAAAACAGAGGCATTGGCACCCATAAGCCTGGGTCTGCAAAGGGGCCTTCCAGAGGGCCAGCCAGCACCGCCGCAGGTGAGCTTGCGGACTCTTGAGCAATTTAGGCAGGGTCAACCCGTCCTGCTTCAAGCAAACTCCTCAGCTGGGAGGAACGGGCCATGGGTCCCACAGCAGACAGCCCTTGGGGGTTGGGTCAGCCAGCCAGCCAGCGGGAGGGCTCAGAGCATGGCCACAGTGATACCCCAAGGGTGGGGGGAGCCTAGCATGTAGCCTCTGGTGGGAAATCTGGGTCACTAAGGTGTGGAGCAGAAGCTTGACCCTCTGCTGGAATTACTAGTGGACCAGAATAGGGCTCGGCCAGGAGTGGTCCAGGCAGCCCCGGCTGTAGCAGGGATCGGGGAAGCTGGAGCAGAAGTGGCATTGGTGCCACCACCAATGCCAGAGCAGCAAGGGTCAGTGAGCTTCCTATCCCTGGCAGAGCCCACTGGGTCACACTTGCTGGACAAGGTGAGGCAACAAATAATCAACAGAGAATACGTTGAGATTTTTGCTCTTCTGAATCAGACAAAAGAGCCAGAAAAAGAGAAAAAAGACAAGGAGGGGGATGACTGGGTTGAACAGAAGTGAAAAGCAACTGTGCGGCGGACATGGGAGAACTGGTTCGCAGGGTTCACAATTTATGCAGGGATCCTTGCCCAGGGCAGCCCAGGGAAAGCTGATGGGCTGTGGGTCTACTTTAATAGAATAATGACCATGCACACTAGTAAGCCAGGTGGGGAGTGGTTAGAATATGATGAGGAGTATCAGAGGAGAAAGCAGATGGACACAGCATGATCGTGGGTGGTCTTGGACCTTCTGCTGCTGTGGACAATCGATTTGGGGGGAAGGGTTCAACACACAGACAGTGGTTTTCTGGTGAAGTGCCCCCCATCATCAAAGAAAGGCTATCAATGGGGTAATGGGGGAAAGGGGGTCAGGAAAGGGTGTTGTTTTAGCTACAACCAGCGATCATGCAAGACCGAGCGTTGTAGATACAAGCACGAGTGTATGGCATGTGGGAAACCACACTCATTTCAACAGTGTGGGAAGGTGACAGAGGCAGGGGCAGGGAAGGCAAACAATTTTTGTTCCTTTCAGAAGGGAGGAACAAATGCTGCTAACACCTGTCAAGGCCAAAAATATTGAAGGGTGGTTGGTCAACTACCCAGACAGGGTGGCCACTCGCTCTTTGGCAGAAGGTTTCAGGGAGGGGTTCCGTATACCTTACCAAGGCCCAAGGAGGGCATATGAGGCTGACAACCTGCGTTCTGCCAAGGAGCAACCGGAGGTCATGTAGGGCAAGCTATGGAAGGAGGTGGCCATGGGTCAGATCAGCGGCCCCTTCTCCTCTCCCCCTTGTCCACAGTTCAGGGTGTTGCCCATTGGCCTAGTCCCCAAAAAGGTGCCAGGTGAGTTCTGAATGATAAACAACCTGTTGTACCCAGAAGGGGAGTCAGTCAACACCTACATCAACCCAGTCGACACTGCGGTTTATTACATGTCATTTGACAGGGCAGTGGAGGTGGTGTGACAGGCTGGCCAAGGGGCATTGCTGGGGAAGGCTGATATAGAATCAGCATTTCATCTGTTGCCAGTGTTCCTGGCAGATAGGGAGCTACTGGGCATGAAGTTTGACGGGTACTACTGTATGGACAACTGCATGCCCATGAGGTGTGCAGTGGCATGTGCAGTTTTTGAGCAATTCAGCACATTTCTGCACTGGGCCATGGCACAGAAAGCCAAAGTCAACCACATGGTTCATTATTTGGATGATTTTCTGTTTGTGGGGAGGGCCAGCTCAGAGCAATGCGTACATATCATGGCAGCATTCCATGAGGTGTGTGCCAAACTGGGTGTACCATTGGCCCAGGACAAGACGGAGGGGCCATGCACAAGGCTTTCCTTCCTGGGGATCGAGATTGACACAAGGGAGCAAGTGTTCTGGCTCCCCCAAGACAAGCTGGTGGCCTTGCACACCTGGCTGGATGCTGTGATGAGGACGCATAAAGTCACATTACGGGAGCTCCAGCAACTAGTGGGCCATCTCAGTTTTGTCTGCTTGGTAATGCCCATAGGCAGGACATTCATGAGGTGCCTGGCGGGTGTTGGGGTGGGCTGTACAAAATCGCATCATAGAATTCGGGTCACAGCGGCAATGTGGGAGGACATAGGCATTTGGCAGACATTTCTGCAATGCTTTAATGGTGTGTTGATATGGCCGGTTCTGGTGTCCAGTGAAGAACTGGAACTCTTCACAGATGCCTCAGGGGGCTTGGGCTTTGGGGCTTACTTGCAAGGGAAATGGTGTGCAGGGCAGTGACCTTCAGAGTGGATCAGACGAGGCATCACGAGGCAGATAATGGTGATGGAATTCTTCCCCATTGTCATGGCATTGGTGGTCTGGATGGATGCGCTGCAGGACAAACACATCACATTCAGGTCTGACAACACTGGAGTGGTGTATGCCATAAACAAACAGTTGGGGGGCAAGGCCCTGATGGGCAACCTCATGCGGGTGTTTGTCCTCAAGTGTCTGATGTTGAATATTACCTTTAGGGCAATGCATGCACTAGGTATTAAAAATGGCATCGCTGTTGCTCTTTCTTGTTTACAGTGGCAGAGGTTCCGAGAATTGGCACCAGCAGCAGACCAACAGCCCAGGGAAGTCTCACCATTCCTATGGGAGTTGATAACTCAGAGGCCTGGGAGTTGATTGAGAAGGCCTTTGCACCTAGGACGTGTATATCGTACCAGAGGGGAGTCAACTGTTTTCTGGAAGTGCAGTACACACAAGGATGGGCAACGACATGGCTGATCCCAGTTGCACAGTTGTGCGAATATGTACTGATCAAAAAATGTGCGGGGGTCACTCGGGCAACAGTCGAACAGCACATTGCTGGCATTGTCTGGTTCCGGAAAGCCAGAGGCTTCTCCAACTCTACAAAGGCATTTGCCCTTCGGAAGATGCTGGGAGGTTGGGCATAGGCACGACCAAGGGGTATGGACAACAGATGCCCTATCATCCCAGCCATATTCAAGCAGATCTGGGATGAATTGCCTAAGGTATACTCATCCCCTAATGAGACAAGGCTGTTCCGGACAGTGTACTTGGTAGCATTTTGAAGGCATTCTGGGTGTCGGAGCTTGTGCAGCCCAGCAAGGCTACTGGGAGACCAATAGCTCTGGCAGAGGTGGACATGGAGGTCACAACGTCTGGAGTCTTTGTCCACATCCAGAAGAGCAAGACCGACAGCTTGCCCACAGGCAGTGGTGCCAACTAGCGTCACCCCAAGTGCTCCAGTGGGATGTGGGAGCATGGGTACAGGATTATATAACTCAGCTCCCAGCAATGGGGGGGGAGCCTTCTTCTGTCATGGAGGGAGTGGCCCCCCAACAGTGTACCAGTTTAGGCATGTGTTGCAAAAGACCTTGTGACAGCCGGGCATCCTGGCAGAATAATACAACACGCACTCCTTTAGGATTAGAGCACATCACATGCCAGGGCAGAGGGCTTATCAGATGTGACAACACAGGCGTTGGGTAGATGGAAGTCACAGGTTTTTGAAAGATACATGAGGCCACACATGTTGTAACTCTCTTTTGCTTTGTTTGGATAGGTGTTGCGGCCCGAGCAGAGCAGATCTGGATTTGTGGCCACTCGTACATCCATCGGGTGGCCCACAGGGTGAAGCAGTATCACAGAGGAGAAAACCTGTTCCTGGCACCTGAGAGGGAAGAGGTGCATTGGTTGGGATGGGGCAGGATGCGATGGAATGAGTTAATCGCAACACTGCAAGCAAAAGCCCAGGAGAGGTTGCAGCCAGATGTTTTAGTCCTCCATCTGGGGGGAAATGATTTAGGGGTTATGTATGTGAGGGAGCTTAAGGAGATGGTCAGGCAGGACCTGGCAAGAATGAAGCAATGGTGGCCCCAGGTGCACATAATTTGGTCCAATATGGTGCAGCGGCAGCAATGGCAGCATGCCCAGAACATTAGGGCAATAGTGAAGGTGTGCCGGCTGCAGAATGCGGCCATGAGACCAATTATGGACTCCATGGGGGGTCCATAGCAGCAGACCTGGGAGTGTCTGTGAAAAAGCCTGATCTGTATAGTAGAGATGGTGTACATCTATCAGAGAAAGGATTAGACTTGTTTTTAAATGACATACAATGGGCAGTGGTGACAGTATTGGCGTGAGGTGCTTGTGGGGGGTGAGTTGGTAAGAACTCACCTTGTAGTGGCTTGGTAGTTTTGGAACACTGTGGGAGGGGGTAACAGGGGATCACGTGTCTTGACCAGCCAGATCTTCCTGAGGCTGACAGGAGGGCGGGCCTGACAGATGGAGTCTGGAGGGCACCCTCTTCGGGATCCTCTGATGGGGGAGGAGCTAGCCACAGCTAGTCACAGAGCCATTCCTCATGCCCTGGAGGTTGTTGTCCCTTGTGGGGTCTGGGTTGATGGTAAGGCGGCCCTCTCCTGGGAGGGAGGGTTGACCATCAACAATCTAGTGCTCCATGGGGAGCTGGATTCCTTCCAAGGCTACCTAGCTGCACACAGCATGCTGAAGCGATTGTATATATGGATAATTGGTTTTATTAATAAACACATGGCTGTGGCCATTTCTCCAAAGCCCGTTGTTATGTCAGTTTGTTCAGGTGAAGAAGGCATATGCCCTCAAAAGACAATGAAATTGGTTGTATTATTTGGAAACAGGCGACACTGGGACTCTTGCTATGGAATGTCCTGCAACAGAATGACTGGTCTAGGATGCTGATATCAAATGGCTTGGAGAACTGCAGAGCTTATTTGTTATGCAGAAGACTCCAGGAAGTGTTTAACCCATTCTACTTCCAATAGCTTTCTATGATGTCTGTACTATCTATTGGTAATCTGACACAGAATGAAAGCCAGAAGATAATGAATTAACTTTCTGTGGGCTCAATTAACTCCTCAAGCCACACTGCATGTGGCTTAGTGACATACTGTACAGATGGATGCAGAGTCTAACCCATTGAAGGTTGAAGTTTTAGAAAACCATTATGCTAAAAATACCAAGACTCACTCCCCCACCCCTAAGTCACACTTAGTCCTCTACAAAAGTCTTACTTAAATATTGGTGCCTCTACATCCACACCATTAAGCTTTAAATGTAAGCATGCCTCTTCTGCTGCCATGAGCTCCCCATCCATGAAGTCCCATTCTGCTTGTGGCAGTCCCCACCCCCAACCATGTAATTTTCCAGGGAGCAGCTCTTTACACCACATCAACTAAATTACTGCTAAACTCCTTATTTTTAAATATGTTGTTGATAAATTTTTGTTTTAGTATATCCATGGTCAGGAAAAATGAATTTGTAAAAGAAACCAAAACCCGCATTTATCAGTTTATTTAATCACAATACAGCATGTTATGAACTGATCAGATTCTATTAAAAATTAGACACACACATTCCTACCTATTTGCAAGTGAAGCAAATGGGGTTACTGTCATTCAGTTGTAAACACCTATAGTCACAAATTGCAGGTTAAGAGCATTCAGTAGAATATAAACAGTAGCCCAGAGCTGCCTGTCTGAGAAAATGAAGTTGGTAAATTATTTGGAAACAGGCAACACTGGGACTCTTGCTATGGAATATCCTGCAACAGAATGACTGCTCTTAGGATGGTGGTGTCAAATGACTTGGGGAACAGCAGAGCTTATTTGTTATGCAGAAAGCTCCAGGAAGTGTTTAACTCATTCTACTTCCAATAGCTTTCTATGTTGTCTGTACTATCCATTGGTAATTTCACAATGCCAACCTCCAGGCCAGTCTAGCTGCACTGGAAGCCTGGTTCTCCTCCAACTCACTTGTACTGAGTGAAGAAAAAATGAAGGCAGTCATGTTCAGCAGTGTCAGTGGCTCAGTAGGTAGCACACTCATCTCTGAGGCCGGGAGATCAGAGGGCTATGGGTTCAGTTCCCACAATGGGTTAATATCCCAATACTGACACTGTAGTGCAGCATGAGGGGGGTGCTGCACTTCTGAGATGCCGTCTTTTGGATGAGACGTTAAACTGAGGTTCCATCTGCCTGGATTGGTGGTAGTTTAGGTGGATGCTAAAGATCCCAAGGCACTTATCAAAAAAGAGTAGGGAAAATTTTTATTTGAAATAAAACTAAAAATTAAACAATAGAAAAAAAACCTGAAAGAAACATGGGCACAACAGTCTCAATAACTCTCAAAGAAGATACAGCATTAGAAGCCATGCACAAAAGAAAAAAGTAGTCCAAAATCAAAGGGGAAAAAAAAGGAGTGGGGAAGCAGGATCAAAGACAAATTTCAAAAAAAAAAAGAAAACAATATAGCCTTCAAGTAATAGGAGCATCAGAATCTGTGATCCAAGGCAATCCCCTCCATTTCACCAACCATAAAACCTCTTGTAAGGATTGATGCTCAGAAGCACAAATTAATCTCAGATCTTTGGTAATATGTCCAACCAATTCCAGATGTGAAGACTGTTTTTGTTGCAAGGTGAATAAACACTGAGCCGACCAAATGTGCCATTTACACACAGTAAATATAACCTCCACAGTCTTTCCATCCCAGCGTTGCCAAGGACCAGTTGTTATGCCATAAAGCAAATTATCAAATGAAACAGAAGCAAACACCGGGATTTGCCATGTGGTGGCCAGAAAATTCCAAAATCCACTTGTAAAGGAACACTGGTAGAAAAGGTGCTCCACTGTTTCAAGTATTTCCTGGCAGCCTGGTCTGCTGCAATACCTTTCACACAGCTGTTTATGCTTATGATTACTTTTTACATTCAGTTTACCATGGCAACTAAGCCAGTGCATATCCCACATCTGAGGGAGAATCCTAGGATTCTGCAAAAACTGTAAAACCCATGTCCTGTGCTCAGCTGGACAACGATCAAACATAACAGGAACATGACAAATATTATCTAATAACATAAAATACAGGCATTTCCATTGACCAGACACAATCCCTGAAGTAGGTACCTTCCATTGTCATAATTCAGAAAAAGTATCTTTCCGATAAAGAGGAGCAGTAGGTATTTGCTTAACTACTCTTAAAGTGCCTCCCTCTCATGACCGGAACCAAATCTGGATTGTGTCAAACACCCAAGGTTCCCAACCCCTATGTGAAAGAATGAGAAGTGGGCAAAAATTAGCCATAAAACAAAATGCTGTTAAAGAAGAATAAAGGGTGTATCATACTTAAACCTCCGTGAGGAATAGGAAGGTATAATTTATTACGTTGTATAGGGTTAAGTCTACTGCCCCATACTGCTTGAAACAATATACTTAGCAATCTCGTCTCGCTACTCCTTGGGGCGGAAGTATATAACTCAAAAACAAAAATATTGGCACCAAATAGGTTTTAATCAGGTACACCCTTTTTTTCCTTCCCCATCCTCCATTTGTTCCAGTTAGATCCGTTGTGCTAAATCAAGCTTCATATTCCAGTTGCATACATCTGGACATGGCATACCAAAATATATACCCAAAATCTGAAGGGAATCAATACCAAATTGTATGCCCCCTACAGACAGCAAGGCCAGGCTATCCAGTCCTAACCTAAAACCTTTACTTTTTTGGACATTTAGACTAGCGCCAGCTACTGCTCCAAAATCTGAGCACAAGCATAAAGCGATCTGTATCAACTCAGAAGTTCTCAACAATAAACATATGTCATCAACATAGGCTAAAACTGGGCAAACACTTATCGTAGGAGAAAGAACTATTGGTAGAATGCCAGAAGAAAATTGTAAGAGTCTCAGTAAGGGGTCCAAAAAAACACATATAATATAGGACTCGTGACAACCCTGTCATACCCCATGCTTAATCCTAATCAAAGGGCTACGCCAACCATTCACCGAAGGAAAAACAGTTGCCGTCTGATATAGTAATTGAAGCCAATAGACAAATTCATGAGGTATCTGAAATTTCCCCAAAACTAGCCACAAAAATTCATGCTGTATCGCATCAAAGGCCTGTTTCTGATCCAAGGACAAAACATAACCATGTACCAAATTCAAGAAACCTTCATCAAAAAGTTCTCTAAGTATCAATAAATTATCCTAAATCGAACAGTTCGGGACAGAGGATGTTTGACCAACTGAAATCAAGTCAGCGGCTACTGACTACAAACGCTTAGCCAAAATCTTTGAAAGTATCTTAAAATCAGTATTCAATAAACAGATCGGCTGCCAATTAGTCAGTGCCTGCCGATCACCCAATTTAAACAAGTATAACAAGGAACCCATATTAAAGGATAGAGGCAAAGAAGTACCAAGTAAAAGATGATTATATGCCTGGGTCAGTTCATCCCCCCATTCCTGAACAATACATAGAAACATTGAAACATAGACTTTGACGGCAGATAAGGACCGCTAGGCCCATCTAGTCTGCCCATTTCCCTACCTACAGGATAGGCCGCAGATTGTAGTTAACCAACAGCCTATTTCTTCCTACCCCCCACAAGAATTGCCTTATATCTGTCCCATGCATTCTTGAATTCTCCCACAGTTTTAGACCCCACTACCTCCTCAGGAAGGCTGTTCCATCCATCCACTACCTCTCTGTGAAATAATACTTCTCACATTGCCCCTGAACTGCCCTCCTTCTATCTTTAAATTATGTCCCCTTGTTCTGGCAAGTCTCTTTTTCTGAAAGATGCTACCCTCTTGGACTTTGTTGATTCCACTGAGGTACTTAAAGTTTCTATCATGTCCCCCTCTCCTTCTTTCCTCAGGGCATACATGTAAGCTCCTTTAGTCTCTCCTCCTCCCCGGCTTCTCTTGCAGACCCTGCACAATTTTAGTTGCCCTCCTCTGGACTACCTCTATCCTGTCTATGTCCTTGTGGAGATGGGGTCTCCAGAACTGGACACAGTACTCAGATGGGGTCTCACCAACTGTCTGTACAGAGGGACAACAACTTCCTGTTTCTGCTGCTGTTGCCTCTCCTATACATCCCAGTATACCCCAACCCTCCCTACTGCCTTCTTGCATTGCTTGCTAACCTTAAGGTCATCTGATATGATTACCCCCAGGTCCCTTTCCTTTTTTGTTGTTGTTACTACCTCCCCGCCCATTGTGTATTCTTCCCCTGGGTTCTAGTTTCCCAGGTGCATTATTTTGCACTTCTTTGCATTGAATCCTAGCTGCCATACTTCTGACCATTCCTCCAACCTTGCCAAGTCCCTTTTCATCCTTTCCACGCCTCCTTTCCGATGGCAAGCCATCAGGGCTAGGAGCCATATTTATTTTTAAAGACCGAAAAGCCTCCATAACCTCGGAGGGAAGAAATTTCAATATTAAACGGGAACCCTCCTGTAAAGAAAGCATAGGGACCTCAATCCTAGATAGGAAAATTTCAGCCTTCGCAGGTTCAAAGAGCAAAGGTGCAAATTTCCTTTCCATATATACAGCAACCATAGATATTATGACAGACCGAGTCCGAACAGTTTGCCTTACAGAATTGTACAGAGAGGACATGTCTTTATGACTGACATGGGAATTACAGGCCTCAAAGGGGCATACCAAGGCCAAAGAACCCTTAGCGCAAATTGTTGCTGATGGTGTATTGCATTTGCTCGTTCTGAATGATAACTTTGCATCTGGGTCTTAAAATACTGGATCTGAGAAGTATAGTCAAAACCTGTGGTGAGGGGATAGGGTAAATAGTCTCTGTAATTGGGTTAGTAAGGTCAAGTAATTCTTGCTTCGAGTCATACAGATAGTTCTACTATATTGTTTCAAAAAATAAATCGGATCATGTTTCGTGTCCAACCACCATTGTACAGCATTGTCATAAAATACAAACGAACAAGGTGTGAATGAGCTTGATACATCCAGCAGACCAGACCTGAGTTTGATTCTCACAACCTCCTCTTGCATACTGTGTGACTCTGAGCAAGTCACTTAACCGCCCAGTGCTCCCAAGTCGCCCCTGAAAACAGGCACTTGTGCCTAGTGGGCCTTACCCAGTTACCAAAGACTAAAATAAAAAAAAATAAAAAACGATTTCCCTGGCCACCACAAAATCCAGCAAAAGCAATGTAATGTCAGCATCCAACAGAACAGAAATATTCATCTTCCAGGTACCCGGACCCCTCTGTACGTCACCAACCTCACCAAGAGTAAGCTATACCATCCCATGATCAGAGAACTCAGCTAATTGAACTGCCACCATCAGAACTGATAAAAAGGAGATGATAAAAAAAATAATCAATTCTTGTAGCCAAATTGTCCTTTTAAAAAGTTGGTGTATGTAAACTAGTATGAAAACAAAAGTCGTCAGTTAGACTAGCTGTTTTTGATCAAAGAAGCCAAAAATATTGAATCAGAATAAAGCTTAGTCAACTTGGAAGTATGTGTTCTATCTTGAAAAGATAAACCACAATTGAAATCACCACCAAATGTAATAAACTGTGAGGTATGTAAAAAAGGTTGAATAGTCTTCAACATCTCAACCCATAGGACCTTAGTTTGTGGGGCATAACAGTTAATAAGGTGGAAAAAAACATTGTGAAACTGAACATCTAGAATAAGAACACAGCCAGGGATCAAGTCATATAGTTTAAGTAGCTGCATCTCTGATGATTGAAACAGAATACCCACCCCAGAAGCAGTTTCCTGACCAATAGACCAATAGACCAAAATGAGGGGCCCGGGTACCAGGCCTTCGTGGCTTGCATAACTTCAGACACAGTATGAAATCGAATGTCTTGCAAAAACACAGTACCTGAAACAGAAAGCATTAAATAGGAAAAAAACAAATCATGTTTTGCAGAACTCTTAATACTATTAATATTCAGAGAATGAAAATTATGCCTAGTAGACTGCATCAGCACTAGGGGAAAGAGAAAAAGAAGGCCCACAGTCATCCTCATTTCTGTCTTCCCTTACGGGAGACAGATCCATTATATTTAGATTTAGCCTTGTGCTTTCCAGTATGCTCAATTGGAACATCAGTATCAGTCGAGTGATTAGGTATGGAAGATGGCAGGGAGGAGGAATCAAAATCCTCCGAGGAATCCCCTGTAGATTGCAGGAGGTCAAATTTATTGGAGAGATGAAGAATCCCTGAGGTAGGCCTAGAATCCAGTAATTTTTTGCTACGAGTCACCCAAGCCACAACCGAGGCTGAATCAGTTTGGTCGGGTGGAGGGGGTAGTCCCATCATCCATGTATAACCCCTCACCCCTGCCTTTTAGCAAAAATGACAGGTGGTATACTGTTGAAGCTGACAGCAGTACCTGGTGGGGACTGGGTTCGGGGAGGATGAGGTTACTCGGCACAGGGGGCCTAGGTTTGGCTACTCTGCACAGGGGTACCCAAGTAAATCCGAACACGGGAAGCAATAACTGTAATGTCCGGAACCAGGAATGGGATTCTACAGTGTGGCTTTTATTCACATCCAAGCTGAACAAAACAAAGCATAGATGGACCCCCATGGGGCTACATTCCTGGTAATGCAGATTAGAGACAACAGAACACTTCTTCACTATTTCCAGCCCTCCGGCTCTGAACCCACCAGGCACACAGCCCGGACTTGCACGCAGCTTTGGGTACACAGCCCGACTTGTACACTACTTGGGTTTTCCCTGCTGGCCCGGCTCCCCCACTGGCCTCTTGATCCGTGGTCCATTTTGGGCAATGAACCAATTTTCCTGTTGTGGCTCCCAAACCACCTTAGAGCCTTGACTCTACAGGAATTTTCCTTCCAATCCCATGTCTGGTACTTCCCCTCATCACTGGCCAGTGCATGAGGCAAAGTGAAAATCCACAGAGCAAATCCGTGAGGTGGACCTGGTCACCAAAAGATGAGGGTCTCCACCTCCAGCTCCACAGTCCATACCCAGCCATTTTTCTGGAAACTAAACAACTCTTTTAACTGAAAGCTTGCAATGTAGATTACTGGTAGAGCGTATGTCGTCTCCTCTACATGTCTTTTTAACTTCCCATAAATGCTGGACTTGAACATACTTTTACTTTTGGCTAAGCCTATTACTCTAGGCCTCCCACTATTTCAGTAGTTCAATCCCCACATGTCACACAAGTCCCAGGGTGAAAAAACATAGACCCTTTCAGGAAGAGCAGACACTCACCCTCCAGTTGCAGATGCCCCACAGGCGATTCACAAGTCTTCTCATTTCACAAAAACTCTGGAACAAATAGGCAGCTTCTCCAGTAGTATCAGAACCAGGGGGTTGCCCCAGGAATATGCAGGAAACGCTTTCTTGCCCCCATCCCTGGAGGGAGGGGGCACTGAAACCCGAAACAGCAGTCTCCACCACTTATAAACTGCTTTTGTGTCTCTCTTTTGGTGGAGACACACACCCTTTTTCCTAAATGTAGCCCTTTGTCAGGGTTAAGGCTCCAAGAGCCTAACCAGAGCTGCTGTGCTGCTTTCATGGCAAGCTCCCAACTCCAACTGACCTACAGACTACTGTTCAAACCTCCCAACATTCTATTCCAACTCCCTGATGCAGATTCCATTGTGGCTCATGCAGCTGCGATAGTTCTATGGTGATGTCATCCCTCAGTCTCAGCTGAGACTGAGAACAGAGTGAGACAGTGTGAAATCCATTTAATTAGAGTTTCACAAGCTGCCTTCCCTGCCTACCACTAGGTCTTACTGGGATTCTAGTAATCCCGGGTAACAAGGGGGTTACACATGGGTCCAGTGAAACCCTATGCACAGAATGTTGTGGTGGGAGGGTCACATCTTCTGAAACAATCTGACTACCCAGTGATAGTTCCATGGGGAAGGTCAGTCTGAAGTGGAAAATCATCAGCCAGTGGTTCTGCATCATGCCCAACCATTAAAGGAGGCTGAGAAGCATCAGGAACCACGGAACAGGAGGTCAAAAGTACACCACTTGAGGACTGAACCACAGGAACATCAGGGGCCACAACATCGTCCCACTCAGGAATGACTGAGCCACCCTCGCTGTGTAAATCCATCCATTCCTTTTGGGCAAAAATTATTTTCTCTTGTGCCAAAGTAATATAAAGATGCTGATCCATGCCATCAGCCAAATTTGGGTTATTATGGGTGGCCCATCTACAAGCTTGAAAATTATGGCCCAATACCTCACATAAATTACAACGTTCTTGTTCGACACAATGAAAGCCAGAGTGACCCAAATCCCAACAGACCGTACACTTGATCTGGTCACAGGCACTACTCAAATGAGAGACAGACCCACACTGATAACATGCTTTGGGCTGTCCTGAATAAAAAGGATGCCCCTGTCTCATCCTAAAAAGAAGCTATTGGGAAGGTGTGCTATACCAGAGTCTGTCATTTTGAGCATAACTCGTACCCTCCAGCCCCCAGTCCATAATTGCTCAGAGTCAAAAATAGCCTCAGGGTCCGAGAGAACAGTACAGTGAGCTTTTAACCAATAAGTCAAATCAGTCATACTGACCCCTTCACTACGAAACAAAATAGTGACCGTTTTTTGGGTGGGTCATGACAAGGGTAGAACTGAAAAGGGGGACCATAAGGGGGATTTTTGGACCCTCTTGTACTGTAACAAAAAACATTCTAGGCCCTACTGGGTTTTAAAACTTATATTAAAGGTGGATTTCCCTGAGACACATAATAAAGCATGTATCTCAGTTGCAAAAAACTTTAGAGATTCTTTGAGTAAAGTCTGAGCCACAAAAACCCTATCAGGGGCTTCAGACATCCTTCCAATATACTGCAGCTGTACCGCATTGTGAAGTTTGGCAGGCAGCACTGGGCCTCGGGAGGGGGCCTCCTTGAAGCGAGAGACCAAGAGGTCACTGCAGAATAAGATGCCTTAGAGGATGGTGGTACAGAGGGTCAGGACCAAGCGTAGGAGCCTGTCTCTAAAGGAACTGTCCGTACAACTTCTGAAGTTCCAAGTAGCGCCAAAACTGGGTTCTGGGTCATGTGTAAGTCATCTGGCAGCCATAACGGTGAAGGTGTGCTCCCTGGCTGACCAACTGCCCAGACCGCGGTTCTCCCAGGTGATACAGGTTGAGGGATCTGGATAGGGGAAGCACCTGAGACCCACTGCCCATTTGCAGAACCAAGCTCCCATCCTGCCGCTAATAAGGCTTGTTCCACAGACCAGGCAGAAGCAGTGTCTGTTTCCTGGTTCAAAGTCACCATGTCATTCCATGAAGGAGCCAACTTTGCAGCCTCTATGGAAGTCACCGGTAAAGCAGTTGAAAGGGGTGGGGAGCAACAGGGGTCTCCAAAGGAGATCGTAAAATATCAGGAGAAATGTCACCAGATAATGCTGGCACTGGAGGCGAATCACGCTTTAACCCAAAGCAAGCAGAAACCATACCAGTCACATTCCCCTAGGCACTAACCTGAGAATTCACAACCAATTGCGTCAAAGGTGAAAATGATAAGTCCTGGGGTTGGAGAGGGGTTTCCCCGAGTCTCCATCTCTCTATGCAGCACCGCCGGCTGTACAGACGTCAGTCGCGGGAGCAAGCCTGCTAAAAGCCCTCGTTGAGCCACCAGATGCCGCTCCTCTTCCTGGCGTAATTAAGCCAACATTGTGGGGCTCAGAGTGTCCAACGATAAAGAATCACCATTGGTCTCCAGAGAAACAGTGTTTGGGTCAACAGCATCCTGATCATGACCCAATAATCCAGCTTCCTTTTCTGAGAAGTTCACGTGAAACTTAGCAGAACCCTGCACAGGAGCGTTATCTAGAATAGCAATCGAGGTAGCCACAATATTATTTATTGAATTTTGTTGACCCGGTAAGCCCACTCGCCTAGAAGTCCCTTTTTCAGGGGCGACCGGGGGGAGGGGGGGGATAGTGGTACAGACAGCTGGTCAGACCCCATCTGGAGTACTGTGTGCAGTTATGGAGACCCAGTCTTCACAAAGACATAGACAGGATGGAAGCTGTCCAGAGGAGGGCAACTAAAATGGTGCAGGGTCTGCACTGGAAGACATATGAAGAGAGAGACTTAAGGAGCTTAATATGTATAGCCTCGAGGAAAGGAGGGAGAGGGGGGACATGAAAGAAACTTTCAAGTACCTCAAGTGAATCAACAAAGTCCAAGAGGGTAGCATCTTTCAAAAAAAGAGGTGTGCAAGAACAAGGGGGCACAATTTGAAAGAAGAAGAGGCGGCTCAGAGGTAATTTAAGGAAGTATTTTTCACAGAGAGGTTGTGGATGCATGGAGCGGCCTTCGGAGAGAATTCGTGGAGTCAAAAACAGTGGTGGAATTCAAGCATGCATGGGACAGTCATAAGGCAATTCTAGGGGGTGGGGGTAGAAAGAAGTAGGCTGCTGGTTAACTAGGATCTGCAGCTTATCCAGTAGGCAGGGAAATGGGCAGACTGGGTGGGCCAAGCGGTCCTTATCTGCCGTCAAATTCTATGTTTCTATGTTTCTAATATCCGTATCCCTACTCGTTGAGACTCGAACTATCCCCTGTTCCACTTCTAGTTCTACACCCTGCTCCAGCCTGGCGGCCACCATGACAGATCTGAGAACCAGGATGTTAGGGTTTCCTACCTGTGAGTAGGGGAATTTTCCCGGTGTCCTGGCCAAAATTTCTCCCATTCACTAAAAAATACCACCAACAGCTTAATCTGGTTCAAGTTCAGTTGCTTACCATCTGTATCCCCCCCCTCCCCTTGGTCGCCCCTGAAAAAGGGACTTCTAGGCAAGTGGGCTTACCGGGTCAACAAAATTCAATAAATAAATAAATAATGTTTGGGTCCGGATGCCTTGGTTCAGACCAGCATGGCATGCTTCAGCTTCATACTGCCCAAGGGAAGAGAGTGGAAGTCACAGACAAGATCAAGTACCTTGGGTCCTGCTTGATCAGGCGATGACCTTCCAGCCTCACATTGACTCTGTTGTTAAGTCCATCCACCCACCAGAAGTTAGGACTTCTCTAGAGACTGGGTGACTTTTATTCTCTTGAGACTCGTTGTGCCATAGCAAACTGCACCCTAATCCTCTCCCTCCTCTATAGGGCTTCCCTGCTGCAGTCCCTAAGGGAAGGCGAACAAAGAAAATGTACTATGCTCTACCATGGGGTGGCTCATTTTGCTACTAACTCTCTGCCTAGAAGGCACCACTGTGAGGTCTTTGCTGATCTCCATTGGTCTTCTATACTCCTCTTTGAGTTTGACCTTTAAATTTACCACTGTTGGCCTGCCTCCTCACCTGCGTCGTCTGCTCAATCCCAAAGTCAGGGGCCAAGACTGAGATCCTCTACTGGCCATCCCCTAGACATCCCTCATGTCCGAACTGACTACTGTAATCGCTCCTTTTGGTACACTGCCCCACATTTGTGGAATCTTCTCCCTGTGGACTTGGCTAACTGTCGTACTATTCATGGTTTTAAGTTGGGCCTAAAAGTATTCCTGCTGGAGCATAGTCTCTGTGGCTGTAATCGTTAGCCTGGAGCTTAGTCTTGGTGGCTGTAATTGCTTGCTCCCATGGTAAATCAGCCCATGGTGTGGCTATATTTATCCTGCAAATTTCTGGTACCCGCCTCTTCCCCAAAGTATTGTTGGTTAAGATATCATATGTCTGATTTAATTGCCATATTATATTTGCGTATGTAATTAACATGCTCTGTAATGTACCCTATACCTTATCCAATGAATGTTTAATCTACTGTGTACACCTGCCAATGTATGTAATCATTGTCTGTAACTAATTTGGGTCGCTCCTGAGAAAGGGACCTCCTGTCTCAGTGAGCTTACCAAGTTATTAAAATCTAAATAAATAAATAAATAAATAACAGCCAAAAGATAATGAGTTAACTTTCTGTGGGCTCAATTAACTCCTCAGGCCAGAGGAAAAAATAGTGCTCTGCAGCTTCCTATACACACACAGGCAGTGCAGTAATGAGGCTTCAGTGGAGGAATCTATTTTTAACACTCTATCATGTTGTTTGGTAGCAAAATGACATCAGCCCTTTTCTGAATGCAAAATGCCTGCTGGGCTACGTCCACAGCTGTAAAAACACAGGGTTGTCTTTTGACTAAGGGAACTGACAACTGGCATGCACACCTTTTATGGCAGGATCTCAAAATCTTCAAATTTGGTAAAATGCAGGTCAAGGGCTGGAGTTTCAAAGGTCTGTTTCCATTTTCCTGGTGCGGTTTCCCTAAATCCATCAAGACAGTTAGACCAGCTAAAAGTGGGTTTATGTCTGGGATGCAATTACTGCAAAATGTGCTCTGAAAATGACACATCTATTAAATCTGTGAAGCATGCGTAATTTGTTTTGCCTTAAATCAGGTAAAGTGTCATACATGTGTCAGGATGTTTGAAAATAGGGTGCAGTCATCCTGATACCTTTAACATGATGCAGCTACATCAGGAAACATGACATAAGTACTGTTCCCAGCGTTTTGAAAATCCCACTGCAATAGCGTTAAAGATAAATGGGGATCCACAACATGGAAATGATAAATTTACTACCTTTTTCACTTTCCAGTAGATAAAAAAATGTTAGATTTGAAACCTGAAACTTTCAGATTCACTAGCTCTTGCCCCAGAGGTGGGGCTTTTGGTGTTTTGGAAATGAAGTAAGCAATAGTACCTGACAGGGTGGGCAATTTGGACTATACTGGACTGCCCATGGACTTATGAGGACAGACACCACAGGTGGAGGACCTTATAAATTCCAATATAACTCATACCACCCACCCTGGAGGGGCATTATTGAACATAGAAATGGGTTATATGTGACATTTTAGTATAATATTAACAAAATAAAAAAATAGAAAACATTAGTAAAAATCTATTTCAAGTCCCTTTTGTTATAAAATAGTCCCTCTACAGACCTTCAGGCAGTAGATCTCCAGTAGAGGGCACTGTAGTACAGTGAGCTAGGTTTCATGTAGAACTGTGCTTTTCTTGTTAACTTCAGTGCCCCCCACGCAAGCATTTAAAAGGCTTTAAACTAAATAATACAGGGGAGAGAGAATGTCTAGTAAACTCTCTATTAGGGTACCAAACATCTGCAACTGCCCTGCCAGTATTTCAATGGAAAACCTTAGGTAAAAATAAAATGAACTTAACTAAACATCTAAAACTTTTGTTAGCAAATGCTCAAAGTTTAAAAAACAAAATCGATGAACTGAGTCTTATTTTACATGAAAACAATATTGATGTCTATGGAATCACAGAAACTTGATTTTCTGATAAACAAATGGGGAGTTAATATTGCTGAATATACTTTGATCAGTAAGGAGAGGAAACAAAAAAGGTGGAGGTGTGGCCTTTTGAACTAAATTTTATTCAAGTTGAACAAACTAATAAGGACACAAATCCGAATAAAATAATCTGGGCTACGATTATAAATATTTCTGCAGACTTAACATTTGGCTTGGGTTACCGTTCCCCTAACTTGACAACAAATGACACACAAATATTCCTGGATGAAATTGAAGAAAAAGTCACAGAGTGTGACACAATACTTCTGGGTGACTTTAATTTCCCAACAATCATCTGGAAGAACTTGTCTGGAACCAACTCATCTGAAAAAAGATTTATTGAAATAATAAGTCAAGGAAATTTAGATCAGGTGGTGAATGAATGCACTAGAAAAGCTAATATTCTGGATCTAATATGCCTGAATGCAGAATTAGACACCATAGGTTCCAAGTTATTTCCTCCATTAGGCAACAGTGATCATAACACAATCTAGCTAGATATCCTGTTACCTGTTAACAAACCTATAAAGGGTATTACTAAATTCATGGATTTTTCAAAGCAGACTATAATAGTATTAAAAAATACCTGACTAACTGGAATTGGCCTAAGGACTTCTCTAATCTTGGTCCAGAACAAATTTGGGAAATATTATACTCTAAGTTAAATACATGTATTAAGACCTAGGTCCCTGAAAGAGTCAAATATACAGATAACTACAGGGTACCTATCTGGTGGACAAGGAAATAAAAAAAGTTATCAAGACAAAGAAGAAATTATACAAAAGACAAAGGAACTATCCTACGAATAATAACATAGTGGCCTATAGGAAAATTACTAAGAAATTTAAACAAGGAATAAGGAATGCCAAAAAAAGATGCCGAAAGAAGGTTACAACAATTGTGGGTGATAATAAAAAGAAATGTTATAACTATGTAGGTAACCTAAAGAAAAATAACAAAATCCCAGCACCAATATTAACAGAAAAGGGCTTAATAACCTCAGAAAAGGACATGGCTACAACTTTTAATCAATATTTTCTTAGTGTTCATAAAGAAAAGGAAGTATTATCTGAAGAATTACCCCCTTTGAAAGCTGACTACCCTGTTTTTAGTCCCCCTGATATTACTGAGGCAATAAGATGTACTAAAAATAATAACTCAGCTGGACCAGATGGTATAACATCAACATTTCTAAAAGACCTAGCTCAGCAACTTGCAGATCCTCTCTCAGTCCTCTTTGATGCATCATTAAAAAATGGGGAAGCCTTACATATATGGAGAAAGGCCCAGGTAACCCCGGTACACAAAGGTGGGAACAAAGCAGGATGTTAAAAACTATAGGCCGATAAGCCTAGCATCTGTCCTAGGTAAAATATTTGAATGGCTATTGCAAAAATATGTTATGGATCACTTAAATAAAATTTCAAATAATGACCAGACACAACATGGATTTGTATCTGGAAGATCATCTGCATCTCAGACCACTCCCCGGTGTTCTGTGTCTGGAAAATTCCCTCCCCTAAAATTCCACACAAAATCATACAAGTCAGAAATTACTCCAGGTTTGATTCAGAGGGGTTCCTGGATGACTTGAGATGTACCGACTGGTCTAGGGTGCTTGAAGTCTCCGACCCCTCAGTGGCAACCTCCTGCTTCATTGATACCTTAGGGGACCTTCAGGACAGACATGCCCCTAAGGTCACTCAGAGGGTGAGGGGAACTGCTACTCTCTGGCTGAATGGTAATCTTCTAGCCCAGATGCGACAGAGAGACAAATGCTGGGCCCATACCAGGGGATCCATTGATCCTTCTAATCTCCAAAGATACCGGCACCTCAGGAATCAGTGTAAGAAGGCTATTACGGCAGCTAAGAGCGACTTCTGTAAGTCTGCCCTACTTAGCTCTGCCAGAGACCCTAGGAGGTTTTGGAGGAATATCAAATCCCTCGTCAGTGGGTCCGCCCATTCGGGTGTCACGGATATGGTTATAGATGGAGTCTCATGTGACAATCCCCATACTATAGCCAACTCTCTTAACCTTCACTTCTCTGACCTCTCAGCCCTCACCTCACTTTTCACGACTGATGGGGGGAGCTCGTCCATCATCTCTCCCCCTTCCCGAGTCAGGTAGATCAACCTTCTCGGAGAGAGTTTAATCTCAGGGTGGTATCAGTTCTGGACATTCAGAAACGCCTTGCTGCCCTCTCCCAGCACTCCAGTCCAGGTCTTGACAACCTGGAACCTAGGCTTCTTAAGCTAGGAGCTGTTTACATTGTCTCCCCAGTTGCCCACATTTTTAATCTACCCCTCAGCTCTGGGATACTCCTGATATCTGGAAGGAGGCAAGGATAGTCCCTGTTTTGAAGCAGGGCAATCCCAAACTTCCTGACAACTATCACCCAATTGCTATTCTCCCATCCCTTAGCAAACTTCTAGAAAAGGTGGTGGCGAACAACTCTCGGAGTATTACACACCCACAGAGCTGCTATCAAGGCCCAGGCGTGGCTTTCGAAGGGACACTAACACCACAACTGCCCTGATTACTGTAACTTCAAGCATCAGATCTGCCATGGACCAGGGCAAACTGTCGGTGCTGTATTTAAGACTTGTCAAAAGCCTTGACCTTGTCAATCACGACCTACTTGGAGCGCAGCTATGGTCACTTGGACTCTCTCCCCATGCCATGAATTGGTTAATGGGCTACCTGAAGGGCAGAAAGCAGAGTACCTGCTTCAACAAGGCCCTCTCAGAGCCTAGGGCGGTGACCATGGGAGTCCCTCAGGATTCGGTGCTAGGCCCCCTCCTGTTCTCGCTCTTCATTAACCAACTGCCCTTGGTGATCTCTCATTGCCAAGCCACCCTATACGAGGATGACCTGGTGATAGTAGCCCATTCTCAAAATGCCTCTGCCCTAAACCAGAGCCTGTCCGAAGATTTCAACAAAGTCTTGGCCTGGGTTACTAACCACAAACTGGTGTTGAACCTAAAAAAACACAGGCCATACTCTTTGGTTCCACGGCCAAGATCAAAGCCTCATCAGCCTTGCTCAACATAACTAGTGAGGGTGGACCCTCGCTGCCAACAGTGAACTCAATCATATATCTTGGTGTTACTCTTGACCCCCAACTTGACATGGGGAGTCATATCCTCAACATCTGTAGAACTACAAATTGCAAGCTTGGCTTGGCCTACAGGGCCAAATACAACCTAACCCCTGGGGCTAGACTTGCCCTTGCGAGAGGAGTGCTTCTTCCCTCCCTCAGCTATGAACTTCACTTATTTGCTCGATCCCCCCAAACTCATCTTGCCAGGTGGAACATGGCATATAATAATATCTGTTGGTTTGTACTAGCTGCCTCCAAACTCACCCATCGCTGTGAGCTCTACGACAAACTCTGCTGGCTCCCCCCAGCCGAATACCTGGACTTCGGTGTTGGAAGTTTCTCCGGGAAAGTGCTCACTACTGGCATTCCACTGGGACTGGCGCAACTCCTCCCAAAAATGGACCCCACGCCCTACCACCTTAGGTCCCAGACTGCTGGGTTGCTCAAAGTCCCCCCCACCCGCACTCTTACAGGGGACCGTGACTTTGCTGCATGTGCGCCCAGACTCTGGAACTCTCTCCCTGATCATGTCCACTTGGCCCCCTCCCATGGGATCTTTCACATCTCCCTGTGGTCTCATCTAAAACAATCAATGGTGTGTGACTGTCCTAAGCCCCCTTAGTGAAATGAATCTAGTTGAATTCTGCTGCCCCTAATGTCAATCTATGTACCCTTTATACGTTGTGTAATTGTTGACTGTGCATCTTCTTTTCCACACTTGTTATTATTTCCTGTAATATGCTGTTCCTCCTAAGTTGCCCTGTATGTATTCTACATGTTGTGCTCTCCCGGGTCGTTCCAGAAAATAGGCATATTACTTGTCTAGTGTACTTACCTGGTAAACAAAAGCTAAATAAATAAAATAAATAAAATCATGCATGACGAACCTTATGAGTTTTTTTTGAGTCAATAAGTGCTGCCTTACAAAAAAATATGCCTGTTGATTTGGTATTTCTCAATTTTTCTAATGCTTTTGACTCAGTTTCTCACAAAATCTTAATTCAGGAATTAAGTTAAATTTCCACCTGAATATAATCAGATGGATCAATCAACAGAACTCAAAGTGTATCAGTTAGGGGTTATGAATCTAACTGGGGTGGTGTGACTAGTGGAGTGCCACAGGGCTCAGTTTGGGGCCCAATTTTGTTTAACATCTTGCTATCAACGATGCAAACTCTACCTGATGTTTGGTCTTGCAAGTACGCTGACGACTGTAAAGTCGGGGGAATTGTACATGATATAGACTCAACTAAATCCTTTCAGGAAAATCTTGATCATCTAGCAGCTTGGACAAAATAACATAAATTAATGTTCAATGAGCAGAAGTGTAAAGTTATGCATTTCGGTTCAAATAATTTCATGTTCCAGTATAAACTGAATAATATAATATTAAAGGAATGTACAAATGAGAAAGATTTGGGAGTCTGGATCCCCAATAACCTGAAATTTGAGCATCATACTAATATGACCATAAAAAAATTTAATCAATTAATTTGATGCATCTTAAGATCAATAAAAAGTAGAGAGCCCCAAGTAATCATTCCACTATATACAGCCGTAGTCCCCCTTCATTGAATATTGTTCCCCCTTTTGTGCCCCATATTCAATTCAAGGGAAGAATAACTTGGAAAGAATTCAAAGGAAAGTAACCAAACATGTGAGGATGGTAAAGCACTTAAGCTATCCAAATAGGTTAAACCACTTAAACCTATACTCTATTGAGTATGGGCAACTAAGAGATGAATTGTGTCTGGCTTTTAGAGCAAGTAGAGATGATGCCTTTCTTGAATTTATTGGCTTAACAACAACAACAAAAAAAAGTACGCTATACAAATACTAGGTCACATAACCTGAAACTAATTGAGGAAACCAACAGAACACAAAAAAGAAGCAAATGGGATACACAAAGAGTGGTGAGCACCTGGAATGCACTCCCTAGAGAACTGGTAAACAATGACAATGTAATGGTTTTCAAAAATAGATTAGATAGTCTTATGAGTGAAAAGAGATTTTCAATCTTCACTATGTCAACTTGATGTGGTGGAAAGTTTTGTTATGGACTTCCTAGTCTTCTGAACTTGATTTCCATCAATGAATCTATGAACTCCACCCACTCCGTGCGTGATTGTGTCCTGTGAATTAAGTTCAAATAATTGTCTTCTTTCTCTTTTTGTTTTTGTTCATTCCTGTTTTCTGTGTTCAATTGCAATTAAGATTACACAGTGAGTGGTTGAGGTTTGTGCCAGAAGACATGTGGTCCTTACTTCAGAAGGTGCATTCCAACCCAACAGCAATGTGGTTCTGTGAGAACTTAAAAGTGGTTTGTTTTAGCTGGCTTGGTGGCACTGAGGGGTGAGGTGCTGGACGCCGCACCTCACACCGCGCCGGTGACCCGGGTTTGGGAGTGAGCTCAGGTCGCTGGGGGTTGACAAGGGTGGGAGAGGATTGAGCATTCATAGGACAGCTCTCCTCTCCCAGGGAAGGATGGGGCACAGTGACTGGCATAGCCTGACACCTAGTGGAGGCTAGTTGTTGACACGCCTGGTCCTGAAAGATCTGGGCCAGAGGCAGGGCAGCTGGTGGGCGCACTGTATAAGGATGTGTACATGGCATGCCCCTTGCCAGCATTGCATGCTCCGCCTCTGTAGGTAGAAAATGGAAAAAAAGGAGCACCCCGGTGGTAGTGGCTTGATAGCCATCTGAGTGTGCCCACACCGCCTCCAGGAGGGGATCATCAGTACAGATCTGGACTTGGTGGGGGAGATGGTCGCCCCCGCCACCCCACCACAGGGGGTAGGCTGTGGGGTAATGGGTGATCGCCCTCAGCTGGAGACCGGTGCGGGTCAGACTGTGGCCGGAGATACGCATGCAAGGCCACCAGGGCTGACCGTGGGCCTCAAGGAGAAAAAAGTAGTAGAACAAAAAAGGTGTGGTTTGTTTTGTTTACTTCTTTTCTTCATTACAGCAAAGTTGGTAGCAGGGCCGGCGATCAGTTGGGCAGGGCGGTGGGAGGGACACTGTGCTGCTCAGTCTTATCTCATGAGCACTTAGCCAGTTAAAACAAAATACAACTGAGTGAGGCCACTTCAGAAAGAGAGCTCAGAACTAGGGTGACTTTTTTTGTTTGTTTTGGAAGTTAATTTAGAGTCGGACTCAATTGCTACTAATAGGAGTTGGAGGGCTCATTTGCTGAGTGAGTAAACAAGATGGCTGCTATTTTGTTTTTTTGAAATTGTATTTGGGGGAGTGACACAAGTTAGCACAGAGGCAGGTTGGCATGGGACTCTTTTTTTTGCCTTAGTGTACTTTGCAGCCTAGATGACCACCCCCCAATCAGCCCTGGCTCAGACCCGGCCCCCGTCAACAGCGACCCTGGAACTTACCTTGCTCTGTGTTCCTTCCTGGCTTTCCCCCAGGGTGGGGCCTCCCCATAACCCCATTGGATGCCATGCTTGATGTATGGGGAGGCAGCCTTGGGTCAACTATGCAGTGGTAGTGGCTCAAGGTGGGCGGCATGCAGTTCGTCTGGCAAAGTTTTTTTGACAGTGGGTGGTATGGCATGCAGTGATGCTGCAGCATGAGAATGCCATGTGCCTGGCACACCTCCTGTTCATTACCTGGCCTCTGGTGGCAGTACATCCTGTGGTCACTCAGGAGGGATGCACCGGAGAATCTACTCCCTACCCCTGGAGGAGGAGAGTGTGCAAGAGCTGCTTGAGTAACCTTCCCCCTGGCTGGCCCTCTGGTGACCCTGATCCACTCCCAAACCCAGGTCACCAGCTTTGTGAGCAATAGTGCTACCATTATGCTGGTGGGCTAGTGGGACTTGTTTTACCTGGTCTCCCTTGGCACATAAATGCACCCCTGTATGGGGTCAGCCAATCAGAGACTGAGTTTTCAACTAATTTTCTTCTTTTTCTTCATATAGCATTTTTCCTACAAGTCACAGGAGTCTCTGCAGTGTCTCCTTGCCTCCCCTTCTGTCTCCAACTTTTCTCGAGATCTGCCCACCACAGAATCCTCCATGGGTACCCACCCTCATGGTGGGGCTAGGAAGGGAAAGCCATCCTCCCTACCATGGAGCACATATTCCAAAGCAATTGGGGGTCTCAAGAGGCAGAGCAGGCAGGAGTGGGCGAGTGGGGCTTCATAGGCCTGCTTCCAATTTTCCCCTTTCTGTTCCTTCCCCAACCAGCAGTGTGCAATGACGCTGGGTGTATGGGGGCATGGAGGATCACATGTACTATGTTGTCTGCTGCTGGCTGTCCTCTTGCAAGTTGCACCCACTGCCCGGCCACTATACCACCATGTGATGACAGTGTAGGAGTGGTGTGGTTAGTCCCCACTGCCTGGGACAGGAAAGAAGTCAACAGATGCTTGGTCCTCTCTCCCCCTCCCCACTCAACACCCAGTGACCTGAGTCTGTTCCTGAACCCCAGTCACCAGCAATGTAGGTGTGACATCTAGTACCTCATCCTCTGCACCACTGGACCAACCTAATTTCAACCCATTTTCTAACATAAAATGTAAAAGTTATCTTTATTTTAAATCAAGCTGGCTCCCCATGGGCAGAACCTTTTTTTGTGTGTTTTTCATAAGGTATTTGTCATAGGCCTGTTGTCACACAACTTCAGCTGTGCACAAGACTGTAGTAGTATCTTGAAACCAGTAACAGAACAATGTAATTATATATCTTTCACTTGCTGTGTGACCACTCAAAACTGTAATTGTATATATACATATACATATATATATATCTATATCTATATGAAGTGTAGTTATTTTAAGGGCTATACTATGCCTGTGTTTCAGTGATTCAGTGGGCTGTTTGCTTTGTTCCCCTACAGTATTTAAAGAGCATTTTCCAGCTTTGTTGGGGCATACATTTTCCTTCCTGCAGCTGGCTGTGTTGCACTTTGCTGTAATACCTTGGCTGCCCTCTACTCTTCTTCTTCTGTGTTCTTGTTTTTTTACATTTTTACCTTTAAGGTAACCTACTTTTGTACTTATATGCCTTGCTATCTTGCTTCTACTGTGCTAGTCTGTAATTGGATTTACTGGTTTTGCTCTTAGTTCTGTACACTTTTCTTCATTATGGCCCCTTCTGGCTTCACTGTTCTGAGGAGCTGTTCTATATGGTCACATGTACTTTTCCCTTTCCAGATTTTGTTACCCTCTCAGTTTGTGTTCTTTGGTTTATCAATGTTTCTCCATTTCTGCTCCATCTTGTTGCTGCTGGCTTTCTTTCTTTCCTGTACTACTGAGCCTTTCAGAAGTATCTACTGATTTCTCTGGGCAGATCTACAGTATCTAATTCATGAACTGGATTTCATTTCTTTGCTGTAGTTATGCTTCCTCCCTTGCTGGCCTCCACATGCCATGACTAGAATGTTTCACCTTTTGACTTCTTAGGTCATCCTGCAGCCCATGCAATATATGCCTAACCCATTCTGCTCATAGCACCTTCCTGTGGTCCGTTCATGCATAGAAACATAGAAACATAGAATTTGATGGCAGATAAGGATCGCTTGGCCCACCTAGTCTGCCCATTGTAGTTGCATGTAATTGACTCTTACCATATACTGCTTTCCTCCCCCTAGTCCATGCCTAGAGCTGTTCAGCTTCTCTTCTGGGGCTCTGTGCATGCATACAGCTTAGACCTACACTAATACAGCTTCAGTCACGACTACAGTGTGCCTTCTGCAACCATACCACTCTTCCAGGCATCAACACCCCAGTGTCTACAAGGGCACAAATGTCCACCAGCATCATTGGTTCTATGCCTCTTGAGGGCTCACTGTTCTTTATCTGGGCTCATGCCACTCAAAGGGCAACACTGCAACACAAATGGGGCCTGCGCTTTGGAGGTAAGTGGCTGGGAATCTATACCAATGGCAACTATTTGCAGTTTCTCTTTCTCCTTGGAGCCAACCATTCCCCAGTTCTCCTGTAGCTGGTCTGTGTCCTGCTACCTCCAAAAAGTGAGGTCTCAGTTGGTTGGAGGTTCTTTTAGCAATACAGTAATGCCCTATAATGCCTTTGTCAGGGTGGCAGACTCAGTCACAGGGCAAAAAAAGAGGACAATGCTTATTTCCTAACAAGAAGCAGCATGTGTGTTCATGCATACTCTGCATCACTTTTGGCTTGTCTCCCGGGAGGTTTCAATAATATTAATACATTATACAATGGCAAGAAAAAATCCTGGACTCCGATTGGTCAGTCTTGGGCTGGACCCGTGATGTTAATCAGTACAACATCACGGGTCTAGTCTCAGCCTCACTGTGAACCTGCTGCTGAGCATCAGCATGCTCATCATTTGCTTGATTGTTTCATTTGCTCTTAAAAAACCAAAACATTTTTCCACACGAAAACATCTTTAAAATAATTTTTTTTATGCTGTATAACAACGAGCCATTGTATAATAGCAATAATGCCCTCAGGGTGTGTATGCGTTTGGGATAACGTCCGCCTCTCAGTTGTTGGGCAGCACTTGCCTCGTGCCCAACCACCTGAGGCGTGACGTTATCCCAGCACGACACACACCCTGTCGGGCATTATTGCTTAATTAAGCCTGGTGGGATGATGACTTGGCTCTCCAAATGTTTTCTCCACCAAGGCTTATCTCTCCTTGTGTCAAAAATCATAACATTCTGCCATGACCTGAGCCAAGATGGTGTCTCCATCTCTCTAATAGGACTCTATTGCTAATTCTCCGTTCTGTTTCTTCTTATGGAAAAAACATATAACATATTTGCTAGTGCTCCACTATGCCTTTGACTTTGTATTTTGGGGTATTTATTACTATACTTCCCTAAGGCACCTTTAGGGTAAGGGGAATTTGTCCTGCAGCACCTCTAGGTGTCAAACTCTTAGCAAGAGGGATTCCTTTGCCACATGACAGAGTGCAGTGGTACCTCAGAAGAGTGGTAGTCCCCTCCTGCAACAGAGAGAGGAATGATCAAAATCTACACTGCATAAGAGTTCAACTTACATTGTATAACCATTTATGCATGTGTCCACTGAGCCAGTAGTTGGGCAGAGAAGTAGACCACTTTCTCTTTTCTTCTCTGAGCACTGTTTAAGGAGCATGCGCTAGCTTCCCTTGGACACACATTTTCCTTGCTCCACCATCCTCCTTATCTCATCAGAAGACGTCAGCTCTCTCCTAATGGGAAACTAATTACTCTACTTCTAAGGAACCTTTAGTCTAAAGGGACCTTGTCCCTGCAGCACCTCAAGGGGCTGAATTAATACTCCTGAAGAGGGTTTATTTGCCACATGACTAAGCTCAGTGATACTTCAAAAGGCTGGTAATCCCTTCATGGGACAAAAAGAGGAACATCCAAAATCTGTGTTGCCTAAACATTCAATTTGTATTGCCTAAACATTCCTACACATACTTAAATTGTCCCCTGAATCAATAAACAATTTTTGAGACATTTATTTGCTCACAAAAAAAAAGAAGGAAAATGATAGAGCTGAAACCTAAAACTTTCAGGTTTTTGAAATAGTGACACAAGGTAGTGCTTTAGTTGGTGTTTTGGGAATCAAAATACTTTGCAATTAGAAAGTTATATTACTGTTTAAAAGAGACTGTAATTGTTTCTGAAAAAAAGGAAATGAAAAATGTAATTGTATATCTTTAATTTATGTGTGTGACCACTCAGTACTACAATGAAAAGTGAACTGGCTTGGGGGACCAGGGTCTGAAGCATAGCATCTACCAGGACTCAAGGCAGAATATAAGAGAACATGTAGCTGTGTCCCTCAGTTATTGAAAAATGTGTAAGGTGGCAAAGGCAAACAATGGGGTTGATTTACCTGTTGCACACTGAGAGTCAGCCTCAGGCCTTAATATTCCCTTAACAAAACATGTTACTGACCCCCCCACACTCTATATACAGTATTTTCAGTACCATACAATAACAGAGATCAGCCAAATACTTTATTAAGTGACTGGGTGGATGTGGCAGTTAGATTTATGTTTTTTTAGTACTGATGCTCTCTGCTGATACTTGTACTACAGGAGACTCTTTGTGGGTGCTACTCCATTTATCCCTTTAAAATAGACAGTGCCTACACAAGTGGTGGTGTTGGTCTAGAGCTCATCTGGAGTCTAGGACTGGGTAAACAGTGCATTGGAAGTTTTTTTTAATAATTTTAAATCCGGGCAGGTTTCTGAACCCCTCAATACCACTCAATGCCTTAACCACTGCTAGAGTCAGCCAGGAGATGATGGGTTTTCCATTCCTGCATCTGCGGGACACCAGGAGAGGGACATGTGTTCTGGCAGGTGCTAGGTCTTCCATCTTCACTCCTGCAGGACAATAGATGTGGAATTGTTCATTCCTGCTCATGCAGGATACCAGGGGAGATGAAACAGGGAGAAGCAGCACATCCATGAGAGAATGCTGGTGGAAACATACACAGCCAGCTCCAAATACCATACAGAAAAGCAGGAATTGCTGCATTCCAGAAGCCTGACGTAAAATAACAAAGAAAATGCAATATCTGCAGAAAATAATTTATTGGTGAGCACAATACACAAAGAGAGGATGCTGGAGAGAGCCCTGCAGCTTCGACCTGCACTTGGTCTTCATCAGGGGATGTGTCGGCAGGGTAGAAATTATCTCATGAAATAGAAGATAATTAAAGTGATCACACAAAATACAAGAAGTGAAAAAGTGCCTTTATACACAGCATGTTCAAACCAATACGTCAGGTATGTCAATGCATAATAAAAAGTAAAAAATAATCTTCATTGATTTTCTACTTTGAGATATACAGAATTATAAAAAGAAACTAAGCCCTACCTCCTCTCCTAACCAAATGTGGGGGGGGGGCCGAAATGAACAAAAATGAACCAAGTGAACTGTCACTTCCTGTGTTCTCAGATGGGTGGGGGAGCAAGTGACCAAGAGAGTGAAAGTAAGTAAATGTTATTTTTAGAGCGCCCCATCCTGGAGGCTTTTGGCGCTGTACAAGCAAGGCATAACATACATTAAAATAAACAAAAAATAAATTACAAACAGTATAAAATCAGCTAAAAACTTATATGAAAATTTCAGCAATTTAATAAATATCAGTTGCCTTGATATGCCTTTCTGAAAAGATGTGCCTTAGGCCCCTCTTAAAGGCCTCCACCGATGGGGCCTCCCTCAGAAATCTAGGCAGCGAGTTCCACAACACTGGGCCCACCACCTCAAACACACAATTTCCCGAGGATTTGAGGTGGGCCCTGGGAACTGCAAGGAGGCCCTTGGTGGAGGAGTGGAGTGAACACACAGGACAGGCTGGAACCAGGAGGTCATTTAGGTAACCAAGTCCCAATACATGTAGGGCCTTATAGGTGAGCAAGCCCGCCTTGAAGATGGTCCTCCACCTAACCACCTAAAGTGGCTAAGGCCCGCTTGCTGTACCCCCAGGCCATGAACAAAGTAATCTAGGAATGTAGTTCAGTTGCATTATGATGCTATGTGAACATTTCTAACATGCAGCAGAAGAGTCATGAACAAACTGGAACACTTTTACGTAGCATCATAGTACAGCTGAATTACTGACACACAGGGTAACACTAATCTTTAAAAAATGTAGAAAACAGTATACATGACAACAAGAGAAATTCTTGAAGCTATAGTTGCTGATGCCTAAAAAAATACTAAAGAGTTGAAACCTGAAACTTTCACATTCTTTAAATAGTGATGTAAAGATACTGCTTATGTTTTTTATCGGGATCAAAACACTTTAAAATTAGAATGCTATAATGGTTTAAAAGTGACTGTACTGTAATTGTATCTTAAAACCAGGAAGTTAAAATGTGTTTGTGTACCTTGAACAGCACATGGTCACTCAACCATAAAATCAATTACATTTGAAATATAGTAGCATTATGAACACATCTTTCTCAATTTTAAGACACTGCCCTAAATTCTATGGACTGCTTTGGATGGAGGGGGAGGGCTAGAATTGAACATCTGAGATGGTTTGGTATGGAAAAGGGTATGGCAAGGTGTTGTCAGTGGACACCAGGGACTGCTTGGGAAGAGGTGGGGGTAGCACTGAACATCAGGGACAGCTTGGTACGGTCAAGGTGTGGTAAAGGGGTGTCAATGGACAGCAGGGACAGCCTGGCATAAAAAATATTAACAGTGCAGTGTCAAAACAAATTGATGAGCATCTTTTATTTAATATACTTTCAAAATGGCAGGAAATTAATGGCACAAAAACTGCATTTAGGCAGGGCTGAAGCAAAAAGTTCCTAAAGTAGTAAAATGCGATGCCAGCTTAAAAGAAGTCCCTCGACTCTTGGAAAATATGTGTCATGGGGTTCTCTGGCGTTTGCTCAATTGCTCAATGCAGCGCTGAGGTTACCTTAACTTTGGCAACTTCTTTCTTGCTCTGTAAGTTGATTTCAGTGCTTGTAATTTTTATTTATTTAAACAATAGTAACCAGGAAGGCACACTGATTTAGAAAACTAATTTCCTTGTGTGACATGTTGCAAAAATAAATAAACTGATAAAAAAATAAATAAATAAAATGGGAAAAACAAAGATAATTTCATTAATAACATATTACAAAGAAAGTAATGCAGATCATGAAGCAAAAGTGAAACAACAACTATTACAAAGAGCACTATCCAGACATTCCTGTGTGTGAAATGGAAGGTTATAAAATTATATAGGCTAGTATAACAGTGGGTTGGGAAATTGTTGAATCTTTATTGGTCAGTAGCCATGGACTGTGAGACCACTTCCTCTGGATAAAAAATACATGCTGGCAATCAGTGCACAGTAACAAATATATCAATGTTTTTTGTTAAAAAAAATCCTGAATGACTGTCATTACAAACAAGGCCGCCACCTTTACTCTCACTAAAAAAGTAGGCAGGGCCCTAAAAATTAATCTCCCTCAACAATAAAAAAAAAAAAAATTACATGTTTTTTTCCTTTATAATCCCTTTCTTACACACACACACACACACACACACATATACATGTACACACACACACACACCATAAAAAATGAAGTACTACTAGTAACTTTACTTTCTCGAGCTTCAGAATCCCCCTTCCCATCTTTACTTGCTTACTATGAAAATCTTTGCTGCTTATCATGCCCAGAGAAATTGAATCCCTGGCTTTACAGAGGCCTTCTGCTGTCTGAGTTTCTGTGGAGAAAGGTGAACATTCTGTCATTAGAAAATGTGTTTAACATTTCTACCTTCCTGATTGGCCAAGAGACTTGTCTAGGTGGGCATTTATGAAGCAACAATACCCACCTAAAACAAGTCCCTATGCCAAGTGCCCCATTACCTTTTGAAATCCCTGTGCCAAGTTCCAGATTCAACCTTGAAAGCCACCATATTTTTCTTTCTTAGGACCCCATGAATAGCTAGCAGATGGCCCCTTCCCCATGAATCTGTGTGGCTTTCTATAAAAACACCATGTCAGTCCTACTGTGTTCTATGTAAAATAATGTAAAATAAATTCATACTGCTCAGCATTGTAATTGTAGGCATTGTTTCTAATTTGTTGCTTTGACATGCCATGTGCACACACCTCCCCGCTGCTGACTGACCACCAAACAAACACAATTGGGGTAGAAATTAAAATAAAAAATAGAAAACCAACAAACTAAGCAGTAACTTCTTATCAGCTCATGGGCTGGCTTTCTCATCTGATCTTTCCAATGGTCATGTCTTACTGCTAAAAGTCAGTGATTCTCACCAGCAATGAATGGGCAGGGGAAGGGACCAAGCTCACTCTGCAGTTTGAAATGGTTGGTCACCTTTCATGTTCGCGAGGAGGGGTACAAAAGTTGGTGTAAAAAAGTAAATAAAAAGAATCAAAAGAAAGTGACTGTTAAAAAGGGGAGCTGAAAATGAAAGTGACTAAAAAAAAAAAAGAATGCTCATAAAAGAAAAAAAAGCAGTCTTAAAACAGCAGCACCCTCTGCTGGAAAGGGTTCCAAGTGATAACCATGAAGATTTAATCATGACTGACAACACAGTGAGTGGAAATCATGGAAAACATAATTGGTCATTAGCACTACACTAACAAGTAAAAACAGTGAGGACACCACACGTTCTATACAGGGGCGATGCACACTTACTTTTTATGCCGGGGGGGGAGCTATATATATATATATATATATATATATAATCAACTCCAAGTGGGGCAGACACTGGCGGGGAGAGGAAAACACAGGAGGGGAGCTACCCCATAGGGACACCAGTATGTACGGGGTGACGGTTGAGTGAGGGACAACTCCCAGGTGGGGGGAACAAAGTCAGGGGAACAGAAGGCTGTAAGAACAAAAAAATAAATTGCAACAGCTTGGACAAATCCCAAAACAATCACCTACTTTCAGTTCCAAACCCAGGTCTATGAGATTTACAGGCAGTGACTGTAACCACCACACCAGGTGGCCAGCTCGTTAGGAGCTTGCTGAATTCATCCATTTAGCCTACCTATTCATTAACTTCACCCCGCTATTCTTTAGTCCTCACTATTCTCTCCTGCCACACTTGTTATTACTTCTCCCTCGCTATTCTTTCACGGTCTCTATTTCTTCAGGCACACAAATGAGTCCCTCAATTTGCTTTGCCCATATCACTGGATACCTCTGGAAAGTATACCAGTAGAGGGATTACATTACAAGAAAATCATAATTTTCTTTTTCATTTTTTGCCCATTTTAAAGTGATTTTTTTTTTTTGCAGTTAATTTATTTTCCTCCTGGTCCCTTTCGGCAGTCCCGCCAGTCGGTCTCCCAGCTCCGTCCACCACTCACAGCTGAACCTCCAGATGCCCCAGCGCTTGCCCCCTGTGGTGGGGCAGTGGGGAGTCCCTCAACCCACCTCTGACAAGGATTTGGTGCTGGAGGTGTGTTGCTGCCAATTGCGGGGGTGACACATGCAGAGACTGACCACCATGCAGCATGCCAGGACCTTTTTCCACGTGATTTTGTTCCCTCAAGCTGAGGACATGCAATGACGCGCAAGGAGTGAATGCACATGCTCCCATACATGTTCCTCCGAATGTCTGCCTGAGCTTCCCCTGCTGTAGCCTCAGCGCCCTAGCTCCCAGCCTCCGCTAGGAGCCAGCAGTGCATCGAGTGCTGGTGTCCCCCCCAGAGAAGGAGAGCAATGGACACGCAATCCTCCTCCTCCCTGCCGACCCCCAGCGGCCCTTACTTGTTCCTGAACACGCGTCACCAGTGTGGCGTGAGGTAAGGCATCCAGCGCCTCAGCCCTCAGTGCCACTGGGCCGGCAAAAGTGATTTTTTTAAATATTTTGTAAATATTTTATTTAGGGTGGATGTTTTGGGCTATACCCACCCTTCCATGGGTTATAAGGCCTTCTGCCTGTGGCATTAGGCCTCCTTACACCCCATGGGCAGGCAAGTATAGCCCAACACCACCCACTCTGTTGGGTATTATTGCTTGCGTAGTCTTCTATAGAAGTTTGAATGTCTGCATTCAATAATGAGCAAACATTCCATCTGCTGAATTGGTGGAATGAAATTAATTACTGCACAGTATGTTGTTATTGTAGCTTTATAAATACTGTATGTATGCTTAGTTTATATTTAATGCACTTCTTACTAACTATTGCTAAAATGTGTTGCTCTCATTTTGTTTAATTTGTAATTTTGTAGTCTTATAACATTGATATAATATACATTTGAAAGAAACTGATGATAGATGGGGACTGACTACATTTTACTGTTGCAGTTATGTTTAACAAAAGAAAATACTGTTTTTTTCAAATTTAAAACTGTTGACATTATTTTGTTGTTTTAATATGTCTTAGTTTACCTATTTTATGAGCACAGTAAGATACTGCAGAGTGTGCATACTGATGTGATAACCATGCTTCCAGGTGCTGAAGGCACTCAGCATAAATGCCACATGTCTCACAAAACACCTGGGTATGCATTGTCACACAACTTGACTTGTGGCTTACGGACAGAAGGGTGTGCTTCTAGAACCAGGAGCTCATAAGCATGAGAAAGAACTGGAAGGGGTCAGGATCAGTTGTGTTCCAGGACAGTAGCTGCTGCTGTTTTCACAGGGTTCTTGTGGATTTTACTTGGTAGGTTAGTTATTTTCTTTCTTGCTTCTAAGGAGCTAGCAGGGTATTGTTCTGGGGTATCCTGGATGTTTGTAAACTGATTTAGTGGCTGTAAGTGGGGCTCTTTTTGTGGATGTTTCACTTTGTAACAGGCTGCGCTGGTAGAGGCCTATTTCTTCTGATTTAAAACCTGTTTGGTGGGATTTGCTTGGAGATGGTTATTTGAATTGGAGACCTATATCTGTTAATTTCAAGCCTAGTTTGATTTGGTGTTAGTGAAGCTGATTAAATTGGAGAACTGTTTCCTTTGGCAGCAAACATATTTTGGGGCTTTGACTTGAATTTTGATTCCTTGTGCTGACTCATTAGCTGTAAAGGTTAGTTCATAGTGGGGAGGGTGTTAATGGTCTGGCCAGGTCTCACTCAGCAAATTGAGTGGAGGCAGGGCTGAATCAGGTTGAGGTGCTAGCTGCTTTGTCTTCTCAGAAAGAACTGGAAGGGGCAGGATCAGTTGTGTTCCAGGACAGTAGCTGCTGCTGTTTTCACAGGGTTCTTGTGGATTTTACTTGGTAGGTTAGTTCTTTTCTTTCTTGCTTCTAAGGAGCTAGCAGGGTATTGTTCTGGGGTATCCTGGATGTTTGTAAACTGATTTAGTGGCTGTAAGTGGGGCTCTTTTTGTGGATGTTTCACTTTGTAACAGGCTGCGCTGGTAGAGGCCTATTTCTTCTGATTTAAAACCTGTTTGGTGGGATTTGCTTGGGCCTGGTTCTTTAGCTGCAGGGCTTGGAGGGGAGACACAGGGCTGATACACTCTCTCTTGTCAGGTGTCTGCCCAAGACCCACCCTCCCCCACCCCTCCCTCCCCAGAAGTCTGCAAATTTATAGGGGAAGACCTGCCCTGCAATTGGAGGAAAAGGCTGCTGGTGCAGCTCATGTAGTTCTAGCCACTGGGGGTTGAATTTAAAGGCCGGGAGAGAGGAGCTTAGGAGTTGTTCATTTTCCTTACATGTTTAATGTGTTGTACTGCACCTAGTAACAGAGTTACTGGTGTACAGTGGACTGTCTCTAGGATTAGTGGGTGACCTGATTAGGCAGTAGGGGTATCTTGGAATAGGGAACCTGGTGGCTCACCCAAGGAAACCTATTTGAAGGGGATGGAACCACACATCATTAGGGCCAGCATCTTTGGGAGGGTGGTGGGGTGCACAGGGTGTGGAGCAGCCATGAAACTGGACTGGGCTTGGAAGTTTGGTGGTTGCCCAGTGTGCTCCAGCTAGCACAACAAGGGAGGAGGTTGCGGGGATGAGGAGAAAGTTGGGGAAGGGGGTGGTATGGTTGGGAAGGGGCTGGAAATCTTCCACAGGGTTGCACCAAGCACTGGGGCAGGGTATATGGGAAAGGAGTGCAGGAGAATACTCAGGGGTCACATAGGGACCCTGGCAGAGGGGCAAAGGACACTACCAAGGAAGCAGGCAGGTAACTGGGGACCCTCACAAAGGGGGGATGGAGGGACAACATTCTCAGGGAAGTAGGCGGATAGCCAGTGCTGGACAGAAGGAAGCAAGGCAGGGAGGTGGATCAGACCTTATACTTAGTAACTGCTTCAATTCTCTTCTACTGCTCAAGGATGAGGGGGGGGGATGTAGCCACGACAGAGGTGGTTAGAGACGGAAAGGGTGTGGGAGTGGGGCGCAGGAGGCAGGGGCCAGATAGCAGGAAGAACAGGGGGGACCTGGAATGCAGGAGAATGGGGAGCAGTGAATTGGAGCAGGAGGGCAGGGGAAGAGGGAGGAAAGCGCAGGAGAAGGACCAGTTGGGAGGAAAGGTAAGAAGGACCAGAAGTACAAGGAGGATTCAGTAAAGAGAGCTGAGGGGTAGGCCAGGAGAGCACGACGAGCAGGGAGGAACTAAATGGAGACAGGAAGGAAGGGAGGATGAGCCAGGCTGGTTGAGCAGATGGGGAGAAGGACCAGTTGTGAGCAGTGAGGGGGGAATTAACAAGGTACAGAAGGATACTCAGGAGGAGATGAGGCATAGATTGGAGGGGAGGGAGTGGCCATGGTAAATAAGGAGCGGGTGGCATGTGGCACACAGATAGGGGGAGGAACAAGGAGCCAGCTGGGTGGAAGGGCCTGTAGAAAGGATAGGGACATGGAAGGGGGGAATGGAGGAAAAGGGTGGTCAGAGTGCTCCTGCTGGGTTCTATGATCAGGGGTATCTAATGGGATAGGAGGGAGAAGCCTGGCCAGTTAGAACAAGATGCTTCCCTGGACTAACGAGTGCTACAGGGCTAAGCACGAGGTATATCAGCTGGCAAGGACTGTGGGGTTCCCCAGACATACTGGTCCACCTGGGCACAAATGACATTGAGGAAATAAGGACTAGAGATGCAGGCAGATTCAGGGGCTCACCAGGGTCTGTCATGACATAGGATGCACAGTTTCTTCTCAGAAATCCTGCCAGTGCCAAGGGCTAGTGGGGAACACAAAAGAAAAATTAGGGAGATAAACTAGTGGCTCAGGAGTGGTGTGAGGCCAGAGGTATTGGTTGATGGGGATTGGGGGGAGACCTGGGAGGATAAGGAGCTGTATGCTAGAGATAGACTACATCTCAATTTGGAGGGGAAGGGAATCCTTAAGTTGAAAATAGAGGAGTTCATTGGTGAAAAGTGGGGTTTAAACTTGTGAAGGTGGGTGGGATGGGAGAAAAGGCAGTCAAGGGGATGCCGATAAAGGAGGGACTCTGTCTCCACCCCCCTGGGGACCAGGAGGATTGCAGGAAAAGACCAACTGGCAAAGTGCAGACCAGGAGAAAATAGAATCCCCAAGGGAACACGAGCAGGGGAAATGGAACTATAGCGGTTGGACCACAGTGGGCTCAGGGAGGGTGAGAGTGGTGGAACAGAGGCACATCCCTCCAGTTGTACCTCTCCACAATTCCTATGCCATTCTGGCAAAGTGTGGTTCCTCTATGGAGGCACCTACAGTGGAGACCAAGGAGGATGCTGAGAACCTTCACAAAGGAGACCCACAGGAGGGTGGCAGGGGACCCTGCAGGGAGAAAACAACTCCTGGTGGGGACTCCATTGTCAGGAAGGTAGAACTGGGCAAGGAAGGGAGAGGGAGGTAAGGTGCCTGCCTGGCACCATGGCTTGAGGGACAGGAGGCGAATCCTCAGGATTGCCAGAGCAGCTGCACAGGGGAGGGAGCTGGATGTCATTGTCCACCTAGGGACAAATGACCTGGCTAAAGAAAGTGATTGAAAAGTGCAGGAAGAGTTTGTGGAATTGGAGGGCCTTAGTCAAGTAGCACTACGTAACCTTCGGAGTGCTACCATCTATGGCATAGAGAGGCTAGGGTGTTCTGTACCATGGGATTCAATCAGTGGTTGAAAAACTGGTGTGGAGCTCAGGGATTTGGCTTCATTGGGGACTGGGGTCCACCTGGAGTGAAGACAAGCCTATACTGGCATGATGGGCTGCATCTGTCCGGGAGGAACCAGGATCCTAGGTGATAGGGTTTAAATGCTTCATTGCAACTTTTAAACCAGCCAAGGGGAGGCACTGGAAAGGAGCAGGAAAATCCTAGCCTCCAAACAATCACGGTAGTAAGTGTGGCAAACACCAACATGGAGGTGTCGATAGGGAGAAGGGCAGGGGTAAATGGAGAAAGTGACAAAGGCAAGAAGGACAGGGATGGGGCAAAAGGGGGTAAGGCCATCGGAAATGGAGGTAATGATACCAATGCCCGTAGTCTGGGCAACAAGCTCCCTGAGCTGGTGGCCTTAATGGAAGAGGGATGTACGGATAATGTAGCAGTCACAGAAACATGGTACACAGAGAACCATGACTGGGATGTTAACATACCAGGGTACATAACTTACAGGAGAGACAGGCAGGGGAAGAGGGGGGAGGTAGCTCTCTATGTAAGGAAGGATAAAAAGCAACTGAACAAAGAGTAAACAGGGAGGAGAGGAGGCACTGTGGGTCACTTTGGAGACTGGAAAGGCACCACAATCCGCACAGGGTTGTGTACAGACCCCCATGTCAGGGGAAGAAATGGACAAGGATATGATGAAGGCATTCTTAGAATGGCAGAGAAGGGGAGATACTGTTGATGGGAGACCTGAATATGCCAGATGTTAACTGGAGCAATTTGCTGCAGCCGCATCCAAGAGCAGGGCCATTCTTGACGCCCTACAGGTGGCAGGCATTAGACAGCTAGTTTGGAACCCACTCTTGAGGGAGCAATCTTAGACCTTGTACTCTCAAGCGGGGCAGTGAGAGGATCTCAGATCTAAGTGGGTTGCCATCTGGGGACAAGTGACCATCAAACAGTGTGGTTCACGTTAAACTCAGCTACAGAGTCCAACTCAATAAGTGAGGTACTGGACTTTAGGAGGGCTGACTTTGGCAAAGATGGAGGTACCTCAGAAAAGCACTAGCAAACAGGCTAGAAGGAGGTGTGGAGCAACAATGGGAATTATCAAACTGCCATCACAGAGGCAACAAGCCTTTGTGTGAAGCAAATAAACAAATCAAACGAAAGAAAAACACTATGGTTCTCCAAGAGGTGGCTGTGAAAGTCAGGAAGAAAAGATAGCATTCGGAAGTATAGGAACACAGAAGAGCAGGACAGAAGCTGTACCAGTTAAGGCAGAAAGAAGCAGGAGGAAGTCAGAATAGCAAAGGCCCAAACTGAGAAAAGATAGCCAACTCAGTTAAGAAGGGATAAAACCTTTTATAGGTACATCAGCGGTAGAAAGACAAAGGAGGATAGTGAGGCTGAATAGAATGAACGGTGGTGGGCAGAGGACAGTGAAAAAGCAGGAATACTGAACGAATATTTCTGCTCAGTATTCACAAAAAGAGGAGGAAGTGCCTAATCCAATTAACAGAAGCACTCTTGATAGGAGGTCGATCCCAGTCCTTTCACAGAAGAAAGGGTTCTGCAAGAACTCCTAAAACTGAAGAGGTGGACAAAGCAATGGGTCCTGATGGAATTCACACAGAATTCTAAAAAGAATTAAGGAAGGAACTAGTGAAACCACTGGCTACTCTTTTAATAAATCATGGGAGGATGGTGTGGTACCGAGGACTGGAGGAAGGCTGTGATTCCCTTCACAAAAGTGGGACCAAGACAGAGGCAGGAAACTACACAGACCTGTCAGTCTGACCTCTGTGGCAGGGAAAGTGATGGAGTCACTTCTGAAGGAAAGAATAATTGAGTACCTAGAGGTCAGTGGAGCACAGGATCCAAGGCAGCATGGGTTCAGGCCGGGAAGGTCATGTCAGACAGAATCTAATAGATTTCTTTGACTGTGACCAAAGTAGTAGACCAGGAGGGCTGTGGACATGGCCTACCTAGACTTAACAAGGCATTTGACACAGTCCACACAAAAGATTATTAATCAATTAACCAGCCTGGGAGTGGGTCCCAGGGTGGTAGCCTGAGTAAAACATTGGCTGGACAACAGGACACAGAAGGTCATTGTAAATGGAGTCCACTCTGAAGAGAGGCGGTTACCAGTGAGGTACCGCGGGGTTCAATATTGGGTCCAGTCCTTTTAATGTCTTCATCAGTGACATTGCAGAGGGACTGGAAGGAAAAGTATGCCTTTTGCAGATGACACAAAGATCTGCAACAGGGTTGATACACAAGGAGGCGTGGAAAGGATGAAAAGGGACTTGGCAAGGTTGGAGGAATGGTCAGGCATTATGGCAGCTAGGATTCAATGCAAAAAGTGCAAAATAATGCACCTGGGAAACAAGAACCAGGGAAGAGACACACAACAGGTGGGAGGTAGTAACAACAACAAAACAGGAAAGGGACCTGGGGTAATCATATCAGATGACCTTAAGGTTAGCAAGCAATGTGAGAAGGCAGTAGGGAGGCCGGGGTATACTGGGATGTATAGGGAGGCATCAGCAGCAGAAAACAGGAAGTTGTTATCCTCTGTACAGACAGTTGGTGAGACCCCATCTGGAATACTGTGTCCAGTTCTGGAGACCCCATCTCCAGAGGACATAGACAGGATAGAGGCAGTCCAGAGGAGGGCAACTAAAATGGTGCAGGGTCTGCAAGAGAAGCCGTATGAGGAGAGACTAAAGAGCTTAATATGTATACCCTTGAGGAAAGAAGGAGGGGGACATGATAGAAACTTTCAAGTACCTCGAGGAATCAACAAAGTCCAAGAGGTAGCATCTTTCAGAAAAAGAGACTTGCAAGAACAAGGGACACAATTTAAAGATAGAAGGAGGGCGGTTCAGGGGCAATGTGAGGAAGTATTATTCCCAGAGAGGTAGTGGATGCATGGAACAGCCTTCCTGAAGAAGTTGTGGGGTCTAAAACTGTGGGAGAATTCAAGAATGCATGGGACAGACATAAGGCAATTCTTGTGGGGGCAGGAAGATATAGGCTGTTGGTTAACTAGGATCTGCAGCCTATCCTGTAGGTAGGAAATGGGCAGACTAGATGGGCCTAGCGGTCCTTATCTGCCGTCAAAGTCTATGTTTCTATGTTTCTATAGGGAAAGGGTGGAAGGTAGTCCTGCTAAATGCCAGGAGCTTGGGCAATAAAATGCCTGAGCTCCAGGCGATGTTAACTGAGGGAGCAGAGGATGTGGCAGCGGTCACTGAGACTTGGGCCACTGCAAGACATGACTGGGACCTGAACCTGGAGGGTTACACTATGTTCAGGAAGGACAGGGGGGAGGGAAGGGGAGGAGGGGTAGCAATGATAGTAAAAACTGCATTGGCATAGGGGAGTACAGGAGGCGGAGGGACGTGGAGGCAATTTGGGTCACCTTGATAACAAGAGGGCAAGAGAGTAAAATAGGAGTGGTGTATAGACCCCTGCCCTGGCGGAGGAGCTGGAGGACAGTCTGGTGGCAGATGTTAGGAGACATTGCAGACTGGGCAGAGAAGGTGATGGTGTTAGGGGACTTAAACATGCCAGGAACAGACAGGAGACTATGACATCCTCTGTGACCAGGGAACAGAGGTTGTTGGATGTCTTTCAAGCGCTCCTAACTCAGCAGGTGAGGGAACCGACCAGGGAGCACTGGGTACTGGATGTGGTCCTGGCAGACAGTGACCAGATTGGGGGAGCCTGGAGGTAAGGGACCCATTGGCGGGAGTGACCATGCCACGGTCTGGTTCTGCCTGGACCTAGGAGGGTGAAGGCTGCACAAGGCGGAAGTAACCGACTTCAGGGGTGGATCTTAAGGAAATGGGAAGGATCCTGAGGAGCATTTGGATGGGATTGGGTCAGACATGGGCCGCTGATAGTAGGTGGGAAATCATCAGGAGAGGGGTGCAGGATGCTACCAGCACCTGTGCAAGAGTAAGGCAAAATTCGGTGGGGCCCCAAAAGCCTGTTGGTGGACCAGGAGGTCCAGGAGGTGGTGCGGAAAGAAAGCAGCCTATAAGAAATTCAAGTGCTCAAGGAGTGAAAGGGATCGAGGGGTATGAGCTGATGGCTAGAAGGGCCACTAGAGTGGTGAGGTGGCTAAGGCAAGGAAGGAGCAGAACCTGGCCAGGGAAATTAGGAGAGGGAAAAGGGTTCTTTAGATACATTGGGGAAAGAGCCAAGGTGAAGGGGCAGATTAGCAGGATTAAATCAGAGGAAGAGATGGGCACAAGACCCAGAGGAGCAGGCTGAGGTACTAAATGAGTACTTCACCTCAGTTTTCACCAGGGAAAATGGGGATGCTGCATCATACATGGGAGGAGACAGAGATAATGAGGAGGGGGCCCTTACCAATCGGCAGGTCTGGGGAGAGGGGGCATCACTGGCAGGTGGGGGAGGGCTAGCAGGAGAAGAGGTACTGGAAGTGGAAATCACAGCAGAGAGAGTGAGGAAGCCCTCAGCTCCCTTAAGAGCGGAGAAAGCACGGGGCCGGATAATTACATCCTAGAGTGCTGAAGGAACTTGCAGATGTCCTGGCTGAAACCCCTGGCAGAGCTTTCACCATCTCTCTGAGGACAGGGTGGGTGCCCCAAGACTGGAAGGTGGCGCATGTAGTGCCTATCCACAAGGGGGATCAAGGGAGCTGGCAGGGAACTACAGGCCTGTCAGCCTGACATCGTGGTGGCAAGGTGATGGAGGGCATTGTCAGGGAGGCTGGGGGGACCTGGATAAGTCAGGGTGCCTGGACGATAGACAGCATGGATTCATCCTGGAAATCGTGTCAGACAAACCTGGTGGAGTTCTATGACTGGGTGACTAGTGCCTTGGACCCGGGTAGACCAGTGGATGTCCTCTTTCTAGACTTCAGCAAGGCATTTGACTCTGTTCCTCACGTGGGCCTGTTGGATAAACTAGGAGAAATGGGGTGGGAAACCAGATGATCCGATGGATAGAGCAATTGGCTCCAGGACCGGACCCAGAGGGTCGTGGTTGGTGGGATAGTCTCTTCCCAAGGAGGGTCATTAGTGGGGTCCCACAGGGATCAGTCCTTGGGCCCCTTCTGTTCAACGCCTACGATCTGACATAAGGACAGGAATCAGGAGTGAGATGAGTCTCTTTGCAGATGACTCGAAACTGGGGCGGTGGTGGATGGGGAGGAGGGGAGAGTGGCCCTGCAGGGGGACCTGGAGGCTCTGGAAAGATGGTCTAGAAAGTGGAAGCTGAGGTTTAATGCAGGGAAATTCCAGGTACTCCACCTGGGGGCCAGAAACCCAGGCCAAGTGTGTATACCCTGGCGGGAAATACTACAAGTCTCAATGGCCGAGAGGGACCTGGGGGTGGTGGTGGATGTCAAGATGAACAACTCTGAGACTTGTAGGAGGCAGCAGCCAAGGCCAACAGGATGCTGGGATGCATCGCTGGGGGATCACCTCCAGAAGGAGGGGAGTGATACTCCCTCTGTATAACTGCTTGGTGAGGCCGCACCTGGAGTACTGTGTGCAGTTTGGAGGCGCACTTAAAGAGGGATATTAACCTCCTGGAGAGGGTCAAGAGGAGGCAACCAAAATGATTTGGGGCTTGGGGACAGGACCTATGAGGAGAGGCTCAAGAGCTAAATATGTACACTTTGGAAGAGAGAAGGGACGGGGGACATGATAGAGGTCTTCAGGTACATGAAGAGGGTAAATAGGGAGGAACAGTGAGGGTGTTTCGAAGGAAGGAGGGGCCACTGGGGCATGGGTGGAAGCTGGAGGGAAGATTGAGGGAGAAAGGAGGGTGCTACTTCACTGAGAGGTGGTAGAGCCATGGAATGCACTACCTAGGGGCTGGTGGAGGCAGAGACAGTGGAGGGGTTCAAGAGGGGGTGGGACAGGTACAGGGGAAGGGTTCAGGAAGCAAAATCCAATGCAGCAAGAATATCCGGAACTGGGAAGGGAGAAGCCAGAGAAGGCGAGGGGGACAGCAAGGTCAGCACCCAGGGTGGGGGCTGACCAAACGAGCAGACACGAAAGACCATTAGGCCTATTCAGCTGGCATTTTAGTATGTTAGTATGTTAGTATGTTAGTATGATACCGCCACCTTGGTTAATAAACAAAGTTAAAAAAAAAAACAGATAAGGATTGCCCTGCTACTTTGTCTAACAAAGGCAACTGTCGGTATTGTGGGAGATGAGCAGGTTATTCAGAGTAATGCCAACAATGGGTTGAGCAATTGTTCAATCTGTGGGGAACGCCACACCACGCCATACCATCATAATGAGTCAGGAGATTGTTTTCCTATAAATTTATATTTCTCTACTTAGGAGGCTTTGGACTTTAACCTTAACTGGTGACTAAATGTAGATGTTTTGAATTTCTGCCAGCTATACTGCTATACATTCCAGCACAACATTTTATTCCAGAGTATCGCTAAGCACTTTACAGCGTAATCAAAGATAAAAATACAGTACAACGTATGTTGAATAAATGTTGAAAAACTAAAGGCACTGAAATAACAGGAAAGTCACATTATTCTGATAAAATACACCACAGCTGAACATTGGCTACAGTACACTAAATACTGAAGTGCATAAACTTCTATGATTATAGCCAGCTAAAAGAGATTTAGTAAAGGAAAGCGAGCAAGATAGAAATGGAAAAATATTGAGATGATGTTTACAAAGTGAAATGGGGCCAATCTGGCTAAGATGAATATGGAGGTTAGAGTAAATGTATTGCTAACATGAGGAGCAGACAAACTTACTCCCAGTAAGGGCAATAGAGAAAAGGGGAGGCAGATGAGGACCACAGAAAACAAAAAGGAAAGTACAGAGATATTAAGTCAAAGAGGTAGATTAGAGCCATATCACGATGAATTTTGAAACTAATAAGAAAAATATTTATTGGCTATGCAGCAATATAGGGAGCCATACTTTGAGAATCATTATGTTATGCTCATGCTTCCTGGTACAGTGAAACCCACTTAAAATGGACACCTTTGAGTCGAACAGTTGCTTACATTGGGCAAAAGCAAACTTGCTACGCCAGGAGATTCTGGGTCATACTGTAGATCATACTTGCAAAGGTTTTGTGAAAATCTGTTGAGAAACTGTTGAGATATAAGTGACTGAAACGTAGAAACACAGAAATTGTCAGCAGATACAGATAAGGACCACTAGGCCCATCCAGTAAGCCTTGCACTCGATTACGGCTTCTGACCCTCCCTCTGCTTTACCTTTGTGGTTCCCCTATGCCTGTACAATGCATGTTTAGATTCATCCACAGTGCTTACTTCCATCACCTATTGTGGCAGACCATTCCATGCATCCACCACCTTCTCTGTGAAGAAAAACTTCCTCACATTCCCTCTTAACCTGCCACCTTCTTTCATGTTGTGTGCCCTCGTTCTTGTACTCCTCCTGTATTGGAAGATGTCCCCCCCCACACCTTGTTTATGCCCTTGAGGTACTTGAATGTTTCTGTCATGTCCCTTCTCTCCTCCAGTGAGTACATATTGAGGTCCCTTAGCTTCTCCTTGTAAGTTTTGTGGTGCAAGCCCCGTACCATCTTAATTGCCCCATTCTGGACCATCTCCAACCTGTTAATGTCCTTTTGAAGGTGTGGCCTCCAGAACTGAACACAGTACTCCATCTGAGGCCTGACCAGGAAAATCATGATTTAACACTGAAGAGCCTACTCAGCCCTAAGTAAGTGTATATGTCACTGCTGTACCACTATAACACTTTGACATGCACCATGCATTTTGCTTTGCATTTTATTTTTAGAGGCATCTTTTCAATTTGGGCCTAAAATACATTTAAAGTCTGTCATTGTTTTGAAAATAAGTCTTTCTACATGTATAGTTTGATTTTTTGGACTTCGTTTTTTCCCCATCATCCCCCCCCCCGTCTAGCACACCGTGGTAGAAGAAAGTGGCTGGCCAAGGTGGTGGGAGGTCTATGCTGGTCCCCCACCATGAGACTAAGTTTAAATGTATGTACTTGGATAGCTGTGGGGGGTGATATGGAAACAGAGGGTGAATGAATGGGGAGATAATTTATTGTAAGTTCAGGGTAAGGGAAAGAGTGCAGGAGGATTTTTGGGGGTGGGAGAAGGGTTATAGCTTTAAAGGATTAAAGTCTGACACTGGGGATTGGCACCCATTGTCAGAATAGGTGGAGTCGGTGGCACCAGGGTTGGGGTCCCTTTGGCCACGTACTTTAAAAAAAATGTGTTAGACTGCAACACTGGGGTTAGGAGCCTGTTTATCACATTTCTTTGCTTTTGTTTAAATGTTAGTGTTGAGTACTAGGTTTAGTGTTGGAATGGGGGTAGGTAATGGCACCAGGGTTGGACACTTAATGACTGCATTTGTATCTTTCCTTAAAAAGTTAGTGTCTGATACGGGGGTTGGGCACCAGTTATTTTAATGGAGGTCTGTTTGACAGCACCAGAGTTAGGGTTAGGTTAGGGTCCTTGTGGCTATTTAATTTTTCTTTTATTTTCTTAGATTGCTGCATTGGGTTTAGGATCCTCGTGACTCCATTTTATATGTTCACCGTGTGTGCTAGCGCAAGTCAAACATTTTGCTATGTACAGGGTTTTGAGAGCTGTGTTATAGTTGTCCAATGCAGAAGAGTCTGCAGCAGCTTGACCAATAAACAGCAAACCTCATGATGACACTGTTCAGGCATGAAAGTACTTGGACTTCAAAACAATGTGCTGATACATGCATTCATAAATCAGCTCTTTCAGCAAGCACAGCTGATCTTATCATGTACTGTCAGCCTGCCTGCTTCTCCCCCCCAGCATTTTACACACACACACACACACACACACACAGAGTCAGGTGATACATGCTGTAGTAGGCTGCTGATAGAGTGGAAAATGAAACATTTAAGTACATTAATGGTCACTTGGCTACTAGGCTGGTAAATAAGTGACCAGTTCACATTAATATAGGATAGATCAAATGAGGAAATAAACTGTGGCTGGCATTAATTTTTCAATAATGGTTGCCTATAAAACTGGAGTTTAGTTTACCCCTTCAAAGTGCAATGACTTACAAATTTGAACACTTTCCATTTAAACAATTTATTGGGGAGGACTCCCATATTCTCTGTTTAAAGGGAAAAAAAAACCCCAGATCCCCTGGTAAAATCATGGAAATGGTCTTGCTCTCAGCCAGCCCCGGCTGCAGTCTCTGGGTATCTGAGGCCAGCCATAGAATTATATTTTTTCCTTGGAGTCGGGGTAGGTGGAGACCTAACAGAACTTTGCTTTATCTTCCATGTAAGCCTTAAAATGTACCACAGAGCATCTAAAACCCCAGAGCTTCTGGTGGCTACTTATAACACTGACAATGGGGGTGCCCAATCCCGCAGTGTCTCCACCTGAAATAAAGAAATCCTCACTTGTAGTTTACTTTAACAAAAATGAAGGCAGTAAAAAGGAAAATGTCCATCAATGTCTGTTGCTGCCACACTGTAATTGCTCCCCCCCAAGCCCAGCCCATATTAGTCTTCTGGCATGGGGATCTGCACCTTAGAGCCAGTACAACAGCAATACTAGCGGCAAACATCCAGCATTATACAATGGCAAGAAAGAATCTTGGACTGTGATTGGTCAGTTTGGGGCTGGACCCATGGCGTTACCCCAGCATAACGACACAGGTCTAGTCTCAGCACTGTGAACCTGCAGATGATGATATGGACCTAGATATCTTTTTTTGCATATCCTCTTAAGAAACAAAAACATTTTTCCACACTAATAAAAACATTCTTTAAAACATTTTTTTTTTTATTTTATATACAACGACAAGCCATTGTATAATAGGAATAATGCACTCCAGGGTGTGTGTGTCGTGCTGGGATAACACCACGCCTGGGGCATTGGATGCACTCAGCCTGTGGCCTTGTGCCCAAGCCCCCCAGGCATGGCATTATCCCAGTACGACACATACCCTGTCATGCATTATTCCTTTATTGACAAATGCTCGTCTTATTTAGTGTCAAACACAGGGCTTGGACATGCAATTTTTTGAATGGGAGCATTTAGGGGCTAGTCAGTGGCAGTGGGGTTGAACTCTGGTGATGTTATTTCAACCAGAAGCTTGATTCATGTGCCTCTGAGTGCTCTGCAGATGTCTAAGGTAGTAGTACGTGCATTAATGTAATTTTTGAAAAGGCCGGCCTTTTTGATATCTTTCACTTATCTGGAGCCACAAAAAGAAATTGAACCAAATTTCACCAAACTTACCATGTCATGAGATTCTGTGACACAGATCACACTTTTTCATTTTTTGTGAATTTGGTCCTGAAATATGTTTTTAAGGACACAGTTATGGCCCTTTTCTTGTAACAAAAAACCCCCCAAAACAAACAAACAAACAAAAAAACAACCTCAGCCTCTGTGCATGTAGTTTTGTTTGGGGGTTACTTCGAGTTTTCTCCCATTTTCCTCCCCATAGCCAGCAAACTGCAGCAGAAGTCAATGACTGGCCAAGGTGGAGCGTGGGTTGTGCTGGTTGCCTGCCACTGAACAAAATTTAAATGTATGTATTTGGATGGCCTTGGGGGAGGAGGGTGGCATGGATGACAGAGGGTGGGTGAAGGTGGGGGAGATCATTTATTGTAGGGACTAGATGGAGGAAGAGGTTTGGGGAACATTTGGCAGAGTGAGTGAGGGCAAGGGTTATAGATTTAAATGATTAAAGTCCAACACATGGGTTGGGTACTTGGGGTCAGTAGGGAGGGTGGGTGGTTGTTTGGCATCACCTGGGTTGGGATCCTTGTGATTGCATAAATGTGATTTTATTTATGTTATTTGTTTAGTTTGCAGCACTAGGATTGACTGCACTTTTTATGTTGGCATGCGTGCACGCGCAAGCAACATCTTGTGGTAGTAACATATTTCGGAGGTGTGTTAGTGTTGTGGCAAATGCAGGGGACGCTTTAGTGGGTGTGTCCCTCAGCCACCAATCAGTGAGCATGCTGCCAATAACAGCAGTTTCAAAGAGAGCCAAGGAGTTGAAACAAATCCACTGCTGCAGTCACAGACAGTTTCATCATTGCAGCAGCACCTCCCCCCCTCGCAACCTCATCGGCTCCTGCCACGCGCCGGGCACTCTGTCCCTGGGCCTTGCTCTATGAAAGCAACTTGTTTGTCCTTTGTGCCTTTCTTGGTGAAACATTTCAATAAATAAATCAGCCCCTGTGCAGCTTTCCACATTGGCAGCTCTTGCCACTCGCCACACACTTCCTGGAAAGTCGACATCGGAGTGCCCAATCCCTGAGTCGGCATGTATTCCTATACCCCCCACATTGTGGCACACTGGGAGCCCACCCCAGTGGGCCAGATAATCTTTTATATATTTATTTTCCGTCACTGGGATGCCACTCCGATGCCCTCGAGATCGCTGTCTTTGCCGATGGGGTGCCAAATCCTATGAGCATCATGTTTCCTCCCCAAGCTCACTTTCTTTGTCATGGGGTGCCAATCCCGTTGGCATCATCTCCCAAACTCATATGGAACACTGGGAGCCCACCCCAGTGTGCCCAAATGTTTTGTTTTTTTGAACCTGTAAATTAAGAAACCATCCCCGGCGTTTTCTTTATTCTGCAAAGAAAACAGTCTCTAGTCTCCCATTCGCCCTCAACTATCCCCACCTTCCTAGCAAGAATCCACCTTCCTACACCCCCCATTACCACATACTTACCTCCGGAGGTTGAGAGCAGCAATCTTCTGTGAAGTGGGACATGCCTGCCCACATCAAAGCTGACTGTCAAACTGAAGAATCAAAGGCAAGCACGTACTGTATAATGGCTGTCAATGGGAGTTTCAAGTTATGTTGATATCTCAGCCATTTTTAGGAATTTTGGTCCCAAATTTTCAACATGGTGTACTTGAAACCCTCCTCATGAGCATGTCACTGTCATTTCGTTACTCAGTCCCAAAAGGTAATTTCATGGTTGCTGCATGGAATCACCTTTCAGGACTGATTAATGAAATGACAGTGCCACTGTTCACGAGATGGGGTCCCAAAAAGCCCATGTTGCAAATTTGGTGAAAAAATTATAAAAAAATGACTGCATTACGAGCGTGCATTTCTATGCACGCTCGTAACTTCACCAGTTTTTAATATTTTCACTCCAGATGTTCAGCATTGCCATTTTTTCACACCTCTCTTCAAAAACAGTACAGCTGTCACTATTCACATCCTGCCTAAAATGTGTTTTCGCACCTGTTGTGCAGAATGGCATAGTCGCTGTGGGAAATCAATGTTCAGGACAGATTAACAAAATCACAGTTCCACTGTTCATGAGGGGAGGTCCCAAAATGTCCATGTTGAAAATTTGGTGAAAAATTCCAACAATTGATTGCATTACAGCGTGAGTTGTGCAGTTTCTATGCACACTTGTAACTTTGCTAATTTTTCATATTTTCACTCCAGATTTTCAACACTGCCATTTTTTCACACTTCTTCATGAACAGTACAGCTGCCATTTTTCAGATCCTGCCCAAAATGTGTTTTTCCGCCTGTGGAGCAGAATCACACAGTCACTGTGTGAAATCATCTTTCAGGATTGAGTAACAAAATGATAATGCCACTGTTCATGAGGTGGGGTCCCAAAAAGCACATGTTGAAAATCTGGAGTGAAAATACCAACAAACTCCAGTGCTGTTAGGGTTTCTAGCTGTAACACCCCACCCTGTAGAGACTGACAGGCGCCGGGGGTGTGACTTGGGTTCGTCAGCTGTAATTCTCATGGCATTCCGCCTCCACCCTGCAGCCATTCACAGGCATTGAGGTGTGCCTTGGGGTCTTTGGCCCTAACGTTCACCCCATTCTCCTATTCCACACCCATCTCAACTTATTTCCTTATGGAATGGGACAAGTGTAAGGGCCAAAGACCCCAAGGCACACCGCAACACCTGTTCCTGTCTGCAGGGAGGGGGTGAGGTGGAATGGCTTAAGCATTATGGCCAATGACCCAAAGACACACCCCCAGTGCCTTTCAGTCTCTGCAGGGGGAAGGTTGGCATTAGTTCAATACATCACTGCCATTCCTATTATGCATCTCTCTAACTCCTGCACTACCAATGCCAATGCCAGCAAGCCAACATTCGACATTGGCAAATGCTTGTTTTTTAATGTTACTATCACAGTCACCTGGTGTTGAAATGAAGGTGCTGTTGATAAAGGCAACTGGTTTGGGTTCCTGGTGACCACTTAGTTTTCATTGTAATGGTGGCTTCAGGATTTCAACCAAAAGCCAGATTCATGTACAGTACCTCTGGTTACCTTATGCATTTCAGAGGCAGTGGCATGTGATTGAATTTACCTAAGTTTAGAAAAAGTTAGTCTTTTTAACATCAGTTGTTCATCTCTAGCAAAAAAAGGTACCAAGTATAACCAAACTTGCCATATCAGAAAATTCTGGGCCATAGATCACGCTTACAAAGGTTTTTTAAAAATTTGTCAAGAAATGGTTGAGATGCAAGGTGCTGAAACTTGGGATTTATCATTAAAATGTGCCTACTCAGCTCTAACTATAGTGGCACTACTGTGACATTATTAACACTTTGAAATGCACTTTGCTTTGCATTTTATGTATTTAGGCATTTTTTACACTGTTCTTATACAACCTAATTTCATGCCTAATCATCATTATCTATTGTTATAATTATCACAAAGTGTGTGGTTGGTTACTTTGTTTCAGCAGCCTATTTTTAGCTAAGATAATGGAGTCTGGCATTTCAGCTAATATGTGCAGATAATGTTTTCACACTTAGTGAATGTAACAAAACATATATATTTTTAATGTACCCTTTTAATATGTTTATTTATTTGAAAATTGGTAACTGGGAGAGGCACACTGAGCCAAGACTTGTTCCCAGGAACGACCCAGGGGAGGGAACAGAGTAGGGAACAGCAGCACAATACACAGAAGCAAAACATTTGGAACAGCACACAGTACAAAACTGGCACAGAATTAGAATAAATACTAATCAATTGTATGTGCAGAGAGTAAAGTGTGGTACAGCACAATTGGAAATAACTAGCAAGTGCAAATTCAGCAACGGCAGCAAATACTTAGTGAACCAGAACAAAACTGAACAACAGGTGATTGACCTGAGGGTGAGTTATTGCCTGACCTCATAATGAAGGAAAAGAATTGTGGTGTGGAAGTTAATCAAGGCAGGAGTGATTACCCAGCTAGCTGCTTACCCTGATGGTTACAGCTCAGCTGTGGTTGTTCTCAGGAGGAAAGGTAATAGGAACGTGTGGGGATAGGTTGGAGTTTCAGTTGATGCCTGAGGGAGCCAGGAGATGGGGAGAAGTGGAGGGAGGAGGGGAATTGGTTCCAGAGTGAGGGAAGTCGATAGGAGAAGCAGACTGACCAGAAAGGAGCAGGGGTGTGAAGTGGTAAAAGTGTGATGGTCCCTGGAATGGAGGGAACAGGAAGCAGGGGGGAGTTTGGAGATACTTACTTTACAAAAATAATAATGGGCCACTACATCTTTAATTAAGGAGCATATTTAAATGGCAGGCATCCAGAGCAGCACCACCCCCAGTTTATGTGTCAGGATGATGCAAAGCATTGGGATGTTGGATTTCAGCACTGACTGACCTCTGAGCACATTTTGAAACTTTGCATGTGAACTACTCAGACAGTACTGTAAGTATCTTGTCTTATTTGATTACTGCTGAGTGCTGTGTTTTGTTTTTCTGTGTTAGTAGAATGGTATGGACCTACTGCATATAGTACAGTACAAAAGTGTGGGCAGGAGCCACTGACCTCAGAAGGTCATGATGTGACATGGCTCTACCAATCCTGCACTGGACTTTTTCAAAACAAAGTTCCTCTTGGTCTGGGACACCTACACACCTCTTAGACGAACCCAGATTTGAGGGGCCCACCTGCCCTGGATCTCTGCTGGTGTCATGGCCAGTCTCAGAGCCAGGGACCAGGCATGGAAGGCTCATAAGGCTATCAGCACTTACCCGACTTACCAAAATTAACATGCTCTTTGGAATGCATGCACTAGGAAAATCCACCAGGGTAAAGCAAATTACTTCTGATCCACTTTCCTATCTAATAAAAACAACCCTTACAATTTCTGGAAAGTGGTCCAGTCCCTCTTCTCCCCACCTTCCTGACTCCCCACCCCAGTCATTAAGTCAGGAGACACCAATCTTGTAGACCTGCTAGAGGTAGCGACAGAATTCAACTCCTTCTTCACTAACTGCATGGTGTCTCTCCGGTCCTCTCTCTCTCCCTACACACCTGCCCAACCCTCCCCTCCACTATCTGCTCAAGCCGCCTCCCATGCCTTCATCTTCCAATGGGTCACCCTGGTCAATGTTTGCAATATCCTGCTTACTTTAAACCCCTCCAAAGGCAAATGTCCCTCCGATTTGGATGCTAAAATGCTCTTCCTGTCAGTCCCTGATATTACATCACCACTAGCCTTTCTTTTCAACTTCTCCTTCTCTCTAGCTTCTATTCCAGCTGAATGGAAGCTTGCCACAATTATCCCTCTTCCAAAGGGTGGCAACCCTTCCTCCCCAGGTAACTACTACCCTATCTCCCTTCTCTCCATTCTAGCTAAACTTCAGGAACACCTAGTCCTCTCCCAGCTCTTCTCCTCCTTCCTTGATTCTACATCTTTCTTCACTCTGTGCCAGTCTGGTTTTAGGAAGTCCCACTCCACTACCACCTCCCTCCTAAGGCTCACCAATGCCATCTTCACTAGTATGGATCAAGCCCTCATTACCTCCGCCATCTTTGTCGACCTCGTAAAGACCTTTGACGTGGTTTCCCACCCCCTCCTCCTTGCCAAGCTTTCCCTAGCTGGACTCTCCAATATAGCTACCAATTGGTTCCACTCCTACCTGGTGGGCAGGACTATATCGGTAAGGACTAGAAACTCCACCTCCTCCTCCCCACTCCCCATCTCTTTGGGGGTTCCCCAAGACTCAGTCCTAGGGCCACTGCAGTTCTCCATCTTCCTCAATGACCTGCCCTCTGTCTGCCCACATACATTCATTCATATGTATGAGGACGACACAGTCCTGTATACATCAGGCCCCTCTGCCTCTGACGTGGCATCCAGACTGTAGCTCGACTTCAATGAAGTTCAGCTCTGGTTTCGCTCAAATCAATTATTCATGAATGCCAAGAAACTGTCTCCATGACCTTGGCACAAGGCAGAGACCATCTCGGCTCCCCTCCACACCCACCTTCCACACCCTGGCTGGAACAAAGCTGGAGGCTTGCACCTCCTTTAGATACCTCGGGGTATGGCTTGACCAGCACCTCAATTTTTCTGTACACATCAATGCACTCCACAAGAAGCTTCACCCCAAGCTTGGGGCCCTGTACTGGAACTGCGGCTGCATCCCACTACCGGCCCAGCGGGAGATTGCACAGAAAATAATTATCCCTATTTTTGACTATGGTGATGTCGTCTATTGCGCCACTCCCAAAACTACCTTAACCAGACTGGATACCCTTTTTCACTCCTTCTGTTTCTTCCTTGACTGTCCTCCCAGCATGCATCATTGTACCCTCTATCAGAACTTGCACCTCCCCTCACTGCATGACAGGAGGTTGTCTCACTGCGCCAGACTCACGGCAAAGTTCTGGACCCAGTCCCTGCCCCTGTACCTCTCTAGTGCCCTGCCTGTCCCTCTCCCACCTTTGCACTCCCTCAGAAATTACAACATCCATTCATTCTGCATCCCTCACATGGCCACTATGACTGGACAGGCAGCATTCTCTCATACCGCATGCCCAACTATGGAATTCTCTCCTGCTGCCCATTCGGTAAACCAGTTATGTCTACCAACTCAACTCCCTACTCAAGCCCCATTTCTGCTCCTCCTGTACATGCATCTAGAATGCTCACTCGGCACCATAGCTAAGCGGGGACCCTAGCCAAGGACAGTTTGTTCCTGCTGCTAGTATGTAGCTAAGTCTGGCCCAGCTGCTAAACCGGCCATCTTCACTCCACCTGGCTAATCCTAAATGCCCATGAGCAAGCTATTCCTTGGTTCACTTCATAAGGTATCCCTGGACTAATGTTCTGTTTTCTGTATCGTCCACAAATTCCCATGACAGTCTGTTGTAACCCCTCACCCCTGCCTTTTTGCCAAAACGACAGGTGGCATGCTGTTGAAGCTGACAGCAGTACCTGGTGGGGACTGGATTTGGGGAGGATGAGGTTACTCGGCACAGGGGGACCTAGGTTTGGCTACTCTGCACAGGGGCACCCAAGTAAATCCGAATACAGGAAGCAATAACTGTAATGTCCAGAACCAGGGAATGGGATTCTTCAGTGTGGCTTTTACTCATCCAAGCTGAACAAACAAGCATAGACGGACCCCATGGGGCTACATTTCCTGGTAATGCAGATTAGAGACAACAGAACACTTTATCACCATTTCCAACCCTCAGGCTCTAAACCCACCAGGCACACAGCCCAGACTTGCACGCAGCTTTGGGTACACAGCCCGACTTGTACACACTTGGGTTCTCCCCACTGGCCCGGCTCCCCCGACGGCCACTTGATCCGCGGTCCATTGGATGAATGAACCAATTATCCTGTTCACAGTAAATTTGAGGAATGAACCAATTATCCCATTCGCGGTCCATTGGAAGAATGAACTAGTTATCCTGTCATGGCTCCCCACACCACACTAGAGCCTGCGACTCTTAGAGAGAATTTTCCTTACAACCCCACATCTGGGTACTTCCCCCTTCACTGGCCAAGTGCCTGAGGCAAAGTAGAAAACCACAGAAGAAATCCGTAGAGGTGGACCTGGTCACTAAAGATGGGGGGCCACCTACCTCCAGTTCCCACAGCCCATATCCAGCCATTTCTCTGGAAAACTGAACAATTTCTTTGCTGAACTTCTAAATGTAGATTAAGGGTAGACGTCTGTCACATCTCCTCCACATATTATTTGCATCTCACAAAGTCTGGGATTTTACACTACTTTTACTTGCTTGGCCCTTTCTCGACTTCCCAATATGCAGTTCAACTCCTAGATTTTCACACAAGTCCCAGGGTGAAGAAACATATGCCTTTTAGCCAGAGCAGACACTCACCCTTGGTTGCAGGTGCCCCACAGGCGACTCACAAATCTTCCATCTTCCAAAATAAATCCTGGACTAAACAGGCAGCTTTTCCTCCACTAGCAGAATTAAGGGGATTGCCCCAGGAATCTACTGGGAATCTTTACACCCCCCCCGAGGGAGGGGGCACTGAGACCCAAAAACAGCGGTCTCCACCACTTGAGTACAAACTTCGCGCCTCAAGCCAAACTGCAGACTCTCCCTTTTAAAATTCCTAACGTTCTATCTAACTCCCTTTGCTGCAGATTCCAGTGTGGCTTATGCAGCTGTGAAAGTTCTATTGGTGATGTCTTCCCTCAGTCTCAGCTGAGACTGAGAACATAGTGAGACAGTGTGAAACCCATTTAACTGGAGTTTCACAAACTGCCTTCCCTGCCTACCACTAGGTCTTACTGGGATTCTAGTAACCCTGGGTAACAAGGAGGTTACACTTGCCCTTGACCAGGAAAATGACTGTCTGCAGTCATTATTTACCTGGCCTTAGGCCATCCCACCCTATGTGCTACCTGCAGAGGGGGCTGATCAGGCCCCCTCCTACCATGTGCAAGCACAGGCAGGCAACACTAAGGGCCTAGAGGCCTGTAGCTGACATATCAGCCTCTACACTATCCACTTACTATGGACACCTAGTGGATCTGGTAGAACCATCCAGAGCATAGCCCTGATAGATCAGTACTGCGGTCCCTACTGCAGGTCAGAGCCACAGCCTGTCTATCCCCCCAACCCTCTAGGGAAAACCTATCTGCCTTTAACCTAATACCCCCCAAACAAAAACAACCTGGGGACCTCCCCAACCTTGGGCAACCTGCAACCACACACCATTAAAATACCACATTACTGTCTCCTCCCTACCCCCACAACCACACCTGTGGAAGGAAAGGGTTAATACAGCAATAACAACAATAACACCACAGTACTTTACATTTCTAAACACACTAAAGTATTAATGAGGAACTCCAATGAGCCCCTCCTCCTCCTCTTCTTGTCTTCTCTTCTGTCTTCCCAGGAACACCTGTAAGAAAAAGAAAGACAACACACACTCCTAATCTGCATACACAGTCTACCTAAACCCCTACATCAAAACACTGCAAAATCCCAAAAAGATTTTTTAGAAAAAGTAGAAAAACAGTATTTACATTAGAAAACAACAACATTATTTACAATACACATTTGGGGGGATGGAGTGCCCTAAAAGTCCCAACTAGTGACCACAATGCCCGAAGGCTAGTCCAATAAAGAGTCTCTCCTGGGCCGGAGCCCGGTGAAGCACAGTTCTAACAGGCCAAAGTCCCGAAGTGGAGAGTCTTTGAGGACAGTTCAGACATTTTGAAGTCTGTTAGTGTAGGGTGTGTACTGCAATGTCATAAAGATAGAAAAGTTCAGACTTACCAGCCACTTGTAGTACGAAAAATTCGGCACCGACCTGCACCTCTGACGAAGACTCTCTCTGGCAGCATTTCTTTCGATACAGCTGGGCGGACATCTTCCAGGAACCACAGGAGGGCACATCTGGAGATGGAACCTTAGAACAGGAACAAAAAGAAAACAGCTGGTCCAACGTCATCCGATTACCAGGCGATGAACAGGATACAGCTGGGCTGGTGTCCTCTCTGGATCCAAAGTCATCTGGTGGGCCAGTCGATGGATGCTGGAAAGGCCAGTACACTGTAGAATGATGAATGTGGGGCACCTGAGTCCTGGATATTCATATTGGTGGATCAATAAGGCACTTCACAGTCTGGTGTGGCAGTATTGACTACCACTGCTCGGCTCTCCAGTTTGTAGGCACGGGCACATTTGCTGAGAGGTCCTTGCACGGAGGCCAATAGTACCGGGGGTCAGCAGCTTGAATTATTACCCTGTCTGGGCACACATAATTCACACAGTGGGAGATTTCACGTCCCTCTCCGTCCATTATTCTCACTCTGTCTATAAACAGTGTCCTGCCTCTCTTCCACTTAGTATACTTTTCGTGGAACAGTCTATTCTTTACATATTTGTTGGCCCCAGGATGCACATATTTCATGGCTTCGTCCCAGATCCAGGATTTCCTGCAGTTCTCAGTCTTCTCCCAGACTTTTCGAGGAAAGGTAGGAAAGGTCATACCATAGATCTCATTTGCCTTTCTATGAACCAGTCTCTCCTCTTTACTTGCTTTGGTCAATCTGAGACCGCTGGCCTGGCTTGGGGGTGGCCAGTCCTAGTTCTGCCAGCTACACATCCTTAAGGAAATTAGAAACAGATCCCTGACTTCTTCCTCCTGTAAAGCCAGGGCAGTGGCATCACCACTTTCTTCCATAAATTCCTCCGAGGCAAGATCTTGAGGCTGTGTACCCGTTCCTTTTTCACAAGGCCACATAGGTTCCCCCTCATCTTCCTCTTCACTGAGGATCTGAGCCCAGAAGTGGGCAGTTGTTTTCACTCCTGAGACTATCCACTTATCACTAGGTGTGGAGGTCGACACCTCCCACTCAAAGGCCTCCCGCATCTCATCTTCATCTAAGAGACTTGGGCTAGGCCCCCCCCTCCAAGGGTTGATTGATGCTTTATCCGAACTTTCCTTCTGGGATCCAGCATCCGAAACTTCAACTTCTGGTTCTGTCTCTAACTCTGCACCCTCTAGCTTTGTGCCACACTCCCCCGAGGGGCCTTCCTCCTCAGGCTCTGCCTGGTGCTGTGTGCTGCCAACTACAAATTCCTGAACCTTTGTCCATGTGGGAGCCAACCGGATTGGAGGTGCTTTATACAAGCCTTATTTTTCTAGGCATCCAGCACAGTGAGGAATCATGAAGACATCCCTTCCAGCTCTCAAGCATATTTGACATACATGCACTGGAAAATTAGGAATCGCCACATGAGGAGGCAGTTGCCCTCCATAGCACCACTTTTCAATATCTCTCAGTCTATTCACTGCTGCTGTTACTGCAACCCGGGCATGATCCAGGTAATGAGCTGGTCCTGAGGCCATAACTGCAGAAAAACAAACAAAAGTTCACTGTAACCGAAAGTCCCAACTTTACTGAACATACTCTTTAGTTGTAAAATGGCTCCTTTGCTGCTGTGTTTACTTTACTACCCCACCCTGTAATGGCGGCGGCAGCACTCCTGTGCATCAACATTTAGAATCTGGGTCAAGCCACTGCGCACCCGATTTACACAAACTACTGATAACTTTTGCTCAAACTGCACAACTTGCTCTGTTCTGGCTTTAAACACATTTACAGGATTTTCCACGGACTTTTCACATGCTGGTAACATTTATTTTATTCACAGTCCCTTAAAGCTTCAGGTTCTTAGCACAGGATTGCCTGTATTTCTAGTGCTGCACTTTGCTACAACCCACAGTCTCTCTCTGGCTGCAAACTTTAAACTGAGGCTAAATTCATTACTATGCACACAGTCAATGGCTTAACAGACTTGCACTTGCTGGCAGGACTTTACACAGTTGTTACTTGCAAAGCTACTACACTGCTGCACACACATTTATATGGCATAGGGCTGAAAATCATTGTTTGAGCAGTTTCTTGGATGGTTACTTACTGTTATCAGTAGCAGTTTGCTGCGATGGGGAAAAACGGCCTGCAGCCAGTTCTTGGAGGCCTCAGAACAGAAACGGGTGGGCAGTCCTACCGATCGTCTTTTCAACCACCACTTCTGCAATTCCGACGATCGATTAGCGGGTTGAGCCCGATTTTAAACTAAATAGTCTATTTTTGCAATGTTTACAGCAATTTTAATACTCCGCGATGCTCCTTCACTGCCAGTACATGCACTCCACTCACACTCCCTCTTGAATGCTGGGGCAGTCTCTGTAGAGCTGGCTGAGGGGTGGGACTGATTGCAGCCTGACCAACCACACGACGCCATGCAAATGAGACTCTTCTTCCTCGCAAGGGCTCTTCTTCTCATAGCGATCGTCGAGCAGGCAAATTTAAACTGCAGAATGCAACTTTTTTTTTTTCTTCACCAACTGACTCCACAGCGGGAGCCCATTTCAGCCATTTAACATAGCCATTACACTTGCAAGTCTCTCTTTTCATTTAAAAAGAGTTTCCAACGTCCAGGGCACAATTTTCCTGTTGCTAACCCTAGTTTTCCACACTTTTCTTTACCACAGTTCATTTTAAAGCGGGCAAAAATGCTGTAAACAATTTTTTGATGCAGGATAAGGGCACACTCTTTGGCTTTACTGCTTCTTGGTAAACAGTTGGCATTTTTAAACAGCAGCACAAGATCCACAGCACACAGCAACACACTAGAAAAACTGCTTCAGCTTTTTGGGCTACCAGATAGCCATAATGCTAGCCCCTTTGCCCGAGCACCTTCCTCCCAGAACAAAATCCAAAGTGGTGCCTCCATTTTTGTAACCCCTTACCCCTGCCTTTTTGCCAAAATGACAGGTGGCATGCTGTTGAAGCTGACAGCAGTACCTGGTGGGGACTGGATTTGGGGAGGATGAGGTTGCTCAGCACAGGGGGACCTAGGTTTGGCTATCTGCACAGGGGCACCCAAGTAAATCCGAATACAGGAAGCAATAACTGTAATGTCCAGAACCAGGAATGGGATTCTTCAGTGTGGCTTTTATTCACATCCAAGCTGAACAAACAAAGCATAGACGAACCCCCATGGGGCTACATTTCCTGGTAATGCAGATTAGAGACAACAGAACACTTTATCACCATTTCCAGCCTTCAGGCTCTAAACCCACCAGGCACACAGCCTGGACTTGCACGCAGCTTTGGGTACACAGCCCGACTTGTACACACTTGGGTTCTCCCCACTGGCCCGGCTCCCCCGCCGGCCACTTGATCCGCGGTCCGTTGGATGAATGAACCAATTATCCTGTTCACGGTCCATTTGAGGAATGAACCAATTATCCCATTCGTGGTCCATTGGAAGAATGAACCAATTATCCTGTTGTGGCTCCCCACATCACACTACAGTCTGTGACTCTTAGAGAGAATTTTCCTTACAACCCCACATCTGGGTACTTCCCCCATCACTGGCCAAGTGCCTGAGGCAAAGTAGAAAACTACAGAAGAAATCCGTAGAGGTGGACCTGGTCACTAAAGATGGGGGAATACCCACCTCCAGCTTCCACAGCCCATACCCAGCCATTACTCTGGAAAACTGAACAATTTCTTTGCCGAACTTCTAAATGTAGATTAAGGGTAGACGTCTGTCACATCTCTTCTACATATTATTTGCATCTCACAAAACTCTGGGATTTGACACTACTTTTACTTGCTTGGCCTATTTCTCTAGGCTTCCCAATATGTAGTTCAATCCCTAGATTTTCACACAAGTCATAGAGTGAAGAAAACATATGCCCTTTTAGCCAGAGCAGACACTCACCCTTAAGTTGCAGGTGCCTCACAGGCGACTCACAAATCTTCCATCTTCCAAAATAAATCCTGGACTAAACAGGCAGCTTTTCCTCCACTAGCAGAATTAAGGGGATTGCCCCAGGAATCTGCTGGGAATCTTTACATCCCCCCTGGAGGGAGGGGCACTGAGACCTTAAAACAGCGGTCTCCACCACTTGAGTACAAACTTCACTCCTCAAGCCAAACTGCAGACTCTCACTTTTAAAATTCCCAACGTTCTATCTAACTCCCTTTGCTGCAGATTCCAATGTGGGTTATGCAGCTGCGAAAGTTCTATTGGTGATGTCATCCCTAAGTCTCAGCTGAGACTGAGAACAGAGTGAGACAGTGTGAAACCCATTTAACTGGAGTTTCACAAGCTGCCTTCCCTGCCAACCACTAGGTCTTACTGGGATTCTAGTAACCCCGGGTAACAAGGGGGTTACACTGCTATCTCCCACTATTTCAACAATGCTCATTAAGCTATCTGTATCAAAGTTCATTCCTGTACTTTTCTGTGCACAATGTGTCCTGAAATTATGCATTGCTGATTGTATTTATGTTCTACTGTTGTACTTATATGCTGTATTGACTCCCTTGCTCCCCACCCTCCAGGACACGTCTGGAATCGAGATATAGTCAGCTCAGTGTGCTTTCCTGGTAAACTTTTTAAATAAATAAATAAAAAGAGGAAGTGCTTGGTTAGCTATAAATGTTGGACATGGAATCGAAATCACAATCTGGTTCCGAATCTGCATCCAAAAACCTATCACTACCCAGTAAAGACATTCTCTGCTCCCTCCCTGCTGGCCTGTGTTATATATTACAATCTACTGTCAAATTTATCATGGCTGCTTGGCTTCCTGAAGGCTCTTGCGACTGTACTAGGTCCACTGACTTGATTCCTTTGGTCCAACTCCATCCAGTTAGTTATGGAAAAAGGCCTCTCTCCTGTTCGATACCCCCAGGCAGTGCAGTCTGTAACTTGGTCCATTCCTCCATCCACTAGTTCTTTAGCATAGTCCTCCTGTTCCATACCCCAGCTGAGAACTACCCCCTTACCCTGATCAAGGACCTGCATTCCCCCTGATCCTGCAGCTAGAAACCAAGCAAGTTCTAACATACATCCAGTGACTCCATCAATTGTACAGTAGTAGTGTACCACCCAACTTGGAAGACCCAGCCATTTCTCCAGTAATGTCTGTGAGACTGTCTTACCTAAAGGAAGCCCTAGGGTTTGCCACCACAAGGACCCCTTTACTAAAGCATCTGGTGGTGGCTAACTCAGGTCTTTATTTAGGTTGGCTAACATCTCACAGTCACTCCAAGAGAACTGGCTGGGGCTTCTGGGTAGGGTGGTGCACTGTTTTCCCCGGTGTCCTGGCTAATATTCCATTTCCCATAAAACTGGTTCATATAATTGTCCAGGTTGTGTGTGGGTGTTGGTGTGTGATATCATCATCAATCCTCCTCCTCCTCCTCCTCCTCCTTCCTTCTTTGTTGCAGCTTGCCAGATGCAGGATTGGGGGGGGGCTCCTCGATGTAGGTAAGAGGATTTTTTTAGTCTATGGAAGGGAGTATTATGCTAATAAATGGACTAATGGATGGAGTGGAGGACCATGTTACAGACTGTGTGCCAAGGCCTGGGGTGCTGGACAGGGAAGGGGGGCTTTCTTTACATCCAACTGGATGGAATCAGACTGACAGACTCAAGTCAGTGGATCTACATGCAAGAGCCTTCAGGAAGCCTAGTAGCAATGACGTATTTGACATTGGCAGCAATCAGTAAGATAAGGGGCAGGGAGGGAGAGGAGATCCACTGTATTGGGATGGGAAAGAGTTGCCTTGTAAATGAAGCAGAGGCAGATGAGTAAATGGAATTTCTGATACCATCTCCAATTCTGTTCAGATGCTTTAACTGGAGAAGGAATGGAACTGGAATTTCTGTTATTTTGTTTTTCAGCTGATGGAATGGATTCTAGACAATCTGAGCAACTCTACAGCCAACACATGCTCTCTACTGCTGTAGCCCAGGCGTGTGTGCCAGTGGGCTACTACTCCTGCCTGCTGACTACTATACAGGTTAAGGGGCCTGGGTTCTGTTTCGATGATGAGTGAGAATTCTTTCCAAAATAGAGATAAAATAGTGCGGTGCCTCCACCCAGAGTCAAATAAAAGTGGGCCAGGTGTTGGAATAGTACAACCCCCTGGGATGCTGTACCTAGTTACCTTTCCTTCCAGTCATCCACTCACTAAATACCACTTTGTTTGGAAAAACTCTAACACATATACTTAATGACTGTAGCTAATAATATGCTCACATTACAGGAATTGCACAGAAAAAAACACAGCTTTATTTTTAGGGCTAGGGCTAGGGAAGGGGTACCTGGACAATGGATTACTGTTAAGAATGAAAGGCTTGGTCAAGTTAGTAAGGCCCGTAGGCCAAAACATTAACAGTGGCCACCCCCACTGGTACCAGGTAAGCCTCCCCTTTCACTGTCCTGACTGGGTACCCAGAATTTAATGCATGCCTGCTAGTTGCCACAGATTGGCCAGCATTGGGACCCTTGGAGCAAACTCTACTAGACAGCATTAACAACTTTGAATTGATCCCCGTTGGCAAGGCAAGACTTGGGTACTCATGGTTCTGCAGACACTGGGGTTCCGGTACTGGCACAGTGGGTATGAGGAAACAGGAAACAATTCTTCATGGGGCAGCAAGCAGATGGACAGCAACTACTGGCCTGGATGATGAAGCAAATGTTGGCAACTGGTCAACCTTGGACTTGATTGAAGAGTCATGCAACTTGTCACCTTCTGGCTTGCTTGTAGAGTCTAGTAGCTTGTCACCTCTGGCCAGCAAGCAGACTGGAAAACAAAAGTGCCAAGGCAAGGGTTCCAGGATTGCAAGTACACCCAGACCAGGAGTGACCCCACAGTCCAGCTCCCCAAAGGGTCCAGAGTGCTGTACCACTCAAACACGTGCATGTGGCCCCTTGCAGTCAAGTCTGCCCCACTCAAGGATTAGAAGTTCCTCTACCTGGCTCCAAGTGGCAGCTGTGCAGGTTGCAGTTTCTGTCTTTTTCTTGATCAGAAATTATCAGCTCCAGTGGGCAGCAATGGATTCTCTGACTTCCACCTTGCCAGTGGCTATGGGCTATTGGCATAGTCTCTGAAGTAGCACTCCACCTTTTCACAGCTGGATTTAAGCAAACCAGGCCGGTTCATGAGCACTGGTCACCTGCAAATCTTTTACACAATTGTCCTCAGTTTTAGACCGAGTGCCAACGTTGGGCTCTGGCACACACAGTTCCAAATAACCCTTGTTTCAGGCTCAGGGCCTACCACACTGCTGCAGGCTGCGGTTCTTGAAACTGAAAAGAAACCTTCACCCAATGCCTCAGACGTTCAACTGCAACAACAGTCCCTTCAGACAGAATAAATCCCTTTTTCTGATTCTCAGGCAATTGATCATTTGACCAATAAGTCCTGAAAAGGTTTTCAAGCTTTCCTCAACACATAGTATGAGTCCTCTTGACTTGATCAGAGTCCAGACCAGACTGCCCCAAATTACAAAATTTCCTTGAGTTTCACACACCAAATCTCAGTCTCTGTTTGGTTGAATCCTGCTGTTCTTCACAAATATGGATAAATATTAACTTGGTTCAATTACTGATTGATGAATTGTTCTTGGCACCTAGAATAAAGTTCACACTCTCCCAAAAGGCATTTCACCAGTCTTTGGGAGCCCACACTAGTGGCTGGCTGGCACTGGGGGTCAAAGTAGCAAAGATGGTTACTTATCACACAGTTCCATTGTCCAGAAGCAGCCTTTGTTCCCTGTTGAGAGGCTGCTGAATTATATACATAGCCCCTCTGGTTTTCTAGTTGCTGCTTCTGATTCGTTCAGTCCCCTTAGAACAGGCAGCAGCTCATTATTATTTATGCCAGCCACATACATATGTAAATTCATCCCCCATTCTAAGCGCTAAATTGGCGCTCTTTAATAAAATGCTGCAGCCACTTTTGAGCCACCCCCTCCAGGTATCTGACCCCCGATCAACTTATTTTGGGGATCAGGAGCATCGAGGAGGTGATTATTAGGCTACCAGAGCAGCGAGAAAATACTGGCGCACTAGTTCACATGCAGGGACCCGCAGGCACTTTTTAAAGTGCCAGGACAGCAGCAATCCTGTGACTAATTCCTATGTCTCCCAAATGAACCAGAAACTATGAGGGGAGGGGTGGACAGAGACCTAAATGGGCACACAGGACACAGGATTGGTAGCAGGAGGAGCGGGAGTAGAAACGGGCTCCCCAGGGCAAAAAGTTAAGCCCCACCCTGGGGAGGGTTACACTGCTGTTACTGACAAAAGAATCAACAAATAAAAAGGCATACCACCTACTAATTTTAATATAATAAACCTGACACCATTCACACATCATAATGCATACCCTATGGCAAAAGGTCACCTACCACTCCCGCCACTGTAACAGACCAGGGACTAGTCAGTTTCATTGAGCAGCCATAACAAAGTCTGATCTGTGCCAACATGGCTGCTATGCTGCTTTAAAGGGACATTGTTCTGAGAAGGGTTGTGCCTGAAAATAGGCAGCTTTGCTGTCTAGAGCACCCACCTGGTCAACAAAAACTAAATAAAAAAATAAATTGTCCACTTAAAAAGATCAAATTTATGAGTGTGTGATGGAAACTTTCAAAGTATACTCATAACTTTGTTATTTAGTAAAATTTTTAACCGAAATTTCCAACACAGGCTTCTTATGACCCCAACCTCATAAACAAGGGTAGAGAAAAATTTTAAAACCTACCCAAAAGGTGATTTTGCACAGCAACAACATCATTCCATGCCACAGGTGCAAATACACATTTTGGTCAGGATGTGAAAATCGACAGTTGTCATGTTCATGAGGTGATATGAAAAAAATTGCTATGTTGAAAATTTGGGGTCAAAATACTGAAAATTACCAATGTTGTGAGCATGTATTGCAAAATTTAACATACGCTTATAACTTTGCCATTTTTAAATATTTTGACCCCAAATATTCAATATAGCCTTCTTATGACCTCACCTCATGAACAAGTGTGGAAATATTTTTCAAAACCTACCCAACAGGTGATTTCATGCAGCGACAATGTCATTCTGCACCACAGGTGTGAAAACACATTTTGACTAGGATTTGAGAAATGACAGTTACCACATTCATGAGGATATGAAGAAATGGTTATGTTGGAAATTTGGGGTCAAAATAGTGAAAATTACCAGTTATGAGCATGTGTTGCAACATTTAAAAGCATGCTCATAACTTTGTCATTTTAAATATAATATCCCCACGCTGTTATGTGGATGCGGCTGTTTTCACCCACAATATTTTGTCCTTGCGCATTTCAACCACACTGTTATTCTGACTTGGACTTGACTGGATACCGCCAGTGCTAACTACTACACAATTCTGAATTTCCATTACAAAGAAATCGCAAAGCAAAATTTTAGTTTCACATGTTTCTACCTTGCAAAAATATATGAATCCTTTCTCCATTCCTAAAACTTACAGTTATTGAAAATGAAGCTGAATGGGGCTGACTGCATAGTGGAGATGAGGCTGAGTTGCTCGCCATTCACATGCCCTCTGCTGACCGACAATGGCGCTGCATTGGTATTGGCTGGGATGGCAGATGCTCCACTGCCCTCCTGATTGAAGGAAGGGTGCAGACATGGGCGCCCCCTAACACTTAGGTGGGGGACTAGTGTCAAACAAGAAAATTAGGGGAAAGGACTAATAAAAAATGAGGCTGAAGCATAATAAATAGTAAGCCCATTTCTGTGACTCAAAGATTTTAATTATTTATATTATTTAACCAATAAGGTATGACCGGGTGTATTTTATTGTGGGATAATGGCACACCTCATGAAATGAGTCAGAAGGCAAGGTTGCATGCCTTACATACCAGAAAAGTGCTGTAATCCCACAATTGCACATACTGTATGCTGGAGAGCTTTATTGAGATTATACATTCGTACCTCTGATCTGTATTTTTCAAAAAGAGTAGTGATGTTTAAAAAGTTTATTTGTTTAGTTTTTTTAACCAGGTAGGTGCTATACACAATGACATGCCTATTTTCAGGCATGACCCGGTAGATTACAAACATCTGATAATTTTACATAATACAAATGTGACAAAAGTAACAACTGATTACATAGCAGGTAGAAAGCAGGCAGAGTACTACAACTCAAGTAAAAACAAACAAATGCAATGGTAATAGCAGAAAAGACAAATTACATTACTGGGCATCAGGTGCAGGAGCATTTATCAGAGGAACTTAAAACTTATGAAGCTCTCCCTTGAAGCTAGGATAGGACTGAAAGACCCAAAGTTTTGGTGGAAGGGAGTTCCAGACCCTCGGGGAAAGATGGAAAAGGCTTTCTCAGCCATTTTAATGGAACACTTAGGAACTGTCAGGAGAGACAGATCACAGGATCGCAGGGGGAAGACCTGCAGGTATTCGAGGTGTGCAGGGTAAAATCAAGGGCAGGGTCCAGGGTAAGGCCTAGATATTTGAAGGAGTTGGCCATGGCACGAGGGGATTCATAAAGGCAGTGGATGGCTAAGTCAATACAAGCATGGCATGGCTTGTAACTGAATTAAGGACAAGACTATTTTGAACAAGCCAGGTCTGAAATCTACAGAAATCAGCATTAAGCCACACGTTGATGTCAGTTAAATTCTTGGAACTACTGTAGTGTACAGCACCATGTTATCCACATATAGTGGAGTGGAACAGAAAGTTAAATATTTCTAACCTGTGCTGTTGTGCTGGAATAATGTATAGTCATGCGATTGCATCTTACCAGTCAGAGATCTTGGTTCCTCTTGCTCATTATATAATCAGAAGTATGCAAAGGAATTGTGCCACTTTTGATCAGGGCCACTGTAGTACTGTATGTGACTCAGTGGCTTTTGATCAGGGCTACTGGTAGTACTATATATGACTCAGTGTATTTTGACCAGGGCCACTGGTAGTACTGTATGTGACTCAGTGGCTTTTGATCAGGGCCACTGGTAGTTCTGTATGTGACTCAGTGGCTTTTGATCAGGGCCACTGGTAGTACTGTATGTGACTCAGTGACATTTGATCAGAACCACTTGTAGTACTGTATGTGACTCAGTGGCTTTTGATCAGTGCCACTGGTAGTTCGGTATGTGACTCAGTGGCTTTTGATCAGGGCCACTGGTAGTACTGTATGTGACTCAGTGGCTTTTGATCAGGACCACTTGTAGTCCTGTATGTGACTCAGTGGCTTGTGATTAGGGCCACTTGTAGTACTGCATGTGACTCAGTGGCTTTCTATCAGGGCCACTTGTAGTACTGTATGTGCCTCAGTGGCTTTGCAAGTATGAACATGTAGACAGCTCTTTAATTTAAATGAGTTTGCAATTTAATACTGATATTTCTGCATACTTCTGATCTCTGTACAGCAGTGGGATTTCTAGTCTTGGCTGACATTGCCAGCTATGGGATTCACTTTGTCCTGCAACTGGGAAGGTGTTTGCCTGCGGGGAAATAAGATGGAAAACAGATTCTGCGAACCCTGACCAAAGCACTATTATGCTCTACCACTGATACTGGAGCAGCTTGGCAGCTACTGGCTGTGTAGGAGCTTTCATTTACTTCAGTGCTTCTCTCCTAGTGGAATTCACTCTAAATGTATTCTATGTAACTCTCCCAGTGGGATGCTGGAAAATGACTAGCAATTGTGGAAAAAAAACAGAAAAGAAAACCCAGGCAGTCCAGTAAAAAGAACACTGCAGTCTAATTTCGACCATACTGAAGTCATTGCAAATATACAAGCACAGTAACCATTAGACAAAAATAAGCATCCACCTCTCTCATCTTCTATTTTTATTTAAGTATTTCTGCTTGGAAGTCTTTACTGCGTTAGTTTCACATCACTTGAAAATAATACACCTGTTTTTCTTCCACTGAAGCAGACTTTAATCCTTCATTTCTCAGAGAAGTTCTGTTCTGGAGTTTAAATTCTTATAAGAATTTAGGTGCAGTCCAATAAAGGAGCATGGTATGTCAGCACATTGTTCTTCTGTAACTACAGTGGCAGCCAGAAATACGTAGCAATCTATGTTAATATCCAGATATATCAAATGAATGGGATTTTTCTGTGAGATTTCTGATGTCCAGATATATCACTGGAAAATCCCATCCATTTTAATGGGTCTGCACAGTGTTTTATCTACTCTTGCTGCCACTTTAATTCTGCAATGCTGATGTACAAAAGGTGCTACAGAATAAATTTATTTCAAAACAGGATAAGGCACATTAAGCCAAGGCTCATTTCCTGATGCGACCCAGGGGCGAGGGAAATGGGGAGTGCAGAATACAGAACAAACATCGAGCAATAACAAATGCAGACTGCAGTGATAAGTGACAAAGCGCAATAACAGAATAATGAGTGAGCAGGTGTATAGCATCCCCTACTAAGGTCTAGCATAATAAGCAACCTGGAAAGCTGGATTTAACTAATACTGAAATTTTAGATGCTTTTTAAACTTATTATTCTCAATTATACATGGTGTCTTCCTCCCCTGATGAATCTCAAATTAAATATTTTTTTTTTCTCGACTTTCCCTCTCTACCATTACACAACAACAGCAAAATACATTGTTAGCCCCAATTATGATGGAAGAGCTAAGAGTGGCTCTTTTGGGAACAAAAACATTGAAATGTCCTGGTCCAGGCAGACTACCATTCAAGTGGTACAGGACCTTTTTTCAAATCCTTGGTCACTTCCTTGTTAGCTACCTTTTGTGAGGTTCAGGATGGAAAGACCCCCTCCTCCTCCTTCCTGGGCCTATGCAACTTTGTCTCCTATTTTGAAACTGGGGCAAGACCCTAAATTGTCATCATCATAAAAACCTATTTCCATATTAAATATGGATTATAAGTTATTCATGTCAGTTTGGGCTTTTGGGTGGAGGCAATACTCCCTGCCATAATCCATACAGACCAGTTCGGGTTCATCTGCACCCATCAAACTTCTGACAATATCTGCAGAGCTATCCATTAATGGATTATATTAATCAGGGATCTCTTTCAGCAGCCTTGATCAGGTTAGATGCTGACAAGGTCTTTGACTGGATCTCGTGGCCATGTTTTGTGGAAAACCCTTGTTCACTTTGGTTTCCCGGGGAAATTTATTTGGTGGCTTTGAAATATTTATGCAACTCCCCAGGCATTTCTCTGAGTCAATGGTCATATATCTGCTTCATTTCCCTTGATCCAGGGGACCCCTCAGGGCTGCCCCCTTTCCCCTTTACTTTTCACTTCATACACTGAACCCTTAGCTATGGTGATCCAGGAACATGAGGGAGTAGAAGGAATTCTGATGGGAGGGCAGATTTTTTAAATTTCCCTTTATGCAGATGACATTTTGTTAACAGACTTAGACCCTGAGAAATCTGTCCCAGAAACTTTGGGGATCCTCCAGATGTTTGCTGATATTTCGGGATATGTGATTAATGTCCAAAAGATGGAAGTGCTTGCACTTAATTTCTCTTCATCGACTGCGTTAAAACAGTTATTTCCTTCTCATTGGAGATGTACTAAAATAAGTACTTAGGGGTACATTTACCTCAAAATCTGTTGCACTTGGAATTGATAAATTATAAGCCCTTGATGCTGGAGGTGGAGAGGGATTTGAGTAAATGGTCCAAACTTTAATTATCTTTTTTTTCTAGAATAGATGCCATTCATATGCCGATTTTGCCTAGAATTCTTTACCTCTTTCAAAAACTCCTGGTGTCATCCTCCTCTTATTTTTTTATATCTTGGAATAGAACCCTATCTAGGATTTGTGTGGGCTGGACGCTGTCCTCGAGTCCACTAGTCACTACTTCAGCTGCCGGTTAACAGAAGTGGCCAGACCTCCCCAATTTCAGGGAATATTATAAAGCAGTCATAGTCAAAATGATTTTGCAATGGCTTAATTCCTCCTATGTAGCTTCTTGGAAGCACATAGAACTTGTACTGAATGATTTGTTTGATGTCGGCAGGATAGTGTTTGCACCACTTGACCTCCTCTCCAGACTTTAAGGGCTTTATGTTTGGAACAAGAGACACATTATGGTGTTGGTATAGAATCCGTGCATTCCCTCAGCTGGCACCTATTTTTTATTATGAATGTCTGCCGTTGACAGAGGCGGATTTTCTATCGGCCCATATGGACCAGACTTTTCATAGATGGCACTGGTCAGGATTGTCATACGTATTCCAATTCTTGCATATGAATGGGGTTGTCACTTTTGCCCACTTACAGGCCTTATACAACTTGAGTAGTCGGGAACATTTCCAATAATTACAAGTTTGGACTTTTTTGTTACATAAAGGCCCACCTTGGTGTACTTTTCCTTTCCCTCTGCTCCAATTTTTGAGATTGATTTTAGACTTACTTGGGAATCGGACATATCCCCATTTAATTGGCTTAGCATATAAGGGACTTTGAGAATACTGGGGTGAATCCAAACAATCCACATTAAAAGCCCAGAATATGGAACTTGCCACAAATATAACATATGAGAAGTGGCTAGAAGCTATTCCACCTTTTATGAAAATGTCTTAGGCCCCATACTGGAAGAAGTTTATTTGGAAGTGTCGTATTCATTTTTTTTAATACCCCAGATAGACTTATAAAGTATCTTCCAATTTCATATGGGGTCAGCTGGAGGTCCTGTGGGGAACCTAGGACGAATTAGGTGCATATTGTTTGGCACTGCCCGGTGCTCAGTTCTTTCTGGAGAGAGACTGAGAACCGATTGTTACAAATGGTGGGATTGGAGTTTAACTCCAGAATTCATTCTTTTATATATAGCTTCTGATGGGTCCCTTCCCCTGCTAGAAGTATGTTATATAGGTACCTATTGGCTGCTAAAAAAAACTATTGCCCATTTCTGGCATAACCCAGCTGCTCCAATGGTTACGCAATGATATGACATTATGAATGAAGTATATTATAAAGAATGATTAATAGCCCATTGAGAAGTGGCCAAGCTGTACATTTTGAGTTCATAGGTTCATAGTTCATAGGTGTGTTATGAGTTTTGTTAGGTTGGAGAACTTTAATAAACTCGCCGCCACTAGTGGTGAAACATTTGTTTTGAATTACCCATAAATCGGTCTAATCTATTTTTAAAGGTGTCCATAGTAAGACTGTTTACCACATCCTTAGGTAATGTGTTCCAGGTATTGATTATTCGTTGGGTGTACCATTTACTTTTTTTAACTGTTGTACATTTGTTACCACTCAGTTTATGACTATGTGATCTGGTTTTCTTTATCTCTGGTTGTTTAACAAGACCAATTGTTTCCAAGACACACTCATTTTTACTTGCAGTATAAGCTAAGCATAGATCTCCTCTTAATCCCCTGTATTCCAATGAGTACAAACCCAGTGTATTAAGTCTCTCCATGCATTGGAGATTTTTCATATTTTTAACCTTTTTTGTTACTTTCCTCTGTACACTTTCTTTCGTTTTTGTTTCTCTTTTGCTTTGTGGTGAACAGAATGGGGAACAATACTCCAAATGTGGTTGAACCAAACTGGAATAGAAAGGGATTATTACATCAGGTTCTGTGCTTTTAACATTTTTTAATATATATCCCAGTAACCTTTGGCGTTTTTTAACTGTGTTTATTGTGCTTAAATCGAAAGATAAATTATCTGTGATTGTCACACCGAAATCTTTTTCAGTTGTGGTCTTTTGTATGATAACATCATTTAATTTGTAGCTTCTTCTTTGGTTATTCTGTCCCAAATGCATAACCTTGCATTTATTTACATTAAATTCCATTTTATTGTTTTTGGCCCAGTTTTCCAGTTTTGTTATACTGTCTTGGAAGTTTTGAACTGACATTTTGTTGTTAACTATACTGCCTAATTTGCAGTCATCTGCGTATTTACATATCCAAGATGTACTATCGGTCTACATAGTGGACACCAATATGTTAAATAGGGTGGGTCCCAGTATAGAGCCCTGGGGAACACCACTGGTGACATACCCCCACATTGATATGTTACCTCTGACCCCCACTTTCTGTCTTCTTTCATTTACCATGATGTGATCCACATTACTATGTTAGTATTAAAACTAAGCCTGTATAGTTGGTCTATTAAGATTTTATGGGACAAGGTGTCAAACGCCTTTGCGTAATCCAAGAACACAGTGTTGACAGGTAAGCTGCTGTCTAGTGCTGCACTAACTGGTTCAAAGAATTGTAATAAGTTTGTTAGGCAAAACTTTCCTGTAATGAAACCATGTTGGGTTACATCTATTAGTCTATTCTGATGGATATGCTTAGTTATATGTCCCTGTATTAATCTTTCAAGACGTTTACCCACCACAGAGGTCAGAAGAGTTGCTTTGCTGCCCTGGGTATTTTATAGCTCTCAAGAGGATGACACATTTGTCCCATAATATTACTATTATAGTAAATTGTGGTAGGTATAGCTAGAGCGGGTTAAAGATTTTGAGGACCAACAAGGTTATTTGACTTGTGGATTTATCTGGTTATCCTTGTGGTAGCAAGTTTTAATGCGATTATCTTATTTATCTTGACCCCTCCCTTTATTCCTATATCATTTTTATTATCTACTTTAGAAAAACTCAGGGGGAATTGCTTTTGAATGATGTATAATTCTGAATGTCCGTAACTATTTTTAGTTGATGTACTATTGCATATGAATGGATAATATATGTTATGAACTTGCTGTACTCTGCACCTTTTAAATAAATAAAAAGTAAAAAAAAAATTATCATCTCACTGGGCAACGAACAACTGAAGGCAATAGCTAGGGTAAGTGCATGGTGCCTGTAAAAGGTAACTGTGCAATGGCAGTGCAGATGAATAAAATAGGCAGTGTAAGTTTGCAGGTAGGAGCCAAAATCAAGGGGGGGGGGATTGGTAGGAAGACTAGAAAGAGTGGAGGTCAGAGGTGGAGGGAAGGGTTAAGTGTGGGGTTGGCAGGAAGAGGGCAGAGCAGGGAGGAGCCTTAGCTGGTGTCTACGGGAAGGGAGAGAGGCAGATGTAGAGGGGAGTTGGTTCTAAAAGAAGGGGAGACAATAAGAGAAGGTAGTCTGTCCACCAGAGGAGTGAGGGTGGGGAAGGGAGAAGGTGCAGTGGTCCATGGAGAGGAGGGAATAGGAGGAGGAGGGAACTGGAGAGGAGAGTGAGGAGAGGTAAGAGGGGAAGGAACCAAACCAGTATTTAAAGATCAGAGAAGCACAGCGGGCCTGAGGGGAGAGGGAGGATAGAGAGGGAGGATGGAGAGGGAGGAGCAGAGGGAGCAGTAATGAGTATGGCAAGGTGAGTTTATAGCAAATCAATAAACAGCATTACAGAGGGTGTCCAGTTTGACAAGCAAAGAAGAGAGAGCAGTGCCATAGACCACATCCGAATAATCAAAGGCTGGAAGAACCATCTTGGTGACAAACTCCTGAAGGATCCGAGGAGAAAAGCAGTCCTTGTTGTGATACAAGTCACCAAGTTTGGGGTGGAGTTTGGTGTAGATGGTATCAATGTGGGCAGAGAAGTCCAGCTTGCTATCTAGCCACACACCGAATTTACTTGATGGTGAAGACAGCTTTAAGAGGGGTTCCATCCAGTGTGGAGAAAACTGGTTGGGGTGAGAGCCTAGCCAGTTTCTGGCTGGTGCCAAAGGTCATGGATACTGCTTTGTTGGTGTTGACCCGGAGTTGGTTGGCATGGAACCAGCACAGCACATTTTAGAAGTTGTTTTTTTTTTTATTTACTGTATTTTTTTCCCCTTCTGTCCTGACCTGCCTACCATCAGCCCTGCCTCACACCCAGCCCTGTTACTTTCCTTCTCCAGGACTTACCTCTCCTGTGTTCCTCCCTGGCTTGCCCCCAGGATAGGGCTGCTGGGGGGGCCAAACCCCCAGTGGAATTAGAGCTCGGTGCCAGAAGAGCACCTTGGTTGGCAGTGCTGGACCTCTGATGTGAGTCAGGCATCATCCTGCTCAGGTCAGGGGATTTTCTGTTTTTTTGTGCTCTGATTCCTTGTGACACCTATGGAGCACTCTTCCACACATGTGCACATGTGCTTGGAGTGCCCCAGCTTCCATCCTCCCTGATCCATAGCTCCTGTCTGTATGTCACCTGTGGTCACCAAGGTTGTGGTATTGCAGTGGAGTCCACAGCCCTCCCTCCCCAAGGTGGAGAGTGTCCCCTTGGGATGCACATCCAACCTCCCCTGTCTGGCTCTCTGATGGCCCAGGCTTATTCCCAAACTTGGGTAATGTGCATTGCAGATGGTACTGCTGTGCCAGCAGGCTGGCTACATTGTGAAAGTCTTTCTGGAGCAGGCCTTCCACAGCTGTGGTTGAGGGGCCAAAGGAGTAGATGACTGTGTCATCTGCTTACCTGTGTATATGCCAGTTGACACAGGCAGAAGGAAGGTCATTGAGATAAATAAAGAAAAGGCTTGGACCCAGAATGGAGCCCTGCAGGACCCAAGCCTCGATTGGAAGTGGTGAGGACAGGGTGCCTCCAACCAGTACTGACTGTTGGCAGCCCATGAGGTAAGAACAGAACTAATCAGCAGAAGGAATTGATAGGCCAGCAGAGATCAGCTTGTCCAGGTGGAGAGGGTGGAACACCTAGTCAAAGGCTTTGCCCAGATCGATGAAGACAGCAGTGGTGATATGTCCTGATCCATCCCGGAGAGGATCTAGTCCATGACACGCAACAAAGAGGCAATGGTAGAGTGATGCTTCTACCCCCCCCCTTATTTGTTTTCCCTGTCTACTCCTCTCACCCTCCTTCCTGGACTGGAGCATGGGTAGGGGTATCCCTTATCCCTTTCCATGCTCCAATCCCTGACCCTCACACTATCTCTCTGCCCTATCCCCACTAATAATCACAACCCACCTCCCCATCTCCTTCTACCTAACCAGCCCTCTGATCTACTTTAGCACTTATTATGCTTTTACTCACCCTGCCCCTTCACCCTCTCTCTTCCTTGTCTTCTCCTACGTCTTTCCCTTTCTCTCCTCCCCTCACCCTCCTCCTTTTCCCTTATCCTTACTCCATCCCCTGCCCCACTCACTACCCTCCTGCTGTATCCCTGCTACTAATTTTGATCTACCTCCTCCCCCTACCCACCTCCACCAACCCTTCCCTGCACCCTCTCAACCCTCTGATCAGTTTAGGCATGTTCCCCCACCTTCTCCTCTCCCACCACCCCATCCATCCTCCGCAACATGTTCCCCTCATTAGCTTCCCTGCCCATGGTTTAAATCCCCTTGACATAACCTTTCTCCAGTGGTACCCACCACTCCTCACATTCATCCATACTCCCCCCTGTACTTATCTCCACATCCGTTCCTGCTCTGTCTTTCTAAACCACTCCTTGACAACACTTTCTCACCCCTTATCACTCACTCTCTACTGCCCCCTTCCCTCCCTCTTGTACATTAATCCATTGTCCATTTTTTTTTTGCTTTTGCCAAAATTGCCTGTCTTGTAGTACTTTTTCATTTACCATAATTACTGTCTTGCATTATTGTCTATTGCCACCTGATCCTGCTATGTTTTTTATTCTGCTTTCTTGCTGTTCATATGTTAATAATTCCCACATGTTACTGTACCAGTCACTGTATTTACCGTATCTGTTATTATGTTCTTACTCTGATGTGGAACCCTTTGTTAATGAGCTTGTAGCTCAAATGTTGTAATCCAAGACAATAAATAAAAAAATTAATTAAAAAAACAGACTGGAAGGGGGAGAGGAAGTTGGAGGAGGAGAGGAAGTCAGCCAGCCTGGAGTAGGTGAGTTTCTCCTGCAGCTTTGCTAGGGAGGTATCGTAGGTATCATAGGTTATACAGAGCTAGAAGACCGTAGTCCATAATGCTCACCAGAATTAATTATATCCTACTATACAGTTTTGTTTTAAATAGGTGTCCAAGTGTTTTTTAAAAGTATCAATATTATTACATGATGAGGAGGTGAGATGAGGTGAGGAGGGAGATTGGCTGGAAGTTACCAGGTGATGTGGGATCACCCCCCTTTGTGCAGAAAGAGGACCTTGTTTGTGCAGAGAGAGGACCTTGGCAACCTTCCAGGACTGAGGGGCAGCACAGAGTCAGATGGAAAGGTTCAGTAGGTGAGTGAGAAGAGAGGCCAAAGCTGGTACGGTGATTAGGAGGAGTTTAAGATCCAGCCCATTAGGGCTGGCCTTAGAGGAGTTGAGTGAGGAAAGAGCAAGCAAGGTTTCCTTAGGAATGATGGGAGGGAAGTGAAAGCCCTTAGCTGAGTGGTGTGGAGATGGGGGCAGGGAGGGGAGAGGGACCAGGAGGAGAGGGAGAGGGAGAGGGGAGGGCAAAGGTATTAAAAAGCTCACTGAAGTGAGCAGCAACAGAAGGATGGTTGAAGACCTGTGAACCATCCAACTGTAGAACTGGGGGAGTGGTTTGGGTTGGGGGATCAAAGAAGGAGTGAATATCCTTCCAGAATTTACCTGGGGAATTAAGATTTTTCTGGAGATTTGATTTGAAATAATGGGCCTTTGGGGCATGAACTGCCTTTGTACATGTGTTCCTAAGTGTTCTGTAGGGCAAACAACACCAAGTGGAGTAGGCACTAGGACAGTGGTGCTACCACACTTAAAAAATTCAAAACGACAAACTGAAAAGTAGAGCACGCACCCCAACCTGAAAAATGCAGGGGCACCAGTCTCTTAAGAGTTAAACACTTTATTATAACATAAAAAGAGGCATATTCAGCCTGACGCCTTTTGGATGTCCAGGCATCCTTTTTCAAAGGCTTAATTGAATGAATGAAGATGTGGCAGTTACATACAATATTTGAAAAATACCATCATGATGTCATGGCTAATAATGGATCTGATAGGTCATAGTATAATCTAAGTAATCATTCATGATTCATAAAATCTATAGTAACCACTACAACCCTAAAGTGCATCATGCAGTAAAAAATCAGTCAGGTGAAAGCAGAATAAGAAATACTGCAATGAATATATCACAATATAATGTATGGAGACAGTCAATTAACGTGTGTTTTCTGCAGTTTTACAACCTGATAATCCCACCGATGTGACATCAGTATCTATAAACCCTTCATTACCACGTCACACCGGTGGGATTACAGGAGCGAATGTTGAAACAGAATTTTGATCATGAAAGAATTCAGCTGTCAGAACCGTCCCCCATGACAAGCTTTCAAACTACTATAATTCTGTCAGTAACGGTTACTGTCCCGACGCGTTGTAGAGTGCAATGGCATATCAAAACAACCCACCCACACCACGACACAGCCATGAAGCTTTCATCACCGAGCTGGACAACAAGCGTACATTTAAAATTATAGAAGTCCATCTATTCTGTCTCAAAGTCCCAGAGGCTCCTCACATGATCTGTCAACAAACTGAAAGACGTAAATGATGTGACGTTCAACAACGTGCCTCAAGGTCACCAATCGGAAGCAGCAGACCAAATTTCACTAAAGACTTTGAACTGCTTTTTTTTTTTTACTGCTGCCGTTTTCGTGATCTAGTCTAAATGTAATATTTATTTAATATTAGCCACAAAATGCAGTTTTTCCATTATGATTTGGTGTGTCTGATAGATTTCTTGTGTAACCTCGTTTTGTTGTACAGCAATAAACCTCGCTGACTGGTCTCATCTGTCTCGGTAAGTTTTTTCAAAATTTTTAGAATAATGGTCAGACCGCTATTTTCTTGTCCATACACTATAAAAGATAATGGCTGGCTAGTGGTGATCAACCACAGGTGTAATTACCTCTTGTGGTTGCCAGGGCAACTGTAAACCTCTCGAGCTGTGCTCTCGGGGTTTACTGCATTGCCCTGGCAACCACTCAAGATAATTACATCGTGGTTAACCACCACTAGCCAGCTATTATCCTCATATATCTCTATACCTAGAAAGGAAGGAGGAAGGAAGGAAGGAAGGAAGGAAGGAAGGAAGGAAGGAAGGAAGAAACAAAGAAAGAAGAAAAGAAGGAAAGAAGGTGGGGGGGATATGGTAAGAATCAAATAATAAAACCGCACAGATGTAATCAATTGCTCATCTATATATATATATGTATATATATAGATATCTATATATACACATACATATATATCTCAAAAGACTATATAAATATAAATATAACTCACAAATATCTACAGGTGACATAATCAACGACTATACAAGTAAACAACGGAGTTACAGTATCACATAGAAAAATTCAAATTCAGAAAGCTACCATTTCTTTTTCTTCTTCAAAAATGGTTTTGGTTCAAAGCCTGAGTTCAGTCCCTTATTTTTAGCTGCATTCAAATTAATAATCCAGAAGGTCTCACGAGTAAGCAGCAAATCATTAAAATTGCCCCCTCGTGGCTTAGGGCATACCTTGTCAGTTCCCATAAAAGTGAAAGAATGTCCACTTTCAAACTGAGATTTGGCTATGTGTGCTGCTGTAGGACAGCAGGTCATACTGGGAGGAGGAGGAGAATTTGAAATGGGCTCATGCTCGGTCTCAGGACTTACAGTGGTTTATAATGTGAGGTTCAATCCAGGGGTAGTGAGAAGTTTCTAACCTAGATTTTAAAGGGGGGGGGTTGTCCTGGACTAGAGTATATTTGGGATAGAAGGTGGAGAAGGTGGAGAAGGACACGTCAATGTTAAGGGCCAAATAGATGGGGACCAGTCGACTGTAGCCAGGTCATCTAACAGGAGGAAGGAGGTGGTGTTACCATTGTACTGCTACTGCTCTCTGCTGAGGGTCCACCTGGAGCACTGAGTTCAGTTCTGGATGCTGTACGTCTGCAAGGTACAGTGGAGAGCAAACAGCTGCATGAGAAATCACATGAGAAAAGGCTGCAGGAACCAATATGTACTCCCTGTAAGAGAGGAGAGCAAGAGGAAATATGATTGAAACCTACAGATACCTCACAGGAGTGAACAAAGTGCAAATGGAGGGTCTATTTTAGAGAAAGGGAGGAATGCACTAGAACAAGGGGGCATGCAACAAAGCTAAGAGGGGAAATTTTGGAGAGATCTACAGAAATACTTCTTCATGGAAAGGGTTGTGGATGACTGGAACAGCCTGCTAGAGGATGTAGTGGGGGCAAAAGCTGTGGGGAGCTTCAATCATACATGGGATAGGCACACGGGCATGTTAGGTAGAGGAATGGGGAGAGGGAGTGTCACCTATGACCAGCTAGAGGCAGTGATGATGGAATAGGCTGACACAAGGGGCAGACTGGATGGGCCTAAAGGTCCTTTTCTGCTGACAGACTATGTTTCTATGTTTCTAACAGGGTAATAATGTTTAGCAACCAATGGGACCTTGACCAAATGTAGGGTGCAGAAGGAGGGGGCCTGATTTTCCTAATACAGAAGGTCATGCAGTGGCTGCTGAGGTGTCTGGGAGAGTACCAGCTGCAATAATACTTTTGGGGTGAGAGGAAAGCACCCAGTCCAGAAGGGTGTAGTTGGTAGAGATCAGATTGTGGTTGGTGGAGGTAGGATTGAGTCAGGTGGGTTTGATAATTAGTTGGGAGAGGTTTAGCAACTCTGTCCTGTATGCTGTGGGTCTGGTGGCTGGGAAGAGCCAATTAATATTGAAGTCCCCAAGAAGGATGAAAGCACCAGAGGAAGCACGAGAGGCAAGTACAGTGAGGGAATCAACCAGGGAGGATGGAGTGATTTTGGGGGAGGTATAGAAATCACTAACTAAAATGGGAAGTGATGAAGGGAGGGTGAGCTTGGGTAGGAGGTGCTCATGAGAGAAAGGCACAGATTCAGCATGACCGATGGAAAAGGATAGATTCTGCTGGACATAAAGGGGGGGCACCACCACCCCATTTACCACAGTCCTGCTGGAAGAGCTGATAGTCAGTGAGAGCCAAGGTAGAATTAGGTAGTCTAGAGGGGAGCCAATACTCTGAGATGCACAGAAGGTCAGATGAATGCTGAGAAATTCAGACACTGAGGATGTCCAGTTTTGGTAGATGGCTCCTAGCACTGAGGTGGAAGATGATTAGGCCTTTAGGAGAGGTGGTGGGAGAGGAAGTGGGGGTGGAGGGGCCAGGGTTGGGTTCAATGTCACTAGCAAGGAGGAGGAGCAGGATGATGGGCAGCAGGATGGAATGGGACTTGCACCTCCTGGAACAGGGGAAGGGAAAGACTGGATTGGGGAGGGATAGGAGAGTTCAGTGGAGGAATTCAATGTTTAGAGAGGGTGAGGAGGGAAGATCAGGGTGGAAGGAGAGAGGGAGGAGGGAGCAGCAAGAACAAGTGGAGGTGGGAAGGGACAGGGAAGGGTGGGAGGGAGGGGTAGAGGACAGGTAGAAGAGGGAGGAGGGGATGAGAGTTGGGGAGAGGGTGAATGTGGGGATTGGGGTTTACTGGATTCATAGGATGAATATAAATCCATTAGCATTAGCCATTTTGACTTCAGTGTCTATTAAACATATCCTGAAATCCCCTTATTAACTAAATAAGAATCCTGAGATTTGGAAAGGGCAGGAGAGGGAGAAGGAGGAAACAGGAGAGGAGGGTTGGGTACATGATTTTAGGCAGCTATGGTGATTCTAAGTCCAAAACACCAATTAATGTAGCCTAATTTAAGCAGATTTAAGCAGAAGACCAATAAATAATACACCAGACAAGGTTAGCTAGGTGACTAAAAGGAGTAAATCAGAACTAGCAAACCAAATTTAACGAAAGGGTACATACACTGAACTTGTACTGTAGTTTGAAGCAACCCAGAAAGGGTGATTGCTAAAGCTACTAGCTTGGTAGTTGATGCATACAAAAGCTGTCAGTAAAATGTGAGGTTAGGAGAAACCCAGATAAGGCATTACACCAGTTTACTAAGGTACAGTCTCAGTAGTCAATGCAAAGAACAGTTGGCAGGTTATAATCTATTCAACATTTGGAGGCGCAAAGTAGGGATTGGAGTATCACAGGTAGGGTGTTAATACAGCATATGAATCAAGTTGTGACCAAATGCGCAACAGTAGCCAGTGGCATTGAGGCTAGTCAGTAAGCACATAGAAACAAGTGCAGTTGGCAGGTCAATGTAAGATGTGCGGTTTGGGCTAACCCAGATAGGATGTTACCATGAGCCCAGAGTTCTTAACGAATCTTGGAAAGCACAAACACTGTGGTAGACTTATTGTAGCATGTGCAGCATGGCTGGCTGATGGCCAATCTGGTGCTGTCTCCAAGCCGACTTCACACTTGAGATGTCAGCTGCACTATGGTCCTTTGCACGAAGGTGCCAAGGACCACAGTGCAAGTGTGGTTTGGTAAAGTCAGAATGCCCAGGGTCTTGTGCTCCTCACTATCCAGCAAAATTGTCAGTCACATAATTTTTTTTTCCATACATAGTTTATGGTGTTTTTCTTGTTTTCTCCCCATTCCCGTCCCCTGTCTCAGCATGAACACACGCGTGTGGAGTCATGCCCATGTTGTGCTATGAGACACCCTCCCTTCACGTCATCCCCTCCCACCTTCACCGCCACCGGACCTCCACGTGGTGATGGTGGAACTACGGAGGGGTGATCACCTCCTCTAGGAGAGGAGAGCTGCTGTTAGGCAGCTCATCGGTCCTGCTCCCTCCCTCCCTCCCCCACGTGCCGGCTCCCCAATGATCCGAGATCATTCCCAAACCCAGGCCGCCGATGTGGTGTGAGGTACGACGTCCAGCACCTCAACCCTCAGCACCACCAGGCTGGCTCAGTCACATAATTTTGAATGCTATTTTACCTACACAATATTTACAATAGAGATATAGTAGGTTTGCAGGAACAAAGTAAATACAAATTGCCTAACAGATCTCAGAAAAGTCCAGCGTTTCTGATGTATGCAACAAATGGGAGGCAGTGTGGCCTAGACGTTAGAGCACCAAGCTGTGAACCAGAAGATCCAGTAGATCTGGGTTTGAAAGAAGTCAGGACTATCCCTTGTACACTGTGTGACCCTGAGCAAGTCATTTAACCTCCCTGTGCTTCTGGGTCTACCTGGAAATTGAGTTTGGCTCATCATGCCTTTCTGGTAAAAATCACCAAAAAAAAAAAAAAAACATGGAACGTATTGGTACTTCAAAACTGAAATTTATGTATGTATGTATGTATATGTTTGAAAATTTGTGACTGGGACAGCACACTGAGCTGAGGCTCGTTTCCAGGTGTGACCTAGGGAAACGGAATAAGGAATACAAAATACAAAGCACAGACACAGTTCAGATATGAAAAAGTGCAAACAGACAGCACAGTTAATACGGGTGTAAGTGCAAAATGAGAAAACAAGGCAGGAGCAACAAATTGGGCATCTCAGGCACAGTTACACTGGTGTATGGTGCAATTGCAAAGGAGAACAGTCAGGGAGAGGGAAAACAGGATTGGGGGGAGGAAAGTAGTTTCTGCTGATACCTAAGGGAACCAGGGGAGGAAGTGAAGTGGAGGGATGAGGGGAGCAGGTTCCAAAGTGATGGGAAATGATAGGAAAAGGCTGATTGCCCAGCAGAGGAGTGCGGATGAGGATTGGCGAAGGTGTGAGGATCCCTGTAGCAGAGGGAGCAGGAGGCTGGGAGAAGAGGGAGAGGAATGATGAGATGTAGGAGTGAAGGGGCCCAAACCAGTATTTGGATATGAAAGAGGCACACTGGTGAAGTGAGCAATAAATACAAGAGGCAGAGTTAATGGCAAAGTGGCAGAAGGAGTTGTAGAGGGTATCCAGTCTGGCTAGGGAGGTGGAGGGGCAATGCCATAGACCACGTCCACACAGTCAAAAACCGTGAGCACCATTTTGGTGACAAGCTCACAGCAGTCCTGAGGAGACAGACAATCTTTATTGCAGTTTAAGGCAAATACAGTATACAGCAAATGCAGTGCTTGAAGAGGACTGGAGCAAGGGGAACTGAAGCATACAGTAAAAGCTGATTCTGTGTCATCAGACAATAGACAAAGAGCAACTGTACACACAGAAATGGGATTTGTGCAATGCAACAGGTGTGGGGCTGTCATCTCCAGGGCGATGCTCTGGAGGATGGGATGTTGCCCAATATGTCAGAACTTGGATGAGCTCTGGGAGCAGCTGGAGGCAGCCTGGGGGGAAATCTTGACATTAGGGCACATGTTGGTTAGGGACTTCCCTCATTTCCATTCATCTCTGGGCCCCACAGGGCCAGGGGCTGGAAGGGTGGTAGGGAGGGAGGAGTAAAAAGTGAGTAAGGAAGCATGGTTCTGGTCACCAGCATCCTGGTGCAGAACTGTTATACGCCCCTGATTGTGGAATTCTGACCCACTACAAATCAGGGGAACCTGAAGCAAACCGGGGAATTAAGAGACCACCAGAAGTCAAGGAAAAAGGAAAAGACCAATGGACATAGGAGTATAGTATTAGTGATAGGAGACTCAATGGTCAGAGGGGTGGACTCAGAACTGGAGGGTGGCAGGGAAACTGAGGTGTTAGTCAGATGTCTTCCAAGTGCATCAGCCAAGAAGGATAAGGATAGAATTGGTGACCTGCTTAATTAAAAAAGACAAATATCTGGGGGGTCCTGATCCACCTAGGCACTAATGACTTAGCAAGTCAGCCAGTGAAGGAGGCAAAGAGCAGTCTGGAGCAGCTAGCAGATAGTCTCAAGGGTAGGGGGTATCTCTGGCCTTCTCGGAGGTGCTGCCTGTGTGGGTGAGGGGAGGCAGAATTAGGCAGGCCGAGTTAACAGAACTAAACAATTGGATGAAAACTTGGTGTCAGTCTGGAGGGTACCACTTTGTTGGTAACTGGGGTGAATTCTGGGAAAGGAGGTTATTCAGGGGTGATGGTCTTCACTTAATGAGGGAAGGGGTTAGTGCACCAGCACAAAAATGTGATGTTTACATAGACAGCCTAACATGACTAGGAGCATCAGTCAGAAACCGGGGGTGGGGGGGTCACTACGCAGCATCAGGGTGGCCTCAGTAGGTACTCAGGGAGTGAAAATGCAAGGACTGAGGTGAGAATAGCAGGGAATGAAAAGACAACTGCAAAGAGGGGGAGGAAAAACACCCTGGGGCAAGGAGGAAGAAAGGGAGCAAATGGGAGGGGACAGAAGAATAAGATCTGTGTATGGAAAGCCATGTGCACCAATGCTAGGAGCCTAGGAAATAAGATCCCTGACTTGGCTGTGGTCATGGCAGAGGCAGACCTGGACATTGTGGGAATTATGGAGATGTGGGGCTATGATGAACTGGAATGGGACATGGTATTACTGAGGTATGTGCTATTCAGAAGGGACAGGGAGCTATATATTTGAGGGAACACACAAAGGCCACAGAAGTGCAGGGCAGATTGGGGGGCTGAAGCTATATGGGTATCACTGGAAACAGACAAAAGGGGAAGTCATACACACTGGGGTGGTATGTAGACCGCTTGTGCAGGAAGGAAAAGTGGACAGGGCAATGCTGGAGGAAATTCAGAGGATGGCAAACAGGAGGAAGGTGCTGCTGATGGGGGACTTCAACATGCCGGATGTAGAGTGGAGCACCCAATCGGCAGCATCTACCAGGAGTAGGGATATCATTGATTCCCTGCAGGGGGCACTCATGAGACAGCTTGGAAGGGAACTGACCAGGGAAGAGCAATCCTGGACCTGATTTTTACAAATGGAGATGGGGGAAGGGGTATCAGTAGGGGAGAGCCTTGGCATGAGCGACCACAGCACCATTTGGTTCACAGTGGAAACTGCTGCTGAGGGTCATCAAACCAAGGTGAAGGCATTTGATTTCAGGCATGCAGACTTTAAAAGAATGGGCGACTGCCTTCAGAAAGCCCTGGCAGGGGTGGAGGAAAAGTGGGCAGCAATAAAAGGTGCAATATTAGATGCCACAAACTTCTGTATTAAGCAGGTCAGTAAAAACAGGAAAAAAGCAAGCCACTATTGTACAGCAGAGAAGTGGCGGAAAAGGCCAGAGCAAAGAGGTGTGCATTCCGGAGATACAAGTAGATGCAGAGGGAGGAGGATAGGGTCATATACCAGGAAAAGCCGAAGGAAGCAGGATTGGAAGTCGGGGAAAGCGAAGGCAAGGACAGAAGATAAAATAGCTAACTCAGTTAAGGAAGGGGATAAAACATTTTTCCGGTGTGTGAGTGAGAGGAGAAAGTTGAAGGGGGGTGAGGTGAGGTGGGATAGTCAGGCTAAAAGACAAAGGTGTGGGGTTGGCAGAAGATGAGCATGAGAAGGCGGACATATTAAACAGCTATTTCTGTTCTGTGTTCATGATAGAGGGAGAAGGGGAGGGAAGTCAGATCAGGGAAAAGGGGGTGTTAGTGGTGGGGGGTGTGGACACCAGTCCATTCCAGGAAGATGAAGTCCTGAGGGAACTAGGGGATAAAGGTGGACATGGCCATGGGCCCAGATGGGATACACCCCAGGGTACTGAGGGAACTAAGTAAAGTACTTGTGGAGCCACTGACTAGCCTCCTCGACAGGTCCTTGGAAACGGGGGAGGTGTCTGATGACTGGAGATGGGCGGATAGAGTCCCGCTCCACAAGGGAGGGGAAAAGTAGGAGGTAAGCAACTACAGACCAGTGAGCTTGACATCGGTGGTGGGAAAGCTCATGGAGAAACTAATAAAGAAAAGAATCACTAGCTAGCTTGAAGCCAATGGCCTGCAAGACCATCGGCAGCACGGGTTCATGGAGGGCAAGTCGTGTCAAACGAACTTGATAGAGTTCTTTGATTGGGTCACCAGGGTAGTGTATCGGTGGGGGGACTGTGAACATAGCTTGACTTTATCATAGTATCATAGTAAAAGCCAGCAGAATAGGCCCCATGGTCTATCGTGTCTGCTCAGAAGCTATCCCCCTACTGGGAGCTCGCTCCTCCACCCCCTAGCCCCAGAGGTGGCCCTCCCTAAAGCAAAGCATTTGACTCTGTGCCACACAGAAGACTCTTACACAAAATGAGATGCTAGGGCTGGGTCTGGTAGTAGTGAGGTGGGTGGGAAACTGGCTAGGGGGAGAAGGCAAAGGGTAGTCGTAAATGGGGTGCCTTCAAGGGAGGGTATGGTCACCAGTGGAGTGCTGCAGGGGTCATTTTTGGGGCTGCTCCTGTTTAACATCTTTATAGGGTTATAGCGGAAGAACTGGAGGGGAAGGTATGCCTATTTGCGGACAATACAAAGGTCTGCAATAGAGTTGCTACTCTGGAGGGGGTTGGAAAAATGCACAAGGATCTACATAAACTGGAGAAGTGGTCAAGGGAGTGGCAGCTGTCCTTCAATATAGAAAAGTGCAAGATCACGCACTTAGGCAAAAAAAAAAAAAAACAGGTGGCAGAATACAGGATGGGGGGCAAATCCTAGAGGAAATCGAGCTAGAAAGGGACCTTGGTATAATCATTTCACGAGATCTGCCTGAGACAAACCCATGCTGTTTGCTGTCCTGCAGCCCATTAGTCTCTAGGAAGGAAACCAAGATTGTCTCCATCAGCTTTCCCACAATTGATGTGAGGTTTACTGGTCTGTAGTTTCCTGGCTCATCCTTGGGGCTGATCTTGTGAAGGGGTACCACATGCGCCATCCTCCAGAACTGAGGTACATTCCTGAGTCCAGGGAGGCATTAAACAGGTCTGCCAAGGGTTCTGCCAGGACTCTTGCAGCTCCTTTAGCACCCTGGGGTGTATACCATTTGGCCCAGGTGCCTTGTCCACCCTCAGTGCTCTCAAGCCTTCCAGTACCCTGCCCAATGAGATTTCCCCATCGTCACCTCCTTCCTGCCCCATGCCAACCCTCCCAACCCCCTTGGGTAAAGCTCCCCCTTTCTCTTTAGTAAATCAGTGTCAAAGGCTCAGCAGGTAGCACACTCACCTCTGAGGCTGGGAGATCAGAAGGCTGTGGGGTCTATCTTCACACCAGGCACTTGGGTTAATTTCCAATACTGACACTGTAGTGCAGCATTGGGAGGGTGCTGCACTCCTGAGGTGCCGTCTTTCGGATGAGATGTTAAACCGAGGTCCCATCTGCCTGTTCTGGTGGTAGTTCAGGTGGATGTTAAAGATCCCATGGCACTTATCGAAAAGAGTAGCAGAATTTTTTATGTATCAACAAAATCAAAATGTATACAGAAATCCCAAAAATATTGAAAAATCAAACAGGTCACACAAAATGACAGACATCAAAAAAATACATGCAGAAAAAAAGCATCACAAACCTTTTCGATGAGCATAACAATATATACAGTTCAATCCCCATGTGGAGCAGGGGAATTTTTTTTGTTAGTTAATAGAACATCCAAAGAAAACTTCTTGTTACATCCACATTCAACAGAGTGAAGAACATAAAACAGCTTCATAATTCAAAAACCTTTTGCATGAAAAAAAAAATGAAAACTAATACACAGGTCCTGTTTGAAACAAAAAGAAAAGGAGGAAATAAAAAATCATTAACAAAGATACAAATAAAATAATTGCTCCAAACAAAATGACCTATGTAAAAAAATGAAATCATACAGTCAAAATAAACATATGAAACTTGTTCTGAGCTATTTACACATGCCTATAACACTATAAATTCCTGTAAGCAGAATCCAAATCCAAACAAACTCCTAGAATTCTGTATATGTTAACAGTCTTACTTCAACCAAGTAAATGGGTTCCAATATGAATCCCACAAATCTCTATGTAAACTCATAAATTCTGTTTGTCTAACCAGTTTGAGGTCTGTAGTAATGGTGGTAATTAATTCATGAACAATTATGTCTTGTTGCTGTAGTACAAAACGGCATCTGATTTGCCAGATCCAATATAAGAAAAAGGACATAAATAAAAGCATACTACTGTCCTGATAATGTTGCCATTTTGAAGGGAATATGTAAGTAATAAGACACGACAGGGTGTGTGTTGAACATATATTACCACATGGCTGGGGTGTAGTAAATCACAATGAAACACACCCTGGAGTGTCTTATTGCATTTATAAAAAGGAGAAATGTTATTAGAAATTAAAAAAAAACATTCAGGAAATACATAATTTACATTAAAATATAGCTTTATTTAAGCAGTGTCCCTATGCAAGGAAAAATAGTCCCTTTTAGCTGAGACAGTAAAACTGCTTGAGACAGTGTAAACTGACGGTTGAAAAACACTGCCAAACAAACAATAAGGCAGCAAAAGGTTTAATTTTTTAACTTATCAACTCAAAATGATAAATTAGTGTTGAAACTGACACATGCTAAGCTATGTGTTACAAAGAAGGAGAACTTGAAATGGACTTACACTTTGAAACTTACACATGCTAAGTTATCTGCTAAAAACAAGGACATCTCATTAATTCACATTGTTGAAATTGACCATACCACTGAAATTGACTGGAGCATTGAAACTGAAAGCATCACTTGGCTGACTGCACTGAACATGAACCCAAAACGCAACTTGGACAGTTTAGTATTTCTTGCCATGGAGCTGACTGTCTCACCAGGAATCATGCTGAAACTGTTTTGAGAACTGTATTTTTGTTTGCTTTATTTTGTTATGCTAATATTGAAATTAACAGAACACTCGCTCGATAAGGAGCATTGAAACTGAAAGTGCTACTCAGAAAGTTTATCAGTTGATGGCATTGAGCTGACTGAGATGACAGCATGGCTGACTGCACTGAACATGAACCCCAAACGCCACTCGGACAGTATAATGCTTCTTGCCACAGAGCTGAGTGACTCACCAGAAATCATGCTGAAACTGTTTTGGGAACTGTACTTTCGTTTGCTTTATTCTGTTATGCTAACATTTAAATTAACAGAACACTTGCTCGATACTGTAGTTCTGATTTTCTCCGAGGCTGAAAACAAGAGGGCTACCTGAATTTTTCTTAACATTCCATGCCTATCTGTCAACATTCCATTTTGGGGCATTGATTTAGTTGCCTGCACTTTTTTTATCTCTATGTGTAAAACATATTTGACACTGTCTTTCTGGCAATCACAATGCTTATTTTTACATGCCCATTTTATAAACCATAATATAAAGCGTTAGGGGTTAGTGGGAGAAAAATATCCATTTTCCATTTTTCCATAACAAATCCCAGAATTTTAGGATATATGGACATGAAAAATATAGATGCTCCATAGTTTCAATTTGTATAGTACATGTTACTCTAGGACAATATCTGTCACTCAGTTCTTTATGTTTGTGATTTCCTTTAGTGTTAATTCTCCCATGGACCCCTAACCACATTATATCCCACATCTTGTGTGGTATCCTAGGTTCCAACAATAAATGTTGTATTTGGTCTTGTTCTGTTATGGGAAATTGTGAAAATGGTAATTCTGAAAAACAACGGTTTAAAATGTCTATATATAACCCTTTTCTAGGAAGATGGAGAAATACAAGAAAGGAAATGTCCCATTTTTTATCATAATCAAAAATAAATTCCCAGAGGTGGACTAATCTAGGGGACCATTTATTTTTGTGTAAAAAGTGCCCTGATTCCCATTCATGGAGTACTCTAGTAATCCTGATTTTTGTCCAGGCCACCCAAAGTTGTGTACTGTTTCGTAGTACTGGGAGTACATTTGCTTAGAAAAAGATTGAAAAATTAAATATCAAGGGATTTGGCATCCCTACCCCACCTTCTTTTATGTCTTTATACAATATATTCCGTTTTATGAGGTTCAATCTGCTGCCCCAAAATCAAGAGGAAAAACAACCCATGAGTGCAGTTTCCAATTGTTTTGGTACCGGGTACACATAACTTAGATACAAGAAAGTGGTAACAAAAATGTTTTAATCATAAAAATTATTTTCAATTTTCCCATTCTCCATGCATTCCATTTTGCCACTTTAGCTGTGCCTTTGGCTAAACAAAGGTTCCAATTATACAAGGCCATATCCCCTGGCCCAAAATATAAACCTAAAATTTTACATGGTGAAGTTACTACAGGGATTTCTGCAATGGCCCCTCCACTGAGTTCGGTGTTTTGTATGTTCATACAATTACTTTTGGTTTTATTGATTGTGGTTCCCAGAACCTTCCCTATTGCATTTATCAGGTTATAAGTTATGTCCCTTGAATGTCTGTCTCATACTAAGAGACACAGGTCATCTGCATATGCCAATGATTTAGTGGTTGGTGTATCCTTATAACTTATTCCCTTAATGTTGGGTGATGCCTGTAAGAGTCATAAAACTGGGTCCAAGGTAATGATGTATAAAAGGGGACAACCCTGGTGGACCCCAACTGCAGTTCTGCACTTTTTCACCATACAGTCATTCTCGTAAGGTTTCACATATGCCAAGGCATAACACACCTGTATCCAGTGTATGAATTGGGATGGAAACCCATACTGTTCCATACATAATCAAAGGTAATCATGTGACACTCGGTCAAACGCTTTGGATTGGTCCATACTAATGACATAGCCTTGCATCAGTTCCTGAGTTCCAACCGACTTAATTTCTCTTACTAACAGCAAAGCATCTGTAATGCACTGTCCTGGTATTAAGCAATATTGTGTGTCAAAAATAAAATTTTTGATAATCTGTTACTCAAGAGTTTAGTAAATATTTTGAAATCACAATTTAGTAAAGTAATGGGTCTCCAGTTGGTAAGATCTGATTTATTTCCTGATTTGCATAAAAAAATCAGAAGTCCTTCATACATTTGATCAGTAATCCTGTCTTCATCTAGAAAAGCGTTATATATAGTAACCAGTTCCGAGGGCATAATGTTCCATAATAATTTGTACAGTTCTCCAGTTAAACCATCAGACCCAGGAGAAATGTTATTTTGTAATGTGTGTATAACTGTTTCCAGTTCTTGTGAGGTGAAGTTTACTACTAAATGAGGTCTGTCTGTAGGTTTAAGTGTTGGGAGAGCTGCTGACCTTATTAACCTTTCCATATTCTCTGTTCTCGGGAAATGGGAGCCGAATGTATTCATTATATGGGTTTCTAATACATGCATAATTCCGGTATTACTAACATGCACCTTTCCATCATCTGTAACTAAAGAATCAAACCGTCTCTTAATTACCCTACTATGGCAGTCATCAAAGGGATTTGTTTGCTCCTTTTTTCCCTGTGTACCAAATCTTTGTTCTAGTTCCAGTGTTTTTTGTCTGTTATATTGAAAAATGTACATTTCTTGTTTCACCAAAGCAATTTCTTCTGATAAATCTATGTGTGATGAATTCTGTTCAGAAAGTAGTGTCTTGAAGCTGTCGTCGTTGGGTCATATATTTTTGGTATGTGGTTTTGGCCTGAAATTTAGCCGTTTGTTTAAAGAATTCTGTTATACATGATTTGGTGTCTTCCCATCATGAAATGGGTGAATCATACAGGAATGCTACTGTTTTTCATTCTTCAATAATTTCTGTTAAGTCCAGTATAATTTTTTCATCTTGTAACATGCTGGCATTTAATCTCCAGCACCCTTCCCCATGGGCCCTGGGGGGAGCGGAAGATACACTAACACCAATCAAAACATGGTCAGATGTCTCTATTGGCAAAGTGTGTGCTGAAATTAGTGGAGCAGTTAAAAAAAAAGTCAATCCTTGATGACAGTTTCCCTTTATAAAAGGTAGGTTGTGGGGTCCGTCCTCACTGACAATAAGTGTCTATTAAACCTGAACGTTGTAGTATATAATGCATGTAGGATTTATCACAATATACCTTTTGCCCCTTTGCAGTTTGAGGCTGTATACCCAGATTTATATTAATATCTCCTCCCAAGAAAACCATTCTACCTGTGCCTAGATAAGGCTGTATTTTCCTAAACAATTCTATGCATTGTGCTTTGGTTTGGGGTCCATAAATATTAATGAGCCTGCAAGCTAAGTTATAAAAGAGAATATCTAAAACCATTGCTCTGACTGGTTCTACCTCTGTCTCTTTCTGTACTTTAATACATTTAGATGTAAAGCCAAATCCCACTCCACAACATAACTCTGTCCCCCATAGACCAATATGAATGTCCCAAATGCCATTCTTTTTTTGCTTTTTGAACATCCTGCAATGAATGCAAATGTGTGTCCTGAAGAAAAAAAAAAACATCAAAAGGCAGTTGCTGTAAAATAGAAAGTGTGGTAATACATTTTAAATCTGATTTTATACTGTCCACATTTAGGCTAGCTAGCCTAAGTAGCTGTGTTAGAGACTGATGGTTATGTTACTTTGGAACTGGAATTGGTCACTCTCTTTTTTCTTCCTTGCATTCTGGTCTTAACAGTGCTTGGAAAAGGCTGATCAGAAGAGGGTTCGTTCTGAGCAGATAAATCCAAATCTGCTGCTTCCATACTATCTCCCCAGGACTGCAGTACTTCATACGAATTCCCCAAAGGAATGGGGTCTGAGTCAATGGGCATCTTGTGAGAAGAATGGTGCTGTCTATGCTTTATAGGAATATCCTGAAAAGGTTTCATGGAGTCTGTTGAGGGAAGCAGGGTAGGTGGGGAGGGCATGCCCTCAAGGTTCTGTAAAGATGCTTGCTCTGTCTGTAGTATCCTGGATGAAGTAGGTGCTGTACTATCAGAATCTATCTCCAGAGTGTGAACTGGATCTTGTGTTACATTGTCCCTGTGTACTGTCTGTACCAGTTGTACAATTGTAATAGTGTCATACTGAGTATTCTGAGTTGTAGCAGTAGCAGAAGTCTGGGGAAGTTCTGTCTGAGAGGTAGACCATGCAGTGCACCAACTATGGGACCCACGGCCTCGCCCCATAGATGCAGAGGGTGGTCGACCTCTAGAATATTCAGCAGTTTTAAATGTTTTTTAAGCCAAGTGCAAATAATAGTCTTTTTCTGCTGATTCCTCTCAGTTGTGTGCAGCCCAGGGACAAGTACTGAAAGAGTGTACATTGTCTCCACAAAGGTTACAAATTGGGACAGCAGTGCATACATTGGCCATATGGCCTAACATATCACATTGAAAGCATTTAGTCTGGGTACAATCCGTGTTAAGGTGTGATAAGGATCCACATCTATAACAACTCTTTGTCTGGCCAGGATAAAATAAGATCCCCCTGTCCCTACCAAAATAAGAACAATTTGGCAGGTGTTGTATGCCTTGTTCTGTTTGTCATAGAGTTATGTGAAAAGTCCACCCTCCAGTCCAAAAGCCATTATCATCCATTATGGGGTTAGGTGTGCCCTGTATATCACAATGTTTTTCTAACCAAAAGATTACATCATTGACACTCACTCCCTCATTTCGAAAAAGAATCACTACAGTTTTCAGAATAGGTTTAATAATGGGTATAGCAATAAAGTCACTCCATAAATCAATGTCCTTAACCTCATAGTACAGCCTCCAGAATTCGTCTTACAAAGAAGCAGTGCAGAAACTGATATCATAATTTATATCTCTTGGGGAATGAATAAACGCATAAACTTCAGCCAGTGTAAATTTTAATGACTCCTTTATTAAGTGCGTCTCAACCCATAATCTACCAGGAGACAGTATTGCCATGCCTCTATATCTGATTCTTACCACAAATCTATGTTTGGCTGCTTCCCCCGCTTTCTAAACAAACTGGCATAATTCATTCTTTGCTGTGTCAGCTGTTCCTGGGCTTGGTCCTGTTCCGAGGGATGTAACCCCACCCCACCGATGTCAACATCATAAGAAAGTAAATTTGTACCTGTTACAGTAGCATCTTCATTGTCTGTCCCCACTTCCTCATCCATTTTCAGCGTTATACAGGTGTTGAAATGCTTTGTTAAAGCCCGCTTAGAGGAAATAATATCTCGGGTGGCCCTGGCTTCTGCAAGACCTGAATGTGGAACTGCAGTTTTGTGCTGGCTAGCTTGTTGCAGGAAACTGCTGGAGGTTGGAGCTGGGGAGTCCTCGAGGAGTGTAAGATCTTAGACCTCTGCACTTGCTAGACTGGTTTTCAGACTGTCGCTGAATATCTTTTGAGCAATTTGAGCTCAATTTGAACGCTACCCATGAGTTTTGTGGATTGACTTTTGGAAGTGTGAAGGCTGTGACTGTGAGTTCGATTCTGCAAGGGAGAGACGGAGTCGGCTTTTGGCTCTAGTGTGGGCTGAAGGAGCAAGAGGTGGAATTGAAGAAGTTTGTCCTGTGGCAGCTGTCAGGCGGAGTGCTGAGGAGGAGTTTTATTCGCCTGGCCCAAACCAAGTGGTGTGTGGTAAGGTTTATGCTATTGTGGCTGTCCTTATTATTACTCCGTTTGGTTACTCAGCGGCTGGTGAGCCGCTGTGGTAACGAACGGGTCTGGGGGGGTTCGGAGCTGATGAGACTCTCTCTCTGCGCCTGGCTGTGGATTCAATAACTTAAGTGCCTGTATTGGAGTGGATGTCCAATTCCTGTTGGGAGAAGAATTGGTTGATACAGAGTGTTGGTTTCTGACTACTCTGTTTGTTGCTTTCCTTGCCTTCTATTAACCTGTGTGTTGATGATCAGTGTGGGGAGAGATCATATGCATTTTGGCCTAAGGATTTGACATAAGGAATGGTTCTCTGTTGTAGAACCGACTGCACGCTGTGACTTGTGTCTGCTCGTTGGTCCTGGGTGGAGGTGAGAGCCCAGTGGAGAAACCTAACGGCATTGCTTTTGGGTCCCTAGAAGAGTGAGCTCCTGGTCAAGAGAAGTATTGCACAAAGTTACTTTGAGACTGGATTTTAGTTGTTATATTTTCATTTATTTTCATTTGTTCTTCCCCTTCTGTGTGAGAGACAGTGTGTGGAACTATATTTGTTGACCTCTCCATTTCTTTTGCTCTGTGAGAGAGAGCAGAAGAAGGAATTACTTATCATCTTAGAGTGGATTGGTTTTGTTTTTGTTTATTTATTTTTATTATTTTATATTATTTTATTTTAATCCTGTAGTTTTATTAAGATTGATTCATCTTTTTAGTTGGGTTGGTTGATTTTAATTATTGTTTTATTTTATAATGTGTTGAGGAGGCTTAGTGGTGGTTGGGCATTATTCCCCCCCACTAGGCTCAGGGAATTATGCTCTTTTGAGTGCCCCCCCATTGCCATCTGACACCTATTTTAGGTGTAGAGCTTTGGGCATATTAAGAAAACGGAAAAGGAAGGGGGGGGTGAGCTGGGCCTGGGGGGGACAGAAAGGGGGAAGGCGGATTGGAGTTGTGAGATCCAGGAGACGCCCTGGGGTGAAATGGAGTTAGGATAGGGTTCCTCCTTGTCTTGTCCCCATACCCAAGGGCCCCGATATAAATGGGCAGGCACCAAGGTCTTCCTCGACAGCTCATCCTGCCTTGGCGGTGTTATGCAATGCCAGATCGATTACAAACAAGACAGCTGTTATAGCTGATCTTGTTGCAACAACTGATCTGGCTTGCATCACTAAGACCTGGCTGGATGAAAATGCAGGCCCTATATTGGCCTCGGTAAATCCAGCCGGTTTCTAGATGATACATCATCCAGACAGGATCGTAGGGGTGGAGGTGTGGCCTTTATGTTTAAGACTGAGCTGGGCCTTATGGATGTGCCATTGGGAAGTACCAGATCATTCGAATATATCCTGGGTGAGGGTGTAGGCTGTGGGATTCTCCTCATCTACCATCCACCAGGAGATGGTGGAGAATTCCTGCAGGAGATAGCAGACTTCATCATCGAGGTGGTACTGAGGTCCCCCAGATGAATAATTATGGGGGACTTCAATGCCTGAGTCGACGATGAACTCTCGTACTTTGGTTAAAATCTCCTCTAGCTGATGGCGACACTGGACCTATCACAGGTAGTTACCTCCTCAACCCATGTAGGTGGCCATTCGTTGGATCTGATCTTTCTTCTGGGTGTGGAGATTACTGATCTGGGGGTGGAACCGGTCAGCTGGTCTTACCACCACACCATAAGGTTCAGCTTTAGGGTCCCCCCTAATAGGGCTGCCCCTACGGAGTTGGTTCAGTACCGTTCTTTAAGGGGGATTAACCCCAATGACCTATTGGCGGTACTGGACCTTTCAGGCTTGTTGAGCGAATGCATGAGTCCAGATGATCTTGTTCTAGCCTATAATAAGGCTGTTGGAGATGCATTGGACAAGATTGCTCCTGTTCGTGTTTGGCCTCTCACTGTTCGCCCAAGGAGCCCATGGTTTGATGGCTCCTTGAAGGAGATGAGGCAAGCTGGTCGAAGGATGGAGACAGTTTGGCGGAAGTCCAGCCATGATGATGACAGGCTAAGATTGATGGCACATTATGATAGCTATCAATCAGAAATCACATGTAAGAAGGCAGAATTCCAGTCCAGGGAGATTTCTGCTGCACAGAATCGACCGGCTCAGCTTTTCCGGGCTGTTGACAGATTGTGCAATCCAATCTGTCTCCAGCCCAGAGAAGCTTTTTCTCAGCTAAGATGCGAGGAGTTTGCTCGATTCTTTGCAGATAAGGTTGCCAGCATCAGGTCTGGCATTGGTTCATCCTCCTCTATGACTGATTACAGTGGTCGACGGGAAGTGACTGGCACTTTGTCTGTCTGGTCAGATTTTCACCAGCTGGGCTTCAATGACATTGTGAAGATCATCCAAACACTGCGTCCAACCAGTTGTAGTTTGGATCTGGGCCTTACACCCCTTTTGATGGGTTGTGTAGATGTTATCTCCCCAATCCTTGCTGACATTGTCCGGAAGTCCTTGGAGAGGGGAGTCTTTCCTGACTCCATTAAGCAGGCGGTTGTTCGACCACTCCTTAAGAAATCCTCCTTGGATCCAGACTGTCTAGCTAACTACCGACCTATCTCTAACTTGCCATTTGTTGGTAAAGTTATTGAAACGGTGGTTGCACTGCAGTTGGATGATCATCTTATAACTCACAATGTCTATGATACTCTCCAATCCGGTTTTAGGAAGAAGCATAGCATGGAGACTGCTCTTGTCTGGGTATTGATCGACCTCCTAATGGCTAGAGATTGAAAGGCTTGTACCATTCTGGTTCTTCTCGATCTCTCTGCTGCATTTGACACTGTAGACCATGGTGTGCTATTGGAGCACCTGAGTTTTTTATGTGGACTGTCTGGTACAGTCCTAAATTGGTTCCATTCATACCTCACAGGTAGGTCTCAGAGAGTGACCACTGGAATTTATTCCTCTGGTGCTCACTCCCTGCCTTGTGGGGTGCTGCAGGGCTCTATTTTAGCCCCCATGTTGTTTGCAGTGTATATGCTGCCATTGGGAGACATCATCAGGCGATACAGTCTGAGTTTTCACTGCTATGCTGATGATACTCAGCTGCATATGTCCTTTCTGCCGGACAGAATGATGCAGTCTCCGTGCTAAATAGTTGCTTTGCCAAGATCAGATCTTGGATGAGTTCCAGCTGGTTGAGACTGAATCCAGACAAGACTGAAGTGTTGGTTGTGGACCCGGGTCATCCGAGGGCGGGTTTGGGGGTTGGACAACCAACAGGTGTATTACTTGATGGTGTGCCACTCACTACCTCGGAGCAGGTGCATAACCTGGGCATTATTTTTGACGATGGCTTGACCTTAAAATCTCAGGTGTCAGCTGTCGTCAAATCCTTTTTTTATCATCTGAGGAATATTGCCTGGGTGAAACATCTGGTTCCTCAGATGATCTTCCATCATTGGTTCACACCTTTGTTACGACCCGTCTTGACTACTGCAACTCCGTATACATAGGGCTTCCAGGGGTTGATATCTGCTGCTTGCAGCTGGTGCAGAACGCGGCAGCCAGGCTTTTGACTGGGACATCTAGATCCAGTCATATCACGCCTGTGCTCTGCGGGCTGCACTGGCTGCCTATTCAGTGGCAGATCACCTTTAAGGTTGGCTTGCTAACCTTTAAAGCCCTATATGATCAGGGACCCGGCTACCTTAAAGATCTGCTGGTATCTTACAGCCCCCTCCGCCTTCTCTGTTCCACTGACAAGGGATTGCTAGAGATTCCCAGGGTACAATTAAAGATATCTGGTTCCCGTGCTTTTGCTTTTTCAGCACCGACCCTGTGGAATTCTCTACCTCGTCGGTTGAAAGAATGCCCAACCGTCAGTAGATTTAAAATTGAGCTTAAAGCTTATTTATTTGATCTGGCTTTCCCTAGTGATTTATAATGTAATTTTTAATGTTATTTATGTTGGTTGTCTACTTTTATGTTAAGCGCCTTGGTTTTGAAAGGCGCTATAAAAATAAAGTTGAATTGAATTGAATTGAAATTGAATATGAAATTGAGGAAGCTTGGGAAATCCTTTGTGAATCTTTAGTTTGTTCCTGTTGCAAGTTGCTTCTGTCAGCGTCTGTCACAGCTACATTCTCTGGGACCTCAGTATGATGTTGCACAGCTGCAGCAGCTGCTGTCCCCATCTCTGTCCTGCTCCATGGTATATTTTCCTGGGCCTGCTCCTCAGTTTGCATCTGAACTGGCTGTCTTTCTGGTGTGCCAGATAGCGGGATTTTGGGGTCAGGAATCCATTGATTACCAACAAAAGTCCAACCTGCCTTCTCAAGGGCAGATTCTGGTGACCATTCAGCTGCTGTACCACTAAAGCCAATGCTGTCTGTTTGGCTTTTCTCCAGTTGTTCAGAAATTTCCATTTGGTCCTGTGCTATAAGTAAAGATACATTTGAAGCATCCATAGGTAACCGTTTGCCAGGTACACTTGTTGGGCTTGCTGCTGATCTTTTTCTTTTCTTTTCTTCCTCTATTTTAGGTTTTTTAATTGTATATTCCTGTTCTGCAGCTGACAAGATTTCTAATAACTGGGCATCTTTTTCCGTCCAAATCCTGTTGTAAAATATCTTCTTCATCCTCCATATCTTGGGACATTATAATATCAGTACCTGAAGCTGTCTGTGCATTGTCCATGGTAGGCAAAGTCAAGTTCTTAACTTCCATAGCCTGTGCTGAAGTACCAGATATTGCTGGGCCATAAAAGGTAGGCTCCTGGGCCTTCTCTAAAACACAACCTTCCCCAGCAGTGATCTGGTCAGTATTGGGATCCTCCATCTCGCTTACAGGAAACAAGGCTCCCTGCAGGTGAGTAGGGGAATTTTCCCAGTGTCCTGGCCAAATTTCCTCCATTCACTAAGAATACCACCAACAGCTTAATCTGGTTCAAGGTCAGTTGGCATTCATCTGTACCAGGGTCGTGCCTGAAAATAGGCAGAATTTGTCCAGTGCACTTACCCGGTCAACAAAAAGCAAAAAACTAAATACTGAGCAGAAGTACTCGTTTAATGCTTCTGCCTGTTCTGTCCCCATTTCCACCCACTCCCCATCCCTCTTAATCCTTACTGTCTGGTCCTTACAACTCCTTTTCTCCCTGGGTGACTGAGTGAATTCCAGCATTCTAAAAGAAGTATGGCCAGCCCAGGGTTCAACACATCGAAGGTGGGATGCAATCCAGAAACCAGCTAGAAGACATCATTCATGGAGACTGGCTCAAAGTCAGCCCACAAAAACGGAGTGCCAACTTCACATGTAGATTGGACACTGTCAGCTGATGATGGGCTTCTCAGGGATATTCAAGCCCAGATGGTGGACACCTTGTCTAGGAAGAACTTGTTAAATGCCTTGCCTTTCTAATGAGAAAAAGCTCTCTCATGAGAAAAAGTTCTGCAAGACTGCAGACAGACTGAGTTTATTAGTCCGTCCATGGTACTGAAGAGCTGAGCCAGTTGATTCTTTCTAGCAGCAATCACCCATGACAGGAATGCTAACTTTTTCAGGGTGATTGCTCAACAGTATTCACCATAGTGAGTCCTCAGCGCCAATTTGTCCTCCTCTGAGAAGGACCTCCGCCAATGATGCTCCAACCTCCTCTCCTTGGTCTTCAGTCTCCTAAGGTCCACATCATACAAAAGCGACTCGAGTCAGGAGGTCAAGGGGAATACACGGAATGGTCAACAGCAAATGAGAGGGCTAAATTATAACCCTCCACAGCTGCCTTGGTTCCCACCACACAAGCCGTCTTCATACTCAAGATGTCCAGAACCACCAGGATGCCCTGAGGCTTCAGAATTTTAAAAGAGCAGTATCTGACCATCTCCACAGGGGAGGTGAAATGGAGAGCCCTGCAGATGAACTCAACGACATGATGATCTGACCAAATGAAACCCAAGGATGACATCACCCAGAGGAACTGCATATCAAAATGAGATGTTTCATCCTTAACCCAGGAGCTGAAGTCACCCAAAACCAGAAGTTTGGGGGACCCCAACACCAGACTGGCAATGAAAGTCTCTAGTTCTTGCAGAAATTCCTGCCCACAACCAGGAGGACGGTATATGAGCATGATTCTGCATCTTTTACAGCCACACATTCAAATGATCTGGTCTGGCCCAAGAGGTATGCCATCAGTCTCAGAGTGAATCTAAAGCAGTTGGCTACCCCACTCCACTCCCCATGCTCCCACCTATGGCAATGCACCATGGAAAAACCTGGAGGAATAGATGACTGAAGAATGGGACCCAAAGTCATCTCCCAAGCAGGTGTCCACATTACATACCTGATCAGCAGAGGAATCTGCAATGAAAGCCTCCATTATGGCCATTTTATTTGTAAGAGACCAGGTGTTGCAAAGAACTGCACTAAGGGAAGGAGCTGAGTTGGCTGGTCCCTTGGCCACCTGCTGAATGGAAAACTCAGGAGCCCAAGGAACAGGGATCAGATAGGGATGACCCCTTTCCAGAATTTTGTATTCCCTGGGTATCTCCTGGATACCATGACCCTGATCCTACCCCTGATGTCTACCTGTGGAGCAGATCTATATTGTGAGCATCCCCCGGGAAGATCCCCAACCCACTACAGTGGTTGAGAACAGCTGTAGGCAGGGTACAAGGGAAACCCCCAAAAGGGAACCACTCCTGTAGCTGCTCTGCAAAGTAGGTTAATTTAAGGCTCGGCTAAACACATGAAAGGGAAAAGCACCCCCACCACAAAAATAAAAGCAACCACCTTACAAAATGAGAAGCCCACCCTAAATTCCAAGGAATTACCCACTCATTCACACAGCTTTCAGAAAGAGGATGGGGCAAAGGATTTACCCTTGTGGTACACCAGCTAGGATGGGGGGGGGTACGTCACTGACTAGAACACATTGAGAGTGGCCAGAGAGGTAGGAGCTGAACCATTTGATTGGGGGAACAGGGAAAAGACCAGCATGTTCGAGCTTGGAAAGAAGGATAGGATGGGAGACAGAGTCAAAAGCTTTAGCCAGGTCTATAAATATAGCGGATGTAGGGTGGCCCCGGCCCATACCAGTTAGAATGGCATCGGTAACTGTAATATCAATTCTCTGATATCCTAATATCAATTCTCTGGTATCCTAGATGTCTTGTGTTTTCCTTGTTTGCTGGTTTATTTGGTCTACACTCTCTGATCCCTTGAAATCATCCAATCTTCTACTAGTTCTTGTACACCTTGCATCTATCCCTGAGGGAGTCCTATCTAGGTTTTTCACTTCACCTACCTCAGCTGTATTATCCAGAGCCCCAGTTTTCCCCATAGTTAGTTTAACTATCTGCCAATGTAGACATAAAACTTCTGCCCAAACACACTAGTTACTTTTCTTGTCAGGTGAAGACCATAACCTTTGCAGAGCCTTCTTTCTAAGAAGCAGCAAGTCCCCTACAGAGTGGTACCCCTGTTTCTGTCCCTGTGGGAGCTTACTGTCCTTGTGGGAGCTTACTATTTAATCTGGGCAGTAAGACAGTGGAAGTAACAGTGCCGGTAGGTCTGGGATGTGGGCCTGTCTGCAGCCAGCAGGGGGACTCAACCCGTAGGGTATAAGGGTGGGGTTTTGGCACCAGCTTGGAGACTGGAAAGAAGGAGGAGAGAGGAGGAGGAGAGAGAGGAGAGGGAGAGGAGAGGGAGAGGGAGAGAAGGAGAGGGAGAGGGGAGAGGGAGAGGAGAAAGAGAGGTCATGGTGGTTGGGGCCTTCACGTTTAGCCAAAGGGCCACAGCGGGTATGGGATAGGTCGCTTGCCACCCCGGCCCTCCTTTCTCAAAGATCTGCATGGAAGTGCGGTGGTTTGGTCCAGTTGTGAGGAGTGGGAGCAGTGCAGCAACAAGTGTGGGTCCTATCGGTGCAGATTAGCTGGAGCCCAGAGGAGCAGAAGTTGGAGGTCCGCCAAGTGATCCTGGTTGGTAGGGTAAACACCGATGGAGGCCCTGTTTCCTAAATAATCTCACCCACAGGTGAGTGCAGCCTGAGAGTTGGTAGGTTTTCTGTGGGCGGGCCTGTTCTGGCAGATGGAGCCTGGGATGAGGTTCAGAGGTGGCATCCTGCACTGTTGTAGGGAGTAGAGGTGGCAGCCTACCCCTTTTCCGTCTGGCCAGTGGCAGCTGCAGTGTTTGTTGGCTCTCAGAGGGTGTAGCCTGTGGAAGCAGAAAAAGATCCATGTGGAGAGTGGTTGGTTGGGACTCCGGAGGGGTGGCAGGCCGTCCAGATGCTCCATATGACACGGTAAGCAATCCCCTGGGTGAAGGCAGTCCAGAAATTGGAATCGCTTTATGAGCTGAAAGTGCCTCAGGTCTTGGGGATCACCAGGGATGAAATAATTCTCTAGGCTGTTCAGAGCAAGAGTGTGGCATAAGCAATTGGGTATCCAGAAGGCCTTTGGTGGTTCTGTTTAATTCTAAAAGGAATAGAGTGGTTTGGAAGTTAAGACCTCTCAGTAAGAAAAACAGCCCCCTGTATTTTTAAAGTAACCCCTTCAGTCTGTAACAAAGCAAAGTAAGAATTGGGATTAAGACCGTAGAAACATCTTGTGCTGTCACAGTTGCTACCTCAGATTAAGAATTTATGAGACCAAGAGAAGAGACAAGTAAGCAAATGCCTGAGTGAAGACAGAATAAAATGAAGGAATCTGAAATGAAAGTGTTTCTGACTTTGGAATACATCTATGTGTGGCCTGTTCAGACCAACATCTAGTGGTGCTGTCAGGAATGTAGCCCTTTCACCATGAGGGAATGTCTGCAAAGCCATAAATCAATCTGTTGGAAAACAAGATTGTTGCAGACGTGATTGTCAGGTTCCTATGTGTGAAGTGCCCTTACCATGATTGTTATCCCCCATGCTCCATTGAGTCGTTTATCAAGCATCATGTTTTATATTAAATCAGTTTTGCACTTTTGATTCTGGAGTGGACATCAAAGTTAATTGAGCCCAGCTATGCATGTTGTGCTTGTTTAATGAACACTACCCTCTGCAGCCAACCCACTGAAGTGAAGAGACATACCTGCTCCCCAATAAAGCAAAGCTATCTCACAACATCCAAAGAACCAGGTAATGAGCACATTTTATTTTATCTGGACTGTGTTTTTGGAGTTGTACAGTGTCCCTCTTCGACAAAGTTACCATCTGGATACCCCTAGACATTGGTAGTGGAGGGCTTATAACATGGGAGCTCATCTGGGATTGTGATAAAGTATTTGGGGAGCATGCTTTGTGCCTGGACTAACAGTGGGAGTTGCAGGAGGGACTGTTAAATCAAATTTACAAGCTAACAGAGTCCTGTTTGCCCGAGGAGTGTCACCATTTTGAACTGCTGTCTCACCCCATGGGTTGACTGCACATGGACATGCAGGTGACTACAAGCCACTGATATGCAAATGCTCTGCTCTGATTGGCTGGCTGCAAGTGGGGAACTGGTGCATGAGTCTTTCTGGCAAGGAGCAGGTACCATTTTGAGAAAGGTCCCTGAAGGAGTGTTCGGAGTGTGTATTCCGATCACTAACAAGATCTGCATCATGAATGGGGCATTGAAAGATCATAGGGTGACTATCCCTGTGTCCCTGCTATCCTGGACTTGGGATATGTTGGAGAAAAGTACCACCATGGACTACTGTGTGATGTGCCCTACCGTCGAAGAGTGGCTGATTCGGTTGCTGGTATGTAATGGATGTTCCAACAGAGCAGTGCGTTACCCAAGTGAATCTCTGTTGCCCTATGTGGAGAGCTGGGGCTGGCATGGTGCCCCTACTCATGTAGATAGCACAGAGACATAATCTAGTGCAGAGGCCTGGGGGGAGATGAAGTGAGCTCTGGGAGAAGAGTGCTCGTACACCAGTGGGGCAGGGTGATAGATGTCTGCCCAGCCTTTCCCTACCACCTGATTCCACTTCTCCCAGTGACAACAGGAGCAGCCTTGGAGTGGAGCAGCTTCTAGTAATTCCTGGGTCAGCTTGCCCTGGCAGCCCCTCCTCATTCGGAAGTGGGAGCTGTGGCCACTGACCGTGGATCCAGCCCCATGGTGTTGGAGTTTGCTGATCTGTGTATTGAGCAGGATATCCCAAAGCTATACCACCTACCACCTGCCAGCTTGGCAGCAGCTTCTTTACGTCTTTCTGAACTGTGTAAAACTAAACAACAGATGGGAGCCCTAGACCCCTCAGACCCGAGGATGGTGTGCTATGCCTCAGGTAGCTGGCTGCAGAAAGGTACAGATGAAGAAGCCAATGTGTCCAGCCTGTTTAAGTGGTCTAGTGCAGAGAGTTGGAGGAGGGAGTGCATTCAGAAGGAGTACTCTGGTGCCGAGTACCCCTATCTGTCAGAGCAGCTCTGGGAAATTATCAAGGAGAATCAGGAAGCTTGGGTGTTTGATGGAGCTTTGGATCGCATTATGGTTACACAGATCTCAGGCTTGATATTCCACCAGCTGTGTGTACTCAAACTATTCGCCAGGGGAAGAGGATGTGTGCCTTTCCCATTTGGTCTGTGGTCACCCTTTTCAAGAATTTTTGCCCTGGTGCAGGATGAATAGAGGTGACGGCTCAAGTACTATATTGTATCCAAAGATTCTTCAGGTAAAGAGATCACCAAGCAAGACCCTACATTTTATTAGCCCAGGGTGATCCCTGGAGATGTAGTGTGCCCTAGACTGTAACTAGTCATGCTGCAAGCTGGTCTGGGCTCCCTAGGGTGAGACTGATGTCACGGACTCCCACCGCTGGATTCTCGGTGAGATCAACCCCTTTTGTTACTGTTATGATGTTTAAAGTTAGCAGGGGTTGACTCCCCAGTAAGTTAGATAAATGCTATTTTCCTGTATAACATTTGATGACTAATGTTTACTGTTGGCAGAAATGTTTGCTAGAAGGGGGCTGGACCGGAATGCGCCTCCCCAAACTGCACTGTGTGATAAGGTATGCATGGTTAGTGTGCATGGAGTAAAAGGTGTTTGTAACATGGCACTATATGTTACAGTGAAATACAGTAAACCTATTGGACAAATTAGAACACGTGATGCAAGGTGAGACAGCATTAATACCTAGTAATGCCCGCCTCAACCTGCAGCACTTAACCACTATAAAATTGGCATTGGGAGTGCATTCTACAGTCTTCTATGTGTTTGTATTGTTACTGTTCTGAGCTTATCTCCCCATTTCCATTCGGGTCGCTCTGTCCCATGTGCTGACAACGACACACACACAGAGTGTTTTCCATGAACAGTGGCAACAGAAAGTCAGGGAAAAGGTTTTTTTTCCGTGGTGACAGACAGCAGAGATGGAGATACTGAACAGAAGCAGTGTATCTTTTAACAGATACAAAGCTGAGTGTTTTTTTTTTTATTCTTGAATGTTCTGCTCCAGAGTTATGCTGCACAGTACATCTTGTCCCACCCACCTGCTCCGCGTTCCATCCGCATTACCCTCGAAAGAGAGAAAAGAGGGACAGAAACAATTACAAGAAAGGATACCTTGTTGTTAACAGCCGCCCAGTGCCCGTTGCATATCTCCTAGAAAGGCAGTTAACTGTGGAGGAAGTATGCAAATATTTGTATGTATCCCATAATGCAGTACTGAGTGACTAGGAAAAACGAAGGTAACGAGTAGCGAAAACAGCATATTTTTGAACATAGATAATTGTTAGTATTATGTATTGTGTTGCTAGTGTACAAGTGCAGCATTAGAAAAAAACAAGCATTTGTCAATGCCAAATGTAGATTGCGTTAGTGTGTTGAGCTCGCTCACTGCCCCTCTGTCACTCGCTCAGTCTGTTTCTCCCGGTGCTGCAGCCTGCTCTTTTGTACTGGGCTCCTGCCCTTATTGGCTCTCTATGTAAGGGAAGGGATAAAAGCAGCTGAACAAAAGAGTAAACAGGGAGGAGAAGAGGCACTGTGGGTCACCTTAGAGACTGGAAATGGCACCACAATCTGCACAGGGGTTGTATATAGACCCCCATGTCAGGGGGAGGGAATGGACAAGGATATGATAGAAGGCATACTTAGGATGGCAAGGAAAGGGGAGATACTGTTGATGGGGGACCTTAACATGCCAGATGTTAACTGGAGCACCTTTGTGGCAGCCACATCCAAAAGCAGGGCCATTCTTGATGCCCTTCAGGTGGCGTGCCTCAAACAGCTAGTTTTGGAACCCACTCATGAGGGAGCAATCTTAGACCTCATACTCTCAAATGGAGACAGTGAGAGGATCTCAGATCTAGAAGTGGGTAGCCATTTGGGAACAAGTGACCACCAAACAGTGTGGTTCACGATAAACTCTGCTACAGAATCAAGCCATACAAAAGTGAGGGTTCTGGACTTCAGGAGGGCTGACTTTGGCAAGATGGGAGAGTGCCTTAGAAAAGCACTAGCAAACAGGCTAGAAGGAGGGGTGGAGCAACAATGGGCAAATATAAAACTGCCATCACAGAAGCAACAAGCCTTTGTGTGAAGCAAATAAACAAATCAAAACGAAATAAAAAGCCGCTATGGTTCTCAAAAGAGGTGGCGGTGAAGGTTAGGGAGAAAAAGATAGCATTTGGGAAGTATAAGGAAACACAGAAGGAGCAGGACAGAGAACTGTACCAGTTAAGGCAGAAGGAAGCAGAGAGGGTAGTCAGAATAGCAAAGGCACAAACTGCAGAAAAGATAGCTAACTCGGTTAAGAAGGGGGATAAAACCTTTTATAGGTATATCAAGGAGCGTAGAAAGACAAAGGGAGAGATAGTGAGGCTGAATAGAATGGATGGTGGGTGGACAGAGAGTGACAGTGATAAAGCAGGGATACTGAATGAATACTTCTGTTCAGTATTCACAAAAGAGGAAGTGGAGGAGGTGCCTAATCCAATTAACAGAAGCACTCTGGAGAGGGGGGTTGATCCCAGTCCTTTCACAGAAGAAAGGGTTCTGAAAGAACTCCTAAAACTGAAGGTGGACAAAGCAACGGGGCCAGATGGAATTCACCCCAGAATTCTAAAAGAATTAAGCAGAGAACTAGTGACACCACTGACTACGCTTTTTAACAAATCATGGGAGGATGGCGTGGTACCTGAGGACTGGAAGAAGGCGGATGTGATTCCCCTTCACAAAAGTGGGACCAAGACGGAGGCAGGAAACTACAGACCTGTCAGTTTGACCTCTGTGGTAGGGAAAGTGATGGAATCACTTCTGAAGGAAAGAATTGTTGAGTACCTAGGGGCCAGTGGGGCACAGGACCCAAGGCAGCATGGGTTCACAGCAGGAAGGTCATGTCAGATGAATCTAATTGATTTCTTTGACTGGGTGACCAAAGTAGTAGACCAGGGAGGGGCTGTGGACATGGCCTACCTAGACTTTAGCAAGGCATTTGACACAGTCCCACACAAAAGATTAGTAGTCAAATCAACCAGCCTGGGAGTGGGTCCCAAGGTGGTAGCCTGGGTAAAACATTGGCTGAACAACAGGACACAGAAGGTAATTATAAATGGAGTCCACTCTGAAGAAAGAGGGGTTACTAGTGGGGTACCGCAGGGTTCAGTACTGGGTCCAGTCCTTTTTAATGTCTTTATAAGTGACATTGCAGAGGGACTGGAAGAAAAGTATGCCTCTTTGCAGATGACACAAAGATCTGCAACAGGGTTGATACACAAGGCGGCATGGAAAGGATGAGAAGGGACTTGGCAAGGTTGGAGGAATGGTCAGAAGTATGGCAGCTTGGATTCAATGCAAAGAAGTGCAAGTAATGCACCTGGGAAACAAAAACCCAGGGAAGATTACACAATGGGGGAGGTAGTAACAACAACAAAAATGGAATGAGACCTAGGGGCAATCATATCAGATGACCTTAAGGTTGGCAAGCAATGCGAGAAGGTGGTAGGGAGGGCTGGGGGGATACTGGGATGTATAGGGAGAGGTATCACCAGCAGAAAACAGGAAGTTGTTATCCCCCTGTACAGACAGTTGGTGAGACCCCATCTGGAGTACTGCATCCAGTTCTGGAGACCCCATCTCTGCAAGGACATAGACAGGATGGAGGCAGTTCAGAGGAGGGCAACTAAAATGGTGCAGGGTCTGCAAGAGAAGCCATATGAGAAGAGACTAAAGGAGCTTAATATGTATACCCTTGAGGAAAGGAGGGAGAAGGGAGACATGATAGAAACGTTTAAGTACCTCAGTGGAATCAACAAAGTCCAAGAGAGTAGCATCTTTCAGAAAAAAGAGATGTGCAAGAACAAGGGAACACAATTTGAAGATAGAGGGGGGACGCTCAGGGACAATGTTAGGAAGTATTTTTTCACAGGGAAGGTGGTGGACGCCATGGAACAGCCTTCCTGAGGAGGTTGTGGGGTCTAAAACTGTGGGAGAATTCAAGAATGCATGGGACAGACATAAGGCAATTTTTGTGGAGGGTAGGAAGAAATAGGCTGTTTGGTTAAATAGGATCTGCAGCTTATCCTCTAGGTAGGGAAATGGGCAGACTAGGTGGGCCAAGCGATCCTTATCTGCTGTCAAAGTCTATGTTTCTATGTCTATGTTTCTATCTGCAGCTGTCCCGACAGAGCTCTGTTGAGGTGGCTCACTCCCCCTCTCTCACTCGTTCATTCTGTTTCTCATGGCACTGTAGGCTGCCCTTTTATACTGGGCTCCTGCCTCTGTTGGTGGCTTTTTCTGTCCACAAAGAAATCTGCAGCAGTCCCGACACAGGTCTGTTGAGCCTACTGACTCCCCCTCTCTCACTCACTCATTCATTCCGTTTCTGCCGGCGCTGCAGGCTGACCTTTTGTACTGGGCTCCTGCCTGCATTGCTGCCTTTTTTCTGCCCACCAAAGAAATCTGCAGCAGTCACGATAGAGTTCCATTGAGCTCGCTCACTCCCCCTCTCTCACTCACTTGTTGTGTTTCTCCCGGTGTTGCAGGCTGCCCTTTTGTACTTGTACCACACAAAAGATTAATATACAAGTTAGCCAGCCTGGGAGTGGGTCCCAAGATGACAGCCTGGGTAAAGAATTGGCTGGAGAATAGGACACAGAGAGTAATAGTAAATGGAGTCCACTCTGAAGAAAGGGGGGTTACTAGTGGGGTACCACAGGGTTCAGTATTAGGACCGGTCCTCTTCAATGTCTTTATAAGCTACATTGCAGAAGGACTGGAAGGAAAGTATGTCTCTTTGCAGATGACACAAAGATCTGCAACAGAGTTGATGCACAAGGTGGGGTGGAAAGGATGAGAAGGGACTTTGGCAAGGTAGAGGAATGGTCAAATGTATGGCAGCTTAGATTCAATGCTAAGAAGTGCAAGGTAATGCACCTGGGAAACAAAACCCAGGGAAGAGTACACAATGGGGGTGAGATACTAACAACAACAAAATGGAAAGGGACCTGGGGTAGTCATATCAGATGACCTAAAGGTGGGCAAGCAATGTGAGAGGGCAGCAAGGAGGGCTGGGGGATACTGGGATGCATAGGGAGAGGCATCACCAGTAGAAAACAGGAAGTTATTATCCCTCTGTACAGACAGTTGGTGAGACCCCATCTGAGTACTGCATGCAGTTCTGGACACCCAATCTCCTCAAAAGACATAGACAGGATGGAGGCTGTCCAGAGGAGGGCACTAAATGGTGCAGGGTCTGCACCGGAAGACATATGAAGAGAGACTTAAGGAGCTAAACATGTGTAGCCTCGAGGAAAGGAGGGAGAGGGGGGACATGATAGAAACTTTCAAGTACCTCAAGGGAATCAACAAAGTCCAAGAGGGTAGCATCTTTCAAAAAAAGAGGTGTGCAAGAACAAGGGGGCACAATTTGAGATAGAAGGGGGGTGGCTCAGAGGTAATTTAAGGAAGTATTTTTTCACAGAGAGGGTTGTGGATGCATGGAACGGCCTTCTGGAGGAGGTTGTGGAGTCAAAAACAGTGGTGGAATTCAAGCATGCATGGGACAGTCATAAGGCAATTCTGGGGGGGGGTTGGAAGAAGTAGGCTGCTGGTTAACTAGGATCTGCAGCTTATCCATTAGGTAGGAAAATGGGCAGACTGGGTGGACCAAGCAGTCCTTATCTGCCGTCAAAATCTATGTTTCTGTTTCTTACTGGGCTCCTGCCAGCATTGGCACTTTTTTCTGCCCACAAAGAAATCCACAGCTGTCCCGTCAGAGCTCTGTTGAGGTTGCTCACCTCCCCCCCCCCCCGTGTCACTCATTCTGTTTCTCCTGGCGCTGCAGGCTGCCCTCTTGTACGGGGCTCCTGCCTGCATTGACGCCTTTTTCTGCCCATAAAGAAATCTGCAGCAGTCCTGATGGAGCTCCGTTGAGCTCACTCACTCCCCCTGTCTCACTCACTCACTTGTACTGTTTCTCCCACCGCTGCAGGCTGGGCTTTTCTACTGGGCCCCTGCCTGCATTGATGCCTTTTCATGCCCACAGAGCAATCCGCAGCAGTCCTGACTGTGCTCCGGTGAGTTTGCTCACTCCCCCTCCCTCACTTGCTCTCTCATTCTGTTTCCCCCTGTGCTGCAGGCTGCACTTTTGTACTTAGCTCCTGCCTCTGTTGGCGCCTTTTTCTGCACACAAAGAAATCTGCAGCAGTCCCAACAAAGCTGCATTGAGCTCGCTTACTCCCCTTCTCTCACTCGCTCATTCCGTTTCTGCCAGCGCTGCAGGCTGCCCTTTTCTATTGGGCTCCTGCCTGCGTTGCCTCCTTCTTCTGCCCACAAAGAATTTGCAGCAGTTACAATAGAGCTCCGTTGAGCTTGCTCACTCCCCATCTCCCCCTCTCTCACTCGCTCATTCTGGTTTTCTCGCCACTGCAGGCTGCCCTTTTGTACTGGGCCCCTGCATGCATTGCTGCCTTTTTCTACCCACAAACAAATAAGCTCTGTTGAGCTCACTCTCTCCCCCTTCCTCACTCGCTCATTCTGTGTCACCTGCCACGGCAGGCTACCATGTTGTACTGGTCTCCTGCCTGCACTGGCAGCTTGTTCTGGCCAGAAAGAAATCTGAAGCAGTCCCGACACAGCTCCATTGAGCTCACTCACTCCCTCTTTCTCACTCACTCATTCCATTTCTGCCAGCACTGCAAGCTGGCCTTTTTTACTGGGCTCCTGCCTGCATTGCCGCATTTTCTGCCCACAAAGAAATCTGCAGCAGTCACAACAGAGCTCTATTAAGCTTGCTCACTACCGCTCTGTCACTCACTTGTTCTGTTTCTCTTGGTGCTTCAGGCTGCACTTCTGTATGGGGCCTCTGCCTGCATTGGCACCTTTGTCTGTCCACAAAGAAATCTGCAGCTGTCCCAAAAGAGCTCTGTTGAGGTTGCTCAGTCTCCCTCTGGCGCGCACTCATTCTGTTTGTCCTGGTGCTGCAAGTGGCCCTTTTGTACGGGGCTCCTGCCTGCATTGATGCTTTTTTCTGCCCACAAAGAAATCCGCAGCAGTCCTGATGGAGCTCCGTTGAGCTCACTCACTCCCCCGTCTCACTCACTCATACTGTTTCTTCCACCGCTGCAGGCTGGGCTTTTCTACTGGGCTCCTGCCTGCATTGATGCCTTTTTCTGCCCACAAAGAAATCCGCAGCAGTCCTGACAGCGCTCTGGTGAGTTTGCTCACTCCCCCTCCCTCACTTGCTCTCTCGTTCTGTTTTCCCCCGTGCTACAGGCTGCCCTTTTGTACTGGGCTCTTGTGTTGGGGCCTTTTTCTGCCCACAAACAAATCCGCAGCAGTCCCAACAGAGCTCAGTTGAGCTCGGTCACTCCTCCCTCTCACTCATTCAATCTTAATCTGTCCCAAACACTGATTTCCCACAGTGACCCTGCTATTCTCCAGCAGGAGTGCAAAAACATATTTTAGCCAGGATGTGAAAAATGACAGCTGTACTGTTCACAAGGAGGTGTGAAAAAATGTCACTGTTGAAAATGTGGTGTGAAAATATTATAAATTTGCAAAGTTACAAGGGTGCGTGGAAACAGTTCAATGCACGCCTGTAACACAGTCATGTTATGGAGTTTCGTCACCAAATTTTCAACACAGGGATTTTAGGACCTCTGCTCATGAACAGTGCTGCTGTCATTTTCTTAATCTTTCCCCGAACACTGATTTCCCACAGCGACCGCATTATTCTGTCCAGCAACTGTGAAACCACATTTCAGTCAGGATGTGAAAAATGACAGCTGTACTGCTCATAAGGAGGTGTGAAAAAATGCCACTGTTGAAAATCTGGCATGACGATATTACAATTCTGTGAAGTTACAAGGGTGTGTGGAAAGTGTGCCATGCACACTTGTAACACAGTCATTTGATGGGCTATCATCACCAAATTTTTGACATAGGCATTTTAGGACCTCTGCTCATGAACAGTATCGCTGTCATTTTCTTAATCTGTCCCGGACAGTAATTTCCCACAGCTACCGCTTTATTCTGCGCCGGAAGTGCGCAAACACATTTCGGCCAGTATGGGAAAAATGACAGCTACACTGTTCATAAATAGGTGTGTGAAAATGGCAATGTTGAAAATCTGGAGTGAAAATATAAATTTGCGAAGTTACGAGCGAGCGTCCAAACTGAGCAACGCATGCTCGTAACACAGTCATTTTACGGAGTATCGTTACAAAATTTTCAACATAGCCATTTTAGGACCTTTACTCATGAACAGTGTCACTGTCATTTTCTTAATCTGTCCCAAACAGTGATTTCCCACAGCAACCACGCTATTCTGCGCCAGAAGTGCGAATACACATTTCCACCAGGATGTGAACAATGGCATCTATACTGCTCACAAGGAGGTGTGAAAAAATGCCAATGTTGAAAATCTGGCTTGAAAATATTGCAAATTCACGAAGTTACAACCGTCTGCAGCAACTGCGTAGCGCACACTCGTAAAACAGTAATTTTTTGGATTTTGCCCAACAAATTTGCAACATAGGCATTTAGAGAGCCCACCTCATGTACACTGGCACTGTCGTTTTGTTAATCAGCCCTGAAAGGTGATTCTGCGCAGTGACCACGAAATCACCTCTCAGAGCTGATTAACGCCATGACAGTTCCAGAATTCATGAGGAGGGATCCCAAAACTCCCATGTTGAAAATTTGGTGTCAAAATTCCCAAAAATGCCTGAGATATGCATTAAAGTTGACAAAACCCCTATTTATTCCATTATACAGCTTACCGGCATTTCCTCAGTTCGCGGTCGGCTTTGAAGAGTGCAGATGTGTTCCCGGTCCACTGAAGATCATCGCACCAGACTCCAGAGGTAAGTATCGGGTGAGGGGGGTGTGGGGAGGCAGGGTGCGCAGTAGGTGGATGCTGGTTGTGGGGGGCAGGGAGACCTCCTAGGGACAGTTTCCTTTTTCAGGTTAAAAAAAAAAAAAACATGTCACGGGACAGTTTTCTTTCACAAAGGGCAATGTGGCACACTGGGGTGGGCTCCCAGTGTGCCAAATGACTCTTTCTTTGGGGGGCAGCAGTAGCTGATGGGGATTAGGTACCCCGTTGTACACAACAAGGGGTTAGATTATGCCGAGCTGGTATTGCGCACCCGTCGACAGACAATGAAAGTGAGGGGTTACAGAATGCCAAAGGGAAGTGGGCTTCCCCTTGGCAAAATGCAACTATCACGGACACTGAAGCGATGGAGATTGGGGCCCCTGCCAGCAAATAAACATGGCGGGGGGGTTATATTGTTTGTGAACACGGCGACAAGCTGCTGCCATGTTCACAGACAATATCAGGGTTTGGAAGTTCCGCCCTGCAATGACGGGTCGCTCCCTCATTGCAGCGGATGATTGACACTTCAATGACGAGGTGGCCCCTGATTGCAGCGGCAAAATTGTTGCAACTTGGTGGCAACGTTCCAAACTACTGTCACCAGCAGCGGCACTGGGGGAAGCGGGACAAGCCTTTGCAGGCTGTGGAGGCATTGGCCACAACAGTGCCTCGCCTCCACAGCCTGCTTCTGAGAAAGCTGTCCCAATATGTTTCTTGCACTGCGCACAATCAACATAAAATTTACCTGCACTACATTAATGCATGTCCTGTGTAAAACCTGCATGCGCACTTTGCCTATTGAATCTTGTACTTCAGAAACAGCATAACTGATCTTAGAAAGTAATAAAAATAACTGTTTATCCTCACTGCTATAGTACCTAACTTACTATTTTTTATCACAATGTTTACAAAAATGCATGCCTTGTTACAAGCGCACTAGGCCACTCCAAAGGAGGCTTCTACTGTGGAATTAATGCATGGTTGGGTGGTTATAGGCACTCGGCATTTGGTCTTATGCCACAAGCCCCCCCCCCAACCATGCATTAATTCCCCAGTAGAAGCCTCCTTTGTTGTGGCTTAATGCTTACTTGTGGAATTCTGTGTGTGACCAAGGTGTAACTGACTGTGAATGGTTAGCAATCACATTGAGTTTATTACAATGTTGTCCTTTGCTCTGTTTGGGTAGATTAACTACATGGTGTGGTGCAGTTCATTGATACAATGTTTCATTTATGCATTTAAAACTGGAAGAAATATGTCTTATTGTCCTATTCCTGGCAACAGCACTCCTCTTATTAAATCAAAACCTAAGTATTGTGTAGTAAGGTTATAATGTTAGTTGGGGGAGGGACACCCTCGCTGCAGTACTTGGCAATCCGACTGTGGGAACCAGTGGGTGGGTCTCCAGAAAGCTCTGTCAGATGTTAAAAGTGTAAGCTAAGTAAAGGTTTGGGTAAAGTATTTGAATTTCCAACGTTTTGGTGGTGTAACCAGTATGTGCTCTGACACTTGAAAGGAGGAAGAGATGGCTATAACTCTGATCTGGAGGGTTTGGTGGTATGGCCTGGTAGGCGTTCACCAGGAGGTGAATGTTTTGTGTGGTGGGAAGTGTAAGCACCCTCTGGGAGCTTGCTAGTTAATTTGGGCAGTAAGACAGTGGAAGTAATGGTGTGGGTAGGTCTGGGATGTGGGCCTGCCTGTGGCCAGCAGAGGAACCCACCCCCTAGGGTATAAGGGTGGGGATTTGGCACCAGAATAGGGACTGGAGAGAAGAGGGGGAGAGAGAGAGAGGAGTCATGGGAGTTGGGGCCCACGAGTTTGGCTGGAGGGCCATGGCGGGGCTGGGGTGGGCAACTTGCTACCCTGGCCCTCTTCCCTCAAAGATCCGCGTGAAAGTGCAGCAGTTCAGGCCAGTTGTGAGTGAGTGGGAGCACTGCAGCAACAAGTGTGGGTCCTATCAGTACAGACTACGAGCCCGAGCCTGGAGGAGCAGAAGTTGGAAGCCTGCCAAGTGATTCTGGCTCCTTGGTAGGGTAAGCACTGATGGGGGCCCTATTTCCTAAGTTATCTTACCCATGGGTGAGTGCAGCCTGAGAGTCAGTAGGTTTCTGTGGATGGGCCTGTTCTGGCAGATGGAGCCAGGGGTGCGGTTCAGAGGTGGCAGCCTGGATTATTGAAGGGAGTAGAGGTAGCAGCCTATCCCTTTTCCTCCTGGCCGGTGGCTGCTACAGTGTTTGGGGGTTTTCAGGGGTGCATAAGTGATTGGGTATCTGGGAAAGGCCTTTGGTGGTTCTGTTTCATGCTAAAAGGAATGGTTTGGAAGTTAAGACCTCTCAGTAAGAAAAGCAGCCCCTTGTGTTTTTAAAGTAACCCCATCTGTAACAAGACAAAGTAAGAAATGGGATTAGGACAGTGGAAACATCTTGTGCTGTCATACTTGCTACCTCAGATTATGAATTTATGAGACCAAGAGAAGAGAAAAGTAAGCAAGTGCCTGAGTGAAGACAGAGTAAAATGAAGGAATCTGAAATGAAAGTATTTCTGTGTTTGAAATACTTCTGTGTGTAGCCTGTTCAGCCCAATATCTAGTGCCGCTGTCAGGAATGTGGCCCTTTCACTGTGAGGGAATGTCTGCAAAGCCATAAATCAATCTGTTGGAAAACGAGATTGTTGCAGAAGTGATTGTCAGGTTCTTATGTGTGAAGTGCCCTTACCATGATTGTTATCCCCCCAACGCTCTACCAAGTCGTTTATCGAGTTTCTCATTTTATATTAAATCAGTTTTGCAGTTTTGATTCTGGAGTGGACATCAAATTTAATTGATCCAGGCTATGCATGTTGTGCTTGTTTAATGAACATTGACTCCTACAGCCAGCCCACTGAAGTGAAGAGACGTACCTGCTCCCTAATGAATCGAAGCCATCTCACAACATCCAAAGAACCAGGTAATGAACACATTTTATTTTCTCTAGACTGTGTTTTTGGGGTTATACAGTGCGCCCCCCCCACAAAGTTACCATCTGGATACCCCTAGACATCGGGAGTGGGAGGCTTATACTGATGCTACTCTTTAACCACCCACTGAACTCCTTGATCTCCTCCTTCCCAATTCTATCCTTACCCTTCTCCCTACCCCAGACAGGGAGGACCTCAGAATAGGTCAAGGAAGCTGAGTGCTTTTTCAATCTGTCCCCTGTCCTGTGGAATTCCTGTTTCACTGTTTCTACAGGCTGGTTCATCAGATTGTTGGTACCAAGAAGTAGCAGCACACCATGCTCCTCCCCTCCTCCCTATCCTTTCCTAATCCCGGGTGGCTGATGTTCCAGTCAGGCATCTGAACATCCCCCTCCTCTGTCCTGCACTGCCTCCCACCTTCTCTATGCCTCTAATCATAGAGGTGCCTATTACTAGAATCCTCCTTACTCACATCTGCCATCTCTTGCTCCTGGGTGTCACCATATTTTCTTTCCCCTCAGCACCAACTGATTAGAGGTCTCCAATTAGAGTCAGGCACCTGAGCCTCTTCCAGGGATGCAAAACGATTTGCCATTGGCGTCTCTTGGCTATGGTTGACTGCTGTGTGTCTGCCCCTTCCACCCAATCTCCTCCCCCTCTTCTTCTCCATCACCCTCCATCCCCTGAGCCAGTGCACCTCTATGGCCATGATGGTGTGGGAGGTGGGCACCAACTTAGCTGGAGTTGCAGCTGGAATGTTTCCTTCCTTGTTGCTGTCAACTGAGCATGGAGCACCCAGATTGTCCTACATGATGGGCAATGTACCCACCTCCACAGCATAACCCTGGAGATGAGCACCCCACAATTTCCACAGTTGTTTACCTCCCCACCCACATTATACTCCATCCTAGGCTGCTGCATGGTAATAAAACTGCCTGAGTTACTTAGTAACGTGTGGACATTTACTGTCTGTCTTTTGACCATATCCTACATAGGTAGAAGCTAAGATTAACAGTATTAGCACCCCACCAGAGACACAGCCTAACTGTCTGTCTACCTAGTTTATAACCTTAACCTACATACAGTAGGTAGAAGCTAGGATTTCACAGTTTTAGCAATAGTCAGTAACACTACACATTAGATACAGTCTGTTTCACCTTAGCTATGGTCGTAAGCAAGTCCTTCAAGTACCTGCAAGCTTATCAGCTGCAGTTAGATGGTTGCTTCTCCTGCAGAACTGCAGACTTACCTGTGGCCACCCTGTGGGCTTACCTGTGGCTGCTCTGAACACATTCCAGAACAGATGCCATCCTCCTGCTCCTGTGGTCTTCCCACACCTGGGGGGTTGTAGACCTATGGAGTTTTAATAGAAGGATAAAACAAATACCTCATTTTCAGTAGAGCTTCAGGGGCCAATTGTTTCTGAGGGGAGGCTGAAGTAAAAGCCTGCTCCACCAGCTTCAAAAGGTCCCCCGAGTTGCCCTGAAGTCAGACACAAATGGTGCTGCTGTTTTGCTAAACTCGCTGCTTTCCCAGGCCAGCACCTGACATCAAGTAATACTGAGTAGCAAACTCAGCACTAGTTGTCTTTTTCGGCAGGGGAAGGGCCCAGCCACCCAACCCCATCACCCCATGCTACACTCCTTTTATAGGGTAGCACAGTCATGACATTTCCTGTAGTAAAGCAAGAAGGGGAGGATCAGAGAGGTATCCACAAAGTTACCTCACTTAAAGGGGCACACATAATTTAACTAGTTATAACAAGTTATACAACAAACAACCAAACAAAACAAAAAAAAATCAAACTTTTGCTTTCATTTCTAATTATTCAGACCAGGTTATAAACCCAGCAGCTCATCTGGAATGGATATTATTAACTGCAGGTACAGCAGGACACTTTTTAGAAGGGCTAATATACAGGATTTAGGACACTGTCCTACATGTTGGACCATTGGAGATCTAAGGGCTCAGCTCCAGGCAGCATGGGCAGAGATTGCACACCTCAAATCACATATTCAGGAGGAAATATAAGAACTGCCTGCCATTTCCCCAACATCCAACTGAAGCACCTCGACCGCAGAGGGTAGTTGGTCCGGGAGGTTGGCAGCCTGTTAGAAGGGGCAAATCGGGTGCCCCATCACTCAATGCTCTCCAGTGTATCACCTCCACAAACCATATAAAAACTACAAACAGGTATCTGCCTCTATCTCTGAAATCAAACAAAGGGGCAGAGGACACTGCAGAGCAGGACACTGCTGCACAGGAGCTAGTGCAATAAAACTCACCCAAAACAATGACCAAAACAAAAAAGGCAAAAAGGAAATCCAAAACACTTCTGATCATAGGAGACTCCATGATTCGGGCACTTGATACCTACCTCCAGCCAGGGCTAATGGTCAGATGTCTCCCAGGTACAGCAGCATGGAGAGACACTGACTGCATTGCTAAAATTGTGCAGGAAGCAGCAGAAAACATTGACATCCTGGTACACACAGGGACTAATGATCTAGCCAGCCAGTCAGCTGTGGAGATCAAGGAATACCTGACCAGGCTGAGGAGACAAACTGTTAATTATTTCATCCGGCATCTCCTTCTCTGAGCTTCTCTGAGATCCTGCCAGTCTGGGAGAGGGGGCAGATGGACGGAAGGTGAGAGAAGGGGAGATAGGGGAGCTAAACATGTGGCTCAAGGGCTGGTGCCAAGAAAAAGGACACTCATTTGTAGGTAACTGGCAAATGTTTGGGAGCAAAAGTTCTTTAAATTCAATGGACTGCATCTAAGAAGGGAGTCAGTGCATTGGGGCAGAAGTTTGACGTCTTTGTAGAATATTTAAACTAGCAAATGGGGAGAGGAGTACAGTACTCGATACATTGACTAGGAAGATCACCCCTTCCCACTCAGCTAGTGCTCAAACAGGAGTTCAGCATGTTTATAGTTCATTTGCATCACCAGGTAAGGAAAAAGGTCTGGCTCCCCATACGATGCACAGGGGAAAGGCAGAATCTCACCCAGCAACAACTAACACACTGAAATCTGGCCAATGGAAAATCATGTACACAAATGCCCACAGTCTGGGAAGCAAGATCCCAGACCTGCGGGCAACAATGACAGAGGTTAAAATGGCCATAGTAGCCACTAGCGAGACATGGTTCACCAGTAACCACACTTGGGAGACTTCAGTACTGGACTATGTACTGTTCAGAAGAGACCGAGGTACAAAAAGAGGGGGGGGGGTGGCATGGCCCTTTATGTTAATGAAAATATCAAAGCTACAGAAATTCAGAATACACATAAGGAGCCAGAAGAACTGTGGGTCACCCTGGAAACAGGAAATGGGATAGCCATACGAACTGGGGTTGTCTACAGGCCTCCAAACCAGGGGGAGGACATAGACACATTACTGTTAGAAGATATACAAAACATGACAGCTAAAGGGGAGGTTCTGATAATGGGTGACTTCAACATGCCAGATACAGATTGGTCAACACCAGCAGAAACATCCACCAGAAGTAGACACATAGTGGATTCCCTGCAAAGGGAGGGCCTCATACAACTGGTACAACAACCCACAAGAAACAGGGCTATCCTAGCTCTAGTATTGACTAACGAGGAAAGGATCACAGATCTCCAGGTAGAAGGTCACCTAGGGGCCAGTGACCATCACATGGTATGGTTCAATTTGGCCACTAGAACTAAATCATTCCATTCCAAGGCAAAAATATGGGACTTCAGAGGAGCTGACTCTGATAAGATGGCCAACAGAGTTAAGCTAGCCCTGGCAAGAAGAAAAACAGGTGAAGGGGTACAGGCAAAGTGGGCAAGCATTAAGGATGTAATACTTGAAGCAACATCCCATTGTGTTAGAGAGAAAAGCAGGAGCAAAAGAAGGAGAAAACCACTTTGGTTCTCAAAAACAGTAGCAGAAAGGGTCAAAGCCAAAAGGCTGGCCTTCAGGAAATATAAGGGAACGCAGAGGGATGAAGATAAGGAGACATACCAAACTTCCCTAAGGGAAGCAGGGAAGGCAGTAAGGCAGGCAAATGCCCAAACTGAGGAAACACTAGCACAAACAGTAAAAGAAGGGGACAAGACTTTCTGTAGATACATTAGTGAAAGGAGAAAGTCCAGAGAGGGTATAGATCAAAGAGGATAAGAGGGATTGAGTGGAGGAGGACCAAGGAAAAGCATCTATCCTAAATAGATGCTTCTGCCCAGTATTTACTGAGGAGAAGGTAGGGCAGGGCCTACAGCTCAGCACCATGGACACAGGGGGGAGGGAGGTGTGCACTAGTCCCTTCACAAAAGAAAGGGTCCTACAAGAGCTCGCTAAGCTCAGGATGGACAAAGCAATGGGACATGATAGCATACATCCCAGGGTACTAAAGGAGCTAAGGGTGGAACTAGCAGAGCCATTAGCAGAACTGTTTAATGAGTCTCTGAGCACAGGAGAGATCCCAGAAGACTGGAGAAGGGCTCATGTGATCCTGCTCCACAAAAGTGGTAGCAGGGAGGAGGCAGGGAACTTCAGACCTGTCAGTTTTACCTCAGTAGTGGGCAAGATTATGGAGGCACTCCTTAAGGAAAGGATAGTGCAACACCTGGAATCCACAGGAGCACAGGATCCAAGACAGCATGGGTTTACAACAGGAAGGTCCTGTCAAACTAATCTCATAGATTTCTTTGACTAGGTAACCAGAGTGGTGGACCAAGGGGGTGCAGTTGATGTTACCTACCTTGATTTCTGTAAAGCTTTCGATTTTGTTCCACATAGAAGATTAATTAATAAGCTGGGTATGCTTGGGGTGGGTCAGAAGTTGGCAAACTGGTTGGCGAGCAGAAAACAGAGAGTGGTGGTAAATGGTATACAGTCAGAAGAAATGCAAGTCACAAGTGGGGTACCTCAGGGATCAGTCCTGGGGCCAGTCCTCGTCAATATCTTCATCAGTGACTTTGCAGATGGACTGGAGGGTAAGATCTGTCTGTTTGCAGATGACACCAAGATCTGTAACAGAGTAAATGACCCAGATTAGGTGGGAATAATGAGAAGAGATCTGGATAAACTGGCAAAATGGTTGAAAGAGTGGCAACTGGGGTTTAACGTAAAGAAGTGCAAGATCATGCACATAGGGAAGAGAAACCCTGAAGCTACCTATAGGCTGGGAGGGGAGTTGCTGGCAATCACAGGGTAAGAAAGAGACTTGGGCATTATCATCACAGATGACCTTAAATCATCCAAGTAGACCACTAAAGCAGTAGGTAAGGCTAGAGGGATGTTGGAGTGTATTAGTAGGGGTATCGCAAGTCATAAGAGGGAATGCAATAATCCCTCTTTACAAGACACTGGTTAGGCCCCATCTGGAGTACTGCGTGCAATACTGGAGGCCACACCTGCTCAAGGACATTAACAAAATGGAGGCAGTCCAGAGAAGGGCAGCCAAAATGGTGCAGGGACTGCATCAGAAAACATATGAGGACAGATTAACAGAGCTCAATATGTATACCCTAGGGCAACGGAGGGAGAGAGGTGATATGATCTAAACATTCAAACATCTTAAGGGCATTAACATGGTGAAAGAGTTGAACATGTTCCAATATAAGAAAAATAGCAGGACAAGAGGACACAGCATGAGATTACTGGATTTACTGGATTTATGTGGGACAAAAGAAGGCCAAAGCCCATCGAGATTGTACCCCTCAATAGTGGATCATTAATTATTTATGTGGGTTTAGCCAAATATCCAACCTTGATTTAAACATATCAAAGTTATTTATATTAATTAAGTCCTGTGGTAATGAATTCCATAGTTTGGATGCCCTTATACTGAAAAATGTGTCTCTCTTATTGGTGTTAGCCCATTCAACTGTCAACTGCTTATTGTGAAGTCTGCCCATTGTACATTTATTAGATAATATTAATCCACATTGCTTCATTTGTGTAGGGGATTTTAATACTTTAAATAAAAATAAGCTATCCCCCTAAGTCTTCTTAAGTGTAAAGGGTAAAGTCCGCGTTCTTTAAGACGCGTATCGTAGGGTTTATTTTTTTAATCTTGGTTAATCGTCTCTGAATTTGTTCAAGTTGGTTTATGTCCCCTCTAAGATATGGGCTCCAAAATGGAGAACCGTAATCCAAATACAGTCTTACGTATGCCTTAAATAGTGGAACTAAACATTGTTTGGATTTGTTAATAAAAGTTTTATTAATTTGTTTTAGTATAATATTAGATGATCTTGCCACTTTATTACAGTGTGAAAAGGATGATAATTTGTTATTTACTAGTATGCCCAAGTCCCTTTCACAATTTGATTGTTTGAGTTGGACATTATTTAGATAATAACTAGCTTGAGGATTTTTGGTTCCAAAATGGAGAACTAGACATTTTTCAGTGTTAAATGATATAAGGTTAGTGTTGGCCCATATTTCTATATTTTTAAGATCCTGTTGAAATAAAGTGATATTTGAATTTGTATTAACTTTACCACCAAGTTTGGTGTCATCAGCAAATTTTGAAATATGGTTATTAGAAGAAATAATCAAGTCGATTATGAAGATGTTAAACAGAATAACACCGATAATACCGAGCCCTGAGTTATGCCACTAGTAGCCTCTCCTAAATCGGAGAGAATCCCATTTTCTCTCACCACCTGTGTTCTATTGTATAACCAGCGTGAAACCCAATTTATTAAATATAGGGAAAAACCGAGTTTGTGCATTTTATTTATAAGTAGAGTACGGGACACTTTATCAAACGCCTTGCCGTAGTCTAAAAGAATAATATCTGAAGGAATATGATTATCCAAATATTTGCTTGTGTTATTATAAAAGGAGACTATGTTGGCTGTACAAGAAGATCCTGGTTTAAATCCATGTTGAGTAATGTCATTAATACCTAATTGTTCGATTTCGTTCTCAATTTGTGACTTTACTAATCGCTCCATAACCTTACCTATAATAGATGTGTGACTAATCGGCCTATAATTTTGAATTATATTGGAATAACTATGGCCTTACGCCAGTCATCTGGAATGTTATTTTCAGCAAATGATTTGTTAAAGAGTATAGTAAGGGTAAAATCAAAGATTCAGATGTTTCTATCAAGAACCTTTATTGAATATTGTCCAGTCCAGAACTAGTAGATTTTTTAAGAAATGCTAAGGCCTTTCTAACCTCTAAACATTCAATTTTAGGTGGGGAAGGACCGTTTTTATACATAGGAGGAAAATGAACTGATTTATTAAACACAGAACAGAAATATTTATTAAAAAGTTTTGCTGAGTTTTGATAATTTTTGATAACAGTCCCATCCTCCATTAGAGGACCAATTATCCTAGTGTTACTCTTTTTACTATTTATATATGAAAAAAGTGATTTATTATTTGATTTAGTATGAGCCAAAGTAAATTCCAGTTTGAGTTTTGCTTGTTTGATCAATTTTTTTAATAAGGAAACTGCTGATTTGTATTTGTACCTAATACAGGTACTGTGATTTGTTTTTAGTTTTTTAAATAAACATTCTTTTATTTTTATTTGTTTATGAACTGACTTTGTAAACCATATGGGGATTTTACCTTTTTTTGTTGTATTTAACTTTAGTAGGCTCATATTTATTTTCCAAATCAAGAATGATTTGTTTAAATTCTTCCCATGCACAATTTATAGATTTATCCTTAAATTTGTTTTTCCGATTTACTTGGTTTAGTTTAAGGTTTATCAATTTAAAATGAGCTTTATTATAGTTTTTATGTGTAGTACCTACAATAAGTTTGGGTATTTTAGTAATCATACTGAATTGAATCGAGTTATGATCACTGCTACCTATTGGGGCAGTGATATTTATGTTAGATAATTTATTTTCCTCATTAGTGATAATGAGGTCAAGTATATTAGTTCCTCTAGTGGGATATCTGACTAACTGTTCAAGGCCACAGTCTATACATAATGAAGTTAGTAGTCTTTCCTGTTCAGTTTTAGCAGTAAAAGAATCCCATTTAATTCCTGGCATGTTGAAATCTCCCAGGATAACAGCGTCTTCTTTATTAACCATGTGAGCAATAAAATTAATTAGATCAGATGTGTAAGAAAAATCTGATGGAGGTCTATAACAAACATCCACAGTAAATGTAGGTTGCCCCTTTAGTTGAATTGTAACCCAGAAAGATTCAGAATTTGCTGTAGTATTAACTTCATAAGATGGGATATCATTATGCACAAATAAACACATGCCTCCACCAGTTCTATTCATTCTATCTTTGTGATATAATTTGTAGTTAGGGATTTCTCTGGACCACTTCAAAGAGGGGTCCCACCAAGTCTCCGTTATGGCAATAATTCCTAAATCCAACAGGCTACATTTAGCTTGTAAAGTTGTAATTCTGACATATTCAGGTTATTTAATGATCTTGCATTAAAGAATAATATGTTACAAAGTTTACTAAATTGTTGTTCGTTGCTCTATTTTAGACAATTGGAGCCTTGCCCATTCTCCCCCCTATACACTAGTTTAAATGTGTATCAATAACTGAAGCCAGAATTTTTCCCAGTAGGGCACTACCCCTTCTGCTGAGGTGGAGACCGTCCCAGCAGAAGAGAGTCACTATCACAAAATCTCTCCCAATGAGGTATGCAAACAATATCTTGTTTTATGCACCACATCCTCAGCCAGTTGTTTATTTGTTTGATTTTATTCGAGATGGCTAATGTGGCTCTTGGTACAGGAAGAATCTCAGAAAAACATATGATACAACCTTTTTCTACTAATAAATTGTTTAATGCAATATAATCTTCCATTAGTTGTATAGTATCAGTACAATTTATGTCATTTGTCCCTGCATGAATTATAACTAGAGGATTAAGTCTTGCATCAGAAAGTATGGTATTTACCATATTTATAATTAATGGGTCATGTTTTTTTCCATAGGAAAAAGTGTGTGTAAATTACCATTATAAAGGAGTGTTTATAACGGCATTCACATGCCACCTTCCTATAGCAAAAACCATGAGCCACTGTCTTGCATCCACTGAAGCCATTTCCTTATCGCACACCGGTCGCTCAGAACTCCTCACAGTTTTCTCCCATAACATGGGCATTTTTTTCTCTGTCACCTACCCGATTTAGTAGGCAATCCCTTACACCAACTCCTCTGCTTCTTCTTGTCTCTCCCCCGCCCCCGCCGCCTTCTGCAGGTCACCTGATACAGTGACCATAGAGACTACAACTTCTGTGCCAACTGCCATAGCAACATCAAACAAGCAAACAGGAAGGATTAATTCTTTTTTAAAGTTAAATCTTTGTTTAAAACTCTTATTTCCCAAGTTATTTCTGCTCTACCAAGCACTGTTTTGACCACAAATGAAACTGCTTCAAAAAGGTAAAACTATCTCAATTCCATCACACTCAGTGGCACAGTCAGCAGGACACATTTTATATAATTGTTGAGGCAAAAAAGCGACCCAACAATGATATAAAATAAATAGGCTGTGACGTGTAAATTGAGCACCACCCTCAGTGTTAGATGAACCTCGGCCGCCCGGCCTATGTAGCATCTGACACCTGGGGTGTGTAAACTTTGTTACACACATCGCCCCATACTTTATTCTATTTGTTATATTTGATACTTTGGCTCCCCTGAAGCTTGAGCATGTTCGGTTTGTTTTGCCAGGGTTGCAAATTGCCCCATCAATATGTTCAGTTATTGAGTCTCCTAGTACATATACTTGTCTAGGTGGTCCTTTGGGGGTAGTGGTGTCTGTTGTATCCATTATGCTAGTATTCTGAATGGAGGGGGTCTGGGGTTTCACTTGATTAATGGGCAAGTTTTGATTAGTTTTGTTTAGAGGTGTTTTTTAATGAAATACAGCTTTTGTAATATTTAAACAAAATGGTGGTTCAAAATCTATGAGTACTGAAGATGAGGTTATGTCATTAATAACCTCATGATTTGAGGGATGCTGCCTGTTTTCCTTTATAGTTTCTACCCCTGAATTAGTATTTTTTATCAGACTCCATTGAAAGTGCCTGGAAGGGATTATACATGGGGATAAGGAACTGTTCTGCTTTCCATCCCTTTTTGGGTGCCCTTGAAGTTGGCACTTGGGCCCAGTCAGAGTTATGTTCTAATTCTTCATAATCATCCTCTCTACCCCATTTCCTTGGAATATCCTTGCTTATATCACTGTTAATAGATATCCCCATATTCAGTGTTTGTTCTGGTACAAGGGCTTCAGTTTGGGTAAAGATATGACTGGTAGTTGAGTTTTTTCCTCTTCCATGTGCTTATTTGATATACATTATTTACAAGTAAATATGTAAGAGGGGCTAGGTAGAACTAGTTCTAATTTGTACATATGGCAGACTGTATATTTGATGCTTATTTCACCATCCAAAGTCATGATGGTAAGACTATTAACTTCACTTGAATATGCACCATTTTCAACAACATTAGCTTGTTTAATGCCCATGGCTCATAAAATTGTGACAACACTATTTTAAGTAGAACAGTGTTAGATATGTGCACTAAGTTGTCTGGCCCTTTCTGAGTTGTAATATTTGCAGTCTTACCTTGCTATATAACAAACCCCAGATAGAATTAGGTACCTGTTTGCTAGACGCCTAGACACTGAACACACTAAACACACGCTGGACGCACGTGTCTTTGCACACATCTTCGCGCGCCAAGCACGCTCGCCCTGCTCTGGCTCACCCTGCTCGCCAAGGGGCTGTACTGAAATAGCTGCAGATGACCCAGAAGTGCAATCCAAGGTCACGTTTGCACAAAAGTCACAAAACAGTGTTTAAAATAAATAACGCTCCATAACTGTCACTTGAGCAGTGTTTGTATTGCCTTGTATACTCAGGCAATTTAAGTCCCAAATGATTTTAGGGCTACTTGTCGAGTTGTAGTTTCGTTGGTAACCAACAAAACTACTGCTCCTCTTCCTGCTTCATGGAGGGATTACAGGGCTCAAAGTTAGCTAGTAAGTTAGCGATTTAAACAGTCAATAATAGTATATTTAAAAATCAACTTAATTCAGGCACTGGAGCACGCTCCTGCTTGCAGCAACACCACTGCTTCAGAAAATATGCTGCTACTACTAGCACTCGACAATGGGCTGTACTGAAATAGCTGCAGATGACCAGGAAGTGCTATCCGAGGTCACGTTTGCACAAAAGTCACAAAAGAGTGTTTAAAATAAATAAAACTCCACAACTGTCACTTGAGCACTATTTGTATTGCCTTGTATACTCAGGCAATTTAAGTTCCAAATGATTTTAGGGCCACTTGTTGAGTTGTAGTTTTGTTGGTAACCAGTGACACTACTACTCCTCTTCCTGCTTCCTGGAGGGATTACAGGGCTCGAAGTTAGCTAGTAAGCTAGCGACTTAAACAGTCAGTAATAGTATATTTAAAAATCAACTTAATTCAGACACTGGAGCACGCTCCTGCTTGCAGCAACTCCACTGCTTCAGAAAATAGGCCGATTAAGGGGTAATGTGAGGAAGTTCTTTTTCACAGAAAGGGTGGTGGATGCATGGAACAGCCTACCTCAGGAAGTGGTAGATATGAATACAGTGCAGGGCTTCAAACAGGCATGGGATAGGCATAAAGGAGCAATACAGATGAGTATGAATAGATAGGCCATTGACAGAGTAAAGGCCTATGGCACACTCATAAGATAGAAAAAATGGGCAGATTGGATGGGCCTTGCAGTTCTTATCTGCCATCAACTTCTGTGAGACTCAAGTCTGGAGCTTCAGTTCTTCTTGTTTAGGTTTTTTGGTCATTAAGTAATCAGAATTGCCTTCAAGTGCCTGCTAGCTTACCAACTGCAGTTAGATGGTTGCCGTTCCTTCAGAGACTCCTGCAGAACTGTGCAAGCAGCCTGCTAGCTGCCTGGTCACTGCAGTGGTACACCCATGGAGGTGTCAGCAAGTATTTGAGTTTTTTCATCATCAGTCCTGCCACCACATTAGAACACTACACTTTTGCTACGATTAGATTCAAGCTTCTTATCACTGTATTTGCACAATAAACTCGCAGCCTGCACCTGAGAAAGGTAAGCCATTTGTGTATTGATTTGACCAGTTTGTTTACAGTGTGTGTTTGTCTGATTGTAGTGGTCAGTCAGTGCTCTAAAGGGTTTAAACTTCTGTTTTTACTGTTCCTGCACTGTGGTCTCTGTTTCCTGTGTGCACTGGGTTGGGTGTGCATTAGTGAAGTGACGAGCCCCTCATTTTGCTTGCCTGTGCAGAACTACTGACTTACCTGTGGGATCCCTGCAGATGTCCCAGAACAGAAACCATCCTCTTGCTCCTATGGTCCTCACCCTCCTGGGGGATGCAGACCTATGGGGTTTAAATAGAATGCGAAAACAAATACCGCCCTTTCTGCAGAACTCCAGGTGCTGTTTCTGGGGAGGAGGGGGAGCAAAAGCCTGTTCCACCAGTTTCAAACACAGACGTTGGCAAGCATACACAGTGTACACTACTGCGCATGTAACTCCCTACAAATGGGGGTCCCTGTAAATGTCTGCCTGTGCTTATCTTAGCTAGGCCACTCTGTCTCCTCCTGCTCTTCTTGGGCTTCTCCCGATCCTGCCAGCAATTTCCTTTGATCCCCCAGGTTTTTTTCTGCCCCTCTGGTGCCCCCAAATGCAGCCCAAGTAATAATCCAGCCCTGCAGGGCTCATAAAGTCCAAATTGTGATCTCCCACTGTAGTTCTGCCCTTTGATCTGCGACTGATCAAAATTTTGGTCAATCTAGGGAGTTTCCCATCGGTCCTAGGATCCTCGTTGCCTAAGTGGGACCAGGTGACCACGGACAGGCCACTGAGAAGCTGCTCCCCTGAAAATTGAGGGAGTTTCACAAAGTGTTTGATCAGGGCTCATTAGCATATGCATGAGCAGAGCCCCGATCCGTTTAAATATTCATGAGGGTCTGTCTGCGCTCTGGGCAGCTGTTCTCGGCTATGGACGAAAAAGAAAGAAAAAGAAGTGTTTTAATATTTTAACTTGCTGCTGTGTGTTTGGGGAAAATGTGCAAAAGGGGGAAAAGTAGTTAAATTAAAATAAGTGCTTCTTTCTGGCTGCAACCATTAAAGTGTTGGAACTCAGGGTGTTAGCCTGTCTGCTGCTGCAAGGCATCCTTAAACATTGGCAGCAGCAGCAACAGGAAAACGGACTGAGCAATTCAGCTTCTCTGTGCAGTGACAGCAAGTACTCTATCTGGGCTACAGAACTGTGGGGCATTGGGGCAAAGCTTTACTTTTCTCTGGCTGCACCAGGACACTATTCAGGACTATACGCGTTCTGCTAAAGGGACAGATGGTTAAGCAGCCATTACTGGCAGTTACAGCCAATTGGAAAGCCAGGAACACAAAGCCAGGACTTGTGGGACATTCACAACTGCTCATGGGTACATGCCAAGTGCTCACTGGGACTTACAAGGACCTAATTCTAGATGACAAAACACCAGACCAACAGTGCATTGAGTAAGGTTCACGTATTATTCATTTCTGTGATTGACAGGTCTTCCAGCCAATCGGAGGTCCAGCAGCCAAATTCTGCAGCCAAATAGGAGCCATGGAAAAGCCCTATAAGAGACAGTGTAAGCCAGCATTTTGCCAGATTTGAGGAGATTCCAGCCTGCAGATTCAAGGGGGAGCCCCTCACAGGGATGGGGGCTCAGGACCCTGCCATGCTTCTGTGCCTGGGCAGTCTCTCTATGTTCCTCCATCTAGGAGGGGTTGTTTTTGTCTTATCTAAGTTAAGAGTAAACTAGTTAAGTTTGCAGCTGCTAGCCTGGAGGTTGCCAGATTGTCCTCCAGGTGCTAGCCCTCCCTCCCACATCTGGGAAAGATGTGGACCGAAGACCAGATGTCACCAAGCAGCAGTGAGAGTGCTGACCAGAACCTCAGTCGTGAGAGGACTGAAGACTCCAGGATGCCTTCTGTAGCGGAGACCACCCATGGAGGACCTGTGTGAGTACCCCTTTACCCCCTGGTGCAAGAAAAAATATCTTGCAAGTTGACTTATGGGCTTGTCAGCCCTTGTAGTTGTTCTGTGCCAAGAAAGAAGAACTAAGTAACCTTGGGGCTGACATGCCCCTATCTTCTGGACTGAGAGAGATTATAAAAGTAATTAGTCTGGGCCACTTTACCTGCAAGAGACTGTTTTGTCTAGAAGTTGTCCTGTTGCACCTTGCCTGCTGCTCAGCTGGCCCAGCGCAGGTGTATTGAAGTCGGTATTGTGCAGATTGCAGCTGTTGCTGGGAGTACCCAAGAGAGTCCAGGACAGTTTGCAACCCTGTGAATCATATGTGTGTGCTGATGTTTATCTGTACCCTCTATTGGTCAAGACTGCCCTGTTGGAGCTGCCAGCCATAGTTGTGTTGCCGCTTCAAAGGACATGAGGCCCTAGAGTTTGTTGTGACGGAGTATTACACCTGGAAATGACATATTTCCACCTTGCCAAATGATGTCTATGAACAGAGATGCTTGAGAAAACTATTGGTATATGACTACTGGATGTGACTACAAGTTACATGTGCTGAATGTTCTGGATTGCGAATCCAAGATCTAGCCAAGATAACCTAGATCAGTTGCCTTTTCTGAATTGTTCAGTTCTGTGACAAGCGGGGCTATCCCATCCCTGCCCTTCTGTAACCAGCAGGGCCACCCCTGCTACTCTGCCAAATGCAAGGCAGTCCCTACATCCTTGATAAAGTTTGATAGTCATTGTTGTACGTTGTTTCTAAGTTTGCCTCTTCTTTCTAATCAAAGCCGGCCAACTCGATCAGCTGCAACATCCACCAGGCCTGCAACATCCAGGACTTTGGTATCTGGGTACCCAGTGCATCATGTGAGATTTTGGGGTGGTTTCATACGTATCTGAGACTGGTACCAGTGAGAATAATTATTGTGTAACATCTGAGTTAGTCAGCAGTTTAGATAGCCAGGGATCTGGGTATCATGTTTGGTCGTTTGCACTGTGATTGCCTTTTCTGTTAATCTAGTAGCCACCCGGCTGGAGCGTTCACCAGCACCAACCAAACCTTTGCACATTTTGTAAATAGCAATTAGCATACCCACTACTCTTCCTGTTTCCCCATCCTAACACCTATGTCCCCCAAATAAACCTTGTTGGTACTGTTTTTGAAAATCAGTGTGGGTGAGCATATTATTCGAGAGAATCAATAATAGCAAAATGTCTGAAATGTGGGGAAATGCATATCCGGTCATGTTTGGAGGTGGAAAATGGTATTTGTGGGTGGTATAACATCTCAGTGGGTTATACCAGGTAACAGCTAGCCCACATAAAAGTATACTCTGAGTGGAGGCACTGCACAATTGTTTAAGTTTAATAAAAGTTAACTAACCCAAACCCCTTAGCCTATGTCCAGGGTAGTAGGCAGGGGTGTAACTGTAGGAGTAGCGCCACCTAGGGGTTACACGCACATTTACTTTTTACATGGGGGTAGCATTTGCTAGGTCCTCCTAGTTCTCTGCTGCTGCCCATCCTGACTTTGATAATACATGCACGCCATGCTCTACAAGCTATCTGAGTAGTAATGTGCTATTTTTGTAAAAGCTGGGGGGAAGGGAGCAAGAGCATGACTAGGCATCATTTATAAAATGCAAAGAGTTTCCGGTACTTTTACTAGTTGGGGAGGAAAGCCAGGCTTTTCAAAGTTACTATGTTCAAAAAGAGCTGAGCAGCAGAGTGAGCCCCATGTTAATTGGAATGGCTTTTCTAAATGACAGTAGACACTGTAAGCAATGATGGTGGAAAATGAAAGCCTCGTCTTGGAGCAATATATTGTGCTGCTTATGAGTGTGCCCCTAGAGACATAGCCAGCAGCATATTCACCAGCCAGCAGTGAGTTGTATGTCTCCATGCTCCATTGTACAGCTGCATCTGGTAACATGCCTGAGTGATTTAATTTCATCCCAGCGAGTTATTGGTGCCAGACTGCTAGGTAAGCTGGGGGTGGGGGTGGGGGTAGGGTGATGTGAGCAATACCAAGGGATCAGGTGTTATTGCCAGAAGATCAACACTTGTTTTTAGATGGGTAGGGAGTAGAAGCATTAGATGCTCTTCTGTTTGTGGATAGGGGTAGTAGCAGCATTGTGTCAGAGTTCGAATTGTAATTTAATCTCTTTGTTGTTGCTATGAGTGGGGGTGAGAACCATGATGTCTGAATTGGAGGCCTACAAGATGGTTCAAACATAATTCTGAGCTAAGTAAGCTCCTATCCTGTTTTGGGGTGGTGGATATCAAGGAATTGGCAGGTTTTTCATACTGCTGGTTCTCTCTGTAAATTAAGCTCCTCTTGCTGGGGAGAGTTGAGACAAATAGTGGTAGTGGTAGCTAAGGAAAATTAAAAGATAGTAACTAGGGCTGGATAATATCTGCAAACTACACTGTCATGGTAAATTCGAAAAAGCTTTGCAAAGTTTAACCTTCACAAACTGCAAAGCCAATGTGATAAAACTACATGGAGCTGTCTTTATGATGAAGTCAAACAATTTAGCAAAGTTCGCATAGAAACATAGAAACATAGAAACATAGACTTTGATGGCAGATAAGAACCGCTTGGCCCATCTAGTCTGCCCATTTCCCTACCTACAGGATAGGCCGCAGATCCTAGTTAACCAACAGCATATTTCTTCCTACCCCCCACAAGAATTGCCTTATGTCTGTCCCATGCATTCTTGAATTCTCCCACAGTTTTAGACCCCACAACCTCCTCAGGAAGTCTGTTCCATGCATACACTACCCTCTCTGTGAAATAATGCTTCTTCACATTGCCCCTGAACCACCCCCCCCCATCTTTAAATTGTGTCCCCTTGTTCTTGCACGTCTCTTTTTCTGAAAGATGCTACCCTCTTGGACTTTGTCGATTCCACTGAGGTACTTAAAAGTTTCTATCATGTCCCCCCTCTCCCTTCTTTCCTCAAGAGTACACATGTTAAGCTCCTTTAGTCTCTCCTCATACGGCTTCTCTTGCAGACCCTGCACCATTTTAGTTGCCCTCCTCTGGACTGCCTCTATCCTGTCTATGTCCTTGTGGAGATGGGGTCTCCAGAACTGGACACAGTACTCCAGATGGAGTCTCGCCAACTGTCTGTACAGAGGAATAACAACTTCCTGTTTTCTGCTGCTGATGCCTCTCCCTATGCATCCCAGCATACCCCAGCCCTCCCTACTGCCTTCTCACATTTGCTTGCTAACCTTAAGGTCATCTGATATGATTACCCCCCAAGGTCCTTTCCTTTTTGTTGTTGTTACTACCTCCCCCATTGTGTATTCGTCCCCTGGGTTCTTGTTTCCCAGGTGCATTATTTTGCACTTCTTTGCATTGAATCCTAGCTGCCATACTTCTGACCATTCCTCCAACCTTGCCAAGTCCCTTCTCATTCTTTCCATGCCTCCTTGTGTATCAACCCTGTTGCAGATCTTTGTGTCATCTGCAAAGAGGCATACTTTTCCTTCCAGTCCCTTGCAATGTCACTTATGAAAACATTAAAAAGGACTGGATCCAATACTGAACCCTGAGGTACCCCACTAGTAACCCGTCTTTCTTCAGAGTGGACTCCATTTACAATTACCTTCTGTGTCCTGTTGTCCAGCCAATGTTTTACCCAGGCTACCACCCTGGGACCCACTCCCAGGCTGGTTAATTTGACTATTAATCTTTTGTGTGGGACTGTGTCAAATGCCTTGCTAAAGTCTAGGTAGGCCATGTCCACAGCCCCTCCCTGGTCTACTACTTTGGTCACCCAGTCAAAGAAATCTATTAGATTCGTCTGACATGACCTTCTCACTGTGAACCCATGCTGCTTTGGGTCCTGTGCCCCACCGGCCTCTAGGTACTCAACTATTCTTTCCTTCAGAAGTGACTCCATCACTTTCCCTACCACAGAGGTCAGACTGACAGGTCTGTAGTTTCCTGTCTCTGTCTTGGTCCCAATTTTGTGAAGAGGAATCACATCTGCCTTCCTCCAGTCCTCGGGTACCACACCATCCTCCCATGATTTATTAAAAAGAGTAGCCAGTGGTTTCACTAGTTCCCCTTAATTCTTTTAGAATTCTGGGGTGAATTCCATCAGGCCCCATTGCTTTGTCCACCTTCAGTTTTAGGAGTTCTTGCAGATCCCTTTCTTCTGTGAAAGGACTGGGATCGACCCCCCTATCAAGAGTGCTTCTGTTTATTGGATTAGGCACTTCCCCCTCCTCTTTTGTGAATACTGAGCAGAAATATTCGTTCAGTATCCCTGCTTTTTCACTGTCCCCCTCTTCCCACCGTTCATCCTATTCAGCCTCACTATCTCTCTCTTTGTCTTTCTATGCTTGCTGATGTACCTATAAAAGGTTTTATCCCCCTTCTTAACCGAATTGGTTATCTTTTCCTCAGTTTGGGCCTTTGCTATTCTGACTTCCCTTCCTGCTTCCTTCTGCCTTAACTGGTACAGCTCTCTGTCCTGCTTCTTCTGTGTTTCCTTATACTTCCGGAATGCTATCTTTTTTCTCTGACTTTCACAGCCACCTCTTTTGAGAACCATAGTGGCTTTTTCTTTCGTTTTGATTTGTTTATTTGCTTCACACAAGGCTTGTTGCCTCTGTGATGGCACTTTGATGATTCCCCATTGTTGCTCCACACCTCCTTCTAGCCTGTTTGCTAGTGCTTTTCTGAGGCACTCTCCATCTTGCAAAGTCAGCCCTCCTGAAGTCCAGTACCCTCACTTTTGTATGGCTTGACTCTGTAGCTGAGTTTAACGTGAACCACACTGTTTGATAGTCACTTGTTCCTAGATGGCAACCCACTTCTAGATCTGAGATCCTGTCACTGCCCCCGTTTGAGAGTATGAGGTCTAAGATTGCTCCTTCATGAGTGGGTTCCAAAACTAGCTATCGGAGTCCTGCCACCTGTAGGGCATCAAGAATGGCTCTGCTCTTGGATGTGGCTGCAGCAAATTTGCTTCAGTTAAAATCTGGCATATTCAAGTCTCCCATCAACAGTATCTCCCCTTTCTCTTCCATTCTAAGAATGCCTTCTATCATATCCTTGTCCATTCCCTTCCCCTGACATGGGGGTCTGTACACAACCCCTGTGCGGATTGTGGAGCCCTTTCCAGTCTCCAAGGTGACCCACAGTGCCTCCTCTCCTCCCTGTTTACTCATTTGTTCAGTTGCTTTTATCCCTTCCTTTACATAGAGAGCTACTCCTCCCCCTCTTCTCCCCTGCCTGTCTCTCCTGTAGATTATGTACCTTGGTATGTTAACATCCCAGTCATGGTTCTCTGTGTACCATGTTTCTGTGACTGCTACGATGTCCAGGCATCCCTCTTCTATCAAGGCCACCAGCTCAGGGAGCTTGTTGCCCAGACTACGGGCATTGGTACTCATTACCCTCCATTTCCTGATGGCCTTACTCCTTTTTGCCCCATCCCTGTCCTTCTTGCCTTTGTCACTTTCTCCATTTACCCCTGCCCTTCTCCCTATCGACACCTCTATATTGGTGTTTACCACACTTACTACCATGATTTTTTGGGGGCTAGGATTTCCCTGCTCCTTTCCAGTGCTCCCCTTGGCTGGTTTAAATGCTTGCCAATGAAGCATTTAAACCTATCATCTAGGATCCTGGTTCCCCTCCTGGACAGATGCAGCCCATCATGTCAGTATAGGCTTGCATCACTCCAGGTGGACCCCCAGTCCCCAGTGAAGCCAAATACCTGAGCTCCACACCAGTTTTTCAAACACTGATTGAATCCCATGGTGTGGAACACCCTAGCCTCTCCTACGCCATAGATGGGCAGGTTACCGTACCTTTCAGTAAATGACGTAGTCAGTGAGTTACAATTATGAGGAGGGGCATAAGTGCTACACTGGGAAATGTGAGAAAAGCCAAGTGAAAGTATGCTATCAGAATAGTTCCTCCCGGACATTTTTGAGAGGTCATTTGCCCAGTGGCTAAATCCAATCTCTGGGCACAACCTTCCTAGGTACAGGGTTTGGGAAGTTTGTGGCCAATGGCCTTTACTCTACCTGAGGTGTGTTTGGAATAGTCTGAAGCAGGGAGGGGAAAAGGCCAGGCTACTTAAGGTCCGGGCAGAAGAGGATCAGCCTCTTGCTGCCTGGACAAGATTAGGGACAGCAAGACCCTTCAAGGAATGAAAGGAGGTAAGGAGGGGGACAGGAGGCAGTTGGAAGAGCAGTTTACTGCCTAGGAAGCAGAATGAAGCCAGATTAAAAAAAAAAAATTAATTAGATGTGGCAGTTTAGAGGTGTGGAGGGCAGCAAAGCACGGAAACAATAATCTTAGGGGACTTCAATATGGATTGGCTCACTGCTAAATCCCACTCCCTAAAAGCCATCTGTGATGAGCTGGGTCTTACACAGATAGTAACTGAACCCACAAGAATCAATGCTTCTAACTCTGCCAACAGCTCACTCTTAGATGTCATCTTAACTTTGCATCCCCATAAAATCTTACATTCTGCAGTTTTCCATAACGACATGAGCGACCACAGTATCATTGTATGTACAAGGTTCCAATCTAAAATCCAGCAGCACCCTAAATTCAGAATCAAACGCTTGTTCCGTAAATTCAACTCAGTAAACTTCCTAACCTATCTAGCTACGATCAGGTGGCAAGACCTATATCTTGCCAAATCTGCTGATGCCGCCGTCTCTGTCCTAAATGACAACCTCACCACCCTAATTAACAAGCATGTTTCTCTTATTAAAATGAGGGTACGGAAAATCTCGCATCCGTGGTTCACCCAAGAGCTCAAATCTGCACTTACCAGAGACAAGCTATGGGCTAGGGCCAGGCACACAAGAACCGGCAGACTGGCAGGTGTTTAGAACTGCCAGAAATGCCTGTGTTAAAAGTGTATGTGCTACTAAAGCAAACTTCACATCTCCACTATGGAGCAGGCCAAAGGGAACTCCCAAAAAAATCTGGAAGACACTGAGATCCATTGAAGACCATCCTGCTGCTTCCTCCCTTCCCACCAAGATTCTGGCCAAGGACGGGATGGTTGAAAATAAACTGCGAATCCTCGAAGAACTTAACCTTCACTTTGCCACCGCCAGGTTGGCATTCGACTCCTCCCCATACACTAGCCGAGTGAATAGCAACACCAGCCCAGATTCTACACATGCTACTCCACCTCATCCCTTCCAGTTGTGCCTGTTTAGCTACAAAGAAGTTGAAGACATAATTCTTAGCCTTGACACCAAGAAAAGTGCAGGGGACGATGGCCTTGAATCATTTTTCTTGCGGTTAGGCTATGCCCAGCTCACAGCCCCCATACTTCACACCTTCAACCTCTCTATTACCACAGCCACTGTTCCATCCTACTGGAAATCTGTCCATGTTCTTCCTCTCTTCAAATCAGGAGATCCTTGCGACTTAAACAACTACCGTCCTATCTCTATCTTGCCCATTCTCTCCAAAGTGCTGGAAAAACTTATATACAACCAAATAAAAAAATCACCTTGAAGCACACTCACTCCTAAACCCGGCCCAATCTGGCTTCAGGTCGAAGCACAGTACCATCTCAGCCTTGGCTAAAGTCTCTAATGACTGGATCCATGTTATGGACACCAAGAAGGTTACTGGTGCAGTCTTTCTAGACCTCAGTAAGGCCTTCGACACTGTAGACCATCACCTCCTATTCACCTGTCTTGCCTACATAGGTGCCACACCACTTACCTTACAGTGGTTTAACAGTTATCTCACGGGAAGGATACAAAAAGTCAAAGCTGATGGCCTACTATCTGCCCCCCTTCCAATTGCCAGAGGAGCCCTCAAGGCTCCATCCTAGGAACCAATCCTTTTTCCCTGTACATCAACAACCTTGACTCCGCATAAAGAACTCTAGCATACATTTCTTTCATGGATGATACGGTTTTATGCGTATCAGGCACGTCCTTAACTGAAGTCAGGGAAGCACTCCAAGCTGACTTTATCCAGTTAGAAAGCAACCTTATCAATGCCAAGCTTCTCTTAAATGCAAAAACCAAGACAATGATTTTCTCCGAGACTTGCCTTGTCTGGTGCCCTACCTACCCCACCTAAAAACTTCATAGTTACCTCCCTAGGTGAACCCTTGGAAGTCGTACATAAATTTAAATATCTAGGTATGTGGATAGACATCAAGCTTTACTTCAACAACCACATCGAGGATCTATCAAAGAGGCTTAAAACACACTTGGGTTTCTTCTTTAGAAATAGGACCCTCTTTTCTCATGCTACCCGCAAAAGACTTGTCCAAGCAACATTCCTTTCCTTGCTTGACTATGGAGACATTATCTTTATATCCTCCCCAACCTTGAGCCTATCTAAACTGGAAGTACTCTAATACTGTGTTCTTCGCTTCATTACTAACTCTGAGTACAGGACCCACCACTGTGATCTTTATGCAGCAGTTGGGTGGACCTCTCTTGCCACCAGACGCCTCCTGCATGCTGGCATTTGGACCCTCAAATTACTACTCCACGAACTGCCTGTCTATTTAACATCTCTCATACACATCTCGCACAGCGCCTATCCCTAAGGAAATCTGACTTTATCCTACTAGATGTTCCCAGGACACGTACCACAGCTGGCCAAAAAGCTGTCTCATATGCCCTCCCAAACATTTGGAACCAACTACAAGCCATGCTAAAGCTAACCAGCATTGTATCAATTAACTCCTACAAAACACTAGCTACCTCTAATTTAAAGACATATGTAGGTGCTACTAGGCCCCAGCCAAAGTCAACTTCCTAGGTACCAACTGGCCCTCTACTTATTAAGCTGAAATGTGTTGCTTAATTTAGGGCCAGGTTAAAGCTGGAATGTACTGCATATATAGCATAAGGACTTCCATTGTGTATACCTCTTGTATTATATATTTTTTCTTTGTTGTTCTACATTTTATATCTCCTGTCTATGTACTTGCGAACTGTATGTGTATGTGACTCAGGATCTCCTTGTGAATGAACTTGCTCAACTGAGTCTTTCCTGCAATAAACTTGAAACTTGAACAAACAGAGACAGCATTGCCACATGAACTGGGGAGATCCCCTTCTCCCCACCTAAGTCACCACTAGCCCTAGAGAGACGGCATTGCAGTGTGAACTAGGTAGAGCCCCCAACCTCCTAAGTCAGCTCCAGTCTTGAGCCATCTCTTAGTACAAGGGCTGAGCTAGTGAGACTGGGGGCTATAAAACAAACAAAAAAAAAGAAAGTAATTTATGCATTAAGACACAGCAGGACTCACTTGGGTCACACCTTCCTGGTTTGGGGTACCTCCTCAGTGCCAGTGGCCAGGGCAAGGGCCAGACTGGATCGGTCCGATGGTTTCTGTGTGGTGGCATGATCCCACTCTCCAGCGGGGCAGTTAGAGTAGTGAAAAGCGGGGGCGGGGGTAGATCCATGGACTGGCCAGCCTACTTCAGTTGACAGCTCGGGGGGGGGGAGTTCAGGAGGATGATCGGTAGATCGGTGGCCGCGGTGAGCTCCAGGTCACGATTTCAAATTTCAGACACAGTCTCGCCGGAATGAGTGCTATAGCGAGACTAGGAGGTCACATGGTGCAACACTGAGCTTGCATGTCAGACTGCCATTTAGTAGGTGCATTTAGTAGCCATGTTGTTGAGGTCTCCTAGCAGGCCTCCTGGCACCAATCAGTCCATGCACTGAAGTGATAGCCAGTGCCCGTGCTGCCGATGCCGAACACTGGGGGAGAAGCAGGCAAAAAAGTTGGGGAGTAGAAGGGAGTTATAAGGACCTCAGTTCAACATAGAGTTGCACTCCTTGCATGTGCATGGAAAACCATTTGGGCTCGGGGCAGTGGCCATCTTGAAGGAGGACTGGGCATGCCACGGGGGCCACCATGTTGGTCTGCTCAAAAAAAAACTGGTGATGATAATTAATTACACAGGAAACTGCATGCACTCAGATCAGGGAATACAGTCTGAGGTTCAGGATAAGCGAAAGCTGGGGGCAGGTGACTGGCGTGCCAATGCAGGATGTCACATGCCCCAGGCCCCCAAACCCGGGCAGCCCGGCAAGACCTCCTGTTTGCAGAGAGCATCCCCCTTTTTAAGATCTTGTGAGCAGGAGTAAGGGTTTCCACAGGACTTACCAGCCTTTCTTTTCCCAGTGGGAGGGTAGATTCTGTAGTTTTGAGTTCCCTTGACTCTGCCCTACTTTCAGTATTTGAATCCTACCACGGTCACTGGCTACATCTTGCCTAGGTAGTTTTATACGCTAGCCGAGCAGTTCTGTCTTGTCAGGCACACAGTTTTTTCAAAACCCTTCCATTTAAAAAGTTAAATCAGACAACCAGACCCCAGGCAGAGTTCATAAGAAAATCATAAAAGTTTACTAAACATGAAAGCAATACAGAAAAGTCTACAGTTTGGATGAACTTTGAAATGCAGACAATAACAAAAGTAAAACTGGAGGGTTAACTGAAAACACTAGATACTGTATTCTAAACTATACCTTGTTTTGATGTTAAAGTTCAGACAATATTTTAAATGTCCTTGTAGAGATAAAAGTTCATTAGGCAATAGAATTTGTAGCAAGTCCTTGTCAGTCATAGAGTCAGTGGCTCAGTAGGTAGCACACTCACCTCTGAGGCCGGGAGATCAGAGGGCTGTGGTTTCAGTTCCCACATCTGGCACTTGGGTTAATATCCCAATACTGACACTGTAGTGCAACATGAGAGGGGTGCTGCACTTCTGAGGTGCCGTCTTTCGGATGAGATGTTAAACCGAGGTCCCATCTGCCTGGATTGGTGGTAGTTCAGGTGGATGTTAAAGATCCCATGGCACTTATCGAAAAGAGTAGGGGAATTTCTTCAGTGTCCTGGCCAAATTTCCCTCATTCACTATAAAAAATACCACCAACAGCTTAATCTAGTTCAAGGTCAGTTGGCATTCCTCTGTATCCCCTTCCCCCAGGTTGTGCCTGAAAATAGGCAGGATTTGTCTAGTGCACTTACCTGGTCAACAAAAACTAAATAAATAAAATAAAAAGTCTCTGGATGTCCTTTTAAAAGTCCCCAGGTGCTCCTTGGTAAAAAAGTCTTGGTTTTACAAAATTCTGACTTAAAATCAGAATTTTCGTTTCAGTATGTGACAAGTCAAACTTTCCCCACACTCAGGTCTGGGTTTAGAGACTTTTCCAGGTCTACATATATACTTCTGGTCTACAAGTATATGTCAGCTGGAACAGGCGATCTGCCTTCCAACTAACTTTTTTTTTCAACTGCTCTGCATTCGAAGTGTGTGTCTGATAATATACTTGAGGGCCATTTTAGGACACACCGACCTTATTTTTTCCTCTGGTGTGAGGTTAATGATTCTAGGACAATACAAATATTAGGGTACAATAGTTTACCTTTCCCTGTAGGTATCACTGTGGTTCCATGTCAGGTTTGATGTCAACCCCAGTGACATCTGGTCTGTGCATTTGGCTTGACCCTTGACCCCTAGGTCACTACATTACCTTTCTCTGTCATGGACAGTCACAGTGGGATATTTTATGCCTTCCTGGGCTACATATCTGTCTCCCTTATCTTGAGACATAACAGGTCCACACTAGCCTTTATACAAAGAACAGTTATTTTGTAGTTACCTGTTAAAGGGACAGTGTCTTAATTTTTTTTTTTTTTATTTAGTTGTTTAACCAGGAGTAGCACACTAAGCTGAAAGCTTTTTTACAGGAGCAACCTGGGAGCACAGGGAAGTTAAGTGACTTGCTCAGGGTCACACAGTGTGCTAGTGGAAGCTGTGGTATTCAAACCCAGGTCTGGTCTGCTAGATGTCACCAGATTTACAGCTCAGAGCCTTAAACCACTGCGCTGTACTGCCTCCCAAAGTACATTACAGCATATACAATATGAACCCACATAAATGGATCTAGGCCTATCATGCGACACAGGATACCGTGGCACAGAGCAAGAAAGGGGGCAGTGCAGATGGAGTGGCATGACTGAACAGTATAATTAAGAATAAAGTGTTTTCTTTCTTCTCTCTTTTTTATTCATTTTTGTGCCTGCCCAATGCTCCACAGACAGGTCAGGGAGGGTAGAAATTTTGTTATGCAAAGTAAAAAAAAACACAAACAAATAAATAAAATGAATGAACATATATAAATAATTATACAAATAAATAAACACAGTAAAAAAAATTCAATAAAAGACTGTTGGTCTGAGGTTGATGGCACCATGTTCGAGGATTAGGATAACACCGCAGGGGGCAGCGGGGCACGTAATACTTGCCCCACCAAAGGTCAGTGGGGCCAGCCCGCAGACTGATGAACACATCACAAATATAAAGTTTTTGTTTCTCTCCCCAGGCTTTTAAGGATTTTGGAATTACAGCTGAAGAGAAGTGTTAAGCATGAGCACTGGGGCAGGTCAGAAGGGAAGGGGCGCAGGGAGGCTCAGGCCTCGCTGAACCCCAGTTCGAATGACCATGACCGAAACACTCTGGAGTTTAAGGAGGCACTGCAGCAGTTGATGGAGCTGGGCAGACCAAACTGGTTGCAGTAGTGATGTGAGAGGTGCCAGGGCAGCAGCCAGGGGTACCCAGCACATCGTGAACCCTGCAGAGATCCAGGAAGCCCTCCATGAGAATGGTGGTGGCAATGGCAACCAGGGCTGGACATAGAAAGACCATGGCAACAAAGAAACAAGGAGACTCGATGGAGTCCCCAGCCACAACTGATGATGCAGCAATAGGTGAGCAGCAGATGGGTGGCCCAGCAGAGGACAACGGAGTGACAGGAGAAATTGAAGGACCCAACACCATGCCAGCACCTATGATGAGGGGAGGTGAGTGTGAACAGGTGCAGGTAATGGCCAGCACACAAGGGAGTGACCAGTTGGCAGATTGGGCAAGCAGGGGGAGAGGTACTTCGCAGCCTAGGGGGAATGTACTATGAGGTGAAGGCGCATCCTTGTTGGGAAGGCACCTGTATGCCAAGGCCCTCAAGAGAGATCATGGCCAAAATAAAGGTAGGCTCCCACATCCAAGGGCAAGGGCAGGTAAAGCTAGGACACTGACACAGGACTCTCCAGGGGAGAGACAGGGCCCAGAGGGAACTATGTCACAAGGTTGGTAGACGATGCCAATCCTGCGTGTGATGGAGGTCCACCGTCCCTTGGCATAAGGTTGTGTAAGGTGCCCTTTTTCTAAGTCTGTTGCAACAGCACCCTTTCTATTTTCTTTGTTCTATCTCTAAAACTTCCATTATAGTAGTTTGGCCACCTACTGTAATGTCTTTTCTTCTCTTTACATTCCTCTTTTCATGTTTTCATGTTAAGGTTACCTTCTCACACCCTGCCAAGGAAATGTGCCTGTCTCACCTAATACCCTCCAGTGTATGTATAGGGAACCAGTGGCTCATTCTTACTTCCTTTTGTGTATGCCTCGTTGTCAATCATCAGGGTGAGGGAGTGATTTTGTATGCTAATAAGGGACTTAGCATATAAATGTATGGTTTTCCATCTACAGAATTAAATTAAGGATCCTACTATATGAATTAATGATTCTATAAGATGTTAATATGCATGCTGATGTCTGTACATAAAAATAAATGAATACAAACAAAAGAAATGAAGATATGAACGATAAGGGGTGGACACTGAATCCTCAGGGAGGAGCCTGTTGCTATAAAACTTGGTCCTCAAAACTCAGGAGTCAGATTCAGTTGGGGAGTGAACCCAAGAAGTTCACCCCGTTTGGACCTGCTGGAGGGTGGGTCAGGCACAGTGGTACTAGGGTATAGCCATTTACCCCCTAAGCTGTGCTTGTTTTGCCTTTGTTTCTGTATGTTTTACAGTTATTGCTTTCCATTGCTTTTCTTTTGATTTATTGCTTTTTATAAAAAAATCACACTGAACTGGTGTGTTGTACTCCATAGCTTTGTGCCTGTATTCCTTAAACACCCTACCCATAACACTGTGGTTCCTTCAGTACCTGCCAGGTATGGCACCCATGATGGAGGGCTCAGCGGCAGTGGGAGCAAGGTGTGTGGGTGCGTGCCCTTCACCTGCAGCATTCCAGGTATGGTCCTGGGCTCTGTGGGGAGGACAACAGTGTTTTTTGGGTGAGGGGAATATGTTGCGAATAACATTGTAGTGACACAAGTGCCCCTGCCGCCACCACTTCCGGTGGAGGCACAGATACCTCTGGGAGGTGGGGGAGATGTGGGGGGGGGGGCAGTGGGGCTGTCGGCTGTCCCAGTGATGCTGCCTCCAGCACAAGTGTTGGGGAGGGCAGAGAATACACAAAATGTGCACCCCATAGCAAGGTCAGTAATACAGGTGGGGGGCCAGGGGACTGGATGCACCCAATCAGGCACAGGTGGACCAAGCGGTCAGACAGGTTTGGGGTTTGGGAGCATCAGTTGCAGGGAAAGCACTCATTGGTGCTGGGCAGCAATCATTGTCAGGGGCCACGCCAGCACAGGCAACAGCACAGGAGTCTATGGGTACAAGCAGGACACAGTAAGCACCTGCGGCAGACTATTGGGCATACATGGGAGTAGATGACTCCATGGACACCCACTTGACATCTGCTATAAGAGAAAAAATCTAGAAAGAGGAATACATTGTAATTTCTGAACTGTTGCACAGAGAACTACCAGATGTGGGGGACAAGGATAAGGTGAAGCAGGAGAAACTGCAGAGGCCAAAGGTGCCACCCACCTTTGAGAACTGGGCGGCAACATTCAACATCTTTATATCCATTGACTGTGATAAATTCCTGCAGAAGATAAGGCAGCTTTTAAAATACAGAGACAATATTAAAACTGTACATTTGGCAAACGAAGGGAATGCGTATTTGCGATATGATGAGCTGTTTAGAATGCAGCTGGCCAGAGCTTCGGATATGCGATGGGACAAAATAAACCACAATTTGTGGTGTAGACATATGACTAGGGCAAAGCCTGCCACCCCACCCACCCCTGGAAATAGTTCCTTTATACCTGGGGTTCTGACATCATTTCCTCAAGAGTGCAAGGTGCATATCACTGTCATATCCTCTCTAGCACACTGCACTGACAGTATAAGCATACACATTGTATAATATATGTATTTCTATTTAACAAACCAATCACACACACACAAAAAGAAAAAAGTAGATAAACATGTGGGGAGTAGTACACTGTAATGGCTGTGGGGCAGCAGTCTTCTGGGAGTCTTTCTGGAGGCTGAGATGCTGCCGTTTTTGCAGACAACTTTCTGCCCTGAGGGAGAAAGTTGCCCGTCTTCAGACCATGCTGGACAGTAGTAAGGGAACCTTCCCCAGGCCACACTGGACGGTAGGACGGGAACCTCCCCCATCCAGGGAGCAGCAGAGCCACCACCACTACCTCAGAGGTTGCGAAGAAAGCACAGCAGTTGGACCACAGTGGGCTCAGGAAGGGTGAGGATGGTGGAACAGAGGCACACCCAGTCAGTTGTTCCACTCCACAATCCATACACCATTCTGGGGGAGCATAGCTTCCCTATGGATGCATCCGCAGAGGAGACTAAGGAGGCTGAGGACAGCTGTCACATGGGAGGCCCACAGGAAGGAGACAGAGGACACCACAAGGAAAGGAAGCAGCTCCTGGTGGGGGACTCAATTATTAGGGGGATAGAACTGGGGGGAGCAGGAAAAACTGAAGTAAGGTGCCTGCCTGGTGCCATGGCTTGGAGGGAGAGGAAGCGCATCCTCAGGATCACGAGAACAGCTGCCGGGGTCTGAGCTGGGCGTCATTGTCCACCTAGGGACAAATGACTTGGCTCATCATGAGATTAGAGCAGTGCAGAAGGACTTTGAAGAATTGGGGAGGGGCCTAAGACAAGTAGCACACACAGTATCCTTCTCAGAAGTGCTGCCTGTCAATGGCATGAGTGAGGTGAGGGTACTTTGCACCATGCAGTTTAATGAATGGTTGAAAAAATGGTGTGGAGCACAGGGGTTTGGCTTCATTGGGGACTGGGGTTCCACCTGGATGGACACCAGCCTATACTGGCAGGATGGTCTGCATCTGTTCAGGAGGGGAACAAGTCTATTGAGCAATCAGTTTAAATGCTTCATTGGCAAGCTTTTAAACTAGTCGGGGGGGGGCACTGATAAGCAGCAGGAAAATCCCAGCCTCTCCCTACAAAACAGGGTACTAAATGAGAAAAAGACCGAGATAGAAAGGTCAGTGGGGGATGCTGCAACAGAAGGTAAAGCCATCAAAAAATGGAGAGCAATGAGTACCAATGCCCGTAGCCTGAGTAACAAGCTTCCTGAATTAGTGGCCTTGATGGAGGAGGAACATCTGGATATTGTGGCAGTCACAGAAACATGGTACACACAAAACCATGACTGGGACGTAAACATACTAGGATACACTATCTACAGGAGGGACAGGGAGGGTAAAGAGGAGGAGGAGTAGCTCTTTACATAAGGGAAGGAATCAAAGCAACAGAACAAAAGGGTAAACAGGGAGGAGAAGAAGCACTGTGGGTAAATTTGGAGACCGGCAATGGCACCACAATCCACACAGGGGTTGTATACAGACCCCCTTCTCAGGGGGAGGAAATGGACAAGGAAATGATAGAAAGTATACTTAGAATGGCAGAAAAAGGGGAGATATTGCTGATGGGTGATCTGAATGTGCCAGATGTTAACTGGAGTGCAGTTGCAGCAGCCACTTCGAAAAGTGGGGTTATTCTAGATGCCCTACAGGGGCATGCCTTAGACAACTAGTATTGGAGCCCACTGAGAGAGCAATCTTAGACCTGGTTCTCTCAAATGGAGATGAAGAGAGGATCACAGATGTAAAAGTGGGTAGCCATCTGGGAACTAGCGACCATCGAACAGCATGGTTCACAATAAACACAGCAATAGAGTCACGCCATACAAAGACAAAGGTACTGGATTTTAGGAGGGCTGACTTTGCCAAAATGGGTGCGTGCCTAAGGAATGCACTAGCAAATGGGCAGGAAGGAGGGGTGGAAGAACAATGGGGAATAATAAAAACTGCCATCACAGAGGTAACAAGCCTTTGTGTAAAGCAAATAAACAAAATGAAACGAGGTAAGAAACCACTATGGTTCTCAAAGGAAGTGGCAGTGAAGGTTCAAGAGAAAAAGAAAGCATTCAGGAAGTACAAGGAATCACAGAAGGAACAGGACAGAGAACTGTATCAGTTAAAGCAAAAGGAAGCTGGGAAGGCAGTCAGAACAGCAAAAGGCCCAAACTGAGGAAAAGATAGCCAAATCAGTTAGAAGGGGATAAAACCTTTTATAGGTACATCAGGGGCGAAGGAAGACCAAGGAGGATAGTGAGGCTTAATAAAGGGAAGGGAGGGTGGGCAGAGGGACTGTGAAAAGGCAGAGATACTAAACAAATATTTTTGCTCAGTATTTACAAAGGAGAGGGAGGTACCTAAAACAAACAGTAGAAACACTCTGGATACAGAAGTTGATACCAGCCCATTTACAGAAGAAAGGGTTCTGAACGAACTCTTAAAACTGAAGGTGGACAAAGCAATGGGGCCTGATGGGATTCATCCCAGAATTCTAAAAGAACTAAGGGTAGAACTAGTGACACCACTGACTACCCTCTTTAACAAATCATGGGAGGATGGGGTGGTACCCGAGGACTGGAGGAGGGCAGATGTGATTCCCCTTCACAAAAGTGGGAGCAAGGCAGAAGCAGGAAACTACAGGCCTGTTAGTTTAACCTCAGTGGTAGGGAAAATGATGGAATCACTTCTGAAGGAAAGAATTGTTGAGTATCTAGAGGCCAGAGGGGCACAGGACCCAAGGCAGCATGGATTCACAGCGGAAGGTCATGCCAGACAAATCTGATAGATTTCTTTGACTGGGTGACCAAAGTAGTTGATCAGGGAGGGGCTGTGGACATGGCCTACCTAGACTTTAGCAGGCATTTGACACAGTCCCACACAAAAGATTAATATACAAGTTAGCCAGCCTGGGAGTGGGTCCCAAGATGACAGCCTGGGTAAAGAATTGGCTGGAGAATAGGACACAGAGAGTAATAGTAAATGGAGTCCACTCTGAAAAAAGGGGGATTAGTAGTGGGGTACTGCAGGGTTCAGTATTAGGACCGCTCCTCTTCAATGTCTTTATAAGCGACATTGCAGAGGGACTGGAAGGAAAAGTATGTCTCTTTGCAGATGACACAAAGATCTGCAACAGAGTTGATGCACAAGTGGGGTGGGGAAAGGATGAGAAGGGACTTGGCAAGGTTAGAGGAATGGTCAAATGTATGGCAGCTTAGATTCAATCTAAGTGCAAGGTAATGCACCTGGGAAACAAAACCCAGGGAAGAGTACACAATGGGGGTGAGATACTAACAACAACAAAAATGGAAAGGGACCTGGGGGTAGTCATATCAGATGACCTAAAGGTGGGCAAGCAATGTGAGAGGGCAGCAAGGAGGGCTGGGGGGATACTGGGATACATAGGGAGAGGCATCACCAGTAGAAAACAAGAAGTTATTATCCCTCTGTACAGACAGCTGGTGAGACCCCATCTGGAGTACTGCATGCAGTTCTGGAGACCCAATCTCCGCAAAGACATAGACAGGATGGAAGCTGTCCAGAGGAGGGCAACTAAAATGGTGCAGGGTCTGCACCGGAAGACATATAAAGACAGACTTAAGGAGCTTAATATGTATAGCCTCAAGGAAAGGAGGGAGAGGGGGGACATGATAGAAACTTTCAAGTACCTCAAGGGAATCAACAAAGTCCAAGAGGGTAGCATCTTTCAAAAAAGGAGGTGTGCAAGAACAAGGGGGCACAATTTGAAGATAGAAGCGGGCGGCTCAGAGGTAATTTAAGGAAGTATTTTTTCACAGAGAGGGTTGTGGATGTATGGAACGGCCTTCCAGAGGAGGTTGTGGAGTCAAAAACAGTGGTGGAATTCAAGCATGCATGGGACAGTCATAAGGCAATTCTAGGGGTGGGGGTGGGAAGAAGTAGGCTGCTGGTTACCTAGGATCAGCAAAACATCCATCAGAGTGAGAAATGGGCAGACTGGGTGAGCCGCCCGGTCCTTATTCAGTCAAATTCTATGTTTCTATGTTTCTATTTTTCTATGCCAACGTAGCATACATGGTGAGCAGTCACATGGTATTTAGGATGCCTTGGGTGGGGCAAAAAGCAATGGGTACCGGTCGGCAGTACAATACAGGGAAGTGTTTTTGAGACTATTGCAAATTCAGACATGAGTGCAGTAGCTGTGGTGGGAAACACAAGGCAAGTGCCTGCCAAGGGGGTGGCAGCTTCAAGAAGGGAGAAGGTCAGCAGACCAACAACAAACAAGGGGACAGATCATGCTGGCCCGCCACCACAGTGTGGGCTCGTGCTGTGGGCCTGACATCCCGGGTTTGGGAACGGACCCGGGAAGTCAGAGGGCTGGCTGGGTGGAGAAGGATTGAGTGCCCGATGGTCTGCTCTCCTTCTCTGGGTGTGAGTGTGTGTGCCCAGCGCAATAGTGGCTCCTGGCAGAGGCCATAAGTTCCGCGGCATCTGACATCCTCAGAGTTATGGGAGGTGGGACAGATGTAGGACTTGCTCCATTTACATCCTTGCAAGTCCTACCTCCAAGGGGGAATAGTGCAGCATCCAGAAAATCCAGTCCCCCCAAGGCATGAAGCCCCTGCTTTGCTTCTGCTCCCACTGCCCTTGCTTATCCGTGGGAGGGGGGTCCTGCTCCCATTGCCCCACCCTGGGGGGTAAGCCAGGGCTTGCCTAATATTGTCCATTGAGTGGGGCGCCCTCTCAGCAGCCCCTCCCAAGGGGGGGCAAGCCCCGGCCATGATGGGGCGAAGCAAGGGCTGAGACCTCCAAGAGAGGAGGCAGAAGGGGGGATCACTCCCCCAAAAAGGGAACAGATCTGCCAAAAAAACTGCTGAGGTCCCCAATAAACATTGAACACATTAGCCCTGGCTAGATCAATACCATTGTAAAAAGGACACATGCTACTTATGGATGGTTTCTCCAATGGTTTTCCCCATTCCCTACCAGGGTCCATGGCTATCTACCACAGCATGCAATTTGAAGACAGTGAACTCACTGAAGTAAGTAATGGTGAAGAAGATCCGCAAAGAAGTAGAAGCTGGTAGGGTGGCAGGATCATTTTGGGAACCCCCGCTGGACCTGCTCAGAATTTTACCTTTGTGTGTGGTCCTTAAGAAGACACATGGGGAATATAGGTTGATACATCACCTTTTGCATCCTAAGGGGGCATCTGTGAATGACTACATTAGTGTGGAAGATAGTGCAGTTTGTTATGCATCCTTTGATATAGCTGTCAAGCTTACTCAAGAAGCAGACAGGGGGTCTTGTTTAGCAAAAAGTGACATAAAGTCCACTTTTCATTTACTACCGGTTAGTCCAAAGGACTTTGACCTGTTGAGATTTTCTTTCAAGGGGAATATCTATTACAACAGGTCAATGCCAATGGGCTGCTCAGTTTCTTGCTCAGCCTTTGAAGCTGTCAGCCATTTTTTGTAATGAGCCACAGTACAATATACTGACAAACACAGAATAACTCACTACCTGGATGATTTCCTGTTCATCGGGTCCCTGGGTATGATCAAATGCAAGGACACACTTAATTCCTTTTCGCAGCTCATGGGTTGGTTTGGGGTGCCACTCGCACATGAAAAGACCAACGGGCTGGTAACTTGGTTGACTTATCTCGGCATCGAGTTGGACACAGTGGAAATGGTTTCAAGACTACCAGCCGAAAAAGTTGAGCGGCTGTGGCAATTGGTGGTGGAAACTTGTTCTGCCAAGAAAGTTACCTTGAAGACGCTACAGTCCTTGATTGTCCATTTGAATTTTGCATGTAAAGCGGTGGCACCAGGGAGGCCATTCGTGAAGTGCTTGGCATGGGCAGTGAGGGGTGAGCTATAACTGCACCATCACATCAGGGTGACCGCAGACATGAGAACTTACCTGGCAATCTGGGACAACTTCCTGCAGCATTTCAAGGGGGTGTCCATATGGCAGTCAGGGATAGATTTTAAACAAGGCTGCCAGAAGGTGACTGATGCTGCACAGGGTACTGGGTATGAGGCGTTTTTTCAAGGTTCCTGGTTCGCGGGTACCTGGGATGACAGCTGGCGGGATTCTGTTCTCACAAAAAAATGTGACTTTGTTGCAATTCTTCCCCATACTTGCTGACATATTTGTATGTGGGGACAGATTGGAGAACAGGAAGGTACTATTCCAATCGGATAATATGGCAGTGGTAGGGATCTTGAATACACAGTCTTCTAAATCGAAAGAGGCAACGACACTGTTGCTGGTATTTGTGCTAAGGTGTGTGTGGCTCAATATTACATTTAGAGCAAAACATGTTACTGGGGCACTGAATGTAATCACGGATGTACTGTCTTGATTGCAGTTTGAGTGCTTCTGGCAGATGGCACCAGAAGCAGAGGAAACCCCAGCTCAAGTGCAGGCATTCTTGTGGCAAGCAGCAATCCTAGGACAGCCGAATTGATCCAACATGCTCTGGCCCTGGGAACCTGACGTAAGTACCTTACACATGTGAACGCTTTTTGGGAATTCAGTGGAGAAGGCAGTTGGGGGTATGATATGCTTCAGAACCCCAGGTTAGTTCAGCAGTTTGTGCATTACCTCATTGAGAAAGGCAGGGTGCCCGCATGCATATGCAGTCACCTGTCAGGCATTGCTTTCATAGCTAAAATGCAAGGTTTCCAAGATGTGGTGGGATTATTCAATATAAGGAAAATGATCAAGGATTGGGCTAGGATACAAGGGACAAAGAAGGACCAGAGGAAACAGATCAACAGCATGTTAATGGGGGAACTATTGAACAATTTATCTCAGATTTGCTTGGCAGCAGATGAGGCAAAACTGTTTAATGGGCTATTTGCCTGTGCCTTTTTCAGAGCATTCAGGGTGTCTGAGCTGGTGGAGGACCCCTCGCTTGTGGCCGGGCACAACATTCAGTAGGAGGATGTCAGCATCAGGGAGGACAGAATAGAGATATAATTTATTTTTATTATTTATTGAAATGTTTCCCCAGGAGGGCACACCGATCAACAAGTTGCTGTCTCATGGTGTGACCTGGGGGGGAGGTGTTACATAGGGTTGTGAAGGATGATCAGTTACAATAGTATGTGGGTAGTACAAACAATACAACATTGTAAGATTGTGCAACAGTTGGAACACAAGGTATTGTTCAATAAACAGTAGAGGAACATTGGGTAAATTACAATACAATTGCATCAGTCGAAGACGCCGCCACTAGATTCCCCTCAATTAATCACATTACACAGGGCCCAGGGGCACTGGCTTTGCGCCCGGGCTCTAATCAGGGAGTACATGGATCAGAAGGCTCAGAAACAGGGCACATTTTTCATGCATGCCAATGGCAAGTCAGTCACAAGGTATCAGTTTGCAGCAGTGTTGAGGAAAGGGATGCAGGCCACAGGCAGAGACCCAAAGTATTTTAACACTCATTCTTTCAGAATAGGTGCAGCCATGAAGGCTGCAAGGTTAGGTTCCCAAGAACTGCAGATTCAGGCAATTGGGAGATGGCAATCAAAAGCATACAAAGGGTACATGAGGCATAAGTGCAAAGAAGCTGTGGCAGGTCAAAGCACTCTAGAGAGTGCTACTTACTAACAATTGTGATCTATCTTACAGGTGCACTTCACCCAGTTAAAAACATCGATGTGACCGGCCATTCCTTTATCAGGAGAGCACCCAATTGGGTGACTTGACAAGGTCAAGGAAATCAGCTGGTCATACCCATGAAAAAGGTAAGAATGAATTTGTGCAGAATTGTAGGCGTGAAATGGGGAGAACTGATACCGACATTATGGAAATAGGGGTTGGTCAGTGCTCCTCTATATGGCTTAGTCATACACCTGGCGGGGGGAACCTGGGCAGCTTGTCCTCCATCTATGTAATTAGAAGTATTATGATTGACCTGAGTTGGTTTAGCGGGCACATGCCGAACACGAAGTTGGCTTGGTCCAAGATAGTGCCTTGGCAAGCATGGAGGAAAGGCTCAGTGACCAGGCCATTGTGGAAGGTACACAGGGAGGTGAATCTAGAGGTGTCTCAGTTCTGCCTTCTTAACAGAATCCAAGTAATTTGTCACCAGGACATTATGCTACATTATATGGGATTTTACGGTACAGACAGGGTGCACCTGTCCAAGGTGGGGCAAGCGCTATTCAACAATAGCCTGCAAGATGTTTAGGAAAAATGGTTATAGAATATTCACCCTGGGCCTGGGGCATTGTTGAGAGACGCATGACTGCATTATGGATCTAGTGGTGGACTCTTCAAGGATATAGAAAAAAGTGAGACATAAATCAGTGAAGTAAAGTTGTGGCCCAGTGAGGGCACACTCAGGAATGGGAGATGGAATGGCCCAGTAAGGGAGCACTGCAGAGATTTGCACAACATGTGATGGATTGGTGGGGACCACAGGGAGCAATGGTTGGGCAGTTGAGGCCTGGTGAGGGCAGCACTGTCCGGCTGTGGCCTAGTGGGTCCCAATTTCATTAAGCCATGCTTGTCAAGGGGCTGGCCATCCTGGTGGGGGTTTTGCTGGGCTTTCTTTGGCCTACGTCTGGCTGGGTTTATTAAGATGAACTAGATTCATGACCGAATGTGTCTGCTGCCCAAGGGGGAATACTCTATTGGTTCAATATTTGTATGTGATAAGAAAAATGGTGTATTGTAAATAATGTTTGATGCAATGTTAATGTATATTTAAAAATCCATGTGGAGTAAACATCAGCCTTTTCCACCAGAATCAGTTTATGGTGTCCTGTGTGTTATTGGGGGATTGAACTGGTTCTAACTGGGCAAGAGCAAGGCTTAGGGCAACACTAAAGCAGGAAGAGAGCACAATAGGCTTTCAGTACCTGTGCGAGGAGCCAACTTCACCTTGCCAGCACTTTGTCAGTGAAATGGGCTATACAGAGCACTGCCAAGACAAGAAGTTAAAAGTAAACCTTTTCCTCATGCCTTGTAGCAACCCTCCTCCCCAGCCATACCACTGTCCTGCACAATTATATCTGCATGTACGGTATATCAGTATAACTTTTTTGTGATTCCTGAGTTGTCTCACAAGTACTACAGTATCTTAGTATATCCTCTAATATAGTGATATACTACTGTATATTATACAGCAGACAGCTGAGTTAGTGTAAGCCATAGTTGCCATCTTCTACGAAAGTTATATGATGACTGATTAAGTTGATGCAAGCCCTAATCGCTATATCTCTTCTGTAAGATATTTGAAAAATGACCAAGATGCTGTGAACCCTGGTTCCAGTCACTCCTTAGCCTCAGAACTACTTATTTCGTTTTTGAGGGGACTGTGAATGCATCCAAGGCAGGGCTGGATTTACATTGTCATGGGCCCTATGCATAGCAGTAACCATGGGCCCCCTTCTGCCTCACCCCACCCAGAAAAGATGACACAGTGGCACATCCAACCATGTCATGCAAACATTCAGTACTTAAACTCAAGTAACACATTTAATGTTTTGCTTTACTACTTTCAATATATTAAATATAACGCAATGTAATTAACCAACACACTTGAAATATGCAAATTAAACTTGATGAAAAGGTCCACTGGGCCAACTCTTTAAAGAACATTCTTGGGAAAGAAGAGCAAAAACTAAACATTGGAAATGCATTTCATTGGTGTTGTCGCCCGAGCCACCCACAGACACAATAATGTTTAGTAGAGCCTGGTACTGTGTGTTTCAGGAATTGATTTATAAGTTATTGACCTGGAAAAGCACACTGAGCTGCAGTTTGTTTCTAGGTGTGATCGGAGGAGGGGGCAGGCTTAAAAAGGGAAATAAAAAGAGACAGTAGGGTTCAAATTTACAAAAGTAGCAAATAGCAGGGAAAGGATTAGCATTACGACCCACACTACCTTTTGTTATCCCATGCCAGACAGTTTGCACCATGACAAATAACGCATTAAATGAATGTTATAATAACCTAACAATTAAATTGTTAATAAGCTTGACAACAGCTCTTTCTGATCCCCAGGCTCCCTGACCCCTTACCCACACCAGTTAAGCACTACTAGAACATTGATTATTTCTAGCCAACCAAACAGGTTACCTTGATGCTCCCCCTATGAAGCTGATTACTCTGCCTTGTCAGGTTGCCCCAGCTGCACCTAAACATCTCTATAAGCCAGACTTCCAGAGCAATCAATCAATCTATCCACCTGTTCGCATTCCCCAACTAATTGACTGGAATTAAAACAACTGAAGGACTTAACTCATCATGACACTATCAAGGGTTATCACCTGTCTTGATTTTCGCAGGACAGTACTGATTTGGGCAGCTGTGTCCTGCATAAAACAAATGAAAAATACTACATGTCCTGACCTAATAGCAGGAAAATAATGTTTCAGTTGGAAATGTCCCACTTTGGGCTTCTTAAAAGGTGGTACCACTAACCATTATGCTGTTTTAAATGGACAGTCCTGAGTAGATGCTCAGTTGGTTTCTAAAATAAAGAGTGGCTGCACCGAGAACAACCTTCACCTGGCAGAAGCAGAATGACGCCTCTCAATGTATCAGCAGCAGCAGGCATGGAGTTTGAGACCCTGTACTAGTAACCCCAGGCTCCAGGCCAACACCAAAACATTCTTGAATAAAATAAAATAAATCATCAATACAATTATGCAATTGCATTCCCCCCATGGCAGGTTCTAACACTTTACTTACTTCTTCTTACTTGCTTGCTTCAGAGAGTTGATGGGACTTGGGAGGACGATTCTTCTATTCTCTGGACTTGTTCTGGTTGGTGACTCAGGTCATGGGGTGGGGTATGTTGTCATGGGTGGGTGTCAGGTGAGTGTGGGTAGTAAGTAACATAATGGTTGGGTTCAGCAAGAGGGCCGAGTTGGTGTGGTGAATGATGGCTAGTGCTCCGCACGGCCTGCTTGCAATCGTGTTGGCATTGCTTGCTCATCCGGGCCATCCCTGATGCTCCTCAGTCTTGCTCTCTCATCTCTCCACCAGGCCCGGCGCAATGATGACACAGACAGTTCAGACTGGGACCCCCCCACAACACCTTTTCAGGCTGCCGCGCAGGAGGACTCACTCACTTCTCCTGCTATAGCCAGACAACAGGCGAAGCATCACCTGACCCATCCCAGGCTGTCGCAGGACTAGTCGGACTCACTTGGCTGAACCAGGGCAGGGGACAGGCTGCAGGGGCCAGCAGCAGGGCCACAGTCTTCTGGAGGGCAGCCATGGGCCCTGTGGAAAAAAAAGGCAGCAGCAGCTCAGGCTGGTGAGGCTGCTCTAACGTCTGACTCTCCAGATGGATCAAGAGTGAGAGTCGGCTCAGGCCTCGGCTCTTGTTTCAGGCGGGTGGCGGTTGTTAGCCTGCTGCTGTGCATGAATAAATGGAACAACTCAATGAGTGTGTCCGATGCTATTTGCTTATCTCCTCTGGTTCTCTCACATTTTCTCAGCTCGCAATTGCAAATGGCGCCACAGCTTATATATGTGCTCAAGTCTGCTCCATCTCCGCAGACCGAGCATGCACCCTTTCAAAACTGGTATGCTGACTGATGAGTTACATGTTGTGATCACTCATAGGTTGAATGATAGTGCCATAGTAGTAGTTACAATGGCAATATCACCGGGTTGTGACGTATGGGTGAACAGGATTACTACTCAATGTGAGTGAGAGAGCGAAGAGCAGTGAGCTGATTATCTGAGGACCAATCCAGCCAACAGCCAGCACCGTCACTGGGGGTAGTTCAGTAAGTTGCAGGCAGCCAACCACACTCCATGCCTTTTTGTTTCAGTCAGCACACTGAATCATCTTCATGGAAGGATGAGCCCAAGTCCGCCCCCCCTCACTATTTCACTTGTTGACTTGAGTCAGTCTCATACACGATCACAAAAAAAAGAAATAAATTAGACAGTTATAATAGTTATAATGAAGAATGGGCTCCACAAACGTTGGGCCCTATGCACAGGTGTACTTGGGGTTGCAGTAATCCGGCCCTGATCCAAGGTGGTGAGTAGGGTGGAATAGGTGCCAGTAAGATTGGGAGAAGATTCTTTAATTTTTTTTTTAAGTGATTTGCATATAGGATCCACTTGGTTTGGCCTTGTGGATGAATGAGGTAAACTTTCCCAGCAATGGCACTTTCCAAAGCTTCACAAAGTTTTTTTGCAAAATGCCTAATTCACTGACCCATTTTCTAACCATTGCAAAGAGTGAAGTTTCCCACATTGCCACATCTTCAGTAATAGTTGTAACTTCAGGAATCTTGAGTGGTACCCAAAAGAAATACCCAGGAACATTGTTAGCTACATATTTATGTATTTTTGTCATAACCCTTGTACACTGCCTTCAGCACTGCAATGTAGACAATTGCTGCCTTGTATAATTCCTGATTGTCTGCACTTTTGGCACTGTATATTTGATTACACACCCCTCCTGTTGTCCCTCCATTGGGTTTATGGAATACAGGTTAAGTATGGGGTTAATCTAGCTGCCACCCCTTTAACATATCAAACAGTGTTGTGAATTAGAGTCCTTATGGCAATGTGATATGCTAATTGTTGCCTGCAGGGGCTAGGAAACCACTATTTCCTGTCTGTTAGTCAGTCTGCATTCAAAACTCATGCTGAGTAGTTGCTCCTGCCTGATGACTCTAAATAAACTATTTCTGCTTATTATTTTATGTGCCTGACTCAGTTCATTCGGTACCAGCAAGATGCCAACTGCAGCAGAAACAGATGGACCTGGCCAGAACAGAGAGAAGGTAAGGGTCCTGTGGCAGAACAACACCAAAATGCCACACATGGTGGAGAATGCTGCCCTTTTTCTGCCCAGACCCCCATCTCACTTGCCTGCATTGCTGGTTACCCAAATCATCACCCCAGATAATCCCAGTCCCCAAACAATGAAGCTGCACTTAAACTTGCTATGCTTTCTGAAACAGAAATCCCTTTAGACAATTTGCGACCAGTTTCTCCAGAAATCCACAGTCCTGACAGTCTTCAGCCGGATCCTGTTTGGCCTGATCAGACAGATGGACTTCTGGGGACTTCTCAGTCTTTTGCTGTTTCTTCTTCTCAGGACTCTCTCGTACACACACACACCGGTGTTCCTGATTGAGAAGATATTACGCAAAAAGTATATACATGGACCCTGGACTTATCAAGTAAAGTGGTGCAGTTTTGACAGTACGAAGAAGTCTTGGGTCCCTTTCCATGACTTGACCCCATCCTGTCAGGAACTGGTATAAGCCACACATGCTTCTATCCCCATTGACCGAAAAAGTCACAGAAAATCATGAACTTTGATATCCAGACTCAGTGTGGTACTTCTATGTTCATTATAGGAATCAGTGTGGTAAATTTGTGTGTTTATGGTACATTTACTGTAACTGTCTGCAACAAATATCATTCTAAAACTGAGTGTTCTGCAACAACATTTTTTTTCTCATGGTATTTTTATGTCCTTATGAATGTTCTGTGATTGCAACTGTGAAGGTCTGTTTAACTTGCATTTGGGTACTCTCCTGCTGCTCCCCTTCCCTGTCTTCCATTTTTCCCTTCCCCTGCACTTTAGCACTTCAATGTGCTTATGCAACTGAATGAGATAATATGAGATGATGCTTGTGTAACTTGATTTGCTTTGTGGCTTTCTGCATCTCTATCCATGGGGCATACCACCCTGTAGGGGTACAACGCAAGGAACCCTAGAGGAGGGTTCCCCCTACAGGTGCTGGGAATGAATGTGTCGGCTAAAGATAGGTCAGGAAAAAGCCCACAGGGAAGAGAGACGAGCCACTGGAGGAGGAGGGTGGATGATGGGCAATGAAAAATAATCTTGGCAAATCCCAGGATGTTGTGACCTTTTAAGCTCGATGGGGGAGTGACATTGTTGCTCCGCCCCTCAAACCTTGGGCTTAAAGCCCTAAAGAATACCCAAAGATGTCAGGCTTTGACGAGGCGAGGATGGTGAATGAATTCTGTGAAGAGAAGGGCTAACTTCCTAAGGAGAGAGGGGAAAGCCCGGGCCACCATCCGCCTCCATCCAACAGCGGAACCTAACTAACTAACTAATGAGAAGAAAGTACTAACTCTAATATTATAACCATTGGCACAGAGGAGAAAAAAAAGTCTTTTAGGAGGAAACCTCTTGGGATCCAAGACCTAGGTCGCCATCCCTCCAGGCTGACGACGTTTGATTTGAGGACATATGTTGGTAAAGAGAATGGTTCATAGATGAGGAATATAAGTAGGGAGGATGGCAAATGGATAGGGAAAAAACTCCAAAGAACCATAGATTAAATAAGGAACATGAGGTAGAAGGGACCCAAGGAGGGTATGCTCAAGTAGTTGATAAGAGATAGTAGATCACAGGAGCAAGGATGGGAGAGAATAAATCCAAGTATGAGTCAGAGGAGCAAGGGGTATCCAGATGTGCTCACGAGGAGATTCCAGATGTGCTGATGAGGAGACAGATAATAATGCAGACTGGCTTGATTGAGAGATGCGTTTGATTGAGCCATGCAAGTGAGCAGATACTGAGAATTGAAGAGGCATGCTTGATTATGTGATGTAAATGATTAGACTCTGAACGATTAGACCCTGAGTTTGTAGTCTATGAGGTTGTATGGAAGTCAAAGATAGGACTGTTTGAGTAAACTATGTAAATAGATAAACCTTGAGGTAATGCTGAGTGAATGATGACTGGATTTATGAACTCGATATGACTGGAGTTATGAACTCGATACATGTGGCAGAATGGCTGTGGTTGATAGGTCTCGTAAGAGTTGTGGTAGGTATGCCCAAAAAGAATATCGATAGCATGCTACAAGTGGAGGGAATCCTGGATAGCTGGTATGGAACTGGAAGAGGAGGAGACAGGAATGAACTTGAAAATTAGCTTGTACGAAGGAAGTAAAGGAAGTAGGCTCCTCAAAAGAAGGTACACTCCGAGGCCAAGAAGGGAGATTGGGAACCAGAGGCAACTCAGTTTGAGCGATCGAGGATAAAAACTAGACAAGGTAGGAGGAGGAGTGAGCAAAATTGGATGATGTATGATGAGGAGTGAAGCTATGAGCGGAGTGAAGCCATGATGGCTGGTACTAGAAAATGCACTAGGACAAGGAAGGTAAAATTAGGAAACGGATAAGGTACAATGAGGGATCAAAGCTATGGAGGCTGGTAACATAGGAATGGATGAGGTACAATGATGGATTGATGCCATAAAGATATGTACTGAAAAGCAAGGTATAAAAGGACGAAGGACACTAGGGAGGTCAAGAGGGAAACATAGAAACATAGACTTTGATGGTAGATAAGGACCACTTGGCCCACCTAGTCTGCCCATTAGCATAGGGGAAGCATAGGACCCAGCAGGTACGGGATGAGAACTGCAGTAGGGTGAGTCAGATTAGGTGGCATATGTTCCATGATAGGTATGCCCAAAGAAATAAAAGGACAAAGGACAGGAGGGAGGGAGATCAATGGGGCAGCGGAGGACCCAGCTGGTACGATAGGCAGCAGTGATACGATGGGGCGGCATAGGATACAAGATGGGTGGCATGAGAAAAGGCACGAAGAGAAATGGAGCTAAGAGTGGAGTGAATCCTTGATGGCTGATGATGGATAGAAGCCAGGGAGTGGAGGTTCGATGAGATAAGAAAAGGTTAATGAAGACTGGAGTCAGGAGCCTGATACATGTGGCAGGAGGGTCATGGATCAATGAGGCGGCATATGATTTGTGATAGGTATACCCAAAATAAGTATCTATTGCAGTCCAGATAGAGGCAGCTGAGACAAGCAGATTGAGCGACTGAATTAGAGGAGCAGGTCGAGGCGAAAGAAGGCTAGAATCTTTTTTTTTTTTGGTGGAGATACAGAAGCCAGAGGAATGCTGCACAGAACTACAGCAGGAAAAGAGAAAGAACAGCAGGAGCTGCGGGTAGGTGGACCTGATGGAGTGGCTGCATGACATGCAGCAGACATTTTGAGGATAGAATGATCAGGTAGACACACAGGAGAGAAGCATGCATCAGCGTTCATGACATAATCAGTAAATACCGGCTGCCAAAAGCAATGCACAGGACAGAGTAAGCAACTGAAATAAACAGCAGGAGAAAAGAAGTAGAAAGAAGGCAGACAGGAACGTGGACTCTGAGCAGAATTTAGGCAATAGCAAATGAATGAAACACCAGGGACAGCGACTCCTATGCAGACTGCAGGGTGCAAGAGTCAGTACTGCGACATCGCAGCAATGCAAATGAGTGCACCAGAGGCAAGCAGGTGAATGCTACTGAGAGTGCCAGTGACCATGGCTGAATATTAACATGTTGTCACTGCAATGGCATGCAAGGGGGCCCTCAGAACAAAACAGCTGGTACAGAAATACAGACCTGAAGGCTAGATGCAGGATATCAATGAAATGCAAGGTGTGAGGATGCTGAGGGAATGACTCAGCAGCGGAGAATGGAGGACAGCGCAGTAGGCTTGCTGATGGGCTGCTCAGTGAGAGCAGAAGCAGGAAAGGGCAGCTGGAGAGGATAGTCCCCCATGGAATGGATACCAAATCCAGTTAGGGAGAGCAAGCGGTAGGGAAAGTGAGGGGAGGGAGAGAATGAGCACAGAAGCAGATACATTCAAGTGTGCTAATAGCAGCGGTCTGCAAGGTGAGAGAAAGGCCAGACATGGAGCGAGAGCAGCAAGCACCAGCGGCCATGGAATAGAAGCCGTGGGTAAACAGGCTGCAATGGGGGGCTAGAAAAAGCGAGAGCTGCTTAGCGAATGGCAGCAGATGGGAGCAAGCCGAATCATAGGCAGCAATGAAGAGAGTGGAATGGTGCTGCAAAATCCAAAGGAACAAGCCACATGAAGGCAGGAGAAAGGAAGGAGGTATGGTCACCAGAAACGGCAAGGCGAGCAGCTGAAACGGGATGGGGGTTGGGAAAAACCAGAAGGCAGAAAAATGGGAGAGACTAGCTGCAAACAGCAAACTGCCATAAAGCGAGGAAGAGATGGAGCAGTTGGCAGTGACCACAGGAACCTGTAAAAGAAAACAAACAGAAGGAGGGAGCGAGGAAGGTTAGAGCCTCTGGCCGTAGCAATGAAAAAGAGTCCTGGCAATGCCCAGGATGTTGTGACCTTTTAAGCTCGATGGGGGAGTGATGTCGTTGCTCCACTCATCAAACCTCGGGTCTTAAAGCCCTCCCATTGTTGCCGTGACCAAGCTTTAAGTTGATATGGTGCTCCACCTTCCTCTGGTACTACTCTAACCGGTCACCAGTGGAGTCTAGATTACTTCCTTCTCCTCCCTTGCAGAGGAGTATTGTTTTGGGGAAAACAAAAGGGTTTCGTACTGTTGCTCAAATGTTTAAATCCATGTTTTCATGTTTACAGGTTTCTTCTATTTCTTCTTGTTTAATGCCATTGCCATTGCCATGGCCATGCTCTTTTTGCTTTGCTCGAGTGGTGCTCACGCTCACTGTCCTGGGGGTGATGCGGAGTACAAGTTAAGTACAGGGCTAATCTAGCTACCACCGTTTAACAGAGCAAACAGTGTTACAAATTAGAGTTCTTATGGTAATGTGATATGTTAATTGTTGCCTGCAGGGGCTAGAAAAGTCCTATTTCCTGTCTGTTAGTCAGTCTGAGTTTGAACCTCATGCTGAGAGATCGAAAGGCTTGTACCATTCTGGTCCTTCTTGATCTCTTGGCAGCATTTGACACTATGGACCATGATGTGCTTTTGGAGTCCTTGAGGGTCCTTTGTGGGCTGTCAGGTACAGTCCTCAAATGGTTTTGATCTTTCCTCGTGGGCAGATCTCAGAGGGTGGTCACTGGAATTTATTCCTCTGATACCCTTCCCCTGTCCTCCGGGGTGCCACAGGGCTCCAAATTGATGCCCATGTTGTTTGCAGTGTATATGCTGCCATTGAGAGACATCATTAGGCAATATGGCTTGAGTTTTCACTGCTAAGTAGATGATACTCAGCTGTATATGTCCTTTTTACCCAGACAGGTTGATGCAATCTCTGTGCTTAACAACTGCCTTGCTGAGATCAAAGATTGGATGAGCACTAGCTGGTTGAGACTGACTCCAGACAAGACTTAAATGTTGGTCGTGGACCTGGGTCATCCAGGGGTGGGTTTGGGGGCTGGGCAGGTGTTAGGCCTATGGCTTAATGGTGTTCAGCTCAGTATCTCAGACTGGGTGTGTAACCTGAGCATTATGTTTGATGATGGCCTGACCCTGATAGGGATACAATGCAAGGAACCCTAGAGAGGGGTCCCCCCCCCATTGGTGCCATGGGAATAATTTCCTTGGCTAACGGTAGCTTGGGATGAAGCCCACAGGAAAGAGAAATGAGCCGTTGGAGGAGGAGGAGGGGTGGATGGTGGGGCAACGAAGAATGAATCCTAGAACAGTCCTGGAGGAGTGGCCTTTTAAGGCCTGATGGGGAAGTGACATTGTTGCTCCGCCTATTGAACCTGAGGCTTAAAGCCTTCCCATTCAATTGTGCTTACACGACTAGATGAGATGTATGCTTGTGTGATTTTGATAAATTGTGGGTGTTAACCTCTCTATCCGTGGGATATACCACAGGGTACGACACAAGAAACCCTGGAGGAGGGTTCCCCTCCATAGGTGCCATGGGAATAATTCCCTTGGTTAAAGGTAGCTTAGGAAGAAGCCTAGAAAGAATACCCAAAAGGCTGTCGAGCAGTGAAGAGGTGAGAAATCAGAAGATATCTAGGCCTGAAATAAATGTGACAGACATAGAAAGGAAGGACAGGAGAAGAACAATAAAAGGCTAGGACAAGGAACAAAAGGAGATCTGACAAGATGCAAAAGGGCAGACTTCCAAAGGAGAGAGGGAACAGCTGGGGCCACCATATGACTCCATCCAACAGCGGAACCTAACTACGGAACCTATGAAAGCACTAACCCTGACTAATATTATGACCAGTGGCATGGAGGAGAAGAAAAAAACCCTTTGAGGAGGAAACCTCTAGGGATCCAAGGCCTAGATTGCCTTCCTTCCAGGCTGAACGATGTTTTGATTAGTAATGGCTCAGCTACTACAATTTAGAGTTGAGATCGAGGGAGGAGGAAAATATTCCAATTTAGAGGAAGCTCTCGCTCTGACCTTCTAAATGGACTGCTGTTGAGGATTACGAGCGATGTCTCTGCAACTAGACACTCAAAAACAAGAGAGGAGAGAGACGACTGCTGAGGCACTCAGCTGGTCTGTGCAAGCCTACGAAACACACCAGGTGAACCAGAGGTGGTCTTGATGGAGAATAGGGTAGAGGGTGCTTCCAAACCCACTGGGGCAGCCAAAGGGGCTCTGATGATGAGAGGCCCACCCCTCGCAGCTGGAAGTCATATATTCTATGTCCAGAGGTGTAGCTTGACATGAGGGATGACTGAAGATCCATCCAGAGTGAAGACATTCCTGCTATGGGCTAGGGAGAAGGACCCTGTTCTATGCTTCCCATGCTCTAAACGTCATGGGTGCAGAACGAGACCATTGGCTACAGGCTAGCCTCGAGCCAAGGAGCAATGGACGTGGAAAGCATGTCTCCAAATGTAGAGCAGTTCGATGAGGTAGCATAAGTCCCAATGAGAGGTATGCTTGATTAATCGATGTGAATAAGTTGACCCTGAGGTCAGACTGAGTGAAGGAGAACCAGACTCATGTCATGAGGAAGCTACCCGTTATTGGTAACTATGGGAGTGCATGCCAACCAGGTCCATTGAAAGCCAAATTAGGAATGGATAGAACTGTGGAAAGGTAGGAGTGATAGCGGTCAGCAAAGCCAGCAGTTGACAGTGAGGTAGGCAGTACCAGGAGGACATCTGAATAGGTTTGACTAGATTGAGGGATTAGGGATCGGAGGAGGAGATGAGTAGGCAGAGCGATATGCAGGCAGGAATATTAGGTGATGTGAATGAGTAGGGTATGGTGGTATAGTGGAACGGCAGGATAGGGAAGCCCCCAAAAGAAAGCAGAGGTCAGAGAAGGAGCAGAATGGAGGGTGGAGGGAACTGGAGAAGGAGGGAGAGCGCCCACCAAGGGGAAGCACAGTCAGGATGAAATGAAGAAAGTGCAGCACAGGGCAACCAGAGCAATGAGTGGCAAACACCAGAGCTAAAGATAAGCAATGGGGAGAGGGGAAGAGGGACTGGCAAGATGGGAGCACACCAAGTAGAAGAAGGCTACAAACAGGCACAGTGAAACCAAAACATGAAAAGATAGAAAAATGGGTAAACGCCAGCAGCTGGAAGCTGTACTGATGCATCAGTAGAAGAGAAATAAGATACTTGGGGAGGAAAACAGTGATGGAATTGAATGATAAATGAGGGAGAGGTCACAGAGAAGGCAACGATCTGTGGACAAAGCCTGGCAGAAGCGAGGTCCAGCAAAGAAAGAAAGAAAGGAAAGGAGGGCAGGAAAAAATATGCCACAGCTGGAGAATGTGAGTAATGATGCAGTGAATAAGCAGAATGTGCTGGAGGACATAGAGATAGCAAATGGTGAGGGTCCGGGGGCCACTAGGCACCTAGAAGGTCTGGGGTAGAAGATGTTCTGTGATGTAATTGTAAGCTGAAAGTGAACAGATAACACACTTCTGAGAAGCACCTCCCACACACCCCCGACCTACAGCTTAGCACACTGCAGAAAGTGATGCCAGAGGGTGGTCTGAGCGATGCAGGAAAATGCAGAAGACACCAAAGAAAAAATGCGAGGGATATGGAACGGGTGTGGGGGCAGCCGGCAGGAGGAAGAGCGAGAGCAAACCAGCAGCAGTGAAGAAGCACTCAGGAATGACCTGGAGCGGTGAGTCAGCGAAGGGGCAAGAGCACAGATAGGAGCAAGAGCGACAGGATTGGAGAAAGAGCAGAAGTGGGGAGCCAGGTGCCAGGCGCTCGCAGGTGATGGCACACATGAAGTGCCGGTGAGGAGTTGAGGAGGAGGAGGAGTGCCAAACATGGATGTTCCCCAGGTAGCAGGAAAGCGAGCGGAGGAACACAGAGCTTCGGAGGAGTCGAGGAAAATGCAGAGAGGCAGGATAGAGGGGAAGGGGGTGAAGGCGAGGGACAGGATCGAGTAGCCACCGGAGCGGCAGGGGAAAGTGGAGGCAGAGAGATTGGAGGGGAGATGAGGGCCACCAGAGATGATATGAGGAAAAGGGGCAACACAAGGAAACAACGAGGAGCAGGAGAAGGGACAGCCTCCAGCTGCAACAAAGTATGAATCCTGGAGCAGTCCAGGAGGAGTGGCCTTTTAAGGCCTGATGGGTAGTGATGTTGTTGCTCCACCCATTGAACCTCAGGCTTAAAACCTTCCCATTAAAGTATTTTCCTATTGTTAAAAATCTGGGACTGGGCAAACTGACCTTAACAACATTATTTTGAACTAACTCACCGGAAGAAACAAGGCTGTTTTCGTAACAGCGTGGCTATAATCTCTAGGCCCTGCTGAATGCAGGTTTGCTGGTGCAAGCTGTCATGTACCTCTGTGTGGCCTGCAACTGTTCTAAGTCATGAATATAAGATGTTGGGTAGCAGCAGGCAGGATTTCCAGAATGTGCACCTGATCATACTGAGCACACCACTGCAACTGCAGCAGGACTGCTGGATACTGAAAAAAGGGGGTCTAGCATCCTGCTGCAGCTGCACAACACTTGTGGCAAAAAGTGACTCATGAATCACTTTTTTTCAGGATGGCAACAGTGCTAAAAGTCAGAAAACAGCCCACAGTAAAGTAGGCACAAGTGGGCTGACACAGCTGTGGCCAAAAAACATTTGCAGTACTCTTAAAAAAAACCTTCACATCTCAGCATCTCTGGGCCCTAAATGCTAAATGGCTATTTAAGGCATATATAGCTCTTGACCCAGAATCATATCTCTCAATCTCTCAGCACTGAAATGCATAGCACCAGCCTTCAAAATGCCGAGCAAGTGGCCAGAATAGGGGACACCTTATTTTACAGAATAATAAATCTAAGAAGACTGGGCCCCATATGTTTGGTGAAGAAATGTTTCTATCACATTACTTTAATTTTTCAATAGTTTGTGTGTCCAGAAATAGCTTTAACATAATGAGGAACATCAGCAAAACTTTGGGGAGCAAGAGTAAAGCTGAGTGTAAAATACGAAGCGCTATCTGAAATGCATGCACGGCAAGTGACAGAATGACAGAGGGTACTGACAGAACCTCAACTCCCTGAATGTGGATGGCAGGATGGCTGGAATGGAATTCTGCTAGGCTCTGAATATAGGATAGCCAATGGAAACTTACCTGTAGGCACTGAAAGTCAGAAGGCTGAAGACATCATACTTCTTAGCAGCCTCACAGAGTGCCTCTTGCCAGTATGAAGTGCTCTAATCACAGTTTCTGCCAGTATTGAGAGCAAGGTGTCAGAAACTTTTTTATCCTGACTCTATAGTGTTTCAAAGTTGAATTGAAATTACCATGGGGGTGGAGGGGTGCAAGCTTGGGGGGGGGGGGGTAACATTTCAATTACTGTGTACAAAACAAGGTTAGCTGGCTACACCCCGGCTCCAAAAGGTTCCCTGAGTTCCCCTGAAGTCAAACACAAATGATACTGCTGTTTTGCTAAACTGCCTGCTTTCCCAGGCTAGAACAATCCCTTCCCTTCAGAAGAGCTTCTGTTGCTAAATGCTTCTTGGGGAGGGGGGCCAAAACCTGCTCCATCAGCTCCAAAAGGTCCCCTGAGTTGCCCCAAAGTCAGACACAAATAGTGGTGGTGTTTTGCTATACTCCCTGCTTTCCCAGGCTAACACCTTACACAAGCCTGTCTCACAGACAAGAAAGCTCTTGGGCTAATACCACCAGGAGTGTCGGCATCCTTTTCTACCAAAGAACACCCAGTAAACACTCAGAGCTCTAGCACTGCCTCCATGCTAATCCCCAGGGTCAAGACAACCCTGACACAGAGATCTTTTACGGTCAGGGCCCCCACCTTCTGCAGTGCCCTCCCCCCATCTGTCACCAGCCTCACCAAACTAGGTCCCTTCAAGACAGCCCTTAGAAACTACCTTCTCACTTCCCGCTCCTGCAACTGCCCTTAGCCGTACTATTCTGCTACCTGATAGCCTGAGCCTGTAATCATACATACTATCTGTAAATATTGATTTTGACAGTCTGATGTGTCCTGACTGCAGTGTTTTCCTTCCTGTTAAATGACTAGTCCCTTGTAACAGGACCATGCTTAGCTATCTATTCAATAGGCTGCATCTTCCAGAGTTGATAGTATATTTGTATCTGTGTAACTATGCTCCCCACTCTGCTTAGCTAACTCCTTGTATAGGCCACATCCCCTTAAGGCTAAATGTACACTCTGTAACTGCCTTAATGTCTTGTACGCTGTAACTGACGTGAAACCTTTGTAAATGAGTCTATGACTCAAAGGAGTGTAATTCTGATACCTGAATGAATAAATAAATAAATAAAAGTAATACTGAATATTCATAGACTACTCCGAGTAATATTGAATAGCAAACTCAGCACTAGTTGTCATAAAGTAAGACACTGGTATGGAGCCGCAGTTCTCAATTTTGTTTTGTCTAATTAGCTAGAACTGCATAAAGATAATACACTATGTACATTAGCAACACTGTAACCATAGCTACGGGTGACTGGTGTTTCACAAAGAAATGTCATGCTGGCCAAGACACGAGATATCCACTGTTGATTTTGAAAAGTGCAAATGGTTCTTTAATGGATCAGAGCCCCACATGGCAACTCTTTCAAATATAATATTATTTCTGCCTGAATTGGCTACTTGCTTATTTCATCTCCAATGGGCTCTTGATATTGTCAAAGCTCTGAGTGAAGTAAGCCTGGCTACCAAACATTACTGTGGACCACCCATCAACTGGATCCATGTTTTAAAATGTGACTGCCAGAACTGCCTTCTTTTATATAAGCCTTAATTGGTTTCCTTTAAATAACGTGCAATCCCCAATCAATGTGTAGGTATAGAGAGAGAGAGATAGATCTCCCAAGCATCAAACACAACATTTGCAGCTCAACCCTTGCTCATCCACAAACTTTAAATGGATTTTTATGTTGGCCTGAGCTTGAGCGACCAACATATTGCACTAGTAGCAGATTTGGAGGCGCAGTCACTGTGGGCGAATGCAGGACACACATCAGTAGGTGCGTCCCTCATTCCCCAATAAGGCAGCATGCAGGTGCCACACCAGGAATACATAATGTGGCAAGCACATCTAAGGAAAGGTCTGCTGTAATGAGAGCCAAGCTCGTCACGCGGTGGCATCTCCCGATGTGCCTTTCCTGGTGAAGCATACTAGTAAACATGGCGGCAGTGACTGCTGCCACGCCTACCACAATGCCGACTTCAGGGGTGCCCAATCCCCCTGTCGGCATGCCCTGAATTAGTTCATGTGCTGACAGGGGAGCCCACTCCCCATTGGCATAATGCCCCCCCATTTGTTGTGTGCCGAGGGGGGTGCCCAATCCTTCTTGGCTCTAGCCCCCCTCCCTTCGGTATGTGCCAATGAGAGTGCCCAATCTCCCATTGGCTAGCCCCCTAAACACTTATGTGGCATGCTGGGAGCACACCCCAGCGTGTCAAATGCCCCTGTAAAAAAAAAAATCCGTCCCGTGATGTTTTTTTTTTTACCCTGTAAAAGAAGGAAGCGGTCCCTAGTCTGTCCTGTTCCTCCCCAACCTGCACCCACCCTCTGCATCCTGCCTCCCCATCCCCACTCACCCCATGCCCACCTCCAGAGTCTGCGTGATGGTCTTTAGTGGATCGGGGAACACATCTGCACTCTTCAAAAGCCGACCTTAGCTGAAGAAATACCGGTAAAGCATTATGGCGATATATAGGCTTTTTTCAACTTTGCGCATATCTCAGGCATTTTGGGAATTTTTGCACCAAATGTTCAACATGAGGTTATTGGGGCACCTCCTCATGAATTCAGTCACTGTCATAGTGTTATTTTGTCCCGGAAGGTGATTTTGTGATTACTGTGTGGAATCACCTTTTGGGACTGATTAACAAAATGACAGTGCCACTGTTCATGAAGTGGGCTCTCAAAAAGCCTACATTGCGAAACTTGGTGAAAAAAATCCAAAAAATGACTGTTTTATGAGGGTGCGTTGCGCAGTTTCCACGCACGCTCATAACTTTGTGAATTTGTAATATTTCCACTCCAAATTTTCAACATTGCCATTTTTCCACACCTCCTTATGAACAGTACAGCTGTCATTTTACACATCCTGGCCGAAATGTGTTTTCGCACTTCCAGCGCAGAATAGCTCGGTCACTATGCAAAATCAGTTTTCCGGACAGTTTGAGAAAATGACAGTGACACTGTTCATGAGCAGAGGTCCTACAATGCATATGTTAAAAATTTGGTGATGAAAGTCCATAAAATTACTGTGTTACAAGCATGCATTGCGAAGTTTCCACGCACCCTTGTAACTTTACAAATTTGCAATATTTTCATGCCAGATTTTCAACACTGGCATTTATTCACACCTCCTTATGAACAATACAGCTGTCATTTTTCATATCCTGCCCAAAATGTGTTTTCGCATCTGTGGCGCACAATGGCGTGGTCCTGTGGGAAATCAACTTTTGGGACAGATTAATGAAATCACAGTGCCACTGTTTATGAGGGGAGGTCCCAAAATGCCTATGTTGAAAATATGTTTCTTCAGGGTGGGGGTGAGATTGGCATCAGTTCAATACTTCACTGCCATTCCTATTATGCATCTCTACTCCTGCACTACCAATGCCAATGCCAGCGAGACAACATTCGGCATTAACAAATGCTTGTTTCATTAGGGCTGCTGCTGTACTGCTTTATGGCATACATCAGTTAAAACACAAAAAATTCAGTACACATCCTCCCCCCACATGGCAAATCTCTCAAATATAATATTCTTTCTTCCCAGATTGGCTACTTATTTCATCTCCAGTGGGAGTTGAGGGGGGGGGGTCTCTTGGTATTCATATCAGAGCTCTGAATGAAGTAAACCCAGCCACCAAATGTACAGTGGACCACCCATCAGCTGGGTCCCTATTTTAAAACAAGCATTTGTCAATGCTGGATGTTTGCTTGCTGGCATTGGCATTGGTAGTGTAGGAGTCAGAGAGATGTATAATAGGAATGGCAATGAAGTATTGAACTGAAGCCAACCCCACCACCACCCTGCAGTGACTGACAGGCATTGAGGTGTGCCTTTGGGTCATCAGCCATAATGCCCATGCCATTTCACCACACCCTACCCTGCAGACACCGACAAGTGTCGCGGTGTGCCTTGGGATCATTGGGCCTTATGCTCACCTCATTCCATAAGGAAATACGGTGAGATGGGTGCAGTATAGGAGAATGGGGTGAACTTTTGGGCCGAAGAGTCAAAGGCACACCTCGATGCCTGTCACTGACTGCAGGTTGTGGGTGTGGGTGTAATGGCATGAGCATTACAGGCAACAATCCCAAGTCACACCCCTGATGCCTGTCAGTCTCTACAGCGTGGGGCTTTATGGTCAGAAACGCTAACGCCCTGGGTGTTCGTTGGTATTTTCACTCCAAATTTTCAACATTTTTTTTTTTGTGACCTCACCTCATGAACAGCGGCAATATCAGTTTGTTAGCCAAAAGCTGATTTTGCACAACAACTACGCCATTTGGCACCACTGGTGTGAAAACACATTTCGAACAAGATGTGAAAAATGACAGCTGTACTGTTCATGGGGAGGGGTAGAAAATGGCAATGTTGAAACTCTGGAGCGAATATATAAAAAAACTGGTGAAGTCACGAGTGTGCATAGAAATTGCACAACGCACACCTGTAATGTAATTAGTTTGGGGATTCTTTACAGCAGATTGTCAACACAGGCATTTTGGGACCTCCGCTCATGAACAGTGTCACTGTGCTTTTCTTAATCTGTCCTGAACACTGATTTCCCACAGCGACCGTGCATTTCTGTGCCGGAACTGCGAAAACACATTTCAGCCAGAGTGTGAAAAATAACAGCTGTACTGTTCATAAGGAGGTGTGGAAAAATGCCAGTGTTGAAAATCTGGCATGAAAATATTGCATATTTGCAAAGTTACAAGAGTGCGTGGAAAATGCGCAACGCACGCTTGTAACGCAGTGATTTTATGGACTTTCATCACCAAATTTTCAATACAGGCATTTTAAGACCCGTGCTCATGAACAGTGTAACTGTGATTTTCTTAATCTGTCCAAAGCATTGATTTCGCACACCGAGTGCGCCATTGTGCATTACATGCGGCAAGATGTGAAACATGACAGCTGTGCTGCTCATAAGGAGGTGTGGTAAAATGGCAATGTTGAAAATCTGGAGTGAAAATAGTCAATATTCTCGAAATTACGAGCGTGCTTAGGAACTACGCAATGCATGCTCGTAAAACAGTCATTTGTGGGAATTTTTTCACCAAATTTTCAACATAAGGTTTTGGGGACCTACCTCATGAACTGTGACACTGTTATTTCATTACTTGGTCCTGAAAGGTGGTTCTGCGCAGTGACCACAAAATCACCTTTCAGGACTGAATAACAAAATGACAGGTGCTGAGTTCATGAGGCGAATCCCAAGAACCTATGTTGAAAATTTGGTGAAAAAATTCCCTAAAATGGTTGAGATATGCATCAAAGTTGAAAAAAACACAAACATTTATGTCATTATACAGCTTACAGGCATTTCTTTGTGGTCGGCTTTGAAGAGTGCAGACGTGTTCCCGGTCCATCGAAGATCGTCGTGCCAGCCTCCAGAGGTAAGTATGGGGTGAGGGCAGGTGTTGAGAGGTGGGGTATGCAGAGGGTGAGCGTGGGTTGGGTGAGGGGGGGGCAAGAGAGTCAATGATGGACCGTTTTCTTTTGTTACAGGTTTTATTTATTTTTTTAACAAAGACGGCGCGGGACTTTGTTTGGGGGCAGTGGAGCCAACGGGGATTGGGTACCCCTGTTGGCCTCACAGTGAGGGGAAGCACATGATGACATGGGACTCCAGTGGAGCTGATGGGGGATTGGGCACCTTGCAATATAAACATTTGCCATGCTGGGTGGACTCCCAGCATGGCACCTGGAGATTTGCTTTTGGGGTCAGTGGAGCCAATGGGGATTGTGTACCCCGTTGGTCATACAGTGTGCAGGGGTGGAGGGCACATGAGCATGCTGGGTGGGCCCCAGTGTGGCTACTCACGTGTTTTTGGGGGACTGGATCGACTGGGGATCAGAAATGAACTGTCTATGACAGTTCAGATGCAGTGCTGACATTTGGGTAATTTGCATACTGCTGACGGCAGTTTGCAAATTGCCTACACGGTACCACCGCTGATTGTAGTGGTGATTTTCTCAGAACTGTACGCCACTGCATCTGAACAGCTGTCATAGACAGCTTGGACATTCATTGTTGAGGTGGGGTCACGCCTGCAAAAAGGAGCAGGGCATTGGAAGTGGGGGAGGCATACCTACGAAAACTCGTATGGTGGCACTATGTTTCTTGCACATGCTTGCAAGCAAACATAATGAAACTGCCTGAATTGGCTTCTTTTAAATAAGTTGCATGACTTCAATGGTCAGAGGAACTGGGCTGTGATCTGTCCCAACAGAAGTGGAGCAGATGCTGGTCTAAACTTTGCACAGCCAACAGAGACATGCTAAACCACTTCATGGAGTTCAAAGTGCTCCATCAATGGTAGTGAATACCTGAGAAACTGCATAAATGGGAATTCTCCCCCACTGCTAGCTGCTGGAGGTGTGGAACAGGGATGGGCCCCATTACCCACCCAGATAAAGTACTCTGGAAATGTGGGAAACTGCAACACTTCTGCCAAGAGGTGTAAATGATCTGTGGGGAGATCTTAGGCCCACCCATCTGCTTAACTGCTCCACTGGTTGTGATAGGACCTCCGGAAGGGGAGGATCAGGTATCAACACTGCCCACAGTGCTTAAGTGCTGGCTATTAGGAGCACTGGTCACTGGAAAATGAATAATCCTATGGCACTGGAGAACCCAGCTGGCACCGGAGGTGACTGAATGGCTCCTAGAGCTGGGCAAAACAGTGAGTAATGAGAGTGTTTACTTCTCCATGACTCACAGACTGGCCAAATACATGGCCATTTGGGCTGTATAGTTAATCTCCTCACACTACAAGATCCCAGATCGCTATGTCATGCCTGCTTACCTATCCACTAGAGAGATGGAGACCACTACAGGCAGATCTTTGACACTCCTCCCTCGCATATACTCACTCACCCGGGGTGGCCTTGGTAATAATAACTCTCTGCACTGTGAAATAAAACTGTGCCTGTAACTGAATCACTGGCAAGTTATGATGCCATCACACGCTACCTGAATTCTAATGAATGTACTGGTCTATGATTTTTATGCTTCTCACCCAACCTCTTAAGGTGTAATGTCAGTGGAAGTACAATATTCACATGTTAACCTTCTCACAGAGTTGTATTTCCAAGGGGCAAGGGTTCCGGGCCCTGGCTAGGTCAGTATTCACACTTTATTTGTTTATTTGAACAATATCAGAATTACAATCCTTTGAGTCATAGACTCCTTTACAAAGGCTCCACATTACAGAAGTACACAGATTACAAACAATACAGTCTCAACAGACTAGGTGCTTAAAAAACAGTGTTACAAGAATATAGCCAGTATATTAATTCTCAATAGAACATTTTCAGTGGGGTTATGGGCCATATGGGTAACAGTAATTAGGTACAGTCAAGAAAAATTACAGGACAGAGAGGTCCTGTGTCATGAGGTTGATGGTGGCAGGTGCATGCGAATGGAGCAGGAAGTTGCAGTGGGACCTGTTGGAGATTAAGGACAGTTACAGTTACAGTTATGGGAGGTAAGGAGATGCTCTCGGAGGAGAGATTTGAAGTGGCCAAGTTTGCCTTCTAGTGTGATAACACTGGGTAGGGAGTTCATCCAGGAGGGGGCTCTGTAGCAGAGACATCTCTGTCCCAAGGTGGTTCTGAAGCACGGTACTATGAGGGTAGGCTTGGTGGAACTCTGTGTGGTAACAGTCGAGGGTGATGGTAGGAGAAGAGTGGAAAGACCGGGGGGGGGGGCAAGACCACTGGTTATCTTTCTCACAAATAGACATGTCTGGTACCTCAGGTGGTCCTCAAAGTTGACCAGTTAGCCAAGTTGTATAAGGTGCAGATGTGTGTGAACCTGCCACTGCCAGTGACAAGGTGGCAAGCTTTATTTAAATCAATCTTGATTCTATTGACGTGGGTATTATCGGCTGCCCTGTAGATCAGGATCCCATAATCTACGAGGGACAGGACAGAGGAAGAGACAGTGAGCTGGAAGGCGTCAGGGGAGGCAGTTTTTGTGGTGATAAAGCATGCCAATCCTAGCATTGACTGTGGAGCTTAGGAGGCGGATATGGTCATGGAAGGTGAGCACAGAGTCATGGGTGACCCCAAGATATTAAAAGGAGTTCACCTGCTCAAGAGAGTGAAGCTGATTGGTAAGGATTTGGAGTGAGGTTTCTTTGAGTCTGCCTTGGATATGGGAGAACAACATAACTTTAGTATTTTTGTGTATAACCCCCCTGGAAATGGGGGTTCCCAAAAGACTTCCAGGAGCTTGCTTGAATGCTCCAAGCCTGAATGGTGTTTGGCGTTTAAGCCATTTATCTGTGAGTGTTTTTAGAGCCTCTGGTACTGTCTCTTTAAGAGCTGTCTGTTTGCAGACATAATTAGTTTGTATGGGGGGACTGTGTGTTTCTCTGCTTGAGTACCACTCGAGCTGCTTCCAATTCACTCCATTTTTGCAGTCACTAGGAGTGCAAAGGGAACTTATATGAAATATGTAACTGTTTGCCAGAAATCATTTAGAGTAATAATGAAAATACAGTTTGTCTAACCTGCTTTCTTTGCAGTCAGAACTGTGTTTGCCTAGTTCCCCATTCTAGTTTTGAACTGCTGAACTGGACCAATCAGTGTGGGTTAAGGTAGCTCTGAAATGGTGCCTTGGACGAATCAGAACTTGGACTCGTAATCTGAGCCAGCCACAAGAGGATTGTATGGGCAGTGACTCTGGGAGATGTAGTTTGGACTTCGGCGCCTTTTTGGACCAACAGGGGCAGTCTATTGTGAGCGACAGCCCATCCAGCCAAGAACTGGGAGGAACTCAAAGGAAGTGCCTAGTTTGTCTGCTGGAGTTTCAGTTGAGCTCTGGCAGTGAAGAGGAAGGAGCCCTGTGCTTTTCGTGTGCAGTTTTAGTCGGAACGTGTAAGGCCCGAGTTCGGTCTGCAGCTTGTGTAACTGCTTGTTAGGACTGAATCTGTCCTGTGAAGAGAATCAAAGGATATCTGAAGAGTAGAAACCAGGCTCACCCTGTAGAAGACTGGAGAAATTGCTGAATTGTGCTCGGTCTGTCAGGAACTGAATCTGCTGTGTGTTCTCCGGTATTGTGCAGTAATTGCGATCAGGATGAGAAGCAGCCTGCCTGGTATAGTACTTTCTTTTTACCATATAAATGTGTGAGGAGGCTTGTGTAGCTCAAGTGAATCCTGCTGCCATTAAAGGACTTTTGCCTGTTACTGTTTACCATATAAACGTGTGAGGAGGCTTGTGTAGCTCAAGTGAATCCTGCTGCCATTAAAGGACTTTTGCCTGTTACTGTTTACCATATAAATGTGTGAGGAGGCTTGTGTAGCTCAAGTGAATCCTGCTGCCATTAAAGGACTTTTGCCTGTTGCAGTTTGTCATATAAATGTGTGAGGAGTCTCGTGGAGCTCAAGAGTAGCCCTGCTGACGTTGAAGGACCCTATCTTGTTTGGAGGTCATGAGTACTAATTCAGGGTCGCCCCTGTTGAATTGCCACATTGAATCCAAATGGAATTACTGTACTGCTGACTGTTTAACTAATTTTTCTTTTCTCTGTGAAAGGGCCCTACCAGCTGCCATGGTTTGGACTAGCCACTAGGGCTTGGGTGCCCAGGGACAGTAACTGGTAGGGATAGGCCTATGCACAGAGCCATAAATAGATGAGTAAAGTGATAAGCTAATTAACCTGATTTCCCCTGTCCTGGTTATATCCCCCTAAATAAATCAGAGCTGCTTGTTTCAGCAAAGTTATACTGCCTGAGGTATTTGTCTATGTTAAAGTGTTGTACTGTGATTGTTGCACTGTATCTTCTTATTTTACAGGGGGCCCCAGTGCCTGAACCAGTCCTGGGGTAAGTGTATACTGTGAAGGTAATTCTGATATACTGTGTGGCCACTAGTGGGAAGAAAGGGTTGCAGTGTCCCAGAGGGCTGTGACCAAGTTAGTTTAACTATTGCAAACCTTGACCTCTGGGTGGAGGCACCCGCCATTGATTCAGGCCCTCAACCTGTTAGTGGCAAATCAAGCAGGGGTAGTAGCCCCTGGGATAGTGCCATCTAGGGGTTACATCTTGGAGGCTCACCGCTGGGATTGTGTGTCCTCTAGTGGCCATATTTACAAACCACTGTTAAGAAAAAAAAAAATGGGTATCCCGACAGAAGTGGCTGTGCACCGGCTGGTGGAGTGGTGTAATGGGGAGGAGATCGACCCCCAAAATGCTATGCTTATCCTGGACATCTCCCTGGGTATCAATACGGACACTGTACAGGGAGTACTTTCCAAGGTGGAAGGTTTACAAAACCCTGTGGTGGTGGGTCGGCATGCTAATCTGCTCACCCACACTTTCCTGGCCCTAGTAGAGTTTAAGGATCCCATAGATAGCTCCAAAGTGCCACAGACCATTACCCCAGAGGGAGCCCTCACTGCTTGGAGAGTGATAACTAAGGACAGTAAAGACCCGGGGGGGTGAGCCCCCACCACTATCTGAAACTTTTGAGGAGAAATTTGCTAAATGGTTGCTGGGGAAGGGAAAACTGTGGAAGACTTGAAGAAACTATTCTTGCCACCTGGGGGTGTTCCTCCCCCAACACCCTCTCCCACTCCAGTACCCGTAATGGTGGCTGAACCAATGCAGACACCTGCCATTAGTCACGACTCTTACCGAAGGTTGAGGATCTTCTCTGGCACCCTCCCCACCCCCCCAAGGGGAGGATGACTGGGAGACCTGGATAGACTATGTTGCCCCCCAAGTGCTAGAATGGCAATGCTCGGAAGCCGAAAAGTGAAAGAGGGTTAGTGAGAGCCTCCAAGGTCCTGCCCTAGCTACCATCCATGCTAAACGGGCCAGTAACCCTGAAGCGACTGCACAGGCCTATCTTGAGGCCTTGGAGAATGTGTATGGGAGCCCAGATTCTGATGAGGACCTATGGTGGAGAGTAAGAAATGCACAACATTACCAAGGGAGTTGTTGTCTGTGTATGTATCTCGGCTGGAAAAATTGTTGCAAGAATGCCTCAGAAATGGTAGTTTGCCAGCGTGTGAACTGGACTGAACCAGGCTGGACAGGATCCTTAAGTCTGCCCCTTCTCAGAACTGCTGTTGCTTCAATTACGCCTGGCAAATCGACTGGAATCCCCACCTCCTATGATGAGTTAATGAGAGAAATTTGAGGAGTTGAAAAAGCGACCTCGGGAGGACCTGCACTAATAGCTGCGGCACACCGAAGAGTGACTGAGGGTGACCCATCAAGTGAAGTTCAGGGCAGAGGTTGGCAGTCAATCAGTGCTCTGACAAGGAAAAAGATATGCCACAATGGGGCGAACTGTTGAGAGAGATCCAGGAATTCAAAACAGTCCTTTATGAAGGCCACGCCTGCAAGCATGGCCCTGACCTATATCCAACTGCATCTGCTATGGGGTGGGGTACCACCCATGTATCTCCTGCTGATAACAGCTCCAAACTCGATTCCTTGACCATGGAAGTGGAGAAACTGACGAGATGTCTCCAAATGCTTATCACGCAGACAGAGATGGCACCAAGGTTTCCAGTTATAATACCCCTGCCCTGGCTCCCAGTGTAGGCGCCTCGGCCAGCTCAAACTCCAGAAAGTATGTTTTGCTATAATTGTGGGAAGGATGGGCACATGAAAGGGAATGCCGGTCCCCAAAAGACACTGACAAAGTTGCATATAGGCTACAAGGAGAGCTTGGAGAACAAATCAGTGGTTAAAAGGTGCACAAAAGATCCCAGTGAGGGCACCAAAATGCTAACTCACGTCCTTTTGTGGCAAGGTCAGTTGCCCAGGTCCCCACTACCGCCTCCCGACTGGTCCAGAATAGTGGGTCCTCCATGGAGACCACTGTAAAGGTGAATGAAGTGTCTACAAGAGCTGTATTAGACAGTGGCTCCCAAGTGACAATTATGTTCCAGGATTGGTATCAGAAGCATTTGTCAGACGTACCCTTACAACCATTAGAAGGACTGCATGTATGGGGGTTAAGTGAGAAGACCTACCCCTATTCCGGGTATATCCGAATTTGGCTGTCTTTCCTCACCTCTGTGGCTGGAGTGGCCGAACAAGTAGAGACCCTAGCCTTAGTGTGTCCCCCCACTGGACTGTATGATGGTGTCCCTTTGTTGATTGGAACAAATGCTCATATGTTCGGAAGGCTGGCACAGTTGTGTTATGAAAACAGGGTCAAAGACTAGTAGAGCTTTAAGAGTTCGCTTTAATTAAGAAGGCCTATGAGGCACAGAGAGATGCTGAAAAATAGAACCAGAAGAACTGGTCGGAATTGTATGGAAGAAGGATCCTGAGTCTCTGATCCTGGCGCCAAATGCCCAGTGTACCTTACAGGAGAGGTCCGTATCAGAAAGGATGTTAAGAATAAAATATTAATGTTGGATGCACCAGGCGATGGAAAATTGCCAGAGGGACTGCTGGTCAAGCCTAGTATTTTGCCCGCTACAGCCATGCTTATGCCAGAAGGGTAATGGTCCAAGTTCATAATGTGTCTGAAAGAGACATTCGAGTAAATAGAGGTTACATCCTGGCTAATGTGCATTGTGCAGACACTGCAGTGCTACCCAGCAGCAAGAGTTCGAGGAAGAATGACAGAGTAACGCCTGACTTGTTTGATTTCGGCGACTCCCCATTGCCAGCTGAATGGAAAGTGAGGATCAGTGAGAAGCTTGCCCAGAGAGACTGGGTGTTTTCTTTAAAGGAATGGGACATAGGATGCGTGCAAGGAGCTGAGCACAATATCCGGCTGCATGACGAAAGACCATTTCATGAGAGGTCTCGACGCCTGGCACCTGCTGACATAGATGATGTGAGATGGCATCTGCAAGAGATGTTAGCTGCTGGTGTAATACAAGAATCCAGAAGCCCTTATGCTTCCCCCATTGTGGTAGTGAGGAAAAAGAATGGGACAGTAAGGATGTGCGTGGATTATCGCACCTTAAACGCGGACTATCCTTGATCAGTACACAATGCCCCGCATTCAGGATGCTTGGACTGCCTAAACGGGAGCAAGTGGTTTTCTGTGTTGGATCTCCGCGAGTGGGTACTACCAGATCCCGATGACCCAGAGGACCGTGAGAAGACAGCCTTTATCTGTCCGCTTAGCTTCTATGAATTCATGAGGATGCCTCAAGGATTTCAGGTGCCCCAGTCACTTTTCAATGATTGATGGAGCGTGCAGTGGGGACATGAACTTACTAGAGTGCCTGGTATACCTAGATGATGTTATTGTGTTTGGCAGCTCACTGGAGGAACATGAGCAGATTATTTAAGGTATTGGACCGACTGGAGGACTTTGGCCTTAAACTGTCCATTGATAAGTGTCAATTCTTCAAACATCAGTAAAGTATGTGGGACACAGATATCCACCGAGGAATAGAGACCGACCCAAGTAAAGTTGAGGCCTTGACCACCTGGCCACAGCCCAAAATCTAAAAGAACTGCAAAGATTCCTGGGATTCTGTGGTTATTATCGGCGTTTCATCAAGGACTATTTAAGAGTGATCCACCCTTTACTTAACCTTACTCAAGGGTATCCCCCAACCCACAAAAAATACCAAAAGTCAGCGTCCCTCAAGACTGAAAGAGTGTATTTTCGTCCTAGTGAAGTATTTGGGGCCCGCTGGACTCCTGATTGTGAGACTGCTTTTCATGAGATCATATATCAACTTACTCATGCTCCAGTGCTGGCCTATGCCGATCCAAGAAAACCTTATGTCCTGCACACTGATGCTAGCTTGCAAGGGTTGGGGGCTGTGTTGTACCAAGAGCACGAGAATGGCTTGAGACCAATGGCCTTTGCCAGTAGAAGCCTGACCCCATCCGAAAAGAACTATCCTGTACATAAGTTAGAGTTCCTAGCTTTGAAGTGGGCTATTGTTGACCAATTCCATGAGTACTTGTATGGGGCTAAAGTACTAGTAAAGACTGACAATAATCCTTTGACCTATGTGCAGACCTCAGCTAAGTTGGATGCCACTGGCCATAGGTGGCTTTCTGCGTTATCTACATACGACTATGCTCTCGAATACCGAGAAGGTCTGAACCACATAGATGCTGATGCTCTATCCCGGAGGCCTGTTCCCCAGAATGATTGGGTCAGATTGGCAGAACCTGACATTCGGGCACTCTGCCGGAAGTTTGACAGGGATGAACAAATGTCCACGGACGCAGTGGACTTCTTGGTGGATTGCTTGGGACCCTCTGAGAATTGCATACCTGCTGCTTATTGCCACTTTTCTGCAACAGACATTGGTGCACTGCCTCAGCTGGACAATGACAGTATTCGGTGGGCTCAGTCCCACGATCCCATGATCAAATCAGCTTTAGAAGCCCTCTGTGCAGGAAAAGATGTGTCCAAATTACGCTCCACTGATTTGAGAACTGCACTGTTATACAAAGACGGCCCTAAGTTGAAACTGATCAATAAACTGTTATACAGAGAAACAGTAGACAGAGGGGGACAAGTAGACAAACAACAACTAGTGCTTCCCACTGCCTTTCGAGACTCAGTATTGAGGTCCTTGCACAACCACATGGGGCACCTTTGTAAAGACAGAACACTTGACTTGGTGAGATCCAGATTCTATTGGCCTAAGATGGGGGCTGATGTGGAGCAACACATTCAAACTTGTAGTCGCTGCTTACAGAGGAAAGCTTTGCCCCAGAGGGCAGCCCCCCCTTGTTAACATCACCACCAGTGCACCCATGGAGCTGGTCTGTATTGATTTTCTGAGTTTGGAGTCAGATCAAAGAAATATCAGTAATGTGCTGGTGGTCACTGACCATTTCACGAGATATGCCCAAGCTTTCCCCACCAAAGACCAGAAAGCATCCACTGTGGCCAAAGTACTTGAAAACTTTTTGTTCACTATGGGGCTCCACAAAGAATCCATTCTGATCAAGGAGAGACTTTGAGAGTCGCCTGATCAAAGAGATGCTTTCTCTGTGGGAGTCGCGAAGTCCAGAACCACTCCTTACCACCCCAGGGGACCCACAGCCTAGCGTTTCAACCGCACTTTGCTAGATATGCTAGGCACCCTGCACCCAAAGGACAAGCCTAGATGGAGCCAACAAATTAGCACCCTGGTACATGCTTATAACTGCACCAAAAGTGATGCCACTGGGTTCTCCCTACCGCCTGATGTTTGGAAGAAGCTCGACTACCGGTAGATGTGTGTTTTGGGGTCTCTCCTGATGGGGTTCAAGCTGACAACTATTTACAGTATGTGCAAAAGTTAAAGGCCCAGCTAACTCATGCGTACCAACTGGCTCAAACCATGGCTGCCAAAAGAAATCTGGCCGACAAAGAAAGGTATGATAAAAAGGTGAAAGCACAGGAACTCCAGGAGGGAGATCAGGTATTGCTAAGAAATCTGGGACTGCATGGCAAACACAAGATTGCTGACAGATGGCACCATCTCCCTCACATTGTAGTGGTCAAACTAGATGATTTGCCAGTGTACAAAGTAAGGCCTGGGAATAATTCAAAAGATGTAAAAACAATGCATAGAAATCATTTACTGCCCATTGGACAAATCTTGATTGAGTCTGAGCCCCCAGAAGATGCCCCCTCTGGACCAGTGACTAGAGCTGCCGCTAAGAAAAGATCAAGAAAGTCTGCACCTACAGAAGCAGAGTTAAAGTGTTCCCCTCCACACGTCCCAGTTGAGCATGACTGTCAGTCCATATCAGAAGAAAGTGAGAGTGACTTTGAATACTATCCTTATTACGAACTGAGTCAATTGTTTCGGGGCAATCCCCTAGTCAATACTGGAGCGAAGCTGGGCCTTCTGGACTGTCTAAGCCCCAGCTCGTCCCTGAGACAATGCTCCCAGAAAGTGAAGTGCAAAGCATCAGATCAGATGAAATGGAATCATTGTGCATGGTTGAACTGTTTGAGCTTTCAGGAGGAAAATGATGGATTGGGGCAGACTGGTGATACACCAGAACAAGAAGAGTATTTTGAGTGCCCTGACAGTCCCTGCCAGTGTCTGAAAGCTCTCCATGCGAGCCAAATGTTGTGGACTCAGAAACTGCAACTCCTGGAGCTGAAAGTGCCCCAAGTTCTAGCCTCTCTAACCCCATGGAGACTCCCCTGACAAGTGAGGACAATGCTGAAAATGAGGCTCAGAGTGCAGAAACTGTAACAGTTCCCCCTAGAAAGACTGGTCAAGCTGTAAAGCCTGTGGTGCACCTCAGTTATGATTCCCTTGGGAGGCCTGTGGACTTGCCTCTCAGCGTTGTCCATAAAGGAGTGTATGTGTCCCCAAGCTCATTGCCCAAACTGAGCGTCAGTGCTAATTCCAAGTTACTTGTGTTGCCCTCTAAGTATGGTGCCTTTGCCCCGTCCAGCCCCAAAGTAACTGATAGGGAAGGGTCCCCTCTCTTCAGGTTTCATGTACAAGAGGTAATAACTTGAGTTATGGTACAATGTGTGTGTAATACTGTGTAAAGAGTGACGTACTGCAGTGTTTCAGAAATGTGTTCTTGGTAAAATGATATATTGACTGATGATTACACATGTGAGCCTAATGCAAATGTATATGGTTGCAGTTTAAACTTATGGGGTACTTGGCTTGCGGACGTCAAGCTTTCCCAAACCAGGAAGGCTGTAACCCCTGCAAATGGGGGTTTCAAAGACTTCCAGGAGCTTGCTTGAATGCTCCAAGCCTGAATGGTGTTTGGCGTTTAAGCCATTTATCTGTGAGTGTTTTTAGAGCCTCTGGTACTGTCTCTTTAAGAGCTGTCTGCTTGCGACATAATTAGTTTGTATGGGGGGACTGTGTGTTTCTCTGCTTGAGTACCACTCAAGCTGCTGCCAATTCACTCCATTTTTGTAGTCACTAGGAGTGCAAAGGGAACCTATATGAAAGATGTAACTGTTTGCCAGAAATCATTTAGAGTAATGATGAAAATACAGTTTGTCTAACCTGCTTTCTTTGCAGTCAGAACTGTGTTTGCCTAGTTCCCCATTCTAGTTTTGAACTGCTGAACTGGACCAATCAGTGTGGGTTAAGGTAGCTCTGAAATGGTGCCTTGGACGAATCAGAACTTGGACTCGTAATCTGAGCCAGCCACAAGAGGATTGTATGGGCAGTGACTCTGGGAGATGTAGTTTGGACTTCGGGGCCTTTTTGGACCAACAGGGGCAGTCTATTGTGAGCGACAGCCCATCCAGCCAAGAACTGGGAGGAACTCAAAGGAAGTGCCCGGTTTTGTCTGCTGGAGTTTCAGTTGAGCTCTGGCAGTGAAGAGGGAAGGAGCCCTGTGCTTTTTCGGTGTGCAGTTTTAGTCGGGAAACGTGTGTAAGGCCCCGAGTTGCGGTCTGCAGCTTGTGTAACTGCTTGTTAGGACTGAATCCATCCTGTGAAGAGAATCAAAGGATATCTGAAGAGTAGAAACCAGGCTCACCCTGTAGAAGACTGGAGAAATTTCTGAATTCGCTCGGTCTGTCAGGAACTGAATCTGCTGTGTGTTCTCCCGGTATTGTGCAGTAATTGCGATCGGGATAGAGAAGCAGCCTGCCTGGTATAGTACTTTCTTTTTACCATATAAATGTGTGAGGAGGCTTGTGTAGCTCAAGTGAATCCTGCAGCCATTAAAGGACTTTTGCCTGTTACTGTTTACCATATAAATGTGTGAGGAGGCTTGTGTAGCTCAAGTGAATCCTGCTGCCATTAAAGGACTTTTGCCTGTTGCAGTTTGTCATATAAATGTGTGAGGAATCTCATGGAGCTCAAGAGTAGCCCTGCTGACGTTGAAGGACCCTATCTTGTTTGGAGGTCGTGAGTACTAATTCAGGGTTGCTCCTGTTGAATTGCCACATTGAATCCAAATGGAATTACTGTACTGCTGACTGTTTAACTAATTTTCTTTTCTCTGTGTGAAAGGGCCCCTACCAGCTGCCACGGTTTGGACTAGCCAGTAGGGCTTGGGTACCAAGGGACAGTAACTGGTAGGGATAGGCCTGTGCACAGAGCCATAGGTAGATGAGTAAAGTGATAAGCTAATTAACCTGATTTCCCCCTGTCCTGGTTATATCCCCCTAAATAAATCAGAGCTGCTTGTTTCAGCAAAGTTATACTGCCTGAGGTATTTGTCTATGTTAAAGTGTTGTACTGTGATTGCTGCACTGTATCTTCTTATTTTACAGGGGGTCCCAGTGCCTGAACTCATCCTGGGGTAAGTGTATACTGTGAAGGTAATTCTGATATACTGTGTGGGCCACTAGTGGGAAGAAAGGGGGGTTGCAGTGTCCCAGAGGGCTGTGACCAAGTTAGTTTAACTATTGCAAACCTTGACCTCTGGGTGGAGGCACCCGCCATCGGATCCAGGCCCCTCAACCTGTTAGTGGTAAATCAGGTAGGGGTAGTAGCCCCTGGGATAGCGCCATCTAGGGGTTACATGTGGTTTAGAAGAAGAAGAAGAATCAGCATTTATATAGCACTTTTCATACACAGTATCCCAAAGAGCTTTACAAGCAATGCTAGACTGGTAGTGAAGTGACTGAATGTGTGGTGGCGGCCATATCGCACATCATCACCCACACACAGCCTGGATAATTGCATGAACCAGTTTATGGGAAGGGGAATATTGGCCAGGACACCGGGAATGTTCCCTGCTGTTTGCGAAGAGTGCCCTGGGTTCTTTTACTTCCACCTGGACACCCACCAGGACAACACCAGGATGGGCAGAAGGGACCTCGGTTTAATGTCTAATCCGAAGGACGGCACACCCCAGCAGTACAGCACCCCCCAATACTGCACTCGGATGCCAGCGATTTTTAGGTGCAAGTCTAATCCTGGTGTGGGATGAGAACCCATGATCTTCTGGTCCAGAGGTGGATGTGCTACCAACTGAGCCACGCTGACACCTTTAGAACCAGCCTATGGTTGACAAACCAGGTTTTGGCTTTACTGAAGAAGTTCTGGAGGGATTGTTGAAGGGAGGTAGGATCAGCATGAGAGAGGAGTACTGCATCATCAGCGTATAGAAGAACTTTCTCAGAGCAGACATTGGGTAGGGAGTTGAAGAATAGGCCGAACAGGATGGGACCCAGGATTGAACCCTGGGGGACCCCAGAGAGGACCAGGAGGCAGGTAAATAGAATGCTATTTATTTTAACATGCTGGGACCTGGTAGTCAGGAAGTCATCAAACCAAGTGGTGACCTCCTGTAAGAGGCCTAGATGGGAGAGGGTGAGTAGGAGGAGGGTGTGATTAACGGTGTCAAATGCTTTTGACAGGTCTATGAAGACCGCACAGGCTGGGCGTCCATTGTCCAGAGCAGAATGGAGAAAACTGGTAAATTCTAGAAGGGCAGTTGTGGTACTGTGGCCTTGCCAGAAATCATGCTGCTCCCTGCAGAGAAGGTCGTAGTTGGTGAGGTAATCCATGAGTTGGTCCGAGACAATTTTTCCAGGGCTTTGGGGGGTGGGGGGTGGGAGGATGGAAGGGTGACAATTCTCAGGGGAGGTACGGTTGCTGCTTTTGTGGATAGGGGTGATGACAGCAATTTTCCAGATGGAGGGGAATTCGCCAAGGCATAGGGACCGGTTAAGCAAACTGGTAAGGGGGAAGAGGACCATGTCTTGAGACCAGACGAAGGAGTGTAAGGTCCAAGGTGTTGCAACTGTATCAGGTGCCACTAAGAGCTTTAAGGAGGTAAGGCCTAGCCTCCAGAGCAGAGAGGGCTTTGAAACGAAAGGGTGGGTGGGGGCATGGGGAGATGGGGAGATGTGAAAGGGACCAAAGAAGCAGGGGGGAAGAACAGCTGAGGTCGGAGAAGGAGGAGTTAAGAGTATCAGCAATGAGTTGCGGGTCAGTGAAGATGTCACCATTGATGTTAAGCTGGGATGGGGAGGGGCTCAGGGCTTACCATTGATTTCTTTCATATTGCCCCAGAATTTGCAGCCAGAGCCCCAGGTAGAGGCAAGGAAGGTTCTATAGTATTTCAGTTTAGCCTAGCGTATGGCCCAAGTACACCTTTTACGGGCGGCCCTGTAGCATTGCCTGTCTGATGACTTGCCAGAGTCTAGGGCTTTTTGCCACAGATTGTCTCTGTGGTGCATCTGATCAAGGAGGGGTTGTGAGATCCAAGGGGTGTTGGGACCTTTGACAATACACTGGGCAAGGGGAATGTAGAGGTTGCAGGCCAAGTTGAAGGTTTGGATGAAATAATTAAGGGCAGATTCGATGCCTGGCACAAGGTTAATTGGGGACCAGTCACAGCGGGCGAGGTGGACTTTTAGCAGCTGCAGTTTGCCAGGTTTCAGCTGAAGCAGGAAGACAGTTTTAGGGGTGGTTTCTTAATCTTACAGGACCAGGTACATAGAACTGGTGAATGGTCACTTAGGTCATTTGGGAGAACAGAGGTGTCTGTGATTTTGTGGGGGCAGTTGGATAGGACAAGGTCCAGTAGGGTGGAAGTGCCATTAATGGGATTAAAGCGGGTGGAGGAGATAACAAGGTGTGTGAGGTCAATTGCCACAATAGCATCTTTGTTGGGGGAGGCAAGGTTACAGAGCCAATTAATGTTGAAATCGCTGAGAGTTATTTGTTCAGACTTGGGGGGAAGGTTCGAGAGGTAGTCCAGTACTGATTGGAAAGCCTGTTTCTTGTTACCTGGGGGGGATGTAGATGGCGGTGATGAACAGAGGGGCCCTGGATATACCTGGGGTGATTTTTAGGAAGAGAGCTTGGGCACCGGACTCAAGGTGGGAGGGGAGAGGGCATGGCCCTGGAGAGACTCACGTAGGTAGATTGTGCATCCTCTCCCACTTTTTCCGACTCTGTCCTCCTGGAACAAGGTGTATCCAGGGATTGTGACAGTCGAGTCAGGGGTGGACTCAGAGAGCCAAGTTTCAACAATAGACAGAATGTCGGGCTGCTGTAGGACCATTCAGACTTGCAGGCCATCACATTTTTTGAGGAGGCTACAAATGTTTAATGATGCAATGCAAAGGCTAGAGGCAGCAGGGCAGTGCTGGGAGTGGGAAGGGGGGGGACCGGGGTATGGGTGTATGTTACCAGATATCAGCAATAGGAGGATAGTATTCTGAGGAGTATACGGGATAGCTGCCTGCGGTGGCCTGCGGCAGTAGACTGTGAGTGGGAGGGCTAGGCAAGACCAGTCATGATGGGAAGGGCATGAAGGAGGGGGAGCCAGGTGGGGGCCATGGCAAGCCAGGACTGGAGGTGGCTAGGGTGAGGGTGGATAGGAGGAGAGTGGGGGAAGTGGGGGGCCGAGGCAAAGGACATGAGAAAATATTGGTGAGGGAGTGGTGGGACCACCTGGGGGGGGGATGGTACACTGTGGGAGGAGTAGAAGGAGAAGAAGAGTAACAAGGGGTATACAATGGGGAGATAGAGAGGCCAGGTGGGGGTGGCCATGGTAGGAAGATTGACAGTGAGCCAGGGGCTGGCAATTGAAGAGGTACTAGTGGACACCCAGCAGGGAGGTGGCCCCCCCGGGCATAGTGGGAGAACAGTGGACTATGGTGCAGAAGGTGCAGAGTTCAATGCTGGAATGGGGGGGGCAGGGAGAAAAGACAGCAGAGGTGTGGAGAGAGAGAGACAGAGGAGAAGAGTGGTGGAAATGGATTGTGGTGGCAGGGGAGAAGGGAGAGGAATAGGTGAGAGAGGGGGGCAACACTGACCCCTAGTGTTCAGGGAAGGAATTAACCAGTAGGGGAGAGGAGGGGCTCGTGGTAAGGGAGAGGAGGATGGACGTAGAGAAAGGAGACCTCACGAGAGGAAATGGAAGGTGAGGTACTCTACTACCACCTGCTGGTAGAGAGTGATAACCTGCTAAAGGAAGCACAGACACTTAGAAAAGTGGACGGGGGTCATGTGACAGGAAGCTGTCAATAAATTAAGGGATGCCCCTGGGTGGGAGGGTGGCTGGAGTAGGTGGGGCAATCAACACAAAGCATCGACGGGCTAACACCCATATCAATGTATCAGCAGCAGGGAAGAAAAGTTACCTTAAGGCGCCATAATCCACGCTGTCCCCCCCGTAGGGAGAGCTGTGTGAGGCTTGTTCAGTGAGGAGGGGATTGGATTCCCTAGGGGCCTAATAAGGGGAGAGAGAGGACAAAGGCTTAAATTAGTATGCAGTGGGATAACTTGTCTGAACAATTGCAGTAGACTGGATGCTTTAGTGCACATGCGCGAGAAGAGGCAGCGCACAGCTACTGAAGACAGAGAGGAGACAATGGAGACTGGGCAGAGGAGATGCCGGGGATGCTACAGACCACACAGTAGGCCCCAGGCTAGCCCTACACCAGTCACCAGCAGAAAGGTAGCAGAAATTAAAACACCATACACTGGGCTAACTTAGCTGTAGTAACTTCACGGGCAGTAAATGTTTACAATAATGTTTCAGAGGCACAGCATTTACAGACAGAAACACTAGGCAGGGCTAAACTGTATTCCAGTAGCTAGAATTACCAGGTTCAAAACAGAGGCAAATACAGCTGTACACTAGCATTCAACTGATCAGAGCAGGCCACGGGCAAAAAACAGTAGTCAGCTGAGCACAGCAGTCAGAGACAAAATCCCTTAAAGGAAAACTCTGCAAATTCAGTACCCCACACCCCCAAAAAGCTTACCCCACAATCCAGCTTTTTATGCAGAAAAGCACGTTTTTCTCGAGCTGCTACTTACTTTATTTTTATTGCAAAAAATGCCATGAACCTGGATTATAGCGGACGCTGGGGAGCTCCATTGACTGTAAAGGTGCGGTGCCACACTGCTCACTTCAATACATTCGAGCAGTGTGGCACCGCACCTTTACAGTAAATGAAGCCCCCCCAGTGTCTGCCATATTCCTGGTTCATGGCATTTTTGCAATAAAAATAAATTAAGTAGCAGTGCAAGAAAAATGCGCTTTCCTGCATAAAAAGCTGGATTGGGGGTAAGCTTTTTGGGGGTGGGGCACTGAATTTGCAGAGTTTTCCTTTGAAGTTCCTCTCGTGAGCATGTAGGACCCAGGCTTGTAGGCAGCAGAACTCCAGTTGCAAAACCAATCAGTCACTGTCGGAGAGCAGCACAGGACACCAACAGCCATACCAAAGTATCAGCAGTAGGGAGGAAAAGTTACCTTTAAGATGCCGTGGTCCACGCTGTCCTCCTGCTAGGAAAGCTGTGTGAGGCTTGTTCAGTGAGGAGGGGATGGGGTTCCTGAGGGGCCTAATAAGGAGAGAGAGGACAAAGGCTTATATTAGTATGCAATGGGAGAACTTGCCTGAACAATTGCAGTAGACTGGGCGCTCTAGTGCGCATGCACGAGAAGAGGCACTGCATAGCTACTGAAGACAGAGAGGAGACAATGGAGACCAGGCAGAAGAGATGTCGGGGATGCTACAGACCACATGGTAGGCCCCAGGCTAGCCCTATGCTACCCACCAGCAGAAAGGTAGCAGAAATGAAAACACTGTACACTGGGCTAACTTAGCTGTAGTAACTTCACGGGCAGTAAATATTTACAATAACATTTCAGAGGCACAGCATTTACAGACAGAAACACTAAGCAGGGCTAAACTGTGTTCCAGTAGCTAGAATTACCAGGTTCAAAACAGAGGCAAATACAGCTGTACACTAGCATTCAACTGATCAGAGCAGGCCACGGGCCAAAAGCAGTAGTCTGCTGAGCATAGCAATCAGAGACAAAATCCCTTAAAGTTCCTCCGGTGAGCATGCAGGACCCAGGCTTGTAGGCAGCAGAACTCTGGTTGCAAAACCAATCAATTGCTTTTGGAGGACAGCACAGGATACCAACACCCACACAAAAGTATCAGTAGTAGGGAAGAAAAGTTATATTTAAGGTGACGCGGTCCATGCTGTCCCCCTGCTAGGAGAGCTGTGTGAGGGTTGTTCAGTGAGAAAGGGATGGGATTCCCGAGGGGCCTTTAAGGTGCTGTGGTCCATGCTGTCCCCCTGCTAGGAGAGCTGTGTGAGGCTGGTTCACTTTGCATTTGTGCTGTTGCATGTACTGTACTGGAATAAACTTAAGACTCAATAAAATGTTGATACCAAAAAAAAAAGGTGCACTGCCTGAATTGGTTTCCTTTAATTAAGGTGCAGTCCCCAGCCACTGTGTAGATAACTGGTGAGGAGTCTGCTAATATAGAGAGCCATACATCTCCCAAGCATCAATCAAACACAATATTAGCAGCTCAAACCTTGCTCATTCACAAACTTTAAATGGCTTTTTTCATTAGGAGTGCTACTGCTTTATGGTATACATCAGTTAAAACACAGAGAAATTCAGTACACCCCACCCACACACACACGGCAACATTTTCAAATATAACATTATTTCAGCCTGAATTTGCTTACTCATTTCATCACCAATAGGAGTGAGGGGTCTCTTGGTATTCATGTCAGAGCTCTGAATGAAGTAAGCCTGGTTACCAAATGCCACGGTGGACCACCCATCAGCTGGCCCCTATTTTGAAATGTAACTGCCTGAATTGACTTCTTTTAGATAAGACTCGCTGTCTGAACTGGCTTTTTATATTTGCTTGCATGCATGTGCAAGAAACATTGTGTGGCAGCTTAGGAGAGAAGCAGGTTGTGGAGGCACGGCATTGTAGCAGCCAACAGAGGCACTATGTTTGGGGGCTTGGCACTGGTGGATGAATGGAGGCACAGTGTGCTGATAACACTGGTCTCCAAAAGTGCCACCAAGTTGAAACATTTTTGCCGCAGCAATCAGGGTCCACCTCATCATTGCAGCGTCAGCCATTCCACTGCAACGCGGGAGTGACCCATCATTGCTGGGTGGAACGTTGCCTAGTGTAATATTGTTTGTGAATGTGGCGGCAAGCCACTGCCATGTTCACAAACAATATTACACCCCATGCCAAGGGGGTGCCCAATCCCCCTTGGCATCATGTGCCCCCAGGAACATTGTTTTGCTGATGAGAGGCCCAGTCCCTGTCGGCTTCATTCCCCCTGTGTTATTTGCTGATGGGGGAGCCCACTCCCTGTTGGCATAATATCCCCTCAAAAAAATTTGGTTTGTGCCAATGGGGTGCCCAATCCCCCTTGGCTGTAGCACCCCCATGTGCCGACGGGGGTGCCCAATCCCCCATCGGCTACAACCCCCCTCATAAAAAAAATCAGTGGGGTGGCATGCTGGGAGCCCACCCCAGTGTGCCAAATGACCCTGTAAAAGGAAAACCTTCCCACAATGTTTTTTTTTTTGTAACCTGCAAAGCAGAAAACAGTCCCTTGTAGAGTGCGGCGGTCTCCCCCTACCCACACCCATCGTCTGTGCACCCCACTTCCTCACACCACCCCTACCCAGTACTTACCTCCGGAGCCTGGCACGATGATCTTCACTGGACCGGGAACACGTCTGCACTCTTCAAAGTCGACCGCAAACTGAGGAAATGCTGGTAAGCTGTATAATGGCATAAATAGGGTTTTTTCAACTTTGGTGCATATCTCGGGCATTTTTGGGAATTTTGGCACCAAATGTTCAGCTTGGGGTTATTGGGCACCCTCCTCATGAATTCAGCCACTGTCATGGTGTTAATTGGTCCCGAAAGGTGATTTCGTGGTCACTGCGCAGAATCACCTTTCATACCCGAGTAACGAAATGACAGTGCCAGTGTTCATGAGGTGGGCTCTCAAAAAGTCTATGTTGCAAATTTGGTGGGAAAAATCCCCCAAATGACTGTTTTACAAGTCTGCTTTGCGCAGTTGCTATACACGCTCATAATTTCGCCAATTTGCAATATTTTCATTCCAGATTTTCAACATTGCCATTTTTCTGCACCTCCTTATGAATAGTACAGCTGTCATATTATACACCCTGGCTGAAATATGTTTTCTCAGTTCCGGTGCAGAATAACGCAGTCCCTGTGGGAAATCAGTTTTCAGGACACGTTAAGAAAATCACAGTGACACTGTTCATGAGCAGAGGTCCTAAAATGCCTATGTTGAAAATTTTATGATGAAAGTCCACAAAATGAGTACGTTACGAGTGAGCATTGAGCAGTTCCCACGCACGCTCATAACTTCACAAATTTGTTATATTTTCACTCCAGATTTTCAACATTGGCATTTTTCCACACCTCCTTATGAACAGTACAGCTGTCTTTTTTCACATCCTGCCCCAAATATGTTTTTGCACTTCCGGTACACAATAGCATGCTCACTGTGGGAAATCAGTGTTCAGGATACATTAAGAAAATCACAGTGACACTGTTCGTGAGCAGAGGTCCTAAAATGCCTATGTTGAAAATTTGGTGATGAAAATGCATAAAATGACTGTGTTACGCACATGCATTGCACAATTTCCACCTATGCTTGGAAGTGTGAGTATTTTTACTATTCCTACTACAGATTTTCAACATTGCCATCTCTTCACATCTCCCTATAGATGGTACAGCTGTCATTCTTCATATCCTACCCTATCTGTGCTTTCGTACATGTGGCGCAGAATGGCACAGTTGCTGTTGGAAGTCATAGTTCAGGACACATTGACAAAATCATGCTACCACTCTTCATGAGAAGAGGTCCCAAATGCTTTCATGAAGTGGGGTCACAAAAAGGCCATGTTGAAAATTTGTGGTGCAGATACTAACAAATGCCTGGGGCGTTAGGGTTTCTACCCATAACATCCCACCCTGTACAGACTGACAGGAATCAGGGAGTGCCTTTGGATTGCCGACTATGCTGCTCATGCTATCCCACCCTGATCCAGTGACAGGAATCGAGGTGTACCTTGGACTCTTCGGTCCCACAGTTCACCCCATTCTCCTATGCTGCACCCATTTCAGTGTATGTCCTTATGGAATGGGATGACTGTAAAGCCAAACATCCCAAGACACACTTCAACATGTGTTGGTATCTGCAGAATATAGTGAGGTGACATAGCATGAACGTCATGGGTGGCAACCCAAACACTTACCCCGATGCCTGTCCATCTCTACAGGATGGAGGTGGGGTTGGCATGAAGTTCAATACTTCACTGCCATTCCTATTCTGCATCTGTCTACCTCCTGCATTTCCAATGCTAATACCAGCAAGCAAACATTCAGCAATGACAACTGCATGTTTAAATTAAGGTGCAATCCACAACCAATGTGTAGGTAACTGGTGATGAGTTTTCCAAAAGAGAGAGTCAAGGCTGCAATCACCACTGCACACCTGTCTCCTGCTGGCCTGGAGGTGGTGGGGGTAGTGGGAGGCATGCAACAGTAAAACCCCATCCAAGCTTGCAGTAAGTCCTTGATGAGAAGTTGAGTTGGCATGTGACTGTGTAAATGGCACCAGCCCTATTCATCTGTCAGTCTAAAAATCATAGGCTAGGGCAGGGTGTGGTCTAAAGTATAATAGAGTGGCATAGGGCAGGATGGTAAGAAAGCATAGGCTGGCTGGATGTCCAGCAGAGGGTTAGGGGTGACTGCATGCTGAGTTGGCCAAAAAACAATGTACTGCTCTTTGGCACCACCATCATTAGTTTTCTTTGGCAACTGCCTACATCATAATCTACAAGCAGGTCACTGAGGATGGGGGCAGTTGAAAAGGGCCAGATACTAAGAGAGAAAACACCCCACTTTTGAGTTGGCCTCATTCAGGACACTTCCCTTGCCAAGATAGTTTCTGGTTGAGGGTTAGACCCATGAGTCTTCTCACATACCTGTAGCCATACCACCTTTAAGCCGGATCTTGTCAGGTCTCAGAAGTTAAGAAGGGTTGGGCCTGGTCAGTAGTAGGATGTAGGATGGGAAACCTCCAATGAACATCATGTGCTGCAGGAAGTGATGTTAGTTGTTGTGCAAGGGGCACTCTCCCCCTGGTTTAAAGTAACCGTACCAATGCCCCAGCATTATATTTAGAGGACACTGCTGTCGTGAGGTGCTGGCTTTCAGAGGAGCTGTTAAACCAAAGTCCTCTCTGCCTGTTCTTGTGGCTGGACAGGTGCGCTTTACAGGTCCCTAGGCAATTCTTGAAAAGAGAAAGAAAATTTCCACGGCGCCCTGGCCTAATTTCCCTCATTCACTAAAATATCACCAACAGCTTAACCTGCGTCAGTATCGGTTTACATCTGTATCTCTCTCTCCCCGGGGATAAGGCTGAACACAGGTAATATTCCCTAGCCCTTCTTTCCCTGTCAACAAAAACTAAATAAAATAAAATAAATGAAATTAAATAAATGAATACATCAACAAGGAGTAGGGTTGCCACCTTTGAATGAGGCAAAATCCGGACCCTAAGCTCCGCCCCTATCTCCACCTCTTTTCATGACTCATCATGCATTGCTCCTCCTAGAAAGTAATTTGTTATATCAATAAAAGATGATGCTTAAAGCAGCAGTTCAACAAAAATGTTAAGATACTGTACTGTACCTGTCAAAGCTACTTTCCTAGATTCTTCCTAGTTATTTATTTATGTATTTATTTATTGACATTGGTTTACCAGATAAACATACAGAGATAAAAGAAATCTCATTTACAGATATGATCTGGGGAGACAAGGAAAACACTATAAATAGCATACAACGGTATACATGGTATATAATACATAATACGTTGTTTTCTGTAATGTGTACATTATATCTTTTTCTGGCTCCATTTCCTGTTCATGTCCACAGTACTATTTCAAAGCCAAAGAAGTGACCATACTTTTTTTCTTGAGGGAAAAAAATAATTTAAACATTTAAAATGCATAAATTCTGTTTGAGATGAACATATTCACCAGCAAATGAAAGCAGAAGACAACTGGCTCTGTTACCGTTACAAAGGTGGGGTAGCTTTGCTGCTATGCTACTTTAAGATGCAGTGGAAAGATTAGGTTAAATAAGTGCTAATGGTGTTAATGGCCATACTTACACCTCCCAGGCTGACTGCTTTCACAAACAAAGGGATATACTGACAACAGAAGTTGTCTATAACCTGGACATGTAGCTTAAACAATGAATGATATGACAAAATTTGTTTCAAAAGTATGTGACCACTCAAAATGGCTCAAAAACCTGACCAGCACAGAGCAAAACCGGATTACCTGATAGGGACCCTGAATACCTGATCACCAGGTAAAAAACCTGACAGGTGGCAACCCTATATCAAAAGGCAAAATATCACCATAGCCATTTAATGCTTTTCTTGTTCATTGGTTATTCTCCTGCCCTCTTTCTATGAGAGTTTCATAATGTTTTAATACAAAACTTAATTTCCATGAAGGAAAAGGAATAGTACATCTCAGTCAAAAACAAGAGTTCTTTGCCGTGTTGTGTGACAAGAATGTCATTATCAAAGCTCTTTACCTGTTAAGATTCTTTATTTTTTTAGTGGAACTGTAATAAAATGATCTGCTAGGCCAAGCTGAATAAATGTTTGGTTTCCTGAGGGAAAATTACTGAAGATTGTGTCTGTCAGTACTAGACCCTTTATTTACTCCCAGATCTTTTTGGCATCTTACAGTACCTGGCTTTTTTCTTTTCTTGCACAGAAGTACAGACCCAATTTAATTGTAGGTTTTATGTGAACTGAGACTTGCATTACATTTTTTGTCTTTAGGTCAAATGAACTATAACAGATTTGCACAGTAGGGTAAGGAAATTTGGAAACCACACGTGCAAGCTTCCTCCTAGGACTTGTTCATGCTAATGAGTACAAGTTGTCTTTTAATCAGGCTCCTATGAACCTAAACACATTTTAAAGCATGTACAGTACTGTAGGTCTTTCTTTTGGGGAACTATCCCGACATATTGTCCATCTGATTTTACAGTCAGGTTAAGCAGTAGATATCTGAGATTTGTGATGGGAGTACTTCCTGTCGGAAGTGGAACAGTCACTTGTCTTGATTTTTTGTGAGTAGTTCTTGTGGTATGTTTTCAGGAAAACTGTGAATCAAAGTCTGTCATGGTAATAATTCCTTAGTACTGTCATAAATAAATTGCCTGTAATTTAAACATACAAAATAGCACTGTTAAATTGTTAGATGGTTACATGCAGTATGAAGTACTCTGAAAAAGCACACCACCTACTGTGTCTACAACTAACCAAGAGAGAAAAAAATCCATATCATGGAAAGGAGATAGAATCAAGAAAAAATCAAATCAGCTTATTTCCACCCCTGTAACATACTCTGCATGTATCATGGCTATTAACTCCTCCGCTAATTAAACTCTTTTCCATGTATTTGCTACCTCTCACTTTAATAACTGTTAAACTTCCCATTCTGTGGTCTTTCCAACTCAGAACTTTCCAAACTTCAGTGAGTCCGATATGCTGGTGCATGCCTGCTAACCCATACCAGTAAGAGTGACCACATCCTCTCAATACTTTGTAACTTTCACTAACGCCCTGTTCACTACTAAACTGCTATTCTCCTGTACGTGGTTACCAGTGGTTTTGTCCCCTCCAGTCTCTCCAACTTCATTACCCCCTATCCCCCACTCACTCTCTCTGTTCCTCAAATACAAGTCTTCCATTTCTCCCCTTTACTGTCAGAAGATACTTGTACTGGTTCCCCACAACCTCGAATGGTCTCCCACCCACTCTCTGGCTCACTGGTTCACCTACCCCTTTCAGATATCACTTCAGAACCATCTAATTTCCCAGGTCTATTATTCTCTACATCTGTTATTTACATCTCTCACGCTGCATGGGTGTAGGCAGGTATACTCCAGGCACACCATAGTGTGCAATTTTATTTAGGGGGGGTAGTAAATAGGCTCTGAACTGCTTCCTTTTTCCATGAAAACTGATGAGGAAAATACTGAACCTTTCTGTAATTCTATTCATAGGAGTCAAAATTAGAAGGACTGGTCTCTAATACTCTCTTTGCATACCAAGAACAACACAACTTTATAGGCTCTGGGCTGGTATATGGGTGCCTTAGGGAACAATGCATGGCCCTTTGTATTTACCCATGCATGGCAACAACCATTGTCAGGAGATATAAAAGTTGTATTTATTGTGCTAAATGAGGCAACAAACATAGTCCTGGTGTAGATTTGTATATTATCTGGCTACACCCTGGGGCGGGGGGTAGCTCACTCCTAACGGGGGCAGGAGTCCACTTGGTGTGCAGATCTGCAATCCCTGGCTATAGCCCTGAAGCATGCTGCACCATCTCCACTCTTGTCCTACACTACTTTTTTTGAACTGCTGCTACAAGTCTCGCTCTGCCACAATTGAATTTTGGTTTCATATTCTACCATGTTGGTTCCTTTCCTGCTTAGTAACTTGGCAGTACTCCTCCCCCCAATCTTGTACCCAGCTCCTGGGTTCCTCCTATGCCTTTTTCGGCATTGAACCCCAACTGTCATGGTTTTGACCACTCCAAGTTTCCGAAGATCCCTATGCATTCTCTCCATCCCTTCTGAGTGTCTGCTCTATTACAGACTTTGATGTCATCTGCAAAAAGGCATACCCTCCCTACTTGTTCTTCTGCAATGTCACTTATGAAGACATTGAAGAGGACTAATCCCAGTACTGAGCCCTGCTGCACCCCACTGGTCACTCTTCCGTCATTAGAGTCAGTGCCGTTAACCCCACCCTTTGTTGCCTATCGGTTAACTAGTTTCTAACCTAATTCACCACTTTACAGCCCCCCCAGGCAGCTCAATTTCTTTATCAGTATCCTGTGTGGCACAGTGTTGAAGACCTTGCTAAAGTCCAGATAGGCCATGTCCACTGCCCTTTCCTAATCTATTTCCCTGGTCACCCAGTCAAAGAAATCAATCAGATTGATCTGGCATGACATCTCTCCATGAATCCATGCTGCTTGTGGTGCAGGGTATGCGCCAAAAGTTTTATAACAAGAGGTAAAGTACCTCAAATATGTACACCCTGGAAGGGGGGGGGGCTTGACAAAGACCTTTAAATATCTCACAGGGGTAAATAAGGTACAGCAGGGAAGTATTTTTCGGAAAAAAAAGGAAACAGAAAAAGATGGCAGACAGACCAAACATCCATCCAGCCTGACTGAGTTCCCTATTTAGACCTGGGGCCTATTGTTCTTCCAGGGTCCTAGCTCTCCCAGTGCCCCACCCCCCAGTCTCTTCCCCATTTCTGATGCCCTGAGCAGCCACTGTACCCTTCATTCTGTCCCAGCCATGCTTAAAACTATGAATGGTTTTTGCACCCACCACCTCGACTGGCAGCCTGTTCTATGGCCCACCACCCTTTCTGTAACTTAGTATTTCCTCATGTCCCTTCTGAACCTCCCTCCTGTTTGCTTCCGCTCATGACCATGTGACCATGAGCTGGTATTCAAGTTAAACAGTTCCCTGCAGTTCACCCTGTTAATTCCTTTTAGGAGTTTGAAGGTCTCTATCATATCTCCCCTCTCCCTTCTGGTCTCCAGTGAGTACACGTTCAATGTATTGAGGCGCTCCTCATAGGAATGTCCTGCTGGCACTGAATGATTTTTGTTACCCTATGCTGCACTGTCTCAAGTATATCCCTATCCTTTCTGAGGTAAATACTCCAGAGCTGGGCACAGTACACCAGGTGTGGTCTCATCAAGTATCTATACAGGGGAAGTATTACCTCCCTTTTTCTGATATCAGTACCCCTCTAGATACATCCAAGCATCCTACTTGCCTTGCTATAAGCCTTGTTGCACTGACTCAATTGCTTTGGGGCATCACTGATAAGAATTCCAAGGTCTCATTCCTCAGCCATGGTATTGACTCTCACCCCTCCCATCTAGTATTCTGTCCTGGGGTTCTTGTTCCCTAGGTGCATCACCTTGCACTTTTTGGTGTTGAATTTCAACTACCAAAACCTTGACCACCCCTCCAGCTTTTGCTAGCCTCTCTGCATTTTGTTTATTCTCTTGTCACTATCTACCATCACACAGAGCTTAGTGCCATCTGCAAAGAGACACAGCCTGCCCTGGATCTCCACACCAGTGTCGCTGATGAACATGTTGAAGAGAACCAGACCCAGGACAGATCCTTGTGGAACACTGCACGTGACCTCTCTCTCTCTCTCTCTCTTCTGATTTAACCCCATTGACCACTACCCTCTGATGCCTCCCTTTTACCCAGTTACTTACCCAGTTTACTATGGCATTAGCTGCACCCAGATCCTCCATCTTCTTCAGCAAGCATCTCTGTGGTACCAAGTCAAAAGCTTTGCTGATGTTGAAGTGGAGCAAATCCATAGCATGGCTCCTATCCAGTTTCCATGTCACCCTGTCAAAGAAAACTATCAGGTTAGTCTGAAAAGACCTCCTTGCCACAAATCCATGCTGCTTAGTGTCCTGGAGACCATTGCTCTCTATGTAGTCCATGAGATCCTCTTTGACCAGTGACTCCATCTGTTTTCCTACAATACAGGTAAGACTGACAGGTCTACAAGTTCCCTGCTTGTTCCTTGTCCTCCCCAACCTCTTTATTGAGTGGAACTACATCCACCATCCCCCAATCCTTTGGAACCACCTTTGTCCTTAGAGAGCTGTTGAACAGATCCACTGCCAATTCCCTGAGTATCCTTGGAGGCAACCCATCTGGTCCTGGGGTCTTATCAATCTTTGGGGCTGCCAGACCTTTCAGGACCCTATGACTCTTGCATGCTGTCTGCCTCATCTCCAGGACCACCTTAATGGTTGCTTTGATACCACTGTCTGGCAAGGGCCCACTGCCCTCCCTAGTGAAATCTGAGCAAAAGTCATCATTAAAGATGGCAGCCTTTTGCCCTTCCACCTCAGTCTCCCTATCACCCTCTGTTAACCTCACAAATCCTCCTCCTTTCTTCCTTCTTTCACTAATATAGCTGCAGAATTATTTTTCTCCACACTTGACCCCCTCCTCAATATGCAGCTCTGTATCTGCTTTTGCCTTCCTAACCAACCTCTTTGCCTCCCTATTTTTCAGCAAATATTCCTCCCATTCTTCCTCCCCATGCTTTTATTTAAATTTGTAGGAGGCCTTTTTCTTGGCACTCATTTCTTTCCTGACCCTTGCCAAGAGCCATAGTGGTCTCTTGAGATTATTCTTTTTGGCTACCATTCTCATACATACTTTTGGTACCCTGAGAATGGCTTCCTTAATTGACTCCTACCTCTCTTCCACCACATCAAGGTTGTCCACCCCTATTAACTTATCCCTGACCAGTTCCTTCAGCCTATTGAAGTCTGCCATTCTAAAATCAAGGATGTCAGCTCTCAATTGCAGTTTACCAGACTTGTGACCCAGTTTGAACCAAACAGAATTGTGGTCACTGTTCCCTAATGGCTCCCATACTCCCACAGCTCCTACTGACTCTGTGCTGGTAAGCATTACATCAAGAATTGCAGTCTTCCTGGTAGGCCTCTTAACCAACTGTACTGGTGCAGAATGCTTCCAGCAAGACCTGGCTTCTGATGCTCTTGGCCACTGGAACATATGAGTCATCGAGATGTCTGGCAGGTTCAGATCACAAACCACCACCACTACTTCCCTCTTAAGTATCCCTCTTTCCAGTTTTTCCCTGAGCTGTCTGTCCCCCCCCCTTCCCTAGCCCTGGCAGTCTATAGACCATCCTCAAGCACAGTTTCTTGCCAGAGGCTGCCGGGAGTTGCACCCACAGTAACTCAGTTTCCCCATTACTATCCCTGATGCACCAATCTTTCATCAACTGTTTGCCCTCCTTGACATGAAAGGTTACTGCTCCCCATCTACCTGTTCTTCTATCCCTCCTGAAAATCGAGAACCCAGGGACCATTAACTCCCAGTCATTAGTTGCCAAGGCCCATGTTTCTGTTATGGAAACAATGCTCACCTCAGTGTATGACATCAGTGTCTGGAGCTCACTGATTGTATTACCTAGGCTTCTGTCATTAAGGCATACCCTTTCATCTGACCCCTGATCCTGCTTTGCTACTACCCTTATGCTTCTGATGTCCTCTCATCCCCTTGGTGTTCATGCTGCTTGCACCCTTTGCATTTCCCCTCTCCAAAGTCCCTTCACTTAGTCTAGTATGGGCCATAGCTTTCTTTGTACCTCCTATGCTGCTACAAGCCCCAGATGTGGGGAAGAACTAGCAAGGATTCCATTTCTCTCCCCTGCCATTAAGGTTTCCCTTGACCCAGTCTCCTCCACAGTTAGTGTGACATAGATGTCAAACTTCTGCCCCAGTGTGCAGGTCCTCTCTGTCATCGGGTAAAGTCCATCACCCTTGAAGATCCTCCTGCCTGAGAAGTCCCTCCAGTTCCCCACAAAGTGGCACCCCTTATTATTACTACACCATCTCTTAAGCCATCCGTTAAGCTTCTCTGTTACATCCTTCCTTATCCTCACTGCTTTCCCTCCCTGTCCCACACAGGGAGGACTTCATATAAGGTCAGGGAGGCTGAGTGTGCTGCCAGTCTGTCCCTCAGTCTGTGAAAGTTCACTTCACCATCTCCATGGGCTGGTTCCCCCAGATCATTGATACCCAGGTATACCAGCACCCAACTCCTCTTGCTCCCTGTCCACCAGCTTCCCTATCCTGTCTAAATCCCAGATGGAAGATGCTTCAAGAAGGCACCAGACCAACCCTCTCCCATTCACTCCTCCTCCACAACCCTCTCGACCCTCCTAATCATTGAGTCCCCCACCACTAAGACTCTTCTGGCAAAGTTATTCCCCTTAGGTGCCAACATGTTGCCTTGACCTTTCCCATCAACTGTCTCAAAGACCCCCCCCAGCAGAGTCAGGTGCCTGAACCTCCTCTAGTGTTGTGAAACTATTCAGCATCTGGATAGTGAGGGGCTGGACAACCTCCTTGTGGCTAACCCTTCTTCCCCTTTCCATCCTCCTGCCTACCACTCTCCACCCCTTGGACCAGTGGGTCTCTGGGGAAGTGGGGTGAGGTGGGCTCCTGCTGAGCTGATGATGTAGCTGACATATTTCTACACTTGCCGCCGAGTCTGAAGCTCCACCAAGTTCCTGAAGATTTATTTATTTATGTCTTTGATAACCGGGTAAGTGGACTTATCCATAAGGACCGATTTCAGCCACTACCCAGGCCACAACAATGAGGCAGCAAGGTGGACATCAGTAGTTGTACAAATGTGCATATCCAAACAGTAATACAAGTACATGTAACAACAGTGAAAACAATTTGGATACAGAGAAGTAGAAACTGGGTAACAATATGTAGGTCTTGGTCTACAGAACAAAATATTATGTACAAATACACAGAAAAAGGCTTATTTACAAGAGCTGAGTTGTAATTCATTTAAACAGAGGTGCTATAAACCTTAAACCATAATACAGCAGTTATCTTGTCAGAGACAGCCTTGGTTAACCCTGAGGAAATGTGATAGAAAGGACAACAAACGAAACAGTGATCTCTCCTCCAGTGCATATCCCTACAGAAGAGCACCCCATAGCCAGCACAACTGACTACCTCATCTCTAGATCCCAACCTGATGAAGACCTACAGTATAATAAGGAGATATCTAATTTAAGTTGTAGAGCTCAGCCAGATGGGGTCTAGCTGTAATGCTCAGCAATAGCACATAAAATCAGGAATAAAACAAAATTACCTTGTAGTGCTCAACCAGATATGATGTAGCTGCAGGCTTGGTTATAGCACAAAATAATAGGAGTTAAAACTACCTTATAGTGCTCACAAAGATAGGGTGTTACTATAGGACTAATTATAGCTCAGAAAACTGGAGTTAAACTATCTTGTACTGCTTAACCAGGTAGGGTGCATCTGTATGATTTAACTATAGCACAAAATAACTCTGTAAAATAAATATTCACTAGCTATAGCACAAACACTGTTCTGCAAATAAACTTTACAATAACCTGTAGCACACTCCTCAATATATTACAGCCAGGACCCCAAGTGATAATACCACAAATTGTGCTGTTAACTGTGCATGTACAATTTTACCTGGGATGCAATGGGCAGAGTTCTTGGCTTCTGGTTGTCTCCTGGCTGACTCCCTGATAGACTGCTGTGATGTACTTTGTGCTTGGTCCTTAGTGCAGTGGGTCACAGTGCAGAGGGGCGCTTGTGGTAATTGCCTTTTAAGGGATAGTAATGACTGCATTGTTAAGTAGCTGCTGGAGCTGTAGTGGGCAGTGTCTCTTCAGTTGTTGTCTGCGATCAAAACAGGTAAACTCTTCTTCGGGTAGACAGGAGCTCAAGAACAAGGGGACATGTAATGAAGCTGGAGGGGGTAGATTCAGGAGCAATGTGAGGAAGTGCTTCTTCACAGAAAGAGTGGTACAGTCCTGGAACAACCTTCCAGCAGAGCTGGTAGGGATGAAAATAGTGGTGGGGTTCAGGAATGCATAGGATAAGTATAAGGAGTTGTGGAAGAGGGAGAGAAAGAGCTGAAGGTCGATTAGGGTCTGCGGTGATGCTGTAGGTAGGGAAACATGGCAGACTGGGTGGTGCCAAGTGGTCCTTATCTACCATCAAAGTCTATGTTTCTAGGTTTGGTCTTTCAGTCCACTGGCTTCAAAATACTTTACCAGCCTTTCCTTTGGCAGGGTTGCCATTAATTTCCCCACCACTGACTTGAGACTGACCAGCCTATAGTTGCTAGATGCCTCCATGCAACTGTTCTTATGTAGCGGGACCATGTCTGCTCTTCTCCAGTCCTCCAGAACCATGCCTTTACTCCAGAGAACTGCTGAATAAGGCCATCAGCGGGGCACCTAGCACCTTCCTGTTTTCCTTTAGTACTCTTGGGTGTATCCCATCTGGTCTCATAGCCTTGTCCACCTTCAGAACTGCAAGTCCCTTCAAGACTCTTTCCTCTTAAAATAAACTTGTGTATACCTCTTCCACTTTGTTCCTGTTGCTCCCTGGTGGTCCAACTCCCCCTCCCTCTACTGTGAAGACTGAGCCAACCTGTTCAGGGTGGTAGCTTTTTCTTGGTCCTCTTCTGTGCAGTGTCCCCCTGCCACCATCCTAATCCTCTCTATCCCTCCCCTTGCTTTCCTTTTATCACTTACAGTATGTATCTGAAAAAAGTATCCCCTTTAGCTTCCCTTGGTCTGCACCTTTGCTCCTCTCACAATCTTTCCTGCTTCCTTCTCTCTTTCTTGGTATACTTCCCTGCCCTGCTCCTTCTGCATTTCCTTATTTATTTTATTTTATTTATTTATTTATTTAAGAGTTTAACCAGTCAGGCCTACTGAGCGGAGTACCCGCTCATTTCCAGACGTGACCTGGGGAGGTGGGGGGATAGGGGGAAACATTGATTATTACATGCAGTACAGATAAATACAGTGGTGAGCAGATGATGCTTAAAACATACAGTTTAGATATTTACATAGTGTAACAGCTTACAGCCAGAGGGCTGCAGAACAGCTGACAGAGGACACTTTTTCATAAGTTTTACTTTTTCACAACAATAGAGAACAGAAAAGCAAGTTAATCTTTAGGGTCCTTCAGTGCAGCAGCTGAGATTCATGAGTGCCACTGTTTTTTTTTCATTCACCACCTTGGCTACTTCCCTAGATAACAACAACGGGCACTTTTAACTTCTGTTTTTACTCACTGCCTTTACATAGAGGCTAGTTGCCTTAACCATGACTGCTCTCATTTTTCTCCACTGGGCCTTTTACTCACCTTTAAAATTCTACCCTGATAAAGTATGTCCATAGATGCTTGAGAAACACAAGTTTTATGGAAATAATATTTTTTAAAAGGTTTGCTATTTTTGACATTTCTTTGGGAGTAGTCTACAACCAAACTACTGAACATCAAATCATAAAAATTAGCAGGTAGTAGTACCTACCTCAAAAGCACAATGGCTCCAGGCTCTCGTGATGACCACAGAAAGGTAATCTCTGGTTCACGTATCATGTAACAGTCACTTTGAAGTCCCTTTCATTCATGGAATTTGTGAAACATAAAAAGTGTGGCGGTGGTGTGGACAAAATGACCTAGCAACGTCTTTCCCGTTGAAGCTTCTACTGGACTGCCATACTTGCCAAAAAACAAAACAAAGCAAAACAAAAACAATCTGTTTTTATACTCCTCAGGTGCAAGTCAGTTGACCCCCAAATTATTAGCATTTTAATTATGTGTGGTTCATAGCTCAGTACTTATGTAACATATAGTTGAATGATGAATATGATTGTTGGATACAGAGGCCAGTATAGAGAGGACAATGTTTACTAGGTAATAGTATAGAATGTATTGTGCTTATGTACTTGGATGCTTGAAATGAGTCGTATGATAATATTTAATGGTTTTGGCCTTTCTCTGTATCCCACCTGTAGAAAGGAAGCTTGGATTAGAATTATAAAGCCCCCCCAGTGGGATAAGAGTGCCGTAGAAGGAGGAGATGTCGGGGAGGATGGTGGGTGAATGCGACTCACTCTAAGCAGAGCGGGAGACAGCTGCTTCATTAAAGAGGCTGTGGGGGAGGAGCTCTTCCTCCACATAATCCCGGGCTACTCCCTGCAATTATGTGTGTTTCATAGCTCAGTGTTTATGTAACATATAGTTGAATGATGAATATTATTGTTGGATACAGAGGCCAGTACAGAGAGGACAATGTTTACTAGGTAATAGTATAGAATGTATTGTGCTTATGTACTTGAATGCTTGAAATGAGTTGTTTGATAATATTTGATAGTTTGGGCCTTTCTCTGTATCACACCTGTAGAAAGGAAACTTGGATTAGAATTATAAAGCCCCAAAAAGGAACAAATATCAACGATTGTTCTATAACTGAGTGCTGAAGAAGTCATGCATAACAACTTAATGATAAGAATAGATGATCACCTCCTCCAACTCTGGAGAGTATGACCATTAGCACTCAGGAGAGGAAACCCCCCCCGGGAGGGGACATCTTAGGACCCATGGCTACTGACCTGCCCGTCCTTCTGGGCATACTAAAGGACAGAGATCCTAATTAAACTAATTAATCAGCTAAATCTGAATTCTATTTTGTAGAATTCAATCCATATGAATGGAGCTTAAGAAAAACTGAATTGTAATGTCCAGAGAAGTAATTTCCTTCTAAAAGTCTGCGTCTGAGAATCCATGTATAATTCAAAATGATGGAGGGTAGATATACTGAGGAACCATCTTCCATACTTCAGTTGATACAAGGCATAATCCATGGAATTGAATGATGGTAGATGAAGTTGATGACTGACAAACTCAGTACAGGAGACCAGAAGATATTTGCATCCAAGCTTTGATGTCAACGAGGCAAGATGAATATAAGTAGTACAATTTTCAGTTTTCTAGTAATAGAGGGCTTGTATGACACGAGGAATGAGAGAAGGCTTGAGACCAGGCTACTGAGTGACGAATCCAGTTCTGATAAGAAAGTATAGTCTTTATGAATTAAATGAAAGCAACGGCTGTAGAGTTGAGGTGGAGTAATGGCAGGCTGTAAAGGATAATCAGAGACACTGATGCAAGGTTATGAAGCATCCAAGTACAGTAGTAGAATAAGGTGAGCCCAAAAGGAATAAGTCGGTTGGACTGTGAATCCAGAGCGAGAGGTAGCAGGAGCAGGATTGCAGCAATGGAGGTAAATGAGAAGGAACAGGACGTGGCAACCAGCCCCTGAGGAAGCATATCTGAACTGATAACAGGTGAGAGAGGAGAGAGGTGGCTGATTCAAGTTTGGGAAGTGCAGCCAGACCCAGGAATGTCTGCTGGCAGAAATCGAGCGAGGTAGTCCTTTGACGATGAGCCAGAATCCATCAGCTGGAGAGGTACGTAATCGTATGGAAAAGACTGAGGTGGAGATATTGTAACTGTACAAGAGGAATAACATGGAGAGCTGAAGGTATAAAAAGTTCGAGGCAGGAAGCAGATGAGCCCTAAAGTCTGATGGAGAGAGCTGAAGAAGTGGAATCCAATGAAGTAGCGATGTCACAGGCTTGAATTCGGTAGAGCACAGGCATGATAATGAAAGTCTGCAGGAGACGCCAACCGAGTCCTGGAATGAAGCAGCAGCAATTCCACGACTGAGGCAACAGGGCAAAACATCCAAAAGAGCAGCCCTAGAAGCTGCTGAATGAGGACAGAGGTAGTCTGAAAGCATTTGAGTGTGAGAAACAGTCACTAGTCGTATAAGTAGGTGGTACCAGGCAGGTAGGGAGAGCAAGTGTCGAGATGCTAACTAACCATCCTGAAAAAGTGAAGCAGCAGTAATTCCATGGTGGAGGCAGCAGGAGCAGGTAGGCATAAGTAGAATGGGAATCTCCATGCCCTGAGTTGGGCGAGGTAGAAGTAGAACAAAAGTAGGTGCAGGCCAAAAAGCAGGAGAGTAGTAGGTAACCCTCCCAGCCTGAAGGACAAAGGCAGGTCATAGAAGCAGATGAATATGAGGTAAACCTCCCAGCCTGATGGGCGAAGGCAGGTCGTATGAGCAGGTAAGTAGTAGGCAACATTCCCAGCTTGAAGAGCAAGGCTGGTCGTAGAATCAGGCAAGTAGTGGGTGAAGCTTCCAGCCTGATGGGCGAAGCAGGACGCAGAGCAGCAATGAAGAGGTAGTAGCATATGATGCCAGTTCAGGAGGATCGCAGTAGAATGTAATTGCAAATTAGTCATGAGGACTAAGTCCTGGAGGTGAAGTAGGTAACATGAGCAAGGAAGGCAAGAAAGGGAACCTGCACAAGTTGGAATAGGAAGCATGCTGCATAATGTAGATGGAGGAGCAGGGAAGCAGTACAAGGCATCCAAAGAATAGATGGTGAATGTTGAAAATGGGAATCCAGAGTGATGAGCTCCTTGGCTGGCTGCTGTGGCAGCATAGAGGCATATTGTAGGAGAAATAAATCTGTAAGCTGTGAGCTGACAAGGCAGGAGTAGAAATAGCATACCATTAGCTTAAAGGATGGAGCAGGACAAAGAAGTAGGCAAACATGGGCAGCTGGACCCAACGAAAGTCATCCAGTAAATGAGCAAGGTGACTGCTAGACCCACTGAAGCTAGCATGAGCAGCCGAACATTGCATAGGGCAGTCGTAGGATAAACAGAGTGAGAATAAGCCTCATGTAGGCCAGGATGTGCAGCTGGCCCCATGTAGGTCGGCTGGTAGGTAAGTGGACTGTGGAATGTAGTAGGTAAGGCATCCACTGGAGAGTAGGAGGGACTAAAGGCATGGAACCTGAACAGAGGTTAGAAGACCAAATCATAGATGAAATGAGGCAAGAAACAGTTCAACATCCACGGAAGCTAGAATCGATGAAGGCTAAAGCAGGGAAGTAGCGTAGTAGAAGTCAAGGATGAGAGCCAACGAAGGAGTTGCATTCCATTAGGCCTAGGCCCCATGCTATGAGGCAGGAGGTCAAGGTAGGAAGGACAAATAGTGGACATTGGAGGACTGGCTGGAGTTGCAGATGGGAAGGCATCCACAGGGTTAGAGTGCCAAGAGCTGCAGAGGTATGCTAAGGAGGACTGCCTGATGCAGATGAGTCCCAGAGACAAGTGCACAGGAAGGGAACCGAAACGTAGGTAGCAAACGACAATAAGCTAAAGAAACAGTGGGTGCAGGAATGCTATACAACAATGGAAATAGCAAGGAGAAGTGTCATATGAGGCTAGAGCTTAGAAAGTCCCCAAATTAGTCAAGCTAGCAATTGAAGTGGAAAGCAGGAGCTGGTACAGCATCAGTACTTAGTATGTGTAGGAACTGGTAAATTAATAAAGCTGGAGCACAAGGAAATAGTAGGTATCATGCAGGCAGAGCTAGCAGCTTCACATAGCAAAGTCTGTCACTTGAGCTGAGTCCACAGTGCTTCCCAGTATGAGCGACCAACTGGCAGGTCCAGATTTGTATATGCAAGGGCCGAGGTAGAAGCAGAACTAGCCAAGGAAGGGTGCCCCACAGGATTGTGCAGACTGCACAAGTGGAGTAGGATCTGAAGGGAAGCCAGGCAACAGAAACTTTAGCAGGCGCCTCGGAATCCAAACAATTGGCTAATCGGGCAGGCAGCAGCTGATGGGAAGCAGCATCCAAGAAGAAGCAGCTGAATGAGAAGCCCAGCACTACAGTGGCGGCATTTGTGCATGGAGATCCAGAAAAGTGATGCAGCGTAGGCGGGCGCAAAGCACCAGAGTAGGCAGTCAGTGCGGCGGCGAGGCAGAAAACCCCAAACCAACTGGAGGCTAAGGGAAGCAGCGACAGACTAGGCATGGAGCCGGACTGCCTGAAGGGAGACAACCATACCTCTCAAGTGTCCCTGATTTTCAGGGACGTCCCTGATTTTGCCTCAAAATTTTACTCTGTCCCTCCTAAAATTTGTGTTTTTGTGGCTAAACAGTGGGGACTTTAAGCACAAAACAATGTCAAGCATTAAAGTTACAGACTTGTTCTTCTTTAGAAAATGCATTCTGCACTAAGCCCCATATTCTACCAGCTTTCTAGGTGGATATGTCTAATTTGGAAGATGTGTCCCTGATTTTGGTCCTTTGTCCCTGATTTTTTTAAGCCCTGTCCCTGATTTACGAGGCAGGAGGTTGAGAGGTATGGAGACAACAAGAGGATGATGAAACAATAGGAGGAGGCAAGCAGAGAAAAGCAATGCAGAACGGAGTCAAACGAATACAGAACAACAACAGGAAACTGAACAAACGGAGGTGGAGGGAGGAACCAGGAAGAATAGAGCAGGTAAAACAAACAAGCAGAGGAGAGAAGCAAGATCAAAAACAAACAGAACAGGGAAGAGAACAAATGGGGGGGGGGGACAGGAGAACAAATGACAGGACTGGCGGAAGAGACAAGGCAGCCACGGACCAGCGACGACAGAACAGTGAATGCGATTTGCTCTAAGCAGAGCGGGAGACAGCTACTTCATTAAATAGGCTGTGGGGGAGGAGCTCTTCCCCCACATAATCCCGGGCTACTCCCTGCAATTACTTCCTCTGCACCTACCAGAAATGCACAATGGCTCCAGGCACTTGTGATGACCACAAAAAGGTAACTGACAAGTAGTTTTGCAATACAAAGATATTTATTTATATTTTGTAGACACCCAATTAATCTCTGGTAGCAAAGAAAACTCTCCAGCATTTCACTGTCCACTACAACTTTTTCAGTAGGCTGAGTTTCACTGTTTGTGGAACTTTTTAAACTTCAAAAATTAGCATACAGATTTGGTACATGCATAATTCATTATTCCAGCTGCAATCCAGTGAAACATAGAAGGTGTTGGCAGACAAGGGCCTCATGGCCCACCCAGTCTGCCCTATTATCTCTTTTATCCTACCGTCACCCTATTCTGCCCCCAGCCCCCCCTTTTTTTTACTTACAAGATCCCTCTGTACCTATCTCATGCTTTCTTGAATCTGGTAACTGTTTCCGACCCCACCACCTCTACCGGCAGGCTGTTTCACTCATCTACCACTCTTTCAGTGAAGAAGAACTTCCTTACATTTCCTCTGAACTTCCTTCTAATTTCATAGCGTGACCCTGTCATCCATAGAGCATTTGAAAGAATTGCAGTGTCATCTACACAAACAGTCTTTGTTCACCATAAAAACAGAAATACACCTAATAAATGCATTCAAACAATTCATGTGACTATATAAAACTTGTAGTACCAAAAATAAATGAAAAGTGCTGACTCATTTAAGAATATTGTTTATAAAAATGTTTCACACTTAGTAAACATTGATATTTAAAGATGCCAAAATGGCTTCAAAAATTTCTGTTGCAATGGCAAGTAAAATGTTAAGGGAGGGGGGAAGGATGAGGAAGAAAGGGAATTATGGGTTAGTGTCAAGGAGGGGGATGAAAATATGGTGTGGGTTGGGGAGAAAGACTTTTTGGGGGTTGGGGGAGGAGTTCAAAGTGGTGATAGGGGATGTAATGGAAAATCAGGAAAAGGGAAAAAATGAAGGGAGAAAGAAGTGGTAAAAGGGGATAGTGACAGAATGAGGGTAAGGGATTCAGGCAAATCAAGACGATAATCACATACTAGTATATACCCACACTAACCAACATAATAAATAACTCCCAAACCCAGACAGCCCAGAAATATTCTGGCTCACAAGTAGTGCCCCCAGCCTCTTGGTGCACCTCTCCATGGCTACACTCACCTCCTCTGCAGGCTATCATATGACTGAAATACTGCAGCACATTAGATTTCTCTTGAAGTGGTGGCAACTTTGTCCTTCTGGCTGAGTACTCTGGCAGAGTATGGTGGGAGAGTGGCAGTCCACAGTTTGTTTTACCTGCTATGTGTACCAGATCCCATTGTCAGCTGTGGCTGGTGTGGTAGTCTACCTTGAAGACACATGCCCATACAATATAATTACAACTTGTTCTAGCATCAACAGAGGCTGTTCCATCTATTTTGACTGTGCAATACATTGGAGGAACTGTGAGTGGTTACAGCTCCCTCAGATGCACAGTGAGTTTGTAAATATATGCTGTAACTATTTGACATCTACAGTTCCAATTAACAGCCTTTCTCTCATGGAGGTCCTAAACTCTGTGTGTTAATGTGCTGCTACAGCACCTTATGAGGTTGTGTTCACATATTGACTGTGCTTGCTGAACAATTTAAAATGTGTTCTACAGTGACTGTTCAAGATCCCCGCACATTTTATAGTTTGTTGTCAAAGTGACTGCTTAAGATCCCTGCATATTAGCAAGTGAATTGCTGCTTGAACTGAATCATTTGCCATTCTTGGGTCCCTGTGCCTAGTTCTCTAATAAGGCACTTAAAGAGCTAGTGTACTGCTTGGAATTAATAGTAATCTTCAGATGCAGTCAGCTAGCACTTCCAATATCTGAAGTATTGTTTTATTTTCTGTTTGCTAATTAGAAGGATTTTCCACCTAGCAGTACTGGGGTAATGTGTGATGCAGCACTCTGTCTGGAGGGAAAAAAAAGTAAGTTCTGTCCCTCCCATTATATTATCAGATATGAGACCAAACACCTTGAGGCACCACAATCCTTGCAGGCTAAGCAGTGAGTTTCACAAGCTACCAATTACAATGCTGGAAATTGTGACATCACTAGTAACTAGGGAGAGACAGTGCTTGCTGCTTCATGTAAAAGTGAAACCTGGTAGTAAGAAATGGTTCTTATTGGTTCCTAGGGATGTCACAGTCAGTGTGATTTCAGTGTTGATGTAGTGGGAGGAACAGAACTGATTTTTTTTTTCTTCCAGAAGAGTGCTGCTCCACACATCACCCCAATACTGCCAGGTGGAAAATCTTTAAATTGGCAAACAGAAAAGAATAAATACTTGGATATAAGAAGTGATAGCTGACTACATCTGAAAGTTACAATTAATTGCAGACAGCTTCCAGGCAGTACACTAGCTCTTTAAGCACAGCCAGTTAGCCAGACTCCTCAAGTCAGCTGCTGTGGCAGGGCAGCTGAAGGTAGGATCGATGAGCTATTTGTTTTATCACCATAAGGCATGGTTGTGTCTTGAAGTGGCAGTGTGGCTTTGTCCTTCTGACTGAGTACTCCAGCAGAGTATGAAGGAGTCTGCCGGAGTCAACTGCGGAAGCAGGGAGCTAGGGACGGAAATTGTACCTGTTTGCATGTGGGATTGTGATTTGTTTTATTGAGGTTAGTACACAAATTGTAAAAACGGAGCTGTTTGGTTTTAATGTATTGTAGGAACCTTTATTTTTGTCAGTAGCAGGGTAATAGTAGTTTTAAGATACCTCAAGCAAAGGTCAATACAGTCCCCAGAGTAACAGAGGGAGGGGTTTTGTTTAAGTTTATGGGGAGCTCAGTGGGTTGGCAATTTTGAAAAATTCTAAAGGGTTAATTTTACAGTAAGAAATAAGTAAAACTGATATGATTTGAGTACAATGATTAGCATATTGGTTTTATGTTTAATGTTGTTAATTAAATCTTACTCTAAAAATAGCAAAGGGTTGTCTCTGCAGGGAATCAACTTTTGGAATAATCTGAATGAAGAAGAAAGTCATGTGTTTAATGTTTTAAGGTTATCAAAACTTACAGTTAAAACTGTTTTGCAGTTTGCAAGTGCGGAAACAAAAATTAATGTTCAATTTCAAATCCCCATCTTAAGTACTCATTTTAGAGTTAGAAAAACATAGAAGAAGAGGTGCAAATTGGAGAAATCTGTGCACTGCTAAGTACACAGAAGAGGTAAAAGGGGTCTCAGAAACTAAGTTTAAAATTCCTGTCAGAGTTATGGACAGGAAACAAAGGGACCATCAGTATAATGAAAAGTTGAGAATGAAACATGTATCAAATTTCGTGAAGACTGAGACAGAAAAAGTATGGGTTCTCACAGTTATGAATACAAATGTGAGAGACTCAGTTACAAAAATTGGTTATTTAAGTGAAGTATTGAGGCACAATCAAGTGCAAATAACTATTATCACTGAGACATGGCATACCCCTCATGTGCCTGATGACATAGTAACAATAGGTGGGTATCAAGTAGAAAGGAAAGATAGGGTTGAAAAAAGGGTAGCGGGATCGCGTGCTATGTCCAAGAAGGAATAAATTATTGAAGGATGGTTACATTGGAACAAGTGGGGTTTGAGACATTATGGATGGAGATTAAAATATCCAGGTTACCCAGACACTACAGTCTCTTTTTTGTGGGAGGCTTTTACCATCTCCCATCAAATAATAATTTGAGTATGATTAAACATCTAAACTGGTGTATTGATAGAAGTTTGGAAAATATCCTGTTAGTGGTATCGTTCTTATGGAAGATGCAAATCACTTACCCATACCAAAAATAATATGAGGAAGAAATTTAAAGCAGGTTGTTAAGGCAGGGACAAGGGGGAAAACAGCTTAGATGTAGGGGTGACAAATGTGTTTGCTTGGTATAAACCATAAAGTATTGTACCTTCTATCAGATTATCTGATCATAATGTAGTGTTAATGACATCAAGTTGTGAGTGGTGTAGAAAGCAGAGAAATGAGACAGGTGATTTTGAGTAGAAAATGGTCCAGAGGAAAAAAGAAAGAGTGTGAGATGCTCCCTCTGTTGCTGCACGTCTGTGAAAAGTCCATGCTGCAGTGACCTGTCACCCATGAAAATTACCTTAAGTGAATATTCCGCCACTACTGGATCCCTGAAATATTTTCAATGTGGAATATATTAGTTCTACAGTATTTTCTTAGGAAATTACCAAATCAATAGAAACAGTGCAGGCCCTGTCTTTACCAAAAGTGACAGTACCTCAGCATGTAAAAAAGGATTTTAGACCTATTTCATTAACGTGTGTTGTTTCCAAAATGTGCAAGGAAGTTCTCACAAGGTGGGTGCTAGAACTTATTTCAAATGAAATTGCTAAAAATCAGTTTGGATCTTTAAAGGGGAGTTCAGCTATCTTAGCAATTTAAAAGTTTTTAGAATTGTGTATGAAATCTTGGGAAAAGGGAGAGATGGCGTAGCAGTATTAATGGATTACAGGAAGGCTTTTCAGTTGATAGATCATAATACCTTGATGGGGAAATTATAGAAGTTAGGGTCTTTGTCTTGTATTGTGAGGTGGATCTTTGATTTTTTGAGGGTAGGTCACAGTGGATTGAAAAAGAGGGGATTCAGTCTCAGATGGAATATATGTGTGGTGGAGGGCAACAAGGAACAAAGTTAGAACCTTTATTGTTCCTAATATTGATAAATGATTTGAAACCTTATGGGCCCTGTATTAAGTATGTGGATGATGCTACTGTAGTCAATAAGCTCAGTGAAATAAGACAGAACACCATGCAAAATTACCTAAAAATAACTGAAGAGTGGTGAAAACTAAACTTGATGCAGACACACCTGGATAGAACTCAAGAAATTAGATTTGGGAAAACAAATAAACTGGAGATGCCCCCTTGCCTTTTGGAGGGGTTAAAGTTAAGATGGTTGAAAGTGTAAAACGTTTGGGAATTATCATGCAAAATGATTTTGGATGGAAAGAACAAGTGGAGGAGATGCTAAAAAAAGAGGAAATTAATATATTTCTTGACTATGTTAAAAAGGTCCAGCGTTAAGCCAGGAAGATTTGGTGTATTTTTATTATACCGTGGTTAGACCAATACTTGAATATGGATCCTCAGTATGGGATGCAGGACTTACAAAAATGGAAAGCAAAGCATTAGAAAGGATACAACAAGGGCATTACGTATAATTTTAGGGACCAAGTTCTCATATGAGGAAGCTTTAAAGAAGTGTAATTTGGTATGGTTAGATGAAAGAAGAAGTGAAATGGCAAAAAAATGTTTATGGAAATTTGAGACACCCAACACAAGTTGCACTCCCTGCTGCCACCAAATGATGTGGCTGTATATGATTTAAGGAAGTAGGTTAGATGGTGAAGACCAGTTTTTAAAACGAACAAGCATTGGTCAATGCTGAATGTTTGCATGCTGATATTAGCATTGGACAGGCAGGAGTTAGACAGATGCAGAATAGGAATGGCAGCGAAATACTGAACTCACGCCAACCCCACCTCCACCTCTAGCCTGCAGAGATGGACAGGCATTGGAGGGTGCCTTTGGGTCGTCACCCATAATGCTCATGGCATTTCACTTCACCCTATCCTGCAGACAATGACAAGTGTTGAGGTGTGCCTTGGGGTGTTCGGCTTTACAGTCACCCCATTTCATAAGGACATATGCTGAAATGGGTGTAGTATAGGAGAATGGGTGAACTCTAGGGCAGAAGAGCCCAAGGAACATCTTGATGCCTGTCACTGGCTTCAGGGTGGGGGGTGGAATGGTATGAGCATTACAGCTGGCAATCCAAAGGCACACCCCTGACACCTGTCAGTCTGTACGGGGTGGGACATTATGGTTAGAAACCCTAACACCCTGGCCGTTTGTTGGTATTTGCACTACAAATTTTCAACATGGCTTTTTTGTGATCCCTACCTCATGAAAGCATTTGGGACCTCTGCTCATAAACAGTGGCACTGTGATTTTGTTAATCTGTCCCGAATGTTGATCTCCCACAGTGACCATGCCACTCTGCGCCAGATGTGTGAAAACACAGTTCGGTCAGAATGTGAAAAATGACAGCTGTACCATTCATAGGGAGGTGTAAAGAGATGGCAATGTTGAAAATATGGAGTGAAAATATTTCAAAAATGCTCAAACATCAGCGTGTACATGGAAACTGCACAACGCACGCTCGTAACACAGTCATTTATTGGAATTATTTCACCAAATTTTCCACATAGGCATTTTGTGGTCTCTGCTCATGAACAGTGTTACTTTGATTTTCTTATTCTGTCCCGAACAATGATTTCCCACAGCGACCGCGTCATTGTGCGCCAGATGTGAAAAAACACATTTCAGGCAGGATGTGAAAAATGACAGCTATACCGTTCATAAGGAGGTGTGCAAAATTGACAATGCTGAAAATCTTGAGTGAAAATATTACAAATTCTTGAAGTTACGAGTGTGTATGTAAACTGCGCAATGCACGCTAGTAACATAGTAATTTCATGGACTTTTGTCACCAAATTTTCAACATAGTCATTTTGGGACCTCCATTCATGAACAGTGTTATTGTGATTTTCGTAATCTGTCCTGAACACTGATTTCCCACAGCGACTGCGCTATTGTGTGCCAGAAGTGCAAAAACACATTTTGTCCGGGTTGTGAAAAATGACAGCTGTACTATTCATAAGGAAGTGTGAAAAAAGGCCAATGTTGAAAATCTGGAGTGAAAATATTACAAATTCGTGAAGCTATGAATGTGCATGGAAACTGCGCAATGCACGCTCGTAACACAGTCATTTTTTGGGATTTTTTTACCAAATTTGCAACATAGGCTTTTATGGAGCTCACCTCATGAACAGTGACATTGTCGTTTTGTTATCCTGTCCCAAAAAGTAATTCCATACAGTGACCGTAAAATCACTTTTTGGGACTGAATAACCAGATGACAGTCATTGAATTCATGAGATGGGGTACCAAGAACCCCATGTTGAAAATTTGGTGCCAAATTTTGCAAAAATGGCAGAGATATCCACCTAAGTTGAACCCCCCCAATGTATACCATTATACAGCTTACTGGCATTTCTTCAGTTCACGGATGGCTTTGAAGAATGCAGACATGTTCCCACTCCACTGAAGATTGTCACTCCAGGCTCTGGAGGTAAGTACAGGGTGAGGGGGGTGTGGGGAGGTCGGGTGCACAGATGGTGGATGTGGGTTAGGAGAAGGGGCATCAGGGACCACGAGGGATGGTTTTCTGATTTTACAGGTTTTAAAATAAAAAAAGACCTCATGGGACAGTTTTTCTATTACAGGGACCCCGGCATGCCACCTGTGTTTGTTGGTGGGTTGTAGCCAATGGAGACTGGACACCCCATTGGCACATACAGAGTGTTTTGTGGGGGGGCATGAGCTGAGGGGGATTGGACACCCCCCTCGGCACACAACAAATAGGGAGGGACATTATGCAGACAGGGATTGGGCTCTCCCATCAGCAAATGAACTTAGGAGGGGGCATGCCAACAGGGGGATTGGGCACCCCTGTCAGCTTTCATGGCGACTGTGACAGGCAGATGGCGATAGCCACCGCCATGTTTATTTAAAACAAATCAAGGGGACATTATGCTGATGGGAATTGGGCTACTCCATTGGCAAATGAACTGGGGAGGGGGTATGCCGACAGAGGGATTGGGCACCCCCGTCAGCAAATGAACTTGGGAGGGGGCATGCCGACAGGGGGATTGGGCAACCCTGTCAGCTTTCATGCTGTGACAGGTGGATGGTGACAGCCACTGCCATGTTTATTTAAAACAAATCAGGGGGACATTATGTCAACAGGGATTGGGCTACCCCATCAGCAAATGAACTGGAGAGGGGGCATGCTGACAGGGGGCTTGGGCACCTCCTTCAGCTTTCATGGGGACTTTGAGAGGTGGCTGGTGACTACAGCTGCCATGTTTATTGAAATGGGACACCGGACAAGGCAAGCTGTGATAAGCCGCTGGAATCAGGGACCGCCCCAGCAGCAAAATCAACTGATTGTTAAATGGTGGGACACTCCCTGATTGCAGCGGCGAGTTTCTTTCAAGTTGGTGGCATGCTACAATACTGTAGTCATCAATAGTGTGCTCGTCTATTGGCGCCACAGAGACCAGCCCCCAAATGGACTGCTGGCATTGGCCACAACACTACCACACCTCCACAACTCGCTACTACAGCAAGCTGCCACAATGTTTCTTGTGCATGCACGCAAGCAAACATAAAAAGTACAAATTATCCTTTTTTATACATTATTTAGATGAATGAGTGTGTTTTAACCAATGTGTTTGGTCATGTGAGTTAACATAATTATCAATGTTACAAAAAATATTTATGAATTATTAATAGTGTTATTTTTTTTTTAGTTATGAAATTTGTTTGTAGATTTTAATATGTATAATTTTTGCTATGCGGTTTGGTGTTTGTGAATTTGTATGTAACTTCAGCCTTCCCTTTGGGGTATTGGCTGCAATGTATATTGAATAAACTAAATTAAACTAAAGATGATTAAAAGGCTTGGTATTTTTATGTGTTCAAAATCTGTACAACACGGTATTTTCAATGAGTTGAAACTACCACATACAAAAGGAGGATGGAGTGGGGAGTGTAGTAAACTAGCAGTCACTTACAACCAAAGCAGACAGTCAAAGATAAAAAGAAAAAGAAAAAAAAAATCAAGTTGTGTTTGAATACAATTGCTGCAGAAGTTATTACACAATTTAAATACTTCATTTCTAAAATCATTCTTTATTCATTAATGGGAGAACAGGGTAAAGAAGTTCAATCTTTGGCTGTTCTGTAGAGGAAAGCTTTAATTTCAAAAGACTTTGTAGTTCTTGGTACAGCAAAAAACAAGCATTTGTCAATGCCGAACGTTGGTTGCTTGTTAAACAATTTGAGGCCAGATATTCAAAACTTAGCACCGGGGCTAAATTAGCACTGCATGACATACTAAATTAGCCCTGAACCAGTAGCAAGCTATATTCAAAGGAATAGCCCCGGGGCTAAACCTGCTGAATATAGTGTGCAAAGGATGCAGTGAAAACAGGGCTAGGAATGCAGTGCTAAAATAGCCCGGGAAATAAGACAGCTCTAAATATAGCAACAAGGAAGTGCAAACTGCAACAGCAGCTCAGTGAACACAGAGGTGGAGTAAGGCAGAGCCGAAGTTGGTGGACAATGTGTGTGACAACAATGATGTGTTGCACAACAACTGCAAACAACAATGCAGGCCACACACCACAGAATTATACTATGTTTTTGAGAAGTTTGCCGGGGCTAACTCAATTGCACAGTGCTAACACATTAGCCTGGTGTAAACATGTCAGCCCTGGGCAAACGTTTGCTATATTCAAAGATCCTATGCAAATTAACCTACTCAGGCAATCCGTTTGCAAACAGTCACATTTGCATCTCATTATGGCCTGCTTTGCATGCACTCCCATGTACTTTGCCCGGAGCTATTGAATGGAGCACACAGCTCTATCTTTTGGTTGGAATGGAAGTACAGGCTGGAAGCTGCAGGCCAGGGTGTGCACACAGCAACCCCCTGTTGGTCGGAATGGAAGTACAGACTGGATGCTGCAGGAAATGGGTGTTGGCAGGTTCATTCAGTGCATACCACTCACTCATGCAGCAGTGCAATGAGGGACACAGACATGCCTACTGAGGGGCCAGGAGGGACACTGTTCCCTAAAAGGTGGGCCACAGCCTCACACAAAATAGTGTAATTGTATGTAGCACGATAAAGCTGTGTGTAAATAAATAGCTAAACGGACATATATACAGTATGTACACACAGATAGCACAGATGACTATGTACAGATATCTTGCAACGTATCCATACTTGCCTGTGTCCATATGTGCCCTGGTAGTCTAGTGCACCCCCCATCCCCCGTCACAAACAACTGCAAAGTACCCAGTCCCTGACTCCCGTAGTCATATTTGCCGATCATTTCCCTGGTAGCCTTGTGCATACCTCACAACCTTCTGTCCCTCAAATGTGGAACATTAGCTCTCAAAATGTGGAACAAATGGACAAAATGTGGAACACTTAATCAAATCTAAACATAAGAAACTCAGAACACTGTTACAATGTTTGCCATTATGTTCAGAACATCTGTTGTTAATTCAATAATATAGCTGTTGCATCTTTCACCATATATTCTTGCTTTAATGTCATAACATTGAATGTGGGGCAAGTCCTCTCAATGTGGAACAGGGAGCTTTTGTGAAGTACAATGAGGAACTGTTCCACGTACTGTGGGACAGTAGAGAGGTATGGTCTAGTGGGCCCCCACCCCCATCATGATCGCCGCCAGCCATAGTAAACAATTCAACACATTTCCCTGGTAGTCTAGTGCCCCCATCACAACTGCTGACTCTTATAGCAATAAAACCACCTAATTTCCCTGGTAGTCCAGTGGCCCCCCACTTGGCCATGTCGACCCGACCCCTCCCTCCCCCAACCATCCTGGAATGGAGTCGGTGACTGGCTCAACCCTCTGCTCACCTTGGTGGCCAGCCACCGACTGAGTGATGAATGAGCACGTACCCCAGTGAGTAATGAACAAGCGTGTACTTATACAGTACGTGTCCATTCACAATACAGTGGGGTACACACTCATGCATCACACAGTCGGCGGCTGGCCATGGAGGTGAGTGGAGGCTTGAGCCAGTTGCCGGCTCCATTACGGGATGGCGGGCGGGTAGGGGGTCAGCACTGCTGAGTGGGGGGCATTGAACTATCAGGGAAATTAGGTGATTTTATTACTATAGGAGTCGGGGATCATGATGGGAGGTGGGGGGCCACTAGACTACCAGGGAAATGTGTGGATTCATTTACTATGGGTGTCGGTGATCGTGATGGGGGGGCCACTAGACTACCAGGTAAATATATGGATCTTTGCACTACGGTGACGGGATCAGGATGGAGGGGCAACAGTATGTGCCATATTACCGCATTCTTTTTGCTGGGGTTTTCAGCACCATGCTACAGGTGGCACAAAAACCTGTAGTGCGGCACTATTCCTTTGAATATGCCGGTGTGCCAGCATTCATGGCTCCTCCCCTCACTCCCTCCCCTGCATACATTAACTTTTAGTGTCGGCACTATCACACAGCACTAGCGTTAATTGAGCTTTTGAATATTGCAGCCTGGTGCAAATTCGGTGCTATTCCAGCGCAACAGATTTGTGCCAGGCACAAAGCACTGAATATCTGGCCCTTGATGTTTTACAGAATTGTAAATGTGCCAGTGGTGGACATGACTCATGCATTCAGTGGTCTTTAAGGCAAACATTACCCCAAGCCCAGAGATGTACACACCCAAAAGGCCCTAATCACCAGCATGTGCTATTATTCCAACCAAACTGTTGATGAGTACAATGAGCACTGGTGGTGCAGCTTTTTAATGATAACATCCAGAGTCATTTAATAACCAACAGCCATCATCATCACACACAAGGAAGTCTGGATGCAGGCTTCCAATCCAAACCACAAACATACCTGAACAGGATTCTTAGAATCTGAAAAGACAAGAAAAGCCTCCTTAGAAATGTTAGGTGCTGTACCTTGCTGAGGACCCTATAGCAGGTATTAAACACTGAAAGCAGGATACATGGTACCTGGTTCCACACATCATTGGTTGATTATGGATGACATGATTCACATTATTTCATTGAATGTTAACAGCTTTTAAAATGTCATCACATGAAAAAATGTCTTGGGCAAGATTAAACATTGAAAGAGGACATTTTGTTGATGCAAAAGATGCATATGATAGAGCCAGAAATGAATTGAACTGCACCATGTTGGGGTGGCACATGGCATGGGTCCTACTACAATGCCAAATCTAGGGGTGTGGCTGAAGCCTAACCTGCTAGGAAGGTACAAAAAGGTAAAAACAGTCAAGGGGGATGGTACACACTTGCGCACACTGTCTTACATGAGGGGAGCTCATTGTCAGTGGGATCTGTGCACATGCCCAACCTAGATGATCCTTCCTTTTCCAGAGGGTAGAGTTGGAAATAGCTAGTTCAGAGGATCATGGGTGCTGGGAGGAGATTTTAACTGTGTCACTGATACAGTTATGGTCCAGTTCAACCCCTCCTTTGTCCTGATTTCCCACAGTGCCAGGGCTTTGCTCAATCTGATGAAAACCTATTGCCTCATTGACAGTTGGCACCATGAAAACCCCACTGATAGAGTGTAGAGTTTTTATTCCCATGCACACTCTTTATATGCAGCCAATCACTGAAGTGCAGTTCTGCATGGAACTGATTGAGAAATCCAAGTGCAACTTGTACCTGAATTTCTCAATCAGGTCCGTGCGGTACTGCAACAACATCAGCAGCTGAGCTCCACCTCCACTCCAACAAAGCTCAAGTTCTGTAGTGTTATAAGCTGAAGAAAATGCACCTCTCCTGCCAATCCCACCCTCCTAGAGCCCACCAAGGTTCATCTGCCCAGCCTAGGCATCCTTTGGGGGTGGAGTGGCAGACTTGGTGGCCCCTGCATGGGGCAGTAGGTCCTTTGCACCCTTGCCAGTTCAGCTCAAAGTCCAGCAACCAAGGAGCAGCACCTCAATTTCTGGAAGATGTCCCAAAAGACTGCATCGCCCCACCCATTGCATGCACCACTCCCACAATCTTTCCTTCCTTTACTTAGTGTCTATTGGAAGTTTTCTGTACTCTACTTCTTCCTTTCTACTCTCATTGTACTGCTATCTCTCCTTACTGCTTGCCTGAAACTTACTTTTTACCTCACCCTATAAAGTTTTTTTTTTCCATTTTCTAATCCTCCTACCTGTACCTACATTATCCTGGGTTCCTACTACTCTTTACCCACTTGTGGTATGTCTACAACCTGCAGCTACCTCACCTGTTCCAGTACAGTAGTAAACAGTAATGTGTTACTGCCTAACTTGGTCTGGTGTCCCTCCTGCAGAGTCTCCTGTGGACCCTGGACTATCTGTGGATGCTCTGCACATACCTTCAAGGTAGATGTTCTACTCCTGCTCAATGTCTCTCAAGCATTGAGACATAAGCCCCTTCAATAGGGCTACCATGTCAGAGGATGGGCAAAGAACATTCAGGCTAGAAGCTTGGAATACAGCCAAGAGGGCTTAGGGGAGGCAGAAGAAATTTATTAATTATTCAGGCACCTTCTTTGTGGCCAATGACCCTTCGAGAGAATGATCTCCAGCTGCTCGGAGTGAATGAAGCTCCATGGACCAAGGGAGAGCTGGATTTCCCCAGTGAACAGCAAGAGCACTTCTAGTACTAAGTCAGTCTGGCTGATGGTAATGAAGTGAGCATTCTGTTATCTGCAATGGCTGTGTGAAGCCTGTAAATGCATTTGTAGAGAGACTTGTGATTCCTGCAGACTGAAAAAAGGAGGCACTTGCATGCTCGTTCTGCTTAAGCCAAGAAAGAATCTATTGTGCTACAACCCAAGCCAAACAGCCTTGTGTGAAAGCAGCTCTAGGAAGTTATCAACCAGTATCACTGCTCAGTACTTAACACCTCCCCCCAGCGCTGAGGGGCATCCCACTGGGTTGGACGTGTAACTCAAGGCTTGCTCCTGCAGCACCACTTGCTTGCATTTTGGAGAACTAGTTAGTGGACTAGGCCATCCAGGAGATATTTACAAATATCCACTTTAAATTTGAATTTGGGGTTTGTTTGCTGTTAAGTAAAGTGCTGTTTCATTAAAGTGCACCATCACCCAACCACATGCAACATCACCAGGCCTATACTGTTTCCAAGGCTGGCTGCTCAGTATACTTAATTAGGTAACACTGGCACCTGTAAGGAGAGAGTACAACCCAAAAGTACAGCTGGGCACCTAACACTGTGCCACTCTGCATGTGTGTTGTGGGGGTAGGCTACTATTTATTTTGGCTGTGTCTAGGACAGCAAAGGAAGAACAGCCAGGGCATTGTCTGGTAGTTGGGCTGGGCCTTGACAGTCACTAGAAAACAAGTCAGCTTACACTGCTACCTCAGTTTGTAAAACCCATTTTCGCTCTAGGACCCGATTTTGTCCCCCATTAATCACACTGTCATGTGCATGTTAAACACTTTGCAGTACATTGGGTGGTCTCCTGAATGAGCCCCCCCGACAGCCGAGACCCCTGTGCCTTAACTCCTCCAACACTAGCCCCATACCCATTTATTTCAGATCTCCCCTCCCCAGTTTATCAGAGTTGGTGGCTGTGCCAAAACAATGACAGGGCATACAGCACTGCAGGGTCCATTGCAGTACCTAGCAAGAATGGTGCATTTAAATGCTACACAATACAGTTACTACACAAAAAAGACTTGCTGTACTGTACATGTCAAGGCAGTTTTACAGGTCCACTTGCTTTTCCAGTGCCACAAAACACAAACAGGTTTTTTTTCTTCCATTTTTATGTTTGCTTGCACGCACGTGCAAGAAACATAGTGCCATCATCCGAGTTTTCGGAGGTGTGTCATCCTCTCTTCCAATTCAGTCAGTGTGTTGGTAGGCACGGCCTCTGTCCACCAATGCATGCTGGAACTGTCTATGACAAGCTCCAAAATGCAGTGGCATACAGTTGAAAGGGGGAGCTACGCTTCAGTGAGCAGCGATAAGATATCGCCTGCTCATGCGCAGCTCCCTACACACACACACACACACACACACACACAAACACACGCGCACACTGCCCCCCGCACCGTATAGCTGAGGGGTGCCCATCCCCGGTCGGCTTGTGCCGCGCCCCCACCAAAGCCTTCACATGCCACGCTGGGTGCCCACCAGCGTGGCAATCTCATAGAATAGCCGCCGGGTGCCCAATCCCCGCCGGCTCCACTGTCCTCACCCTCCCGAGTACTGGGTGCCACGTTGGGAGCCCACCCCAGCATGGCAAATGTCCGCGTGCTTTTTTTTTTTAAATCCCTGTAAAGAAAAAAGCGTTCCCACGCAGTCTTCCTGCCTCCCTCCCACAACCCGCACCCACCCACTGCGCACCCAGCCTCCCCACACCCCCCACCCCATACTTACCTCCGGAGCTTGGCGCGATGATCTGCGGTGGACCGGGAACACGTCTGCACTCTTCAAAGCCGACCGTGAACTGAGGAAATGCCGGTAAGCTGAATAATGGGATAGATAGGGTTTTTTCAATTTTATTGCATATCTCAGGCATTTTTTGGAATTTTTGCACCAGATTTTCAACATGGGGTTTTTGGGACCCCTTCTCATGAATGATGTCACTGTCATGGTGTTATTCAGGCCTGAAGGGTGATTTCGCAGTCACTGTGCGAAATCACCTTTCAGGACCGATTAACGAAATGACATTGCCAGCATTCATAAGGTGGGCTCTCAAGAAGCATATTTTGAAAATTTGGTGGAAAAATTCCAAAAAATGACTGTTTTATGAGCGTGCGTTGCGCAGTTCCTACGCAGGCTTGTAAGTTTGCCAATTTTCAATATTTTCACTACAGATTTTCAACATTGCCATTTTACCACACCTTCTTATGAGTAGTACAGCTGTCATTTTTCACATCTCACCCAAAACGTGTTTCCGCCCATGTAGTGCACAATGGTACAGTCGGTGTGTGAAATCAAAGTACGGGACAAATAAAGAAAATCACAGTGACACTGTTCATGAGCAGAGGTCTTAAAATGGCTATGTTGAAAATTTGGTGAAAAAATTCCTAAAAATGACTGTTTTACGAGTGTGCATTGTACAGTTCCTACGCACGCTTGTAAGTTTGTGAATTTTCAATATTTTCACTCCAGATTTTCAACATTGCCATTTTACCACACCTTCTTATGAGTAGTATAGCTGTCATTTTTCACATCACAACCAAAACATGTTTTCGTCCATGCAGCGCACAATGGCGCAGTTGGTGTGCGAAATCAATGTACGGGACAAATTAAGAAAATCACAGTGACACTGTTCACGAGCAAAGGTCTTAAAATGGTTATGTTGAAAATCTGGTGAAAAAATTCCTAAAAATGACTGTTTTACGAGAGTGCGTTGCGCAGTTCTGATGCATGCTCGTAAGTTTGCGAATTTAATATTTTCACTCCAGATTTTCAACATTGCCATTTTATTACACTTCCTTATGAACAGTACAGCTGCCATTTTTCATATGTCGCCCAAAATGTGTTTTCGCACATGTAGCGAGCAATGGTGCTGTTGGTGTGCGAAAGCAATGTTTAGGACAGATTAAGAAAATCACAGTTACACTGTTCATGAGCAGAGGTCTTAAAATGGCTATGTTGAAAATTTGATGACAAAAGTCCATAAAATGATGGTATTATGACTGAGCATTGCGCAGTTTCCATGCACCCTCGTAAGTTCATGACTTTGTAATATTTTCAGTCCAGATTTTCACCAGTGGCATTTCACACTTTCAGCGCAGAGATGCGTGGTTGCTGTGGGAAATCATTGTTCGGGACAGATAAAGAAAATCACAGTGACACTGTTCATGATCGAAGGCACCAAAATGCCTGAGTTGACAATCTGCTGTAAAAAATCCCCAACCTAATTATATTACGGGTGTGTGTTGCACAGTTTCTATGTACGCTCGTGACTTCACCATTTTTTTAAATATTTTTACTGCAGATTTGCAACATTGCCATTTTACACCTCCCCATGAACAGTACAGCTATCATTTTTACATCCTGTTGGAATGTTTTGCACCTGTGGTGCTAAATGCGTAGTCGCTGTGCATAAGCAGCTTTGGCTAACAAACTGATATTCCCCCTGTTCATGAGGTGGGGTCACAAAAAAAACATGTTGAAAATTTGGAGTGAAATACCAATGAATGCCTGAGGTATTAGGGTTTCCAACCATAACGCCCAACCCTGTAGAGAATGACAGGCATCAGGGGTGTGACTTGGGATTCTTGCCTGTAATGCTCATACCATTCCACACCCTGCAGCCAGTGAGAGGCATCAAGGTATGCCTTGGACTCTTCACCCCCAAACTTCACCCCATTCTCCTATATTGCACCCATCTCACCATATTTCCTAATGGAATGGGGTGTGCATAAGGCCAAGGGCCAATGACCCCAAGGAACACCGTGACACTTGTCAGTGTCTGCACGGTGGGGTGTGGTGAAATGGCGTGGCCGTTATACCTGATGACCCAAAGCCACACCCCAATGCCTGTCACTCTCTGCAGGGTGGTGGTGGGGTTGGCTTCAGTTCAATACTTCACTGCCATTCCTATTACGCAGCTCTGTAACTTCTACACTACCACTTGCAATGCTAGCAAGCAAACATTTGGCATTGACAAATGATTGTTTCATTTATCCACACATATAGGACAAAATACTCAAACCTAGTACATATAGGACACAATACCCAAGTGTGACTTTAGAGTCCCAAGTCCACTGAATGGACCACTTTTGTAATAGTGTTATAACTTGCACAAGTGACGAGGTCAGGGATGATTTTACGAGTGCACATTATAGCAAAAGTATATTCCAGCCAGTATAAGTTAGTGGACTCTGTTCTCTTCCCTAACCCTAACTTATCTTCTCCTTCATCCACAGCAGTATTTTCCTCTCCAGCTGGCTTCAGTAGCTCCATCTTTGTATATGTCCGTTACTAGGGAATAGATAGTCACGCTCACCATCAGGCTCTATGAAAAACAAGCAGAAGAGGGTCGACGATATGTGGGGTGGGGGGGAGCAAGCCAGAGGTGGCTCTGGGAGTTGTAGTCGCATGCCTTTTCCGCCTGTCAGAATTGAGCATAGTGGTACAGGGGTAAAGAACTACAGTGCATGCACATGGAAGAGTGAGTCTTGGCATCAGGGACAACCATGGACTGCAAGAGCGACACAGAGTTGTAAGGCTGTTATAGAAGTGAAATGGTGGAGCTGTTGTCATTCAAAGCTCAGGTGGCCACTGCAGCTGGACATGACAAATAGTGAACAGGTCAGGGATGAAAGTCTATGCACCTGTCTGTCTCAGAAATTTCAGTCCTGTCTGTTGTCAATGAAAACTTTTTGTTTTGCTATTTGTTTACCTAGGATTGTCAAAGTGATAAGCCCTGTATTTTCCTTCAACAAATGCAGTGTCTGCTTACAGACAGACTGCTGGCAGCGACGCCTGTTGGTGGAGTTAGTCACGAGGTGTCAAGAGTTGTTACAAGTCTTGCCTTCCCATTCCATGTCATTCTCTGGGGTGGGGGGCAGTGGACTGAGAATGCAAATGAAAGGACCAAAGGCCTCTCTGATTGGGCGGCTTCAGTCCTTTGAAGTGCATGACCATTCGCCAACCCAGCAGAGAGTTGTGTCAGGACCACACCGAGTGGTCACTGGTGTGGACTGACAAGTCCATTCCAAGCCCCTATTGTTCTCTACTGCAATGGGCTTGGCAGTGACAACCCCCTCAAACCCCTGTTGCAACAATACATTGGCTTGCGCATGCATGCAACCAATGTAAAAGATACATCATTTGAATGTAGTGAGTAAGTAGCTTTTTTAAAGTACAATGACTATTAATAATCTCGTTCAAACTAAACCCCGAAAGCAGTTCTATGGAAGGCCATTCAACTCAAAATTACAGCATTTTGAATATGACACATTAAAATGAATATGACATATTAAAATGGTTACGACACAAATCACAATAAGCATTACACAATATTATTTGAGTATGAGACATACCAAAATGAGAACAAGACATACCAGAGGGAGTGAAACACACGCCAAAAATAGGTATCACACATACTGAATCGAGGAAGTGCCAAACTTAAATGACTATAACTCACATTGAAATAAATACAACACACACCAAAATGAATAGAAAACATACCAAAATGATTCTAACATATAACAAAAGAAGTATAACACAGACTGAAATGAGCATAATACTGAAATATTTACAACATAGTGAGATGCTTGTAAAGCATGCTGAGAGGCACATGACAATGGTGGACAATCACAATGCAGTTTGAACCATGTGTAAGAGATAACCATAAAATTCAGCTCTGCTGTAGGACAGATGCAGTTTAATTGTATTTAATTTTCATCTACAATATGTGACTGAGGATTATAGTAATAATCACATATTGCATTAAATAGTCTTCGTATGTTTTATACATTATGCACAATCTGTACCATACACAAAGAACTATATTGGTCAAAATATGAATGAGGACAGACACCATTTGGTAGCGTGCTGTAAATGCAGCACTCGGTCAGGTATTTTATACAAGTTAGGTATGTTCACAATTCTTTCAGTTACTGAATAAATATACAGCATTAGCAGTGAAATTCTGCTTTTTAAGTTTATTGAAGCAAATTGTTATTTTAGTCAACCATTCTGACAGATTCATTTTGGAATTATTTAAAGACCCAATTAACACACATGACTAAAGGAAGGAACTTTAATATTTAGACATGGGGACTCAGGAAGCAGCAAGGAGTACATCTTTAATCCCATCACAGCCAAATGGGCCCAATGCGGCCTTCTGTTGTCATTAATCACTTAGCTACAGTATAATAGTGCAGGAAAGCATGACCCCACTATTAGCAAACTTTTGCAGTGCAGATTAGCTTCTGTTGGCAAAAATATTACAACAAACAAAATATTTTAATTCAATAGATTAGTTCAGTATTGGTCCACAAGGTTAAAATAGGCATGCTGACATGATATGTTATAAACATATGTGTTTTTATCTAGTTTTAGGGTGCTCAAGATTTCATTGCAGGGTTTTTAATCCCAGCTAACAGCTTTGTTCGGACAACTAAACATATCTTTTTTATCTTTCTGACAGCCCTACAAAAGCCAGCAGCAGCAATTTCCAATCATTTCCCCAGTATCACATAAGGAAATGACCCATATTTATATCTGAAAGGCCGCATTTAGTGGTACATTTTCTATCCATTTTACAACATTTTTTTATGTCAGCTGGGAGTCTTTCATGCTCTAGGGGTTTGGTCCTAGTCCTAATCCTAACCTCCATCTCCTACAGCAAGCCTCCTCCCAAATAAGCAGACCCTGAGACCCATCTGTGTGTCAGGTCCCAAATGATGTAGAGGATTATTCTGGCTGGCTCATTGGTGTATCAGCAGTGTTGCCACCTGCGATTTCTGTGACCCAATTTCTGGAACAGGCCAGGGACACAGGAGGCTGGCTGGGGGTGGGGGGGTGGGGGGTGGGAGGAGAATCAAGCATTCCAGAGAGCGCACTCTTATTCCAGGATGGGAGGCTAGCAGAATCCATTGCTATTCTGCCACCTGGGAGACAATAGCTTGTGGTGCAGCTGCAGCTGTTTATGGGAGTGTGGTCACTGACTGATACCAGTGCCATACCTTTCAACTTTTATCACTGAAATGAGGGACACAGTCCCTTCAAAATGAATTCAATAAAGGGCACTGATCCTCATAATGAGGGACACATCCTCAAACATTGAAATAAAAGTTCACAAGACTGGAAACCATTGCCTGTACTTGTACAAAGTTTATGTTTAATTTTGCATCTTAAAATATTATAAAGTTCTGCTTTAAAGGCTGAATTTACGGTACCTTTTCTGTGAGAGCAGTACCTTCTCCATGAGGGACGGGTGAGGGACAAAGCAATCTTCAGGGTTAAAATGAGGGGTGTACTTGTAATCAGGGACACTTGAGAGGTATAACCAGAACATAGGCATGCTTCGCATGCATGCATGCATGCTCCCTGGCATCCTACAGTAGCGCTTGGCTTCTGATAGGATGGGAGAAACTTAAGCAGAAAAAACTCCAGAGAGCAGCAAAGTGACGTCAAAGTTCTCCAGTCCTGCAGACCCAACTGGCCATCTCCTTCCCACACATTAGAGTGACTTGCAGTGGAACAGCTGCTCTTACCCCAAAGGAATCTAGCATGAAGTAGGTGCTGCTTGTCTGACCCAAACAAACAAAAGAAAGAAATGTCTTAACTAGAACTGGAAACCAGTCCACCCGGAAAACCATTCCAAAAGGGTATTCTGGGCAGCTTGGGTTCAAATCCCAGCTAAGGCACTTATTTCTTTCTCTCCACTATGTGTTTGGGTTCCATAGATGTGCACACTCTACCCTTGTGATTGAAAAAGCTGCTCCTCTGGTCCCTGAAAGGAAAGGTACTGTAAGTGCCAGAGAAGGGGAGGACAGGGCTGGGAGTTAATTTGAGTTTATAAGCTCAGCACAGGTGATGGGATAAATAAAAACTGTTAAGAATAATTTTTATAAATATGTGAATGTCTGCCATCCCACCTAGCAGTCAGGGTTTTTTGTGTATTTCCCAGAATCCAGTCTAGCTTGGGGCCAAGGGCACATCCAGACTGGGTGTGTTCAGGCTGTTTGGCACTTATGCGCCCTCTGTTGACTGACCACAAGCAGCACCGGTGCTGACTGTGAAGGCAGCAGGTCATCCATGCCACTAGCTGGGGAAATGGTGCAACAATAGTCACCTTGATCACTGGGGTGGGGATGGGGGATCTGAAAAGGGGGAAGAAGGGACAGCAAAATAACAACAAAATGTGGATTGTACCTTGACTCAGCAAATGTATATGCTTTCCTTTGTGTAGGACCAGGAAGAAGAAAGGGCACTGTAGGATACTATTTTCGGGCTTCTAAACAATATTTGTAAAAGGAAAATTCCATATTTGACATTTCCTTGCATTTCTAATTATCAAATCAAAAATAAACTGAATACAAAAATGTTTTGGTACAGTATACTTGGCCAGTGATTCACAATCTTTTCAGGTCATTAATTTATTCACTTGTACTGCAAAATTTTGGTTGGGTCACCAGTTCTAATATCAGATTCCATCCCTTTTGTTATGGGTGCTAATTAGGCCAATTAATCTTTCTGATAATTTGAGGATTCCAAAGTGGAATCATGTCAGAAGTGTGACTATTAGAAAAAAATGCTACTGTAAACATAAAATGCACAATTTTGCTTTTTAACACTAAATATTTGTGTCCCATAATCAAAAGAAGAATGAGTAAACTACCTAATTTTCAAGTAATACCTGTCAAAGTGCTGCAGTTATAGTATGCTTCCAAAAGGTGGCCATTCTCATCCCTATCTATAGCACTTTGTGTTTCTAAATTGATTTTGCAAGGAGTGTGAACACCCCAAATGTTATTTTCTGAATACCATAAATAGTGGGCTTTCCAAATAATGGGGAACCATTACTGAATAGCCCACTATTTGGGTATTCAGTAATCAGCCATTCACCAACCCCCATCCCAGTACGTTTTTTATCCACTGTCCTGTACCCCGTTGTCCCAGATAAAAAAGAAAAATTGTCGGCTCCATGGCACCGAGCGATGGGACATCACTCTGGCATGCCCAGGTTCATGCCCCAAGCCTGGACATCAGGAGTGGAGACCGGTGGGGAAAGAGAGAGCATTCTTTAGATGCTACCTTTTTGGAGAGGAGGGCCATACTGGATCACTTGACAGGTGGTTCCTGGAGGTGGCTAGCAGCAGCATTCTAGACAGCATGGGCCTCAACATGCTGCCGAACATCCCTGCCCCAGGATGCTGCTGCGGCCATATTATTGTGGAAGTGGGAGGGGCCTCAGAAAGGCAGAAAATCACTTGCCTGGCTGACAGGATGATGGCCGACACATTCCCCTCACGCCATGCAGCCTCACTGCCCTCTCTGATACCCTTAGCCCCCCCTCACGTTCCCAGTCAAAGCAGCGGAACCCTCTCTCCCCCCCAGCAGGGATATGCGGGGTCTACGTGGGATCAATAGGTGATAGAGATGATGGCGACAGGGAATGGCCCGGTGGGTAGGGTTTACAATGAGCACCCAAAGGAGTGGTTTGTCATAGGCCAGGGTAGGAGCAAAAAAGGAAAATTGAAAACTAGCAAACCCCTGTCCCCCACCCCTTGTAGCACCCATCCCACCCTGCTACCCAGTCCTGGTGAAGTAAAGGGAGCACAAAGAAGGATTTTATTCCTGGTGCAGCTTGAATCTAAAAATACATTTCCCATTCCCCTCCACCCAGTAGCCTGGTCCAGTATATTAAACTTCCCTCATAATGCCACCCTCAGGGCACCCATCCCACATGCCTCCCCCATGACACCCACAAAAAGCATTACTTTAAAGCACACTTCTACACTACCAGAATGGAAAGATATGATGTCTATGTGCACTCTTGTAATAGTCAGGAGACTTAACTTTTCTTACCTAGCCATTTTACTTAGAATGTGCTGGTCTACTCCATTTACAGCGCAGACATTAAATACAGATGTAACTTCAAACTTCACAAACAACAGCAAGCGATTTTTCTTCTGGCTCAACTACCTACACTCCACATACTTGCTTTATTATACTTCCATGGCTTAGTTACTTTTAAGTTACTTAATTTCATTTAAATAACTGCCACATAGTCATGGATGATAGTAACAAGGACCAAGATGTGCATGCGTGTGCACGTGTGAATGCTGACATGTCGGTATAACTCTGCCTTCCTTAGAGCATGGTGCCGTGGGTGCGGGTGGTTTAAATATATTGTTAATTGTCATGGTAACTCCATTCTCTGCTAATCAACTATAATCAGAAGCACTACTGGCTAATCTGTGCTTTGCATCGAAGCAATCAAATTAGTGCCTCAAATACTTCCAGGTGCAAACATAGGACCCTATTCACAAGGAGCGGGTTATACATGTGAAATGTGAGTATAATGCCCATGTAGCTATGTGGCCCTGGACAGGTGCAGGTATTCACAACCGCAAGTACCTGCAGGGCACCTGTCCATGGCCCGGCCCCTTGGTGTGCAGCTGCACAGAGGTGCACCATAGCTGCATGGGGGTGTTTCATGGGGTGCAAGCAGGCATCAAAGGGGATCCCAGTATGGGTCCCATAGTGGATCCCCTGCTCCATGTGAGCAGGGGATTCTGTGTCAGAGTGGGTGCCGAGAATTCTGCAGGAACAGGCAAGTGCCAAACATTTGCCCCCAGCCCTACCATGCAGATGGGTGGGGTGGGGAGCACGGTTGGGGGAATCCATGCCCTGCTGGCACTGGTGGGTGTCATCAGTGGGGGTGTGCATTACAGTTCTGGCAGAGTATCCCCTTGCATAACTCGCGCCCCCCTCACCCGGCACTCAACGCCACCTCCGCACCTTAATGAATGGTGTGAAGTGTGGGCACACCTCCTGGCATGACCCTAGACCTCCCATGGTGCATAGCTGCATGGGAAGCTGGGGGATCGGGTGCACAAGGTGCAAATGTGCCTGTCATGAATGCCACCAGGGGTCCTCTACACCCTGATGTGTGGCACTGTTGTGGACTTGCCTACGTGACACAGATGCATGGCATATAGACATTTGTGAATAGATCCTACAGTGAACAGTGCATTTAAAATATTTTGTCCCAGTAGCATTAAAATCTGTAATGTTCAGAAGTTTAGGACATACTCATAATACTAATTCTGCCATTTATCCTCAGTGATTCATAGGTAATAGTCTTGGCATATAAAATATTCTTCAGCCCAAATATAAATGCATTTAACCTGTTGTTGTTCTAAATTCAAAATGGGATATTTTTCATAACCTACCAAATTCAGGTAATGTTTACAGGAAAGTGTGGAAAATGTCATTAGTGCTCTAAATGTCAAGGTGATGATCTTAGGACAAAGCTATCGGTGCCCAGATGGCAGGGAAATTGTCTCAACAAAACAGCTGCACAAACTGAGCTAAGTCTATCAGCACACAATCATATATTCATAAGTAGACTTTTATTGATAAGTGCTTAAATGTACAAAAACAATACTCCACAGTGCAAAACTACAGTAGACTTATAGATTCATAGAAGGGGTTACAAGTTCTTTCGACCTTAGTCCTTTAATGAACTTGCCACCATTATGTTTTAATGGCTGTAAACAAACTTCCTTTCTTTCATATCTGTGTCTAGTCTTTTCTTAAAAGTTTCCATAGTTTCACATTCAACTGCGCTTCCAGAAAGTGTATTCCATAATGTAATAATTTTTGCATTATACCATTGATTCCTTTTATGAGTCTTGTTCACTTCTCCTTTAAGTTTACATTTATGTGACCTAGTATTTTTGATGTTAGAACTATGTTTTTCTAATGCTAGTGTTTCTAAAAGAGCATCATTATGATATGCTTTAACCCTCTGAGAACTGAATATGTGTGAAAGTATATAGATTCTGGACGTATATATACGTCCAGAGTCTTAAAGGCAAGGCATAGATTGCCCCTGATTTTCCTTTATTCCTTAGGATACGGGTTTAGTTCCTTTAATCTTATGTATGTTGTAAGGTTTATTATTCAAGTTTTTAACTTTTTTTATTAACCTCCTCTGAACTTTTTCAATTTTACTTTTGCCTTCAATTGTGAATTGAGCACAAAATGGAGAATATTCAGAAAAAGTACTGTAACGGTTCTAAAATGTTCACACTGTTTGTACCAGATAACCATCAAAATGCAAAATGCTATAAACAGGGTGTATTAAAGTGTTACTGTTTGAAAAGTTTCCTTAATGGGGTTCTTTACCACATTCTGGTATTGCAGCTAGACCTCCGCTTCGTGGTTCAATTGCCTAATCCAATCAGAACACCTTCTTCCTTGTAAATATCTTCTGATGTTTAAGTGTGCTTGCTTTGTTAATTTTATTCCAGTAGGACTGATGTTTAGTCAGTCTCATAGTCTGCATATGAGCACTTCTTTATAGATTTATACAACCGCTATCACACTTACGAAATTCGTCCTGTAATATCTATTCCTTATGTATTTAAATACTTTTCTTTGAGAAAATATAACAGGAATGTATTTATTCTACAAGGTGACATAGAGTCCTATAAGGCATTTGATAATTCCTTCCTTTAACAATATTTATTTATTTTATTTATTTACTGGATTTTGGTAACTGGGTAGGCTCACTGCGACAGACTTTCCTTTTTTCAAGAGTGATTTGGAATTAATTACAAACATTAGAATAGGCAATCTTCATACAGTAAATACATAGGATTTACAGTTAACAAGACATGTGCACAAGTCAGGTATTAGTTACAGGCAAATACAAAACTGACATATTGGCTTACACAGCAGTGGGAAAAACCAGTAGGAGAAACTGACTTTACAATGCCGGTTCGACAAAACTTTTGTCTACCGGCATCATAGCAACGGGATTTATGTTGACCACAAGTTGCGGTAGACATAAATCCCACAGGTTCCCAGTCCTGTTTTTCTATCTGGGGGCTTCGCGCCCCCGAACCCCCCATGTGGGGGGCTCTGCAACCCGTATCCCCTGTACTATAGATTGTTGACTCCAGTCAGAGTTGACTCAGGGAAGGGGTGCAGGACTACAAGATGGTGTGCCCCTGTCTCAGGTGCACCAACACAGAGAGCTGTCAGCAAAGTGCTGATTTTGCCGACAGCGAGGTATTTCGCTGTGTTGATGTCACCGTCTAATCAGCATACTAGAGAAATTCAGGGTGACAGTAGATAGCTAGGTGAAGCAGTCACAAAGACTACTCCTGTACAGAAGCTTCTTGAGGGAGGATTCAAAGGATAATAAGGTCTGGCATTCCAGGACTTTATGGGGGAGATCATTCCACTATTTAGACTCTATTTAAGGGTCAGGTTAGTTGGGGTCTTGTGCTGAAAGTGGAGGGGAATAGCGAAGGAGTGGAATAAGTTCTGGTGTCTTAGGCATCAGCAGGCTTCCACAGGAGGCCACAGGGATGGAGGGGGCTTTGCCAGTCAGCTAAGATAAGGTAGCTGGTCACTTCTGTTTTTACAGCCACTGCAGGGAAAGGGTAAAGAAACACAGAAACATAGAAAAATAGATGGCAGAAGGAGACCAAGGGTCCATCTAGTTTGCCCATGTGTTCCTTGGAAGGGAACCTAAAGGGTAGAAGGCAGACCACTAGTGGGAATAGGAAGGACAGCCTATCTTGGGAAAGGTGAAATAAGGTTTCTAGTGGAGCACCAAGAGAAAGATCTAAAAGTAGGAAAGAGGCAGACAGGAGCAGGGAGGAATTTAAAGAAGGTAGTAAACAGGAAAGCAAGGGCAAAAGGGAAAGTCAGGCGACTAAACACCCTGTTTTGGGGTAGGGTGACATAGGAAAGACTGCTAGGAGGTTCAAGGGGGCAGAACCAAACATAGGGACATGGTGCAGTAAGGAGCAGGAAGGAGAACGAATAGCCAGCAATGGGAGTGTTGCAGTGCAGTGGGTGTGGAGCAGCAGCCTTCACAGAGATGTTCTGGAGATGGAAGTGCTGCTTCATACAGTATGTACACACCTCTCTGGGTTGAGGGAGGAGGTCACTAAACTCTGAGGAGAGGTGACCAGGATCCAGATGGCATTAACCCACACCCAGGAGCCTTCTGTCCCAGAGGATGCCTAAGGGAAAGGGAGTGGCTGGACATTGATGGGCTGTGGGAGGGTGTGAGTGTCAGGGCAGGAGCATATTCCTCTACTAGTGCCACTACACAACTCCTTCACCATTCTGGCAGGATGGGACTACCAGGAGGTGGCACCCATAGTAGTGGCAGGGGAGGATGTGGGGGTCCCCTGAGGGATGGAACCCAAGCTGACTGGCAGAGGACCACATTAGAAGAAGAAGAAGCAGCTTCTGGTGGGGGACTTGATCATTAGGGGAACAGATTTGGGAAGAGGGAGAGGGTGGAAAGGGAGGTAAGGTGCCTATCTGGTGCCACTGTTCAGAGTGATGGTCAGTGGATCCCAGGCAGCAGGGCAGGGGGAAGGCTGAATGTCATTGTTCACCTGGGGACAAATGACCTAGATAAGGATGCAGCTGGGATTGCTCATGGGGATTTTAGGGGACTGCGGAGGAGCCTAAAACAGACAGCACACATGGTGGTCTTCACTGAGGTGCTGCCTGTATACAGCCAAGGGGAGGACAGGGAACTCCACATCAGGAGCTTCAGCCTATGGTATGGTGCAGAAAGCAGGGGTTTGGCTACACTGGGGACCAACTTGGGAGGACATGGGCCTGTACAAAGGTGATGGCCTGCATTCATCTAGAAGAGGAACTGCAGCCACCTGGATGGTTTAAATGTTACTTTGATGAAAATCTAAAGGTGACCTGCAAAGTAACGCTGCAGCCTGCTCCCATCCCCACATAGATTTCAGTGCTGCTACAGGAGTCAGGGGCTGCTATGATGAATATTATTAGAGTAATATTTATACTTTAGAACTCTGCTGGAACTTAACTCTGAACCCGGATGCGTTGTGTGGGTGCTGTTTGAGTGCACACAAGTTCAAGATATGGATAATACCACTGCTCTGAAAGTAGCAGCAGTGGCTGGAGCTTGATATACTTATTTTATTGCTTCCACTGGGGTCTTGATGCCTAAAATAATATTTACAGCAATGGCCTGTCCAGGTAGTTACTGTATAATTTTAGGCATCAAGACCCCCATAGAAGCAATAAAATAAGTATATGGAACTCAAGCCACTGCTGCTACATTCAGAGCAGTGGTGTTATCCACATCATTAAATGGGTGGAATACACATGAGAACTTGCGCATGCTCAGTTGGGACCCACGCAACACTTCCAGGTTTGGAGCTATGTTTTGACTGAGTTTTAAAATGTAAATATTGCTCTTATTTTTATTTATTGAAATGTTTCACCAAGGAGGCATGCTGAGTGACCAGTCACTCTTCTCCTGGTGCGACCTGGGGGGAAGGGGTACAATAGGACTGAAACATTAAACATTCAAGTCATCAACATTAACATACAGTTCTAAGGCAGGTGTTACAAGTAGTGGTACAACAGTGTTGCACATAATAGGTAGAAAGAGTGGACAATAATAAGTGCCGGATTAATAAATAAACAAATGCTTACGTAAAAGCAGAGAAAAGGGGGGTGGTGAGAGGGGGAAAGGAGAGGGAGGGAGGGAAAAGGTGGGGGAAGAGTCATGTTCAAGTTACATTCAAGTTACAAGATCAACATTAACATACAGTTGCAAGGCAGGTGTTACAAACAGTGTTAAAATAGAGTTGTGCGTAATATGTAGAAAAAGTGAATCAATAATAAATGCCAGTTTGTAAATAAACAAGTGCTTAAATGAAAGTAAAGGGTGAAAGGAGAGGGAGGGGTGAGGTGGAGGGATGTAGGGGGAAGGGAGTAGATGAGGAATACAAGCCCCTGAGGGGTAGGAGAGGGACCCGAAGAGAGCATTTGGCGACCCTTACATTCTGTGAGAGATCAAGGAAGGCCAGTAATGGGGAGCAATTTGGAGGAAGGGGAGAAGAGCTAGAAATTTGGGAAGTGAGGGTGCATAGAGTAAAATGAAGTTGACGGTAGAGGGGTATGGTTTATCCAGGGCTCAATAGGAGGGAATTAGGGAAGGATATGGCAGGAACAGATAGGTGCAAGGTAATTTTTGAGGGCAGAGCTGATGGAGTAGGTGGAGGATGAGTGCCAGATTTGAGGGGGGAGTGAATTCCAAATTTTTTGGAGGCAGTGAGAGTAAGTGGATTGGCCAATTAGGGTGGATCTGCAGGGGACTACCAGGGTTTGGGAGTCAGTTGATCTAAGGGAATGGGAGAATGGGGGGGTTGTTATAAAGGAGGAGGTTAGGTAGGAAGGGAGCTCGCCTAACCAGTGCTTGGAGGTGAATTTAGCACAGTGGGAGAGTTGCCTATTTATAAGAGAGAAGAAGGATAGGGCACAATAAAGATCGCAGTGGTGGGTGCAAGGGAGGGTATCCAGGGCAAAGCAGCAGAAAGAATTGAAGAGGGTGTCCAGTCTGGCCAGGGAAGACTTAGGGGCAGCACCATAGACTACATCACAATAGTTGAAAATTGGCAATATCATCTTCTGAACAAGTTCACACCTAGCCACAGAAGGGATGCAACTACATTTCCTGAACAGGGCACCAAGCTTGGGGAGCAGTTTTATCTGGATGGCATCAATATGTCCAGAGAACTTTAGGTGTTGGTCCAACCAAACACCTAAGTACCTGAAGGAGGATGTGCCCTCAAGTAAAGTCCCATCAAGGATGTGGAAAGTTGGTAGGGAGGGAAGCCTAGAGAGTCTCTGCCTTGTGTAAAAGGTCATGGAGACAGTCTTCTTGGCATTGAGGAAAAGTTGATGGTTAGCAAACCAGAGCTGAACCTTGTGAAAGTCTTGATGTAAGCTAGCTGTAACCTCAGCAGGACAGGAGCCAGATGCATACAGGACTGTGTTATCAACATACATATGTATAGTGGTGGAGGGGGCGCAAACAGAGGGAAGGTCATTTAAGAAGATGGAGAATAGGAGGGGTCCTAATACAGAGCCCTGGGGGACGCCAGAGCTGATTGGGAGGGGAGGTGAAGTGGCATCCAAGGTCTTAACTGATTGGATTCTGCCAATAAGGTAGGCTTTGAACCAGTTTGTGGTGGAAGGAGATAGGCCAGCTACTGGGAGTGAGTCGAAGAGAAGGGAGTGAGAGACGGTGTTGATGGCATTGGCAAGATCGACAAAAATGGCATAGGTAATTTGGTTACTGTCCATCTCGGTTAGAATGGAGTCTGTGAGGTGTAGGAGAGAGGTGGTGGCTGAGTGATTTTTCCTGAAACCAGACTGGAAAGGGGTGAAAAAAGAGGTGTCAGATAGAAAAGAGGTGAGTTAGGAGAGGACAATGTATTCTTGAAGCTTGGCAAAGGTAGGGAGGAGAGAAATGGGGCAATAGTTGCCAGGGGATGAGGGGTCACCCCCTTTGGGTAGAGGGGGGACCACTGCATGTTTCCATGAAGAGGGGACTGAGGCAGTAAAGAATGAGAGATTTAGGATTAATGAGAGGGGGGTAGACAATGGCCGGAGCGGAGAGGGAGAGGAGTTTTGGGTTGAGGCCATCAGGGAAGGCACCTTTCGAGGGGTTGATGGTGAGGAGGGCACTTAGGGCATTGTTTGGGGTTACAGGAGAGAAAGAGAAGGGGAGGTGGGAGGGTGGTGGAGGGGGCACATCAGTAGAGGGTAGGAAGGGTGATGGGTAAGAAAGGAGGGATTTCAGTAGCTCAGTGGCACAGGAGGCATAGTAGGAGTTAAATACCGCTGCTATGGCTGATGGGTCAGACACTAGTGAGCTATTTACTTTAAGTACTGGGGTGGGGTGGGTGGGATGACAGGGGTAAGGTTACATGTGATAACAGCGAAAGCCTAAAGGCGATCGCCGTTATCCTAGAAGTCAAGTGCTGGTTTCAGCACTCTGACATCCCAGCCACAGCAAAATGGCACTGGGGACTTAATTTTTAATGTTTTATGTGGGGGCTGCGCCCTCACCCCTCCCATAGGGGGCTTCACCCCCCCGGATCCCCCTACTTAAGGATTCTCAACTCCAAGGGGTGCATGTTGGGGGGTTGAAAACATTAAAAATAAAAAAAGGTAAAAAGGTTCAGGCCAGGCACAACACAAATGCACCAGTGCCCAGACCCAAACTCAATACCCTGCCAACCAACACCGCCAACCCACCCACCACACCACGGGGTGGCTCAGCAACCCACCATGGCACCACCTCTCACATTCCCTCCCACCCCTCACTGTGCATGCTTGCTCCCTTCCCATGTGCATATGTATAGCGACATCCCATTGCTATATTCGCCGAGCCCCCCAATCTGGCAGCTCTACCCTATGATATCCCTGGAGACATGCACTGGGGATTGGGTCACCGGTATTGTAGGTGCCCAATCCCCAGCACTGATATCTCATGCTACTTAGGGTAAATAGGGTGTTTAGCACCTTCCAGAACTTAGAAGGGGAATTTATGTTGGTGATGAAGGCAGATTTGAAATATTCGGACTTGGCTAACCTTGTAGCCCTGGTGCATGTGTTTTGGAGCATGCGGTAGTTCGCTGGGTCATGAGGATGTTGGGTGGCTTTATGATGCTTCCAGGCCCGATCTCTAGCCCTGAGACATGCCAAAAATTCAAGGGTTACCCCAGGTAAGTTGTTACCTCTTACTCTGGTAACCATGTAATATTATAGTTATAATTATAAATTATAATATTCATCATAGCAGCCCTTGACTTCCGTGGCAGCATCAAAAGGTATGTGGGGATGGGAGTGGGCTGCAAGGTTACTTTTCAGGTCATCTTTAAATTAGCTGAGGGTGGTTGTGGAAGGACAAGAGGGAGGCCTATACTGCCCCCCCCACACACACACAAAATGAAGCAGGAGGGAAGGAGAACATGAGGAGAGAAAACTCCACCATTGAACAGGTTCAAGGCAAAAGAAGGAGAACAAGAGGCAAATGGGCAAGTAACAAATGTAGTAATATAAGAGGAGAAAATGAGGCAGAGCCAAAGGAGGGAAGTGTGTGTGTGTGTGTGTGTGTTGGGGGGTTGGGTTGCAAGCAGGGTGGGATAAAGATGTGGAAAGCCATGTGTGCTAATGCAAGAAGTCTTAGAAATATAATTCCTGACCTTGAGGCTGTCGTAATGGAGGCAGACCTGGACATAGTGGCCATCACTGAGTCATGGTGCACAGGAAACTATGACTGGGGCATGGCTATACCAGGATACATGCAGTTCAGGAAGGATAGAGAGGGGAGGAAAGTGTGTTATATGCCAGGGAAAATATCAATGTAATAAAAATGCTGGGGGTTAAGCATGGGCTAGAAATACAATGGGTATCCCTGGAAACAGTAGTAGTGGCCTTCATTCGCATTGGGATGATTTACTGACCTCAAACAAAAGGGGAGGATCTAGACATGGAAATGGGGGAAACCACTAGCAAGATGGAAGACAAGGAGGAGGTACTTCTGATGGAGGACTTCTACCAGATATTGATTGGTGCCTCCCAGCCAGGGCTGCGACTAGAAGCAGGGTCATCCTAGACTTCCTGCAGGGGCATTTTTGAGTCATGGAACCCGCTCATGATGGGTCAGTAATGGACCTGGTACTTACAGACAGGCATAGTGTTGCAGACATCAGAGTGAGATGTCACCTGCAGACCAATGATCACCGGACAGTTTGGTTTAACATTAGGATGGCAGCAGAGGTGAACCACACAAGAACAAGGGTCCTGAACTTCAGGAAGGCAGATTTAAATAAAAAAAGGTAAATATCTCAGAGATGCTCTAGCAGAGGGGATTACCTGATGGGGTGGAGGGACAATGGGCTAGATAAAGGTGTGGAAGAGTGAAGGAAAGTAATCCATGAGGAAGGAAGGACGGGTTAGCATGGGGGTGAGAGGTGCTTAGTTAAAGGAATCTTGGCTAGGATTCCAAATAACAATGCATACCCATTATAATACTACAATAGAAGCAAGCAACTGGGTGCTTATGATATAAAGTTTCAAATGATTTTCTTTGGTGCAAGCTAGCATAAGCAGTGCTTTGTATCACCTTTTTGACCACTAGTTTCTAGTTCAGGTACACATGCTCAGGAGACTACATTCAGAGTTTCCAGCCAATTTAATATTCATTGCTTAGTATATTTTTAATAGCTCATTACAAGTGTCCTGTATAGAAGGTGCTCAAAATCGCAAACAAGTGAGTGAACTTTTAATGCTATTTGCAGTTCATTCTAGAAGTAGTTAAACACAAAGTACCACACATTGCCCACGTCCATCCAACCAGCCACTCACCCTAGCACTTCACTGCAAGGCTTTGTCAGGGGGCGTAGTTACAGTGGTAAAGGTGCTTTCTTAAATACCCACAAAGAATGCATCATGTGATTAAATTAATAATGTATTAAAGTGAAGGGAACAAACCTCTGCTCAAAATAGGTGAGCAAAAGCAGGAGTAAAGAGAGACCAATATTGTTCTAAAGGGAGGTGGAGGCAAGGACAAAAAGGGCAGCATTCAGGAGCTACAAGAAGCTGCAGACTGAAGAGGACAGAGAGGTGTACCAGCAAAAACAGAGAAAAGCAGGGAAGGCGATGAGGGGTGCTAAGGCACAAACTGAGGAAAGAACAGCATATGGAGGTAACAAAGCGAACAAGACCATTTTAGGTATAAGTGAAAAAAGAAAGACAAGGGGAGGAATTGTGAGGCTGAATAGGGCAGTGGGAGACTGTGCAGAGGATAATCAGGAAAAGCAGATATCATAAACAAATACTTCTGCTCTGTCTTCACAGTGGAAGCGAAAGGGGATGGGCCACATATAGGTTACAGAACCACTGAATGGAGGAAAATGAACATAAGCCCATTCAAAGAGGAAAGAACCATGAAGGGGTTTGCAAATTTCAGAGTGGACAAGGCTATGGGACTGGATGGGGTATATGCAAGGGTACTGACAGAGCTCAGGAAGGTACTGGCTGCACCTCTGAAAACCCTATTTAATAATTCACTACTTACAGGGATAGTCCCAGAGTACTGTAGAAGGGCAGATGTAGTCCCACTCCATAGAAGTAACAGCAGGGAAGAAGCTGGCAACTATGGGAGGGCTAAAGCCCAAGATTCAATATGGGGAATAGCTCACCCCACAACCTCTACTTAACCCCATCACTAACACTCCTCCCTTGCTTAGGGAGTGTTTTTTGTTCCATGAGCTCCCCGCATGGCTCATGTGGCTGTGCTGCCTCTGCTCCTGCTACTCTGTTTTGTTCATGTCCCTGCTTTCTGACCCCCCCCACCCTCCTGTTGTTTGCTTTCTGTCATGTCCTTTATATTTCTTACCTGTCCATATCCTGGCTGGCTTCTCCTCTCCTGGTGGCCTGCTCCGCCTCCCTGCTCCCTTAGAAATATAGACGTTGACGGCAGATAAAGACCGCAAGGCCCATCCAGTCTGCCCATCTTTTCTACCTTATGAATGTGCCATAGGCCTTTACTCTGCCAATGGCCTATTTATTCATACTCATTTGTATTGCTCCCTTGTGCCTATCCCATGCCTGTTTGAAACTCTGCACTGTATTCATATCCACCACATTCTGAGGTAGGCTCTTGCATGTGTCCACCTGTCTCTCTGTGAAAAAAGAACTTCCTCACATTCCCCCTTAATCGGCCAACCTCTAATCTCATGTTGAGTCCTCTTGTCCTGTTATTTTCCTATATTTTATTTATTTATTTATTTATTTATTATTTATTAAATTTTGATGACTTGGTAGGCCCACTGAGCCCCGAAGGTCCTTTTTTCAGGGGAGACCCGGAGAGACATTACATGGAGCCATACATGCAGAGAAGAGATTACAGAGAATATACAGGTAAATTAATAGATTATAGTCATTCCTGGCATTGATACAGAGCATATGGTTACACTGAAACATGTTAGACTCTTAGACCTTATTAATGCCCTTAAGATGTTTAAATGTTTCGATCATATCACCTCTTTCCCTCCTTTGCTCTAGGGTATACATATTGAGCTCCATTAATCTGTCCTCATATGTTTTCTGATGCAGTCCCTGCACCATTTTGGTTGCCCTTCTATCAATCAATCAATCAATCAAATCTTTATTTATCCAGGCGAACACCATTGAGCAAGCTCATTTACAAGGTGGACCTGCATCACACAAGGTCAAGAAACAATGCATTTATGTACAGCAAGAAGACAAACATGTACATACATAATAAAATAAAGCTAGGTATAACAGTGTAGTATTTGAATACATGGTATAATATTTCTACATGTGTACATATCATATTCAGGGAAAAGGGGGTGGTGGGAAGGGAGCTACATAAACAGAAGAAGTTGCAATATCAAATTAACAAAACCTCACATAAAGCACAGGGAATATACACTTCTAGGAGAGGTGGATTAACAGGCTGGGTAGTTGCAAAGAGGGGCAGGGTAGAAGGGAGGAATTAAGGTACAGGGTTCCTAAGCGGTAGTGTTCGATGTTGGCAAAATACAGGACAGGGGTTGATAATAAGCAGACAAGGAGCGAGCTAGAGATGGTGGAAGCAATGGCATACTTCTGTGACAGTTTTAGCATGCAAGGTCTTGAACACAGCAAGACTAACAGGGGGACTTAATTTCAAGGATTTCTGAAGCTTATTCCAGAGTGTCGGCAGTGTGAAGCCTATGGCTGCTCTCCCAAAGCGTGTGCAGGCCCTGGGCACTTTCAGAGAAATTACCAGCTACTTAAGGCATAGTTTCGTATCATGCATAGAGGCAGAAAATCAACGATATACTGTGGTAATTTACTGGTGACAGCTCTGAATGCCCATACAGCCACATTTCTGTTTTGCCTGTATTGTAGGGAGGTCCACCCCACTGCAGCATATAAGGAGCAGTGGTGGGTGGAGAAGGGGAGACTGGTAATGAAACGCAGGGCTCTGTGATACAGTATATCCAGTTTCCCCAGATATGAGGCATTACATTGGCCATAAATTAAATCAGCGTAGTCAATTAAGGAGATGGACGTGGACTGAACTAGCTGCCTCTTTGCCTCCGTGGTTAGAAGGGGGTTTATCCTAAAGAAGAGACCAAGTCTCTGCCTCAGTTTTTTCAGCAAATCCTCCAAGTGTTCCACAAAGGGGAGTTTGTGGTCTAGCCAGACCCCCAGATATTTGAACTTCGATACAAACGCCAAGTTTTCTCCTAATAAGATGGAGATAGGGGGTAGGGTACCAACAATAGCAGGGTATGCCATATGGTTGACAGGTGAAAGTATCATTGCCTTTGTTTTTTTGGCATTAAGTAACAGTTTTTTGCTAAGGAGCTGGTAATGCAGGAGACTGAAATCAGTCTGCAAGTCTTCACAGGCAGCTTCAGGTGATGTCTGGCTTAAGTAGAGTACTGTATCGTCTGGAAACAGGTGGATATTAGCCTCCTTGATGCCGATGTCTATGCTGTTAATGTATATAGTGAATAAGAGTGGCCCCAGGATGGAGCCCTGTGGGACACCTCTTATTAATGGTTTGAGAGAGAAAAGCTCTCCTTCTACCTTGACCTGCTGGTGCCTATCTGTTAGATAATCATGGAACCAGTCCAGGGAGGTAGTGTCTAGTCCTAATGTTTTTAGCAAAGAAAGAAGTAGGTAATGGTCAACAGTGTCGAATGCCTTGCTGAGGTCTAGGAAAACTGCACAGACAAACTTTTTGTTCTCTAGATCACGCTGCCAGTCATTTGTTACCTTAGCCAGCACCGTAATTGTACTATGGTTAGCTCTGAAACCTGATTGTATAGAGTTTAAAAAGTTTGTGTTTTTTAAAAAGGATCTCAGTTGGGCATTCACAATTTTTTTAAGAGTTTTGACAGAATGGGGAGGACTGAAATTGGCCTGTAATTGTTTAGATCACAGGGATCCTCAGATTTAAATAGCGGGATGATATGAGCAGTTTTCCACAGATGGGGGAGAGTCCCTTGTGATAGAGACAGATTAAATAGATAAGTAATTGGTACAGCCAGAACATACGAGGCAATATTTAGGTAGTAGGGGTCAAGTGAATCCACGCCGGTGCTTTTCTTGGAGTCCAACTGTAAGAGAAGGTCTTCAATCTCTTTCAGGGAGGCAGGTGAGAAGGAAAAAGCAGCACTTGTTGGGTTAGGTTCAGGGGGCAGTACAATAATCTGGGAGCACAGACTACAAGCGGGTGAGTTGTCAAATGCTAGACCTGCGTAGGCAAAATGGTTATTGAAGGCTTGTAGTATCTCCTTTTTGTTGTTGATAATGACATTGTCTGAGGAGATTTTAGAGGGAAGCATGTTTCCTGTCGTATGCCCAGATCATTTTTTTATTGTGGACCAGAATTTGGTGAGGCATTTTGAGGCAGAGTCCAGCTCTGAATGGTAGAAATTAGACTTGGCCTCTCTGATCAGTTTAGCGCAGGTGTATCTGGCTGTTCTGAAGAGACACCAGTCTTCGGCTAGGCATGATTTGCGAGCTTTTTTCCAAAGCTTGTCTCTTTTTAATAATGCATTCTTATGGTCTGCAGTGAACCAACGATACTTTCTAGGCTTTAAGTGGGTTTTGACTAGAGGAGCATGGGTATTGAGGGCACTTGTTATAATTTCCTGGAAGATGGCATATGCTTTACTTACTGATTTGGCAAGGTAAAAGCTCTGCCAATGCAGTGAGGTTTTCAGGTCCTTGATATAAGCAAGCGGGTCACAGTTCTGTTTGGACCTTTCAGTAGAGAACTTCATTGTGGATATAGGTTTAGGGTCAGCTCTTACACCAGCGATGAAGCAATGGTCGCTAACATTAGCAAAAAAAATTCCAGCATGGGAAAAGGAGTGTGGTTTGTTCACTAGTGGGACATCTAAAAGGGTGCTATTCATAGGGTTTTTCTTGTTAATGTGTGTTGGTTTGTCGATAAGCAGTGACAGTCCATGAGAGTCGCAGAAGGATTTAAGAGGTAACGAGGCACTGGACAGTCAGTCATAGTTAAGGTCCCCTAGTATAATTGTTTCAAGGTTGCTGGAGTCCATGATAGATGAGAGGTGAGACAGGAGCTGCGACCCAGCAGACAGGGGTCTGTAGCATCCTATGATATGGAGGGCCATCGAGGGTGAAATTTCAATTTTTATGGAGGTACATTCAAAGCCGTTTGCAATCGAAGAGGAATCAAGGGTGAAGACCGTGAAATTGTCCTTGACTAGATGGTGGCCCCACCACCCCTAGTTTGTCTATCGGTTCTGAATAACAGATAGTTGGGAATGCTGACCTCCTTATCAGGAGTGGATGGCCAGAGCCAAGATTCTGAGATCACAAGTATGTCAACACCAAGGAGTAAAGTTACTGGGTGGATGTGGAGACTTTCCTTCCACAGGCAATGGGATTCTAGTGACACTCCGAGTATGAAACTCAATTTGGTGTAGGTGTGGAAGCATAGGGGTAAAGCATGAATTAAATAAGGACTTGATATGTAAGCACTCTTTGGATGGGGGTATAACTCCCCATTAATGTAGATTCTGCCTGGAGGTTTCCCCTAATAAGGGTATTGTGCATAGGGTGGCAAGGAGTTGGAAACAGATCACCACAGACATAGTTGCAGTTTATAGGATCAGGTAGAGAAGCTGGGAGAGAATAGATTGGCCAATTGATTGTCAGTGGCTCAGTAGGTAGCACACTCGCCTCTGAGGCTGGGAGATCAGAGGGTGTGGGTTCAGTTCCCACATCTGGCACTTGGGTTAATATCCCAGTACTGACACTGTAGTGCAGCATGAGAGGGGTGCTGCACTTCTGAGGTGCCGTCTTTCGGATGAGACGTTAAACCGAGGTCCCATCTGCCTGGATTGGTGGTAGTTCAGGTGGATGTTAAAGATCCCATGGCACCTATCGAAAAGAGTAGGGGAATTTTTTTATTCAAAACTTAAAACAAAATATACAAAATTGTATAACTTCATACAAAATCATAAGGAAAGAAATCAAAAACATAAATAAGTATTATAGCATACATGAACTTCAAACACAAAGAATCCACATTGTACAGAACCTCTGTCCTATCCCCACTAAAAGAGTAGGGGAATAGTTTAGTTAAAACTCAAAACAAATCATATAAAATTGTATCGCATCATACAAATCATAATTAAAAAAAAATAAAAAAATTAAAACAAAATAACGACAGAAATAATTATTACAGCATACATAAACAATAACCATAAAGAACCCATAATAGTACAGAACCCCCATACCAACCATACTAAAATAACAGGGGAAATCATGTAATATTGAAATCTAAACCAAATCATAACAAAGGAAATACAAAGCAATTGGACATCAAGCAGAGCCATAAAAAGAAAGAAACAACAAACATGAATAAGTATTAATTCCTACAATAACCCTTAACAGAAAAAAAGAAACAGTATAACCCACTCCTCCCTGTCCCCCCATAAGAGGTAGTCCCTCATATGAAACCAAAAAATTAATAATAAGAACCTCCCCCCAAAAATAATATCAATAAAAATAATAAGCTTCTACTAAAATATGTGAATCCATCATGACAACCTCCCAAAAGTAACAGAAAAGCCCTCAACAATACTTTAGCAAAAAAGAATGACTATGAAAAGGAAAGAAAGGTTTCCTAAAGAAACCCTTAACCCGTATCAAGCCAAGTCATCTTCTACCACCAAAGTTTATAAAGATCTGGGTGCACTCTCTCCCTTTCCAACATCTGCCACCATAGCACATCTTTTCTAATGTTAAATAAAATTAGATTTTCTGTTTTCAACAGTTTCCGAAGCGTAAGGCTACAATGAGCCTGCTAAAGCTGAAAGCTAATAAATCCTATCAAAAGTCTAATTGTGACAGAGTCATAAACTATATACTTAGGGACTCTTTTATTAACCAAAAACTGCACCTTGGAATGTTTGTCAGCAATGGGTAAGTCATGAAACCATGGGTCTGCATAAAAAAATCCTGTAACACACTATTATAAAATTGTTTACAGGATTGTGAAGAGAGAGCTGTTTTGACTATGTGCCAGGTCTTTAATTTCCCAAACATCCCCTGAAAGTGACTAGAGAAAGTAGACATCCTAGTTTGACATGATAAAAATGCAGAAGGGTCCCAGTTTTCCAGAAGCAGACCTATACCATCTGCAACCCACGGGGACCATATCTTGCTTTCCCCTTTTAACAATGGAGTCAAATTATAAAAAATAAAGGTAACATGAAGAAACACCACTGGATTCAACATCCCCAAACCACCCTCACTAATGGGTAAATACGTAATACCCCTCTTTAACGGGTTCAACCTACCCCCCCATAAACAAAGAAAAAACATGCTATAAAGAGATGCCTCCAAAGAATGTGATGGGGGGGGGGGTAAACTGCTGCCAAAAATAAAACATTTGGCAATAAAAAGGTCTTAATGAGATGGACCCGTTTAGCTTTCATCATCTGTCCCTTATTCCAGAGGGCCACCCTCTCTGGAGCCACCAACAAGTGCCTTTCCCAATTATATCTATGATCATCAGCACCCCCAAAGTAGATACCAAGAATTCTCCTATAGTCTAAATCTACAGGCATGTTCCAACTCAAGGCTGCATCAGCAGGATCTCACTTTCTAACTTATTAATTGAGGATCCAGAAATGTCAGAGAAGGCCTGTAATATTAAATGAGCTTCTGCTGCAGAAGAACTATCAGCTAAAACCAAGACTTAATCATCTGCATAAGCGACTGAGACAATCTGCGTATCTTCACAACCCACAGATAAACCAGTAATTTTTTCTGACATGTTCAGGGCATGCAATGAGGGGTCCAAAGAAAGAACATAAAGCAAAGGGCTGAGTGGGCACCCCTGCCTAATGCCCCGATATACCATGACATTCTGCCCTAGCCAACCATTAACACTAGACAACAAACTAATACCCCTATAGCATGTTTGCACCCAGCCTATGAATTGCAAAGGAAATCCATAACTTCTCAAGGTCTCTCACAAGTATACATATTCCACCTGATCAAAGGCTTTTGTTTGATCAAGGCAAACCAGATGACCAAAGATTTTCCGTGAAACCACTTTATGCAAAATCTCCCTGAGAAGAATCAGGGCATCCTGAACCCTCCTATTTGGAACACAACTAAACTGAGAAGGATGTAACAAAGTATCCAAGATCACCTGTAAATGATTACAAAAAACCTTCATCAAGATTTTATAGTCTGTATTGAGCAGCGACAAAGGCCTCTAATTATCCAAATTTCTCCTATCACCTTTTTTTTTAATTAATAACAAAATACCCTGTAACATACTTTCAGGGAGATTACCAGATTGTAAGCCAACATTCAAGACCACACACAATTCCACCCCTAACACTTCCCAGATCACCCTATAAACCTAATGAGGGAGCCCGTCAGAACCAGGAGCAATCCCTGTTTTCAAGGACCAAATCTCAGATTTGAGTTCATCCAGTGAAATGGGTTTAATTAAAGTATCCTGCAATTCAGGAGCCAATGTGGGTAATTGCCTACAAGACAACCAACCACATATGGAAGCCTGCGGAAAAGATTTACTCATAAAAGAGACTGAAGCATAAGTATGAATTGCAGCCAAAATACTGTCATTCATTAATGCTGGCTCTCCCCCCGCAGTGTTCAAATACGTCATTCCACGGGATTCCCTTAGAAGCCTTATAGATTCAAATGGTAAGTTGTCTCTCTTGTTCCCAAAAATCCCATACTTATGCTTCCGTTCCATATCCTGCAAAACCTGTAACTGCAACCGAGCCAGTTCTGCCTTCAACCGTTTAACCTTGTCATAACACTCAGACCCCATATGCTGGTGGAAAGTGGACAAGAAATGAAGTTGACCCCTTAAATAACTAAGTTCATTATGTCGGAGCCTGCTATTAATTCTACCTATTTTCTGAAAATATCTCCTGATTTCATTTTTGGTATCCACCCACCAGTCATTTAAGGTATCATATAGAAAAAACACACACTGACGTGCCACCAAAAGAGAATGTAAACCTTCTGTTACACGAGGGATATCCAGCAAGGTGATATTTAACTTCAAAATCCCAGGACCCCTCTGGGTCGCAGGTACATCTCAAAAGGCAAGCTTAAGTAACCTATGATCAGACATAGCCACATCTTGCAGGAATTTTGGCTATACAACAACCCCTGAGGAAAGAAAAAAATAATCAATCCTAGATGCCCTGGGACCACAAAAGTAGGTATTACCAGATCCACCAATATTGGGACCAAAAGCATCAACTAAACCAACATCAGCAATCAACTGTGCCAAACAAGCCCATATCACAGTATACCTTGTTCCCCAAAGCAGAAGATACCTGGGAGGGTAAGGAACAATTAAAATCACCCCCTAAAATAACCGGATAAGAAGTGCATAGAAAAGGGTAAAGTGATTTAAAGAGAGCAACCTTATCAAATTTATTTTGTGGAACATAAACATTCAATAAAAGTAAAGGCAGGGAACCCCACTTAATACCTAAAACCAAGGCTCTACCTTCTAAGACCTCAACGTGATGAACCACTTGAATGTGCAAAAGAAAAAAACAAATCCCAACCCCACTACATAAATCCTTCCCTTGTGACCAAAAGCTGTCTCCCCATATCCAACCATTAATAGCGGCAATTAATTTCTCAGTAGAATGCAAGCGGACATCCTGAAAAAAAAACACAGTCTAAATTCTCATGAACAAACTGAGAAAAGGTGTTTCTATGCTTGGCAGGTGTTTTAATGTTGTTCGCATTCAAGGATGCCACCCGAAAGTGAAAGGGAGCCATATGTCACATGAAGATGGGAGTCACTTCAATTTACTAGAGGCCCTAGTCACTCTCCCACTCTTATAATCCTGAGGCCTTGGTTCCGCATGTTCTTCTCAAGGTAACAGAGACTCAGACTGAGAGGGTGTCACAGTAGGCAGAACCAACTCAGTCATAGCCACCGAATCATCCAGCAAAACATCATAAGTATAAGGGTCTGCCAGGGGAGGGCCTGAGGCAGAGATAGTGGATTTCTTTGCTTGTTTACCCTTCCTTTAAACACTTTTCCTTTCTTTCCAACAACTGTGGTATAACCCTCATCAGGGGTAGTGGATCCGAGGGGCGGGGGACAAGACCATCCCTTCCCATGACTCCCATCCCAGGTGTAATAGGTGCCATAACTCCAGCTAAAGGAACTGCATCAGTTGCAAGAGCTGACCCATCATTCAGGGCCTTCCTAGCTGGCTGCAGGCCAGTAAAAGAGGCTACATGAGACACTCCCCCCATGGGAGAGAGGCCCTGCTGAACTGCCAGCTGTATGTAATGATCTTGTACACCAATATCAGCTTCAGCCATGTTTTTAGCAGCCAGGGGACAAGTCTCAAAGGCATGCCCTATCTTGTCACAGAGGTTGCATTGGGACGTCTGAAAGCAGTGAGCACTAGGGTAGCCAGTTTCCCCACAGTGAGTACACTTAAGCACATCACACGAGGTGCTAATAAGAGTCTTAGACCCACACTTGAAACAGACCCTGGGTTGACCTGTGTAGAAGAGAAAACCCTTATCTCTGCCCAGAAAAAAACAATTAGGCAAATGTATGAGGTCGTATCACTAGAATGCAATTTTACTCGAAACTTCCATCCCCCATTCCAGGATTCCAGGATCCCTCTGCATCCAATATGGGAACAGGATTGCCTTGAATGTCACATATCTTGGTCAACTAGTTCACAATATCTACAATGTTAGCCCCTTCATTCCTAAAAAGGATGGTTATGACACTAAAGGGCTGCTTAGTCAAAGGTAAAACAATGAAATCCGACCATGAAGGATTTGTTTTTAAATTCAAATAACGGCACCAAAACGTTTCTAACAAAACAGGGGTACGAAAGCTGATGTCAAAAATAAACTTTCCATGGACATGGATCAGGGCATAGACTTCTGAGGGAGAAAACCCCATGCTTTGTTTTAATAGAACTTTACCAACATAACACTGATCTGGGGGGGTTATCCCTGGGACCCACATAATGGATACGAATGGCATTATGCCATTTTGCAAGCTCCACAGGTTGATGAAAATGACTGGTGTAAGAAGGCTTTTTAGGAATGTCAGGAGTCGGCTGCTGTACTGCATCTGAAGTAATATTAGAATCCCCAGTGTCCAACCCACCCAGGATAGCATCGGGGAGGGCAGACTCAGGAGTAGGGGAACCATCACCCATTATTGTCTTAGGCATAGGAAGAGCAGTAAAAACAGTGCAAATAGTACTTATCTGAGAACTAGGTCCTTCCTGTGCAACGCCAACAGCCTCAGCAGGTTTCCAAGTATCACCCTTCACAGGGATCCACCCTGCATCCTGCAAAGCCCTATCCTGTCACCAGGTAGCATCTACGATATCCCCCAATCCTTTTTTGAAGAAACTGCAGCAGAAACAGGCTGCTCAATGGCCGCATGAAGCTTACTCGGGCCTGCCGCCTCCAGAGCACCCGGCACAGTTTCCGAGCATTTCCGCTTCCTGTCGTCCTCTTGATCATGCGTTCGACTTCCAAGTGCGATCAATTCACTTACTCTAGGGAGTTCTTCCTCCAAACAGTGCTACTTGTCAGCCAGACTCAAAGGCTGTTCTCCGTCCACCACTAAGGGACCGCTGACTCGGGCGATGTGCTGGCCACCCATCGGGTGCATTCCAGCCGCCTCCTCAGCAGATCCCTCATCCAACATTTCTTTCAACACTTCACTTTCCTGGGCCATCGTAGCCCTCTTCTGCAGATCTTCCTCCTCCAAGGTCAGATCCAGAATGTCCACAACGTACAGCAACAGGGTCCTCCTACTGCAAGAGCAGGGGAATTTCCCCGGTGTTCTGGCCAAAATTTCCCTCATTCACTAAAAATACCACCAACAGCTTAATCTGGTTAAAGGTCAGTTGGCTTTCATCTGTATCCCCCTCCCACGGGTTGTGCCTGAAAATAGGCGGGATTTGTCTAGTGCACTTATCCAGTCAACAAAAATGAAAAAAAAAAAGGTTAATCACTGGTGACGCTGGGCTGTGCAGGACCAACTAGGGAAGACAGAAGTATGGATTTCATATAACCGAATGAGAATAGCCTATGGCATGGACACCTTGAGACAAGCTACAAGAGTAGATCTTCACTGTTTGGCAGCGCCTCACAGAAAATAGCAGGAACACTGCTTGGGGTAAGGGTTTATCCCTGATATATGTCACTTGGTTTGGCAGCCTAGAATGTATATGGTCAGTGTGCATGTTTATGAATGGAAGACTACGATAGGCAAGTGATGGGCCAATGACAGTAGAGGGCGGGGCAAGGTGGTCCATATAGGAAATGGTCAGGAGGGGTGGGTGGACAAGAAATTGTGGCTTTGCATACCTCTCAGCGGCCTTGAGTCCGAGCAAGTGGTCTCAAGGCAGCTCTGAGCGCCTAACTGCCTGGTGGCCGCGGGTTTCCTGTTATCTGAGCCGACCCCTGGAGGGTTCTCGGCTGAAGAAAGAGAGAAAGATGGGTCCAATTAGTACTGGAGCTAGATAAAGGGTCAGCTACCCAGTGAAAAACACAATTTACAAGTGAAAGGGGAGTGATTTCCTTGGCGCCCTGGAGTCTGGGTTGCAGCTACAGAGGCAGGAAAGGGCTGTAACACTGGAACACTTCTCTGGACTGCCTCCATTTTGTTAATGTTGTTGTGCAGGTGTGGCCTCTAGTATTGCATGCAGTACTCCAGATGGGGCCCTAACCAGTGTCTTGCAAAGAGGGATTATTACCTCCCTCTTGCGACTTGTGATACCCGTACTAATACACTCCAACCTCCCTCTAGCCTTACCCACTGCTTTAGTGGTCTGCTTGGATGATTTAAATTCATCTGTGATGATGATGCCCAAGTCTCTTTCCTCCGCTTGACCCCCTTCCTCTGTTTCTGCTCCCCCCCCCGTGTTGTTTCCTTTTGGGCTTTTTGCTCATGTTCCATCCCCTTGACCTCCGATGCTTGTGAGCTTCCTAGCTCCTCTCTTGTTCAGTGCTTCCTCCTTCTCTCCTCCTGATGCACTTCCGCTTCCTGCCCATCCCTTGCGGGCATCCCATTCTCCTCCTCGACTCTCCAGCCCTGTTGCACACTGTCTCTCCATGGTGCTCCTGTTGGATTCCCTGTCACCTCTCTCCTGTTGTGCTCCCTCTAATGCAGTATGTACCTCTTTTTTACAGCACTGCTTTCTATCATTGTTTAAATTTGTATTTGCAGTAACCGTTCATCCCAGTGCACCATACTACCTGCATTCGTACAGGGCTCGGGGAAGCTTGGTAGTTCCTACATATGCCAGTTGCCCTTTACTGCTTCATTACTATGTTGGACACGGCACCCTATGACTACTTTTCCTGATATCTTCTGTGGCCCCTGATGGGCTTACTGCACGTTACACTGCAGCTTTGCACTGTGACCCACACCACATACACTATTGCAACCTCTGACTGTGCACTTCAAACCCCGATGCATTTCGAGGTGGTTCCCCTATGCAGGGGACATATTCAGGTCCTCATTTGACCTTGTCATGGCAGCTGCAATCCCAGTGGATGTTCATCACTCCCCTGCAGCTCCTGCCTCCATTCAGTGGTATGTGCTCCTGATTGTTTGTGCCATTCTGGCGATTGCCATCTGCATCCCCTGTCTTCTCTCTCCCTCTCCTGGAAATGTTTTGCCTATTTTACTTCAGTCTCCTTCTGTATCATGGTGTCTGTTCTGCATCCACGGAACCTGTGCCCTGAGCTGCACCTGCCACCCATGTACCCATCTACAGTTTTTGTTTGTTGTTTCCCTGCCATGGGTAATGGTTAGCAACATTTGGTGAAGTACTTTTGTGAGCACTGCTCTGCATGAGTGTTTTTTTTTAAATTTTATTTATTTTTTTCGTTTGTGTCTAGGATTACAAAGTACCTTTGAGCCAAGGCTTTTTTACAAAGGTTCCACGTCATGCTGGTTACAGGGTAACAGACACTAAAACATAAAACAGTTACAGGTACATGGTTTTACACAGTAACTTTGCTTGATAAAATCAGACTGAGCGATGAGTAATTCAAGAAACAATAAGAGGAAGAGGGCAAGAAGGGGAGAGGGCTGAGGGTAGGGGAAGGCTTAGGCGTAGACGGTCAGGGTGAGGCAACTGAGGGGCCTTGTCAGGACAGACACAGGGCAAGTGCATTAGAAGTTGCATTGGACAGTTAAGTGCAAGAAGAGAGGGCAGAAACTGACACCTATGATGTCAGAAGCAGCGTAGGGGATGAAGACGTTATGGGGTGCAAACACAGGTGGAGGTGCCAGTTATGGAGTGGCAGAGCTTTTTTTGAACACTCCAAGCATTGCTGTGGATGAGAAGTTACTAGAGAGCTCATTCAGCCAACTCAGAGCCCTGTATGCAAATGACCTTTGGCCTTGGGACGTGTGGCAGTCGGGGATTTAAAGGATTTGGGGCTTAAAGCTCCTGGTGTTACGGTTGGTGATTTGGGGTTTGAGGAGGGTGCTAACTCCTGGTGGTACCTTTCCCATCATGATTTTCTTAGCAGTGATGCAGGTTTGATATTTGATTTGGTTGTTCAGTTGCAGCCAGCCTGTTTTGAAGTAGAGGTAGCAGGTGTGGGTGAGACAATGGGAACCAGTAATGAGTCGGCAGGCTTGATTGAGGGAAGTCAAAACATGCCTGAGAGATGAGGTTGTTTCAAATCAATAGATAATGAGACCATAGACAATGATGCTGATGATGGAGCTCTGGACAGCTATGGACAGAGCTTCTGGGGTTAGATGTTTCCTATGTCGGAATAGTAGGCCCACCCTGGTGTTGGCTACTTTTGTCACATTATTGATGTGTGGGACATAGGAGAGCTTACAGTCGAGGGTGAGGCCAAGGTATTTGAAGGTATGAACTTGTTCAAGGGTGATTCCTTGCTTGGTTTTAATGGAGAGCTGATATTGTTTGTATTTGTTTTTGTGAGCTGCAGAAAATCATGGTCTTTTGTTTTTTTCTGGTTAAGGATAAGTCTGTGTTTTGTGAACCAGTTTTCGACTGCAGAGAAGGCCTGTTGGAGGTTACGTTGTTGAAGGACTGGATCATGGTGGGATGCCAGAATGACAGCATCATCCACTTAGAGTAGGATCTGTTCAGGGCAGGATTCTGGCAGTGAGTTCAGAAAAAGGCTGAAAAGCAGGGGGCCCAAGATTGAGCCATGTGGGACACCGGACTGGACTGGTCTTTGGTCTGAGAGTGTGCCAGCAATTTTCACTCTTTCAGAGCGGTTATCTAAGTAGCTTTTGAACTAGTTCATCCAGTTAGGTGACAGCCCTGCTAGTCGAAGCTGGGCAAGTAGGAGATTGTGGTTGATGGCATCAAAGACTTTAGTTAAGTTGATGAAGGTGGACCCAGTAAGATGACTGTTATCGAGTGAGTGATGGATTGCACCAGTGAATTCAAGTAGCGCCGTGGAGGTGCTATGCCCTTTTCTAAAGCCATGTTGCTCCTTGCACAGGGTGTTGTGATTGTCTAGGAAGTCAGTGAGCTGGTCTGACACAATCCGTTCTAGGGCCTTGGCGAGTGGAGGTAGGATGGAAATTGGACGATAATTCTCAGTAGCTGTTTTGTCACCAGTTTTATGAATTGGGGTTACTGTGGCAGATTTCCATAAGTCAGGGAACTGGCTGAGGCTGAGGGAGAGGTTGAAAATCCTGGTCAGTGGTTGGAGTACTTCTTCAAGTGTGAGTGAAAGCAGTTTGAGGTTGAGGGAGTCACTACTGGCTCTGGAGTTGCAAATAGCTTTGGTAACGTAGCTGCAGACTTGATGCATTTTTACTGCTTTAAAGTAGAAGGAAGGGTGGCTGGAGGTGGCTTGGGGGGGGGCAAGGGGAACCACTTCATCGAAAAAAAACTGTGGGAGTACAGCACTGAAATCCGTGAAGGTGTCATTGAATGTATCAGCAATGAGTTTCTGGTCAAGTGTAGTTTCAACATTTATGCTGAGTACTGATGGGGGTGATTTAGATTGCTTCCCAGTGACTTCTTTAATGTTATTCCAAAAGTCCCTACTGTTGCTCTATGAGTTAGTGAGAGCATTATGGAAATAGGTGGTCTTCGTATCCCAGATATATTTGGTGCAGTCATTTTGTGCATGTTTATAGTTAGTAATATCAACTTGTCTACCGGTGTTTCTGGCAATCTCCCAAAGGTGGTCCTGAGCTGTTAGTCATCTAAGTAGGTCTCCGATGAACCAGGGGTTACATAGGGCTTTGGCCTTGCGCTTCCTTGAGGTGTGCAAATATGTTGAATGCTTGGTTGAAGATCCTGATGAAGTGTTCCAGTGTGGTGTTCACATTGGTTGCAGTGAGAATTGGGGACCAATCCTGTTGATGAAGGAAGGTTTTGTGATGAGTTAGCTTGCCTCTAGGTAGAACTCAGCTAGTAATGGTTTTGGGGGGGGGGCTTGATGAATTTATTGGACCAGTAGCAGACGACAGGGGAGTGGTCACTAAGTGTGTCAGGGAGGACAGTGGTGGTTGTGATCCTGGTGGGATGGCTTGTTAAGATCCAATCCAGAAGGGTGCTGGCACCCGTTTTATAGTTTGTCCTAGTTGGGGAGCTAACCATCTGAGAAAGGTTTGCTGCCTCTATCAAGTCCCTGTATGCCCCTGCCTCTACAGCAGGCCAGTTAATATTAAAGTCACTGAAGAGGATGCTTTCTGAGTCAGGTGAGAGAGATTTGGTAAACTCCAGGACTGCGTTAAGCCCATTACCTTGCTCTCTTGGTGGAATGTAGACTGTGAAAACTGTGATGGCCTTATTGTGCACACCGAGAAGGATCTTGACAGGAAGAATCTGTGCAGTGGTGGTTTGGGGGGTTAAGTTGATGAGGTGCCCCTGGATCATGTCCTTAAGGTACAGGGCGCAGTCACCACCTCTTTTTGCTGTTCGATCAAGCCGATAGACATTATACCCAGGGAAGGTGATAGCATGGTTGGGAACCGAAGGTGAGAGCTAGGTTTCTATGACTCCTAGTATGTCTGGGTTATTCTGGCAGGCAAAAGTCTGAAGGGCGTCAATTTTGTGAAGAAGACTGCATATGTTAAGTGAGATTATTAAGAGGGATCCTGGTTGATTGGTCTGAGTTTTTCTTATTGTAGGGGCTGGTCCGGGATTGGGATGTTTCCCGACAATAGCAGGAGAAGAAGTATACGTTTTAGAGTACTGGTGTGAGATACCCGTGACTGGCACCTATTTTTTTTGTTGTACCTGTGGTGGTGGTGGGATTGTGCATCAGGCCACTCTTAGACAGCCTCCGGCCTTCTGGGGGTAAGGGGTTGGTGGGTGCTCCCATTCTTCTGATACTAGTTGTCCTGGTCTACTTGCTACTATGGCCTCTGTCCTCAATCGCCCGAACCCACTTACTTCTCTCCCCAGGTTCCTGCTTCAGTTACAGTGGGGCCTTTCTTCCCCTGCATTGTTACTGCTTCCACAGCCAAACCTACTTTACAGCACTGCCTGTTTCTGTGCCTACCATTCCCATCATGCTACCTCTTTCTTCCCATACCTGTGTTTCGGTCATCAAGCTTATAACATCTCAGTTCCCTAATCTACTGTCCTTCTTTTGCAGCATTCTGAGCTTCAGCCAGCCTATACCAGCAGTTCTCCGGACTCTGTCCCTAACTCATGCCTTCTGAGGTGCTGAGCGAAGGTAGGCTTCCCCTGTCTACCGGGGATGGGATTCTGTTACGATTACTACCTCCTGCTTCCTTTCAACCTGACATCCTCTGTCCTTAAATCTGCTGGACAGCATCGAGTACAGGTTAGTTTGCCCCGACTACCAGGGATGGGAGCCATGTCTACAATCTACTGAGTCATATTGTCCTTCTCTACCTCATACCAGTTGCTGCTTTCCTTCAGGAACAGAACTTTTTTAACCCTTACGCCCTCATCATCCTACCTATACCTAGCTGCCTCAAGTCCAGATCATCCCACCTCAGCCACCACCAATGCATGTCTGAATCACCATTCCACTGCTTTAACTGTACACATTCTCAGTCTGATACCTGGATGCTGCTTTCCTTCAGGAAAATGACTTTGTCCAACTTGCCTTCTCCATCCTACCTGGTCTGCAGCCTTGATTCACGGTCCCATCATGCTGACTTACATGGATGGGAGCCTGCATCTGCTTTCAGCTGTTTCTACCTTCTGCATCATATACCTAATAAGGGTTGCCACTTCCCTTTGGGAACGGGACATTTCTATCTAATTTTCCTTCCACCTCCCAACTTTCCTACAGGTTTCGTATGGTGGTTTTCACGCACTGACTACCTGGTGTGGTTGCCCATTTTCTGTGAATCCACTAGTTCCATACCGTCTCTGGCTCATACCCGGTTGCCACTCCCATTTGGATCGAGATGTCATCCTCAGTTTCCTCCACCCTCCTACTTCTGCATGGTAGTATTGTTATTGGTTATTCTCCTCACTTACCAGGACTGGAAGCTTATTTCTGCAATTTTCTGTTTCAGCTTGTATGCTCTCGACCAGACCAGTGCTTGCTGCTCCCCCCTCCTGGACCTGAACCACTTACTGATTTTGCCTCCACCATCATACCTTATCTGGCGTGTCATGTCCAGGTTGTCTTACCTTAAATCCTTCACTTAGGAGCCTGCGTCTGCACCTGACAGTTTATCATTCTGCATTTTCTACCTCCTACCCAATTGCAGCTCCCCTGCAAAAACAGGAATCCTCTGCTTCCGATGACTTCCTTTCTTCCTCACCAGTCTCCATCCTGCATTTCCATGGACCATCGTACACCACTCCCTTTGTCCTCCTTTCCCCTCAGGATTTGGATCTTGCCTGCTTGTTCAGTCTCTATCTCAATCCAGTTTGACTGCCTCATGGACTTCCTTGCTGCTGGTCACCCCTTCCGGCTGCTGTACAAGTTTGTTTTATTCTTCATGTGAGAACCACATCCTTCTTCGCTACAGCACCTTCCATCCTTTCCACTCATCATTTGAAGCCTTCGTCAGATTTGGGACTCATGTATCTCAACTCCGTTGCTCTTGGTGCATGGTTTTGCTCCTTGGACTTCCATGGATCATCCTCTGGTACCTTACTACAGCCTTCCTGCATTACGCTGCTGTTTGCTGAAGAGCTGACCCAGTCCTGTTCCTTCCTGCTCTCTCTATCATCTGGATTAGCTTAGCCCATCACCTTCCTCGGATCATTTCTTCAGTTCATCAGGATTTCCTTTTTGGATAGCTGCCTTTTCGTCTCCTCCTTGCAGGCTCAAGGCTTCGTACTGTTTGCTGTGGCTCTCTTGGGCATACTACCATTTTTCTGGCCAGCATTCCTACCCAGTCAACTACTCCTCCAGTTTATCCATCTCATACTCCTACTCTGGCCATTCTAACAGTTCCCATCCACTACTCGATTGATCACTATCACTTGTTCATTTCACCTTAGGAAACTACTTCCAGCAAACATCCCTTTGATAACATGCCTCATAAACTCTTACATCATCATAGAGTTTTCTATACCACCCAGCCAGCTCCCCACGATCATTCCGGAATCTCATTTGACTGGACAATAGAAAGATTTCATCCGTTTCTACTGGATACTCCCTATGAATCTTGTCTGTTCAATCACTGTGACTTCCCTGTCTACCATGTCTCACAGGCTATCCTTCTACACGGAAAGGACTTAAATTCTTCCGTTATGCTCCAACATCATAACCATTATTGCTGCTATGGATACCGGGAATCACAAGATACCTTATATCACTAAGGACATCATCCGTTTTACCTTCTGCAGCCTCTCCTACCAAAACTGACACTGTTGCCTATGTTACTCCTACTTTCTGAACAGCCATTGCTTGTCCTAAGACTTTCACAGCTGCCTTCTCAGAACTTCCACTGTTGGATCTCCCGTGCCTAGCTGCTTTACTAATGTCATGCCATCCAAACCACTGTTTTCTAGCTCCTGAACATCACCATACCTCACATACTCATCTGCATTTCATCATCCTATTACCATCAGTCAAGTTAGCTGACCATCCAGTAGTCCTTCTAGTCTATCCTTCATGAATTATCTCCATTACTCCCTCCAGTGAAGATTTTCACAGAGAACAGGCTCCTCTGATTCTTAATCCGGAAATCCACAACCATCACTATCCCAGTATTGCCTCCCAAGTCTTAATCAACCATAGCACTAGAAGCCTCTGGCATTTCACACTGCTTGACTTCACCACCAACCCAGCCTATAGACACTTCCAGATATCCTCTTCCAAACTTCTCTTAAGTATTTAGGCATCAGATTACCTGTAAACCTAGCCAGCCATAGCCAACTCAGTGCATCTCATGGGCAATTACACCACAGAAATACCCATATTTACTTCAGTCAGTAGACCAGCAGAACACGTACAAGTATAGTTATGATTTCTATGCCCAAATAAACTATTCAATTCCTTGTACTGAACTTCCAGTCATTCGCTATATATATTCAATTACCATCTGGACTGCATATGCCAATCTTCCTGTATTTGTCTACAAATCACTTGTGGCATTTCTCTTACCAGGCACTCAAATACTCTACTCAGTTCCTTCTTCCACTTCATGGATGCTGATTTAGCAACTTATTGCCAACTACTGAATTCCTTACCTCCAGACTTTGCCGTGAACATCAGTCCTTTCACAACTTGGATCATTCACCTATGACTTCGCAAATTATCGCATTTCCCCTGTTCGCTGTGTGGTATCATATTGATCCAGTCATGCTCTCCCCGCTCATTACATCCCTATAATCCCTTTGGACAAGCATCCTTCATTACCTTGGACATCTGAACTTTATTTACCCTTCTTTGACTGGATCTGCTCACACTCAGGATTCTACCACTCCTTCAGGAAAGACCTACTTCTTCAAACTCAGGATTATTATCTCAACTACATCATCCATGGATCAAGGATGGACCATCAACTCTCCAAGAAGCTCACCTTCCTTAAAATTAACTATGGTTACTAGAACCTAATTTCTTCTCCTCCTAGTATACCCAGAGGATGGGCAGACCAATGGTCATGGGTCCTCAGAGGTTTCTCCACCTGGGGGTATTTCCTCTCCTGAGTGCCTGCCGTCAAACTCTCCATGAGTTGGAGGAGGTATCTTTTTGGGCCTTCTATTCCCTACAGATTCCTACCTACATACCTACTACTCAAGGGTGGAAATAGAGTAAAGCCACAAAAAGTACTACAAGTTGCACAAGCACTAATACCCTATCGCTATTCCCCAAACATTGAATTTATTCATTTATTGAATTTTGGTAACTGGGTGGGCCCACTGAGACAAAACAGTCCCTTTTTCAGAGGTGACCCAGGAAGTGCAGTACAGTGGCAGTGCAAAACATCAATAACAAGACTGGTACAGCGATCCAGTACTTATCTGGCTACAGTGAACAGTTGTTACAGTTAAACCAATAGGAAAGAAACAATGGTACACCAAAACATCAAATGCTATAAACAAACAGTAACTTATATACATTTTTATGTTTGCTTGTGCGCATGCGCAAGAAACATTATGCTGCAGCTTAGAAGAAAAGCAGGATGTGGAGGTGCAGCAGTGTGGTGGCCAATACCAGCACTGCATTTGTAGGCTTGGTGGTGAGCACTCAATGCAGACCCAGTGTCCTGATGACACTGGTTCTGCAGAAGTGCCACCAACTTGAAATGATTTGGCCGCTGCAATGAGGGGCCACCTCATCCTTGCAGTGTCAGCTATTCCGCTGCAATGAGAGAGTGATCCATCATTGTAAGGTGGTACCTTGCCTGGTGTAACATTACTAGGAACATGGTGGCTCTATGTGGCCGCCTCAGAGCCCCATGAAAGTCGACAGAGGTGTCCAATCCCCCTGTCGGCATGCCCAGGATCCACTTCATTTGCTAATGGGGAGCCCACTCCCCATTGGCATAATGTCCCCATTTCTGTTTGTGTGCTGAGGGGTGCCCAATCCCCTTGGCATCATGCACCCCAAACAGTCTTTCTTTGCTGGCAGGGGGCCCAATCTATCAACTTCAGTCCTTCCTTCACAGTTCAGTTTGCCAATAGAGCCCTCCCTGTTGGCATAATGTCCCCACCCCCCAATTTCTGTTGTGTGCCAAGGGGGTGTCCAATCCCCCCCTCGGCATCATGTGCCCTCCCACCTGTTTCTGTGCCGACAGGGGGCCCAATCCCCATCTGCTTTGGTCCCCCTCCCCACAAATGCAGGTGGCACACTGGAAGCCCACCCCAGTGTACCAAACACACCTGCAAAAGAAGAGGTAAAAATATTTTACCTGTAAAATGAGAAAACGGTTCCTCAATGTGTCCAGTGCCCCTTCCCCAACCTGTGCCCACCCTCTGTGTACTCCACCTCCTCACACACCCCCTCACCCCATACTTACCTCTGGAGCCCAGCGAGATGATCTTCAGTGGACCGGGAACACATCTGCACTCTTCAAAGCTGACCGCAAACTGAAGAAATGCCGATAATCTGTATAATGGCATAAATAGGGCTTTTTCAACTTTGGTGCATATCTGAGGCATTTTGGGGAATTTTGGCACCAAATTTTCAACATGGGGTTATTGGGACTCCTCTTTATGAATTCAGTCACTATCATGGCGTTATTCAGTCCCGAAAGGTGATTTTGTGGTCACTGGTGGAATTACCTTTCGGGACTGATTAATGAAACAACAGTGCCACTGTTCATGAGGTGGGCTCTCAAATAGCCTGTGTTACAAATGTGGTGAAAAAAAATCCTAAAAAATGACTGTTTTAAGAGTGTACATTGTGCACTTTGCACGCACACTCGTAACTTCACGAATTTGTAATATTTTCACTCCAGATTTTCAAAATTGGCATTTTTCCACACCTTATTATGAACAGTATAGCTGTCATTTTACACATCCTGGCCAAAAAGTGTTTTTGCAATTCCGGTGCAGAACAGAGCAGTCGCTGTGGGAAATCAGTTTTTGGGACAGATTAAAAAAATGACAGTGACACTGTTCATGAGCAGAGATCCTAAAATGCCTGTGTTGAAAATTTGGTGATGAAAGTCTGTAAAATCACTGTGTTACAAGCTGTGTTGCACAGTTTCCACGCACCCTTGTAACTTTGCAAATTTGCAATATTTTCCACGCCAAATTTTCAACACTGGCATTTTTTCACAGCTCCTTATAAATGGTATAGCTGCCATTTTTAACATCCTGGCCGAAATGTGTTTTTGCACTTCTGGCGCAGAATAGCCTGGTCGCAGTGGGAAATCAGTGTTTGGGACAGATTAAGAACAAGCAAGTGAGAGAGGGGGAGTGAATGAGATCAACAGAGCTCTGTCAGGACTGCTGCAGATTTCTTTGTGGGCAGAAAAAGCCACCAATGCAGGCAGGAGCCCAGTACAAAAGGGAAGCCTGCAGCACCGGGAGAAACAGAATGAGTGAGTGAGAGAGGAGGAGTGACTGAGCTCAACGGAGCTTTGTCGGGACTGCTGCTGCTTTCTTTGTGGGCAGAAAAAGGCACCAATGCAGGCAGGAGCCCAGTACAAAAGGGCAGCCTGCAGCGCCGGGAGACAAAGAATGAGTGCGTGAGAGAGGGGGAGTGAATAAGCTCAATGGAGCTCTGTTGGGACTGCTGCGGATTTCTTTGTGGGCAGAAAAAGGCACCAATGCAGGCAGAAGCCCAGTACAAAAGGGTAGCCTGCAGCACTGGGAGAAACAGAATGAACAAGTGAGAGAGAGGGAGTGAGTGAGCTCAATGGAGCTCTGTCGGGACTTTAGAGTTGCCCACCCAACCTCCCAGGGTCCTGTGTGGTTCTATATTCCAGCAGGGTCTCTGGGGTGGAGACAAACCAATGACTGGATACTTTAAGGATTGCTGTAATAATACAGATTTAGTTGTTCTGTTTATTTCTCTAACTGAGCTATACTGTTAGGATTGCTGTAATAATACATATTTTTTGTTCTGTTTATTTCTCTAACTGAGCTGAGTAATACTTGGAGTACAATATGATTTCTAACTGAGCTAAGTGAAACTATGAGGGCTGAGAACAAAAAGTATCGTAGCTGAGGGGTGAAAAACGGACAAGGAGGCTTTAGGATTGCTACAGTAATACAGTATCTAACGGATGAGATTTGAGACTGAATTAACCGGTCAGCAAGGGGGCAGTAGGGGGACTAGTGTGGGGAGAACAGGAATTTGAGTAAATAGGGCCCAAACAGTTGTAGTAGGGTACAGAAACCAGGAGTAAGAGCCTGTAACATAAGATGAGGGCCAAAATGGGGCAGGTGCCACATGTCAATAGGACAGGCATCTTTGAAAGGGTGGTGGGGTGTAGATGGTGTGGGTCTGCCATGATCCTGGACTGGGCTTGGAAGATGGGGGGGGTGTATGTTCTGTAGACAACTGGCTAGTTTGAGGGAGGAACTGTGGAGGTTAGAGAGGAGTCTAAGTGGCAGGGCAGATAAGTATGGTAGGCATCTGGGGGATAGGGGATGCAGGAAGAACAACTAGGGAGTGAAACCAACCCCAGTATTAGAGGCACTAACAGAAAAGACAGGAGAAGGGAGGGGGTGCCCGAGGTGAGGGGGGCTTCTGATGGGGGAGGAAGAGACCACGAGAAGTTCCAGGGGAAAGAACAGATGGCTGCAGGTAGGGTGGTGTCTAGTTGGAATGCGCTGTCAGAGGGGGTGGTAACATGTAGTACAGTCAATAGCTTTAAGAAGAAGTGGAGTAAAGCAAGAGGAAGAGTCATGGGGCAGGGTCTGAGACAAGTGGGGGAGGAACTGAGGTGAAGGTGGCTGGGGCAGCTGCAATCTAGGGTGCTAGCTGCACACTAGGGCAGACTTAGATAGACTGATGGGTCTGCTCTGCTGGCAGATTCGTATGTTCTTATGTTCGTATGTATGTTCATATGTAAAATCACAGTGACTCTGTTCATGAGCAGAGATCCTAAAATGCCTATGTTGAAAATTTGGTGACATATGTCCATAAAATAACTGTGTTACAAGCGTGCATTGTACAGTTTCCATGCATCTTCATAACTTCACAAATTTGTAGTACTGTCACTCCAGATTTTCAACACTGGCATTTTTTCAGACCTCCTTATGAACAATACAGCTGTCATTTTTCACATCCTGCCTGAAATATGCATTTACACATCTGGCACAGAATAGCGCGGTTACTGTGGGAAATCAACGTTCGGTACAGATTAAGAAAATCATAGTGATAGTGTTCATGAGCACAGGTTACAAAATGCCTATGTTGAAAATTTGGTGAAATAATTCCACTAAATGACTCTGTTACGCGCATGCATTGTGCAGTTTCCACATATGCTTGGAAGTTCGAGCATTTTTAATATTTTCACTACAGATTTTCAACATTGCCATCTCTTCACACCTCCCTATGAATGGTGCAGCTGTCATTCTTCACATCCTGCCCAATCTGTGTTTTCGTACATCTGGTGCACAATGGCATGGTCGCTGTGGGAACTCAAAGTTCGGGGACACATTGACAAAAATCACAGTGCCACTGTTCATGAGAAGAGGTCCCAAATGCTTTCATGAGGTGGGGCTCACAAAAAGGCCATGCTGAAAATTTGTAGTGCAAATACCGACAAATGCCCAGAGCATATGGGTTTCTAACCATAACGTTCCCACCCTGTATAGACTGACAGGCATCAGGGTGTGCCATTGGATTGCCAACTGTAATGCTCATGCCGTTCCACCACCACCCCACCACCCTGCAGCCAGTGACAGGCATAGAGGTGTGCCTTGGACTCTTCAGCCCCATAGTTCATTCCATTCTCCTATATTGCACTCATTTCAGTGTATGTCCTTATGGAGTGGGGTGACTTTAAAGCCGAACAACCCAATGCACACATCAACACTTGTCGGTGTCTGCAGGATAGGGTGAGGTGAAATGGCATGAACGTTACGGGCAAAAACCCAAATGCATACCCCAGTGCCTGTCCATCTCTGCAGATTGGAGGTGGGGTTGGTGTAAAGTTCAATACTTCACTGCCATTCCTACTCTGCATCTGTCTAACTCCTGCATTTCCAATGCTAATACCAGCAAGCAAACATTCTGCATTGACAAATGCTTGATGAATAAGGCACAGTACAAGGGAGAGCAGAGCTGTACAAAGAAAACATGCCTGGAGAGGTTAGTAGAGTCAGAAGTCATCGAAAACAGGAGCAAGGTGTGGCAGCAAGGTGGGATAGCAATGAGCATTGAAACAGAGAGAGAGAGAGAGAGAGAGGTTTAGGCCAGAATAGTAGGAGTCAGTGAGTTCCAACAGGACACTGCAGAAAAGGCAAATCATCTCCAGGCCTCAGCAAGCTGGGGGTCTGGCAGTTGGAGCAGGAGTAGTGAGGAAGATCTAAGAGCACGTCATTGGTGCCGACATTGGATAATGTCAGCAAGGCATGGAGGAGTATAGTGATGGACCATCTTATATATGAAGCTTAGAGTAGCATACCATAATTTAGATTCGTAGGGAGCCATCCCAGGGAGGATAGGACATCACAGTTGTGATGTCAAGCACTGACCCCCACTGCAGATCTTCCCACCCTATGGTAGACCTATGATGGAGGAGATATGATAGTGGATGTTGAGAGTAGTAAGGGGGCACCATACGTAAGGAGTGGCAGAAGGGTAGCAGTCGCTATTTTGTGGCAGGAGGTCAATGTGAGGAAGGAACTGATACAATATAGGACACCAAGCTTTTGGTTTATGAATTTTGGTTAGGGCTGTGACATGCATGTCCAGGGAAAGTGAGGAATCCAAGGTGACTCCCAAGTATTTGAAGGACTTGACAGTTTTGAGGACAGCCCCAGTACATAATAATACAACCAGCAGGGGGAGGGTTTGTGTAACTGTTTTGAAGAACAGCATGCACTTTGTTATTTTAGTATTAAGGACAAGCTGCTTCTGTAGAAACCAGTCTTTAAGAGTGTGCAAGTCAGAGGCTAGCATAGAACCGATCCACCCTACATCAGAAGAAGAATGGCAAATGATAGCATCATCCAGATAATGATGAACAGAGGAGGCCCCACTGCAGTAATGAGGGAGATCATTGATAAAGAGTGAAAACAGTGATGGGCCAGGATAGAACCCTGGGGGAACACCATGGGTTATGGGTCTAGGGTCTGATAGGGAACCTGCCCACTTAACTCTCTGAGTACAGCCATGGAGGTGACTTTGGGTCCAGGTTAGGGCACTGGCATCAAGGCCAAAGAGGTGTAGCTGCTGTAGCAGGAGGCAGTGGTTGACCAGTTCAAAGGCCTTGGTCAGGTCGATGAATATAGCTCCAGTGGTGCAGCCATGGTTCATTGCCTGGAAGATATCAGAGGTGACTTTAATCAGGGCTGTAAGGGTACTGTGGTTTTTCCTGAACCCATACTGGGAGATTGAGTGCAGATGGTGATGGCCCAGTTAAACCTGCAAGTGGTCATAGATTATACGCTCTTGGATTTTGGCAAGTCGGCAGAGTATCGAGATAGGTCGGTAATTTTTGATGGTAGAGGTGGGACCTCCCTTATGAACAGGCACAACCACCAATAGCTTTCATTTCTCAGGGATAGTACTTGCAGGGAAGGACCAATTAAACAGATCACAAATGGGATGGGCAAGGGCAGCAGCCCCCAGCTTAATAAATTTTGGTTCAAGGGTGTCATGTCCTTGGGAGCTATCAGCCTTCAGATTCTTGAGAAGTCAACTTACCTCATCAAGGGTTGCTAGCTTCAGGTGAATGGAGGGGTGGGCCAAGGAATCTACAGACAACAGGGGATCAAACTGGGAGGAAGGAGAATAACTGGGAAAGAGGGATGTATACTTATGCAGATCGGTGAAGTATTCATTGAAGCCAGTGGGGGGGGGGGATCACTGAGCATGGCACCTTGGGCATCAAGGGAACTAGGGATCTCAGAGGTATTTCTGTTTAAGAGGGAATTAACCTGTTTCCAGAAATTCTTAGGGTTACTGAGATGTTCAGTTTGGAGTCTTTTGAAACGCTGACATTTAGCTTTCTGGATGGAGTTCTTGCAATTGTGCCTTAGCTGCCTGTAAGTTTGCCAATCAATAGGTAGCCCAGTATCCTTGTATGTCCACCAGGCTCTATCATGAGTGGACATGAGCTTCCTGAGCTCCTTGGAAAGCCAAGGAGATTTAATTCCTTTTAACCAGCAACTCTTCATCGGGGCACAACGATCAACAATTTCATGAACTTGATCACAAAAAAGTCGAGAGCTTTGTTGACGTCCAGCAGGGTATTTATTGGACCCCAGTCAGTATCACAGATTGAGGCAATAAAAATATTGGGAAATTACAGGCCAATCAGTCTGACATCAGTAGTGGGAAAACTAATGAAGTCCCTCCTAAAGCTGCATCTGATGGGTTACAGGACCCAATGCGCACTGATTCATGGGAGGGAGATCATGTTAGATAACCTTATAGGTTTCTTTCATTGGGTAACCAGAGAAATAGATTGGGTGGGAGGAGTGGACATGGTCTACTTAGACTTCAGCAAGGCCTTCAACATGGTGCCACATATGAGACTCATAAAAACTGGGTAGCTTGGGCATGGGAACTGAGGTGGGGCACTGGGTGTGTAACTGACTGATGGATAGGTGACAGAGGGTGGTGGTTAATGGCACTCACTCAGGGGAAGTGAAATGACCTGCGGGGTTCCTCAGGGCTCAGTACTGGGTCTAGTCCTCTTTAATGTCTTTATAAGTGACATTCCAGAAGAACTGGAAGGGAAGGTGTGTCTCTTTGCAGATGACACCAAGATCTGCAATAGGATGGACACTCTGGGTGGGGTGGTGAGGAAGACTAGAGACCTGAAAAAGCTTGAGGAATGGTCAAGGGTATGGCAGCTAGGTTTCAGTACAAAAATACAAAATTGTGCACCTTGGGTGTAGAAACCTGGAAGCAGGGCATAGAATTGGGGGGGCAGGGGTATTGACAGTTACTAAACAGGAAAGAGACCTAGGGGTAATCATAATGGCTGACCTTAAAGTGGCAAGGCACTACAGCAGGGAAAGGGGAGGGAACATTGCTTAACCAGGAGTAGCACACTAAGCTGAAGCTTGTTTCCAGATGTGATCTGGAAGGACAAGAAAATTAAGTGACTTGCTCAGGATCACAAAGTATGCACCTAGGCAGCTGTAGGATTCAAAAACAGGTCGCCAAATCTGCAGCTCAGAGCCTTAACCCACTGCGCTATTCTGCCTCCTACAGCAACACAGTAGGGAAAGCCGGTGAGGTGCATAGGGAGGGGTATCACCAGCAGAAAGAGAAAGGTGGTGTTGCCACTGTGTCAGTCACTGGTGAAACCATACCTGGAATACTGTATCCAGTTCTGGAGCTCTCACCTCAGAAAGGATGTAGACAGGATACAGGCCATCCAAGGAAGGGCAACATAAATGGTGCAGAGGCTGCACCAAATGTCTTATGAGGATGAGAAGAGACTGAGGGATTTAAACATGTACACCCTGGAAGAGAGGGGGGAGAGGAGGAAAATGATTGAGACTTTTAAATACCTCAGGGGGGTGAATAAGGTACAGGAAGGGAGTATTTATCAGAAAAGGTGTGCAAGAACTAGGAGGCATGCAATGAAGCTGGTAGTGGCATTTAGGAGGGATGTGAGGAAGTCTTTCTTCACTGACAGGGTGGTAGATGCCTGGAATCATCTTCCATTGGGGTGGTGGGAGCAGAAACAGTGGTGGGCTTCAAGCATGCATGGGATAGGTGTAAAGGAAAACTGGTATTAAAGCAGAGGGTAGGAGGTGGCCAGGGACCAGTTAGGGAATGCGGTGGCAAAATAGGCAGGAAAAATGGACAGACTAGGTGGACCAAGTGATCCTTATCTGCCAACAAATTCTATGTTTCTATGACATTGCAGCAAAAGACTTCTGACCAGCAGCAGTGTGTGACCATGGCACCACTGCTAGTTCTAATGCAGTGGATCGAAAAGTCTTTCTCAGTGGTTTGAAAAAATTAGCCCACACAGATTTGGGGGGAGGGGGGGGTGCAGGAGTTTGTAGGCCATGCCCAGAATAGGGTAATGTCGCCTTTCTTCCAGAGAGAGCCAGTTTAACATAGAAAGAACCCTGCAATGATGTTCCCTGTTGCTGGTTCCAGCAGCAAAGCCAGAGATGCAGTGGTAAGCAAATTTTAACTTAGATAGTTCAGGCTCCCTGACCGATGAGAGCAGCAGTGCAATATAGGTAATGGCAGGTATAAGGATGCTGTTAATGACTGATAGCCTGACCTTTTTTGTGATGTAGGGGTGTAGCCTATACAGCAGGCCTAGTTTCTAATTTAGAGTTTTGACCACTCCTTCAATATGTGACCCGAGCGAAAGCTCCTGATCCAGCAGGATTCCCAAGTATTTTAATAATAATAATAATAATAATAATAATTTTATTTGTATAGCACCTTTCAATTTTACTTCAGACACCATTACCATGCATGCACCCGATGCAATACAGATGTTGAGCAGGTCTTATCTGTCAGGACTCAGTCTGTGAGGTATAAAGGGCACAGTCTTTTTGTTTTGTGTTCAGTGTAAGTAAATTGGACTGAAACCAGGACCCCAGTGTTTGAAAGTCCCCCTGAAGACCAGACTTAATCAGAGGAGGGTTGGGATAGGAACATAGGAATTGTGTCGGCAGATTGGGACTGCATGACCCATTTAGTCTGCCTGTGTTTCTGCCCACCTCCCTATTTAGACTGCACCCTGATGTGTCCACAATGTCTGTCCCATGTGAGTCTGAGCTCGCGTACTGTCTTGGATTCCACCACCTCCTGAGGTAGGCTGTTCCACGGGTCTATGACCCGTTCTGTAAAGAAGTACTTCCTGAGGTTGCTTTTGAACCTTCCTCCCACCAGATGCAAGTTGTGCCCCCTTGTACACGCATCCCTGTTTTGCTGAAAGAGGTTTCCTGCTTGGGTTGTGTTGATTCCCTTTACGTACTTAAAAGTTTTGATCATGTCCCCTCTGTTTCTTCTCTGCTCAAGGGTGTACAGATTTAGTTCACCCTTGAGCAGAGAAGATCAGACCTATACATCACAGTATCATCAGCATACAGCAAGAGTTTTGCATCACCACAGTTATTAGACAGATCATTAAATCACAGTGGGAACAATATGATACCCAAAACTGAGCCATGGGGCACACCAGTTGTGATGGGCTATAGGGAGGACCTGATAGCCCCCCATTTCACAAGTTGCTTGTGCCCCGTAAGGTAATTTTGGAATCACAGACATGAGTGGTGATTGAAGCCCGAGCCCTTTAAGTCATCCAGCAGAAGGTCATTGTTCACAAGGTCAGACATCTCAGTGAGCTCCACAAAAAATGGTTCCTGTGGCCTGACAAGCCTCCACAGCAATGAAGAGATCAGATGTGAGGCTAACTAGGGCAGCATCAGTACCACGCTGTTTCCTAAAGACATGCTGGATCTTTGTTAGGTCAGTGTGCATCTCTAGATACTTCTGTATCTGACTATATGTCAGTATTTCCTGGATCTTGGCCAAGGTACACAGTAAAGCTATGGGCCTATAGTTCTCAGTGGGTTCCTTTGCTCCCCATTTGCGTACCAGAACCACATGCACAGTTTTCCAGATATTGTGTAAATCCCCCTTCAGGAGGGATGTATTAAATATAGAGGCAACAGGACCAGCAAGGACTCTGTCACCAAACCTAAGGAGCCTGGGTTCAAGATTATCATGGCCAGGTGAGCCATCCTCTTTTAAGCCCAATAAGAGATCTAGGACCTCCTTCTTAGAGAACAGTTTGAAATGGAATTCTTGGCAGTTTAGCGGGGGGGGGGGATGAGGAGCCAAGATGGGTGGATCACTGGGAGGGACTGCCCAGGGTGGAGGTAAAACTATCCATGTACGTGAAGAACCTGTTAAAGGCTTCTGCAGCAAGAGTGGGGTCGCTTACTGTTTTACTATTTGAGCGGATATCACCTGAGGGTGTACTGGTTCTACCCTTTACGAGGCAGCAAACTTGTGATCAGATCCTCTTTGAGTCATGAAGGTTTTTAGATTGCAAATTTTGATATAGTTTACCTTAGCCTATTAGAGACCGCTTTTACAAGAGTTTCTCAGGGTACGGTACTGTTGTCAATCCTATGCCAGAGCAATAGATCTATACTTGGCCAGTGCTGAGCTGATGGAGGGTGGGGTAAACCACTTTGAACCCAGACCTTTGACACATCTCTAGATGAAAGATACATGAATATTTACCACACTCAGGAAGCTGTTAGCAAGAAATTGCAATGCAACATTTACATTTCCACACCTACCTAGGATGCCCTATTGTACTGAGGCAACATCTAAGAAAGGCATCACTACCAAGATGAAAATAATCCCTAACCATAATAGGCTGGGAGGGGGGTCTAGCAGAACAGTTGCTTCAGACACAGTAAGTTGGTGAGTGGTCACTGATTGTGTCAGCCACTGTGCTCACTACCTTGACTCTATCACACTTGCTGACCAAGATCCAGTCTAGTATGGAGTGATTACCCAACTTCATATTGAGGAGAGTAAGCTCATTAACAACTTGGTTTAGGTTAAGCTCAGCAAGAGCAGATTTAAAGTTACTTTCACCTCCGTCAAATCAATTAAGGGTTGAAGTCCCCAAGTACAATTGGCTCCCCCTTTTCAATATTCTCTAGTCAGTCAAGGAATTCTTCAAAAGCAAGCCATGCCACAGAGGACATGTTGTACATATAGCCATTTGTAAAGGATTTGATCCTTCCCAGGAGCAGTTTCACAAACATACACACACATATAAGGAATTACTATAACTTGGGATAACACTGGGATTTCACTCACACTAAATGAGGCCATTGCATATACCAGAATGCCCCAACCCATGCCCTTTTCAGTTAGCAAGGTTGTTTCACCTTTTCAACGCATCACTAAAGACACAGGAGATACCTGAAGACTGGAGGAGAGCAGATGTGGTCCCTCTCCAACAAGAGTGGAAGCAGAGAGGAGGCAGGCAATTACAAGCTTGTAAGCCTGACCTCAGTAGTGTGGGAAACTAATGGAGTCCTTACTTAAGAAGGGGATTGTGAAGTTTCTGGAGGATAGTGGGGCACAGGATCCAAGGCAGCATGGATTCTCAGAGAGAAGGTCCTGTCAGATGAATCTTACAGATTTCCAAGACTGGGTAACCAGGGTGGTAGATCAGGGAAGGGCGGTGGATGTAGCCTACCTGGATTTAAGCAAGGCCTTTGACACCGTCCCACACAGGAGATTGCTAAATAAATTGGGGAGCCTAGGAGTGGGTCTTAGGGTAATAAAGTGGGTTGGGAACTAGCTAAGGGACAGGACTCAGAGGGTGGTGGTAAATGGCATGAAATCTGAGAAAAGGGAGGTGACCAGTGGGGTGTTACAGGGGCTGGTGCTGGGACCAGTCCTATTCAATGTCTTCATTAGTGACATCGCAGAGCATCTGGAGGGAAAGGTGTGCCTCTTCACAGATGACACTAAGATCTGCAACAGAGTTGACACACTGGAAGGGACAGAAAAAATGAGAAAGGACTTAAGCTTATTAGAAGAGAGGTTGGGTGGTTGGCAGTTGAGTTTCAATGCTAAAAAATGCAAGATCATGGACCTGGGTCACAGGAATTCACGGGAGGAGTACAGGAAGGGTGGAGAAATTCTGGCCACCGCAAATCAGGAGAGAGACCTGAGGTCATCATATCTAATGACCTGAATGTGACCAAGCAGTGTGAAAAAGTGGTGGGGAGAGCAAACAGAATGTTGGGGTGCATAGGGAGTAGCATAACAAGCAGGAGGAAAGAGGTGGTGATGCCACTGTACAGATCACTGGTGAGGCCTCAGCTGGAGTACTGTGTCCAGTTCTGGAGACCACATCTCCAGAAGGACATTGACAAAATAGAGGCAGTCCAGAGAAGGGCAATGGTGATGATACATGGACTGCACCAGAAGCCCAATAAGGAAAGACTTAAGGACCTTAGTATCTATTCACTGGAGGAAAGAAAGGAGAGGGGGAGATATGAAAGAAAGTTTAAAGTACCTTAGGGGAATAAACAGGGTAGAGGTGGAAAGCATGTTTCAGAGAAAACTCTGCACAAGAACAAGAGGGCATGATATGTGGCTGAAGAGTGGAAGGCTCAGGGATAATGCTAGGAAGCACTTTTTCATGGAGAAGGTGGTGGAGCCATGGAACAGCCTTCCAGCAGAAGTGGTGGGTGCAAAAACAATACAGGGGTTTAAGAGTTCATGGGATAGACAAAAGGGTACCCTGGAGTTGTATACCGTTGCTACAATAACAGTAAGACAGAGAAGACCAGTACAGTGACAGAATAGGGTGTTCCTTGTACTGGTCTACTGTCTTACTGTTGCCATTGTCTCCGGGGAGTTCGCCCCTCCCCGAAACCCCCCACAAAAAAAAGTGGTGTTCCTGGACGGCACAATGCCAACTGTAGGCATTGTGCTGTTGCTATAATTACATTTGACAGGATTCCTGTTGATGCGGCATGGTGAAATCCCCTGGAGATGTGCAGAGCAGGAGAGCCATAGATCAACTAGGATCTGGGACTGCAGCAGTGAGTAAAGAAATGAGCAGACTTAGGTGGGACGTATGGTCCTTATCTGCTGACAGATTCTATGGTTCTATGTTTCTTAGTGCACAGTACCCAGGGATAGCCATTTCATGTGAAAGGATGTTGGTTTCCGCGCCAGGTTTCTGAAACAGCTAAGATGTCAGGTATGTTTAGAGATGACCACGCTTCTAGGTCAGGAAGCCTATTCCTGATTCCTCCTACACTCATATAGGTAACTCTTAGTCACCTGTTACTAGTCCAAATGGGATCAGTGTGAGAGAGCAAAGGAGGATCAGGGTTGGGTTCTATGTCTCTATCTAAAAGATATGCATATGCTATTCATGCATAACAGTCTTAGGTAAGCAGTGAGACTAGTACCTCCTCAGCTCAAGAAATAGTCAGTGGGCTTGACCTGTGCTTACTAACATGTGCCTTCACTTATGCTATTTACTCATAAACTACAGGACAGTTTTCTTTAACACAATAGTTATTCACATTCTTGCACTGGCATTTAGAGTGCCATCAATGTTACTTTGGTATCAGAGGGACAATTTAAACTCTGTTAAAAGATTCAGTACTACTTGGGCAGCCTTTAAATGTTACATTGTGGTAATTTTAAGTTTGTATCAAAATAAAAGATGCAAACTACAGAAAAAATGAAATCTCTTTCTTTAAAAATAGACATGTTAGAGAAGAAAGGCTAGAATTTTCTATCAGAGAAAGAGAAAACATAGTTACTAAAATGTAAAAAATTAGTTATTTTCAATTACTAAAGAAAAAGTGGAGTTCACTATCATAAAAAGTAAAGCTAAATACATAGACTTGGGGGATAAACTTAGCAAGCTACTAGCTAATAGGCTTAAAAATCAGAAACAATTGAGATTCATAGATTCGATTATCTTAGAAGATGCTAAAGAAGTCAAGACAGACCCCCCAAAATAGTGGCTAAGCTTCAAAAATGTTATTCTTGGTTATACTGCCCAATGAGCAACACTGTTTAAATAAATATTTAAGTTATGATGTCAGGATGAATCAATTATTTAACTATTTACCTATTTACCTATAAGCTGTTTTCTGATACAAAGAACACTTATTTTATAATTTTGCATTTTTACGAGTTTGGACATTTTGATTGGTTTATATATTTTTTATGTCATTGTGATGTCATTACGTTGCATTGTATAAATGTGCACAGCATCTAGCATGGTTTACGCCCCCTTGAAGGCTTGCAGCCGAGGTGCTAGGGGCTCTTACTGTGTTCACTAAATAAACAATTCAGTTGGGGAAACTGTGGGTCTGTGTTTCATAAGGAGTGCTGTCTTTTGGACTTCTGTTTAAGTTTAGGCTGGCTGCCTTGTCTCAGCAAACCTACCACTGACTTAGCGCAGGACATTCCCTTTTGGAATTCCTGTACTTTATACTATATGGCAACTAAAATCAATAAATATATAAAATGGCTTCATTTACCAAGAGAGTGTGGGAGCTATATCCCCTTTTGGTTGGACCTAGAACTTAGAATGATGAACAGATTTAAAATTCCACCAGAGGATGTATTATACCTTAAACCAAGTCTTCTACCTGCAAAACTAAATCTTCGGTCATGGGAATCTCATTAAGAATACATCAGTAGATTGTTTCTTATCTGAGTCTAAACCTGCAAAGGAGTGGTAATCAATTCATTATTGGAAATCCCTATCTTTAAAATTAATGATCAGCCTATCCCTTAGAGTTGGTTTCTTGAAAACAGGCACCTTAAGGTAAATTCATTCTTAAACAATGGATTCTTACTTTCACTCAGAGAAATAATGGAAAGGAGAAATTAAATAAAAAACATTTACCTAAGTTATTGTTAACTAAAATAGTTATGAAGGCTCATTTTGGGCCTCTGCCTTGGAATTTGGATCCCTATGACTTATTAAAAGATTTAAAACTAAGGGGTTTGAAACCTCATCCTATTTCAAATCTATATCAATTAATGTTAACTTTAAAATGCTCACAGGATTCAATAATCTCTTTCTACTGGCACAAAGAAACTAAAGAATTCCTACAAAACATGTCTATTTTATTGGGTAATATTTTCAAATATATTCCAGTGTACAGCCTAAGATTGATTCAATTTAAAATTTTGCATAATTCATACATGACTCCTCAGAAACTGTTTAGATTTGGGTTACTAGATTCAAACAACTGCATTAAATGTGAGTCAGCAGAAGGTTCAGGTAGTCATATTCTTTGGTTTTGCCCGAAGGCTCAACAGATTTGGAACCTAGTGAAAAATGATTTAGGTATAAAGTTGTCCTTACATAATGCTACTAATTTTGAGACATGTATTCCGGGAAATCTTAGCATGGTTAAAGGCAAACCCAACAAACCAACCTTATTATTGATAGCGATATCAACAAAACAGTTAATAATAAAATACTGGCTGGATAGAGAGGATTTAAGCATGAAAGAATGGACTTCAAACATTGTGTTTAATCTTCAGATTACCAGGTTAATATATTTATTCCATAACAACATCAAGTCATTTTATGATAGTTGGGATACGATCTATAAGTTAATACTATAATTTAATTCAATCATCTGTTAGTTTATGAGGCACCTAGTTGACTCTGGGACTCTCAAGATATCCATCTTTTATGGGGAAAGATAGTTTTGATTTTACCCTCTGTCTGTCCTTGTAGGTCCATACAGTATAACACATTTATTTCTTTCATTGGGGGTGGAGGGTGGGGGTGATGGGAAGGTATAGGAGGGATAGGGTGGTTTGGGTTTTGGTGGGATGTAGATTTTCATTTATTGTTTGTAATATGTTGAACTGTATATCATTGCAAAAGTTATTTAAATAAAGGAAAGTAAAAAAAAAAACATACTTTGGTATCAGAACACTTGTAACTATTTACAGGTGGCCCTGATAGTAATGTAACACTGCTGGCTGGCACTGTAAATACCATGTAAGTAAATAAGTAAGTATTTTTTATTTATATAATGCTTTTCAACGGATATCAGAGCGCTTCACAATAAAACCATAACAACAATAAAATTCCAGAATACAATAAATAAAAAACTGTAAAACACAGAATAATAAATCAATAAGATATAACACTATGGCAAGTATATTAGTAAGCGCAGGCCACGTGTATCATCTATTTCTTGAAATACCGCATGTCATAATTTGTGATGGTCACAGGAGCAGAGTAAATACAAGCACCACTGCTTAACTAAGACTGTTTGTTAAACTGATATACTACAAAGAATTTCAGAAGTATGACAGCAGTTGTAGAAATGTATCAAGACATGCTGACATACGGACTATGAGTCTATCTCAACATTAACTAAATTTGTTAGCTTATGACAATGCACCATTTTATATTCAAAACAGTAGTGGGTGACATATATTTATACTTGGACTCAAGAATATTTAATATGCCAAGACCATTACCTATGAATCACTGAGGATAAGTGGCAGAATTAGTACACTGAGTGTGTCATAAACTTCCAAACAGTACAGATTTTAATGCCACTGGGACAAAATATTTTAAAAGCACTGTTCACTATATTTGCACCAGGAAGTATTTGGGGCACTTATTTAAGTGAGTAAATACAAAGCACAGATTAGTTGATAGTGCTGCTGACTGCAGTTGCTTAGCTGTGAATGGGGTTACCATAGCAATTAACAAAACTGTAAAAACCACCTGAACCCATGGCACTATGCTGTGAGGAAGGCAGAGTTACGCCGAAACATCAGTGTTCACAAGTGCACACACACACACACACACACACACACACTCCTTGGTACTAGCACCCATGAATATGGGGTGGTCATTTAAAAGTAATTAAGTAACTAAAAATTAAGTAAGCCATGAAAGTATAATATAGCAAGCATGTGGAGTGTAGACAACTGAGCTAGAAGAAGAAAAAACGTTTGCTGTTGTTTGTGAAGTATGAAGTTAAATTTGTATTCACTGTAATGCATTTGTAAATTTCTAAATTTATTTAGAATGGGAAGACTCCAAGAATAGCTATGGAGAAACTAGTCTGCACTGTAAATGGGGTAAACCTGCACATTCTAAGTAAAATGGTTGGGTAAGAAAAGTTAAGTCTCCTGACTATATGTTACAAGAGTGAAAATAGACAGTAATATCTTTCCATACTGGTAGTGTGGAAGTGTGCATGCAAGTGATATTGCAATCCTGCTATAGACACCTTGGAGAACTGTCTCTGGAAGCCTAACTAGGAGCTTTTTTGAGCAAAATCAAGTCTAGCATTTGTAGACCCACAAAAAGCAGTTAAAGACCCCATGGCAAGAAAAGCACAGTTCTCCCTCTACCTGGGTTGACCACCTTCTAATGAATGAAACCATATAGCATGTGGTTGTGCATATAGTAATCACCTGATAAGTTGAAAAGGTGATTACTGTAAGTGTGATTGAGCTGGTCAGTATAATTCATTAGAATCTCATTGTCCGAGGTGGAGAGAGAGTTGTGCTGGTTGCCGGCTGCAGGACCACCCTTAGCTGCTTTTTGTGGGTGTCATGATGGGAGGAAGGTGACATTGGTGCCTAGTGGGTGGGGAGACACGTGAAAAGTTTAATCTACTGACCAAAGCTACTGCAGTGGGGATTGATACAAGGGTGGGGGAAAAGTGAAAGTGATTTTTAAATGTAAGCTGCAACAGGAAAAAAGTCGTCTTCTTCCCATTGGCTTAACTTTGCTAAGAGCTGGGGTGGAGAGTGGTTGTATGCTAAGAGGGTGGGGGTGACAGGTGTTTGCTAGCTTTGCAATTGTTTTTATTAACAGGGACAATAGGAAAAAGGGAGATGGTAAAGGCAAGGCATTTAATTTTAAATAGCGCACTATCATAACAGCTCAGGGTGCTTCACAAAATAAATACAAACAACAATAAGTTATAAAATGCAATCAATAACCACTGCTTAGTCATAAAAAACACTTAGCTACAATGCACAGTTGTCAATGCCAAAACCTGATATAAAAAGATTACATTTCAGCCCTTTTGAATGCCTACAACAAGGCAGAACTCCTAAGGTGATAAGGTAAGAAGATTCAGATTTGGGGCGGGGGAGCTACCACTGAGAACATCCATCACCTCATAGTCTAAAGTAATATTTCAAGATGGCCAAAAAGGAATAGAGTGAAGTGAGTGGCTGGGAGTATACCAGGCCAAGAAGTCTTCAAGACAGTCAGGCCCCAATTAGTGCAGGACTTTTTACACTAACAAAACAGTCTTGAAGGTGGTGTGCCACCTAATTGGTAGCCACTGTAGCTGCCACGGTGCTGGTGTAATGTGTTCTGTATGGGATGATCTGGAGATCCATCTGGCAACAGCATGCTGCACCAACTGTAGGCAATGCACCAACTTCCTTGATAGCCCCAGGTAGAAAACATTACAGTAGTCAAGCCTCAGGGTCACACTCAAGTATCAGGTTCACCAGGTTCTCTTGCAGCAGCTGGGGTTTCATCCAGGAGTTATTCCTAAACTGGAAAAAGCAGCTGCAGACCACAGCCAACACATGATGTTCCAGTGTCAGCCCTGAGTTCACAGTGACTCCCAGAGCTTTCATGCTATCCACAGCTGCCAAGATAGTGCCATTTAGAGATAGCCACACCATGGCCTCTCATCCAGCAGCTCACTCGTGAGGACCCGGTTCCACCAAGAGCAACTCATTCTTGGTTACGTTGAGATTCAGCCACTGCAGGCCATTCAGTCTGTGATCTCCTGCAGGCACTGATCCAGCACTAAGACTGCCTCTACCCATCAGGTGTTAAGGAGAAGTACAGCTATCATCTGCATAGCAATGAAAACTCAGATCATACTGCTTGATGACCCCCACCAGTGGTAGCATATAACAATGGAGATAAAACTGACCCATGTGGAACACCACAGCTAACTGCGACAAGAAAGATCTCATCACAACCAACTGTACTCTGCCTGACAGGAAGTACCCAAACTATTTCAATGCTCCCCCAAAGAGTCCCCCATATTCTGTAAGGGGTTCTATCAAAACTCCATGATTCACTGTGTCAAATGCTGATAGGAGGTTGAAGAGAAGGACAATAGACTGCTCCACCCCATCCCAGGTAATTAAACACCTTGATGAGCATGCAGTCCATGCTGTGGAGGGGCCAGAAACCTGATTGAAAAGACTCATGAGCTGTGTTTACATGGTCACATTTGCACTGGAGTAACCCGTGTGCTCGGGTTGCTCCAGTGCAAATGTGATGTGTAGACACATACTTGATCGGGGTAAGCTGCTCGCTAAGCAGCTCCCAGATTCTCTGGTAAACTGGGCATGCCAAGAGGAGTGAGTGGCTTACAGTGATGTAAGTGGCAGTGTGGCCTGCCTCTGTCACAGCAACCCAGCAGATGTATGGCTCCTCCGTGATGCATAGCCCCTCACCAGCACAGATTGTAGCAGTGCAGAGAGGGGCCATGTAGACACACAAACCACGGGTGACAAGTGGTCCGGACCGCGCTACTGTGGTTTGTATTTCCAGTGCCTCTTCCATGTAAACATGGCTATGGATGTCATACTTTTCAAGATGAGCCTTGAACTAAGTCATCACCACTTTTATAATTAACTTTTCTAAAAAGAAAAGCTCAATACAGGTCTATAGTTTGCTAGCACATTGAACTCAAAAGATAATTTTTTTCGTAAGGGTGTCACAATGGCTTTTTTAACAGCCTTGAGAAAACAGACCTCCAAAAGGGTGCACTGGATAATGCCAGCAAACACCAGATCCAAAGCCATGTCCAGTCCACCAACAGCTGCCTAAGCCTGGGATCTGAATCACAGCTGGTGGGACACAAGATCGAGATTACCTTGAGCACCTCTTCGATATCAACTGTCTGGAACTCACTTCATACCTACTGAGTGCCCCAGTACCATTCCAGTTGGCCATTGCTGGCCCCTAACAGCCCACCTGTAGAGATACTGACTTAATGGAGGAAACTATGTTCAGGAAGAACTGACCAGACTTGTTGCATCTCTCTTGGGGAAAATACTCCTCTGGACTACAGACTGGCCAAATAAATTAGCCTGTCCACAGTGCTGAAAAGTTGGGCTGGTCTGTTCTTACCTGAGGTAATAGCCTGTGACAGGAGCTTTGCCTTTTTCAGGGATATTGTCCTCTGATAGTCTCTATAATGAGACATCCTAGCCACCTGTCATCTATGGAGCCAGACCTCTTCCAGGAATGCTCCAACCTCCTCCCTGGTACGTTCAACCACCTAAGCCTGCCGTTATACCATGGCGAGCTATGGCAGGAAATGAGAGGGCAAACATGTATTGGTGCAGTGTGAGTCCAGTGCTGTTCAGATGACCAAATTATAGCCATCAATGACTGAAACTTCCTGAGATGTCCAGTACACTTCAGGGCTTCTCAGGATCCAGATTATGCAAGAGGTTGTAATGAATCATCTGTGTAGGGGGAAGAATTTTCAGGGGGCCACTGTGAGAAACTGGACAGTGTGGTGATCTGGCCACCCTACTGGATTCACCCTGACATCTGAAATATGCAATCCCAGAGAGAAGATGAGATATAAGGTATGGTCGAATTCATTGGTAGCAGTGGAAACTACCTGTGTGAAGCCCAGCGATTCCATTAATATGAGGAACTGCCGAGCAAAATGTGAGATTTTATCATCAGCCCATACACTGATGTCCTCCAACACATTGAGGCTGGGGGAATTCAACTACAGTTCAACAAAAAAATCCACAAATTCCCATAGGAACTAGTGATCCCTTCCTGGTGGTCATTAAACCAGGATGACCTACACCTTACACCTGCATCACCCTTCACAGCCACACATTCAGACAACCTCATCTCCTTCAATGGGAACACTCTCAGTTTCAAGCAGGATCTAAAACAGATGACCAATGCACCACCCATACACTATCACCTCAGGCAGTGTACCACTGAGAACCTGTCTGGGATGGCTGCCTCGAGGAGTGGCCCAGAGTCATCCTCCAGCCAGGTCTCAGTGAGACAAACCCAGATCCCTAGAGGACTCAGTGATCAAATCCAAGTAAGGGCTGTGTTATTTCTCAGAGATCTGGTGTAGCACAGCCTACCACGGGGGGGGAAGGGTGGTGCAGAAGTAACTGGGCTATCTGTTACCTGCCCACTATTCCTAGTGTGCTTCCTGTAGATCAGGACATAGCAGGGGGGGAACTCTGCTCTGCAATCCTCCTAATCTCAAGGTACCTGCTCCGCCTGATGTTTGTAATATATCTGACTTTGACATCTAATCCTGGGTCATATTTCTGCCACATGCTTCACCTTCACAGAATCACCAGCCTCCTACAGTGGTCAAAGACTGCCTATGGGAGTGCAGGGGTCTGGTATAGTCCCTTTCAGAGTATAGTCCCTTTCAGGGTCTTAAGAAATCATTTGAAATTGTTGAGAATAATTCCTGTCAGGGCTTTAAGACAAGGTTAAAACAGTGGCTATTTTCGAAAACATTATGTATTTTTTTTGTATTGTATTTCATTGATTGAAGGTATTGTTTGTATATATGTTGTTTGTTAGTATTTTTTGTATTTATGTATGTTCTTTTAGCTTTAACTTGTCTCCAATGAAAATGGGCAGTTTACTCATTTGGATTTACAAGTATAAGAAATAAAAATGAAAATGAAATGAAAAGGAAAGGACACAGCTGGTGGAGTAGTCCCGGGGAGTTGGTGTGCATAGGGGATACAGTGCAGCAGCACATATCTCACTGAAAAGTAAAAGCCTAATAACAATAAGTACTCAGATCTCACACTAGCAATATGAATATTATTTATTTTGTCTTTGTTGACCGGGTAAGTGCACTAGACAAATCCTGCCTATTTTCAGGCACGACCTGGGGGAGGGGGATACAGATGAATGTCAACTGACCTTGAACCAGATTAAGCTGTTGGTGGTATTTGTAGTGAATGAGGGAAATTTGGCCAGGACACTGGGGAAATTCCCCTACTCTGTGTAGGTGGAGCCTTTGCGCTGGCTGCAAGATGGCCAGTTCGCATGATCCCCTGGAGGAGATGGACGCTACTAGCTCAGGGGAGTGGGCCTCCTCCTCTATGCTACCTTTACTAGAGGCCTCAGAAGAGCGTTTGGATGTTGCTGCTACGAGTGGCACGACTATACTGGAATTGGATTCCGTTTCTCATGTTATGCCTGTTGAAAATGTTTCTGAAGTACCTGTTCAGGCTGGGGCTCTTTCACCTGTTTCCAGCCTTCAGGAGAAGCGACTGGCGTTAGTCCTGCAATTGCAGCTCCTCGACACTGTGATAGCGTCTTCTGCGAGGCATCATCGCGGACGCCTATTCACAGCCCTCCTTCCATGGCATGACTCTGGAAAGCCCCAGCGGCGTCCTGGGCGGAATTTTGCCAGTCTCTTCCGGCGTTGGTGAATCCCCCGACTACTGTTGCCGACAGTCTCCAGCCCATTTTGGAAGCCGACTTGCATCATCGAGTTAGCGAACCCCTTGCTACTGCCTCGCCTAGTGATGTCTCCCTAATCGTAAGTGACTCTCGTAATACTGTTGAATCTGTATCTACCTCCAAACAACCCTCTGTATTTTTCTTTTCTGCCACTCAGGAACCTGGCTGGTCTAAACGTGGAAGTTCCTCTTTCCACAAAAAAGCTAAACCCAGCCAGGATGCTCACACAGACTGGTCTCCAGATAAAGCGCTGCAAAATGCAGGATGGGAGAAGGGTGTTGGAGGGGTTTGGACCCCAGATTCTCAAGATCCCATATACTTGAATATGCTCAAAAAATCTACTGCTAAGGACTGTATGAGCTCCAACGAACCCCGGGGTGTGACTCTTCCTCAAACTACTACTGTTTCCTTTAGCACTTGTATTAAACCCATTGATTCTGAAGTAGCTTCTGCTTTGGAAGGGACTAAAACTGTTTTTGGGACCTATTTTGCATGCTACTGCTAATGTATCTAATGGTACTAATTTTAAGCTTGCTGATTTATTTTCATCCAAAGGTGAGCCTGCACCGAGAAGAAATGCAGTTAGACTACTTTATAAGGGTGGTTTAGAACTTCCCCCTGACCGTTTGTATGTTGCCAAATCCCTTCTTAAAGAGTTCGATAAGTTTTTCTTCCGAGATTTTTGCTTTAATTAATATTGGTAATTGAATTTTGATATTAGTTTTAAGCAAATGTCTGGGCTTGACATTTTGGGCCCAATATGAAAACTACAATCCACACCTGTCTGGTCCCTTTCAAGCCATTCCCTTACTAAACCAGCTATCCGTAATATTACTGTTGTTTTCAAAATGAAGGTGTCAACTTGAGGACATTCTATTTTGGTTGAATAAGCGTGTGAGGTTCTGAACCGCCTGTTCCTAACCTCGACACCGAACAAATCTGGGATGGCAGTTGGAGGATGAGGGTTAAACTCTTTCCTACTAATACTGGCCCGAAACATTTGCCTAATTTCTTTTTTAGGTAAAGACAAGGGTTTCATTTTTATGCTGGGCAGCCCAAGTCCTGTTTTAAGTGTGGTGCACGCACTCATTTGAGTTCAGCTTGTGACACTTCTAAAATGCAGTCATTGTTTTGAATATGGTCATACTTCTGCTAAATGCTCCAATTCCTTTAAATGTAACTTGTGTGGAGGAACTGGCCATGCTTATGGTCGATGCCCTTGGGCCTCTCATAATAGGGACGATTGTCCTTCCCATGACGGTCTTATTACTGTCACCCAACAATTACATGCTCATAAATTAGCCTCTTCTACCTTAAACACTGATTCCCCCCCTTTACCGGTAGTTACTTCCGACACTCTTCCTACAGTCCCTGTTTTAGATTCCAAAACTCCTTTAGAAGGAGTATCTCTTACTGCTCCTTCTGTCCCTCCTCCTGTTGCCAATCCTACAGTAACAGATAATGCTATGCCTCCCCCCCCCATATAGGTTTGGAAGTAGAAGTTCCTAGTTTTACTACTGTCACTCACAAACGAACTAGGAAGGGCCTTGCTGTGGCTAGCCATAGTAAGGATACCACTTCTCGTAACTGGCAAACCCCCAACAAATTTGCAATTTTAGCCACTGATCTCTCTGACAAAGACTCTGGGGGGGAAGATACTGATACCTCATCTCTTCGTTCCTTCCCTGAAGGGGCTGATGGGGCTGACACTGACCCAATAGCCAAGCATACTAGGCAACGGCGTAGAGGTAAATCTCCATCCACCTCTTAACTATGTCTTCCCTAAATATTTGTTCTTTGAATGTGAATAGTATTAAAGGGAAAAAAAAACTGGGTGGGATTTTTTTAACCCTTACAGACCTCAACTGTGATATTTTCTGCTTAGTCGATACTAGATTAAAAACCCATGGGGAACTATTCCAGGCCTCTAAGGCATGGACTGCTGGACCCTCATTTTGGTCAATCGGACCAGACACTTGTGATGGAATTGGGATATTATTTTCCAGTTCTGAATTTCGGGTATCCAGACTAGTAGACATTTCCCCTGGCAGAGCCTTGTTATTGGACTTTTCCTACAAATCTGAGAGATTTCGGTTGATAGGGATTTACGCCCCTCAAACTAAAGCTCAGAGGGTTTCACTTTTTCATCTGATTAAGCCCTACCTTTTCACATCCAGACTACTTTTATGGGTTGGTGACTTCAACTGTGGCTTACATCAATCAGATCGTAGCCTCCAGACCTAAGCTTTTTGTGATTCTACGACCTTAAATAATATTGTTTCCCAGCTAGGCTTGTGGATGCATACAGGCATTTCCACAAATCTGGTGGGTTTACATTTTTAAGGTGTCATTGCATACCAGGATTGATTTCATTTTTTTATCCAAGGTTTTGATTTTACTTTCTTGCAAAACTGTGGGGATAGAATTTTCAGACCATGTTGCTTTATGTGCCTCTTTTTCTTGGGCCTCTGCCCCGAGGTGCAGGAAAGCTGGTTGGCGCCTCAATGACTCTTTATTAAATGATTCTTTTTTTCTTAAAATTTGGCGCAAGGAGTTTCTGGCTCATTTGTCTGTGGCTGAATTTATGATACTGGGCTGGACTGGTGGGAGGCCTCTAAACAGAGTTGGAAAAAACTTTTTAAAAAAAAGCGGCTGATAAACAAAATACCAGATATTTGACTTACTTATCTTTAAGGCATCAACTACAGCACTTAATTTCTCTGGCTAGCTCTACTACTCATGATTTTAGCCCACAAATTAGAGATCAGTGCTCAAATGAGATTGTTTCAGTACAATCGGGCTGACTCTTTAGGTCAGGAAGCTCGCTTTGGCACCCGAGTCACTAAAGGTTGTTTGGATTCTTTTCGAGCCTGCAAAGATAGAATTGAAACTAAACTAGTTTCCTCTTTCCTATCTCAGTCGGGGGAGTTAATCACGTCATCTGAAGGACTGCATGAACATGTAGAGAATCACATCTTTAATATGTTTGGTACCAAAGCTGACCTGGCTAATGCTGAAACTTTTCTTAATTCATTGACATTACCCCAGCTTTCCAATCTGATCAAGACAAACTGTCTTCCCGATATCAGTGAACAAGAAGTGTTAGTCGACTATGAAGCTTAAGTCCACATTCTGCCCCGGGCTCAGACGGGTTGACTTCACACTTTTAAAAAACCTTTTCCACAGATCTTGTCCCTGTGTTAACTTTATTATATAACGAAATGTTACGTTGTGATACTTTGGCTACTTCAATGAAAGAAGCTTTGTTAATTCTACTTTTCAAAAAGAAAGGGGATCCCTCTGATATTAATAATTGGGGACCCATTAGTCTGTTAAATGTTGATTATAAGATTCTTGCTAAAGTTTTACTATCCAGAATGCTTAGTTTAGCATCCCATATGATAAGTTCTACCCAAACCTGTGGTATCCCAGGAAGATATCCTTATGACAATCTTATTTTATTCACTAAAATATTAGCTTTAGGAGATATAAAAGCTATCTCTGGGTGGATATTAAGCTTGGACCAAGAAAAGCTTTTGACAAAGTTTCTCATGACTACCTATTTCAGGTGTTGACAGCTTTTGGGTTTCCAGTACGTTTTCTTTCCTGGATCTGCCTGTTATATAAAGATGTTGAGATACGACCCAACGTCAATGGTTGGGTAGGATGTCCTATTTCTCTAGCCCGTGGTGTCTGACAGGGATGTCCGCTAAGTCCCCTACTGTATAATTTTTACATTGATACTCTTTTGAGAACTATCTTTCTTTGTCCCCACATTGTTGGGTTACTTTGTACCCCCTCCTCTCCACCAATCAAAACATTAGCCTATGCTGATGATTTGATTTTGGCAGTTGATTCTTCTATATGTGTGCTACTAGGGCATGACTCTCTTCCCAGCACTGGCCTTTATGCCGGTGTTTCTGTTACATTAGAAGCCTTTCCATATTTAGGAATTTTTTTGGGACGTGAGAACATGCAAGTGCACAATTGGAACGTCGCTTTACAGAAAGCGGATAATTTGATTACTAGTTGGAAACGCCATTTAATTGGAAAGAAAAAAAGAATTGTGTTACTTAAAACTTTGGTTTCCCCGATTTTTTATATCTTAGCTATGTGTTTCCACCACCTATATCTTTGTTTACTAAATTAAATGGAATCTTTTAAGGGTTTTGGGGATCTAGATTAAACCCCATTAAAAGGGGTTTTACGTGACAGGCCTATAAAGAAGGTGGTAGCAATATGATCCACCCTGTTGCTTTTTTACAGCCTTTTTTCAATTACAATTATGGAAAAGCTTTAAAACCAGAGGATACCTTTTGGAAACCCTATTTTTTGGCGTGGTTCTCCTTTTGTTTGGATAATTGGAACGCTCATTACAAGGGTGTTATTACCAAATCCCAAGTAATCCCTGCCTATGGGAAAGAAAGCTTCAAGCTGGCTTTAACCTGGAGCCTTCTCCCTCAGGACTTCTGTGTCTTATCCAGATTAATGATATATAATAGACTTTGGAGGATGGAGGCCCAGGAAGAAGTAGTTTTTCCTTTCTGCCCCCTAGACGCCTCCCTTGGTACTCCATCAACTTCAAAATCCACGTTGCCACCCTATTTATGGGACATGGTTTGTTATGTAACTATGACAGACTAGGGGTTAATAATAATCATAAACACAAAGCTTTGGATTTGAGGTATTGTCCTAGAGCTTCTTGTCTCCATATTTTTGAAACCCAACAACATCTGTTTTCTGAATGTCCGTTTTCCTTAGAAATTTGGTCTACATTAGCTGTTGATTGGTCAGAGCCTTTACTCTCTACCATTTCTTATGAACATATTATGTTTTGTACCAATGATCTGCTTAATGAAAGATACCATGTAGATACATTATATATGATTTTTGCTATTATTCGATATTACATATGGCAAGCAAGATGTTTATTAGTTTTACACCAAAATACTATTCTTAAAAGTGAGGTCCTTTGTAATATTCGTACAGCTTTATGTTCTGTTAAGAAAAATGATTTTTTAGTTTACCCTAGTTTTCAAGCTGCACTATTGTGGAAAAATTGTGATGCTTTATTTTCTGTTGTATGATTCTGGCCTGTTTTTTCTAATTGTTGACCTGTGTTTTGTTTTTCTTCTGTAATGAAGCCCAATTTCTTATCAATAAACTTCCCCTACTATTTTCAATAAGTGACATGAGATCTTTAACATCCACCTGAACTACCACCAATCCAGGCAGATGGGACCTCAGTTTAACGTCTCATCTGAAAGACGGCACCTCAGAAGTGCAGCACCCCTCTCATGCTGCACTACAGTGTCAGTACTGGGATATTAACCCAAGTGCCAGATGTGGGAACTGAACCCACAGCCCTCTGATCTCCCGGCCTCAGAGGCGAGTGTGCTACTTACTGAGCCACTTACCACCACTATCCAACTATCACTCTCATTCCTTAGTCAAACAGCCTTAAATTAAGGTAGGTGGGAAACCAGGCCTGAATACAGAATATCTGAATATTTGGTCCCCTAATACCAAATAGTTATCCAAATATTCAGAAGAGATGTAGTCACACAGTCCTGGATTGCACATGATTTTTTCAACATATACTAATGTATAAAAGCCAAACAAGCAATAACCAGTACAGTGCAATACTTCCCCTGTCCCCCACTGCTACTCCCATCTGCACTTATTGGCTTCTTCCCACAAAAATCTCTGGACTTCACAAGATAGTGTTGAGGACTTTATTTGATTAAACAAAAAACGACAACAACAACAACAAACAAAACTTTTCCCTTTCAATGATTTAAAGGCTGCAGATAACAATGATGATTGTAATCCCTGGTTCATACATCAAGTAACACTCACTTTGAAGCCCTTTCATTAATGGATTTTGTGAAACACAAAAGGTGAGGTGGTGGTATGGAAAAAATGACATGGCACCTCCTCTCTTTGAAGCTTTTACTGCGGCTACCACTGCTGCAAAGCAAAAAACAAACAACACAAAATAAAACAATTTTTATTTTTATACTCCTCGGGTGCAAGTCAGTTGAACCCAAAATTATTAGCATTTTAATTATTGTGTCTGTACCTACCTGAAAAGCGAAATGACTCCAGGCACTTGTGATGACCACAGAAAGGTAACTGACAAGTAGTCTGGAAATACAAAGGTATTTATTTATATCTTGTAAACACTCTGTTAAAGCTTGGTAGCAAAGAAAACTCCCCAGCATTTCACTGTCCAGTACAGCTTTTTTTTAGAGGCTGAGTTTCACTGTTAGTGGGACTTTTTAAACTGCCACTATTAGCATGCAGAATTGGTACATGCATACTTCATTACCCCAGCTGCAATCCAGTGTCAACTACACAAAGTCTTTGTTCACCATAAAAATAGAAATACACCTAGTGAATACATTCAAACAATTCATGGGACTATATTAAAGCTTTTAGTACCAAAAATAAATGAAATGTGATGATTGATTTAGGAACATTGTTTTAAAATTCCTTTACACTTGGTAAACACATTATAGTTAAAGAAGCCAAAACTGCTTTAAACATTTCAGTTGCAATGACAGGTAAAGATTGGGGGAGGGAGGTGGATGGGGAGAAAAGAGTCATGGGTTAGGGGCAAGGGATGGAAATGAAAATATGGTGTGGGTTTGGGAGAAATAATTTTTTTGGGGGTTTGGGAGGTTGGGGGAAGGGTTTAAAGGGACAATGGGGCTGTAATGGAAAATAGGGAAAAGGGGAGAAATCAGGGGAGAAAGGAGTGGTAAGTGGGGTAGGAACAGAAGGCAGGTAAGGGATTCAGGCAAATCAAGACAATAATTATGTCCTGGTGTATACTCTCACAGACCTGGAAAGGTGATCCAAGTCCATGTAACCATATTATACATTATGCTTATAATATTGGGCTGGCAGTATAGCCTAGAGGTTAGAGTAATGAGCTGTGAATGAGGTTGCTACATCCCTCAGTCCTAAGTTTGATTCCCACAATCTCCACTTGCATGTTGTGTGACACTAAGCAAGTCACTTAACCTCCCCATTGCTCACTGATCACCCCTGAAAACAACCAATTGTGCCTAGTGGGCCATGCCTGGTTTCCAAAGAATAATAAAAAAAAATAATTAACTAACAAACACAGTAAATAACTCCCACACCCTGACAGCCCAGAAATATTCCCCTCATAACTACTGGCACAGCCCTCCACTCACCTCCTCTGTAGACTGCCATATGAATGCAGTAATGATTAATAATCTGTTCAAACGAAACCGTGAATGCAGTTCTGTGGGTGTACAATTCAAAATTACAGCATTTTGAATATGACACATACTAAAATGAATATGACATCCTAAAATGGTTATAACATGTATCACAATAAACATTACACACTATTATTTGAGTATGAGACAATCCAAAGTGAGAACAAGGGCTGGCAGCATAGCCTAGAGATTAGAGTAATGAGCTGTGAATGAGCTTGGTACATTCAGCAGACCTGAGTTTGATTCCCACAACCTCTGCTTGCATACAGTGTAACTCTGAGCAAGTCACTTAATCACCCCAGTACTCCCAGGTCACCCATGAAAACAGGTACTTGTGCCTAGTGGGCTTTACACAATCACCAAAAGAATAAATTAGAAAAAAAATGCCAGAGTGAGTCAAATATATCAAAACATGTATTACACATACAGAACTGAGTGTGAGAGAAACTCAAATGACTATATCTTATATTGAAATAAGTACAGCCCATATCAACATGAATAGAACACATACTGAAATGATTCTAATATATAACAAAATAAGCATAACACAGACTGAAATGAGTATAATGCTGAAATGTTTATAACATGCTGAGATGCTTTTAAAGCATCCCGAGAAGCACATGACATTGGGGTCAACCACAATGCAGTTTGAACCATGTGTAAGAGATTACCGTAAAATTCAGTTCTGCTGCAGGACAGACACAGTTTAATTATACTTAACTTTCATCTACAGTACAGTATAAACATGTAGTTGAGGATTGTTGCATTATTAAAATACTACATTGAATAATCTCAGTATGTTTTATAAATCATGCACAATCTGTACCAATGCATATAGTGCTATATTGGTCAATGGATGAATGAGGACAGTCACCATTTGGTAGCATGTTCTGTCTGTAGCATTTGGTCAGGTATTTTATACAAGTTAGGTCTGTTCCCAGTTCTTTTAGTTACTGAATAAAAATACAGCCTTAGAAGTATGGTGTACTGTCAGCATATCGACATTTTTACAGCGAAGACCATCACAGCGACAAATCTTGCCAGGTTGCAGTGATGGTCTCACTATACACCAGCACTCTGTCTCCCAGTGTTACGCCCCCACCCTGAACCAACTCCAACTCGGAGTTGGTTATTTAGAGATGGGGGGGGGGGGTGCGGAAGAGGGGTCAAAGCCCCCTGCAAAAAAAACACTCTGTTCCTGATGGGAACAATGCCAACAGTCGGCATTGTTCCTGTCACTGTTTGGGATGTTGACAGCATTGTTGTTGATATTCTGACACAGAACCTAGAAGCATACATGCGATATCCCCTGCTTTTGCCAGGAGACTCCTGTTTTTTTGGCTGATCTCCATCTCTCCCTCCAGGGAAACAAAGTCTCCTGTTTAAGTAAAATTCTGTCAAAAATATCTATTCATGTTTTTTTTTTTGGCAGATAAAGATACATAAAAAGTAAATTAGTGATGAACAATGTATCTGATAACTTTTTATAACTAGTTGTTGATTCTTTTTAGTATTTATTCTTGACAAAATAAAATATGTTAAACATTTTTAAATGCTTTTTTTCTTGTTTTTGATGAAATTTAAGGAAAAGTTCATGATGTTATGAAATACCCCTACTAGCAGGCCAATCTCCCTACTAATTTGACCCAAATCTCCCTCTTCAGCAAGTTGGAAATATCACAGGTATGCTTAGAAGTAAAATTCTGCTTTTTATATTTATTGAAGTAAATTGTTCTTTTAGTCAACTATTCTGACAGATTCATTTTTTGGAATTATTTAAAGACCCAATTAACACAGACGACTAAAGAAAGGAACTTTAATATTTAGACATGGGGACTCAGGAAGCAGCAGGGAGTAAATCTTTAATCCCATCACAGCCAAATGGGCCCAATGTGGTCTTCCGTTGTCATTAATCACTTGGCTACAGTGTAATAGTGCAGGAAAGCATGACCCCACTAATAGAAAACCTTTGCAGTGCAGATTAACTTCTGTTGGCAAAAATATTACAACAAACAAAATATTTTAATTGGGTGGATTAGTTCAATAAGTAATTGGTCCTAAAGGTCTATACTTTAATAAATATTAGCAAATTGGCATGATATCTTATACGTGTATATATTTTTCATCTAGTTTTAGGTTACTTAAGATTTCATTGCAGGGTTTTTAATCCTCGCTAACAACTTCGTTCGGAAAACTAAGAACATCTCTTTTAACATTTTGACTGCTCTACAAAAGCCAGCAGCAGCACTTTACACTCACCTTCCCAGTATTATGTAAAGAAACAAGCCATACTTAGAAATAAAAGGCCACATTTACAAGTTCCTCGCTGTTGAACTATGCAGGGCCAATGCTCCTTCGCTTATAGAGCTTCTCTATGGATGAATGGTGTCAGCCACACCAGCTCATCTGCCTCAACACTAGGTCTGTTCAAAACCAGGCTCCGGGCCCATCTCATTGCCTCTAGCTCCTGTGACTGCCTTTCCTAGATGATGACCTACACAGCTTTAATCCTAACTTATTTACTGCTTAACCCCAGGCCCCCCAGTCCCCCCCAAGCTCCTGAGGCGCCACTTCAAATCTCAGGTCTTCATACCACCTCATTAGTCTCTCCTTGCCCATTACAGCACTTATTCCCCCCCTACCCTGCCCCTTTTTCCTCTTCTATCACTCCTTCCCATTTATTTTTCGACAAATGGCTCTGGCTGCATCTTCATCCTCCCCCTCTCCTCTCATCTCTGTTTCTCTGCCACCCTCAGGTGCCTGACCCTACCCATTCCTTGTAGGCATATGCATCCTAGCTGTGTTCATCATCTTACTATAGCTGCCTCTGTTAAAGTGACTTACCAACTTCCCCCGATGTCATGTTTGCAGATCACCTTCCCTTCATTGAGAGATGCAAAGCTCAGCTGCCCTGAAGTTAAGTATTAAATATATTCAGATGCTTAGTTTTTTAACATTTTTGTGCCACAGTTGTCTCTGCATGTTTTTTTTCATTGTTTGAAGTTTGCACATCAGCAGTGCATCCACATGCATGAGTGACATCAGCACAGGGAAGGTGTTCCCACTGCACCTTTCTCACTGCTTGTTCATTCATCTTTCCTGGATCCAGCCTTAGTGAGTGCAGATCCAAAACTGAACTGGCAAAAATTACAGCACGGATGACTAAAACTGTTATATTGGCAGCTGAGGCAGATACTTGCTTTTGGGATTGCAGAAATGGTAATTTCTCCTGATTTTCAATTTTACTCATCTGAAGAAGCTCTGTGTCCTAGGTCCACCAGTTCTAGGAACATCACAATCTACATTGCTTGAGTACAGTGTTACAGTTTTAGTAAGTGCTGCAAGTACATAATTATAACAAGTCTGTATAAAAAATACATTTTTTTAACTGAGTGGAGCTGTAATCTGTAGCGTGTTGGGACAGAAAAGGACGACTTTTGAACTGGGCAGACCTATAAATTGCAGTAAGCTTTTCAGTATTGGTACATAGAGGTCTGTGTTAAATGGATGACTTTTTTAACAGTTCAGAATTGTAATGTGCAGTAAGAGTATAAGCATTGAGCTGAACAGTCCAATCCCAGGAGAACAGTGGAATAAACTGTGTATTTTTGGCAAGAGCTGCTTCCAGTGTGATTGCTTCAGTAAACTGCCTTTGCTATTGCATTTCTGATTGTCACCATCATTATAGACAGTTTATATTCTTTCTTGTGCTCCTGTGTTGTCTTGGGCTCATTTGGTGTTCTCATGCAAGCACCATAACACTGATCACCAAAGTACGCTTAGATGTGCATGAATAAAGGAACATGGTGCACTGAATTGTTTCTCCAGCTTGCCAGCTCCTCGCTAAGTTTATAAATTAATGAAATAAAATCAGTTATATACTGTACCTGGTTATACGTTACATAGTTTACAGTGTATCTCAAAATTCAACACTTAGTTTTTTAACATTTTAACATACAGTGTTTATTTATAATTAGGATTATAGCATCATTGTATGTGCTCTGGAGCATCAGCAAAAGAAGATACTGTAGTTGCAATCCTCTCCCGACACTGTGGTACCAATGTACGGATTCTATGGTGTTATATTGCAAAGTGTGCTAGTCAGTTCGGCATACTTAGGGAATAATGTCTGAACCAAAATATGGGCTACACAGCAATGAATGCAGGGAGTCTACACAATGCACCATGACATCGGTAAGGCATGGGAACAGTATAGTGCAGCATCTGTTGTATTTGCTGTACACCTTACGCATGTGCATCAGAGATCCACTGTAATGGAAAAAGTGGGAAAACACAAACGGCTTGACACAGACCGAAGTGGTAATGAAGTATGGTGACATAAGTGAGGAAGGGTGGTTCAAATACAGTCTAACACTTGAGTACCTACTGCAAGGATATGTCCCTTTTTGTAGTGGACCAATCAAACAGTACTTAGGCTATCTAAACATAAATGCAGTCTCTTTCTCCACGAGAAGGGTATTGGCAGTGTCATTTTTAACCTTGGGGGGTGGGGGACGATCACCGACTGTACTGTGTATTTTTTGCTCAATTCATAATGCACCTGGAGGCACACATGTAGTGGCAATAAGCCAATGCCAGGATGGTATTACTGATGCTTATGCAGACACTAATGACAGCTGCAGTCTGTATAGTTCCTGAGCGCTTAGAGGTAACACAAAGCTGGTGCAACAATTTGTAGTTTTAAATTTATAACGTGCCGTAAACAGGGGAACCGGTGACTTCAACACGTTACTCAATCACTGACACCTCTAAAGGGGAAAGTACAAGCAGGCCCCCCAACCCCAAACACACACATACAAAGAGAAGAAAGCTATAGTGTAGACCAGTTGGCACTAGGGCAAAGACAGACCCAAACAGTATAAATAATTTACAGATAATAAAAGTTCTTTGCTGCAGCATTTTTCTAAGTGTATGTGTGCAGCTGCGGGGTTTGGAGTGGTTGGGGTACAAGGTGCCTGCTTGTAATTTCCACCCTGTGCATCATCAGAGTGAGTGACTGATAAATCAGTTGGTGGGAGGTCACTACTAACTAGTACCAGGCGAGGAATTTGGACAAATTGGATTTGGACGAATTGTGAGCCATTTATCCTGCTCAAGCAATACCACCAGATTGAGCCGTGCTCTCAGTGTCAAGCTGGAGTGGCCAACAACTCATTTGCATAGGGAAAGCAATTCCCCACCCCAAGAAAAAGAAATATAAAAACCCAGGGTACTATCACTAGCATTTGTGTGGGTAGATCGATGCTGGGAGTAACAGAACACACACCATACCTCAATTTTTCACAGTAAAATGACAGCAATGACGGGAACCAAACCGTAGCACTAAGTAGCATGGAATGGATTGGGACAACTGTTGTGACTGCCTGAGCTACTGCCCACATCATTCTCGCTACTGTCGTAGGGTCATCCCTATGGGGATCTACTATGCAGCGGCTGTCAAATTGTGGCACTATGTCAGTGTCCAGAAGATCACTGTAAGTGCAGGACAACATAATGCTTTCATCATCAAACCCTGAAAATGAACTGTTTGACATTGCCATTGTCATGCTGCATGCTGTGACCAAGAGCTCTGTTATCAAGACAGAATTGCTGTGACCAAGAACTAATTTTAATTGCAGAGCACAGATCTCCCTGTGGTGACATTGCAAAAGTAATGAGTGTCAAAGGTCACCAAATACAGGCTCCAATACACAAAATGACACTTCCTGGTTTGTGAGGGTGAAAATCTGATTTAATTTGCTAAAATAGGCTATGCATCTATCAAAATATATTGCAAATCAGTTCTATATGCAGTATATGTGTTCATATATCCAAACTTGGTAAATCGCTTTAACTACCTACACTTCTCCTCCTCCTCTACACCTTACTCTTCCTATAATTGACCCCTTTCAATAGCACTGTTGTACACGAATTGTTTACTGTTATTTCACTGTTGCTTCCTTTTTGTTTGTTATTTCTGATCTGGAACCTTTGTAAAAGAGCCTTGGCTCAAAGGTACTTGTAATCCTAGAATAAATAAATAAAAAAATAAATAAATAAAAATTTAGTGGCACATTTTCTGTCCTTATCATTTTACTACCTTTTTTTATGTATAGCTGGTGAGTCTGTCATGCTCTAGGGTTTTGGTCCTAGCTGTAATCCTAACTTCCCTCTTCTACAGCAAGCCTCCTCCCCAAATAAGCAGACCCTGTGACCCAACCCATGTGTGTGTGTCAGGTCCCAAATGATGTAGAAAATTATTCTGGCTGACCCATTTGTGTAGCAGCAATTCCAGTGCCCTAATTTCTGGAATAAGCCAGGCACATAGGAGGCTAGCCTGGGGGCTGTGAAGAGGATCCAGCATCCCAGAGCACACACTCTAGCCGCTTTCACATTACATTGAGCTGGAGCCTTGCCAACTTAAATCAGCTTGCTCCGCTCTGCTTGCACTGCCACCCTTTTCTTTTAAACGCAGCAGCCGTGCAGCATTCCCGATGTCCTTCAGGTGTTTTGTGGGCATTTCTGGGGTTCCACCAAATCATAGCAACAACAAAGTTGTTGATGGACTTTACAGCAACAACATTTTGCCAGTGGCGATCACATCACCCAGCAAATGTGTTGACAAATCACTGTGGTGATGGGATATTGAAGACTGTTTGTGGGGACTTTGCCCCAGCACCCTTAATGTGGGGGGCTCTGCCCTCGCACTCCAGACTTAAATATAATCAGCTCCGGGAGGGCAGATTTCTGAGGACAGCAGCCTACATTGGAGTCGCTGTATCAGTATAGTGCTTCGACAACCCATTTATACACTGTGGATACTGAATGGGTTGTTCTCACTGTGTTAGTTTTGCTCTCCTGGATTTGTTGTTCTGACGGTATACCCATTTCTGGTGGAGGTGTTCATGAATAGGACTGCACTGGTGCAGGCAAAGCAGTGTTTTTACACACTTGCAAAAAACACCTGCACCTGTGCATTCTACTCTGCGTACCCAACAAATAAGGGAATGCGTTTTGTCACAATGGAGCGGCTTTCAATATTCTGACTTATCTTTACACTGCTGGATCTGTACCAGTGCAACTGATCTGCACTGTGGGCACCAGTGCAGATCCAGTAGTGTAAAAGCCCCTTCTTATTCCAGGGTAGGAGGTTAGCAGACTCCATTGCTCTATTGCCACCTGGGTTCCAACAGGTGGTGGTGCAGTTACAGCTGTTTATCGGAGGGCAGTCGCTGACTGATACCAGTGCAATACCTTTCAACCTTTTGTCACTGAAATGAGGGACACAGGCACTCAAAATGAGTGACTGTGAGGGACACTGATCCTCATAATGAGGGACACATCCTCAATCATTGAAATAAAAGCTTACAACACTGGAAACCATTGACTCTACTTGTACACGGTTTCTGTTTAATTTTGCATCTTACAATATTATGAAGTTCTGCTTTAAAGCCTGAGTTGACTGCACCTTCTCTGTACGGGCAGTACCTTCTCCATGAGGCACAGGTGTGGGACAAAACAATTTTCAGGGTAAAATGATGAGCATCCTTGTAATCAGGGGCATTTGAGAGGTATAACTGGAGCACAAGAATGGTATTGGTTAGGCACTGAAAGAACACAGGAAAATACTGGCTGTGCCTCTGACCATCCTTTTTAACAGCTCACTAGAAACAGGTATGGTCCAGAGGACTGGAGGAGGGCAGACATACTCCCTCTTCATAAAAGTGGCAACAGAGAGGAAGCTGGAAATTATAGGTCAGTCAGTCTGACCTCAGTAGTAGGAAAGTTAATGGAAACTTTGTTGAAGGTGAGGAGAGTCAATTATCTGGAATAAAATGGGTTACAAGATCAGAAACAGCATGGGTGAGTAGTAGTAAAAAAAAAAGTATTCTGAAAAATCAGAAAGGACAGCCCAGCTTAGCTGAAGCTCATTTTCAATGGGGTCCCAAGATAGAGAAGGTAGTAGTTCCACAATAAAGTTTACACAATATACTATAAAACCTTGCAGTACATAATTATAATATCAAACAATATATAAAACATACAATATATACAAACAGCGTGCATATATCAACAAACAGCTGGCTTTTGGAAGCTTAGCAACATCAACAAACCAGGATTTTATGGCATTCCAGGATAATAAATTGTTATGCAACCTCAGGTGACCCGGCAAGCTATTCTATAACCTGCAATCCAAATGTACAAAACTAGCATCGCCCCTTACAGTTTTCTTGAGTGGCAATATATGCTCTGTTACCCCTATTATACATAAACCTTCCCTAACACTCTTCCCCTATTACTTCAAGCATATATACCGGCATTTATTTAAGTTGACAATGATAGATTAAATGCAACATGTGTAAATTTCGTTGTTCTGTCAGTTCTATCCAATCTAAAGCTCTATAAAGAGAACAGTGATGCATGTCCCGAGGTATGCCAGGGACATACAGTACTGCGCAAACCTGTTTAATAATACATCAAGCTTGCGCAGTACTCCCCCCCGGCAGCACCCCTGGATAGAACATCACCATGATCAAATGGTGGGATAATCATAGAATAACTATGTTTAATCTAATGTCAGGTGACAAACAGCTATTATGCTTGAAACCTTTTTGTAACTTTTCTTGTATCTGGCTTACAGACTTGCCTTCTATATATCACTGTATCATCCGTGTATAAATGGTGCTGGACCTCATTCAATAGATGTCTGACACCATTTGTATACATGTTGAACAGCACAGGCCCTAACACCGAACCCTTTGGGTACCCCAGATTTAATGTTCAAATATTTAGACATACTATTATTGTTCAGTTTAACTCGCTGTTGTCTCCCTGTCAGGTGGCCATGGAACCAATCTAATGCATCCTGGCTAAGGCCAACAGATCTTAAGTTTTCAATCAGCATTTCATGATTTAAAGTGTCAAACACTTTTGATAAGTCTATAAATATAGCCCCCACCAAGAGGCCTCTGTCCATGGCTACCTGAATATCTGACACTACTTTAACTTGTGCCGTGTTGGTACTATGCTGCACCCTGAAATCCAATTGATGTTTATTGTATATTTTCTGAACTTCTAAATAGCTCTTCAGTTGAAATACTACAAGTTTTTCAAAGATCTTAGATGTAATCGAGAGCAGTGAAATGGGCCTGTAATTCCTCATATCGTTTTTCATACCACCCTTAAAAACTGGTATTACTTCTGCCTGTTTCCAGGCTAAAGGGTAAACACCAGTTTCCAGAGAAAGATTAAAAAGATCTACCAATAAAGAGGTATCACAGGTGCAGCAATTTTAAGTAAATAAGATGGGATCCCAGCCTGGCCCTGGGCCTTATTAATATTTAATTTCAATAGCTCTTCAAGAACCTGGCTCACAGTTATACTTTTGAAAGTAAAATGAGGCTTGTTTTCTTTCCTTTCTTCTTGGTCCTTATTTTGTTTCTGCATCTTAGGGGTAAACGGAATTCCAGTTTGGGGGAGCCCAAATTTATGTGCATCTCATTAAACATATCATCAACTTTATCAGAAATGTTATGGGAGACATCATTCACCATAAAAGCATTTGGTAATTCAGATGATTTATTACTCTGCAGTTTCTTTACCATGCTCCAAATGTCTCTAGGGCTATTTACTTTTCCTGACCTGAAACCTGATAAAAAATATTCTGCCTTTGCCTTCCTTATCTTTTTAATGTAAAGATTAAGTGCTGCACGATGTCTGTCCCAGTATACTCTCTCAATTTTGTCTTTAGCTAGCTTCCATGCCACATCTCTTATGTTATGGTATGTTCTTAAATCAGCTGTATACCAGGGGGAGTTGTTATTTTTAACTTTCTTACTGCAGACTGGGACAAAAATATCACACACCTACAAAAGTTCACACTGGAAGTATTACCAGGCACTATCCATATCAGGAATCAGTGCCAGTCTATCCCAATTCCTACCTTCCGGCTCACAGGAAGGAAGTCATTTCAAATGAATCTGGGTGACAAAGGAAGTATATCAGGGGGGCACAGTGGATGTGGCATACTTGGAATTCAGTAAGGCTTGTGACACCGTTCAACACTGGAGACTATTAAAAAAGTTGGGGAACTTAGGTGTGGGTCTAAAGGTGTTAAATTGGGTAAGAAATTTGTTAGAGGATAGAAGACAGAGGGTAGTAGTAAATTGAGTTCACTCAGAAAAGGGAGGGTGACCAGTGGGATGCTGCAGGGAGGTACTGGGTCAATATAGCACTTAAAGAACAGTGCTGCAATAACTGTGCTGTGGAAATCACTAAAGCATTTAGAGTGACACAGGTATAATAACAGCAGGGAATTACCGGTACCCCTGTTGCACTGCGCTGTTACATGGAAGGGATGAAGTTGCCATGTGTGTGATGCCTGGTTGAGCCACTCCCATGGTGGAGTGGCTAAGGCAGCAGCACATAGCAGGGTTCAAGACCTGGGACCATGGTTTGATTCTCCCCAGGTCTCCTGGTGTTCTTAATTTTTTTGGTTTTTAAAAGGAGTTTCCCCCCTTCTGATTTTCTCCCCATCCCCAAAGTCCACAACCTCCCAGAGTTGGTTATTTTTAGTCCGGGGTATGTGGGGGTTGAAGCCCCCCATGTCAGGGATGTGGGGGAACAAAGAAGTTCCATTCTTTTCACTGGTTGTGCACTTTTTTGTAAGGTCGGTGTTTTTCTTATCCTTATTTTGGTGCACAACATTTTGCTTGTGGCATTGATTGCTGTGCTATTATTGTCTGCAACATTATGACCCAGTGCTGGCCCGGTGGTGCTGAGGGTTGAGGCACTGGACGCCACATCTCGTGTCACGCCGGTGACCCAGGTTTGGGAGCAGACTTGGGTGCCAGGGGTTGGCAGGGAAGGGTTGAGGATTGAGTGCCTTTGTGGTGGTGGTGCTCTCCTCCCCAGGGAAGGTGGGGGGATGGCCCGGTGTGCCAGTGGCCTGCGGTGGAGACCGGGAGGCACTGCAGCAAGCCAAGCAGCACATTAACAGCATGGCTGATGCAGGCAAGATTGCCATGCTCCTGTGCATAGGAACATGCACCACGCATGGGGGGGGAGAGAGAGAGCACAGAACAAGGAAAATTTTTACTCTGTGGGACAGGCGACGGCACCTGTCTGCCATGCCCTCTGCCGGGCTCTCCTCGACTGGCCTTCCAGTTCCTCCACCTGGGCCCTCTCCTGCAGCCAGAGTCTGACTTAGTAAGAGTGCTCTAGAGGAGGGGCAACCCACCCTGGGCGGGTGAAACTGGGGGTGCTGGCTGAAGGTAGTGTGAGGGAGAGAGGAGGCACAGATCGTGGGAGCTTCAGGCAGGGCAGAACATGGATAGGATGCCCAAGAGAAGGTCCCATGGGCCACAATGGGAGGAAAGAAAGTTGGAAAAAAAAAAATAACATTACGACCCAGTGCCCTGCAGGGATCAGTACTGCGACCGGTCCTCTTTAATGTATTTATCAGCGACATTGCAGAGGATCTGGATTCCAGGGTGGGTGGAAAGAATGAAGAAAGACTTCACAAAGCTAGAGGAGTGGTCTAGGGTATGACAATTTCAGTTCAATGTGAAAAAGAGCAAAACACTGCACTTGGGTTACAGGAACCCAGTAGCTGAATACAAAATGGGAGGAGAGATATTGACAACAACCAAACAAGAGAAAGACCTCAGTGTAATTGTCTTGAATGACCTAAAGGTAGCAAGACAGTGTGACAGTGCAGTTGGTAAGGCTAATGGGATGCTGGGCTATATAGGGAGGGGGATCACCAGCAGAAGTAGAGAGGTTGTGTTACCTCTGTATAGGCCATTGGTAAGACCATATCCAATGTACTGTGCACAGTTCTGGAGACCACATCTATGGAAGGACATAGATCAAGAGGAGGCAGTCCAGAGAAGAGCAATTAAAATGGTGAGGAGTCTGCAACAGAAGACATATGAGAGGAGGCAGAGGGAACTCAATATTTACACCCTTGAGGAAAGGAGGGAGAGGGGGACTATGATGGCGACATTTAAATAGATAAACGGGGTAAATAAGGTGGTGGAGGGAAATATTTTTTGGAAGAAAATGTGTTCAAGAGCAAGGAGGATTTTTTGATACATATATGGGTATCCATCATCCCTGTTTCAGTGCATTGTGTTGCCACCTGGGAGTCAGGGGTTCCTGTGTGTTCCCTGGAATTCAAGCTAGCTTGGGGCCAAGAGCATTGCAAAGGAGATATGCTCATCATCTAGATAGGGTTGTGTTCAGGCTGTCTGGCACTTACACATCCTCTGTGACTGACCATGGGCAACACTGCTGCTGACTGGGAAGGCATCACATCACCCATGTTCCTTGCTGGGAAAATGATGCGGCAATAGTGACCTTGATCATTAGGGAGTGGTATGGGGGAGTGAAAATGCTAGAAAAAAGGGACAGCAAAATAAAAAATATGGATAATACCTTTCCGCTGCAAAAGTACAGCATATAAAGGCAAAGAAATATAACAGTAAAGAGTTATATTCCTATATTAATTCTTCTTCTTCAAAAAAGTCCCAGGTGGGACCTATTATAAACAAATGGGTTACAATAAATGACAACGCAGTGTTAGCAGAAGTGTTTAACACCTACGTTTGTGAAATTTATTATAAGGACCAACAACCATATAGTCAAAAAATAAACTCGCATAAAGATGAAATACATATCACAGAAGAAGAAATAATGGTTAAGATTAAACAACTTAAAACAAGCTCCTCCCCAGGCCTTGACAAAATATCTGCTAGACTACTACAAATTATGTCTGATTATTTAACACTGCCACTTAAATTACTTTTTGAGCAGTCATTAAGAATAGAAACTATACCAGCAGACTGGAAATCAGCCCATGTTGTTCCTATTTTTAAAAAGGGAGACAAGTCCCAACTACAAAACTACAGACCCATAAGTTTGACCTGTGTATTCTGCAAAATACTTGAACCAATCATTAAAGATAGGTTGACCCAAGCCGCACCACTAATCTTCTCTACTTTCACAATAAAGTTAGTGATACTCTGGATCAAAAAATACCCTGCAATATTATATCTAGACTTTACCAAGGCCTTTGATCTCACCCCTCTCTGGGCAATCATTCCAAAATTACAAAATACAGACATTAATGAAGTTTACATCACCTGGATAACTGAATGGCTCAAGAACAGGAGCCAGAGAGTAATTGTAAATGGGTACCTCTCTGGGGTAAAAAACGTGACGAGCGGACTCCTGCAGGGATCTGTACTGGAACCCGTGCTATTCCAAAGTTTTATATGAGGTTTAACATTACATTTAAATAGCTGGGTGTTAAAATATGCTGGCGACACCAAAATAAGTGGGCCATCGAAAAACAACATAGATACGGCTCTGATCCAGGAAGACCCAGACAAAATAATTTCTTGGACAGACAAATGGGGTATGAAACTAAAACTGAGCAAATGTAAAGTGATGCATCTGGGGAAGGGCAACCTACTACAAAAGTATTATTTAAATGGCCAACCATTAACAGAATCTTGCAACAAAAAGGATTTAAGTATTCATATTACGGATGATTTTAGTACCTCCAAGCAAACAGTAGAGGCTATAAGAAAAGCAAACAAAATCATTTGGGCAATTAAAAGAAATATCATTTCCAGGGATAAAGGAGTAATGTTGCCACTTTTTAGAGCATACGCCCATCCGCACCTTGAGTTTGCATCCCAGTTGGGAACCTATTTAAGAAAAACAAAATTAACAACATAGAAATAGTCCAGAAAAGATTTACAAAATCTATCAAATGACTAGAGGGCAAAACCTATGAGGAACGGTAAAAAATATTAGATCTGATGTCACTTACAATTAGGTGCATATGTGGAGACATGCTGTTTATGTATGACATCATGTAGGACTCAATATTACGTAATGAACGTAACACAGAATTCAAGAAAGGAACTATGGAAACAAGACGGAACCCATTACAAATCAGTGGATTAAAATTTAGAAGTAACACTAGAAAGTCTTTTTTTTACATCAAGGGTGGTGAACGCTTGGAATGTTCTACCAACTGAAATTATAATTAGTGAAACAAAAACAGAGTTTAAAAGGAAGTTAGACACATATTAAGTGGAAGGAAACGTTGGTACTTTGAATAGGTTCTATAGGAGCAAAAATGAGCATATGCTTCTAGTTCCTGACAATCTTTAGTCTGATCCTTAGTATATGCTTTCCTTTGTGCAGGACCAGGAAGAAGCAAGGTCAGTGCAGGACAGTATTTTCAGGTTTCTAAACTATGTGTCTAAAAGGGAAATTACACATTTTAGATTTCCTTGCATTTCCAATCAAGTAAATCAAAAAGAAACTGAATACAAAAATGCTTTGGAACAGTAGCATTGGCCAATGATTCAAAATCCTTTCAGGCCATTAATTCATTCACTTATGCTGCTTAGTTTGGTTGAGTTGCCAGTTTTAATATCAGGTTCTGTCCTTCTAGTCATGTGTTCTGTGTAGGCTTTCTGATAATTTGATGTTTCCAAAAATGAATCTGTCTGAAGGGTTGACTAGTAGAACAAAATGCTACTATAAACAAAAAGTGCACAGTCTTACTTCTAACTAAGTATTTTTGTTCCATAATCAAAAGAAGAATTAGGAACATAACCTAATTTTCATATAATACCTGTCCAAGGGCTGCAGTTATGGCATGTCTCCAAAAGGTGGCCATTCTCATTCCTTCATTGATCAATACAGCACTTTGTGTTTCTAAATTGATAATGCTAGGGGTGTGCACACTCCAAATGATTTTACCTGAAAACCATGAATGGTGGCACTGGTGGTTCTTCCGGAATAGTGGGGAACCATTACTGAATAGCTCACCATGTAGGTATTCAGTTTTCAGGCATTCACCAAATCACTATCCCAGTACACATTTTTTAACCAGTTCCCTGTACCCTGTTGTCTCAGATAAAAAGAATACTGTAAAACTAGCAAACCCCTGTACCCCAAGCCTTGCAGCACTCAACCCACCCTCCCCCCAGTCCTGGTGAAGTAAAGGGAACACAAAGAACAATTTTTTTCCTGGTGCAGCTTGCATCTAAAAATACCTTTCGCTTCCCCCACATTCATATAATTTTCCTCTGCCCAGTAGCATGGTCCAGTACATTAAACTCTCCCCAACATGCCATACTCAGGGCACCCATCCTACGCTCCTCCCTCTATGGCAACCACAAAAGCAGTTAAGATCCCATGACAAGAAAGTCACAGCTCTGGCTGGGTGCAAAGTCGGTCCATGGGGTTGAGGTTCGGGACTGGGTGGGGTGATTGCCACCCTGGCCTGCTGTCCAAGATGTTACGTATCATTGGGAGAGTAGAGCAGTCAGGGGGAAGAGAACTGTGTCAGCACTGGAGTGCTGCTGTATGGATCCACCACACCCTGTGAGAAGGGAGTTGGGACCCAAAGCGTGGAAGAGCTTGCCTTGTGTCCTCCAGCACCAGGATAGGATGGCATGGAATGGAGAGATCCCATCCTGGAAACCTGCATGTTAGTCCAGGGTTGCAGCCGGAGGTAAGAGCCTGTGTCATGGTGGAGGAGGATGGTAAGTACTGCTCCCCCATCTTATACACAGACCCCTGGTTTCCCCACCCGTGGTGCGTGACTTTGCCCTTTTTGGCATTGAAACCCAGCTGCCACTCCCTAGACCACTCATCTAGTTTCCCCAGATTTCTTTGCATTCTCTCAATCCTGTCCTGGGTGTCCATCAAGTTGCAGAGTTTTGTGTCATCCAAGAAGAGACACTCTCTTCCATCCAGTTCTTCTCACTTTACAAGTGATGCTAGACCAATAGTGAAGTGACTGAATGTGTAGTGGCGGCCATATCGCACTTCAACACCCACACACAGCCTGGACAACTGCATGAACCAGTTTATGGGAAGGGGAATGTTGGCCAGGACACTGGGAATGTCCACTACTCTTTGCAAAGAGTGCCCTGGGTTAGAAACATAGAAACATAGAAACATAGAATTTGATGGCAGATAAGGACTGTTAGGCCCATCTAGTCTGCCCATTTCCCTACCTACAAGATAGGCCGCAGATCCTAGTTAACCACTTCTTTTACTTTCACCTGGACACCTACCAGGACAGCACCAGGATGGGTAGAAGAGACCTCGGTTTAATGTCTCATCCAAAGGACGGCACACCCCAGCAGTACAGCACCCCCCTAATACTGCCCTCGGATGCCAGCGTTTTAGGTGCAAGTCCAATCCCAGCATGGGACAAGAACCCATGACCTTCTGGTCCAGAGACAGATGTGCTACCAACTGAGTCATGCTGACAAGGTCCTGGGCAAGGAATTCCAAAGGGATGGACCGCTACTTCAAAGGCCCAGTCATCTGTGGTCTTCAAGATTGCCTTTGGGACCACCAGAAGGCCCTACCCAAAAGAATGGAGTGAGTGAACTGAGGTGTGCAGGTGCAGGAGCTCCAGCAGGTAGGCTGGTCCCAGTCCCTGTAGGGCTTCATAGGTCAACAAATCTATCTTAAATGAGATACGACACTTCACTGGCAGCCAGTGTAGGCTGCCCAGTACCAGAAAAATATGGCAAGATCTTGACAAGCCTGTGACTGACCAGGCAGCTGCATTCTGCAACAACTGCAGGCGTCATAGCATACCCCCATTAACCCCAAGGTACGTAGCATTACAATAGTCTAGCCTCAAGGTCACGAATGCATGGATGAATGTGGCCAGGTCTTGAGAGGGATGATGGCTCTGATCTGGCAGATATTCTGAAGATGGGAAAAGCCATTCTGGACTATACCCGGCACCTGAGCCTCCATTATCAGGCCTTCATCCAGTATGACTCCCAGATTCTTCACCCTAGGGCAGGCTAGCAATCCGGGGTCAGCAAGCCAAAGCCCAGTCACTCCTGCACCAGCTGCCAATCCCCCCTTTTGGCCCAGCTCAACCACTAACACATCAATCTTCTCGGGGTTCAATCTCAGCCAGCTAGAAGCTCGAGCTTGGCCAAGCACTTATTAAACGTGTCAACGGCACACTGAGCCCCAGGAGCAAAAGGCATGTAGAGCTGGGTATCAGTCCAAAAGTATGCCATGGTCCATGGTATCAAATGCCTAAGAAAGATCAAGGAGGATGAGAATTTATCACTCTCTTATATCCCTTGCCCTAAGCAGGTCATTGAGTACCCTGACCAGAGTCATCTCCATGCTGTGTCTAGCTCTGAAACCTGACTAGAATGGTTCGTAGATGTTAGAGACTGCCAAGTTCATTGAGCTGCAGCACAATCACTTTCTCAATAACCTTCTCTAAAAAAGGGACAGTTAGAGACTGGACAATAGTTACCCAAAACATCTGGGTCCAAAGATGTTTTTTTCAGATGGGGCTTTATCAGAGCACATTTAAGTGCTACTAGAACCAGCCCTACCTGAAAAGAACACTGGATGATTTTGGCGAACACCAGGCCCAAGTGGGTAACACAACTCACTAAGAGTTGCGTTGGGCCCAGGTCCAGATTAGTGACAGGGCAGGGCCCTGTACTGATCCATGTGGTACTCCACTGGTCACTTTCCTGTGTTCCAAGTGACTGCCATTTGCCACCACTCTCTGCCTCCTATGTTACTAAGTTTCTTTACCAATCTCCCTGTGTGGAACAGTGCCAAAGACCTTATTAAAGTTCAGATAGGCCACATCCTCTGCCCTCCTCTGATTCACTTCTCTCATTACCCAGTCAAATAAATCTATGAGATTTGTTTGACATAACATCCTCTCTGTAATGCTGTGCTGCCTGTGGTCCAGTAGCCCATGTGTCTCCAGGTACTCCTTCAGTCTGTCCTTCAGCAAGGACTCCATTAACTTCCCCACCACTGATGTGAGACTGTCTGGTGCTACTGCTCTTGTGTGGAGGGACCACATCGTCCCTCCTCCATCCTTCTGAACCACCCCCCGTCTCCAATGAGGTGCCAAATAGCATTGCCAGAGGGGGGGTTAGCGCCATGTTCAGTTCCTGAAGTACCCTTGGGTGAATCTCATCTGGCTCCATCGACTTTTCCTTAAGGGCTTCCAACCCCAGTGGACTCTCTTCCTAAATGGACTTGTGTCCACTCCCCTCTACACTTGGTATCTAATAATGCATGATGGTCCATACCCCCTTTCATTGTGAAGGCCGAGTAGAAGTATTTGTTTAAAATATTAGCTTTTTCTTGGTCTTCCTCGACACATTTCCCCCCTCCTGGTCTCATGATCCTCAATGTACCACCCCTTGCCTTCCTCTGTTCACTCATGCATTGTACCTGAGGAAAGTCTTATCTACATTTTTGACCTCCTGGGCAATTCTTTCCTCAGTTTAAGCCTTTGCTGCCCTTACCCTCTTTCCTGCCTCTCTTTGTTTCAACAGATACACCTCCCTATCTGCCTCTGTGTCTTCTTGTAGTTCTACAAAGCTGTTTTTTTTTCTCCTTTACTACCTTAACCACCTATTTCAAGAACTACAGTGGCCTCTGTCTCCTCTTACTCTTGCTTATTACCTTTAAGCAGCTTGCTGCTGCCTTAGTTATTCCAACCTTTAGGGAATACAGACAATAGTAAGTCATAAAAAGCAATAAATAATAGGTACTTATAATGCAATCCTAAAAATACTGAGTTACTATGGACATTTGTTAATGCCAAAACCTGATATAAAAAGATTACATTTCAGCCCCCGAATACCTCCAATGAGGGGAACTCCTAAGGTGATAAGGTAAGAAGTTTCTGATCCATTTCCTGATATCATAAGGCAGAATCTCAGGATTGCCAGAAATAAATCCTCAGTGTAGTAAAGTAAATGACTGGGCGTATACCAGGCCAAGAAGCCTTCAAGGCAGTCAGGCCTCAATTAGTGTAGGACATTTTACACCAATGCTGATCAGAAGTTGAAGAGAAAGACAGTAGACTGCTCCCCCATCCCTTGCCAAGAGTAGGTCATTAAACCCCTTGATGAGCATGGTCTCTATGCTGTGGAGAGGCCAGAAACCTGACTGGAAAGGCTTATGGAGGTCATGCTTTACAAGATGAGCTTCAAAACTGCATCGTCACCACTTTTTTGATTTATTTTTTCAAAAAGGAAAGGCTCAAGACAGGTTTGGAGTTTGTCAACATATCTGGATCAAAAGATTTTTTTACAGAACGGGTTTTACCATGGCTTTGATAAGAGCCTCAGGGAAATGGCCCTCCTAAAGGGAGCACTGGATAATGCCGGCAAGCACCTGATCCAGGGCCATGCCCAGTTCTCCAACAGCTGCCAGAGCCTGGTGTCCGAATCACAGCAGGTGGGAAACAAGATCAAGATCACCTTGAGCAACTCTTCCATATCAACTTTCTGGAGCTCACGCCCATGTCCCAGAGTGCCTCAGTACCATTTGAATCTGCCATTGCTGGCCCCTGACAGGCCACCAGTAGAGATACTGACATTAATGGAGGACACTGTGTTCAGGAAGAACTGGACAAACTTGTTGCATCTCTCTTAGGGAAACACTTCTCTTGACTGCAGAATGACTGAGTGAATTAGCCTGATCACATTGCAGAAGAGTGGGGCTGATCTGTTCTTACCTGTGGCAATAACCTGTGCCAGGAACTTTGCCTTTTCAGGGTTATTGCTCTCTGTCTCTTATAGTCTCTATAATGAGACCTTATAGTCATCCTGCCATCCATGGAGCTGGACCTCTACGAGGGAATGCTCCAGCCTCCAATGTGTTGCCTTCAACCATCTTAGCTCATTATTATACCACAATGAGTTATGGTGGGAGGTCACAATGTAGACATGTATTGGTGTGATGGAGTCCATTACAGATGCGATGGCCAAATTATAGCCATCAATGACCGAAACCTCACCTCCATCACATGTAGCCCTCACACATGAGATTTTACGTACACTCAGGAGCTTCTCAGGCTCCACACTGCACAACAGGTGGTAATGAATCATCTATGAAGGGGGAAGACATTTTCAGAGGGCCGCTGTGAGAAATTGGAGAATGTGGTGATACAACCACCCTACTCGATCCACCCTGATATTTTAAATATGCAGTCCCAGACAGATGATGAGTTCAAAGATATGGCTGAGTTCATTGAAGCAGTGGAAACTTCCCATGTAAAAGCCAATGATTCCATCAGCAGGAGGAACTTCTGAGCAAAATGTGAGGTTTTGTCATCAACTCATACATAGAAACATAGACAGTAATGGCAGAAAAAGACCAAAGGTTCATCAAGTCTGCCCTTTGGGCACTATATAACCTCATGACCTAGTGTTGATACAGGGTTCTAACCTTTCCCATCAGTCTTCTTATTCCTTTTCCCACTGAAATCCCTCATCAGAATGAGGTTGGGAGCATTCAACTAGAGATCAGCAATAAAATCTGCACATTTCCATTGGAACTCCTTGTCCTTCCCTGGAGGTCGGTAAAACAGGATAATCCAATAGTTTACACCTGCATCAACCTTCACAGCTACACATTCAAACAATCTCATCTCTTCAATGGGAACACTCTCAGTTTCAAGCAGGATCTAAAACAGATGACCACCCTACCACCCTGATGCTCCCACCTCACGCAGTGTACCACCAAGGACCTGTCCAGGATGGCTGTTTCTAGGACTGGCCCAGCATCATCTCCAGCCTGGTCTCAGTGAGACAAACCAGGTCCCTAGAGAAATCCATGATCAAATTCAAAATCATGGCTGTTTCATTTCTCAGGAATCTGGTATCGCACAGCATACCACACAAGGAGAGAGGCAGGAGTAGCCGGGCTATCTGCTACCTGATCCTATTTCAAGTGGGATCCCTGTGATTGGGATATGGTGAGGGAATCCCGCTCTGCTGCCCTTGTAAACTCAGAGTCCCTGCTTGGCCATATGTTCCCAATCTATCTTGTCATCATCTTCTAAGTAATATCTCAGCCATGTGCCCCACTTCGTCAGAATCCCCAGCCTCCTACAGCAGTCATAGGCTGTCTATGGGAGTGCCAGGGTCTGGAAAGGACAGAACTGGTAGAGTAGTCCTAAGAGTAGGTTTGAAAAAGGCCACAGTACTGTGCCACATATCCATGTGAAAATTAAAAGCCGAATAACTACAGGTACTATAGTCCCACACTAACAATACAAATATTAGAATCACTCCGATCAAATATCACCCTAATTCCTCAGTTAAACAACATTACATTCAAGGTGAGTGGGAAACAAGACCTGGGGGCTGACCCAAATACCGAATAGCCAAATATTTGGTCCCCAAATACCAAATATTCAATGGAATACTCCCTCCCTCAGCTGACTGCCAAAGCGTAAGCCTGACCTATGAACCACCACCTGATCTCCAACCCTTCCAGTGGCCAACAACCCCTCCAGTGAGCAGCACCTTGAACTTTTAACCCACAAATTTCATTAGCTGCTTGCATCCAATCAGGCCTGCTAGTGAGTTTTGGAGATGTGGTCACTTCCCTTTAAAGGGTCTCCTCATTAGCGGTCCTCCACACTGTGGCCCAGAGCACTAAGGACCACAGCACAAAGGGTGATGAGGGAGTCTGCCTGGGAGTGGTTGGAGGCCAGCGGCTGGTTACTATAGCTGAGTTGCAACTGTCTTTCAACTACTAGGAGACAGGTACTGTCCAGTGATCATATGCCCAAAGATATGACTCTTGTCACTTATTATAGACTTAGTGCTTTATCGCCAGTGGCTGCATTTATTATTGCTCTCAACTACCGGGATAATGTAATGTTTGTTCTGGATATCTGCTAGCTGCTGCTACTATGACCCATATGCTTTAAATGGTGGCTTACTCACTTCTGCTCAGTAGTTAGACTGCACGCTAAATCCTGCTAGCCCATAGTACTGCCACCAACTACACTTTCCGGGTCATGTCTATATAGTGTCTAGATGATTGTTAAATACCTGCTAACTATGTAGGTGATGCCTATGTAGTGTCTAGCTGTTTGTTTCAAATATTTTGCTAGTAGCTACCACTGGGATTTCACTTAACTATTAGTTATCCTTAATAGGCCTGTATCACCCCCATCTTGGCTCCTGCACTGACTGACTTAAACATGGCCCTTAATAGTACAGCTACAGCCTTAGAGCATATTATACTCTCCATCTGCATTGATAACTTTGTTATAGGGATACTGACCCCATGATACACCCACCTAAAGGACCATACCCGGTCCTTAACTCCTGTCCTTCCCACAGAAGATGACTATACATCAGCCAGCCTAATTTCACATGGCCTGAGCAAAAAAGGTAATGGGTATAAAATTATTTTGGGGATATGGTGAAATAAAGTATAAGGGCTGGATTCACAAAGTTTTCTGAGGGTGCAAAACCTTCCCTAAGTCCCCAAAACTGCCGTAGCTATGGAAACAAAGGGGAATTTGCACTGAGTGCTATTCACAAAATCCTCCACAGCTGTGGAAAAAACTCTATGAAATGTGGAAAAAAGTGCAGCTGCGGAAGTCCCTGAGGAAAAAAAGGTGTGAGATAAGTAAGGCACATCCCCTGAAAGGCTATTCACAGCTATTTTTTTTCCGCAGTTGCAAAAAAAATGTTACACACAGTGGAATGAGGTGTAACTCTCCCTCAGCAAACTGCAGTAGTGCCCCAACAATTTGAATCAATTAAGGTGGAGGCGAGGCACAGGTAATAGCATCCCAGTGAGTATAGCAGTGGCTGATTTTACAGCAACAACAGCACACATTGCCATGATATGGCAACAAGCAACGATCACCAGACCCAGTGCAGCCCATGACGGAGCCCCACAGGCAGTAGAGCCTGACCAGCCTGCAGCAAATGCTACCCCTGCAGGCAATAGGAACACCCCAGTGAGGGAGGACTAGTAGTGGTAGTCAGCCACTGTGGTGCTGTGGTATTGCTGGTACCTGTGGTGCTGCAGTGGTCCCAGTTGAGGGACTAGTTGCTGGTCTCTTTGTGGGTGCTTTCAGCTTCATGCTCTGGCAGCAAAGTTAAAGTCTGCTGCTCCAGCTAATTATGTTCACTGTTGCTGTGTGAAACTTTTAAGTACCTCAAGGGAATCAACAAAGTCCAAGTGGGTGGCAACTTTCAGAAAAAGAGATGTGCAAGAACAAAGGGGCACAATTTGAAGATAGAGGGGGGACGGCTCAGAGGTAATGTGAGGAAGTATTTTTTCACAGAGAGGGTTGTGGATGCATGGAACAGCCTCCCTGAGGAGGTCGTGGAGTCAAGAACAGTGGGGGAATTCAAGAATGCATGGGACAGACATAAGGCAGTCCTAGTTGGGGGGTAGGAGGAAGTAAGCTGTTGGTTAACTAGGATCTGCAGCATATCTGTTAGGTAGGAAAATGGGCAGACTAGGTGGGCCAAGTGGTCCTTATCTGCCATCAAATTCTATGTTTCTATGTTTTCTAAGCTATTTCTGCAGCTGCAGATACGCAGTTGCAGATTTTCAGCACTTGCTCAATTTCAGCAGCTGCCGAATTTCCGCAGCTGCGGGGATTTTATGGAATTCCGCACCTGCTCAAAATTTCTTTATGAATACCATGCAACTGCATTTCCTCAGTGCTGCAGGCCTTTTTCCCGCAGCTGCAGGATTTTTGGCTTTCTTTGTGAATCATGCCCTAAATTTGCCTGTTTCCCCAACCCTGATACCCTGGCTACAGCTTTTAACCCTACTACTCCTGCTAATGATGTTAAAACCAATCCAGGCCCTATCCCCTGAAAAACCAGTGTGCCCACCCCTAAGGACCCCTGCTGGACTAGCATCAAGGGCTTTAAAATATTGCACATGAATGCAAACAGCGTACTGCCAAAAATTCATGAGTTTGAAGTTTGGGTCAACCTACATTGCCCTGAACTCTTAGGTATTTCTGAATCTTGGCTTAAGACAACTGTTGTAAACCATGAAATTGACTTCTTGATTTATGCTGTTTTCAGAAAGGGCAGGAAACGGAAGACGGCTGGTGGGGTCCTGTTATATATTAGGTCCTCCTTCACTGCTCATAATGTCACCTTCCCTGCCCTGGACCAGTCACCCCGTGAAGCTATCTTTGTGTCCCATACCCTGGAATGTGCTAAAAAATGTCTTCACTGGGGGCGTGGCTTAGTCCTGTGGAAAATGGATGCATAATCTGTGAGCGCTTGCAAGTTGGGGCTTTATTCGGACAAATATTGCACTTAAAACGGAGGCTAGAATTTATGTGAGGAGACAATGAAGTTGGGAGAGTTCAGTGGCCCTTTTGTCTGAAATCCCTGTTTTTTCAGTAACTTAGTGGTGCACAGGGAAGCCCAGCGACTATTTGACTGCGTTGTGCAAATAGGCAGTGCTACTACTATGGCGGGGAGCATGGAACAGGCTGTCGGCAAGCTGACCGTTCCAGATGGCTCAAAACTGCACGAAATGTTCCAAACACTAGTCCAGCAGATGTCGTAGGTGACTATAGCCTCCAACGCAACTATGTTGCCAATTCACCAACTGGAAACATGGCTTTTCCATATGAAACAACAGACCACTGCCAATAAAGCTGCTAACGGTGACATACACACAGTCCTTAGGGAACAGCACCAGGCTATTAAAGACCTGTCCAGTAAAGTCAACGATTTGGAGAACCAAAGTAGAAGGAACAATCTGCGCATATTGGGAATACCTGAAAGAGTGGAATCAGGGAGTGTGACTGACTGGCTATACAAGCATTTACCACAGATATTGAAATGAGAGTTACCACCCGGTTTCACTGTTGAAAGGGCGCATTTTACTTTGGGCCCGATTCCTCAAAATGGTGACAGACCACGTCCCATCATTGCAAGGATTCTAAATTATGCTGACAAAGAATGGGTCTTGATCAGAGCCAGAGAATTAAAAAGGCTGAATTTTCAAGGGTATACAGTGATGATTTTTCAGGACTACTCTAGAGATTTAGCCAAGAGAAGGAAGGAATATGGGCCCCTGAAAACACAATTACATGAAATGGGAATCCCCTTTTCACTTAGGTATCCTGCAACTATATGACTGATTATTAATGGGGCTCCTCTGAACTTCAGTTCTCCGGAGGCGTTGCATGATTATCTGAGATGAATTCAACCGGAGAGAGGTGCTCATGGTACGGACAACTCCCTAAAGGATACAGCAGTTCAAGAAGATCCAAATGTTAAAAAAAGGAGCTGGAGTCTGAATCCAGTCGAAGGGGATATGGATACTACAGAGGTTACCTCCTGCTTTACTGCGATACCACCTCAAAGGAGCAGTAAGAGACAACAAAATGGAAGGCACCTGCGAAGAGAACACCCCATGGAACGTACGCATTCTGGTCCGAAAGTCACTACACCAATGGAAGATGAGAGGCAGATAATTACCCATCCATATTTTGCTAAGAATAAGTTTGCCCACTTGGGAGAGGTACCGGAGGAACAGCAGCTGGAGCTGGATGGTCAGCGACAAGAGACGGATGAGTTTGTTGCCCAGGAGGCTTCAGGGGGAAAGGGTGAGAAAGCAGCTTCGAATACAGAAATTCAGAAGGACATTTTGGGGAAAGATCTCATTTCTCCGGATGGATCTGGCCCTTTGGAAGCGGGCGCAACATGAATGCAGCCTTCCTGACTGCTCGTTATGGATTATGAACCAATGTGTATGCAGGATATAAACTGGAGTCTGGACTAATATTGGACGTTTAGATAAGTGTTTATTTTCTTTGCTGCTTACTGTTTCTCACAGTAAATGGGGGAAGGTAGTGGTAGAAGACATTATTAAGTAAGGGAAGGGGACCTTTGCACAGGATACCTCCGATGAGGGCAGTCACATTGTTAAGATAATAATGGCGAGAGATCAGTGGGGTGTATGCTTGGGTCTGAAGTCTCCACATTTAAAGCTGTTAAGGTGGTTAAATATACCCAACTCGCTGATAAGCAGCTATGTGTCTATATATTTTCATTAGTTTCTTTTATTTCTTTGTCTTCTGACCTGATTTATTTCATTCAGAACTGTGAGGGGTCTTTTTGGGAAGACCTTGCTGGATCCACTGGTGCAGCACAAAATCCGTAGATACACTGCACTAAACGGTATTTGTGCTGTTCCAGGGGACATAAAGGAATCCTAAAGGACTGGTCATTTAAGTATTTCCCGCTCCAGTTGGGAAAGCGGCTGAGACCCGGGGTGAAGCCCTCTGTCTCCTATACCGCTTCTCATAGACACCGTTGGGTGTATTGTATATAGGTTTTGGTCTGAGTAGTAAGTAGTTTAGATTAGATAGGTTATAAGGTGCAATACTGAATTAGACCACAGAAGGGCACCAAAGTATTATAAAAGGTTGAAGTTAAGCTACTATTGTATTGAAGTTGCCATTAAGCCTACGTATATACTACTAGACGGATAGGTTAAGTGGATTTCCAAGGCAATAACTCCCTCATAGGTAGATATAAATGTATAAAGGGGTATAAGAATAAGTGAACAGAGAAATGGTTGAGTTAAAATTATTCACCTGGAATGTCAGGGGGCTTAATACACCTATAAAACAAAAGAAAATGTTATCCTATCTTAAGAGAGAAAAGATTCAAGTAGCATTTTTACAGGAAACAAAGCTAACAGGTGATGATCATGCACGTTTAGTGAAGGATTGAGTGGGGAGGGAGGCCCACGCATGTGATAACACAAAAAAAGGGGGGGTCGCTATTCTATTTCATAGACAATTGAACTGGGCAGTGGTCAAATGTAAAAAAGACATGTTTGGCAGATGGGTTATGGTTAGGGTACAAGCTCTGGAAGGATTGCTAATGTTGGTTAATGTGTATGCCCCAAATGAAGACGATCCCGCCTTTTTTCAAGAAATAGCAGATAAGAAGGGAGCTATGGCAGGTAAGGGGGTTCCAATCAATCCACAATGAGAGGGGCAATTATGGGTTTCGCTGCTAGAATGAGGAAACAGAGGGCGGCACGGTTAAAAACTCTGGAAGGTCAACTGGCCCAGGCTGAAAGCCAACTGAAGAAGGCAAGACAGGCTAGAGTTAGAGATGATCTGGTTCATAGTACACTGCAGGTCAGATTAGAGATAAATGAACTGTAGTCCAGGCAGGTGCAGTGGGCTATGTTTCATCTTGGTCATTTATTTTGGGAACAAGGGGACAAAAATGGCAAAGTCCTGGCGTATCAAATCAGGAAGCAACAGTCACAAAGATATATAGCAGGTCTGAGGGATCCAGTATCTAAGGAGCTTCATACCTCTCCCCAAGCAATAAATGAAATAATGGGGCAATTTTATAAGCAGCTGTATCAAACATCCCATCAGACCTCACTCAGGGATATAGAAGTGTTGCTTTGTTATATGTGGATGACCTGTTTATCACACTAGCAGATTTAGATAGATCCATACCCCCTCTAACAAAGCTCCTTCAATGTTTTCACACAGTGTCAGGTTTAAAAGTAAATAAAAGCAAGACCAAAATTCTCCCATTCAATGATTATTGTGACCCGGTCAGAATAGCCAACACTGGCCTAGCTTGGGCTAAGGAAGAACTGACTTATTTAGGGATTAAGTTAACCGTGTGCCCGGATAGGCTGTGGGAATGAAACTTGGGGCCTCTGCTGACAGAATGCCAGGAAGAATTAGGCAGATGGGTAAAACTTTGACTTACAATGGCTGGTAAAATCATGGCTATCAAAATGACACTGGCTCCCAAACTGATATACATACTGTCGTGAATATTATTATATCTCCTCGTAGGGTGGTACATTAAATGGTACAGAATGATAAGGGATTTTATTTGGGAGGGGAAAGCGCCCCGATATAGCAAGGCTAAGCTAAGAAGTCATTGGAAAAATGGGGGATGGGGGCATCCATGGTTAGAGGGTTATAAAATAGCCTTTCAGACAGTTCAAACTTTACAATGGTTTCAGCGGCCATCCCACCAAGATCCCCAATGGCATCAGATGGAAAGGGATCAGGTGGCCTTAATATCTCTCTCTCCCCTCCTTATTATGGGGAGCACCACATGCCCCACATCCAATAATAGATGCCTCCATTAGATATTGGAAACAACTACATGGCCATTTTAAGTCAAATATAAGGCTGACCTCCCCCATCCCTCTGTGGCAAAACCTGAATATATGTATACAGCAGAAGCCCTTAAGTTGGGGTGCTTGGTCTCGGAAAGGCATTCAGTCAGTGTCAGATATACTAACAAAAGATGGTAAAAGGGTGGAGACTTTTCAGAGTCTCCAAGATTGATGGGGACTTCCACAGTGTGAAGGCTGGCACTATATGCAGCTATGTGCTGCTGTGGGGTCATTTCTTATGAGAGGTCATAAAGAAAATGGAAAGCAGTTCTCCATGACACCATGGTTAAAGTTGACCAAGAGGGTGGCTAGCAATATTTACTCTGACATTTTAGATGCCCAGCCAGACCTAACCGATAAAGCCAAAAGTCATTGGGAAAAAGCGTTGTCAGTAACTATCTCCACTTCACAGTGGGCAAAGTGTTGGGCATTAGCACATACACAATATACAGATGTAAGAAGTGGGATGGTTCAGAATAAAATCTTGCACTGGTGGTACAGGACCCCAGTGGTTCTTTATAAATTGGGGATAATGAAGAATGATAACTGTTGGAGGTGTCAGCAACCAAGGGGAGATCTGTTTCATATATTATGGGATTGCTCGTTGCTAAAGCAACTTTGGAATCAGATCAGAAAGTTGGGGGAACAAATAATTAAAAAATCTGGGGATATTACACCAGCAGGTATGTTCTTAGGTCTGCAAGCTCCAGCAAATGCCTGGTCTCGATCCGAACAAAAATGGTACATGACTTTGATCATGCAAGTTAAAAGATTAATCCTTCGTAACTGGAGGACAACAAAGATACCCACCATGACAGAAATGTTGGAATCCCTGCCACCAATCTATGAAATGGAAAGAAGATCCCATTTCTTAGGACATAAGAAAGTACTCTTTCATCAAGCATGGGCCCCGTCCATGGCCTTTTTGGCATCCAGGGCAGGGATAGGTTGAGGACAATCGGACTTAGGATGGATCAGTCAAAAGAGGAAAACAATAGGAATCATATTGACCAATGACTGTTACTGTAATAAACAATGTATAAATATAAAATCACACATGCCCCCACAATGCAAAGCATCATGGGCTGCATATGCAAATCACCACAGAATGTTATGCTGGTCCAACTTTAAGCAGAATTGCATGGTGCCGAAAGGCCTCTCACACAGTTTGCAAAGGGTCCTACCAGGACTCATCAGTATGCCTCGTCTGTTTAACACCCAGTGGAATGGACCAGCTACCCCTAAGGCAGTGTGCCTGGGATATATTGTGGTGAACCCATTAAAATAAAAAACTATTTAAAAGACAAAGAACCTCTGTGCATAAACACCGAGGAAAGGGTTACCCCAAAGGGCATTTGGCTGGGAAGCCAAGTTTCAAGAAATACAAAATCACACATGCCCCCACAATGCAAAGCATCATGGGCTGCATATGCAGATCACCACAGAATGTTATGCTGGTCCAACTTTAAGCAGAATTGCATGGTGCCGAAGGCCTCTCACACTGTTTGCAAAGGGTGCTAACAGAAGACATAGACACGTGTTTCATCCTACCAGGACTCATCAGTATGCCTCGCCTGTTTAACACCCCAGTGGAATGGACCAGCTACCCCAAGGCAGTGTGCCTGGGATATATTGTGGTGAACCCATTAAAATAAAATATTTAAAGATATATACGAACTGGAGGTTACTGAGATAGTTGTGAAGCAAGAAATACAAAATCACACATGCCCCCACAATGCAAAGCATCATGGGCTGCATATGCAAATCAAATTTAAATAGTTTTTTATTTTAATGGGTTCACCACAATATATCCCAGGCACACTGCCTTAGGGGTAGCTGGTCCATTCCACTGGGGTGTTAAACAGACAAGGCATACTGATGAGTCCTGGTAGGACGAAACACGTGTCTATGTCTTCTGTTAGCACCCTTTGCAAACTGTGTGAGAGGCCTTTCGGCACCATGCAATTCTGCTTAAAGTTGGACCAGCATAACATTCTGTGGTGATTTGCATATGCAGCCCATGATGCTTTGCATTGTGGGGGCATGTGTGATTTTGTATTTCTTGAAACTTGGCTTCCCAGCCAAATGCCCTTTGGGGTAACCCTTTCCTCGGTGTTTATGCACAGAGGTTCTTTGTCTTTTAATGTATAAATATGCTTAGTTAGTTAGAAGAACTTCAACCTAGATTAGGAATTCAGTAGCAAGTAATGTTTTGCCATAATATGTAGTAATTAGTAGTTTGTTAGTGTTGTTAGGTTATAAGTAAGTAGTATGAAGTTGCTGTGCTGTTTTGGATTTTAGTCAGGAGTATTGCTCTGGATAGCATCTGAGGGAGCAATATAAAGCTGTCTCATGTATCTGTCTTATTTTGTTTGTAGTCATACCACGGGGCTTTGATTCCTTCGGAATCACATGGAGACGAGAAACCCGGGTCATAGACGCCATGGTGGAACTGATTTGATTTTGACATCTTCATGTTGGTTCATATATATTCGGATAGTTCAGGTATGTATCATGACTATAGCATGCTTTGAGTGGGTGGATACATTTAAAAAAAATCTTCGTGTAACGTGATACGAGAACTAAATGAGGTGGAATACAGGTTTTTCTTAAGATACAATCAATGAACATCCTCTGTAAACGTATGAAGTAATATATATGTATATTTGTATGTATGTGTGTATGTATGTTTGAACAAAATATAATAAAAAGTTATAAAAAAATATATATCTTCACTGGATGCACCTACAATCCCACAAAAGCTGCTCTTCCTGCCCCATCTTCCCTGACTAGCTGTCTGAGTGACCAGTCCAAAGGTAATTAGTTCAGGTAGGAGACTATAATATCAATTAGCTAAATAATGATAATAGAGGGTGCAAATCCACTCTATCAGACTTGCATCTCACACAGATAATTGGGCAACACACCAGGATTAGCACTAGAAATGGCGACCACTTACTCCTGGACTGGATTCTATTAAATATAGCAAACAGGATCAAAGTGGCTGCAATCCTTACAGACTCATTCAGTGATCACTCTCTGGTGTTCTGTGTCTGCAAAAATAATGTCCTCAACCCATAGATGAGCGGTTCAGATACTCTAAGAAAGTGAGACAACTCTTACAATCATAAGACTGGTCTCAGCAGCAGTATTGTTTTTCCATAGTGGTTTGTATCCCTCCATGGCAGACTAGGCAGCTGTATTAGCCAATCCCACAGTCCCCGGCTGTCTCAAATCTCCGACTCCCCCCCAAAACCTGATAGGCTGCTGATGCTAGCAGGTTGGGCTTCATGAAGCCCAACCTCCATTCTTTCCTTCTAACTTGTATCCCTAAGCATAGTAGCTATGTTATTTGCCTAGTTGCCACAACCTATGCTTTTCACATGAACTGGCTCCCAGCCAGCAACACACCAAACAGTGGCGCTGTCACTTTAACAATAAAAGTAAACAGCTCAGCTTGTCATCATTAATAATGTGGAAAAGAAAGAAAATCTGTAAACAGATAATTTATTTACTTAGTACAACATGTTTTTTTTTTACTTGCAAGAGACACACACAGAAGAAGAAGAAACTTCCACGGTATACTGTACATCAATTATCCCATGCGGTAGCTTCAAATATTCATGTTATCTGAGTTGAATGTTGTTATTAAGCCACTCTGCTCTCGTGGCTGTGCCACTCATGCACATGTGCAATAACAACAACATTGAAACCAGATAACATGCATATCTGAAGCTACCTTAGAAGATAATCCCAATTTATACAACAGGTATGAAAATAAATTTACCAAGATAAACATGTTATCTTGGGCAACATGAGTAAAATAAATGAAGCTGGTTACTGAACATGCTCAGAAATTTATTTCACTTATTGAGGCCACACTGAGCATGCTCAGAAATATTCCTACATGTGAAGATAAATTCTGAGCAAGCTCAGTGAGCAGTTTAATTTATTTTCTCCCAGGACACCTCTGGAAATGAGCTTTATGGCTCGGTAGGCCTTTTCTGGTAAAACTTTTTCAATAAAACTATAAAATGCAAGATGCCATTTATTTTTTGACTAAATAGTTATAGTCTTTTACATTACTTTTTTTCTTTTGTAGCTTTTTACAATTCCTATCACAAAACCACCTAAATGCCTGTCGTATAAATCAAATATGATATGGGCGGACTTAATATACCATTTTTACTTTCATTTGAAGATACTGGTCTATTGCTATCTCACTTGTGGCTTTACCACTTGTGAGATATCAACAGACCAATCCCCTGTCATGAAGATGAAAATTATATCTTATGTCAGCCCATGTCATATACCCTATGTACATTTCTTCAATGTGACTATGGTACATAATATAAAATTAAACATAGCATTTCACTGAACAAAGGAAATCCCATGCCATGCTCAGGAGTTTCAGCATGACATGAGTTTCAGTTTAAATATTTTTATTGCTCGACTGTTAGTCATTTCAATGGAATATTAAAAACAAATAAATATGCAACACATTAATACAAATATTTGATATACAGAGTTATACACGTTTGATATTTAGTGCAGAAGATGCCTCATAGTGAGGGTTAGAGTGAATCTGAGTTATAGAAAATTGTTATATTTTTTCCTTTGTCACAACACAGCCTGGAAATATTCCACCAAGTTATATGCATCTGTTGCAGTAAATGGGTTCAGCAGTATATTCCTAGAATCATGCAATGCATTCTTATAAGGCATTATCAGCACTTCCAGATATTTTGTTCTCCATGCATCATATAACGGACATACAAACAGAATGCGGTAAATAGTTTCCACATGACCCTTCTTACAGAAGCATCCTAGACTATTCAACTGTTCCTCCTTTATAGCATATCTTGCAGCATGACCTGAATAATCCAAAGTATAGGCAACCAAAACCAGAGTAAAAACAACAAAACCCATTTTACATTTACTGCAGAACTTAGATCAATGACCTTCTTATACAGTATTTTCTAGTTCATTTAATTGACTATTAGGGCCCCATCTGGTGGATTTTCGAACCTTTCAATCATTATCAGAAGTAACGAGGCAAATACTCTACTTTTTTTTTTTTTTAAATCTTCTTTATTGTGATTTTTGTGTGTTCCATCAATATACTTGTACACACATACCCCAGGGTTAAACCCTGGCCCACATCCCCAAACTGGATATGGATACTATTTACATCCCCACAACTATTTACAATCACAGTTATATCTTATCAAGGCCATAGGTTTAGGTCCAGTTCTGCCTAATATCACCTTCCATACAATTCCTTGACATTTGACTTTTAACTAGTCTACTACTTAACTTAAATTTTCTTAATAGTATCTTCCCAAATTTCAAGGCATGTCCTATCTTCTCTGGACATAGCTCTAATAACTGTGTCCCTAGGAGAGAGAGAGAGAATCCATCTATATCCTCCAAAGATAGTAGCATACTAATCCATAAAGAGACCATCTCCTGAGAGTATTATGACTCCATTAGTACGAAAATTACACTATACAATGTCCTATATTTCCATACAGTCTTGTCCCAATCTCCCATTTTACTTAGAGAAACCATCAGACAAGCTAAACTCCTTCAGACAGACAGATCTGTGTCCGGGCACTCATCAATTGTACCGAGTATACTGCCTCTAGCACCCTCCATCTTTTATCATATACCTTCTTTCTCCCCTCTGTTACCATTTGCCTTTTAAGTCTGTCCAAGACCTGCAGTAGGTCACCAACCCATTGGTCATAGCTATAAATACTATCATTTTTCCAGTGCCTAAGAACAAAAGCTTTAACCAGGGAGGACATCAAAGACACATGATATTTGGCTGAGCTTTTTAGTATCGTTTGCATGTCCCCTAACAAGCATATCTCTGGTTTAATATACTCGGAATAGTTTAGTAACGGATCCATTTTTTGCCCAATTTGAGTCCACAATGGTTGGATTAAAGGGCAGTTCCACAATACATGCAGCAGATCCCCTGCTCTGCTCCACATCTAAAACACAGGTCTGTCTGTCTGAGTTTTCTAGAACATAATTTAACAGGAGTATAGTAGATATTTGAACAAATAAAAACTGCATGGTTTTATACTTTGGTATAGGCAAGACCTTAATATTTCTCCAGATTTCCTTCCAATCAGGCCTCAAGGGATAAAGTCCCAGTATCCTATCTGAGCTTTAACTTCCACATTCATGAAGTCCAACAACACCCTATAAACTTTTGAGAGGGGATGTTGTAGGAGGTCTATCTCTTTCAAATGGTCCCACTTAAATAGTGTTTGTTCCCTTTCCTTATTGTCCTGTATAAATTTCTGAATTAGGTTTGTAACTTGAATCCTTTTAAAAGGATCCCATGCTCTGGCTTGTACTGGTAGTACCACCCTATCCTCTACTATCAGATCTGACAGCATCAGGCCAGACAGTTGTGGTGCCCATTGACCACTAATTAGTTGCCCCCCTAAGCGAAAGTTAGGGTTTCCTATTATAGGCTGATTTCTGGTTCCCTTCTGCGCCCTCCTCTGAATCATGTTCAGCAGATCCCACCGTGCTTTAACTGATTTATAATTTGGTGACTGCTTTCCCCCTTCCGGCAAAGCCTCCGGGTCTGTAAACAGCATTGCAGTGGGGGAAAATTTTAGGTCCTTTAGCATAAGCTGTTCCAGCTGAAGCCATGTTGATGTGTATCCCCCTACTTCCTCACTCTTTGTCCACCACCCCATCGCACCCAGCTGACCTGCTACATAATATAGAAAGAGGTCCGGGAGCTTAATCCCACCCTTAAAGTAAGGGAGGCATAGAACAGCGTGCTTCCTCCTAGGAGATTTGGAGTCCCACAGAAAATCTGAAATTACCCTCTGTATACTGGTAAACCTCCCCTTCTGAATGCTATAGGGTGAGAGATAGATTGGGTATAATAGTCTGGGTAAAAGGTTCATTTTAATCAGTCCCAGTCTAGCAGTTAAATTTAAAGGAAGTTTATTCCACCTTAATATGTCAGTTTTAATTGTAGCTAACAGGTTACCCACATTTTCCTCCACACCATTCTCCAATCTGGAAGTGATCCAAATTCCCAGATACTTAATTTTTTCCCCAGCCCAGTTAATCTTCAGGTGTTCGAAGTCTGCTCTGTTCATGTAAACAGTGAGTGGGAGAACCTGAGTTTTGCTTAAGTTCAATTTATAGTTAGATACCTCCGAGAAATTCCCAATTACTTCCAATGCCTTTTGGAAACTAGCAGCAGGGTTGGCTAAATGTAACAAAATATCATTGGCGAATACTGAGAATTTAAGCTCAATCCCCTGAACCCTGGGCTCCATATTTAGTGATCTTAATAAAGGTTCCAAATAAATGTTAAATAAGATTGGTGACAAGGGGCAGCCCTGCCTAGTCCCATTTTGCAGAAGAAACTCCTTTGATAAATAACCATTGCATAAGACTCTGGCTGTAGGGGCCTTGTATAGATTTTGGAGGCCTCTAAGAAAACCCTTTGGGAAGCCCATTCTCTCCATTGTAGAGAATAAAAAATTATGGGAGACTCGATCAAAAGCCTTTTTGGCATCAAGTGCTATCAGGGCCATAGCAGATTTTGAGTAGGAAGCCCTATGCAAAATGTGATGCATCTTTCTTAACGCGTCCTGCCTGGCATGAACCCCACTTGGTCCCGACTGATTAACAAAGGTGCGACTTTCAAAACCCTATTATCCAGAATCTTTGTAAGTATTTTGATATCTTGGTTGATTAAAGCAATGGGTCTATAATTGCCTGGCAGGTCCCTAGGCTTATCCGGCTTAGGGATCAAGGTAATGTAAGCTTGGTATAAGGTGGGGTTGGGAACTCCATTGTTCATAATGTTTGAGAATAAATCCAATAGTAGAGGGACTATTGTCCCTAAGTGGACTTTATAGAATTTGTAGACAGCCATCCGCCCCGCACCTTACTATTTGGAAGGTCTCTGATTACTTCCTGATCTCTAGTTCCGAGATTGGTGCTGCTAGTGCCCGGGCTTGCTCTACTTCCAATTTGGGCAACGGTATATCCTTAAGGAACCTTTCAACTGCTGCCTTCGTACTGGTGCCCCCTTCTTGATAAGTCCCTGAATAATAATCCGCAAAAGCATCCGCCATTTTCTGCGGTTCTGAAATAATCCCTCCCCCGAAATTTACTGCCATGATCGTTCTTTCCGCCTCCCACTCCTTAATTCTATGAGCCAATACGCACACAGGCACATCCTCACATAAGATATTTAGCATTTAGTCTTTCCAGCCAGCAATCTGCCCTAAGGTTCAATATACTTCTGTATTGGTCTCTCAAATCCCTAATTCCTTGTCCATTTTGCTTGAACCTTCTAAAGGTAATAATGATTTAATGGCCCCAACTAAAATTTCTTCCCGTGTTTCATTGAGTTTATTCCGCCTAGAGGTATACTCCTGCGCCATTCTTGCATATACTACCTTACAAGCTGGCCAGGCTAGTTTCTTATCCTCTAATGTTGGGAATTGAGTTTGAATGATCCCCTTAAGTACCTCCTCTAACTTAAACACCATATTGTCCTCTGCAAATATCCCTTCATCTAGTCGCCATCGAAATGGCCCTGGGAAATGTTATCCAGCTCCCATAATAGCTGGATCGGAGAATGATCAGATAGGACCCTATTATAAGTATTCAAGCCTTTGACACCTCTCAACCCTTCCCTATTAACCACAAAAAAATCAATCCTAGTATGAGTCTTGTGGACCCCAGAGTAAAATGTCATCTCTGTATCCCCTTCCCTGTACATTCTATATGGGTCTACCAGTGCTGTTGCTTCTAAGAATCTGTTTAAAGCTCTCTGAGGGGGAGAAGATGGTTTATTGGAGGCGGAGCTCCTGTCCTTCCTATTATCAAAGCAGATATTCCAGTCTCCTGCCATGATAAGTGGAGTCTGAGGGAGTGTAGTAATATCGGCTTCTAATGAAGCAAAGAATTCTGACTTAGCTGGAGTAGGGCCATAGATTGAGGCACAAGAAAGTGGGCATCCCAAGATTGAACCCACCACATATATCCCCCTGCCATCCTCACTTGACTGGATTCATTCAATTACATATGGGCACGATTTCCTGATTAATATTGCCACTCCCCCCGATGTTTTCATTTTCCCAGCTCCCACTACCTTGCCTACCCAACCCCTCTTAAGAAGGTTTACCTCCTCAGACAGTAAGTGAGTTTCTTGGAGTGCAGCAACATGCACCCCCAATTGATTTATATACTGCAGTACAACCAGTCTTTTTCCTCCCTGAGACCTTTCACATTCCATGAAAGAAATTATGTTACCATCTTTTATATCACAGCCCCAGATGTTCACTCATATGTTGTATCTTTTACCTCATGCTTTATGGATTCTCTCTCACCCTTTCCCCCAGTATCCCCCTTCTTACCCTCCCCGATCCTTCAATCGCCTCTTCTCAGTCCTCGTGAAACGTGTATGAGTCAGCCTCTAGATATCTCCGAGCCCCCCTCAAATCCCAGCATATCATCCATCGAGTGACCCCCACATATCCCAACCTCGACATTAAGATTTGGCTTTGTCTATCACCTTCTAGAACTTTTCTCTCCATGGCCAAAAAAGAAAGAGCATAACAGCCCCAATAACAATACTTAACCCAGCTTAGTACTATTCAGTGAGCTTTCCTCCACCAAACCATTCACTCTTGTATCTTGCTCTAGTAACAGGACCCTGAAATAGAGGAAAAAAAAGGGTGGGTGGGGGATAACTAGCCATATAGCCACACTAGTTAGCTCCACCAAAGGGCTGCGATCCACCCTTCTTGACACTTTCAAATAACATAGTAGAGCGATAGAAAACAGTTAGTCTCTATTTCTTCAATCTGAAATCTGGTCGAAATCAGGAATTAGCCATCCCTGCCAGTTCTCACAATAGTTCCTCGGTGTTGCTGATCACACTCGCTGCTGCATTGCCGCTCTTGCTAAACCTCTTTACTTCAAGTTGTTGACTTGAATAGTTCTGGTAGTTCAATTCTGAGACTTTCCAAAGCTTCAGTTGCTGTTAAATAGCGTTTATCTCCTTTCGGAAGTTTCACAGTTAGTGTAGCTGGATGTTGCAATCGAAATTTCAGACCCGCTAAATACAGCTTCTTTTTTATCTCCGCGTATTCTTTTTGTTTCTCTCTCACTGAAGGCACTAAATCTTCAAAGATCCATATTGAAGCCCCATTCCACTGCAGGAATCTATTTGCTTTCCCTTTATTCAGGACATGAGTCTTTTCCTTGTAGTTTAAAAACCTCATAATCAGAACTCGAGGTCTGGCTCCGGTGGGGTGTCTCTCTCAATGACCTGTGGGCCCTCTCCACGTTATATGAGTCACCAAACGGCGAAGGACCAAATAGCTTCAAAAGAAAGTCCTGCATAAAGGTTACACAGTCCGAGCCTTCCGTTTTTTCAGGTAAACCTGCCATTATTAAATTGTTTCTCCTACTGCATGACTCTTGGTCCTCCAAACGTTCTTCAAGCTTTTTAACTTGCCTTTTGAGCCCGATCATTTCTAGGTCAATGGCCCCCGTTTTTCTCTCCTGCAAAGCCACTCTGGCCTCTATGTCCCCCACCCTTTGTGTTAAGGCATGTAACGCGGGTTTCAGTATGGTAAAATCCACTACTAGTCCCTGCAAAAGTTGTTTAATTTCGCAAATATCCTGCGAGGTTGAGTGCCTTCCTTGGGCTTCTGTTTTCAGGTCCTCAGCATCGTCTGTAGAGTGGGGTTTGGAATGCTTAGTCGCCGGTACTCTTGCCGCGAGAGGCTCGGGGCTTTCGATTTCTAACTTGGCCATTTCGCTCTCCTGGCCCACCGTTGCTAAGTTGATCTGCTTCCTCATACAATTAAGCCTGAGGTGATCACCACTGCATAGGGCTCACCTAGTCGACAGGGATCTTTGCAGTAACAGGCTTAGGGAGTCAAAAAGAGCTTAAATCTTTTATTTTATCCGCTGAAACTCGAGCGCGGTCTCGGAGACGTCTGAACCCTGCTAGCTCATCACGTGATCCTCGAGGCAAATACTCTACTTTAGTAACCAGTACCACCTACTGAAAACAAGCATTTTGTCAATGCCGAATGTTGCTTGCTTCTTTGTGCTGTTTAGGTATTTGGAAGTCATTGGAGTGCAAATATTGAAAATTTGTGAACTTACGAAAGGCATGTGAACCGCGAACGCACGCCCTGTAAAACAAGTCATTTTAGAATATTTCACCATTTCAACATAGCTATTTTAAGACCTCTGCTCATGAACAGTGTCACTGTGATTTTGTTAATGTGTCCCATACATTGAGTTTGCACACCGACCGCGCTATTGTGCGCTACATGGGCAGAAACACATTTTGGGCAGGATGTGAAAAATGACAGCTGTACTGCTCATAAGGAGGTGTGGTAAAATGGCAATGTTGAAAATCTGGAGTGAAAATATTGAAAATTTGGAACTTACGAGCCCTGCGAGGAACCGCGCAAACACACGCCTTAAACAGTCATTTTTTGAATTTTGCACCAAATTTCAACATGAGGTTTTGGGACCCCTTCTCATGAATGATGTCACTGTCATGGCGGTATTCAGGCCCGAAGGGTGATTTCACAGTCACTGCACAGTCACTACGTGAAATCACCCTTCGGGCCCGAATAACACCATGACAGTGATATCATTCACGAGAAGGGGTCCCAAAAACCCCATGTTGAAAATTTGGTGCAAAAATTCCCAAAAATGCCTGAGATATGCAACAAAGTTGAAACCCCCCTATCTAGGCCATTATACAGCTTACCGGCATTTCCTCAGTTCGTGGTCGGCTTTGAAGAGTGCAGACGTGTTCCCCGTCCACCAAGATCGCCGCGACAGAGTCCGGAGGTAAGTATGGGGTATGGGGGCGTGGGGAGGCTGGGTGCAGTGGTGGTGCGGGTTGTGGGAGGGGTCGGAGAGCCCGCGACTGTTTTCGCTTTTAGGTTCAAAAAAAAAAGATGTCATGGGACCGCTTGCCACATTGGGGTGGGCTCCAGCGTGGCACAAGGATGTTGGGGTGTTCAGCGACGTGGGATTGGGCACCCCATCAGCCTATGGACTGGATTGCCACGCCTGGGTGGCCCCAGCATGGCACCTACAACTGTGGGGAGACGCAGCTCAGCCGACGGGATTGGGCACCCTGGTCGGCTACACAGTACATGCGGGGCGCGATGCTCATGCGTGTCGGGGAGCTACGCTTCTCTTCTCGCTCAACTGTATGCCACTGCATTTTGGAGCGTGTCATAGACAGCTCCAAAATGCATTGGCTTACAGGGGCCGCGCCTACCAGCTCACTGACTGAATTGGAGGAGGAGGTGACACACCTCTGAAATCTCCGATGATGGCACTATGTTTCTTGCACATGCGTGCAAGCAACATAAAAATGGAAACAACAGCTTACTGCACATAATGCTACACTCCCCACGAGGTACTGAGAAATCTACAAGCCGTATCTTATGGTATACCACACTACTGTGAAATGTTCTTTTTGCTGCCACTGCAGATCCAAGAAATTTTTTTACATCAATTATAGAAATAATGTCAGTAAATTTTATCAGTGTATTTGATGTACTGTTCACTGGTTGGATGCTATAGTGTAATCAGGGAGTTTATATTTACTAAAGTAATCTAATAACCCATTTCAGTCTATCTTTAAACTAGGATGGAGTGAGAATGATGATATGTAGGCATAGGAGAACACTCATGCCCTAGGCATGAACTAGAGGATAAAAAGGTCAGCTGTGAGGGTCTTGAAACAGAGGATGGGGGAAATTGCAATCCTCCACTGCATGAAGGAAAATGTGAAGATTTAATATAGCAAGATGAATGACCTAAAGCATGAGCTCTAAGAGGCACGCTAGATGAAATGGGGCTCATAGAGACCTGATGGAACAAGAGAATTTGCTGGGATGCTAGGGTGGAAGGGGGTAACATCTTTAGAATGGACAGAGAGAGTAAGAAGTGACAGAAGGTTTGCTTTGTTTTTTTTTTTCAGTTTTTGTTGACCGAGTAAGTGCACTAGACAAATCCTGCCTATTTTCAGGCACGACCCGTCGTGCGAGGGGGATACAGATGAATGCCAACTGACCTTGAACCAGATTAAGCTGTTGGTGGTATTTTTAGTCATGGAGATTATTGAGGCAGCAAAGATAGATGTGTCAGGAAAGATGGGAACCCTAGAGAAACCCTACGGCTGAACTAGGATCCACAAGGGACAAAAGTATTTGAGAATATGTTACAGATTGCCAGACTGTACAGGAGAACAAGATTTGGAATTGAGGAAAGTAGGGAATGTGCAATTAAGAGGTCAATGACTATGGGGTCCTTGCTTCTTATGGGGGATTTCAATTAGTGTGAAATCAACTAGGAGGTGAAAAAGTTCCCATGGGGAATGAGGGACAGATTTTGCATCAGTTCAAAAGACTGTTTAGCATATCAGGAATGGGATGAGAGGGTTGCAGTTTTGCATCTGCTGCTGAGAACTGGAGATGACATTGTCAGGGCAGTCCCAGTGGAGAAGGTATTGGATAACAGTAACCATAACAGGACAGAATGATAGATCATTCCAAACCCACCAGATTTTTTTTTTTTGAGGAGGTAACAAAGACGGTGGATAGGTGTCATGAAGTTGATATAGCCTGTCTGGACTTCAGCAAGGAGTTCAGTACCATAATGCATGGACAACTCATAGAGACTATAGCACAATGTGAGGCCCACAAAATATAAGGAGGTGGCTAGCAAATTGGTTCACAGGTACCACAGAAAGCAAAGAGTGATGGTGGACAGTCACCATACAGAGTGGAAGGATGTATGGAATGAGGTTGCCTGGATATTCATTTTTATGAATGGATAACTTGGATTATGGCCCAGATTTAGGAATTAGAATCAAGCAATAAGGCATGACCAGGGGTTATGTTAATGGTTTGTTAATCAGCCTCAAGGGGTGTAATGTTGCATGACTGTCCATTAACATGACCCCTGAGAGTGCCTTATTGCTATTATAATAAAAAAAAGTTTTTTAAACAGTGTTTCAAGTGTTGTCAGCATATGATTAGGCTCTACATGTGTGTTAATAGGGATGGCAGGCACCGGCTACACATGAGGCATTCTGCTTGTAAATTGCAAATATTCAAAAAAAATCAAACAAGGTATTGTCTTAAATTCAAGTGTTTTCTTTTATTGAAAGCTGCAACAGAAATGCAGTTTGCTAAAACAAATCAAAGAAACCAATGGCTTTATATAAGTAATGACCAGACCTTGCTTCTCTACAAAAACTTCCTGAACTTCTTTTGTTTGTTGCACCTTTCAATAAAAGAACACAGTTGGACTTAAAGGAGAACTGAGCTCAACCTATAAGTCATTTTTCCCCAGAAGAAACATTTTTACATATTGCATCCCATTCCATTATTGTTTAGTCTTCACTGGCCTTTTAATAAACTCAGTGAATGTTTCTGATGCATGCACTGGTAGTGCCATTTTAGAACAGTATGATGTAGTTTATGTCCTCCTTTGACCACGCAGTTCTAAAGTAGAACACAAATGTGTTGCGAAACAACCTTAACAAGGATATAAAGTACATCATACAGTTCTAAAATGGTACTGCCCACCACAGTGTAAAGCACAAACACTGACTGCATCTGCCAAAAGGCCAGTAAAGATGGAACAAAAACAGAATGCGAACAAGTATTAGAAACATATCTTTTTCAGAAAACACCGGCTCACAGATTCAGGGCAGTTCTCCTTTAAGGTAACACTTGCTTCATTCTTTTTGAACATTTATCATTTACAGCACAGTCTTCTTGGACCTGAGTAAGGCTTTTGATACCTTGGATCACATAACACTACTTCAAAACTTAAAAGACACTGGCCTAGACGCCATCCCTATGCAATGGTTCTCTTGCTACCTAGCAGGCAGATAGCAACAAGTAAAAGCAGCAGGTGACCTCTCCTGTCTTAAAACCCTGCTGAGAGGCGTACCTTAGGGATCCATATTGGGGCCCTTATTATTTGTAATTTACATCAATAACATTGATTCTACCTCAGGACAGCAAACGTTCATCTTTTTGCTGATGATACAGTTCTATATGTCACAAGGCCATCCCTTGAATTTGCCTGCACAGACCTGCAACAGGACTTTAACCTGCTTCAACACAACCTCTATCATCTGAAATTGTTGCTTAATGTGAAAAACAAAACAAAAGTCATGCTTCTTTCTCCTCATTCCCCTGTTGTGTCTGCAACTACTACCTGTTCAACACATCACATAATGACCCTCCTTGGTGAGACACTCAAGGTAGTGCACACATTTAAATATCTGTGGTTTTGGCTTGATTACCAATTATCTGCTGTAATCCATATTGAGGAACTGTCCAAAAAACTAAAACAAAGGTTTGGCCTATTCTTTAGAATTAAGAAGCTACTTAACCACGAAGCAAAAATAAGACTAGTCCAGATCACTTTCCTTCCCCTCGGTGACTATGTTGACTTTCTTTATAGTCATTGTTCCAAAGCAGCTCTTGTCAAACTGGACACCACACCATACCTCTCAACCTCCTGCCTCATAAGTCAGGGACAAGGCTTAAAAAATTCAGAGACAAAGGACCAAAATCAGGGACACATCTTCAAAATTAATGATATCCACTCAGGAAGCTGGTAGAATAAGGGACCTAGTGTAAAATGCATTTTCTAAGGAAGAACAAGTCTGTAACTTTAATATGTAACATTATTTTGTGCTTACAACTCCTAATGATTGGTCACAGAAACACAATTTTTAGGAGGGACAGAGTAAAATTTTGAGGCAAAATCAGGGACGTCCTTGAAAATCAGGGACAGTTGAGAGATATGCACCACACACTCTATCATAGAGCACTAAGGTTTTTCACTAATGTCCCTTTCAGAACTCACTATTGTTTTCTTTATGCCCAACTTGGCTGGTCCTTGCTTCATTCCAGAAGGCTAAAATATACCACACTATGGTCATATAGAGCTATTACAAACAAACTCCCACCCTATATCTCTGAACCCTTTAAATGTACACCAGGTTTTTATTAACTGAGGGGCTACTCCTACTTACTATTAGACATACCTAGAGTAAGATCCCATTATGGCGAAGCAGCAATCAGCCATGCTCTCCCAAGCATATAAAATACCCTACAGAAATCACTGAAACTTACTAAAATGATCTACCTGTCTGTGCTGGTTCAGGTTGCCCTAAACATGCTAATGGTTAACTAATGGTTAACTAATTTGGGTCATCCTGCTGGGACAATCAGGTCTCTAAATCACAGAGTTTTGTTCTTTGTTTCTAACAAAAGAGTGTTATGACCCTCTGTTTTTTACTTAAATAGCAAGACCACACATTCGTGACTCCATGCTGTTCTCCTGCTGTCTCTAAAGTCCTTACTACTCCATAATTCCACACTCTGCTCTTTCCGTGCTGTTGCACTGACTGCAGAGTCATTACTCTAACGCTTGCAGTGAATTAGCTGTCTCCTCAGACATGCAAGAGAAGGCTTCTCCTGAATGTCTGAGGAGATGGCTAATCCACTGCAAGCATTGGAATAATGACTTTGCAGTCAGTGCAACAGAAACAAAGAACAAAACTTTGTGATTTAAAGAGACAGTGAACATTGTTGAACAAGATGAAGAATACAATACTGCATTATGGGGCCTGATGAAGTGGCGTCAGCTATGCAACTGTTGCCCAAAGCTTTAGTGTGGATGTACTGACAAATAAAAGTGTTTGTGTGCTTGACTAATACAACTTGTGTGTAGTGGAGTTCATCCTATATTATTATGTTGTTTTACTCAAATTATCTGCCTGCAGACCTTTAAATCCCTGTTGGACCACTTCTTGCAGGAGGATTGCAAACTGTTACATATAAACGTCACTCAATCCTTACTGTAGCTGCACTGTGTTGCATCACCCTTATAGCACTTAAAGATCAGTACCCAGTTTTGCGGCAGTGTGTTATGTATCCTTTTATTCCTTCTCTTTCTTCCCACCAAACAGTTATGTCTATAGTCATTCATTGAACATAGCTTAGTCTAAGGTTGTTTTCTTGTTGTGTAACATAGACCTTACTTTGCTGTATTGTTATTTTTTCCTTTGTACTGATATGGCACTTAAATATTGTATGTATTGAAATGCTGTTCCTCTGTTGAATTGCACTGCCTTCTGTTCTCACGTAACCCAGACCTTCTGCTAGAATTGTTAATTGTCATTGTCCTTCAAATATTGTATGTATTGTTATGCCTTCTCTCCTGTCATGTCCCTCCAGGACCACCTTGTAAATGAGCTTGCTTAATGGTGTTATTTACTGTTATTTACAGTACAAATAGAATGCTTCATGACTAGCAGGTACCTGCCACCCTACACATCTTGATATAACTGATTCTGGTGTGGCACTCTGTTCCCCCCCCCCCAAATTGAGTGTATGTTAATAAAAGATAAACATAAAGCTAAAAGAATGCTTACAGCCAATCAGAAAGCTCTATTTCTCAGACCCTTTATATAATTTTTAAGGCAGTTACCAAAAATCCTAAATCCCAATTATTAGGATTCCACAGGAGGCCCTCTGGGCTAGTGCTTGCAGCACTGGCTTTGAAACCAGGGAATCACAGGTTCAAATCCTGCTAGTGCCAAATACTCACTGAGTGACCTTGAGCCAAGTCATTAACTTTCCAGGTTTCCAGTCCACTGAGCAGCAGAAATCAGTAGAAGCAGGACCCTACTGAAAATGTTGCATCTCAGCTGGGCTAGTGAGGGTAAATTCATTTTAAAAAACAATATAAATAAATATCAGATTTTGATTCCAAAATCTGACATCTGACCCGGAATTCATGATTTTCCCGTTTAAATTTACTAATCCAGCCCCACACACATCACTGTCTATCCAACCCCACCATGCCAATGTCCCCCTCACCCCTGCTGCATTAAAAAGCTCCTCTACCTTTCATCCCCAACCGCACCCAACCACCATCCTCCCCCGAAGTCCTGTCTGAGTTATTTTATTCATTATGAGGCTGATGCACATTGTAATTAAATCCCAGCCCCCTGTGCCAAATCATGAATCATCCACCTCTCCCCTCCATTTCAAATACTCAGACCCCCGAATTTACATGGCGATCCCCTATCCTACACACCCTTTGGTACCCAACCACCCTTCCCCAAGCCCCTAAATTATAAGCACGTTCTGAATTTCAGTGTTTATGTGTTGCAGAATTTGCCGCAGAATTTGCATCATGCCGCAGAATATATATAGTGCCACAGAATTCATTGTTTTTGGTGAATTTTCATATAAATATACTGTTTTTCCATAGTGTCAGGCTTTCTTTCCCACCTTGTTTATCCTGAAGCCCCTCCTCTATGCTCAGCATATGATGTCATCGATGACATCTCATCATATTTAGCCAATGACAGGACTGCATTCTGCCAGAGAAATGAATAAATCATGCCGCAGAAATCAGAAAATGCTGCAGCAGAAGTCTAGCAGCCCTGCCGGAGAAATCAGAAAATTCTGCTGCAGAACACCAGGGGCCCTGATTATAAGCATACTGTATATTGCTTTGCCTTAATAAGGTCCCATTGTGGAGTGATTGTCATGTTTGTCATAGTCACAGTGTCCCAACTAGTACAAATGAATAATGATGTCCTCCTACAGTAGCAACAAGTCAGCTGATACGTGGCCAGTCAAGTGCTACTATAGAAGGACATCATCATTTATTCATAATACTAGTCGGGACACCATAAGTGAGACAAGTACAATGATCACTTCACTGCAGGATCCTTTTAAGGCAAAGGAATATAAAAATGTGAAGACTTTAGGAGAAAAAAGGGAGGTTGGGTGACAAAGAATGTTTTAGGAGGGAGTTTGTCATGTAAACTCTAGGGTTGGAGCAGTTGACAGCATTGGGGAGGTGGCTGTCTCATTGAGTGGGAGGTTCAGGATTTATTTACAATGTGTAGAAGCCTTATACTTAAAAAATAACATTGGCAAGACTTGGGGGTGAGGGAGGTGGGTGGATAGAGTGGGACTAACTAATTGCAGAGTAGGGGGAGGTGGCTATATACTGTATAACACAAAATGTTAGCGCTACTTATATTCTGTGCTACCAAGGTCTTGGTAAATTTCTGCATCAATTTATATTAGTGGATATATGGTAGCCGCACCTCATCATTATTTCTGCAAGCTACAAAAAGCCTTTACTTTTCCTGCTTGTATCGGCTTTTTTGAGCTTGCAACTTCAACTGCAACTGACACAACTGATACATTGCTGGTAACCGCTGCTAATTGCTTAACCTAACTGCAGTATGTCCTTGCTTCGATGGCTGTCAAAAAAACCCTGCAGCGAAGTGGGACGTATGTGGAGAAAAAATGAATGCTACTGCACTAAGTCAGGCTGCCGAAGTTCCTGTGCAAGTGTCAGAGTCCGTGCTGACAGAGCTGGTAGCTCCTCCAGCTAAGAAGCGCAGGACTGAATATGCCAGGTACTCTGCAGCAGTTCGGTATGAGGTGGGCAAGTACTCAGAGCAAAATGGGGTCATGAATGCTGTTCAATTCTACATCAGCAAATATGGAGCTAGCAGTAACGTGACCATTAATGAGAGCACTGTCCATGGATTTAAAAGGACTACTTAGCACAACTTTAGGTACCACCTGATCCCACTAAAATTACCCCAGAACTGCCTACCAAACCCAGGGGTAGACCACCTCTTCTATTGGAGGATGTTGAGCAGGAGCTCAGAAATGTGATAAGAAGTCTGCGGTCTGAGGGGGCTGTAGTAAATGCCAGAGCAGTTTCTGCCATTGCAAGTGGTACAGTGAAATCACGGAACCCAGAATTACTCAAGAAAATGGTGGGACACTTTCTTTTAGCCCACAGTGGTCCTGGAGGGTCTTGAGCCATATGGGGTATAGCCGGCCAAAAGCAACCAAAGCTGGGCGAAAAATACCAGTTGATTTTCCACAGTTGAAGGCAATATTCCTTCAAATTGTTGCTGCTGTCTGTGGCTAGGAGCTGATCCCTTCAGCCCTGGTAAACAATCTGGATGAGACCAGTGTCCAGCTTGTACTATGTAATCAATGGACAATGGAGACTACAGGCTTCAAACAGGTTTGGGTGTTTGGATTGGGGGATAAAAGGCAAGTGACAGCAGTTTTAGCAATCTCAATGCTTGGTGAGCTTCTGCCACCTCAGGTTATCTACAAGGGCAAAACTAGAAGCTGCCACCCTGCCTTCCAATTCCCAGATGGCTGGCTCATTAGCCACTCTGAAAACCACTGGGCCAACAGCGAGATAATAATTCATTTCATTGCTGAAGTCCTCATCCTGTACATTGCTGCTGTAAAACACAGAATGGACTTGCCAGAAGAACAAAAAGCTGTTCTCATAATGGACCCATTCCATGGTCATACAACAGACCCTGTGCTAGAAATGCTTGACAAGTATGGTGTAATTCCAATCTTTGTGCCTGCCTCCTGCACCGATCAATTACAGCCACTGGATTTGACAGTTAATAAAATTTTTAAAGATGAAATGAAACAGCACTTCACTACATGGTAAGCTGTGTCAAGTCAATTTCAAAGTGGTCAGAGCTCTGGAGACATCTTTATTGACCTACACATGCAAACTTTGAAAGCTGAGCATGCTAAATGGCTAGTTCAAAGCATTTCAAAACTAAAGGAGAGGAAGGATGTCATTAAAAATGGTTTTGAGCAGGCTGGAATAACTGAAACCCACTCATAATGCCTTAACTACTGAACAAGCTTTTTTCTTTTTTTTTTTATATTTTCCCCTCTTTTTGACCACCCCTCACCTTCCGTCAAGGGTCCGCTCTGGCCATGGTGCCCCCAAGGCTTCCACCACCCAATTAACCACTCATTCTCCCAATTACTCCTGGCTTGCCCCCAGGACGTGGAGCACGGCGCCGCAGCAGGAATCAGCACCATGTATTAGTAACTGGTTGGGGAGTATGTGGCCAGGTGGCTAATTGAAGCCGGGAGCAGGGCATCATGGAGACGTCTGGTGAGGAGGGATTTTATTTGTCCCCCTACTGGCTGGGGTGGAGACATGCAATGACACCAGCGTCTGTCCCACCCCAGTGCCTCCCCTCTTCGACTATGTGTCGGTGCTCAGGGTTATACACCCAGCTTCCGGTAGGTGTCACCCTAGCACCGAGCACAAAGACCCCCCCAACCCCTGGAGAAGAAGAGCAGTCCTTGGGATGCTCTATCCTTCTCCCCCCGGCCGGCCCTCTGATGACCCAGGCTCGTTTCCGAACCTGGTTCGCCGGCATCACAAGCGGAACCCCAACCGCTGCGCCAGCGGGCTGGCTTAACTACTGAACAAGTTGATCAAGCTGGTGTTTTTAAATGTCCCCCGAATAAAGTTTTCCCTTTCCCTGCATATTGAAGAAGTTCACAGAGAAGATGAAGTAAAGGTGAACAGTTAAAAAAGCACTTGCACAAAAATCACAAAAATAAACTCACAGAATCTGATCTTCCAATTGGATCTAATGAAACAAACTCACAAACACAGAAATCTGATCACCTCCCCATTTCACCCATACATTTCAAAAAAAACTTGTTTTGCTCCTGAACATTACCCCCCATTCCAACAGTCTACCTTACAGTACGATCTAGTCACTATGTGTCACACAAGCATCAAGACATCATGAGCTTCATTTGACTCTTGTGGGAGCTTCAAACAACGAGGTCGGTGCAGTATGCACAGTCATGGAAGGGGCACGTTGAGGGTAATAAGGGTAATAAGAGGGTAACACACACTCATCAGGGTAACATGAGGGGTGATCCAAAGTTAAATGAATTAGAGCTGCAGACAGGAACGGAGTTGAAGCAGTGCAACGGAGCCGCCAAACAGAACCATGAGGTCTGTGCTGTATGCATGTGGGGGGGGGGCACGGTGATACAATGGTGATACAGTACAAGGGTAACATGAGGTCAGTGCTGTATGCATGCAAGGGGAGGGGGCACGGTGATATAATGGTGATACAGTACAAGGGTAACATGAGGTCAGTGCTGTATGCACGCAAGGGGAAGGGGCACGGTGATATAATGGTGATACAGTACAAAGGTAACATGGAGGGTAATACAGAAATGCAATGGAGCCATTGACTGAAACAATGTGGACGAGGAGATTTGCGGACAGATCTAATATGGCAGGATGAGGAGGACAAGGACATGGAGAAAGGACTAGGAGAAAGGAAAAGAACAAGCAAAGGTACTTACTCACTTACAGTGACATACAGGAAAATGCAGTAAAAATGTTAAATGTGGTAATCTGATTTTGTAATACTTCTGAATTATGGGTTGTGTTTTTTTCGCTGAAAAATTTTTTTTAGCTGTCTCTATATTTCCGCGCTTTGCTACTGTCCCGCGGATATAGCTAATATTAATTTACCGTGAAATTAAGCAGTTATACAGTATATCATTTCAGGTAGGGAAGGCATTTTTAATACTTGAACAAAATTTCAGATCTGGACTAGAATATCCGAGGATGGTCTTAAATCTGAAATCCGGCTGTTGGATCAGATTTTGCACTATCCAATCATCTTTTGTATGGAGTAGAGGACCACACCAGTCAGAGCCGGTTCCTCTGCTCTTTATCATATTTATCAAAAACCTGGAGGAGTGGGTCAGTAGCAGGCTGATAAAGTTGGCAGATGACATTGAATTGGAAGAGAGCAGTGGACATAGCAGAGGACGGAGATGTACTAAAGCGGGGATAGCACACAGACAATGCCAGTGCTGTTCCAGGATCAGCTGAGCAGGGTGTATGTGAATGATGGATGACTCAAGTCTTCCCACCAACCACCAGTCATCTCTCCTACATGATGCCCCTGGCCCCAAGCCAGCACCTGGGAAGGATTATGGGCCCCACAGACAAAAGTTTGGTCTCCCACATAGTAGCACACTATGCGACCAACTCGCCACATGGCCGGCCTTCTAGCCTACTTGTAAAAGGATCAATATTTCCTGCATCTACAGTATCCTCTTACAATCTAGTGCACAGGTTCACTATACTCTGAGTCGAAAAAATGAATGTCTTCTGATGCTTCCCCTTTTCTATCACCTCACAGGCTTAGGTTAGGTATCTTTGTTCTGTTATCCCATAATAGTTGCAAAAATTACCCTCTAGTCCACTGTCAGTTTCCTTCCAAAATTTAAATATAGTGAATCCACTTAAACACATTCCTGATAAATGCATAGTCTGCTTAAACAAATGCATTTTCTATGGTTTGTTTGACATCTTTTGGAGTGTAAGAATTATCAGTCAAGCAACCATGTACATCACTGTCTCCCCATTTTCAGTCAATGTTGAGTTGCTGTCTCAGTGTCTCAGCTCAACAACAATGAATTTGAAAAATGAAGTTTAGCCATTTCTCCAGTCAACTAGGCAATAGGAATTGTCAGCCTTTTTGTATCAATTTGTTTTCTGCTATACTTTAAACATATTAACATTCATATATCACATAAATATACAAATTCAACACTTAAACACTTGTAATAAAGTTATAAGACAACCATAAAGAAACTTAATAAATAATGGCCCATATTCTTTGGGGTAATTTTGCACTAGCACTCATGCTGTACTGTTTTTGTTTTATTTGAATATTAATTAGATTTATATTTTATTAATATTCTGATGGTGTATGTCAATGTGAATTGTGTTTATGTGTTACTGATGTTTGGATTGCAAGGGCTTCCTGAGCTACGGAAAAATAAAATGATGATGATGATGATGAACTTAATAAAATGTAAGTTTAATGCTGACTTTACTGGGCAGCTTGACTGTTTTGGATAAGTTGGAAATGTTTGTTTCTGAATGCAGACTGTCTAATTAGGTGTTAATTACTTGACCTTTAAATGTATTTATTTATTGAAATGTTTCACCGTGAGGGCACACTGAACAACAAGTTGCTCGTCTCACGGTGTGACCTGGGGAAAGGGGGTTACATAGGGTTGTGAAGGATGATCAGTTACAATAGTATGTGGGTAGTACAAACAATACAACATTGTAAGATTGTACAACAGTTGGAACACAAGGTATTGCACAAAAAACAGTAGTGGAACATTGGGTAAATTACAATACATGTCCAAAATAATACAAAAGAACACATAAACGTACAAAACAGTAATAATGCAATAGAACCATTTATAGTGCATGAGTGTACCAGGAGCAGGCTCGAGGTAGTATGCAAGTGCTGTTGGAGTAAAAAGGATGGGGTAGGTTGTGCACAGTGGTGACCCAGAAGGCAGGTGGAGAAGAGAGGGGGAGAGGCAAGAACTGAATATGAGGAGATGGGGTAGCCATTTCCTGATTTCCCCTTCAGGATGTTGAGTATTAACTCCACTGTGTCTGTCATTCTTGCTGTCATCCATGTCTCTCACACTCACTATGTACTCCCCACTAAGAAGAAGAAGAATAAGAAAATATATTTTTTCTGGCAGAGAAAGTCTCTTTCCGGGAGTCTTTGGCAAACTGAAGTGTCTGGCAATCTCAGATAGCCAGGCAATTGGGTGTATTGCATTCGCTGATGAGCCAGTTGCAGAAAGCTCCAAGAACAGGTGCTCAGTGAGTTTCAGAGGAATGACGACCTCTCGCGAAACAGGAAAAGAGAAAGAAAAGACTGCACTGTGGAAGATCAACTGTTGCAGTGTTTTGAAATAGTGCATACAGATGCATGCCTGCCTCTGGTCTGCTTCTCCAGATTAAAGTATATAAAAAAAAAGGGTGGAGGCTCTGAACAAGCCAGATTATGAGTCCAACAGTCATTGGATTTGTCAGTTCAAGTCACGCCACAACATTATGTTTAAAAAAGTGCAAGGGGAGAAAAAAGATGCCAATATCATGACGGTCGATGCATGGCTCTTTTAAAAGGGGCTGTGAAGAAGTCATAGAGGCTCTGATTGGAAAAGGGAAGAGGGAAGATTTGAAGAGGGAAAAGGGAGAAAGAGCATTTAAAGGAGGCTGCTCATTAGGCTTTAACAATTCTCATAGGGACATGGAGGGTAAGGAGTTAAAGTACAATTGTAGGAACAGACAGGAGGCTCTATAGGTTTCTGTAAGAATGAGCCTCTGCAGGTTTTGACAGCTATAGTGGGAATAGGAGGGTTAGGAGCTTGTAAAAAAGGCTGCTCAACCACCCTAAATGAAGAGCATAAGAGAAAGGAATTGGGTACAGGAAGAAACATGTCCAAGTTTGGTGGAAGAAGAGAATGGAAGGCTTGGGGGAGGGAAGGGGATCCTTCATCGGGTACGGAGGGGGGGCACTGGTGGGCGAATAGAGAAATGGGACGGGTGGTGGGCTGCAACAACTGTGGAGAGCCAATCTTTCTTAAAATTGCATGTAGAGTGGGAAGATGTTTAGTGCGCATCCAAATAGGGAAGCTTAAAAAAGAGATCATGGAACTGTAGGAGGAGCTGTGGAAGGCACGGTGGGCCTCGATGGCTTATGGCCCAACTGTACGTGGAGGCAGTAGGGAAGATGAGGAGGGAAGGCAATTGAAGTTGTCAAGGGGAGGAGAGGGAAGGAGTATGAGGTGGAGTGTCTGAACCAGGGACACCCAGGCCATGGAGCAATGTATTGGGGGGACCGAGGTCATAGGTCAGAACAAAAGGGCAGGGAGGGGAAGCAGTTGGAGGAGAGGAGGGGAGGGGGGATGAGCAGGGAGGTGATAGGAGGAACAGGGAAGGGGAGAAGGTCAAGGAGGCAGAAGTGGGAGATGGGTTAGCATGGGGAAGGCAAAGGTAGGCCCTAGAGTTGATTCTGTGTAAAATCGGTTCACAGTCCTGGAAGGAAGTGAAGAAGAGAAAGGGGGAGAGCCTGGTGGTGTAACAGATGGTAGCCAGGATGAAAGAGGCATGGAGGGAGCACAGATGGGGAAAGTGTAATTGGGGTGAAAGGGGGAACTAATGTGCAGGAGGAGGAAGAGGCATCAGAGGGCAGGGGAAGGGATGGTGGGGAGCACATGGATGGAACTCAGGGTGGAATCCTGGTGTTAGGAGACTCAATACTAAGGGGAATCAGGTGGAGTAGCAGAGGGGAGAGGCATAGCTGCATATGGGTGGAGGCTATGCCGGGAATGACAGTGGAAAGGGTGGGGCAGTCTGTACTGAAATTTACTAGAAGGGGTAGGGAGAACCCTCATTTAATTCTGCATTTGGAGATGAATGACCTGGCTGATAGGATGGTAGAAGAAATACAGAGGAGGTTTGAGGAGCTAGGATCATTATGCGAAGGGGCAGGAAGATCAGTAACCTTCTCAGAGATACTTCCTGTTCCCAGAACGAGCACTGCAAGAAAAAGGAGGATAGAGGAATTTAACAAATGGCTAGGAACTTGGTGTCAGGCCAGAGGTTATGGGCTGGTGGGGGAGGTTGGGGAGGGACCGGGGCAGACAGCAGTCTCTACTCGAAAGATCGACTCCACTTAAGCGAGGAGGGCAAGAGAGTGTTGAAAATCAGGATAAGTGATAACATAGAAGAGGCTGGGTATTTAAACTAGGAGTGGGGGGTGGCAAGTGAACAGGGGGCAAGCAGAGGCCATGGGAAGGGAAGTCATATGAGCTTACCCCTCTGGACAGGGACAAGGTATTAGGGGCATGTACTAGGGAGGATTTTAGAAGGAGGTGGAAGAAGGAGAGAGAGGGGGGAAGGTAAGAAGGTGGAAGGTGGTCATCTTGAATGTTAGACACCTGGGGAACAAAACTGTGGAGTTTCAGACCCTCATGGCAGAAGCGGAGGTGGACATGGTGGCAATTACCGAAACATGGACTACCCAGTACCATGACTGGGACCTGGCAGTACCAGGGTACTGGATTTTCCACAAGGATAGAGTAAAGGTGAAAGGAGGTGGGGTGGTGCTGTATGTGAGGGAAGGACTGAACTGCGTGCAGGAGGAGAGGGAAGAGTGTTGTACCAAGTCACTATGGGTGCAAATTCAAGACTCAAGGAATAGGACTATCAGGATGGGAGTGGTCTACAGGCCACCCTCCCAGACTGAAGAATTATACAGGGAACTAGTGGGACAGATTGGGGGGGGCCTGTGGAAAGGGGAGTGTGGTGATAGTGGGGGACTTCAACCTACCAGGAGTGGACTGGAGTACCCTAGCCAAGATAATGGGAGGGAGCAGGTAGTGCTAGACGCCTTCCAGGACAACTTCCTGGTGCAGATGGTCAGCGAACCAACCAGGTTAGGAAACACCCTTGACCTAGTGCTGGCAAATGGGGAGTTTGTGAAGGAACTGAGGGTGAAAGAGCCACTGGCGGGGAGTGACCACCACTCAGTATGGTTCACATTGGATTTAGGTAAGGAAGGAGTACTGTCTGACACAAGGGTGTTGGACTTCAGGTGAGCCGACTTCAAGAGGATGAGGGAACTAGTATAGAAGTATGTGGCCAAAACTGACCCTAGTATGGACACTAACCAGAGGTGGGAGCACATAAAGAGGGGGGTAGCGGAGGCAACAAAAACCTGTTTCAAGGCTAGGAGTAAGGAGGTGAAGGGCAAAGTAACCTAGCTGGGTGACCAATGGAGTCATGGAAAAGAGAAGGAGAAAAAGAGCCGCCTTTAGGAGGTACAAGAAGACGGGAAGGGGGGACAGGGAGGAGTACCTGAAAGAAGCGAAGGAGGTGACAAGGGCTGTATGGGTGGCAAAGGCATCAAAGGAGCTAAGGCTGGTGCAGGGCATTAAGGAGGGAGCGAAGGAATTCTTCAGGTACATCAGGGAGAAAAGGGTCTGCAAGGACAATATAGTAAGGATTAAGAGGGAAGGGAGTTAGGTGGAGGTGAGGGGTAAATGGAAGAAGCACTAAATGACTACTTCTACTCAGTATTTACAAAGGAGAAGGGGAGAGAGATACCCAAGGGGAGATTGATGGCAGGTAAGGAGGGAGAGAGTTTGACAGACAGAGGGATCAGAGTGGACAGGGTACTGGAGGGATTGAGGGTGCTGAGGGTAGATAAGGCACCAGGGCCGGATGACATTTATCCCAGGGTGCTGAAGGAACTGGCAGAGATACTAGCGGGGCCTTTGGCAGACCTATTCAATGCCTCACTAGATTCAGGGAGTGTACCTCAGGATTGGAGGACAGCTCACGTGGTATCTCTCCATAAGAGTGGCCCCAAGGATGATCCGGGGAACTATAGATCGGTGAGCCTCACTTCCATCATGGGAAAGCTGATGGAGACAATCCTGAAGGAGAAGCTGGTATCCCTTCTGGAGGCCAATAGGCTACAGGACAGTAAGCAGCATGGCTTTGTCACTGGCAGATCATGCCAGACCAACCTGATGGAGTACTATGACTGGGTAACTAGACAATTGGACAGGGGCCACGCAGTGGATGTCCTGTACCTGGACTTCAGTAAGGCATTCGACTCAGTGCAGCATGGGACACTGGGAAGTAAGCTACAAGCTACAGGGTTGGGAGTGAAGTTGGTGGGCTTGGTGGTGAACTGGCTGCAAGTGAGGTAGCAGAGAGTGTGGTAGGTGGGGAGCTATCATCCCCAAGGGTGGTGATGAGTGATTTTCTGCGGGGCTCGGTGTTGGGACCAGTGCTGTTTGGAATGTTCATTGTAGACATTTTGGTGGGCATCAAGAGCAAAATCAGTCTGTTTGCTGATGACACCAAGATGGGAGTGGTGGTCGATGACCTAGGGGGTTGGTAAGGGCTGCAAGAGGATCTGTATATGCTGGAGTCCTGGTCAGACACCTGGCAGCTGGGATTCATTGTCAAAAAATGCAAGGTGCTGCATTTTGGGGCTAAAAACCTGAGAAGGAGCTACCATCTGGGAGGCGAGCAGTTGGCAGTGACTGAGGAGGATAAGGGTCTGGGGGTGCTCATTACGGGGGCAATGAACAACTCAGCACAATGTAGAAAGGTGGTTGCAAAGGCCAACAGGATGCTGGGTTGTATTGCTAGGGGTATATCCTTAAGGAGAGGTGAGGTGATTCTGCCATTGTATAGATTGCTGGTTAGGCCACACCTGGAGTACTGCATGCAGTTCTGGCACCCTTTCTTGATGAGGGACATTAAGTTACTGGAAGGGGTGCAATTCAGGGTGACAAAGATGATCAAAGGGCTGGGGGACTTACCATACAAGAGTAGGCTGAGGGAACTAACATGTACTTACTGGAGGACAGGAGGGAGATGGGAGATATGATTGACACCTTCAAGTGCATGACAGGGATAAACAAGACTTGTACAGAGGGGCTTTTCACACCAAAGGAGGGGAGGGACACCTGAGGCCATGATATGAGTCTTGATGGGGGAAGCTTCAGGAGGGAGATGAAAAGACACTTTTGTAAGGAAAGGGTGGTGGCCAGGTGGAATGCTCTGCTGGCAGAGGTGGTAGCCAGTAGAACAGTGGGGGACTTTAAGAGTGGAGAGGACAGGGTAAGAGGGAGGGTCAAGGGAGGGGAGGCAAGGGAGGGAGGGGCAGCTGAAAGATAAGGGCTGCTAGCTGCACAACCGAGCAGATTTGGTAGCCCATAAGGGCTTTTTCTGCTGTCGAATTTCATATGTTCATATGTTCGTATTGTCTCTGAAATCTTTTCCCAGATTCCATCAGCATATGCAGCCAGTGACTTTTACAATTCTGACTAAGCCAGCATCTATTACAGAACTGCACTGGTTGGCAATCCCTCTATTAAAAGTGATGCCAAAAGTGGGAATAAGAAGACAAAACACAGAAATTGTATGCCATCAGTAAAAGTCAGAAGCTGCAGTGCTTTACCTACCTTTAATGTACAGTGCTAACTTGAATGGTACATGCTGGCTGCAGTAGTCAGCAACTGAGCAAATGATTTTGATCATGAAATAAATACAAATGCAGAAAAATTGTCCTTGTCTTGGACAACTATAGCACTCACCCCCAGCTACAAATCAGGAACATCAGCATCATATTTTTCCCATCCAACACAACCTCAGTGATCCAACCCATGGACATGGGCATTGCTAAAAATGTCAAAAGCCTTATTGTAGGTGAAATGCTAGATTGCATTTTAACAACATTTGGCAGCAGAGAATGTATCTTTGCCGATCTGGCAAGAAAAAAAAACACACAGTGCTTGGTAGGGATCACATGATGCAGCAGTCTTGGAATGAAGTAAAACAGACAGCAATTGAAAATTGCTTCTGAAATGCTGGATTTATAAAAGAAACATCCCCTAGTGCTGACACTAAATTGGAGACTTAGCTGGCGATAAGGATAGAGGCCGTCCACCCACCTAGCACATGTGAATCAATAAGTTCGAGGACTGTTCATATGGACTGCATATTGCAATGCTTTAGAGAAATGAGAGATGCAGAAATTGGTCATTTGGAGAGGAGAAAAGAAGGAGAGAATGAAGACGAGCCAGATAACAATGACAAAGACATGGAGGATGAAGTGCTGACAGTTTCTGAAATTGGAACCTACAGTACTTGGCAAAATTCCAATATATTGCAGCACACCCTATCAACAAAGACAACTTTATCAGCTTCTGTAAGCTGGAGGATTACTGCCACAAGACCTATGTAGAGAGCAGATGCCAATTGAAAATCACTGACATGTTTAAAAAGGAATCCAAATGAGTGTAACACCACACTTTTTAGTGTTGACTTAATAAAGTTTATTTTGTATGCAGCTTTAACTGTTCACAAGCACCAGAAACCCCCTTAGTGCCCTGACACAGCACCAAAAAACAAAGTAAATGCACAGCCACTCTGTACAAGTACATATCATCAGATTACCTGCTAGAACTACTGTGGCTCATAACTAATGATAAGCATACAGGGCCACAAAAACAACAGCCCGCTGGCAGTACAGCCTAGACGTTAGAGTAATGAGCTGTGAATGAGCTTGGTACATCCAGCAGACCAGACCTGGGTTTGATTCTCACAACCACCACTTGCATACTGTTTGACTCTAAGCAAGTCACTTAACCACCCCCAGTGCTCCCAGGTCACCTCTGAAAACAGGTACTTGTGCCTAGTGGGCCTTACCCAGTTACCAAAGTCAAAAATAAACATGTACTTTCCCCTAGTAAAAAGGGTATGTGTTTAAGTGGGATGCAGCGTACCACGATTATTTACCCACACTACCCTCTCTTTTCTTCTCCGAAGTAAACATATTCATAGCTCATCCCTCTTATTAGGTGGCAGTATAGCACAGTGGATTAGGGCTCTGAGTTGCAAACCTGGATTTGAATCCCACAGCCCCCACTTGCATACTGTGTGACCCTGAGCAAGTCACTTAGCTTCCCTGTGCTCCCAGGTCGCACCTGGAAACAAGCTTTGACTTAATGTACCTTTCCTGGTTAAACAACTTCCCCTTTCCCTTATCCTGGAATCATTCTGTACTCTCTCTATCTTTACACAATCTTTTTTGTACTGTTGACCGTTTAAAGAAGAACTGCAGTCAAAATGTGTTAAAAAATATGTCGTATAGAGTGTTTTTATTTTTGTGTGTAGTGCAATTCTAGTGTATTCTTTCCATTGTTTACTGTTAGGATTTTTTTCTACATTTGCCTACTTGCTTCATGGCCCATGGGGATCTTCATGCCAGTATCTTTTATTCTTTTTCCAACAATGCCTCCTGTCCCATGTAACTGTGATGTGTTGGAGACCATTGAATCAGTGCTGACTTATCATTCTACAGCAGGACTGTGCTGTCAAGAGCCTGTTGGAAACGAAGGGAAAGGGAGCAGAAACATTGTTTAAACAGGAGTTGCACACTAAGCTGAAGCTTGTTTCCAGATGTGACCTGGGAACACAAGGAAGTTAAATGACTTGCTCAGGATCACACAGTATGCACATAGGCAGCTGTGGGATTCAAACCCAGGTCTACAGATCTGCAGCTCAGAGCCTTAACCCACTGCACTATACTGCCTCCGGATGTTGTTCTGGCCTCAGATAAAAAACTTTCTAATCCAATCTTTTTTCTAAGTGTATGCCTAGGTCTAGCCAGAGTGCATAGTTTGTGCTTAAAGCTTTTCCTTTCACCAAACCACACCCACAGCTGCAAAAAGCAAACACTGCACCCCAGGTTATCAAGGCTATAATTAGTGAGGACTCTGGCTGTTTCCTTAAAGAATAGCCCACTCAATTATCCCTCTGGTGTTTGCCAGACTATGAATGTAGCCTTTATTGGTGCTCATTTGAAAAGGAGGGGGCACTTAAAAGAACAGACTCAGTCAGAGCTCGCTGAAGCTATGGTCTCTGACACATCATCCTGTTTTCCTTGTTTCTATACCACCTACTCTGCTTGCTTATGTACTTTCATAGTCTATTCAATGTTTGAGATGTTTTGTACTTTTCTGTCTAACTATTGTACTGTATGGTTTATGTGTGCTGCGTCACACTGATGCTTTGTATGTCACTTGTATCCTCCCGGGTCGTACCTGAAAATAGGCATTTCTATGTCTAGTGTACCCACCTGGTAAACAAAAGCAAATAAATAAATAAATAATCGTCTCATGGGACAGGAGCATAGTGAGAAAAGGAAAGTCAATGAAAGATATGATCATAGAGATCCCCAAGGGCAGTAAAGCAGTTAAGTAACTTTAGAGAAAAATTCTAACAGTGTATGGGAAAGGGCTGCACTAGGTCTGCACACACTAATCACAACACTCTGCCAACATATTTTTAAATTTGACTGTAGTTCCCCATTAACTTTATTGAAAAGCCAGAGAGGAACGTTTAAAACCAGGGGGCCGATTCCAAGTTGGCATAAGCCGGCATAAGCCAAGATACACCAAACCCCTTGGCGTATCTGGTGACTTAGGCTGAACGGTATGCCAGCCCTGATTCCAGGAGGTGACATTTGCCATGTTGACTGTGGGCTACGCCAACCATGGGTTACACCACCCACTATGCCACAGCCTGCAACGACACGAGGCAAGTGCGGGTTATTGCAGCAACAACACCCTATTCCAAGAGGGTGGCTGCCATAAACTGCTGCAGCGATTCCAGGTGCTGCACTGGTGGAGCTAAGTTAGACCAGCTTGGAGCTGCTCTAAGGGGCATCCAACAGTGAAATCCATCGGATGCCTGCTCTGCAGTGCCACAGCAATGGCACCAATGTGCTCCCTGTGCCCCCACAAGCACACCCTTGCCCCCCACCCCCCGAAAGCCAGGGACCTCCAGGGGTACAATCTCCAGTGCACCCCCTTGACTCCTGTGCCCCCGTCCTGCCCCCCATGCCCTCTGGTGTGTGCCGTGGTGTTCTGGGGTGGGGGACTGCCAGTACCTGGCCATGACTAGCATTAGCCTCTGCATGGTGTAACCCACATGTCTCAAGTGTCGGGACTCTGCTGCTCTTGGAATGTGGTGCAGGGTCCCTGGTGTAGTGACAAATATTGCAACTCGCATACGCCGGTGAGTTGTGACATTCGACTTGGAATCGGGTCCCAGGTAACTGTCTTACTACCAATGCGTGTTTTATTTTTGGGGTAGTAATATGCAAAATATTTTATTATGCTGACAGAATTCTGGTGGAATGGTCACTTTTCTAAGCAAAAATTCTGCCTCATTTCCAGTGGAAATTCTACAGAATGGGATAGTGACACAGACTTGACTATTCCGTAGAATTTCCACCTTGTAGAATTAATGAAAATCCCATGTAATATGGAATTCAGTCTGGCTAATACTATACCTAACATCTAATTGACATCTTTATTGTTTCTAGTTGCCAGATATGCAATACCATTGAAAGAAAGTTTGTCTGGGAACCCCAGCTCAGATCACATGAGCCTGCGGCTCAGGGGTAGAGCACCAGTATGTATTCCAGGGGCTTGGGTTCAATTCTCTGTATGTCACATTATTTCTTTCTCACTACAGCTTGGGATTCAATTGCTAAGCAGTGGATAATACTGCACCAAACATCTGTCCAATCATTTATATTTATTTTCAATGCCATTTTATTAAAAAAAAAATCCCTCACCTCTATTTTGGGGTCTTTTGGAATGGTTTATTCTGACATTCCTTAGGACAGTGGTACATGGGAATAAAAAATATGCAGACTGTGGTCTTAACACTCTCATTACAAGGATTTGGTATGTTCAGAGGAGTGGGACAGGGATAATAACAAGAAGGCATTTCAGCCAGTGTGTCTGTAAGCTGGAGTCATCCCCATACATGCTGATAGAGGGGGGTTATATGGCACTGGAGAAAGCCATGCAGGAAGGCCCTGGGGCTTATCCTGCATATGGCCAGTATAGGGAATAATGAAGCCTGGGCAACCATGTGGGTAGGGGCCTGTTGTCATTTCCAGAGAGCAAATGTAGCTCTTATATTAATAGCTGAAGGACGACACAGCCTGGAGGGGAAGATGACACTGAACCAGAGGTGCCAGAGATAGGCCAGTTGAAGCAAAGTAGACCAGGTACAGAACTTATAGCCTGTGTAATGAATTGCTTTTTGCAGGATATTACTTCCTAGTAATTGTGTATATTTAGTTTAGACTTTAGCCTGAATTTTTATAGATATATGTCTTAACTATAGTTCTAGTTAATTATAAAACAATTGTAGTGGTGCTGTGTGTGAAACAGTAGATAAACTCTTGCAAACAGCAAATTTTTATGTTGGCGCGCTTGAGCAGCCAACATCTTGCGGTAGTGCAGATTTGGAGGTGCCGTCACTGTTGAGCGAATGCAGGGCACACAACAGTAGGTATGTCCGTCATTCCCCAATCAGCCTGCATGCCGGCGCCACACCACCTGGGCGAGCACATCTAAGAAAAGGTCCGCTGCAATGTGAGCAAAGCTCATCACATGCAGCGGACCTCCCGAGGTGCTTACCTGGAAACACAAACATGCGGCACACTGCCTGCCAAACTCTGGACTTGAGGTGCCCAATCCCCTGTTGGCTTACTCCTGCCCCAATGTATGTGCTGATGGGGAGCCCACTCCCATTGGCATAAAGAGCCCCCATTTGTTATATGCTGAGGAGGTGCCCAACCCCTCGGCTCTTGCCCCTGCTTTTCTTGTATGCCGACGGGTGCCCAATCCCGCCAGCATAAAGTAACCCCACCTTTGTTGTAGGCCGGCTGGGGTGCCCAATCCTGTCGGCTACAGCTGCCCCCAAAAACAGCCTGCTTGGCATGCTGGGAGCCCACCCCAGCATGCCACATGCCCTGTAAACAGAAAACGGTCCCATGATTTTTTTTTTGTACCTGTGGAAAAAGGAAATGGTCCCTCTGCAGTCCCTGCCCTCCCATAACCTGCGCCCACCCACTGTACACCCTACCTCCCCACACCCCCCTCACCCCATACTCACCTGTGGAGTCTGGCGCGACGATCTTTGGTGGACCGGGAACACGTCTGCACTCTTCAAAGCCGACCGCGAACTGAGCAAATGATGGTAAGCTGTATAATGGAATAAATGTTTTGTTTTCAACTTTGATGCATATCTCAGACATTTTTGGGAATTTTGGTACCAAATATTCAACGTGGGGTTTTTGTAACCCCTCCTCATGAATTCTGGCACAGTCATGGCATTATTCGGTCCCGAAAGGAGATTTCGCTGTCACTGCATGGAATCACCTTTCAGGACCCAGTAATGAAATGACAGTGCCACTGTTCATGAGGGGAGCTCTCAAAAAGCCTATGTTGTAAATTTCTGACAAAACTCCCAAAAATGGCTGTTTTACGAGCGTGCGTTGCGCTGTTTCTATGCACGCTCCGAACATCATGAATTTGTAATATTTTCATTCCAGATTTTCAAACTTGCCATTTTTCCACACCTTCTGATGAACAATACAGCTGTCATTTTACATATCCTGCTCAAAATGTGTTTTTGCACATCCTGCACAGAATAGCGTGGTCGCTGTGCAAAATCAATTTTCAGGACAGTTTGAGGAAATGACAGTGACACTGTTCATGAGCAGAGGTCCTAAAATGCCTATGCTGAAAATCTGGTACTGTAAGTCCATAAAATGACTGTGTTGTAAGCGTGCGTTGCGCAGTTTCCACGCACCCTTGTAACTTCGCAAATTTGCAATATTTCCTTGCCAGATTTTCAACACTGCCATTTTTTCACACCTCCTTATCAACAGTACAGCTGTCATTTTTAACATCCTGCCCAAAATGTGTTTCCGCAGCTGTGACACACAATGGCGTGATGGCTGTGGGAAATCAACTTTTGGGACAGATTAACAAAATCGCAGCGCCACTGTTCATAAGGGGAGGTCCCAAAATGCCTATGTTACAAATGTGGCTACCAAACTCCCCAAAATAATTGGGTTATGGATGTGTATTGCGCAGTTTGTATCATATGCATGCTCATTGCTTCACCAATATTTCATGTTGTCACGCCAGATTTTCAATGTTGCCATTTTTTTGCACCTCCTCATGAACAATACAGTTGTCATTCTCCACATCCTGCCCAAAAATGTGTTTTTGGCCCTCTTCGCCAAATGGCACTGCCACTGTGCAAAACCACCTTTCAGCTAACAAAGTGATTGTGCCGCTTTTTTTATTAGGTGGCCTGACAAGCAGCCCATGTTGAAAATGTGGAGTGAAACTACCACCACACACCTACGGTGTTAGGGTTTCCAACTGTAGCACCCCACCTGGTACAGACTGACAGGCATCAGGGGTGTGACTTGGGATCATCAGATGTAATGCTCACGCCCTTCTACCCCCCCCACCCTGCAGCCACTGACAGGCATTGTGGTGTGCCTTGTACTGTTTGGCCACAAAGTTCACCCCACACTCCTATACTGCACCCACGTCAGCATATTTCCTTATATAATGGGGTAAGTATAACGCCCAGAGACCACAAAACACACCCTGACACTTGTCAGTGTCTATAGGGTAGGGTGAGGTACAATGGCATGAGTGTTATTGCTCACGACCCAAAGGCACACCCCAATGCCTGTCGCTCTCTACAGGGTGGGGGTTGGGTTGGCATCACTTCAATACTTCACTGCAATTCCTATTATGCATCTCTAGCTCTGGCACTGCCAATGCCAGCGCAACAACATTAGGCATTGACAAATGCTTGTTGTTAGAGCTAGATTAGGAAGTAAAGACACATGATTCATAAAAGATAATTATAGTTATGAGTCAAAGAGGTAAACTTGCAACTCTGTCTTGAATATTGGAGGGGAAGGTAACACTGACCAGAGGTGCCTGTGCTAAAAGGCCAGTTGAAGCAGATTAGATCAGGTGCAAAGCTCCTTGCCTGTGTAACTGGACTATCAACATAGCCAGTTACGAGGGCCATTTCTGAATTTATGACAAGTGTGGGAAATTATGCTGTATGAAGTTGTTCTATATGGCCAGTGTGATAAAGTGCAAGGTGGATTAAGCACACGTAAAGGATTAGGATAACCCTGCTACCAATGTTTTGCAAAGGTTCTACAAAAGTGTATCTGGCTAAGGTGGATGGGAATCAGAATTCTAATCCAGATCTCCTGGATGACAGCCAAATCACTTCAGCTGGTAAGCAATGAAATTAGTCTCAGACCAGGTCTTGGGGGACAATCTACTTCGAGTATTCTGCTTAGGGTAGTAAGTTTAGGTGCAAGCCAGACACACATATTGCCTATTGGTTGGGAGGGTTCCTAGTCAGTGTTTTCCCACCAGCTGGGGACCATAAATAGGGACTCCAGCCCACCAACAGTGGTCAGTTCTTATGTTCTCCTAGTTCCAGAGTGAACCTCAGTTTAAACATCTTTGGGTGTGCTTTTCTGGCTTTGACCTGCCAAGGGGGCTGATGGGATAGGGATGGTGGCAGGGTCCCTAGGTCTGTGTGGCACTGTCTCTTTTGGTGCATGTCTCTGAAGGCTTGTGACCTAGTGTGGGGCTTGTGACTGGGGACAGCAGGGCCTGTTGGGGACTCACCCTTAAGGGGGTCTCATGATGATGTCATACGACCTCTCCTGTGTTCCTGTGGAAGGGTGGAGGTGTAGCAGACAATTCCTGGTGAGGGACCTGGCTTAGAACAAGGGGCCAACCTGTGTTTAGCAGAATTCCAGAGCAGATGGCACCGAGGTTTGGAACCCCAAGGCAAGGGACAGACTTGCAGCTGGTAAGCCACTGTTATCTGTTACCATTTGGTACTGACTCCAACCCCTTTGGAGGCTTGTTTAGGAGTTCAGGGCAGATCCCTGAGGTAGCCAAAAAACTACCTTCTGTTTCTGTATGATTGTGTGTCAGGTAGGGTATATTCTGCCTTGGTCCTGTAATGCCAAGCAACACCGTGACCCTCTCTGCATTGCATAGCGAAGTATAGTTTGATCCTCTAGTTCCAGCAATTGTAAAGGTAGGGCACTGTAAAGCAACTGTATTCCCCGCATGGCAATGTAGTTGAAAAGGGGAATGATTTTACCAGAATATAGTAAGGTAAAGGGCCTGAAAAAAATAGATTTGAACTGTAAATATGGTCAAAGTAACTTAAGCTGATAATAAGAATTGAACCCATGGCTGTCTGTAATTGGAACATGTACAGTAACAGTGATTATGGTTGAATTATTATGGATGCTGAATAATGCTGAATGTGATAATGGATTTAAAGTGCTTATCTGAATGAAGCCCATACTGTAACTGGGTGCTGGAGTGACAGTTTCCTACTACTTCAAAGCTGTATGCATCTGCTGTAGTAAATAAATGTTTGGTGTCTTTGAAGGCAACATAAAGTCCAAGGGCTCAATTTTCAAAGCCCGAGAAATGATGCAGGGTGCCTACATCCAACATAAATGATGCAAGTGGCACCTTGCATCAAAAGATGTGTCATTCCCAATTTTTGAACATGGTCTGCATTGAAAAAAAGAGCCTCTACACCAAAGGAGCACAGTAAGTAACAATATACATTCCAAAAATCTATCAGCAATACACATAAAAAAAGATGAAACTTGTTATCAATCAGTCCCTGCAAATGCTTGGTTGAACAGGTATGTTTTTAAGGATTTTTAAAATCTTTCCATGGTCAGGCTTTCTCATATCTGGTGAGGTAGAGAATTCCACAGGGTAGGTGCCATAAAGGCAAAAGATCTTCTACCCCATGTTTTCAGGGATATCCTGGGAATCTCTAGCAATCCCTCGCCAGAGGATCGGAGTGAGCGGGTGGGACAATAAGAATATAAGAGTTCTTTCAGGTAGAGGGGTCCCTGCTCATGTAGGGCCTTATAGGTCAGCAATGCGACCTTGAAGGTGATTCACCACTGTATTTGGCAGCCAGTGCAGTTCACGCAGCACAGGTGTTATATGACTGGATCTAGGGGTTCCAGTCAACAACCTGGCCGTCGCATTCTGCACTAGCTGCAAGCAGCAAATATCCACCCCCGGTAGCCGTAGGTAGAGGGTGTTGCAGTAATCAGAATGGCTGGTGACAAAGGCGTGGACCAGGGTAGGAAGATCTTCGGGCGGGTCCAGGTGTTTCACCCAGGATATATTCCTTAGATGGTAAAAG